>BSBN01000024.1:0-1440328 GCA_027924645.1 Cunninghamia lanceolata
AGACCCCACATGACTATTATTCCTGCTTTTCATGAGTATATCAGACAAAAGAATGTTTTTCATATTGTTTGACTAATTGAGAATCATTTTTATATGACTCCACCACCTTTTTTTGTTTTTTCAACATAGAAGAAGTGATTTTTCATGTTTTTGGAGAAAAATTGATTATTTAAACTAAAAGTTTCATGTTTCATGTGTGATTTTGTTCAAAGCTAATTACCATTGATAAATAGATTGAATTTGATGATATATGTTTGTTTTTTCCATAAATTTTACTAATCCTATTCTAGAATTATATAGAATTCATAATCAAACTTGTGAAAAACAAGAATTTGAGGATTTTGAAGCCATCTTTTGGATAATTGGTCAACTGCAATATCGAATTCTAAGGTATGTTCAATTTAAATGTCCATTTTAATTCACATATATATGTTCTTATGTTCTTTATGTCTTTAAATGTCTTTATGTTTTTTATGTTCTTTATGTTCTAAGATATATATGTCTAGGTATATCAGTTAGTTCAGTCAAAGAGACTCCAAATTCCTCATGTTTCCACCTTGTTTTGGTCCCTCATGCCTTCATTTCACCTATTTTCAGCTATACAAGAGAAAAACATTATCAAATACTTCATAAAATAATTTTAGTGAACAATTGTTTGTCATACTCATATTTGAGTGTATACATGGAGCCAAAGTTGATTTTGGAAGACTCTTAATTTTTGCCCTAGGATGATATAGAATGATTTATTCCTTAATACATGCATAATTCAATTCATTTAATAGAACCATGCATGAAATGATAGTTTTCTTACAAAAATGGAGGAAATGAGCACCACAACCTATTGACAAATTGTTACAACTCACTTTGATACCACTCAATCCATAAAAATTATGATGGAGATTATGTATGTACTTCATCAACATAACAAAATTTTAGAGAAGAGAGTTATATACAATTATGTACAGACATACAAGCATCATGACACAAGATGATACAAAGGGAGTTACAAGGAGATAAAACACTAAAAAGGAGGTTTTCATGACTATAGGATAGTCACGAGTCTATATAACAGTCTACTATCATAGTCATGACCATCATGAAGTTGTTTTTAATTTATGCATTACTTAAGATGTCTTTGATCTTTTGTCATGAGTATCCAGAAGGTTATCTTCAATGGTTAATGTTCTTTTGACTGTCACAAATTTTTGGACTAGTTTAAGACTATTAGGATAGTCAATTTATGTTGATTACAGTCCCCTTTGATGGCATTCATTTTGTCATCCTTCAAAATCACCTCCATACAACTCATATATGTAAAAAATTAACCATACAATTCATGATTTCCAAACCTAAAATAGTGATGTAATACTCATATAAGAGTCCAAACAATGGCCTTCAAGGGGCAAGACAGTCAAGGTGATGTTCTTAAGAGTTGATAGGGTCAAAGGGAGGCTTAGTATTAGAGATATACCTTTGCATAGCACGTTCTCTCAACACCTTATGGTCTCCACAAACTCTCACAACAAAAAAGTTTCACAAACAACTTGATTTGTACAAAGTTTCACAAACTTGTGTTCTAGATTGGCTTCACAAATTATCACAATGACCCTTCAATAAATTGGGCCTCCAAGGTCTACAACTTGCACTCAAGGATTCAGACCTTCACATGGGCTTGATGAGGCATCTAACAAGATTAAGTTCACCAACCAAACACAACCAAACCTAATTTCCTTATATGTTTTCAAACCCAAAACTTAATCAATGTTTTGAACACCCATTATCAAGTTACATCACATCTCTCAAACCCAACCTTGACTTCTTTGAATTGTGTGCCTCAAAAATGACCTTTTTTTGCTGTCCTAAAAGGGCTAATTAGGCCTATATTACAAAGGAACTAGCCTTTAAACTTTCCACAAACCCCTAAACTTGTTGTGGCAATATCCTTCATGTGTCTAAACCCTCAAAAACCTAATTTGTTTCATGAGAAACATTCAGCTACATACCAAACCACAAAACCCTTAGTTTGGGCAAAACTAAGGAGGGTTTATTGAAAATCATGGTTCCTAACACTTTCTCCTCAGACCACTACTTTAGACACCTTAGAATACACCTGAACATGCTCACAAAACCATCAGACAAACATTTTATTTTGATTTTTTATCAAATACCCTCTTTGGTTCCTCTTTCCCACATGAAAACACTCTTTAAAACCCTAGGGCATCACACTAAAACCACACCAACTGATCTTCTCTACCTACCAAATCATGAGAACACTTAGATTGCTCTTTGAAGAGTCATTCCACTAAGATACAAGTCATGACAGTAGGTGGAATGACTAAAACATTGTTTAAACCCCAACCAGAGCCCTCACTAGCCTTATACAGGCAGTTTGAGAAATTGGTTAAATCTCCCTCTAAACCTAATGAAAACCTCTCAAACTTGATTCAAAAGAAAGTTAACATAGACCCCTAACACATCAAATGAATTTTAGGTCTAGACAATACCGTACAGGGCCGTAGTATGGTCTAAAATAGAGAAAATGCAGAGAAAAATGTGGTTACAGCAGAAAAACAGAGTAAATGTTGTTCTTTCTTCATCAAAATTCATGTCTTCTTCCTTGTGTCTTTATTTGGAGATTTATTACATCATTTGTCAACCATTTTCCAACTGATTCAACCACATTTTTGGAGGATATGACTGTTGGATTTGTTTTAAAATGGACAAAACATGTAATTTGCATAAGCAATATTATGACACTTGCCAAAACTTAACTACTTGACCCCCCTAAAGGACTCTAAGACATACAAATGTTCTTTTATAGACATTATTACATCAAAATAGGATTCCACACATGGAAAGAAACATTTGAACTCAATTACATTGCATTTGCCATAATTGGCCTTAAGGGACTAGGTGCTCCTGCACCATTTATGACTTTGTATGTTCAAGTGTATACTACATGACTTATATGTGTGTTCAAATGCATACTCCATGACTTATGTATGTTCAAGTTATCTTGATATGAGGTGTCTTATTCAAAATTTTGTAAAACCTTGTTATTCATTCTGACTGTTCTATTCATTGTCATTATAAAATTTCTAATTAATCATTTTCTTATTCTTCATGCTTGTAGAAATCATCATCATGCTGAGAAAATGAGCAAAGACTCTAACACTAGAAGAGCGTGAAGTTGAGAATGAGAGGAAAAGAGAAAGAATGAGGCGAATTCGAGAAAGTAGGAAATTGTCAACTATACAAGAAGACATTCCACCATTGCCAATTGAAGAGGAACGTGACACGTCTAACGAAGCTAAGAGAGAGATGGAATTGGTAGCACAAAGGGAATGAATGCAAAACCTCTATGCAATGAGGAAAGTGAATCTCCAAGTTGGAGGCACTCCATCGTCTACAGGTCAAGTTGAAGGAACACCATCATTAGCTTCTCGAATTGGAGACACTCCATCTTTCATAGGTGAAGTAGAAGGCACATCTGCATTTTCTTCTCAAGTTGGTGACATGCCATCATTCACACCTCGAGTTGAAGGTACATCATTTTCAATCTTTTCACCTCCAATCGAAGGTACATCATCTATCCCATCTCAAGTAAATATTGAAGAAATTCCTAATGTTCAATCTACTTTACCAAATAAAACACCTCCTAGAATTTTGCATAGGAGGCCTAAGTTTCTAATTGATATTGATGAAAATGTATTGGAGCCCATGTAGGATAAGATTCCCATGCGCACTTGCCAAAGATATGCAAATAAGCTATGGAAATTATTCTTTGAGAATTTAAATAAAACTGGAAGATGTCAACGCTTTGTTGAACTGATGAGAAATCTAAAATTTAGGCCCACTATGAAGATTCTTGGCCTAAGAACATCAAATGCGTCAAGTGAAAAATCAATTGTCAAGAATCTAATGAGTGCGTATGAGAGTTTGGGTTCCACCTCACGCACCAAGGATAGTAATGTCACATGATGTGTCATTACATTGACAATTGTAAGCCAACAAACAAAAACAACTCGCCTCATTAGAGAGACAAGTCAAGCATTGAAAATAAATAGAAAAACTCTAATGAGAGCCATTGGAAGACGTCAAAGAGTTGAGGATCCAAACACTAATGAATTGTGGGCATTCTCTGGGAGACAACCATGGAAAGACAAAGTTGTTTTCAAAGCTTTGAGATCACTAATTGAAGACTTTTGGAAGAATTACACAAGGGTATCTCTGAATCAAAGGGATATGGTAAGAAGGAGAATCAATAGTTGAAACTATGAGCCACATCCAAAGTATTTTTTGGATATGACTCAAACTCAATTTTTTGGTAAATTTCTAGAGAAGTATCCTCAAATTAAAATTTCTCAAAGATATTTGGAAATGCTAAAACCTTTCTTTGTCAAAATAAATCACACACATACACACTACTTGTTGTTGTAGATTACATATTGAATTTTAAAACCATTTTGATGTTTATTAGTCTATATGTTTAGATTTGCATACTAATAATGTTTTGCAGGATTGTGGCATACGTGCCCCACCAACTACCTCAAGAGACTTCATATCAATGATTTTATGTGATAGAGAGTAAGGTCAAATATATTCTACATGAAATTATGCTTGGATGGCACATGTCAGCATTGCGGTGGCTTGCAACGTATGCCAATATGTGAACATATGGAAAGAACACACGCGATTGGAAATGAACTAGTAGAGTTTGGCAAGTATAAAATAGTGGCATACAATACAAGAGATGGTAAAGAAGCAAAGAGGTGTGAATATGTTATTCAAAAGATTCCAGTGTATCAATTTATGCCTATATTTCGTGACAACATAATGTATGAGTATGTAAGACATGCCCATAGAGCTCAATGGTTGGACTTGCAATTCAAGTTATGCAAGGACACATTTCTAGTTGGTAGCATTGTTTCAGTTGTTAACTTTGTAGAGAACTACAGTCTACAGCCATACTGTGAGGTACAATCCCACTATTATAACTCGACACAGGTTTCTATATTTGTGCACATCGCATTCATTCATGCGAATGATAGTATAGAGGATGATAGAAAGATATTAAGGGAGTATCATTTTTATATAAGTGATGATCGCACACATTCCACGGAGTTCGTGCAAGGTTGTTTTCAGGTGTTCTACAATGATCTGGCTAGAAGGGGCATATCATTGAGTCAGCATATCATGTGGTCGGATAATTGTGCATCATAATTCAAGAACTCGCATAATTTTATTGGCTAACCAGGAGGCATAATATTGTAGTTGTTCAGCATATGTGGAACTTTTGTGAGTCCTACCATGGAAAGGGGGAGCATGATGGTGCAGGAGCGTGTATCAAAAGAGCCATAGCACGAGAACAACTAAAGTATAAAGACAATGCAAAGTTGACAGATGCAAAATCAATCGTCGAATGGTGTAATGCTTCGATGGGTCCAAGTAATGAAGGTAAGTCTTCAGTTCATAGATTTTTTTAGTTGATAGATGATACTAACATTGCACCATATGAGGACTATTGTACATTGATAGGATCAAGTGAGCTACACTCTATCAGAAGCTCAATTGCAGGTTCATGGAGTATACATACACGGAATATGGCGTGCTTTTTTCTCCATGTACAATTCAAGCCTAGAATCAGTACGAGTCACATGAGTGGGTTGATGAATGGCAGTTCAGTTATCTTAGCCCACTTGACACGTATTGACCCCCGACGGCACTGGAATTGACAGAGATGGAATCGTCAGTTGACTTTGACCACATATCAGATCTAGTTCAACCAGGTAATATATTTACTTGCATAGTTAAATTTGAAATTCCTAATGTTATCTTAAACTTTGTAGTATTTTTGTAATGTTGACTAATTTCATCTAATTTGTTACACATATCATTGTAGGGCATGTTTATGTAGTTATTGCAAATGAAGATAACGAAGAGGGAACAGATTATTACTTGTGTCATTATGTTGAGGCCAAAAAGAAATTGGAGGCCCCAATTACAGATGGAGAAAACATCGAATGCCCTACAGGATCAGTGGTTGTTATTGGAACATGGCTTAGAAGGTACCCACATAAGAGTGTTAATGTTTGGTTGTTTGAGGACTTTGACACTCATTAGAAGATTCTTCATTACTCCAACCTTGTCATGGCAACCAATATTCATTTGATACAATATAGAGGTAGACCTTTGAACAAGACCTTGTGGAAGCTGCGTGACTCTGACCATGAGGCAATACTTGACACAATAAAGAGTAGAGAAGACCTAGATGGTTCATTGGATTAATTTGTAAGTATGCATAAAACTTTCCTAGATGGTTACTTGTACTTTGTTTTGTATATAAATAGTAGTATGAATTGCTTCCCTCCAGTATATTTATGTTTAGTCAATTTTGCTTTTTGATGCTTCTCACAGGAGGTCACAACTCTTGTCCATCCAACTACGGACAAAGAAGCTCCAAAAAAGATGATGGAGAGTGATCATCAAATGATGGTAAGTGATCAATTACATATGTGATGTTATATATTTAATGTACATTTTGTTATAGTAATGTGCATATTGTTTGATTGTATTAATAGGTGGAGCTGCATGAGCTTGAACTATCGAAGAGATCTACTTGACGGTAGAGAGATGATGAGTCATGTATATCCTGTTCACTCGTGTTTCACTCATGTCATATCAAGATTCATGTCACAGGGCTTGGATGTTAGTTCATAACATTCATGTTTATCATGTTACAATAGTAGGACATAGTTTATTATGTCACTGGTTCATTCCATTGGATCATTGGATTTGATTGTGGTTCTTCATCATAACATGTCATGCTTTCAGGAGTTGGATTGGGTTGTGGTTCTTCCTCATGATAGGAGTTTGTTCATGTTTTCATGCTTCTTTGTCCTCCATGTCTTTAGTGTTCTTAGTGTCTACATGTGTCAAGGATTTATTCAAACGCATTCCTACAAAATGCTTCAGTTTCATGCAATAGAAAGGTGCTAGGAGTGACATTTTGCATTCCATGGCTCATGGGGCTGAACGGACTTCGCCAACGCATCGGGGTGGGTGGATAAATGCATAGGGAGGTCTTGTTTAGTGTGCCAAGCATCACAGCCATTTGGGGTAGCAGGCTACCAGCAAAGTCCCTTGAGATCCCTAAGACAAAAAAACTACTAAACTTTGATGGAGCAGTTCTTAGAATTCGTGGCATTTGGGAATGTTTTGTTTGGACGTACAGGTGCACGTGGGGTCCATCCACAATAACCTCTCTCAATTTTGGTCAACTCCAGTCTATTTGACCATGCCGAAATCAAATGCATTCTAGCAAAATGCTTCAGTTTCATGCAGTGGAAAGGTGCTAGGAGTGACATTTTGCATTCCATAGCTCATGGGGCCGAACGGACTTTGCCAACTCGTCGGGGTGGGCGGGCAATTCTTGGAATTCATGGTAGCTGGGAACATTCCGTTTAGACCTACAGGTGTATGTGGATTCCATCTGCAATAACCTCTCTCAGTTTCGTTCAACTCCTATCTGTTTGACTGTGCTAGAATCAAATGCATTCTTACAAAATGCTTCAGTTTCATGCAATGGAAAGGTTGCCAGGTACCATATTTTTTGTTCTTCTCATCGTGGGGCTGAACAGACTGTGCTAACACATCGGGGTGGGTGGGTAAATGGTAGGGAAGGTCTTGTTTCATGTGCCAAGTGTCCTAGTCATTTTGGCCTACAAGCTACCGAGACCTAGCACTTTTCAAGTTTGCCGGTAGCTTGTAGCCTGGAACAACTGAGACACTTGGCACATGAAACGAGACCTCCCCTAGCATTTACCCACCCACCCTGATGTGTTGGTGTAGTCCATTCAGCCCCACGATGAGCAAAACAAAAAATATGGCACCTAGCAACCTTTCCATTGCATGAAACTAAAGCATTTTGCAAGAATGTGTTTGATTCTAGAATGTTCAAACGAGCAGGAGTTGAATGAAACCAAGAGAGGTTATTGTAGACAGACTCCACATGCACCTGTAGGTCCAAACGAAATGTTCCAAGCTGCTATGAATTCTGAGAACTTCCCTATCAAAGTTTGGCAATTTTTTCGTCTTAGGGAGCTTAAGAGACTTTGTCAGTAGCATGTTGCCCCGAATGACTACGATGCTTGGCACATGAATTGAGACCTCCCTTGGCATTTACCCACCCACCCTGATGCATTTGGCGAAGTCCGTTCAGCCCCACGAGCTATAGAATGCAAAATTTCACTCCTAGCACCTTTCCACTGCATTAAACTGAAGCATTTTGCAAGAATGCATTTGATTTCAACATGGTCAAACGAACTGGAGTTAACTAGAACCGGGAGAGGTTATTGTGGAGGAACCTCACATGCACATGTACGTCTAAACAAACTGTTTCCAAATGCCATGAATTCCAAGAACTGCTCCATCAAAGTTTGGTAGTTTTTTAATCTTAGGGATCTTAAGGGACTTTGTCGGTAGCCTGCTGCCCCGAATGGCTGCGGCGCTTGGCACATGAAACAAGACCTCCCCTATCATTTACCCACCCACCCTGATGTGTTGGCGAAGTCCGTTCAGCGCCACGAGCTATGGAATGCAAAATGTCACTCCTAGCACCTTTCCACTCCATGAAACTGAAGCATTTTGCAAGAATGCATTTGATTTTAGCATGGTCAAATAGACTAGAGTTGACCAAAACTGAGAGAGTTTACTGTAGATAGACCCCATGTGCACTTGTACATCCAAACGAAATGTTCCCAAATGCCACGAATTCTAAGAACTGCTCTGTCAAAGTTTGGCAATTTTTTCGTCTTAGGGATCTTAAGGGACTTTACCGGTAGCCTGCTGCCTTGAACGACTGCAACACTTGGCACATGAAACAAGACCTCCCCTAGCATTTACCCACCCACCTCGACGCGTTGGCGAAGTCTGTTCAGCCCCACGAGCTATGGAATGCAAAATGTCACTCCTAGCACCTTTCCACTATATACATGTTGACAACTTTTGTAAAATGAACTCAAAATTACTCTATTGACCTTGCACATGGTCTATTATGACCTTATTAGACCAAAAAAACCTATCATTAGACCTCATTTGACCAAACTTGCAAAAAAAATGAATTTGGTGCCCCTACACCAAATTGGTGGGTGTAAAGCTAATGCAATGAGGCATTGTTGGACCATTCAACAAACTCAATTACATGTGAATCAAACAACCTTCAAAGTGCCTAGTCTCAATCTTCATACTTTTCATGTTTTAATCAGGCCTAATCTAGAAGGGCAGCAAATCCTATTTTTGGGGTTTTTCTCTCAAACTTTCCAAAAGAGCTCCCAAAATAAATATAGATTTAGATACCCATTTCCAAGTTACATAACATATTTCAAAACCAATAGTGACTCATTTGGACCATGTACCTCAAAAATGGCATTTTCCACTATCTAAAATAGGCTAATTAGGCCTAGTTTGTGAAGAAACATACCTCTAAACATCCAAAAACCCCATAGACTTGATGAGATAGCATCTCTTATGTGTCCAAACTCTTAAAACTACAATTATTTTTAGGAGAAACCCTCACTAACATACCAAACCCCAAAAATCCTCAATCTAGGCCAATTTGAGGAGGGTTTATTGAAACTCTACCTTCCACACACTCTCAGACTTTGCCAACACTTGGAACAATTCAAAAATGGTTCACATATGCTTTAGGAACCATCTCCTAGTACTTTCCAACCTAGACTAAAACCACCCTTTCTTGGTTGGAAACAAGGCAAAACTTGCCTAGGATAACACCATAGTTTGGTCAAACTCCATCTCCTGCTTCCCTAACTTCATGGACATCTAAAACACATCCAAAACAAACCATTCCACTGAGTTATAGGGTCATACAGCAAGTGGGATGGTCTGAAACATCCCTTTACACACTCAAACCCTTGTTTTGAGGGTTACACAGGCAGTTTCAGAAAAATGAAGATATCTCACTCAAAACTCAATGGTTTCTCCTCAAACCAAGTGCATTTAAAAGTTAAGACATACCAATACCACTTCCAATAGATTTTAGCACATGGCTAGGTCATATAGGGTCATGGTACATCCTGGAACAACATTTTTGTAGAAAAAAACTAAATTTTTATTCAAATTTTGTAATACAAAACTCGTCTCCCTTCTCTCCTCGGGGTATGTGATGGATTTAATACATGTTTTAAGTAGTTTCAAATGATTTACAATTGCCACAACCAACCACATGGTTGTTTTCCAACTCTCCAATGCATGAATACATTGCATTTTCAAAACAACCCTTAGAAACCTTTGCATTACATGACTTTTATTTGACTCAACATGACTCCAAAACATAGAAAATTGGTCATCTTGACCTTATTACATGTATCATTGGAGTTTAGGAGGTCATAGGCTACAAAAGTTGTGAAGTTGCAAGAAAAGTTGTCAAGCAACTTTTCTTGCAACCAAATGGCTAATAGTTGTCATACTTGTTTAAATTAGTGTTTGTGCATCCATTTTGATGTAATAAGACCTATGAGGGCCATTTGTCATGTCAAAAGGTCAAATATGTAAGTTTTTGAACATATATATGTTGTCAAAAAAACTTGTCAATATGGCAAATGTGCAAAATTGCAAAAAATAAGGCAGCCTATGTGTTTTTGGTCTATTTGACAGTGCAATGATGAGGGTTTTGAAAAATGGTTAAAGAAGGGTCTTGAATAATTATGCTAATGAGTGATTCAGTCCATATAGGACCTAACTCAACCTATGGAGTGCAATTTTTAGTTTAGGGGTCAAGAATAGCAGTTGATGCTTTGTAAAAGTAGGCTAATTAGGCCTCATATACAAATTACCAGTCCATTTTTGAAGGGAATGTTCCAAAACAACACATGGCGCATTTGAGGTATGTTGTAAAACATCCAAATATGTATCCTAATCTGTCCTCCTTTGTGTCAGAGGTCATGGATCAGTAAGTTATGTTCCAAAAATTAGTTTTTTGGAGGGCTACTAGCTTGTAAGGGCAGTTTATGAGGCAGAATAACCTATATGAAAAGTTTATGTTCTTGGTGACCATGAATCATATTTTTATGTCACATTCATCATTTCAAGGGTGTTTCGTGAGTTGGTTTGTAGAGATTGAGGTTTTGAACCAAGTGTTGGGTTTGTAGTCTTGATTGAGTTCATGTCTAGTTGAAAAAGAGTTTGGGGTCTTAGCCCATTGTTGTGAAATGATGCAATTGGGGTACCTACACAATCCTACCAACCTTCCCCATTAACTACCTTTCACAGAAAACAAGGATTATGGAGACTTCCTTCACAAACAAGCCTCAAGCCTTGTAGCCCTGTTTTTGGGTCTAATAAAGGTTTTCTTTCACATGGCACAGAATCTTGGCAAGGTAAGAGTAGTTTTGAGTACCAATTATCCTCCTTTTCAACATATCAAAAATGGTACATGGGTTGTTTTGGATAGGAGGCTCCAAATTCATGATAGTTCAGTTTGAGACTAGGCCTAATTAGGCCTCCTTTACAAGGCAACTACTATGCCAATGCAAAACCACCACACCAAACCACTTGGTAACCCTAGCATGCATTGAAAAGGAACCAATTTCACTGGTTTTGGTGTTTGAAACACTTGTTAAGGCACTATTGTATGGACTGCACCCTCTTTTTGCCTAATACATTATCATATTAGGCCATTGCGTCCTCATACTCTGCTATATTCTTGTTTCCTAACCTAAGTCTTATTGGGAATAGTGATCCTACCTTATTCCATCCCATTCCACCAATCTAGAGTGATTAACTTGGTGGAATGGCAAAGAAATACATAGTTTTTAGCCTCAAAACCCTAGTTCAGGGTTTTATGACAGTTTCCAGAAAAACATGATTTTCTCCCTCCAAATTTAATGAAAATGCCTCAAACAAGATGCAAATGAAAGGTCATTCACTCCCCTTCACAATTCAGGTGGTTTCAGATGATGATAGTACTGTATGGATGAGCAGTACATCCTGGAACAATCAAATTTCAGGAAAAGTAGCAGAAAACTCAGTTTTATTCAACTTTTCCCTTCAAAACCTTCTTCACCAACCCCTCCTCAGTGTGTGTGAAGGTTTTTATACATGTTTAAAATAGAACCAATTGATCATAACTAACTTTCAACCTATTTGATCATTGGGTAACCTCCTTATTACATGATTTGTTAAGTTGACAAAGCAACTTCTTACCACTACTTGCATTATTAGACTTTTTATTTGACAACAACATAAAACATGACTCCAAACACAAATGACATTGGTCACTTAACCTTATTACATGCAAAATGATGACACAAGACCATCAACTTGTCCTATGATGTCCTAGGACCTTGTTATGACATGCTCCTAGCCAAGATTGGCTATGGCTAAGGTGCTCCTACACCATGAAATATGTTTCCATGGTGTTGAGTCATCCTCCTTACCTATTGCATCACCATTGTAGACATGTATGCAAAGTGTGGAAGCATAGACAAGACACGTGAATTGTTTGGAATGATGCCCCAAAGAAATGTCACCTCATTGAATGTAATGATTGCAAGATATGAATAAAATGGATTTTTTGATAAGGCATTAGAAACTTTTAAGCAAATGTGATTGGCAGGTGTAAAGAAAACTTCCACAACCTTAGCCAGTATCCTCCTTGCCTATGCCAAAATGGACATCCATGAAAAGGATAAAACATATGGGAGTTTTGTTAGATGTTGTAGTTGCAACTGCCCTCAAAGACATGTATGCAAAGTGTGGAAGCATAGACAAGGCACGTGAACTGTTTGGCATGATGCCTCAAAGAAATGTCACCTCATGGAATACAATGATTGCAAGATATGAACAAAATGGATTTACTGATAAGCCTTTAGAAAGTTCCAAGAAAATGCAATTGGCAAGTGTAAAGCCAAATTCCAAAACCTTAGAAATGGTATGTTTGGAGCATGGTATAGACATCCATCAAAGCATAAAGGATATAGGAATTTTGTCAAATGTCGTAGTTGTAAGTACCCTGCAAGACATGTATGCAACTTGTGTGGAAGCATATATAACGAACATGAATTGTTTGACACGATGCCTCAAAGAAATGTTGTCTCATCGAATGCAATGATTGCAAGATATGCACGAAATGGATATTTCATAAGGCTTTAAAAACTCTCAAGCAAATGCACAAAAATAAATTTCAACCATTTACACAAATTTTGGCACATCTAAAACCAAATTGCACAACCTTAACCAACTTCCTCCTTGTCTATGCTATAATAGGATCTAGAGAACATGGTGTGGACAACCATCAAAGCATAAATGGTATAGGAATTTTGTCGCATGTATTGTATTTGCAAAGTTGCCCTTGTAGACATGTATGGAAAGTATGGGAGCATAGACAAAGCATGTGAACTATTTGAAATTATGCCTCAAAGAATTGTACAGTCCCACAGAATTCAATGATTGCAAGATATGCACAAAATGGATTATTTGAAAACAATTTATAAACTTTCAAGCAAATGCAATTGGCACTTGTAAAACCAAATTCCTGTAACAATAATTGATTATCATATTAAATATTTAATATAAATTATCATATACATAATGTCATGAACATAACATCTGGTTTATATAAAAAGCCATATAGGCATGTCCAAACAAAGCCATACAGGCAAATTTACAAAAATATGCATTGGATTAACATACAAAAGTATGTATACAAAGCCATCTAGGCATACAAAAAAGTTCCCAAAAACTAGTTTCCTATGGACTTTTAGGAAATAATCAGTGGCCCTTCTTTGACTATGAAGATGGAGATCTAGTCAGTGACACATCCTCTCTCTGTCGTTGAGTAGACCTCTTCAAATAAAGTTCATCCAGCAGCACCTATTAATACAAACAAACAATATGCACATTAGTATAGAAAATGTATGAAATATATAACATCACATATGTAATTGATCACTTACTACCAACCGATGATCACTCTCCATCATCTTGTCTCTTTCTTCATCCATAGTTGGACGGACTGGAGTTATGACCTCCTATGAGAAGCATCAAGAAGCAAAATTGACTAAACATAAATATCATTTATGTAAATCAAATGAAATGAGATAAAAAAAGAAATACAAAATTATGATATTTTCATGTTATTGGCTCATACCTTAGTCAAAGGATTTGCAGACATCATGAATGCATCAATGCCTATCTGCAATGACTCACGAAGATGAGGAGGAGTCTCCACTGTATTCAGCATCTGAAAATTAAGTTCAAGATTATTCAAACAAAATAAATACATAGCATTATTTTAAAAATGCATAATGATTAGAAATGGTTAAATTTACCTTTGTAAAAGTGGAGGTTTGGCATCTAGGGGACCAAGGAAACTGTGGAGGTGCTGGTGACTATTGAAATCATCAAATTGTCACAAAATAATATTACCATTGACATATCTACAATAATTACGATTATGTGATAAATTACATAACTGTTGACTTGACCTCCTCTCACAACCCACTAATGGATGGCTAACAGAGGTAAGATGAAGACTCTGACCCTAGAATTTCATTGCGTAAACAATTACATACGTTATTTTTGACTTATAATAAAGATAATCATATAAAATTAATTAAAAATTTCAAATAACAATATACTAAATCAAGATGAAACTTGTAACAAATTACCTGAGATTCAATACCAAATGTATGTTGTAATAGATCATCACTGAGAACAAGATCATCCAATATGTCATGCCCCTGTGTCGCATCATGTTGCCCATGTGTCACAGTATGTTGCCCCTATGTTGCAACATGTTGCCCCTGTGTCGCAGAGTCCTATCGTGCCTTATGCATCCCATAATCACATAGGTTCCCACATGTACTACATAAATGTGGGGACACATGACACCTACTACTCTCAGCCTCATCAACCTAGTTAAAATCATCAGCATGTTGTGATAGAGTTTGGGTGATAGTAGTCAATGAATGTAAAGTCTCCAGCTCAACACTCTCCTTCAAAACCAAAGGGAGTAACCTACATTCTGGCCTCACTCAAGGTATAGGCACATGGTCTTCATCTCGCTAAGCCCCGGGTCTATCTTGGGCTGAGCCACCACCTCTACCCTGGAACTCATGAATGTCAAAATAATTTGGAATCTTGTTGAGGACGAATTCACAATAGTTTTTCCTCAAGAAATATTGTGGTACCTCATCATTGTTGCATGGCCACTCATCGAAGACCATGTACCATCTATCCCAAAAGTTTTAGGATATGTCTTCATTCCTACACCAATGTATAGGAAACCGTTTGCAACTTTCTTCTAATCTTTGGCCAGTTTTGGGATTAATAAATTCTACACATAATTGAGATTTTGTAAATTTTTCCTTCTTGACTTGTTCATATAACAACTTGTCGGCATAATATTGTTGACTCCTCTCCCTATGGTCTTGGAATTTGGTGATTTGTTTTGTCACCAAATCCATGTGGGAAATAATCCCCTGTAGTGATTTTGCAAGTGCCCTCCTATGTTCAGTGGTTCCACTTGGATTTTTTAGGGTTTAAATAATAGTTTCGAGATGTTTATTGTTTTCTTCTATTATCCCTAGGTAATGTTCATGGTCATCCCTTACATGAAAAGGAGGTGAAGGTGGGTTTTGAGGGTTTGGAGGGTTTGGAGGGTTTTGGGGGTTGTTTTCACCCTCCTCAACTGGATTTAGGTTTTATGCTTCTCCAATAACTATAAATGCAATATAAAAACAAATCAAACATTGCAAAACTAAAAAATTGTTTTAAACTAATAAAATCAGACAAACCCTACCTTCTTCCTACGCTGGAGCCTCCAAATTTGCACGACAATGTCTTTGGTAGCGAGGTGGCATTGTGAATTTCTTGTTTTCTCAGGTGCACTTGATTCAATGGCCTCTTCTTCAACGCGGTCAGGTTTTTGCTTGGTTTCTTTGTTGTTGTGAGGAGAGAAGATGAGCAGAAAATGGTTTCTTTTTCTTTTATTAAAAGCAAAACGTGAGCACATTATAACATGCTCGCGTTTTGTTTTAATTTTGGAGATGGTGGTGACTTTTTGGTCCCCCATCTCCTTGCATTTACCTTGCTATAATTAAATATTTAATTACACTTTATTAAGTTAACTTAGGGCTAATTTTAGTCTTAGGTTATTCTTAAGTCATATTAGGGTTTTGTAACTTCTAAATATAAAAACAAGCTCTCACATGTAATTCATTAATCCAATTCATTAATTGCATCCAATATTGTGCAAATTAATCCTCTTTACTTTTTTCTCTTGTAGAAGGTTAATCCTAGGTTTTGCAGGTGATCTTGGTGTGTTGAGTCAATCAGTAACTCTCACAATTTTGTCTTAGATGTTCAAAATTTTCCTTTGTTAATGCCTTTGTGAATATATCTTCCAACTAGTCTTCAGATCTACAAAACTTCAAATGAATTTCTCCATTGTTCACTAACTCTCTGATGAAATGAAATATCATATCAATGTGTTTGCTTCTCTTGTGAAAAACATGATTTTTTGACAATGCAATTGTTGATTTGTTGACACAAAAGATTAGTGTTGACTCCTCTTGTGCTTGCAATAAATCTATCAATACTCTCCTCATCCAAAAAATTGATTGGCATGCTATTAATGTGGCTGCTACATACTCTACTTCAACTAATGAAAGTGTCACTATGAGTTTCTTTTTTGATGCCTATGAGACCACACTTTTTCCAAAATGAAAGACATGTCTAGAAGTACTCTTCATGTCATCAATGCTACCTACAAAATCACTGTCAGTGTAGCCAATAAAACTAAAATCATTAGTTGTGGAATATAAAATTCGATGTTTTGTTATTCTTTGTTTTGTTATTCTTTCCACATATCTCAATATCCTCTTTACAACTTGCCAATGCGAGTCTTTTGGTGACTCCATGAATCTTGAGATTAAACTAACCCCATACATGATATCAGGTCTTGTAGTTGTAAGATACATCAAACTTCTAATTAGTCTTTTAAATGTTGTAGAATCAACATTAGGCCCTTTGTCCTCTTTGCTAATTTTAGTCTTTGTAGCAACTGGTGTAAGTGTTGAATTACAATTCAACATCTTAAACCTCCTTAACACATCCTTTGCATATTTATTTTGCAAATAAAAATTTCCTTATCTGATTGTACAACTTCAATGCCCAAAAATACTTCATTAATCCCAAATATGTCATCTCGAATTCTTTCTTCATTGCTGATTTAAATGTGTCTACAGACAAATTCCCAATGAAAATCAAATCATCAACATAAACACACAATCAAAATGTGACCTTCTTTGTTGATTTTTGTGTACAATGTGGGCTCACTATTGCTTTTGTTGAATCCATTGTTTGTCATGTATGAATCAATCCTACTATACCATGCTCTTGGTGCTTGCTTGAGACCATAGAGAACCTTCTTCAATCTATAGACTTTGTCTTCATGCCCATACACTTCATAACCTGGTGGTTGTTTCACATACACTTCTTCATCTAAAAAATCATTCAAGAAAGTTGATTTGACACCCATTTGATATACTTTCCAATTATTTTGAGCATCTATTTCTAAAACCATTCTAATAGTATCAAGTCTAGCAACTGGAGCAAATGTTTCATTATATTCAATTCCATGTTGTGCAAAACCTTTTGCTACTAACCTTGCCTTGTACTTTTCAATCTTACCTTCTGCATTAAATTTGGTCTTATAAGCCAATTTGAATCCTATGTAATCCTTACCTTCAGGTAGGCCAATTAGCTCTCATGTTTGATTTCTCTCAATAGAATCCATCTCTTCATCCATAGCTTTTATCCAATATTCCTTGTTAACTGCTTCTTCGTAATACACAGTATCATGAGAGAATAAAGAAAAATTTGAACACAAATATAAATTTTCTTCTCCTTGATCATAGATCTCCTTCAAGCTTCTTATTTTCTCGCCTTCATACTTTGAACTTAAGGAGGCAAGTGTAGGATCTGATTCACTACTTACATGTGATTTGGGAATAGGATGACATGCATGACTAGAAGATTCACTTTGTGCTAAGTTCCTTGGTGTTCTTATTGGAGTGCTTGTTCTTTCTTGTGGAGTTGATTGATCACCTTGCAAATTTTGTTCTTAAGATTCTTCTTCATTTTGGGGAATTGGTGCTCTAATTGTGATTGTTCTATTAATGCTTCCTCCCATGCTTCTTTCTTAAATTCCACATCTCTGCTAATAATCACTTTCTTTGAAATGGGGCTATACAACTGATGAGGGTGGACTCCACCCAAAACATATACAAAAACAATTTATAGATTTCAAATAGACAAGAACAAGATCTCAAGAAAGATTAGTTAAGCAATCTACAAACTGATTCAGAATTTCTTCATTAAACTTGCCTGTAAAGGCTACAAATCTAAAATAGAATTTCTAAGGTCATATGCCCGCTTATTACAACAATATGGGTTGTCTTACAATAGAAATATCTAACTTATAGAGCCTTCTGATATCTTAGGTGACCTCCTTATTCGCATGAGCAGGACTTGCCCATAACTCCCTCGACCACTGCCTCCAGAGCTATAAAAAATGGGCTATAAATATACATCAGCACAACTTCGTGTAATTTTCCTAATGTCAATTTTCTTTGAATGTGTATCTCCCATTTGGACACCAAAATTAACCCAACTATCCCTTTTTCCCTCAAAGGAAATAATTTTAAAATTTTAAAATTGAAAAACTAGGTAGCGCAACTTCCGGAAGCCATAACTTTTGAATCGGGAGTCCGATTGACAAACCGTTTGATGCATTGAAAATATCGTGAAGATATCTATCAATTTGTTTAGGGATATCTAAGTGATTCAAATTTGATTCTAGAACTTTTTTCAGAAACCTCAACAATGGAAACTTTAATATCTTGCAATCTAGACATGATCTTGGGCTGAAATTTACCAAGAATGTTTATTTGACTATTCTGAATCTTTGGGGAAAATTTTGGGTTCAACCATTCCTCTGATATGGGGTTACTAAAATAGTAAGTTCTAGTATTCTTAGCCCTTTTAGAAACTTTGAAGGTTCTACATCATTATTCAAGCAAATGCTACCTACATGAAAACACAAAAATAGAAAACAAATCATTTTTTGGGGTGATGCAAGATTGTCCTTACACCACTGGATGCTCCTGCATTAGACACCCAAGGTAATTTGAGAAGTGACATTGTCACATCTCAGGTGTTCATGGAAAACCTAAACAATCAACCTCTTCCTTAGACAACTAGGAAGAATCTTTAACAAACCTTCCTTTCAACTTTACCAGATATTCTTCATATTGCCTAATCTGAGTACTTCTTCCCACATAGCTATCTAATATTTCTTCTATCTCCCCCCTTGAAGTAGATGCTAGGATACTCCACCATTCCTCTTTTGGTGCGTCCTCTACATGCCACCTTCATGATACTCTGTCAAATCAGCAATGTTGAACACGGGAGAAATATTGATTCCACTCAACAAATCTACCTCATATGCATTTCCTAAGTCATGCTTCTTCAGGATCCTACATGGTCCAAATTTATTCATTTTCAATATATTATATGTTCCCATTGGGAACCTTTCTTTTCTTAAGTGAACCATGAATTCATCACCAACCTTGAATTCATTAAACTTTCATTTCTAATATGCCTTAACCTTGTACTAAGTATTCATTTTATTAATATGTTGTCATACCTCTTCACGCAAGCTCTTCAAGTGTGCTATAAAGTCTTCATCCTCAACACTACTCTTCTCTCCTTTGTCTATCTTTCTCAACTTAGAAGCATTTCTTAGACTACTTCCATATACAATTTGGAATGGGGATTTACTAGTACTCTGCTTGATAGAATTGTTCTAAGAAAACTTTGACTATGGTAATATCAAATCCAATCCCTTAGACTTATCTCCTACTAAGCATCTCAGCAAGTCCAAACTTCGATTCACTACCTTTGTATGTCCATCAGTCTGTGGATGATGTGCAAAACTAAACTTCAACTCAGACTTCAACTTCTTCCATAAAGTCCTCCAAAAATATCCAACAAACTTGGTATCTCTATCTGAAACTATACTCCTTGGTAGACCATGTAGTCTAACCACCTCTTTGAAAAATAAGTCTACAATGTGAACAACATCACTGGTTTTCTGACATGGAATGAAATGTGCCATCTTTGAAAATCTAACAACCATCACAAATATTGAATCATGTCCTCTCTGTGTCCTCGGTAAACCAAGAACAAAGTCCATGTTGATATCCTCCCATGGTCTCTCTAGTACAGGTAATGGTTGATATAGCCCAATATTTTGACTCAGTCCTTTGGTCATCTTGCATACTTTGCAACTTTGCACAAATTTCTTCACATCATGTTGCAATTGTGGCTAGTATTTTTTCTCACTAACAAGAGCAATGGTCTTATCTCAACCAAAGTGTCCTGCCAACCCTCCACTATGCTTCTCCTTAATTAGGTTCTCTCTCATGGAACTCCTCAGAATGCGCAACTGGCTTCCTCTGAACAACATACCATCTTGGATTATATAATCCAACCATCTTGTCCTATCCAAGGTATTAGGCTTCAAACAAGCCTTCCAAGCCTCTACAAAGTCTAGATCTTCAGGGTACAAATTCTTGAGTTCATTGAACCCAACAACCTCTATCTTCATCTCTATCAACAAAATTTTCCTTCTGCTCAAGGCATCTACAACTCTGTTGGACTTCCCACTCCTATGCTTCAAAACAAAAGTATAACTCTTTGAAAACTTAACCCATTTTAAGTTCCTCTCATTTAACTTTCCTTAACTATTAAGATACTGCAAAGCCTAATGATCAGTATATAAAACAAACTCTTTTGACAACAAATAATGTCTCCATTTCTTCAAATCCTTAACTATATCATAAAAGTGTTGATCATAAACATAATAATTTTTCTTGGCATCATTAAGCTTCTCACTAAAATAGGCAATGGGCTTACCTTCTTGACTCAAAACAACTCCTATAACAATGCCACTAGCATCACAATCTACTTGAAATACCTTGTTGAAATCTAGAAGTGCCAAAATAGGTTACTCTATGACTATCTGCTTCAATGTATCAAAACTCTTGGCTGCTCTTATAGTCCATTTAAAGTCTTTTCTATCCCCTCTCATTGTCTCCATTAGGGGTGCACAAATGCTACTAAAATTCCTGATAAATTTTTTATAAAAATTTGTCAAACCATAAAAATATCGTACCTCTGTAGCACTCCTTGGAGTAGGCCATTCAATAATAGCCCTCACCTTCTCTAGATCCATTTTAAGACCCTTAGCTGAGATAACAAATCCCAGGTACACCAACTCCTTCTTCACAAAACAACATTTCTTTAGATTAATCAACAACTTTCCTTCCCTCAGCTTCTCAAAAACTTTTCAAATATACATCAGGTGCTCCTCAAAAGTCTTACTAAAAATCAAAATATCATCTAAATAAACAATGACAAATTTACCCAAAAACACTTTTAGTACCTTATTGATGAGTCGTATAAATGTGCTCGGTGCATTGGTTAGCCCAAATGGCATGACTAACCACTCGTACAAAGCCTCCTTAGTCTTGAAGGGTATTCTATTCATCTCCTTCTCTAATTTGGATCTGGTGATATTCACTCTTCAGATCAATCTTTGTAAAGTACTTGGCTCCACTCAAGAAATCCATAATATCATCCATCCTTGGCAATGGGAATTTGTACTTGATTGTAATTTTGATTATGGCTCAGGAATCTGTACACATTCTCCACTCTCCATCTTTCTTTGGTTCTAGCACTATAGGTACTACACATGGACTTAGGCTCTCCCTTATCAGTCATTAATTTAACAGCTCATGAACTTGTCTATTCAGCTCTTCATTCTCTGCGGGAGTCATTCTATGGGATGCCTTATTCGGCAAACTAGCTCCTGGTATCAAATCCATTTGGTGACTTATCTTTCTCATCGGTGGTAAAGCTTATGGTACATTATCAGAGACAATGTCCTGAAATTCTTCCAACATATCTAGGACTTTTATTGGTACATCTTCACAGTTCTCCTAGTTGATCTTTAATCAACGCAAAGCAATGACGCTCATGCTTCATACCATCCAAAATTTTCCTACCATCTACCAAGCAAATTCTGGTAGTACTACATACATTCTCTTCCACTTCCTTCAAGGGTTTCAACTTATGACAAACTCTATCCTTTGTCAGGGAGTAGGTGTTTGCATGGCCATCATGGACAGCACACCTCTCATACTGCCACGACCTTCCCAATTACATATGACATGATGTCACACAACACCTCATCATGATAGTCTCCAATCTTGAACTTGACTAAACACTGCTCATTGACCAAAGCTCTATGGTCCTTCTGTAACCATGCAATCCGGTATGGATGTGGATGCCTTCTCCTTGTCAACTTCAACTTGTTAACAATCTCCTCTGAGACAAGATTATCAGTACTTCCACTATCAACAATAATATCACAACACTTATCTTCACACTTGCACCTTGTGCAGAATAAACTCTTCCTCTAATCTAGTTCTTTCTCCTCATTTAACAAGGTTCTTCTGACAACTAGGGTTTCTCCCCTTTTAGCATCTTCATCTACATGTGCAACTCGTGCATTAACTTCAGGTCTTCTATTTGTCCTTCCTTGATGTTGGGGACATTCATAGGCTCGATGTCCTTCTTCTCCACATTAGAAAAAGGTTCCTCTAAAACCTCCTCTTCCTCTTCCTCTTTGCTCACCATTATTTTGGTCACGAGGGCAGTAGGCATTATCTCCTTTATGATCTCAATTGGTGTTTGCTTCTTTAGTTTAATTTTGATCTTCATTTCGGTCTCCATAGGATCTTCCACTAGTCCTTCCACCATGACCTCTTCCTCTTTTCTTGCTTTCAAATTTTTTATTTAGCTTCTCTTCCACCTTTAGGGAAAACTAGTATGCATCTTCTATGGTGGTCATTCTGACCAGGCTTAGGTCCTCTTGAATACTTGGCCTCAACCCATTAATATAACAGGCTACCTTCTCCTTGTTGGCCTCTACATGGCCTATCCTAATAATAATCTTATAAAACTCTTATGTATACTCCTTCACATACTTGTTACCTTGCTTTAATCCTTGTAGCTTCTTTAATAACTCCAACTCATAGTCCACAGGAATGAACTACTTCTTTAGTTTGTCCACCATCTGATCCCATCTAGTAATCTTTCCTTTTCCTCTTATATTTTTCTCTAACTAGACCTCCTTCCACCAAATACAGCCATGGCCCTTTAACTTCATTTTTATGAACTTGACCCATTCTGGATCCTCCACATCTTCATATTCAAAATATTCCTCCATATCATTTATCCAATCAATTAGCTCTTCCAGATTGAGATCTCCAGAATAGGTAGAAACTTTGATCCTAGGCCTCTTTCTAATCTTAAAAATGGCCCTCAACAACCTAACTTATGTAGGATCTCTTGCATCATCTTGTTCTTCCTTAGATAACTCTTCTTTAGCTTTATCTTCACTTTCTTCTCTTCTTCTTACCTCAAACCCTCTTCGCAGCTCCTCTTGCAATGCATCGATTTGCCTCTATAGGGCTCTAAAACCCTCTTCTATCAAAGCATTTCTCCCACCATGGTTTCTTCATGGAGGCATTTTGATCTCTACAGCAAACCTACAACCTCAAGTCCTAGTGCAAACTGCCTCACAGTCGATGATCTGTCTACATACTCAAGAACCTCACTGTGATACCACTTGATGAGGTTGGACTCCACCCAAAACACATGCAAAAATAATTTATAGATTTCAAATAGACAAGAACAAGATCTCAAGAAAGATTAGTTAAGTAATCTATAAAGTGATTCAGAATTTCTTCATTAAACTTGCTTGTAAAGGCTACAAATCTGAAATACAATTTTTAGGGTCATATGCCTGCTTATTACAACAATATGGGTTATCTTACAATAGAAATATCTTAAGTGACCTCCTTATTCACATGAGCAGGACTTTCCCATAACTCCCCCAACCACTACATTTGGAGCTATCAAAAATGGGCTATAAATACACATTAGCACCACTTCGTGTAATTTTCCTAATGTCGACTTTCTTTGAATGTGTAACTCCCATTTGGGTGCCAAAAGGAACCCAACTATCCTTTTTCCTGCCTAGGCAATAATTTTCAAATTTTAAAATTGAAAAACTAGGTAGCGCAACTTTCGAAAGCCATAACATTTGAACTGGGTGTTTGATTGATGAACCGTTTGATGTGTTGGAAAGCTCATGAAGAGATTTATCAAGATATAACCAAATTCTCTAGTTACAACATATTTTAGGCCATTTAGGGATGTCTAAGTGCTTCAAATTTAATTCCAGAACTTTTTTCGAAAACCTCAAAAACGGAAACTTTAATATCTTGCAATCCAGACATGATCTTGGGCTCAAATTTACCAAGAATGTTTATTTGCCTATTCTGAAGCTTTGGGGAATTTTTGGGCCCAACTGCTCCTTTGATATAGGGTTACTAAAAATAGTGAGTTCTTGTATTCTTAGCTCTTTTGAAAACTTTGAAGGTTCTGAATCATTATTCAAGCAAATGGGTACCTAAAAACACAAAAATTGAAAAGAATAGAAAACACATCGTCATTTTTTTTGGTGATGCAAGATTGCCCTTACACCACTAGATGCCCCTTTATCAACAACTTATAAGATTTTGATTCTTCACTATACCCAATAAAAATGCATTTCTCACCTCTATCATCAAGTTTTCTTCTCAATTTAAATGGTATAAGAGAATATGCAATACAACCAAAAATTCTAAAATGATATATACTATGTTTCTTACCACTCCAATCTTCTTATAGAATTTGATCCTTGACACTCTTTGTTGGGCTTCTATTCAAAATATATATTGCACATGCTACTGCTTCTGCCCAATATTAATTTGACAAATGTTTGGCCTTGAACATGCTTCTAGCCATCTCCGTGATTGTTCTATTCTTCCTTTCTGCTACACCATTCTTTTGTGTTGTGTACCTTGTAGTAACTTCCTTTTAATGCCATGATATCTACAAAAATCTAGAAATTCATTAGACATATATTCACCTCCTCTATCTGATCTAAGTACCTTGATGTAATGGCCACCTTGCTTTTCCACCATAGCTTTGAATTCTTTGAGTTTTCCAAGGTTTCGGACTTCTTGAGAAAATATATCCAAGTCTTCCTGCTAAAATCATCAATGAAGGTTAGAAAATAAGTACTACCTCCAAATGATGGAATTTGCATTGGTCCACATAAATCACTATGAACTAGATCCAATAATACCCTTTCTCTATATGAAACTTCTATTGGAAAACTCTCTATATGTTGTTTTGCCAAAATACAACTCTCACATGAACTGCTTGGCTTCTTTATTGGTGGCAATCCCTTCACCATATTTTTCTTTTGTAACAAACTCAAACCTCCAAAATGTAAATGTCCATACCTCAAATGCCATAGCCATGATTGGTCTAAATGCATATTTTTGAAATTGACTTCATCTTCTATAACTTTTTTACACTAACTGTCCAACACTCATAAGATTATGCTTTAATCTAGGTACTGATGGCACCTTTAAATTTTCCAAATTTGAAGTGCCTATCTCCTATCAATGTGTCGACAAAGGTTAGGTCAGCATACTACTAAATCTACCCCAGAGCCCATCTTTGCTGATTAAAATTTTGTAACTTAGAGGTCATCTTCCAAATCTATGGTAGAAAGTTTTTTGGTACATATGGTAGTGCACCTATTTAGTTTCGCGCTTCCTGGATGAGTTCTAATGGGCTTTTAATGCTTTTCTGACTACAATCGGGCTAGATTTGGTGTTACGAAAAGTTGCAAATTTCACAATTCTGAAGGCAATCCATTTATTTTTTTGATCTAAAAACATCTCCAATTCCATTTTCATCAAAAACGGAATCCATATGATGCATTATTTTAATGTGTTTTGGTTGCGACGAACACGTTCGACAAGCTAGTTTACAAGGAGGTCCCAAAAATCTTCTGGTGATGTGAATTTTAAGGAGATGGGTATGTTTTAAATAATTAATTATGGCCCTACTCAAATTATCACAACCTCTGGATGCCCAGTGTGCCCACAGTGAAGATGCATCATTTGCCTTGGAGGAGAAATTAACCGATTGTCATTTTTCCTAGATTGCCAAATGCAATTTTTCTTAAAATATTCATATGTTTTAATTGGCAAATATAATATCCTAAGTGATATATGTTTTAACATAAGCATTATTATTATAATAATAATGTTTATGCCTTATAAAAAGAAAACAAAGGAATAAAAGCAATTTATGAGCTTAGCGTAGCAGCGCACAAGCTCACTCCATTTTTTCTCCCAGGGCTGTGTTATTGCACTATGCTTCTTATTGGCCAATCTTTGCTCAAATGTATTTTGTAGATACTCAGATTTGGTGTGCCATCTTCTTCACTAAGGTATTTATGGAGATTTTTGTCATATGAATAGAGACATTGCAGGATGGAAAGTTCTCACGTTTTTGGCTTTGGGGCAGATTTCTAAGGTTGTATATGTGTTGCAAATGATATTTTCCACCTCTCAAATGATGTCAGGACTTATTCTCATGCACTGGGAATACTTTCAATGTTGTTTTAGCCATTTTTTAGTGCCTGCAACCATAAAAATGCTCTTGTAGCTGTAGAAACGCCTCTACATAGTTTCAATTTGACTTGGCATGTGTTTCCATTGTTTAAGTATAGGAAAGGGAGTTAATATACAAGAAACAGATCCAACAAATATGGTGATAGAAGTTACAAGGAATGGTACGTATAATTCAGGCATGACTTTGCAGAAAGATTGAATGATATGTGATGATGATGCGCAAGAGCGCAGAGGAGTAAAGGACCATCTCATTTGAAGTTGCGACAATGCACAAGAGTGACACATGTCTTTTAAATCTATAAAGAAGTTTTATATGTATTAATTTTATGATGTGGTGGACTATTTTGGACCGTCAATTTAAGTCCATATTGACGGTGGAAATTAAAGCCCAATGCCCTATAATGGGTGTATATGCCTAAAAATGACACGACTCCATCTAAATAAATATTCTTAATAATTATTTCATTCTAATTCCTCTATCAATAAATAAATAAATAATTTTATTTATTCGATTCATATTCCTCTAAGTTAATTAAATATCAAGATATTTAATTACCTCTTCTAAAGTCAAAATTAAATTAAATACTTTATTTTATTTAATTCTTCCAAACAATTAAATAATTCTTAATTATTTAATTAAGTCAATTCTTCTTCCAAATTTAAATAAATCAATCAAATTTATTAAATCCTTTTAATCTCTAAAAATAAAATACAGTCAAATATTTTATTTATTCTTCCAAAGCATGCACAAATAATTAAATAAATTTATTTATTTAATTTGTTTTCTTATCTTCAAATTCCTCAAAAATCTGCCAAATCTTCTAAAAATAAATCTTCTTCTTCATGCACACAAAATTAAATAATTTATTATTTAATTTCTCTCAAATCATGCAAAAGTAAATCACAAGTTGAGTTTACTGACTCAATCAACCTTGTTTTTATCAACAACTCTTAAATTAGAAAAAAGTATTCTAATTTATGAAAGCATATCTTATCTTTATAAAAGAAAGTAGTTAACTCAAACAAAACATCTTTTGTGTGACACTTGTCTTCTTTCTATTTGCACACATTCTCTCAAGGTTTCTATACCGTTAATCTTCTTATTCTTTCTATACCGTTGATCTTCTCTCTCATGAGTCTATAAATTGAACCCAATTCTTCTATTTCATTCATCCAAGCTTTTAGTATTGTTGCTCTGCAGGAATTACAGCGCACCTTTGGCACTCAAGTCATTCCATTTGTTTGCAATCAACTTTTACCATATCATTACCATTGTTGTGAAACTCATCTTCATTGCAATAAACTATCATAGCCATTCCCACTTGACATTTTGGAATAGCAAGGAAGTGTACCTTCTGAGGACCATATTCATACACAAGATCATTTGAGATAGGCAATCAATGGAAGCCACAAAGTGAAGAGGTTTGCAAAGGTTTGAAGTTCTTTGTTTTGTTTGATCTTCTTTGTTTCTTATTTCATTGAGTTATTGGGTATTATTGATTTATAATATTGATTGTTCATTTAAACCAATTTTCCCATAACATTTTTGGCACCCACCGTGGGGCCTTGCCCCAATTTAATCTAAAAACTAAGTTTTTTGTGCTAAGGTTCCGTACATAGGAGGATTCAGTGCATCTGATCAATTCTAACATGCATCTGAGCTCTGTTTCAGCGCATCTGATCTTTTAGTGCATTTACCTCCTGAAGCTACGCATCTGTGTTCTGTTATGGCGCATTTACTAAAACTGCGCATATGCTCTCTATTTCTGCACTTTTGATCTCTGTCTTAGCACTTTTGTAATAGATGTGCATATGACCTATGTCTCTGCGCATCTAATCTTTGTACATGCGCATATGATTCTGACAGTGACTTTTTGGGTTTTCTTGTGATTTTACTAACGTTGACACTTCTCGCATGATTTTTCTCTGATCTACTTGTAGGTTAGGGGATGGTTTAGACATTCTAGTTGTATTGTTAACACACATCATAGATTTAAATTAGCAAAGATAGTAATCGGATGTTCATGCAAAATCACATCTAGATCTAACTAGGAAGGATTGTAATTTGATATTGTTGCATCAACAAATGAATATAATCCTAATGCTAGGAGGATAAAATTGAACCATTGCTATCTTACTTTCAAATTTAACAACTCGTGTGTGTGCCCAAGTAGCTAGCTCATATAGTCTTTTTCATTTTAATTAGGGGAAAAGAACCACTGTCTTTTATGTCTTTGGGAATGATACTAGGTCTATACTCTCCCCTATCTTGGGTGACCAAAATGCCAAACATATCATTTTCGCATGTGTTAAACCTTTAGAGAGGCCTGCCCTTGGATATCCTTCTGTCCAAGTGGGAACGACTTTAAGTGGTAACAAGCTAAAGCCAAGCTCTACCAAGCCACTATAAATAAATTGTGCTTGGAGTGAAAGCTTCAAGTAATGAGTGTTGTTGTGTTATACCGATAGCCAACCTCCCCCAAAACCCTCCAAGGCACAACCCTTGAAGGCTAGGAGACTCCATAATGGAGAGTAGCACTGCCACACGTATAACCACTCGAACGGTTGCACTTACTAGTCATCCTTTATTTTTAGTAGCCAAAAACACCTATAAGCCGGTGCAGGGAAGGGCGATTATCACCTCTTGAAGATGCCTCATCTAGAAATAGTGAGAATTCAGTTTATATTGTCCCAACTAGCAGGGATTTGTACTTGCTTTTGAGTCAAAAAGAGTTCAAAAAATTACAAAAAAAGATCAAAAAAATCATGAAAACTTCTTTGTGTTTGATGTGTTTTACTTGTCATAATTGAGAAATCAGAACAAAAACACTAACTTGCAACCAAGAAACCAAAAACACCAAAAAATGTGCCAAGAAAATTGTAAAAACAATCAGAAAACTAGAACTGTGCATCTGTCCTGTAGAGCTGTGTATACATTTTGACCTGTTGCACATACACTTTAACTTTCTGTGCATTTGACGTCTGTTACTACACTTGTATCCTTCACCAAAGCTGCACATTTATTTCAACTTATTGCTCATTTATCCTCTATTTTAATGCATTTATTGCTGCACATCTGCAACAGTGAGCTTTTCTACATCTTTTGAGAGACTTTTCAGCATTTCTGGATACCCATTTCAGCCTTGTTCCAATTTTTGAGATTAGATTTACCATATAGTCACCTATTCTATTCATTTCCATAGCATACCCTCTCTTCCGTCGGTCGTCTCATCCATCTTCTACTAGGTCTTTCCATAAACAAGACAAAGTATCTATATCAGATTAGTGCAAGACCTTTTTTAGATCATTTCAGATTCAAGTAACCCTAGTAGGTCACAGAACTTCACTAGTGGTCTTGGTGCAAGACTAGTCTCTACATAGTAAATGCGTACCGGCTATCCTTACTTGTGGCTATCATCTTGTGTCAACCAACCTACTTGGAATCATTGATCAAAAGAGTCCCTTGTTTGAATCTCATCACCGCAAGTATCCTCTTCTCACCAACCTACACCAACACCTTACCAAAGTCTTTAGTTTCATCCCACTTCTTCCCACGTCGCCTTGCATGGTCTTAACTAGATCCCAATACCAAAAACAACTTGAAATGGCCAGAAGATCAGATAGGATTATGTCCCCTCATGACAGTGATGAGGAAATCTTTCATGAGGAGTACCAAGAAGCCCTCCAAGATCAGAAATTCCAACGCATGATGGACAAAATACTCAACGAAGACCCTCAAAAGTACTTCCTTCATCTTGCAAACCAAGGACTTAGACTCCCCTCGGACTTCGATCTCAACAAATTAAGAGAAATTGTAGTGGAAGAAACTCATGAGGACCATACAAGTGAAGATAAAACCATTGGCCTAGACAAAGGAAAGAAAATCATAGACCCAAACATACCTATGGAAACATTGCAGAAACAAGTTGAAGGCCTAAGACAGTAATTAGTGGAACTCAAAATAGAGACGCCCGCTAAACATCATTCCTTGGAAGACATTGCACTATATCCCTTTGACAAAAGCTTGAACATGGTACCCTTCCCCTTTCGATTCGAAGTTTCTAGATTTGACAAATACAAAGGGAAAGGAGACCCAAGATATCACATTAGGGAATTTAGTGCCATGTGCCTAGAAGTAGCTCACAACAAAACTTTCCTAATGAGACTATTCCCTAGATCTATAGGTGGACAAGCCATGGAATGGTTCTCATGACTTCCCCCAGGTATCAAAACTTTTGATGAGTTAGTAAACAAGTTTGTCACACACTTCTCATATAACATTGAACACGAAGTCTCCATGCTTGACCTATGCAATACAAAGCAAAAGGGTGGCGAATCCTTTGTCGCTTTCTTACAAGGTGGAGACAACTCATGAGTAAATGCTCATATGGCATGCCTGAGAAGTAATTAACAGAGATGTTTTTCCACAACCTTAACCCTGATCTAAGTTACCAAATCCAAATTCAATGCCCTACCTCATTTACAAAAGTCATTGAGATGGGATTATTTATCGAGAAAGCTATGATCGCCAAGGGGCAAATAAAGTTGTACAAGGACATCCCTAACTCTAACTACACCACGGACAAGTTGAATTTTTGGACAAAGAACAAAAATATCGTCAATGATGGAGTAGTTGATGCCAAAGTGGCGGCTCCTAAACAGTAACCAATCTTCACTCTCAAAGGAGAAGCAAGCAATGCTACACCAAACAAAACCTTCTCTCATGAGCCAAAGCCATGGTTCACCTCCAATCCTAGACAAAAATTCACACCACTAGGGGAATCCCAGGAGTCTACATTAAGAAAGCTATTAGCCAACAATGAGATCACTCTTCCACCCACTAGTGACTATGAACCTCAAGTGAAACCTCATTATTGGAAAGATACTGATTTCTGCGAATATCATAGAGGAAGAAGCCATAAGACCAATGACTATATCTGTCTCAAACATGTCATTCAAGACATACTTGACCAAAATCAGGTAGGCACTAAAGAACATACCTCTAACGAGACACATGTGGCATATAAGGATCCACTCCTCAACCATGATAGGCCATACAACAACAACAACTACTACAATAACAACTACAACAGGAAGAATCAAAACAATGGACACAACAATGCTAACTATGCGAGCATGTTGTTTGATTATACCGTCAACTGTATATCGGAGTACATTCCACAAGTCAATGTGGTCACATTCAACCAACAATCAGGACCCAACAAAACTGATTGTAGCATCATCACCTGCAGTGATAAGGTCACATTAAACATGCTTCCTCCAAGGTCATCACCTTCTTCGTCTAACTCCCATACATACAGTGTCATAGACCAACTTCAGAAAACTCCTACCCACATATCCATCTTAGAGTTGTTGTGTCTATCTCCCTCCCACTAGGAAATTCTTGATAAAGCCCTAGCAAAAACAGTTGTGCCCACGAACGTGGCCCAAGAGAAGTTTCAATCCATGGTAGGAAATCTAACCTCCTCAAGCACCATATCATTCACCAAATAGGATGACCTTTCAGTGTCTCAGCCCCATAACACACCCTTGCATATCGTCGACTTCATTCATAAACACCGTATCAAAAGAGTTCTCATTGATGGAGGAGCTAGTTTAAATATTTGCATGCTCAAGCTAGTCCTTACATTGGGGTTCTCAGAAACTATAATGGATCCTAGGAAAAAGATCACTATTAAGATCACTATTAAGCCCTATGATGAAGAAGAAAGAACTACTAAACGAATAGTGGTGTTACCAATACAAGTTGGACTAGTGATAAAGGACATTGTTTACCAAGTCCTTGACAAGGAGCTAGCCTATAACATCCTCCTAGGTAGACCCTAGATTCACGCCATGAAAGCTGTGCCTTCTACCTACTACCAATGCATCAAATTTCCTCATAACGGCAAACAGATCACCATCAAAGGTGATCCTAACCCTTTTCAGTATTGTAACACTATCCGCTCAAAGCCTAATTGCATCATTCCCAACAATAGAGCTTCTACATCCCCCATCTCACAGCATGATTCTACCTCCGAAGCTTCCTCATCCAAGCCCAAAGAGCAGAAAATCACAATCAAAGAAACAGGGGTAGGGGAATACTCCATCGAGCACAGCCTCAACTTAGCCAAAATGCCTCTATCTCCAAGATCCTTTGGGTGACCTACACCTAAGTACATTCCAAAACCTTCTGCTTCTCCTGAACCTCCCACAGCTCCCTTTGTAAAATGGGGGACCCTATCAGATGAGAGTGAAGAAAGAGATGTCTTTAATGGCTCTACACATAGGAAGATAACACACAACAAGAACCACCTAAGCTCCCAACAGAAATCTATGGGCATGGATAGACTATGGGTTATGAAGGACAAGGTCCCATTGGCCTAAGAAAAGAAGGAATAACAAAACCCATCCAACCCTCTTCATCCTCATTAGCAAGAAATACAAAAGGGCTAGGATACAAGGACAAAGGCAAAGCTAAGGCAAATTCTTGTCTCGTGGAAATGATGACAACCTTCAAGAGGACAGTGACACAGATTCCAATGAATATGAATGGGATGAACTCACAGAGAACTCCTATGAAGACAAAGTAATTGACACCATTCAAACCTATAGCCCCTACTGTGAGGGACAAATGCTAATGCATAGACCATTATATTGTGATTTGCCAACTCCTGAGAGTACGACTTTCGAGGAAGGTTAGAGTTCCATCGCAATAAACAATCTGGAGGAAAGTACCATCCTAGACCCTATCCTTACCAATCTGAATCCCAACCATGTATCCATTCAAACTATCACACCCAATTAATCAAATCTATCTTCCAATCCCCTCCCCCTTGTGCATTCTAAACTTATCGACTGGGATTTACAAGGAACCCCACAACTAGACGTGTTCCAAAATGATCATGCTTATATTGACTACATGGAACTTAGGGACCACTTACCTACAGGAGATCATAAAGTTGGCTTCACCATTGAACTCAACACCATGGCTTATTTTGGAGAGGGTGCCAAGCCTTCCATTCGCAAAAACATAAAAATAAAAATTGGATCTGATGGTGAAAACTGCTCTGTGGCAGTGTCAAATCCCAAAATAGTAAAAAGAAAGGATGCATCGGATGGTGAAAACCTCTCTAAGGTGCCAGATGATGGAAGGATTGACACTCTCCCCACTGACATATATCAGGAGAAGTCTCAGATTGTTGTGGAACCTACAGAACCTGTCAAAATTGGAACAGAGGATAATCCTAAGACCACTCACTTTGCAAAGTCTCTATCTCCACCAAAAAAGACCAAAATTGTACCATTCTTCAAGAAGAAACAAGTAAACTTTGCTTGGTCATATGTAGATATACCCAGTTTAGATCTAGATTTGATTCTACATCATCTTCCACTAGATCTAGGAGTCAAACCAGTCAAGTAGAAGCTCAGGAAGATGCATCCACACATTGCATTACTAGTAAAAGAGGAACTCAAGAAACTGTTGGATGTAGGGTTCATCAAGGCAATAGACTATCTAGAGTGGGTATCCAACATAGTGCAAGTATCCAAACCTGATGGTAGGGTCAGATTGTGCAATGATTTATGGGATCTTAACAAAGCTTGCCGCAAGGATGATTTTCCATTACCCAATATTGATATCATATTCGACTTGACAGCAGGACATACCATGCTTTCTCTTATGGATGGCTTCTTCAGGTACAATCAAATCAAAATAGCACCAGAAGACCAACATAAAATAGCTTTCACTTGTCCATGGGGCACCTTCTACTGGAACATCATGCCATTTGGGTTAAAGAACGCAAGGGCAACATATCAACGTGCTATGACCACTATCTTCCATGATATGATGCACGTCACAATGAAGGACTATGTAGATGATATCCTTGCAAAATTAGTAACAAGAGAATCACACCTAGATGTACTAGAGAAGGTCTTTTAGAGACTGGAACACTTCAAAGTCAAGTTGAACCTGAAGAAATGTGTGTTTGGAGTCACCTTCGGCAAGCTCCTAGGCTTCATTGTATCAACAAATGGGATCGAAGTAGATCCTGCCAAAGTCAAGGCTATCATGGAAATGCCACCACCGAAGAACATCACTCAGCTACAGTCTCTACAAGGCAAGTTATAAGAAATCTGTCAGTTCATATCACAACTGACAGATAAGTGCCAACCTTTCAGTCATCTCTTACATAAAAACATTCCATTTAGGTGGGATGAGAAGTGCTAAGAAGCATTTGGCAAACTAAAGGAGTATCTTATGAATCCACCCATCTTGATGCCTCCTATACAAGGCAAGCTGCTATTACTTTACATATCTGCTAGACAGATAGCTCTCAGAGCCCTCCTAGCACAACAGGATTATGAAGGCAAAGAAAGGGCTATCTACTACATCAGTTGCAAATTGGTGGGCTACGAACTGCAATATTCTCAGATAGAAAGATCGTGTATTGCTATGGTTTTTGCTTCCCAAAAACTATGACATTACATGCTAGCACATTCAGTCAAGCTTATTACAAAGATAGATCCATTAAAATACTTATTAAGCAAAGCATCTCTCACAGGTCGCCTCACCAAGTGGGTAATGTTGTTAAGTGAATATGACATGATCGAGTATGTAGAAGGGAAAGCTATCAAAGCTCAAATTATTGCAGATCAGTTAGCAGGAGCACCATTACAGGATACCACACCAATGACATTCAAGTTTCTAGATGAAGCCATATTCAGTATCACAACACACTCATGGAAACTCTACTTTGATGGATCCTATACAAACCATGGATCGGGGGCAGGAATCTTGTTGGTCACTCCTCACAGTGACACCATACCTAAGTCTTACCACCTTCTATTCCCATGAATAAACAATATAGCAGAGTATGAGGCCTTGGTCATTGGTCTTAAAATGGTAGTAGAATGGAAAATAAAGGAGCTACATGTCTATGGCGACTCCCAACTGATAATCAATCAAGTTAATGACGACTATCAGACCAAAGATGACAAGTTAATCTCGTACAAGCATATGGTCGATGACTTTAAAGAGTACTTTGTGATCATTTTCTTTGAATAGATACCTCGCATTGTAAATAAAGCAACAGATGCCAAGGCAACCATTGCCTTGTTCCTCGAGATCCCAGAGAATGAGTCAAGGTATGAGTTCTTGGTGGAGTCAGTTATGCAACCAACTTATGATCTTCCTGAAACACACTCCATATGCCTATTAGTCAGATCTGATTCACCTTGGTATGGTAAGATCTACACTTACCTCAAGGATAACACCCTACCGCCTGACTTGTCCTCTAACCAACGCCAAACTTTCATTTGCCAAACCTTTCGTTACACCATTATCGCTGACACCCTATACCGACGAGGTTTGGATGGTACTTTACTCTGATGTTTAGAACGTGAAGAGTCTCAAACTACCTTATGAGACGTGCACGAAGGAATTTGTAGAACACACTCTAGTGGTCCTTGTTTAGCTAAGAAACTCATGTGTTTGGGATATTATTGGTCAAACATGGAAACTGATTCATATCAGTTTGTGAAGAAATGCAAGCAGTGCCAGATACATGGAAACCTAATACATGCACAAGCTCAAGAGCTCTGACCTTTAATGACACCTTGGCCCTTTTGTCAATGGGGACAAAACCTTGTGGGCAAAATTCACCCTCCATCATCCAATGGCCACAAGTTCATAATAACCGCCACTGAATATTTTACCAAGTGGATTGAAGCTATTCCACTCACAAATGTCACAGGCAAACAGACTGCCTCATTCATCCTCAATTACCTCATTTGTAGATACAGAATTCCCTCATCCATTGTAACAAATAATAGAAGACCTTTCAAGAACCAAAATGTCCAGGAGCTTTGTGACAAGTTCAAAATCCAACACCATTTCTCCACCCCCTACTATCCACAAGGCAACGGCCAAGTAGAGGCATCCAATAAAACAATCTTGAAAATCCTCAAGAAGACAGTCAATGATGCTGGCCGTGATTGGCACATACAACTGAATCTCGCTTTGTGTGCCTATCCAACCAGTATATGCACTCCCATAGGTGCTACCCCTTACATCCTTGTCTATGGATCAGAAGCCATTTTGCCCATCGAGGTCAAGTTACAATCCCTAAGGGTGTCGTTAAAAGGTCTTATCACTAATGAAGACTACAGAGTTTCCAGATTGCAAGAGTCAAAGCTATTAGAGGAGAAGAGACAGAACGATTTCAATCATCTCAAAGCATATCAACAGAGAATTTCACAGAGCTACAATCACAAGGTCTGTCCAAGGGTCTTCAATGTTAGTGATCTAGTACTCAAGGAAAATCCCTGCAATTAGCAAGATTGGGAAAAGAAAGGTAAGTTTGAACCCAACTAGCTTGGTCCTTATGTCATCATTGTTGCCTATGGATCGGGGGCATATCAATTAGAGACATCAGAAGGCGAGTTGTTCAATGATCCAATCAATAGTATGCATCTTCTCCGGTTCTATACCTAAGAGAACCCTAATGTAAGGGGGCAAAAAAGCAAAAAAGTATAAAAAATAAAAAATGGAAAAACAACAAAAAAAATCGTCCTTTGGTGTAAACCTAGCAAACAAGCGCCTTGAATAGGTACCATGATGAAAACCTAGCAAACATGCATCATGTGTACTTTTAGCTTTCGTGCAAATAAAAACAAGTGGTGAAAACCTGGTAAACATGCGTTACTTGTGATAAACCACCTCCTCCATCTTTAGGAAACCAATCACCTTGTGTCTATTCCTCCTTCAAATCGTCTCTCATCTGATCCATATCTATTTTCATAATAAAAAAACCTAATGATAACCTATCATGGCTTGATACTCTATCTCTTTTATTGTCTTATCAACTAAGGTCTTATCCAGTATCCTATCCATAGTGTCAGTCTAGCATAGTGTCTATCATCGGTATCATAGGGTCAACCCTGAACTACGTTGCCTCTATGTCGTCACGTAGGCAAGGCCATTTTTCAATGCGCCCCTGAGGCACCACTTCCCATCCATCCCATATCTTGTCATCTATCCTCTAGTCCATCCACATGGTCCAAGTCCTAAACTACGTTGCCTCTGTGTCATCACATAGGCAAGGCCATTTAGTAATGCGCCCCTGAGGTACTAGGTCAATCCCTTAGGGTCCGTTTCACTAGCCATGCATGCAAGCACAAGCAAAGCCCGCTTTCAAACAGAAGTCTTGATGCAAGGCATCAACCTATCCAAAGCAAAACAAACAAGTATCTAAAGCACTCTAAATGATTCTATCTAAATTATGGCAAGAAAAACACATCTAAATGCAAGAATTTTTTGTGGTTGTGATCAGGTTAGGTTATAGCGACTTGATTTTTGTTATCATGTCTTTCTATGCTACTCGAGGATGCCAAAATCTAGAGATGCTATGATGGGGGTATGATTATTTTCTTTGTTTGTTGTTTGTGGATCAATCTTTAGTAATGTGAAGCCTTGTCTAAAGACATGATCAACAAAAGATCATCGAGGACATTAGAGGTCTAACATAAAAAGGGGCAACCCTTGTCTATTGATATGCAAGAGATACTCAGGTCATCTCGGTTCAATTATACCTAGATGCTTGTATTAACTAGCTAAATCAAAATCCATGTAAGCAATACTCAGGTCATCTTGGTTTAATTATACCTAGATGCTTGTATTAACTTACAACATTTGAAAAAACTACCAAAAAATCTCCCAATGATGAAATAAGTACTTCAAAATACTTGCAGTATCAAGATGGCAAAAACCATTTCGCATCCAAAAAGCATCCATATCCCATGCAATAAAGATCCAAAATGTAGAGTATTAATGCTTATAAAAGCTTGTGAGTCCTTCTACTAACATAGTCTTCTATCTATCATTGTGTCATTTCTGTGTTGATTGAGCACATTTGGACATAACAAAAACAAAGCATAGTTTGCATATCATATCACATGAGGTAGTCATTAACATGATTAAATCATTTGCATACATAATAGGTGCATTAGAGCATCTGTATCCATTTGCATTAACATAACATAGTGTCAAAATAGAAAAATCAAAAACATAGCCAAGTACATGTAGATCATCTCATAAACTACATAATCATATAGATAACATTCCCATTTACATATTAGATCATTAGAAATCATCTAAGTCTGCATTAAATCATATCAACAACAGCAGTAATGGACATCCAATAGAAACATCACATAGCATCATATAGATAAATTAAACATGTACATCATATATAGACATTGAAAGTAAATGCATCCATGACATATAGCATAAACAATTGCATATAGAGATCATATAGCTGCATCATCATATATATAAATATAACATAAAACATGTCCAAATGTATAATATATCGAGTGTCTGTCATCTCTAAGTCAAAGTCATATAAAGTGTATACATCGCAAAAATAATGATATATGTCTCGATACAAAATGATACAAGTATATACATATCAGGCTATCTAAGCCATCAAAAAGTGTATACATAAAGCCAAAATTGGTACAAGTCTAATGGCTAGCCCTACTGCCATGGGGCACTGCTCCCAGCACTACCCTCTCCGTCTCCACCTCTGCTAGCCCCTGACTATTGTGGGCCCATCACCGAAGCTGCAGACCATGAACCCCCTGCCCTCTAAGATGTATTGACTACTAACTGGCTCCTGAAGCTAGGTGCCCTCTGATCCACTGGTACAGCCCCGTGGTATAGACCCCTATAATACTGAGTCTGGGCCTGCACCAAGCTTCTCCTAAATATGTGCATGTTGCACCTGTGCCTGCTGCACCTGTGTGACTAAAAAATGGGTAGCTCCATCAATACCCAAGGTTGCTAAAGTCGATTCTCTCTCTAGTTTGAGTGCTCGCACCCTCACCAATGTTGTATCCCACTCTACAGTGAGCCCAGATATAATCTGTGTGTCTGCCTCTCTCTAAGACTCTATCGCTCTAAGTTATGCCTCGAGCTGTCTAACCTAACCTCGCAATGTAGTAACAGCCTACTGCAGTAGATCAGGTTGGGCGGGAACCTATGGAACCTTCTGCTAGGGCACCTACTGTGCCTGACCCTGTCCTTGCACCTATTGTGGTGTAACTTGCTACTGAGCTACCTGTTGCGGTGCCGGCATCTGTATCTATTGTCCCACCTATGGTGCAACTTGTGGTTGCACTACCTGCTGCTGCTAGGAGGATCCCTCTCCCACTCTCCTCCTCTGTCCCAGCCTCCCTCTACCTCCGTCTCCCCCTCCTCCTCCTCTGTCACCTATGTCTCCCCTTCCTCCTCTGTCACCTCCATCTCCCCCTCCTCCTCCTTTGTCCCCTCCATCATCTCCACCTCCCTGTCCTCCTCTCCCCCTCTTTTGTCTCCTCCTCCTCCTGCCTACACCATCCTCATCATCTAAATCCTCCTCATCAAGGTGAGGAACCAACTCTCCCGGTCCTGAATATCTCAGGAACAGATGAGTAGCAAACTACTCCTCATAATCAAGGGTCATCCCTACATCTATCACCTCCCTCCTCATCGGCCAGGCCATGTAGGGAGTCTACTAAAACTCTGCTAGGGCCTCCTCGTAAGATGCAACTGAGCCCCATCTAAACCACTCTGCATGTGTCCTCGCAAACCAGGCCTGCTCCTGTGGCATACCCTATACCCTGCCAAATTGTCGCCGAACCTGGCTAACTATCTGCCTCTCCAGTATAAATCATGTCCTCCTAATGAACCATCGAGTCTGATAGCAGTAAGGTAGCTCATCATCCTCGTCATCCCATGGCTCACAGTCTAGATAGGGATGCTAGAAAACTCTATATACATTGTCTAGTGCATGTCTCCAATACTCAAGCTTTCCCAGCTTGTGCTAGGAAATAACACCTGCATATCCATAGCTATAAAGCTCACCCCTCTACCTGGAAAAGATGCACATCAGTCGAGTAATGGCAATATGCTCCCATAGCCAAAACTGTAATAGTGAGATGCCTACAGACAAACTAGCACCCCTTTGGTATACCACCTGATGCATGTCATGGTATAAGTGAGCCAAAACGTAAACACCCCATGCAAAATGGGTGCCCTCTGTGACCATCCTCTCCATAGTCCTACCCCAACCAATGGGGAACCCTTGTGACCTCCTATCGGGGCATACTACACTCCCGATCAACCCTACCACTATCCCTGGGAAGTAGTCATAGTAGTCATGAATATCCTGCCAAGATATCACCTGACCCTCGAGCTCAGCATCATCAAATACTTGCCTGTACTCTGTCAGTCCTGCATCCCACTGCGGATCATACTCTACGAGCTCACCCTATATCGGCAAGTGCATAATCCTATAGACGTCCTCTAGAGTAATCACCATCTCACCGGTAGGAAGGTGAAAGGTCCCGTCCTTGCTATGGAATTGCTCCACTACTACAGTCAACAAACTGAGGTTCGCACGAACCTCGGGCATGAAGCATACATAGTCAAGTCCCATAGCACCAAGTGCCTCACGATCTATCTCTATAAGCATGTACCACTACAACAACAACAAGGGAAACTGCTCCCATGACATAAGTACATCCCGGATGTCCTCCTGTAACCAAGCAAGTCAAAGCTTCAACCAAAACTGCAAAACTGCTCAAATTAGCAAAAGTATCCTATCACTTACTTAAACACATCAAATTGATCAAAGCAGCATAAAACATCTCTTGACTAGATTCCTACAATCTTGGAGATAGCTTATTGACTGACGCATCGAGCAAGATGCCAATCGAGTCAATTTGGTTAAGTAAACTGACTATCTAAAACATATGCACCAAACCAGAAGGTACATGCACTATTTCATAGTAAATGCGCCACTTCTAGAAAATGCACCACCAAATTGAGTAAAAGCATAGTTCTGTATCCTAAGCGCAGCTTCACAATGCATGCACCGAAACATGTCACCCATGCATAGCTTTTGTGTATGTACAACTTCCCATATCAATGTGCAATTTCTTAACAGGTGTGCCGACCCATAACATATATGCGCAGGACTTATGCATGTGCGGCTCCATAATGTAAATGTGTCAAATCTTTACATATGCGTTGTTTTGAAGTGCATATGCACCGAAACACAGATCGGCACATCTATCCTAGCTAACTTTCCCTAGCATTTATTGCACTAATAAATGACCCTAGGTGAGTTTTTTCAAACTACATACTGGTGGTCCTGCGTCAACTAGCTAATCAAATCGTCGAACTCACTCAAAGCAGTGCTCCTCACGTGGAATATCCATCTCTATACTGACTACTCTATGCTCCTCTGCTCTCCTAATCTCTCAAGAGACCAATCAACAAAATCCAAGTGTGTAAATGACTAAGATTGTGGACCCAGCTCCTATATATAGCAAGTGAACCCTAACTAGTTGTGTGGCGACTGTGGCTACTTCCCAAGCCTATTTCCTTCCGTTTCTCTGAATCGTGGCCTATTTTCTTCATTATAACATGTTTTTCACCTTCTTCATCGTGAGATTTTCCATCTCACGTCCCTTCTGCCTTCTTCCTGTCCAATCTCCTGAGGGGGCATCCTGTCATCGTAACCTATACCAGGGGCAAACTGGGGCATGCATCATTATCAAAAATTCTTATTCTTTGAAGCAACGTGATAAAACACATTGTATCAAAGAGGGGCAAAATGTATACGCCTAAAAATGACACAACTCCGTCTAAATAAATATTCTTAATATTTATTTCATTCTAATTCCTCTATCAATAAATAAATAAATAATTTTATTTATTCAATTCATATTCCTCTAAGTTAATTAAATATCAAGATATTTAATTACCTCTTCTAAAGTCAAAATTAAATTAAATACTTTATTTTATTTAATTCTTCCAAACAATTAAATAATTCTTAATTATTTAATTAAGTCAATTCTTCATCCAAATTTAAATAAATCAATCAAATTTATTTAAATCCTCTCAATCTCTAAAAATAAAATACAATCAAATATTTTATTTATTCTGTCAAAGCATGCACAAACAATTAAATAAATTTATTTATTTAATTTGCTTTCTTATCTTCAAATTCCTCAAAAATCTTCCAAATCTTCTAAAAATAAATCTTCTTCTTCATGCACACAAAATTAAATAATTTATTACTTAATTTCTCTCAAATCATGCAAAAGCAAATCACAAGTTGAGTTAACTGACTCAATCAACCTTGTTTTTATCAACAACTCTTAAATTAGAAAAAAGTATTCTAATTTATGAAAGCATATCTTATCTTTATAAAAGAAAATAGTTAACTCAAACAAAACAACTTTTGTGTGAAAATAGTCTTCTTTCTATTCATGCACATTCTCTCAAGGTTTCTATACCATTGAGCTTCTTATTCTTTCTATACCGTTGATCTTCTCTCTCACGAGTCTATAAATTGAACCCAATTCTTCCATTTCATTCATCCAAGCTTTTAGTATTGTTACTCTGCAGGGATTACAGCATGCCTTTGGCACCCAAGTCATTCCATTTGCTTGCGATCAACTTGTTACCATATCATTACCATTGTTGTGAAGCTCATCTTCATTGCAATAAACTATCATAGCCATTCCCACTTGACATCTTGGAATAGCAACGAAGTGTACCTTCTGAGGGCCATATTCATACACAAGATCATTTGAGATAGGCAATTAATAGAAGCCACGAAGTGAAGAGGTTTGCAAAGGTTTGAGGTTCTTTGTTTTGTTTGATCTTCTTTGTTTCTTATTTCATTGAGTTATTGGGTATTATTGATTTATAATATTGATTATTCATTTACACCAATTTTCCCATAACAATGGGTAATGAGCCCAATCAATGCAATCAAATAAATAGTGCAAAATATGCCAGAATATGATAAGCCAAGCCTCAAAATAGAGTAAAATAATGAGTTGGGAAGCTTTACAACTTCAATCTAGAGTCCCGAGGGCAAGATCAAACCAATCAAATGACCACTATTTCATGATTTTCAAGGAGGAAAACAAGTTGGAAAAATAGTGTCAATCTCAGTTCAACTCAATGGACCAAATTGATTGAGTAAAATGTATTACCAGTAGGAGCCAGTAAAAATCAGAAATGCAAATTTCCAAGATACAAATATTAAAAAATGTAATTAAAAAATTTGTAGCGGGAAGTCTTGGCTGACATAATTTGCTTCTCTTTATAAGGGAACTGGTATCATTGTAAAAAGGGGGATTTTTTTCTGGGCTTTGGATACATGACATCCACACATTTGGGATTTTTTTTTATGTAAGAGAAGGTGACTAGATTTTGGGTTGTAGAGGCATATCTTGTTATGTAGATGAATAAATTTCTGAATGATATTATTTCTTTCCAGATTAAATTATATGAGAAACACTGAATGTGTGTGTTATTTTTGGTTGTCTCCTTAGATATGAGTACTTTTCTTTTGAATGCAGTTGCTAAGGGTCTCTGAATTCATTAGTATACATTTGCTATATTGTATGTCTAGTTTATTGTATCTGTTCAAGGAATAGATTAAATTGCTCTGGATCAAATATGGGGAAAAGTGTATTGTATCAAGGGATTAGTGAAGTAGAATCACAGATAATACTCTTTCTTGGACATATTACTGTAAGGCAGTAATACAATTATTTTGGGTCCTCTGGATATGATGTTTTTGTTGTCATAAGGAAGCATATACATTGCTGGGTTTGACTCTATTGCCCTAATAAAGCACCAATCTGAAGAGAATTTGCCCAAAGGTCTAGGAAACCTAATAATTTAAAGACAAATCATTTGAACCATTTTATTTTTGTGTTTTGTTTTAGTTTAGGTGCTACATGTTCTCAGATTTGAACAATGAAGATAATCTAACAATGTTGTCAGTCTAGGGTTAATCTAATAGATCTTGGTCCAAATATATGAGAACATTCTGCCTGGTATTGAAAAGCTATATTTATTAATTATGAATAAGGGAATACCCACCTAGGTGTGATAGAACCTGAAGTGGAGGGGAGATAGGAGATAATCTCCCACTCTATTGGCTGAGTCTCTCATTGAATCTGAGTATAAGAAGTGGGAAGTCTTTAAGATTTGATGCATGCAGATTTGGGAACCAATAGAATTGGCGACTCTACTGGGGAAAAGGCTTAGTTATCCATTTGAAAAGAGTTGAGCCATTATCATGATCTGATCATTAGGGTCAGATAGTGAAGGTCTTCAAACCTGGAGAAATATATTGTTGCGGCATGTTACTTTTAAAGGATGCTCTGCTAGTGAAGCGAATCCAGAATATAATTGATTGGGTGTGAGTTTTTAGCTTCTTGATCTTTTTTCCTCTTTGGAAAGGTGGAGACTCTATTGTTGAACTTGTTTGAAGCTGCAATATATTCCCAGGTACTTCATCTCTTTCATTCAATATGATTAGTTTAGAACAACATTCCTGGTCATGTTCTCGAAAGAGGTTGTTCGCTACTAAAAGATACAAAGCTCTCAATTTTAATGGTATTCATGGATATCCAAATATTGTTCCTAGTAAAGTTAGAAAATGTTTGCAAAAATATAATGGAAAGAATTTTGAATCAACAAACAAGCATCTGCAAGTTTTTTGTGATTTAATGGATGATTTTGAGGTTGAGCATCAAGATGTTGTTATGAGGTTTTTTGTTCAAACTTTGCAAAATGATCTAGGGACTAGATTTCATTCTTGTCTGATTGTTTTATCTCTTCATGGGTTGAGCTCAAAGTTGTATTTCTACAACAATTTCATGAAAGGGCTAATGTGATTTCATTAGTTAATAAATTCATGAACATTCAAAAAGAAAATGATGAGTCAGTTCCAGCCTTCAACCTAAGATTTTCAAAATTACTTAAACATATTCCAGAATATATGAGGCCAAATGATGCATTATGTATCACACTCTATTTCAGTGCATTTGATGAGGAAATGAGTTATTTTCTGAGAGATAAGGAAACTACTACACTTCATCAAGTTTATAAAATTGCAGTGGATATTAAAAATAATAAGAAATATGGAATGCCAATAGGATACATGTTTGCAAGTGTTGGTTATTGTAAAGCATCTTATGTTGATGAGAAATATAAAGCAAAGAATCAGAATAGTTTTCAAAATGAATGTATTTCTGCTATTCTAGTTTTTTCATCATTCCCTCATGTGAATCATAGAGAGTTTCAAGCAACTTGTAAATAGATTACAAGTACCGATGATCTTATGTTTTTGTTCAATCATTGTTTGACTTGAAGAGACAAGAAGGAGAATCACCCTATGCTAGATGCATACACAATTCATTAATACTTTGTTAGAAATCCCAGAGTATTGCAAACCTGAGGATTCCTTGTGTGTTGATTTGTTCTATGAAGTTTATGAATCAGGTTTGAGCACTTTGCCAAAGGAATTGAAGCCTCAAAATCTTGATCAGATATTTGCTTGGATTGGGATTATGAAAAGAGCCAAAGGTGATTATGTAGGAAGAGTTATGTCTCAGAATATTGATAGTAGTTATGTTATTGACCAAAGTCATGGAATAATGCATAAAGATGAAGAAATTGAGGAAAATTCTCTCCCTATCTAGATTATCTAGGTATTTTTTGCATAATCTATACCCATTTAGCATTAGCTTTAGTGTACATGTTTTGTTGGTTCCCAAATCAATAGATTGTCAAACCCTAAAAGTATGCCAAGCTTTATGATCAGGTTTAACAAGTGATCTGGCCAACAAATGTCTGAAATTAACTAGGATGGTTAGAATTCCTTGCTCTTTAGGATCTACTATGCCTAGGCGAGTGTACCTATCTCACCAGTGATTGTTAACTTTCCTGGGATTAACTGATGATAATCAAGTAGATTAAAAACCTCACACAAATTTGTAGGGTTTGTGTGATTACAATTTCATCAATTACATCATCCTCTCTCAATCTATTCCATACTGGCATGAGGGTTTGAAATAGATAATAAAAATACAAAACTAACTACTACTACTCCTACAACTGAAAATTAAAATGTATGGAAAATAATTTTATAAAAATTATTTTGGGGATAGAGATGATCAGTTCCTTTCATCCACTGGCTAACAAAGTCAAACTATAGATTGATATGTGTCCTCCTACTGGTTATAACTCAAATCATTTGGCACTTTGATGTTTATGAATTACCTAAATGTGCAAGGAAATTAATTACCAGGCTCTTCTTTAATAATCCAATTGATTCTTCCAGGTTACTGTGACTTATTCAAATGAATTTAATTCTTACTTGAAGAAACCAATCAAATAAACCACACAAAACATGAATGTGCTTTGATAAACCAGATATATACCTGATACACTGATTTAAATAACAAGGAATACATCAAATTGGACACAACCAGATAATTATTATCAATAACTTCAACACAACAATTGAAACCAGAATTTGGGCACCATGTTAATGCTATCGTTCCATTACTTTACTTCAAAGAAGGGCTTTACAATGTATATATTTTCTCCATAAAATTCCCCAATCTTTTCTCTCCATGCATCTCACTTGTCTATCTTATTTACTATATGAGACACACCTCTTCATACGAGTCATTAACTTTTGATAAACTCTAATTCTAATTTAATCTTTATTCTAAATTGACTCCTTTATCTCCATTTTGTCAAAAAAAATCTTGATTTCCATCTTTAACTCCATAACCCCCTCTTTCCTCTATATTCGTATAATTCTGCTTCAAAAATAAACATGAGTGACCATGATCATACATATCAAAATCCATATCCTTCCTTTTGGATTCATAGCTCCAATTTTTCTAAAGATTCTCTATATGATTTTTCTTATCTCATATACTTCTCTCATATTTGGATTTATTTTGTTCATATTTTACTTTGGTTAATAAAGCATATTTCTGCCTTGATCCATCTAGTTGATATACCAAAGATATAGAGTCGGGCTTGGAGTCCCTCTCATTTTTTTTGTAACTAATACTTTCGGTGCCAAATGCAAAACCTTGTTGATCTTTCTCAACTTGTTTTCCTGAACCAAGATTCCCTTAAACTACCTAGGAAAGCTTTGTATCAAGAAACTCATGCCCAGTTGTCATCATATGATCCTTAGCATGCCCTTTTTTTATTGCAATTGCCCTGTGTCTTACAGTCCAATCAGGTCAGCTCCATAAATAAAGAAGTGGTGACACTTTGTTCTATTGTTCTAGTTGATTGTCATCAACGTCAATAGAACCTGGCATATAAAATGACTACTTCAAAAAGATCCAAATCCTCCCAAACAAGATCACATTTTTCTTGTTTCTTGTCTACTCTTTTTGTTTCCCTTGGAACAATAAGTATAAGTAATTCTAGTTGGAACTCCAAAGCTTTGTTAATTAATTGATTTGCTATGTTACCAAAGGGAGGGTTCAACCCCATAATCAATCTGGTACCTACCATAAATTCATCTCCACCAACAGACATCCAATCTTACTTCTCAAATCCAAAATAATCCGTCGCCTGAAATATGTCAAAATTCTTATAGAAGCATTTTTTTAGATTGTTCAAGCTTCTTTTTCATCAAACTTGAGAAATCATTTTCTCCGCAATAGAAATCCACAATCATATCACCATTTTGGACCTACCACTGAAGCCTTTCAACAACCTCTTTCAGTTTAGGAACTTGAGTAAAATGTCGACCATAAGACATATAACGATTCCCATGTAGAAATGGTGATAGATAAACATTTAATTTGTTCTTCTATTTTCTCATTTGGATGAGTATATCTGGTTCGTAAACAACTTTAGCATCATCAAGATTGCCACATTCTTTGAGTTTTTTTAAAGTTGTGCAAACAACCTCAAGAGCCCCCTCTACCTTTCCTTGAGTTACAGATTTATCAAGATTCCTGAAGTACCTTTTATATGTTGAAGGCACTTAATGCTTTGCACATACATCACTTAGACTTATTCCAATAGTTGATCTCTCAAAAATATCCATGACTATAATTTTGATGTAATTTGTTGTAAAAGTTGGTAGAATAATGGTAGATTTCTTCTAAGCTTCTCTAAAAGATGTTTTGTTGATTGTTTCACTCTTATTCAGCTCTAGATATTTTGGTTTGATGTCTTTTTGAACCAAAGTCTTTTTTATCCCCAACATAGATTGTTTATCCTCCTTCCTCACTAAAGATGGCATCTCTATCTCCTTGTTTACCTTTTTATGCAATCCATAAGCACCCCAAACCTTTAGAAATGCAATTCCCCAGCCACTCAATTTGTTGTTTTCCTTTTAAACAAATGTTGTAGACACTTAAAATTGTCCATCACCTAGTGAGACACCTTGTAATGTTTTGCCCTAGGTCCTAGTCTGATCCAACTTAATCACCTAATCCAATTAATCGAATAAATCCATTTATTTAATTAAATCCCTCTTGTCACATGTCTCACATAATTCAAATTAAATATTTGAATTAAATCCCTCACCTCTCACCACATTGCAACATGTGTCACATGCTACATCTTCCACTTAATCTCTTCACATGTCAAACTAATTTAAATAATCTTTTATTAAAATTAGGTCTCATTTATCCTCCATTGCACACTTGTCACATGACTACAACTCCTCATGGAGTCGGAAACCTAATCAATCTGGACCATCCACATAGCATAAAACAACTTTCGATCTCAACCGTTCATTCAAATTAGACTTTTCTATAAATCAAGCCCTTGACAAGCCATTTGAGGATCTAGTTTTTCAAGTACTGTTATGCTGCAGGAATGAGCACCCAACATTCCTCCATTAATCAATCTTTTGACATCATGCATTCTTATGCATGATTAAGAAGAGCCATGGAGGTCAATCAAATCTAGATTGAAGATTAGTTTGCATTTGAGTTTACTATTTACACTTTCATTCTAGTTTGTACTTCATGGTGCTAGTTAGGGTTTGAGTCTTTGTTGTTTTGATTTCTGCCCTAGATTTTTCCCTAACGACAAATGGTGAACTCGATGTAAATCTAACATTTTTTGTTGATTTTAGGAACTTAAATTTTGCATATTGCTTGCAGGCCTAAAACAGACTTCGTCGTTGCATCCGGGAGGCCTCGCAAGAAAAAAAATGACATATAATACCCTATATTTTGCTATCAGAAAAAATTTGAAATTTTTTTTAGCTTTCGCCCCTCTGTAGGGTCATACCGTACGGACCCTATGTAGAGGCCCTGGTCAAATTTCTAGTTCTTTTTCCTATTGGTACGATTACTGATTTTTGTTTGATCTTGGGTCTTAAATTCATGGTTTATGTTTAACATTGTTGCAGGGTTGATTTTTTGGTTGCAGGTCATTTTCCTAAGGTTGCATATTTAAATTCCCTGTGGCAGATTCAAGCTTCCGTCAACCTCTACCTAAAAAACCCTCTGCTCCTTTAGTTTCCACCACTCATAAACCCTAACTCCACTGAATTCTAAACCCCTAGCAACCACGACTGCCTATATTCTTTTCCCGTAGCATCCCGACCACCTGTCATTGCTGCTGATTGGCTCCGCTTCCCTAAACCCTAAACATTCGACATCTCCACTCCCACAAACTAACTGCTGCTTCCATAGCCATTGTCTTTAGTGTCACCACCTTGCAACCACTAGGTTGCCTCTATTTTTCCACTGAAACTCCTCGCAAACTTCTCCCGCTGCCTTCTGCTAAACCTCCGCCGTTGATCACCTTATTTTTCCTTTTACCTCTTAATCCTCTGCCTTGGGCGATCTCTACGCACTCCATTACTCCCACTGCCTTGGACAAACCCTAGCTCCACGTCAGCATCTTAAGCCCTAATGTAAGTAGTAAAACCTCAAGCCATCATCACCTTAGCCATGAGTAAAATTCTTAGCCTCTCTGACCCCAGCCTGTGGTCACATTAGTGACCAGGCCGGTGCCCTCTACATTGGGGGTTTCTCTTTTTTATTTTTTATTTTTTTTGCTACGGTGTAGCCCCTGGTCATATGGGTGACCAAGGGCCCCATTAGCATAAACCTAAACCACCCAGTATAACAGTCCATGTGACCGCTGGCACCAAATAGCTAGTAGTCTGCCTCAAACTGCCAAGATTGCCCTTGCTCTCCTACATGCCCTAATAGGGCATTTTATTATTTTGCTCATAACTTGGCCATACAGAGGCAAAATTTCATCCAAAAGGACTTGTTGGAAAGCTGGCTCAGTGAGCTATGTAGTGAAGAAGACCATTTTAGGTGACTATGTCATTTTATTAGATTTTTTCTCAGTCAAAGTCAAACTTGATTTTAAACTTCAAATGCTCATATCTCTTACAATTTTCATTCTTTTTTTGTAAATTTTTTTTAAAAGTGCTTAGAATTTCATCTAGATTATTCTCATGCTAGTAATTTTGTTGTATCTAGTCATTTTCATCAGATATTTATCAGATTCCTTATTTTCACATAGCATTCTTTTTTGCAAGTCTACTTGTTTCTTTTTTTATTTTATGGCTTGCAGGAGATCACACAGGGCTGGAACAACATCAGCATCAGCATACACAGTAGATTGGAAGTGAAATAATCAGGTGCATTCCTTCTAATCCTTCATTTCTCATAATCATTATTTGTCTCATATTTTGATTTGGGCTCATAAAACAAACTCTTGCTTGCATTCACACATCAAAATTGGGCATAAAATGAATGAGTGTCTTCTATTCACATTTTAACTTGGGCATAAAAAGAACCAATGCTTGAACTATTTGGTGAACTTGAATGTGATGTGTATGCTCTTCTCATGCGCTTCGTGTGATCTTAAGAATCAAAAACATCTCTCATCCATTCATTTTCACACCTCACATTTTGATTTTCTTAAGGGCAATTTACAAGTGTGAGTGTGAATGAAGTATGCATGTGTATGCTCTCTCCTTGCACCACAAGGTGATCTTGGAGATCAAAAACACCTCACTTGGTTTTCTTTTGTTTACCCTTCTTATAAGTCCTTCTTGGAGACACATCACTCCAAGGGATGACCTCAACTGAGGTGTGAATTGAAAGACACCCTCATTAGGAGTTGAAATCTTGTCACTCTTGGCTAAGACCCAAAGAACTTTATACCTTTGAAATCTTGTCACTCTTGGTTGTGTTGGTAGGATTTTCTTTCAATCCATTTCCCTAGTCAACCCTGTGCGACCTAGAGTAAGACCTAATTGGCCACACCCCACTTGACTAATTCTAGGGCTTGTTGATATGTCTTCCACATGTGCTTGTTTAATCATCATCATATTCTTCAATTTCAAATTCAAAATTGCTTATATGTCTTGCATGAGTGATTCATGTTTGAACATGTGATCATTTGATTGAGCATTGCCAAATCAAGCTCTAAACACCAAACACATAAAGACAAGTCTTTCTAAACAATCTTTCAATCCATTCAAATCCAACCATTTTCATCCTAATCATATCCAAGTCACCACAATTCAAACCCTAATCATTCTTTGTCACCTTCTTCCGAATCAAATCCAAATCATTCCTAAACATTACACATAATCATCGTTTTCATTCTAATCAAATCAACTTCATTCCATATCATATCCTACTCACATCTGAATCATCCTAATCCAATCCTAATCATGTCATTGTCATTCTACATCATTAAATCAACATCATTCTAATCATTACACATCGTCCAATCAATTCTATCCTAATCATTCCTAATCACATTCTAATCATAACTTCTTCATTCCTTGTAACCTTATTCCTAATCAAATCTAGTCATTACACATCATCATCATCTTCATTATAATCATATCAACTCCATTCTAATCATCATCCTAATCACATCTAAATCATCCTAATCATATCCTTGTCATTCTACATCATCAAATCAACAACATTATAATCATTACATGTCATCCAATCAATTCTATCATAATCATTCCTAATCACATTCTAATCATATATTAATCATTAAACCTTCATCCTAATCATATCCTTGTCATTCTACATTATCCAATCAACATTATCCTCATCATCTTCATTCAAGTCCAATCAATTTCAATCCTAATCATTCCAATCATATCCTAATCATCCTAGTCATCATCCTAGTCATCATCCTAATCAATCCAAGTCACCCAATCATGTCATTCCACATCATTCCTAATCATTCTACCCAAATCATTATCCTAATCATCGTTTCACATTAATCCCATCCTAATCATTCTTAATCATAGTCTAATCATATCTTCATCATTCAACTTTCATTCTAATCATCATCCTAATCATTCCTATTCATAGTCTAATCATATCTTCATCATTCAACTTTCATTCTAATCATACCCTAATCATTCCTAATCATTCAATCACATCATATCCAAATCATCTCCACATCACCCTAGTCCTAGTCAATCAACACTTGTCAAAATGGTGATCATCATAAACAAGCCCAATCCTAATCCTAACCCCAAAGTCATAATTCAATGGGGCTATCCCTCTAATTCAAACAATGAAGACAATGCAAGACCCAAGTTCATACTTAGAGGGGGTCATCCCTCTAGTGTAAATCATGAGACAAGACCTAAGCCTAAAATCACAATTCAAGGAGGCTACCCCTCTAATTCAAACAATGAAACAAAACCTAAATCTAAAATCATACTTCAAGGGGCCCCTCCTCCTCCTAATAATGACAACAACTATGTGGCATCCCTTGAGGAACAAATTAACATTCACAAGATTAAACACATGTTTGACACCATTCCAACATTCAAAAAAAGAATCCTAGCATCCCAACTCCAAGACCTCATCCAATCACTTCACCAAGTACCCCAACCTTTCGATCAACAAACCACACACCAGCTTCAAGCCCTCTTTCAAAAATTTCAACAAATCCAATCACCCCAAATACAACATCTCCTAGTTCAAGCCCAACAATTCATGGACACCTGTCAAATCTAACAAACACATCATCCTCTATCCATTCATTATCAACCAATGCCACCTCAACCTTATGTTCCATTCCCTTCCACTTCATACCAATCTAATTCATCCATATGCCAAGTCAATGCCACATCATCGAATCCAACTTATTTCCAAGTCAATGCCACATCATACCAACCCAATCCAACTTCTTCCCATGTCAATCACACATCAACCTACCAAGTCACTTCACAACAAGAACATGTGAACTTAAGTCCTTCTTTGCAACAAGTCCAAATGCCTTCGAGTTCTCACGCCACCACTGACAAGAGAAACACTAATCTAGGTCATGCACCCTATAAGTATATCATACCACTATCCAATCAAAGGTCTATCCAAAAGCCACCATTTCCTAGCCCTAATCCATTGGTCCATGTACTTTCTAGCCCATCAAACCCTTCATTACCCCTACCAACTCCATGCCCTAAGTTCAAGCATTACAAAAGCAAACATGTGGAGTTGTCCAAACCCACCAACCCATTCAACCTATTTGGTCCTTCACCTAATCAAATTCAAAATCCTAGTCTTAAGCCTTCAACTTCATCCACTCCTACACCTATAAAGGATGTGGCCCAAGGGCTAGTAGAAAAGAATCAAACATTGCCATGTCATCCAACACATATGCTTGATCCTACCAAAGAGTCCTCAAATACCATGTCCATTCCTACAAACCAACCAGGTCATCCAAAATCCCTTGAGCCTATTCAAGAATCTCCCCCCATGAGTCCAAGTTGACCTCCATCATGCTCCTCCATGATCGACCATCAAAAACATGTCAAGCCCCTCCCTGAGTCATCTCCTTCTACATCCATTCAAACAAGTCAAGAGGTATGTCAAGAGCACAATCCTAAGCATGAGGAAACATCTAACCCTCACTCTAGTCAAGATCAAAACATTTCCCTTCAACCCATCCATAACATGTACCTTTTCCATGATTAAGACAGTATGCATGATGAAGAACTTATCCATGAGAATCTTGATCCTATTCATACCTCCACAATCATTCATGAGAAAGACACCCAAGACTTGCATGCTCCATCTAATGAAAGTTTTGTTGGCCTACTTAAACACTCACCCCATTTCATGGCCTTCCTACAAAGTGAAGAAACTCCACCAATCCATGATCTAATCACTTCCACTTGTCATGATGAGACATGTGCTTCCCAAGCATACATAGAAGATCAAACAAATAAATTGGATCTTAGTGAACACAATGATAATCAAGATCCTGATGATCCTTCCACCTCCACCACCAACTCCATTGCAAATCCACCATCATATCCACTTGGTCTATCTGCTTTCATTCATGAGTGTTCTTCCTTAGGACAACAGCAACCTTTGTCCACCACTTTACCTTCTACATCCCATAAAGAACTCAAGTCTAGTGTCCAAACTACACCTAGTCCCATAGTCCATCGCATGCTCCAAAACATGAACTACCAAGGCAAAGGCCTAGGCCTTCATGAACAAGGAATTTTGGAGCCCATCCATGTCAATGTCCCTCCACTCTCATATGGCCTTGGATACACACCCCAAGGTCAACAATTTAACGATGTTGTTACTTCCTCCATTCATTCTAAGTCCACCGCTTTCCATCAGAAATCACATCATATTCCCAAAATGCATGTCACCATTCCACCTCCATTGTCTTACAAATGTCCAAAGCATGTGACCATACACCTTCCACCATCCAATTTACCTCCACTCCTTCCAACTCCTAATATCCCTCCATTCACTTTACCTCCATTGCTTCCAACACCTAATATCCCAATCATTCATAAGTACCCTAAATATCCTAATCATAACCCACAAATGCACACATCATCTAAACATAAAGCTTCCACCCACCACATGGGATTCAAAAATAAACATTTGGATGCCTTCACTTATAAATCCAAAGATCCTAAGGACCCTCGTGCCTTAGAACATCAATTCAAAAAGTCAAAGCACGACACATTCAAAAACCCATCCAAGCCCATACTTCCAAAAGAAAAGTCAAAAACTAAAATGGTATGGGTCCCTAAACAAAAATCAATCAATTCAAATGAGGCATCCACCTCACAAAAATCCTAACCATCCACTTCCATTCAAAAATGCCATTCCATTCAAAATATCACATTTCTCCATCCCACATCAAAAGCAAAAATCACAAAAACATTAAGTCCATGTGGGTTCCTAAAGCACTATGTCACCCATCTCCCAACAAACATCACCATTGCTTCCTACTCTGTCATCCAATCAAAAGCTTCCATGTTTATCATCGTGTGTGCAACCATTGGTCGTGATTCCTTTTCACACCTCCATCACCCCATCATTCAATCATTACCCTACATATCTGTCTTATCACCTTCCTATGGTCCATGCTTTTGCATAATCCTTTCATCCATCCTTGCATAAGTCCATCATAATCCACATCATAATCTACATCATAATCCATGTCATAATCCATGTCATAATCCACTGTCATTCCTTTCATGATCCACCATCTACCAAATCCATCTCATTTTCAAACAATCTCCTTACCAACATCAATGAGCATAATGACATTTGACATGGTACATCCGATGACATATTTCTCTAATGGGACTATAACCTTTCTTGGAACTAGACACTTGAGTCCCTCTCATCCATATTCCCCTCTCCTATCAAAAAGTCAAAAAATAAAAAAAGTCAAAAAAAATTTAAAGTAAAGAGAAATCCTTCCGTCCAATAGTGAAAACCACCTTTGGTGGTGCCTTGGATAATTACCATGATGAAAACCTGGCAAATAGGTGTCATGGTAGGTTGATCTTCTACGTTACTTACACTTGGGGGCACATTGTCTCATCCACACTATCATTTCCTTCCATATCATTTCCATACCATCCTATCCATTACGCACCCATACACCTATCCTATCAAGTTCATTCTATTGAAATACACCAGACAATTGAGAGGGGGGGTGAATCAGTTGTCACAAAAACTAATCTTCAAATGCATATCAAACCATCAACAACTTAATTATTCATAATTAGATTTAACCATGAAAGCATGAAACCATTAACTTAATCACAATCACACATTCAACACAGTAGACACCAGATTTTTACATGGAAAACCCTAAAAGGGAAAAACCACGGTGGGTGTTAGCCCACAAAATATATAAGTTATAGAAATACCAAAAAATAGAGGCTCACTGCCTATACGGCTCACTTCCCAAATTGCTCACTGCAAAGAATGGCTCACTGCCGAAGGGTGGCTCACTGCCAAGATGGTGAGCTGATTGAATAGCATCTACTTCATGCGAGGGTTTAGTTCCATTGAAGCACAATATGACTCCTCTGCTCTACTCTTTCACACTTTCGCACTTATCTCTTCATATTCGAAACACACATACCCTTTTGCAATTTCATTACATACTTTTATACAATTCATTAACCTTGGAATGTACATCAAGGTCAGCATTACATTCATCAACCGTTGGATCGATCTCCAAGGTCAGCATTATAAACATACATAAAATAGGTCCGGACCTAATCCAAATTTAGCTAAGGAAAAGATGTAAGTGTTTAGGGTAAAATTGGATTTGTTTAATGTTTAGTGTTTATATGTTTGAATCCTCCTTTCACCCTTTACATTCAAGGATCTAGGGTCAAGTGGCAATTCACTATCATACCCTAGGTCACTGAGAGATGTAGGGAAACTTGGATTAGGGAATATAATTATTAATTTTCCTTCTCTTATGCTTAATTAACCATTAAACCCTAATTTTGCAATTACGACTGTGAATGGAAGACTAACAGAAAAATCTCTTGCAGACAGAAGTAAAATATCAAATCACAGAGTACCTATTTTTGGGGTTTTGAGGTAGAAAATTTAGGGACACAAGAGCGGGCACCCAAGTCCAAGGTACTAGTTTCTTTGTGGGATCTTGACCTCCTTCCGACACTAATCAGTACTGTAACTTCTATTTCTAGAAATTCAACTACAGAGGACATAGGAGCGAGCACCCAAGTCCCAAAAAGGCTTCGATGTCATGATTCTATTCAGATCCTAAATCCTTGATGTCTATTGATCCCTCCTGCAACTCTACTTTTTCCAGATGTGACACTTGTAACCTGTAATCACAAAACTTTGGAGGGGGTTGTGGTGTTTAGAGGCTTGCCTCAGTCAAGCCCCGGAGGACACTTAAGTCTCTAAACATTGTTGTTAGATAGAGAGTGCGTGCTCTTGTGAGACAGAAGCAAAAACCAAAGGAAATGATGATGAAAACACAATATAATGTCACCTTGTAGTGAAGATATCATGGGAGGAAGATGTTCTTCATTCCATGATGAAATGAATGCTCAAATCTGCAAACACAAACACATAGACAACACAATTCTGCTCTTGCCACACAATGAAAGCCTTGAATCACCTTGAGGACATAATAGCTTGATAGTAGTCATCTAATTTACAAATGAATGCCTAAACATGCTTTTATATGCAACTACAAACACTCCCGCCAAGATTTTCATAATTCAAACTTACAGTGTCGGCATAGGACCCAAATAACGGTCATAAACTGACACCCAAAAATTGGGATTGCCCCAAAATAGGGAAGGACTAGGGCACGGGTGCCCAAGTCTTCCCCCCTTATTTTGGGCAGGGTAAAGCTCAATGGGTCCTTCTAGGTCCCATTTGTCATGTTACCTAGGGCTCATTCTATCGGGATGTCAAATTATGAAGTAAGATGTCCTAAATGCATGCAAAAGACCTGGGAGCTAAACCTAAAGAGGGAAAAGCCCCCAAGGGGACATTTTCTGACGTTACAGTAAGAATGTATGCAGATCACACCACACCTTAGCTAGGACTCAAACACAATCATCCATGCCATGAAACACTTCTACAATCTTCGATGCATCTCTAAAAATGATGAATTCAACCAAGTCAACCAAGACTGATGATAGCACTGGGCCTGCAAGAACATTCTTCATTCACGATCCAATTTTCTCTTTGTAAACCAATCCAAAGTTAGGAACATGATTAGGAGACATCCACAAGCACATTGTAATCACTAGGAACAACTGCACAATCTCTAATCACTCTGTCAATAAGATTCTTCAAACTGAAGCACAAGAACAACACTATCAGTCACTGTCATGAGTAAAAGATAGCTTGCGGACCACCAAATCATGAACCATTGCATTTGAAGGCACTTAACATCATCACAAACTTAATTCCATAACCTCAAACCAAAATACTTCAATGCGGAGGAATGCAGAGCAAAACACTTTCTCCCTGTCACCACCAAACATACAGAAAAAGTAGTTTTCACACTAGTGAACACAACTTACTCAAATCTTCATTCCAAAGGCTCAACCTTGGAATATAACATCTTTAGATAGGCTTCTAAATAATTTCCAATCCCCAGGTATTCATTTTACAAGAAATGTTGAGCATTCTTTTGGACTGTTCTTCTGCTTGTAATGCACTATTTCTACTGCAATTCACTATTTTTACTAGATGAGCTAATTTTCTCAATATACTCAACATCTACAAGCAAGTAACAAAATGAGGGCATAGTTGACACCAATGACAACATAGATATGTTGACATCAATGACAACACCGATTAGGCACATACTTGCAACACATCCATCCTATCTTTCCTCATTTTGATCTTGATAAAAATCAAGGGGCAAAATGTTGAAACATGCTTTAGATATCTCTTGGCATACCTCATCCTTTTCGAATAATCCTATCGTCATAGGCCTTGTCGTGAAAAATCCTAAGTATTACACCAAGAATTGTGCATGTTATTCCCTTGCGACATAGCCTTGGAAATCACATCCTTGTTCACTTCTACATCCATTCCATCCATTATCACCTATCATCTTATCACATCCTTCATCCTTGCACCTAGACTGGTTTTCCCTTGTCATTGGTATCTAGCACAAAGGCTATCAAAATTGTCATCCATTGACACCCCAAAACATTTCAAAAACATAAAAAAATCAAAATATGTCAAAAACACAAAAAAATCACAACATTTCAAAAATACAAAAAAATCAAAACATGTCAAAAATCCAAAAAAATCACAACATTCAAAAACACAAAAAAAATCAAAACATGTCAAAAATCCAAAAAAATCACAACATTTCAAAAACACAAAAAATTCCAAACATGTCAAAAATCAAAATATTCCCCAAAATTCAAAAAAAAATCAAATATCTTGCAAAAATCCAAGCAATAAAATTACTCCACTCTTCATATCAATCCACCAAATCATCAACTCAATTCATTCTATCCAATCAAATCAGTTCATCAATTCAATTAAATCATTTTAATCAACTCATCCAATCAATTCACTTCTTCCAATCATTCTTCCAATCAAATCAATCAATCCACTCAATCTATTCAATCACTTCAATTCAATTCTTTAAATCAATCATTATCATCAATTCAATCATTTAAATCAATCACATTCAATCGAAATCATCAACCCAATTCTTCATATCAATTCATTCACAACAATTCAAACCAAATCAATTCATCACATTTTTCCAATCAATTCATTCTAATAAATTCATCAATCATGCAAAACACTCCAATCCAATCATCATTCACTTCAATCAACTCAATCAAGTCATCAATTCTTCCAATCAATCATCCTTATCAAATCATTCCAAGCAATAACTCAAATACAAGTCATCATTAATCCATACCAAGCAAGTCAAAGCAATCAATTCAAACTATCCAATTACATCAACGGTCTTGGTCCTAGCCTTGTTATAAACTGAATCAATCAATCAAATCCAATCAATCATCGATCAAACCCTGGTGTTGCTCATATGACCAACAACACTGGTATCAATCAATCAATTGTTTTAGACAGGATGTTGCATTGTCGAAACTAGACCAGGTGTCTTAGATGACATGTTTCATTCCTGAAACTAGACACCATCATCAATCAAATCATTCCAACTCAATCAATTCCCCAAATCAATCCAACTCATTAATTCAATCGTTCAAATCAATCTAGTCAATCCAATTCCTTAATCCACTTAATCAATTCATCCAAACATTCAAATTTATTCTTCCACTCACTCAATCCAATCAAATCAAATCACTCAATTTAATTCTTCCAATCATCAAATCATTCCAATCAATTCATTCTAATCAAGTCAATCATACAAATCAATCCAATCCAAATCAATTCTTCTATCACATCATCCTATCAAATCAATTCCAAGCAATGAGCCAAATGCAAGTCATCATCAATCCATACCAATCAAGTTAATCAATCTTGTCAAATTATACAATCACATTCAATGGTCTTGATCCTAGCCTTGTTGTAAACCACATCAATCAATCATCCTCATCATCATCATCAATGAGATACATCATTCTCGCATCCTTGTGTGTATCTAGAGATATATCATTTCCCGTAATGACAACACTATCATCATCAATTAATCAAATCAATCAATCAATAATTAATCATTGGTTTACAGTTCGACAAGGGCAATACCTTGTTTGTTTTTGAATCATTTGTGCATGCTTGCTTTCGTGCTTATGTGTGTTATCTTTTTATCTTGCATTTGTATCATAGCGGTGTCATTCCAGCTAATATTCATATCTTGTCTATGTTGGAATGGCTTCTTGCATTATCCTTTGCATCTAAGGTCACATCATACCTTTTGTGCATTAGGAATTTAATGCTCTAAGTTTTCTTCCTCATATTTCTAGACAAGGTTGTATTATGCTGGGGCACGAGACACATCATCACCTTGGTCCTTATACCTTGGTGCATAATGTCTAGTGCTACATCAAACATCATGGTTGCTCACTTTCATTGCAGCATAACGCATCATTCCCTTTCTTCTATCCATTCCCTTATCTTTCTTCCTTGACCAATCCATTTCATTTCGAGAGCCTACCCATGTTTGTCCATCCCGCCTAGATCCTCTCGAGGGGGCATCATCACCCTATATTTACATCATCGTCCCATTTCCTTAGCTTCTTTGAAATGATGTTACTCAACATAAATTGCATCATCTCGAACATCATCTCAAAGAGGGGTAAAATATAGACACTTAAAATTGTCCATCACCTAGTGAGACACCTTGTAATGTTTTACCTTAGGTACTAGTCTTATCCAACTTAATCACCTAAACCAATTAATTAAATAAATCCATTTATTTAATTAATTCCCCCTTATCACATGTCTCACATAATTCAAATTAAATATTTGAATTAAATCCCTCACCTCTCACCACATTGCAACATGTGTCACATGCTACATCTTCCACTTAATCTCTTCACATGTCAAACTAATTTAAATAATCTTTTATTTAAATTAGGTCTCATTTATTCTCCATCGCACACTTGTCACATGACTACAACTCCTCATGGAGTGGGAAAACCTAATCAATTTGGACCATCCACATAGAATAAAACAACTTTTGATCTCAATCGTTCGTTCAAATTATCCTTTTCTATAAATCAAGCCCTTCACAAGCCATTTAAGGATCTAGTTTTCAAGTATTGTTATCTTGTAGGAATGAGCACCCAACATTCCTCCATTAATCAATCCTTCGACATCATGCATTCTTATGCATGATCAAGAAGAACCATGGAGGTCAATCAAGTCTAGTTTGAAGATTAGTTTCCATTTGAGTTTATTATTTGCACTTTCATTCTAGTTTGTACTTCATGGTGCTAGTTAGGGTTTAAGTCTTTGCTATTTTGATTTCTGCCCTAGAATTTTCCCTAACGACAAATTTTTGGAGATACTTTTTCTTTGATCAATTGTGGGGAGACTTTTTATTTGGTTGATTTGATGGAGAATTTTTCTTTAATAGAATCCAAGGACTTAAAAAAAAAATTAACAATCTTTCCCACACCAGATTCAGGTGAAATAACATGAATTGTTTTAAAAGTCTTATATGTAAAAGGCACCTCTGGAAAAGTGATGTGATTCATTCTTGGTGTTAATAATTTTGGATCAATTTTATGTTTCCTACAGTATATGAGAATTCTATTTGGGATGAGGTCATCCCAGGCTTGTTGTAGTTCATCATCTGTCTCTTCAAAAGTAATAAATATTGGCAAACATTTCCTATGATACACAACAAGACAATGTCTGCAAATTGCAAATTGCATATCTTCATCTTCCTTCTGGTCATGTAAAAATGCAATCAAAGCATCAAGTGCCTTGTCTTGAACTAGTGCATTAGAATATGATATTGACTTGTTGAAATATAAACCAAATTCTCTGAGACGCATATCCTTTGGATCCATAATTCCATCACCGACAGCAGCAAGATCAATGTTTGCATCGTTCCTGACCTTCCAATTCTTGTGTGCCAGTCGCTCCTCCCATGGCCATTTCTTCACCTCCTTGTGAGAAGAAGCTGGCCTGCAATGTCCATGAGAAGTACTTCATTTTTTGTGTTAGATGCGTAGTTATCCATTCTAAAAAATCAGATGTCCAATGAATTAAACATGGTGAATCCTTTGCATTTAGTAAAGGGATTTCATCCAAACTATGAAGATAGTAGGTTAGGTTGAACAAAATTTACAACCAATTAAAACATGGGGAGGCTCCCAACGCGATACTGTACCCATTTTAGGGTTTATGACCTGACCTTCGTGGGGATGCAGGGAAGGTTTCGAGTCACCCGCTATCTCGCACACTCTCCCACTGATTGATGCGGTATTGTGGTGATCACCCGTACATCTCTATTAAATTTCACTCCAGTTTGTAAAACATGTTGAAATGTCGTATTATGCTAATTAGTATGGCAGCATACAAAATCTTGTTATGTGAATCAATGTAGGCCTGAATTTGATTGTCCATAATCAAAACCTCAAGCTCTTTTTCAAGCCTAGCCACACTTGTCTTGAATTCATTGTTTAAAAGTCATGCAAGGTATTCTTTTATGGCTGCAAAAAGGGCAGCTTGATCTATAGGTGAAGCTAAATATGTAGATCTCCCTACCAAAAGATTTTGAAAGAACTCAATAAAAAATTATTATGCTAAGATTATTATAGGAGGTATAGAAACTATCATGGGTAGTAGACAAGGATATGATGCTTGATGTGACTCATAGCAACCATGTCTAGGAAAACACTAGAATCAAGGTAGTATGACTTTGTGAACATGAGTAATTTCCAAGCTTCAGGAAACCTTCTCATAAACAACAGTAGCTATCCCACATGGAAGATTGACAATTTGGACCCTTCTCTTGAAACGATCCAAGGACAATGCCTGCTAAAATCCTCATATTCCCTTTACTTTGCATCATTCTTTGAATCAAGACCAATAAGAGGACTTCCAATTTCAGATGTTGACCTTTGTAAAGGAGGCCCAAACAATACATCAAGGAGAGATGCTAATGCAAGCATTGAAGATGAAACAACACACTGGTGCATTTCTTCTAATTCTTCTACTAGAGCTATTTTGTCATAAATTGTTTGTGGAGTAGGTTTCAAATTCTCATCCAAGTAGAGAAAGAATTCATTTTCACAAAAAACAAGAGCTTCCAATCTCTTCTCCTAAACTAGGAAAACTACCTGGAAAGAATGCCTTGCAGCTTCAGCGACTTTTGTGTATGGATCGAACTGATCTAACTACCATGCACCCATTAGAGACTTCAAATGTGGAGCAAGGATTCTCCTATTTGCCATTATCCTGTACAAGTCTTTTATATTCAAACACCCACTGCAATCCTATCTGACAGAGATCACTAGTAGAACACTTGTCTGAAAAGATTACCTAATGATGTCAAAGCTTTAATCAAGCGATTTGGCATAAAAGTGAATAGGATTCAAGTTATGATCCTCTAAAGTAGGCTACTAGGACAAATTTCACAAGTATATTTTTGAGTGCTGCAATCAATTTCTTGACCATAGGAGCTTCAAATTTTGCCAAAATTTGAAGGTGCCTACAGTGGCTCCAACTGGGGATGTATGTCCCTTGCAGACATAGCAAGAATTTAGATCTCTAGTAGAAGTAGACCAATTGTTTTATCCATTGGGTAATAGAGTCAAACCTCTCCTCTACCCTGAACTGGTATGGTTTGAAAAATCAAACCATAGCTGATGGCACAAGGCCACCAAAAAAGAAAATCCTCTATTTGCCTCTATCATACACATGGTTTCATCACGCTGTACTGAAGCCAATCTAAAAATATTATTGAAATTTGCTTGACAAATTATGTGTATATCTTTCATCAACCTACTATACTCAATACTACCAGTGCATTTTCCATTATTATGCATCTGGAAATCAAGCATAATCTAAAAAATTTTATTATCATATGACAAGAAGTCACAACCAAAAAAGAGCCAGACCCATACTCTATGTGATACTTTATTTCATCACGCTTGTTATCATTCACCAAATGATGGTTCTCTAGCTGAATTGGAAAGCAAAACATATCATACTACATTTGACATCTTTGATATTCAACTGTTAACAAATATGATACTTGTTTGCTGCTGAGTGAACTTATTTCCTCATTCATATCATTGTTGGTACACTCTACTTTCATTAGCTTCAGCCTCACAACCAAACTTAGCATTAAAAATTAACAAATTAGATGTATTAATTTCATTAACATAGTTATTTACTTCACAAGTTAATACAACATCTTGATCATCTGAAAATGTGTTACATCCCCAACTTATGATTTAGTTTAATCTTACTTTTATGTGGTAATCAGGATGATTAATCATAGTTTAATGATTTGATGTTTGTGGAAAATATCAAATAGAATCATTGATTATATGAATATTGACTAATGTTAGTCTAGACATGAGATTATATGTTGATAAGATTATTTTTGTTTTGTGAATCAAATGATGATACACTAATCATGATTATATGGTTGTGAATGTAATCAAGAAAAGAATCTCCCTCCAAGGATGGAAGGAGAGTATCATCTGAGAGGAGATAGATGTTCGGAAAAGGTCAGATTGCCATCTAGGTATTGAGGTTAAACTTTTGTGAACTCATGCAAAGATAGGGTGAGTTTAAGTCATTTCCTTGTTTAAGTCATTTTGAATTCGACCAACGTCAAATTAACAATTTTTGAGTCTCCCAAAGTTGTCTCCATTGTTTCAACTTGATAATGGTTTTAGAACATTTTTACTCTCAATAGTAAACCCAGTTGTTTGTCAGAGTCTTCCTTTTCACGTATCTATCTCTTTATATTTTGAGATTATAGTTTAATTATTTGTTTATGGTTGAAAAAAGGTGAAGAGGGGGAAAGAACTTGACCCCATATTCGCTTATTGGTGATACTACATTGTTGATATCACTTTATTAATAGATAATTTATCGTGATTTTGCCAATACATCATTTTAGATGTAATTGATGTTGTACTAAGAATAATTTCTTATCGAACCACTTATAGTGGTCGAGTATTATTGTGAAGGTGGCAGGGATAGGTGAAGTGGAAATATTTGCATGTGAGAGTCTTGTGTGAAGGCTTTCGTGGGATAGAGAGACGTTTATTTTGGGTATTATTCTTGTCAAGTGGGAGTTGTCTCTCACGGGGAGAAAAACATAGACATTAAGATAGAATAGGAAAGCTCATAGAAGGAGCAAAACTGTCAAGAGTGGTGTATTACATGATATCTTGTGTCGGCTGCAAGCTAATACACAGGTATGACTGTGTAATTCGGTCATGAGCAATTGCAATATATTACTATTTGAAGGCCATTTGATAGTTAATCGATGGCTATATTTAAATCTTATATTAGATGTGTTTTGAAAAGGCCTATAGGCTACAAGCTCATATTGTCATGATTTATCATTGATATCATCTTTAAGTTGATGGTCGTAATGGCCAAGAACACATACAGTGTTGCTTGTTAAAATAATAACATTTCATATGTATAAAAGATCATGGTCGACTACGTGGTAGCACCATGCTATCCATGTGATAGCTAGAAGTCAAACATGTCATGGCTTATCAAGCCGAAGAATTGGAATGGTTGTGTTTCTTTATGTGTAACTTTTGTCAGTAATGAAATAGTTTGGGTATGCCATCCGAGAGCCTTGGCATGACATTAGTAACTATGCATGCAGGTCACGAGCCTTTGATTCTCTTAAAAGAGAACAAAATAATAGTGAGGCTGATGGTCTATTCTTGTATAGTGTGTTGGAACTGTTTTGAGTCGATGCTATCGACTACACCACTCCATGGTGGTTGTAGAGGCATGTGGGTCATGGAGTAATGCATTAGTTTATCTATGTATATGATAATAATAATTTCATTCCTTCGGCATAGTCTTGACTAAGGAAAGATACAAAGACTTTTAATACCTATAAAGGGATAACCCATGGTTATAGATAACTATGTAGAAGTTTGTATTAAATGCATATCTACCTTGTGGGTTAAGGGATTAAACCCTTAAATGAAAACATTATATGTTTTGTTTCTTTTTCAATGGCCATGCTTCATGATGAAGTATAGGGTGGTAAGAACCCTTTCAAAAACCCTTGAGTAAAGGTATATGTTTATCTTGACTACTTGAAGCCTATAATGGTTTAAGTATAGTCAATTGGATATGGTGAAAACCCAAAACTAGGAAAGCCTAGTAAACTAGACCAAGGTTGGTCATGTAAACTAAAACTATGAAATTGAAAAAGCAAACATGGGAAAGGGGTGACATGGAGTCATAGATTCCCTATTACCAAACATCATAAGATGAGTAATGATGCACTCTTGAATTGAGTTAAAGTCCAAGGCAGATGGACTATGGGAGAAAGACCTGTCTTTATCAAAACCTACAGAGATAAAATTTTGAACATTGTAGGATGAGACAACTTCTAAGTCAAATAAAGGTGGTGGACATATGACTACATTCATTGCAAAACATATATGTATGTAAATCTTTGGCCCAAAGTAATGTATCTGTCTCTGCATGCATTAGTTGGTCCACTGTGCTCTAGATGGCATAATGTTTCCAATAGTGTCATACATAGTTACAGTGGATCTATAGTTATATGACCATGAGACATTATGAAGGACACAACACCAAATACTCAGATGGCAAACCTAACCGTTCCTTATATCTATACCCTCCATGAAGGGTAGGGTCACTTCTAGGTAGGAACTTGTGCGGGGGACTGTCAATCTGTGGTTGGAGGAAAAGAACTTAGGTGAGGCTCTCCTTCCCAAGCAGAAGACAAGCTGAGACTTATGAAGACATATGTCAAAGTTCTAGATACATTGCATTATTTATATGACTTGATAGTTAGTTATTATGTAGAATCTTATCAATGATGCCATGAGCATAGCTTTGAATTTGTATAGTGAAAATGAATCACTAATATGTTATCTTTGGATTTGCTATAAATTTCAATTTTGGAATATCCAAAAAGGATATGCATGTTTAATTTGATTATGAAATTGATGTATTTCTTGCTTAACAATGGTTACGTTAATCATGGTTTATTCTTGATGTTAATTAAGATGGTTAATTATGGGTAATGTGAGGTGACATGTTACACATGGTATTAGAGCTACCAGGTTCAATACATGGACCTATGAGCTCACTACATAATGTTTTTCTTTATCCAACATTAACAGTTGCTAATGTTTGGATGTTCTTATGCCAGAATGGTAAGAATAAGAATGACACCCAAAAAGAAGGTAACGGGAAATGGATGTTACCTTAAGGCCTTAAGGGAGTGAGCCTCAAGAATGAAATGCCTTGAGAAAACTGATTGCTTGGTAGGCAAATGGTTGGTTGATGATGAAACCTTTGTTGATGTTGTTAAATGCATCAAGTAGAAGATGAGGAAAGCAGTTAGGATTACTACTCAGGTATCTCTAAAAATGAATCAGCGGAACCCTCTGCACCTAAGGAACCAGTCATGGAAAGTGACCATAAGGATCCTAATGCTACTAAGGAGGTTGTGGATGAGTACCTACAAGTACGTCCACCTCCTAAAACTAATTTGATAAAGCTCAAGGATGAGAAATGAATACAAGAAGGTATCCCAATCTGATAATGACTTGCAGTAGCAAGAGGTAAACAATTTTTTTGTAACTATTGATGGATTATATGTAATCCATGGAAAACTATAATGCCTTTTGAATTTTGTTAAATCTTTCCTTTCTTGTTAAAGATTACATGAATGAGAATGGATTTACATTTATTGATGGATTCAATGGTATGAAAAAATAATTGAATGATTAATCTGCAAACTTCAGGAGAAGTAGATTGCAGCCTAGTTCAAATAAGAGCCAATATGGGAGATAGCTAGGAAGAAGGGCAACCTTCAAGCCACTCTAAATCTAAACTCAACCAGATCCTTGTTATGCTCCAAGAGATGAGAGAAATAATTGGAACTCTCGAGTAGGAGGTCAGGGGTTAGCATGGACCCAAGCGGGAAGCCTATTATGGGGGTGATGATGAGGCATTTCATGATGACACCACCCAAAGTGAATGCAGAGAGAATAACTCTGAGGCTAGATAGGAAGGGGATAAAAGAAGCCACTTGTCTTTGGAATTATCTTGAGATATGAAAAATGCTATGCCTCCCAAGTTCGATGGCTCTGTAAGTGGAGATGCCACGGAGGCATGGCTTACGGAAATGGAAAAATACTTTGAAATAAGAAATTATACTAAAATTACCAAAGAGGTATGGGGAGCATACCAGTTGGTGGGTGAAACATCCACATGGTGGATGATTAAGAAAATGGAGTTAGGCTTGAGGTCTACAAGTTTAACCTAGGATAGGTTTGTGGAACTCTTTAGGCAAAGATGGTTGCCTTAGTTATTTTATGAACAAAAGCTTATAGATTTTTAGAATTTGAAATAGGGGGATTTATTTGTGAATGAATACTGGGAAAAGTTCACTTGCCTACTCAAGTATGTTCTGCAATATCAGCAGGATGAGAGATTTTGCATCCAAAAATTTATTATGGTATTGAACACCCAAATTGGGGGAGAAGTTGATGTGCATGGTCCCACTTCAATGGACTAGGTCTATGAGAAGGCCATAAAACAGGAATAAAAATTGAAAGCTATGTATGCTTATGTGGAAAGGAACCGAATAAGGTATAATTGGTCTAGGCAATCCTCTCAATCTTTTAAGAAAAAGGGGAAAAAGTAGGATTTTACTAAGAAAAATGATAAAGGGTCCAAGAATAAACAAAATGAATCCAGGGGGAAAAGAAAGGCAATAACAACTCCAAGAAAAATGGAGATAATTCTAGGAAGCCTCAGGAGAGGTGAGGACTCATGGGAGGGTGGTACACATGCGGTGGTGATTATTATGCCAACTAGTGTCCTAATAAAATGCAGGGAACTTAGCCACGAGGAAATTCATTACTCTCACAGCAGACAACTTTCCAACAATGTATACATGTAGCCCTAGATAATAGGCAAGCTGAATATGAAATTAATCCCATTGAAACTACAGGTATTTAATCTGGTTTCCCAATTTCAGTCTTGATAGATACTAGTGCAACAAAATGTTTTATTTCTCCAAAAGTTTTAAATAAAAATTCCTAGAAGAGTTGGATACATGGAAAACACTTGGTTAGTTGAATATGCAAATCAGACCAAGGCTTAGGTAGAGCAATGCGTGTTTGAGGCTCAGGTAGAGCAATGTGTGTTTGTTGCAAATATGTGCCTAATCGGTGTTGTCATTGATGTCAACATATTCTTGTTGTCATTGGTGTCAACTGTATTCTATCTTGCTACATGTCTAGAAGACTGGAATGCTAATGATATTAAGAAAATTAGTGAATCTCAATGGATGTGGATCATATAGCAGTATAGAGGTTTGTTTTAAGTAGCTCCAGTCAAGATTTGAGAGGTCCGCATGAAGATTTGAAGAAGTTATGGCCATCTAGAACTGGTTTCGTAGTATTCAAAAGAGACAGAGTGACAAGAAAGTGCTTTGGATTATTCCAGAAATGTAAACTAATGATCTACAGTTCTAAAGGCACATTTGGGAAGTTAGTGTGTATCATCAATACAATTGGTTCGTGGTTTGGAGGTCCACAAGCAATCTTTCTTGTTTGACAGTCATGGCAGATAGTGTTCTTGAGGTTCCGGATAAAGATGCAAGTGATTCTGATGATTTGGATGAGTGCAGATGTTTCTATTGAATTCATTGTGCTTGTGGAGGTCTCTGAATTGTGTGATTACTGTGTTGGAGGTTCACATTGAAGTTTGAGTTTGTTGGTGAAGATTTCCTTCTTGGTGTTATTGTTCTTCCAGTCTTGGCCGACCAAATGATTAAAGTGTGTTGCGAATGTTCTAAGAGCAATTCTCTAGAGCATGATATGTTGTTGAAAGAAGATTCAAGTCTTAGCTATGATTGGGTGACAGCTTAATGATTCGCATTAAGTCAAATGTTTGGAGTGCCGACCTTGATGATCATTCCAAGGTTGATGAAGTGTATAAATACTCATTGAAGAGTTGTTGAAAATTATCCTTGAGAGAAAATATTAATATGAAGAAAGGATCAGAAGCAGAGCAGAAAAGAGAAGGAGCAGTAGAACAAAAGCAGAGAAGAAGAGTTAGTGAAGGAGAGTTTGGAGGCAGAGTAGAAGTTTTATGAGAATTCAATGAAATTGAACCAAGCATGAAGTAGATGCTATTTCTCAATTAATTCTTTCAGTGTTAAACTTAAATTTCTTGTAGGCAGTGAGCCTCTCTTTTGAGTAGTGAGCTCTGGGCAGTGAGCCCAAAGGTAAGTGCCTTCCCATTCCTTTTAAGTACTTTTAACAGGGTACAAATCTTGTGGGCTAACACCCACCATAGCTTTTCCCTTAACTGTTGGGAATTAAGGTGTCTCAACCTTTGGAAATTCCTAATGTTGTATTTATTTATTCCATGTTGAGTTGGCATAGTCAGCACCTTGTGTATATGCAGCAAGATAAATTTTAGTGACTTTGGTAGCCGTGGTTTTCCCCTTGAATAATTAAAGGGGGTTTGGGGGTAGTGCCCCTAAGACAGGGTCAAGGGGCAACGCCCCTGGTGCGCTCCCTGTCGTGGTACAGGGTGGGGTCGAGGGGTAGCGCCCCCGTGGGGGCTCGGGGGCAACGCCCCCGAAACCTCAAATGATTTTTAATTAATGACAAGTGTCGGTGAGTATCTTTACATGAGAGAAAGGCATCTTTGGGCGGTCAAGGGAGGTTATGACATGTAAGAGGAATATGATATTTTTAGTTAGTGTATGACGGATTCTCTAACAGTGGTAAGGTGCGTAAGAGCATCTGTTGTAACCTATCTTGGGACTAGGTGCCCACTTTAGGATGGGATGTTGGACAAGTGTCCTTAGGCGTGGGTTTTGGAGCATGAGTCCAAGATGGACGCCCATCTTTAGAAGGTTCCATATTTGCCTTGTAAACCCTATATAAATAGGTGCTTGGATGGGAGATAGACAACTTTGGTACAAGTACTATTATGCTGCCAAAAAATCTCCAGATTCGACATTTAAAGACTCCTGAAAGAGCATTGGCTCTGAAACTGTATTGTAATCTGTTATTGTTTACTATAATATATTTGAGCTGTGTTTTGGAGTGTGGGGTTTTTCATCCATAAGGGTTTTCCCCACGTATATCTTGTCTCTCTCTCTTCTGTCTACATTTTGTGTGTATGTATATTGTTGCAATATCTTTGTTAGATGTTCTATGTTGCTGTAGTTGTAAGAATTAAATTAAATTTGCATACATCTCTCCTCATTAGATTAGTGTAGGAAGCGATTTCCACACACCTAGCTTCCTTTCATTAACCAGGTTTCCACGTCAAAAATCTTGGTGTCAAATATGTTGATTATGTTTCTACTTATGTGATGTTGTTTCATGCTTTAATGTTTACATCATTAATCAATTTGCAAATTGTAAAAGAAGATTAAAAGGAAGAAAAATTTAAATATTGGGACAACTGATTCACCCCCCTCTCAATTGTCCTGTCTATTTCCAACAATTGGTATCAGATCCGAGTTCCTCTAAAAGAAGCTTGACCGCTTGAGGAGATCCAACATGTCAACCTACAAGAAGAATAGCCAAAGATTTGATGGAACAAATTACTCTATTTGGAAAATTTGCATGGAGTGCCATTTGCAATGCATGGATGATACTTGTTGGGTGATAACTAAGGATAAGTATGATCCTCCGGAGAGACCTTCAACTCCAGATGAAGTCAAAAATGTTGAAAATAATCTTCCAGCCAAAGAAGCCTTGCTAAGTGCCCTGACTGATTCAGAAATGACAAATGTCTTTGGACTAAAACCCACTCATGAAATCTGGAAAAAGTTGGAGAATCTTTATGAAGGCGATGAATTTGTCAAATGTACCAAGCTACAAAGTCTGAGAGGAAAATTTGAAAATCTGAGGATGAGTGAAGATGAAAACATCACAAACTACATGCAAAATATAAATGATCTTGTGTGTGGTATCAGGTGTGCAAGTGGGACTTTGGAAGAATCAAAGATTGTGGAAAAAGTTCTTAGATCTTTACCTGATTCATACAAACATAAGGTTGCTGCTATAGAGGAGATCAGGACCGTCTTAAAAGTTACAAGAGATTAGTTGGTTGGCAAAATTTTAGCTTTTGAATTAAGTGAGTTTGGTGATTCTCTTCCTAAGTTTGAATCTACATTCAAGGCAAGTGTTCATGGGAAACAAAGATATGATCCGGGTGAAAGCTCTTTAGGAAGATCAAATAGATTAAGACAAGGAAGGATCTTGAAGATGATGAAATTGAGTCTACAGAACTTGAAGCTCTTATTGCCAAAAGAATGCCAAGAGGATCCAGTAAGTATGAAGGAAAGTTTCCATTAAAATGTCTTGCTTGTAATAAAATTGGTCATTTTGCCTCGAGATGTCTGGAGAGATTTTCAAAACCAAACCCTAACAAATACAAAAGTCAGAAGAATTGTTACTATGTCCAAGAAGCTGGAGAAGGAGTCACAGATGAAGAATCTGATCATGGAGAAGGTGATTGGGTGTTCATTGCTATCAAAGAAGAAGATCTAGTGTCTACTAAATCTGCTGGTTGTACAAATGTGGAGAGTGCCTTGGTTGCTCAAGTTGTTGAAAAGGATGAATGGGTGATTGATAGTGGATGTTCGCATCATATGACTGGTGATAAAAGTAAGTTTTTGAGCTTTGAAAAATATGATGGTGGACTTGTGAAGTTTGGAGACAACTCAACTAGTAGAATCTGTGGCAAAGGATCCATCTCTTTTGATAGTAAGAATAACACAAATGATGTTCTATATGTGGAAGGACTGAAGCATAATCTTCTCAGTGTTGGACAATTGGTTGACAAGGGTTATGATCTCTGATTCAAGGATGGAAAATGTAGAATCTTGGAAAGCTCTAGAACTGAAATTGCTTCTGGTACTCAAACTAGAGGTAACATCTTTCACTTAAGTAGTTCTGGTAAAAGTTGCTTGATTGCTCATATGGATCAAAGTTGGATCTGGCATAGGAGAATGTGTCATGTAAATTTTGATAACATTGTCAAGATAAGTTCTACTCAAGCTGTGAGAGATCTTCCCAAACTTATGAAACCTGATAGCATGTGTAGAGAATGTTAAATGGGTAAACAGAGAAAAACTTCATTCAAGAGTAAAGAATAATCTTCAAGCAGATTGTTGGAATTTGTGCATACTGATCTTTGTAGTCCTACTAGAATTAGGAGTGTACAAGGAGACATATATTTTATGATGCTAATTGATGATTACTCCCAGATGATGTGGGTAACCTTCTTGAAAGAAAAATTAGAAGCCCTTGACAAATTCAAAGTGTTCAAGGTTATGGTGGAAAATGAGATTGGTGTGAAGATAAAGTGTTTGAGATCAAACAGAGGTGGAGAGTTTACCTCTAGAGAGTTTAATACATTATGTGAGAAGCAAGGAATAAAAAGACAGTTATCTGCCCCTAGGACTCCTCAGCAGAATGGAGTTGTGGAAAGAAAGAACTGGACCATTACAGAAGATGCTAGCACCATGATGATGGAAGCAAATGTTCCACAAGTATTTTGGAGAGAAGCCATAAGTACTATTGTCTACACTCTTAACCAGGGGCAGATTAAAGGCAATTCTGGTAAGACTCCTTATGAACTATGGTTTGGTCATGCTCCTACTATGAAGTATTTCAGAGTTTTTGGCAATAAGTGCTATATCAAAAGAGATGAGGATCTAGGCAAGTTTGAAGCAAGAAGTGATGAAGGAATTTTTCTAGGTTACTCTACTCAAAGCAAAGCTTACCAGTGCTTTAACAAGAGGTTGAAAAAGATTGTTGAAAGTGCTAATGTCAAAGTTGATGAAAGCAAAGAAGGAGATGCTAGGTCTTGCGGATATGATTTAGATGATCAAGATAGAAATCCAAGTCAAGGAAGGCGAGTTCAATCCCAGACTCAGATCCAGATTGATCCAGAAACTCCAAGAACTCAAGAGGATAGTACAGATGTTGAGGAACAAGCTCAAGAAACAGAAGTTCAAGCAATTCCCAAAACTCCCAGGTATGTAAGACTGAATCATCCTAAAGATCAGATCATAGGAGATAAGAGTAAAGGTGTTTGAACTAGGAGAAAATTTCTTGAAGATCAAGAGGAGATTTGTTTGATTTCAAAGATTGAACCTAAATCAGTAAGTCAAGCCTGCAATGATGAAAATTGGGTAAAAGCAATGGAAGAAGAATTGATGCAAATTGAAAAGAACCACACTTGGGATCTTGTTCCTAGACTTGAGGATAAAAATGTGATTGGAACCAAATGGATCTTCCGAAATAAACTAAATGAAGATGGTGAAGTTGTAAGAAACAAATCAAGGTTGGTATGCAAAGGCTATTCTCAAGTGGAAGGAATTGATTTTGAAGAAACTTTTGCTCCTGTGGAAAGAATAGAAGTAGTTAGATTATTTCTTGCATTTGTTGCTTTCAAAGATTATAAAGTTTATCAGATGGATGTCAAATTAGCATTCCTGAATGGAGAGTTGGAGGAAGAAGTCTAAATTGAACAATCGGAAGGTTTTCAATTGTCTGACTAGAGAAATATGGTCTACAGACTGAGAAAAGCTTTATATGGACTCAAGCAAGCCCCAAGAGCCTGGTATGCAAGATTGGATAAATGTTTGCTTAAGATAGGATTTAGCAAAGGTACTGCTGATAGTAATATTTACTTCAAGATTAATCATGAGGACATCCTGATTGTTGAGGTCTTTGTTGATGATATCATTTTTGGTGGAAATGAATGTATGTGCAAAGCATTTACTGATCAGATGAAAAGTGAATTTGAGATTTCAATGTCTGGTGAGATGAATTTCTTCCTAGGTCTACAAATTGTTCAGTCAGATAAAGGTATCTTCATATCTCAGTCCAAGTATGTGAAAGAATTATTGAAGAAGTTTGGAATGGAAGACTCAAAGCCAGTAGGTACACCTATGGTAACCGGATGCAAGTTAAGGATGATGACTCCCCCAAGGCAAATCAGAAAAGGTATAGATCAATGATTGGAGGATTACTCTATCTGACTCAGACCAAACCTGACATCATGAATGCAGTTGGTCTTGTTGCTAGATTTCAAGTTGATCCAAAAGAATCCCATGTTGTGGCAGTCAAAAGAATTTTTAGATATCTCAAGGGGACAATTGATTATGGATTGTGGTATCCAAAGGATAATGACTTCACTCTTCATGCATAAACAGATGTTGATTGGGCAGGAGATGTGGATGACAGAAAAAGTACTAGTGGTGGTGCATTCTTCTTGGGAAGAAGATTAGTCTCTTGGATAAGCAAAAAGAAAGAGGCAATATCTCTATCTGCTATTGAGGCAGAGTATATAGCATCAACAAATAATTGTACTCAAGTTTTATGGATGAAGTAAATGTTAAAAGACATCAGAATTGTGTTTGAGGAGCCAGTCACAATCTTCTGTGATAATTCAAGTGCAATAAGCATCTCAAAGAATCTAGTGTTGCATTCAAAGACAAAGCATATATCTAGCAAGTTTCATTTCTTGAGAGAGAAGGTAGATGAGAATGAAGTCAAGTTGGAATTTGTGTCTTCAAAAGATCAGATTGTGGATATCTTCACTAAGCCTTTCCCCAAGGATACTTTTGAGTATCTCAGAGAGAAGTTAGGGGTTATTACCCCTCCTGATCAGAACTAAGATGCACTAAGGTGCATCAGTCCGGTGCAATTCACAGTCATATTTTGTGATCCGGATTGATGTTAAGGAGGTACTACTCAAGGGGAGTAGTTAGTATGCAAATTTTGGAGATCAATCTAAAACAAAAAAGGGAAGAAAAGATTGCAAATATGTGTCATTTTCCATTGATGTCAAAGGGGGAGAGAAGTCATGTGAAAAACTAGTTGCTAATGAAAGGGGGAGCAGTAAAGATAGTGGTTGCTGAAGTGATAAGAGAAAGGGGGAGAAGTTCTTGTCTTGATGGTTGAATTAATTTTTCACATCATATGTTGCCATCAATGACAAAGGGGGAGATTGTTGCAAATATGTGCCTAATCGGTGTTGTCATTGATGTCAACATATTCTTATCGTCATTGGTGTCAACTGTATTCTATCTTGTTGCCTGTCTAGAAGACTAGAATGCTGAGGATATTGAGAAAATTAGTGAAGCTCAATGGATGCAGATCATATGGTCGTATAGAGGTTTGTTTTAAGTAGCTCCAGTCAAGATCTGAGAGGTCTGCATGAAGATTTGAAGAAGTTATGGCCATCTGAGCAGAACCGGTTTTGCAGTATTCAAAAGAGACAAAGTGTCAGGAAAGTGGTCCAGATTGTTCCAGAAATGTAAAATAATGATCTACAGTTCTGGAGGCACATTTGGGAAGTCAGTGTGTATCATCAATACAAGTGGTTCATGGTTTGGAGGTCCGCAAGCAATCTTTCTTGTTTGACAGTCATGGCAGATAGTGTTCTTGAGGTTCCAGATAAAGATGCAAGTGATTCTGATGATTTGGATGAGTACGGATGTTTCTGTTGAATTCATTGTGCTTGTGGAGGTCTCTGAATCGTGTGATTACTATGTTGGAGGTTCACATTGAAGTTTGAGTTTGTTGGTGAAGATTTCCTTCTTGGTGTTATTGTTCTTCCAGTCTTGGCCTACCAGATGATTCAAGTGTGTTGCGGATGTTCTAAGAGCAATTCTCTGAAGGATGGTGTGTTGTTGAAAGAAGATTCAAGTCTTAGCTATGATTGGCTGATAGCTTAATGATTTGCATTAAGTCAGATGTTTGGAGTGCCGACCTTGATGATCATTCCAAGGTTGATGAAGTGTATAATACTCGTTGAAGAGTTGTTGAAAATTATCCTTGACCAAAAATATTAATCTGAAGAAAGGATCAGAAGCAGAGCAGAAAAAAGGAGCAGAAGAACAAAATCAGAGAAGAAGAGTTAGTGAAGAAGAGTTTGGAGGCAGAGCATAAGTTATATGAGAATTCAATGAAACTAAACAAGGCATGAAGTAGATGCTATTTCTCAGTTAATTCTTTCAGTGTTAAACTTAAATTTCTTGTAGGTAGTGAGCCTCTCTTTTGAACAGTGAGCTCTGGGTAGTGAGCCCAAAGGCAAGTGCCTTCCCATTCCTTTCAAGTATTTTTAACAAGGTATGAATCTTGTGGGCTAACACCTACCGTGGTTTTTCCCTTAACCGGGTTTCCACGTCAAAAATCTTGGTGTCAAATGTGTTGATTATGTTTCTGCTTATGTGATGTTGTTTCATGCTTTAATGTTTACATCATTAATCAATTTGCAAATTGTAAAAGAAGATTAAAAGGAAGAAAAAGTTAGATATTGGGACAACTGATTCACCCCCCCTCCTCTCAGTTGTCTGGTCTATTTCCAATAGTGTTTGAGGCCGAGGTTGAACTTCTAAGTTTCTCCATTGAGGTGAACCTTCATGTAGCCCCATTAGGCTCATATGAAGTTATCCTTGGGATAAATTGGTTATGGAGACATCAGGCCAAAGTGGATTGTTATGCCAAAACAATAGAATGTTTAGATGACTTAGGGAACAAAGTCTTTTTGTAATGGAACCCTAGAGAAGTGAAATTAAGACAAATTTCTGCCCTCTAAATGAAAAGAGCTCAAAGAAAAGGATGTCAACTTTTCGTTGTCAAAATGGAAAAACTAAATGGTTTTGAGGAAACCAATTTATAGGATGATTTAATGTTTTATGAATCTTAGAAACTTGGTGGAGTTGAGAAGAGGGAATCCATAGATCAGGAGAGATCAGATATGGATAGGTACCCTTTTCTTAGAGATTTTGAGGATATATTTCCAGATGAACTACCGGGATTGCCTCCTGAAAGAGCTTTTGATTTCTCTATAGATATAATTCTAGGATTAGAACCTATATCTAAAGCTCCATACAGAATTACCACAATTGAGTTAATGGTGCTAAAGGCTCAATTACATGAATTGTTGGATAAAGGACTGATAAGGCCCAGTGTGTCACCCTGGGAGCACTAGTAATTTTTGTGAAAAAAAAAATGGTACTTTATGGTTATGCATAGATTATCGCATGTTAAATAAGGCAACAATACAGAACAAATACCCTTTACCCTACATTAATGATCTCTTCGATCAAATGAGAGGAGCAACTATGTTTTCTAAGATCGATCTTCGATCTAGGTACCATCAATTGAGATTAAAGGATGAGGATATCCACAAAATAGCCTTTAGAACAAGGTATGGGCATTATGAGTTCACTATCATGTCCTTTGGATTAACAAACGCACTTGTAACATTTATAAACTTAATGAACAGTGTGTTTAGGCACTGTTTAGACAAGTTTGTCCTAGTCTTTCTTGATGACATTCTAGTCTATTCTAAGAATGAGGAAGAGCACCTTCAGCATTTAAGGATTGTTCTTCAGAGGTTGATAGAGAATAAATTTTTTGGTAAGCTCTCTAAACTTGTACTTTTTTTTCTAAAGGAAGTGCAATATATGGGCCACATAATCTTAGCTAAGGGAATAGCTATGGACCCAACCAAGATTAAAGCCATATTGGAATGACCAGCACCAAAGAATGTACATGAGGTCCAAAGTTTCATGGGCCTTACAGGATACTACAGTAAATTTGTGAAGAACCTTTCAAAAGTTGCTTATCCTATAACTTCCTTGCAGAGAAAAGGAAAGAGGTTTGAGTGGTCAGACAAGTGTCAGGAGGCATTTAACCAACTAAAGGAAAGATTGACTTCAACACCAATCTTGAAAGTACATGACCCAGAAGGTCCTTTTGTAGTCATTACTAACACCTCAGGGGAATGCTTAGGTGGTGTACTAGTCCAGGATGGACAAGTCATTGCATATGAATCTAGGAAATTGAAAACTTATGAACAAAACTATGCCCCTCATGATTTGGAATTGGCAGCAGTAATACATGCTTTGCAAATGTGGAGACACTACTTGCTTGGAAAACCCTTTGAGCTAAAAACAGACCACCAAGGGCTTAAATATCTATTTACTCAACCACATTTAAATTCTTGCCAAAGAAGATGGTTGGAGTTCATCTCAGATTATGACTTTGAGATCAAATGTATTCAAGGTAAGGAAAATCAAGTGGCAGATACCTTAAGTAGGAGAAGACATATCTCCTCAATGATCTCCATACATTCTGATTTTAAGAATCAGGTACTACAAAAGTCTAAGGGTGAAGAGTTTTATGAGTGGGTAAAACATGCCCTTTTGGAAAATCCTTAGAATCCAAAATATGATGGATTTTACCTTGAACCAGATGGGTTATTAAGGTATAAAGGAAGGATGTATGTCTAAACTCTGAGGAGCTAAGGAACATTGTGTGGAAAGACGTTCATTTTGCACCTTATTCAGGACATCTTGGAGTAATAAAGTTACTAGCTGATGTGAAACCCTTATACTTCCGAAAATGAATGAAGAAGGATGCTACAAGGTTTGTAGCTACGTGTATAGAATGCTAGAGGGTGAAGGCAAAACACCATCACCCAACATGACTTTTATACTCTCATAAAATTCTAGATTGGAAATGGCAAATCATAAGCATGGACTTTGTGCGAGGACTTCCTATGTCAAGGAACATACACAATGCTATTTTGGTTGTGGTGGATAGACTCATCAAAGAAGCGCATTTTATACCTTGGAATCTAACGGATGGGGCAAATATCATAGCCCACAAATTTATGTAAGAAATTTTTGGATTGCATAGAATTCCTAAGAAGATTATCTTAGATAGGGATGCTTGAATGATATCAAAGTTTTGGCAAACCTTGTTTTCCTCACTTGGAACTCAGTTGAATACAAGCTCTAGTTATCATCTCGAGATGGATGGCCAAACCGAAAGGGTAAACCAAGTGCTAGAAGATTTATTGAGAATGTATTGCATGGACCAGCAATACAAATGGGAAGATTATCTTCCTCTGGTGGAATTTGCCTATAATAATTCCTATCATTCTGTGATTAAGATGGCTCCATTTGAAACATTATATGGGAGAAAGTGCCAAACCCCTATAAGTTGGGATAAGCTAGAAGATAGGGCTAGCCTTGGTCCAAAAATGCTATCAAAAATGGAAGAGCAAGTCCATCTGATTAAGAAAATGCTAGCGGAAGCCAATGTTATGCGGATGCTAAACACATTGAAAGGCATTTATTATGGGAGAAAAGTCCTTCTAAGGTTAAAACCTCAAAAGAGCTCCATTAAGTTTGGAAAGACATCCAAACTGGCTCCTAGATACATGTCCCTTCAAAGTTCTCGAAGAGGTCAACCAAATCACATACAAAACTGTTGTACTGCTAGCCCTTTCCATGATGCATAATGTTTTTCATGTCTCCTATTTGAAAAAGTTTATTTCTAGAGATAACCATAGCCCTATTCTTGATTGGAATGCTATACAGGTGAAGGACCTAGGGGTGGTAGTGATCGAGCCCATCAAGGTGCTTGAAACGCATAATCTACACTTATGAAATAAAGAGATAACTCAATGCAAGGTTCAGTGGGACCAGTATGCAGAGGAAAATGCCACATGGGAAAACTATGAGGATATTTATCCAAGATTTCCCCATCTCTTTTGAAAAACTTTTTACTATGCTAAAACAACACTTTTCTCATTATGTTGGTTTGGTTTTGAAGACATTTAATCATTGGGGACGATGATTTTATGGGGGGAAATATGTTACATCCCCAACTTATGATTTAGTTTAATCTTGCTTTTATGTGGTAATCAGGATGATTAATCATAGTTTAATGATTTGATGTTTGTGGAAAATATCAAATAGAATCATTGATTATATTCAATATTGACTAATGTTAGTTTAGACATGAGATTGTATGTTGATAAGATTATTATTTTTTTGCAAATCAAATGATGATACACTAATCATGGTTATATGGTTGTGAGTGTAATTAGGAAAAGAATCTCCCTCCAAGGATGAAAGGAGAGTATCATCCGAGGGGAGGAGATAAATGTTTGGAAAAGGTCAAATTGCCATTTGAGTATCAAGGTTAAACTTTTGTGAACTAATGCAAAGATAGGGTGAGTTTAATTCATTTCCCTATTTAAGTTGTTTTCAAAATCGACCAATGTCGAATTAATGATTTTTTAGTCTCCTGAAGTTGTCTTCATTGTTTCGACTTGATAATGTTTTGAGAACATTTTTTGCGTCAATAGTAAACTTGGTTGTTTTGTCAGAGTCTTCCTTTTCACGTATCTATCTCTTTAAATTTTGAGATTATAGTTTAATTATTTGTTTATGGTTGAAAAAAGGCAAAGAGGGGAAGAGAACTCGACCCCATATTCACTTATTGGTGATACTACCTTGTTGATATCACTTTATTAATAGATAAGTGTTGGTGATTGTTTTGATGCAATCATAACAATTAGTTAAAATTCACATATAATGAACCAAAACTGACTTGAAAGATATGAAGGAATCGTTTAAGATTCACTTAATCCCAAGTTTACTGTGGTCAATGTGAAGCTGTAATGTTCAAGGGGCCTTACGTAATTTAAGGTTTCTTGCTGGTTAACTGGACTCAAACTATGCAAAGAGATCATGAGATATGGGTGTGTTTGTTCATTCTTTGCATAAAAGTGCTACTGTGCTACAAAGCTTTAGATGTTTTCCTGAATTATTGCAGCTTTCTTCTTTATACATTTATGAAAAACCTGTCTACTTTCAGCTCTGTTATGCATGCTTCTTCAAATATGAGACAAATTTCCTTCAAATTTCTACATTTTTCATCTAAGTATTTCAGATGGGTTGGGAAAAGTTAGAAAGATCTAATCTAAACTTCATTTAAATCTACCAAAGGATCTAATTGTTCTGTTATGCACTATATAAATCATACAACAGTTTGATCAAATCGACAGATAAAAACCTTAAATGTATATTCTGAGCATTTTCACAAACATACATCTAAAATTACAAGCTCTCAGAGAAAACGTTTCAAAACATAAAGAAGAGCAGGAGAACACTCAAAAGATAGATGCAGAACTCCAGATTCTATTGTATTAGAAACAAACAGTCATACATGATTTACAATGTCAGAATGACTCTTAGTTTCATTGATCAAACTACAGAGAACTTACAAGCTTTACAGATACAGAAAGGAAGCCAGATGTTCCACGCACTCCTTACTGTAAACAACAGGTGACCTCCTTCTACTCCTAAACTATACTAAGCTAACTTGCTCAAATCCCTGCGTGCTCCTAAAATCCCCATTGTAAAATTTTTCAGTGCAGAGAGGTACAATATAAAGACTCTCATTGTCCTCACTACAGCAAAAAAAAACCTAACTAAACCCTGGTTCAAACCCCTGGTTACAACAATAAATGCAAGTGAACCAGTTTCCCAAAATACCTCTGAGCATACATCCAATCTGGGCGAGAAAAATGCCCTCTGGGAAGCTTAGCAGGATAACAATAACTTCTGTGGTCTACTGTGATGATTTCTTCAGTTGCATTTTGTCCTTATCAATGAATGGCCTTCGACCTCCTCACCCTTTGTGTCCTTATCTTCCTGCTCCTGAGATTGGATCTCCTCCGTGATGTCACTGCCATTAAGATTTAGCCACTCTCCTCAACTGCAAACCATCAGGTCAACACCGCTGACCGAAAAAATACCTAAAATGCTACCCCGACCGATGTTGTTTCGCCGATCGCCACTTTATTTGGTTAAGTCCCTTTTATTCATCAGGCTAAGATTGCCCATTGGTGAGTCATAAACTTCCTCCGCTGATCACTACTTTCACACCGATTGCCTTATATTTCCCATCGGCGTAAGTCTAGACTATCGGCGAGGCCATTACTTCCTCCGCCGATCGTTATTGTCTCATCGATGCCCTCTCCTTTCTTCTATTAGCGTAACCTTGGATACCTCCCGTCGATAGTTTTACTCTTTCTTTCTATTGGGATAACATTCCATATCGGCACATCCAAAATTACCTCCACCGATGACTATACTATGGCCGATATGGGCCTTTCAATATTCTCCTTCCCATCGGCAGGACTTTGCATGTCGGGGAAAGCTAAACGTTTCGCCCCGATCGCCACTTGTTTCACCGATAACCTTCATCGGCGTAAGACCTATCATCGGTGAGGGTTTCAAATGTTATCCCGACTAATGCTTGTTTCACCGATCACCCTTACAACATTGATCGTATGTTATATCGGTGTAAGTCTCTGCTGTCGGCACGACAATTCCAAACTCGGCTGATATCTATAGTCATACCGATGGCCAACTCACGCAACTCTTTGATCGATTAAGTCTTTTCCCCCCTCTTGGCCTTGTCATCGGTGTGAGTCTCCTCGTCGGCGAAAGCCCGAAATGTTGCTCCGATTGTGATTTGCTTCGCTGATGGTCTTTCATCCTTTAGCGAGAAACCTCCCTTCAGGGAGACAATTTCAAACTCCACCGATAACCCCTGTTATGCCAATGACACTGCCTTGTTCATTTGTCTTGTAGGTTCTGACCTGCCGAACATACAAATGTGAGATACAGAGTGGAACTCAAAACAATATTTCATTTAACCTAAAATCCACCCTGTATGTATATTTCAAAAAATTTAACCAAATGCTTACAAGGAGAAGGACCTATAACTGACCTTGTATCATGCAAAACCTGATTGTACATTTTACCAAAATGATCATAACTTGCAAAATATGGTGAATCTCAAGACGGTTCAAAAAACAACCCTAGCTCAATTTTGACAAGGGATCCAACCATATCATGCATTGGTACTGAAAATGCATTTTTCTCTATTTTTAATAAGGTTTGCAAATTTTGACTCCCTTTTCCCTTTACCACCAAGCAAAACAACACAAGCAAAAGTGAAAAAAGCAAAGCAACAGCAGGGGTCCTCATTTTGCTAAGGAGTAAAATGGGGCGTGTTGTGAACATCACAACAATAAGTTATCGTGATTTTGCCAATACATCATTTTAGATGTAATTGATGTTGTATTAAGCATAATTGCTTATCGAACAACTTATAGTGGTCGAGTATTATTATTATTATTTTATATCATGTTGAGAACTCTTGTAAACCACCAACTCACGAACCACAAAATGTGGAGTGAGTGGGGATTGTGGTGAGCTAAGCCAAGATAATCCTTTTTGTGTTACTCACGAATGGGAGGTAAGGCTCGAGTGGAGCCGAGTGAGAGCCTATGAGTTGGTGGCCATGCCAATCAACTTGCCACCTTTTGTGCGAAGATGGTAGGGATAGGCGAAGTGGAAATCTTTGCATGCAAGAGAGTCTAGTATGAAGGCTTTCATGAGATACAGAGAAGTTTGTTTTGGGTATTATTCTTATTGAAGTTGGGAGTTGTCTCTCGTGGGGAGAAAAACACAGACATTAAGATAGAATAGGAAAACTCATAGAAGGAGAAAAACTGTCAACGATGGTATATTACTTCATATCTTGTGTCGGCTATGAGCTAATACATAGGTATGACTGTGTAATTTGGTCATGAGTAATTGCATTATTATATTTTACTATTTACAAGTCGTTTGATAGTTAATTGATGGTTACATTGAAAGCTTATATTCTAGTTGTGTTTTGAAAATGCCTATAGGCCACAAGCTCATATTGCCATGATTTATTATTGATATCATTTTTAAGTTGATGGTCGTAATGGCCAAGAGCACATATAGTTATGCTTGTTAAAATGATAACATTTCATATGTATAAAAGAGCATGGTCGACTACGTGGTAGCACCATGCTATCCATGCGATAGCTGGAAGTCAAACATGTCATGGCTTATCGAGACAAAGCATTGGAATGGTTGTGTTTCCTTATGTGTAACTTTTGTCAGTAATGAAATAATTTGGGTATGTCGACCGAGAGCCTTGGCATGGCATTCGTAACTATGCATGCAGGTCATGAGCCTTTGATTCTCTTAAAAGAGAACAAAATAATAGTGAGGCCAATGGTCTATTCTTGTATAATGTGTTGGAACTGTTGTGAGTCGATACTATCAACTGCACCACTCCATGGTGGTCGTAGAGGCACGTGGGTCGTGGGATAATGCATTAGTTTATCTATATATATGATAATAATTCCATGCCCTTGGCATAGTCTTGACTAAGGAAAGATATAAAGACTTTTAATACCTATAAAGGGATAACCCATGGTTATAGATAACTATGTAGAAGTTTTTATTAAATGCATGGGATTAAACCCTTAAATGAAAACATTATATGTTTTGTTTCTTTTTGTGTGGCCATGCTTTGTGATGAAGTATAGGGTGGTAAGAACTGTTTCAAAAACCCTTGAGTAAAGGTATATGTTCATATTGACTACTTGAAGCCTATAATGGTTTAAGTATATTCGATGTGATATGGTGAAAACCCAAAACTAGGAAAGCCTAGTAAACTAGACCAAGGTTGGTCATGTACACTAAAACTATGAAATTGAAAAAGCAAACTTGGGAAAGGGGTGATGTTGGGTCATAGATTCCCTATTACCAAAAATCATAAGATGAGTAATGATGCAGTCTTGAATCGAGTTAAAGTCCAAGATAGATGGACTATGGGAGAAAAACCCATCTTTATCAAAACCTAGAAAGATGAAATTTTGAACACTGTAGGATGAGACAACTTCTAAGTCAAGTCAAGGTGGTGAACATATGACTACATTCATTGTGAAACGTATATGTATGTAAATCTTTGGCCAAAGTAATGCATCCGTCTTTGCATCCATTAGTCGGTCCACTATGCTCCAGATGGCATAATGTTTCCAGTAGTGTCATACATAGTTAGAGTGGATCTATAATTTTATGACTGTGAGACATTATGAAGGACACAACACCAGATACTCAGATGGAAAACCTAACAATTACTTATATCTATACCCTCCATGAAGGGTAGGATCGCTTCTAGGTAAGAAGTTGTGCGGGGGACCACCGGTCTATGGCTGGAGGAAAAGCACTCGGGTGATGCTTTCCTTCCCAAGCAGAAGACAAGCCGAGACTTATGAGATAGATGTCAAAGTTCCAGATACGGTGCATTCTTTATATGACTTGATAGTCAATTATTATGTATAATCTTATCAATGATGCCATGAGCATAGCTTTGTATTTGTATAGTGAAAATGATTCACTAATATGTTATCTTTAGATTTGTTGTAAATTTTAATTTTGGAATATCGAGAAAAGATATGCATGTTTAATTTGATTATGAAATTGATGTATTTCTTGCTTAACAATTTGGTTAAGTTAATCATGGTTTATTAATGATGTTAATTAAGATGGTTAATTATGGGTAATGTGAGGTGAGATGTTACAAAATGCTTCATCCTCATCATAGAATGGATTTGAAAACACATGAAAATCATGTTTTGACACACCTTGGCAATATATCATCTGATTGTCTTCTATCATTTCATCATACAATGGGTTTGAATAATTATGGAAGTCATCTTTAGATACACATACCGCTTTACTCACTCCATTGTTGATGTATTCTTCTTTCTTACCAGCAAAGTAGGGGAGATCTCTATATGGCATATTATCAACATCTTTCTCATTACTACAATCCCTTTTTAGGGGCATGAGTTGTCCTTCCACAAGTTTATCTTCATCTATATCTGAAACACTATAGCTGCAACTTTCATCTACACATGGCTCTTCTACAAGTGGCATTGTGTCATTGTTCTCCCCACATCCATTAATGGTATCACCATTTTCAACACCATGATATTTAACATTTCTAGCATGTACATACCTAATCCTCTCTATAACAAAAATCAATTTGCACACCTAATCGATAGTAGCTGGCTTCAACGACTTCGGCCAACAAACTGAATTAGGCCCATATATTCTCATGAACAAGTCAATGCATATGGATTCATCAGGCCTGTAATAATTAGGTATCTACATATACATATCCAATGTTATGATGAACAGAGCAAATCCATATTCTCCTTCATGTCTCCTTAGGCCAAAAAATGCATCAAAGGGGGATATGCAATATTCTGATTTCATGATGGAATCTTGACTTCTTTCTTGAATATGTAAATACTCGTCATTTTTCTCCTCAAACTAATACATGAATTTACCTCAACAAAAATATTGTAGTAGCTTTTAACCTTTATTTTTTTACTGGAAATGTTGTAGTTTTGAGATGTCTTTGCATTATTCATCAAGTTCGTCTTACCAAAGTCGCCACCTCTTTTAGAGAGATATGAATTTTATTTTCTAGGTCTTCTCCAATAGCAAAGTCATTCACATATCTCTTCACCACTACTATAACAGAACTTTATCTAGGTCTAAAACTTCAATATCTGAACCAAATTTCAACTCCTCAGTGGAGTCGCCAATCTGTTGGTTCCCTAATTAGCAAATTGTCAAACCCTAAAACTATGCCAAGCTTTATGATCAGGTCCAACAAGTGATCTCGCCAATGAATGTAATCAACCAGGATGGTTAGAATTCCCTGCTCTTTAGGCTCTGCTATGCCTAGGCAGGTGTACCTCTATCACCATTGATTGTTAACTTTCTTGGGATTAACTAATGATAATCAAGCAGATTAAAAAACTCACACAGATTTATAGGGTTTGCGTGATTACAAGTTTATCAATTAAATCATCCTCTCTCAATCTATTTCATACTGGCATGAGGGTTTGAAATAGATAATAAAAATACAAAACTAACTGTTACTCCTACTCCTACAACTGAAAATTAAAATGTATGGAAAATATGTTTATAAAAATTATTTTGGGGATAGAGATGATCGGTGCCTTTCATCCACTGGTAACGGAGTCAAATTATAGACTGATATGTGTCCTCCTACTGGTTATAACTCAAATTGTTTGGCACTTTGATGTTTATGACTTGCATAAATGTGCAAGGAAACTAATTACCATGCTCTTCTTTAATAATCCAGTTGATTCTTCTAGGTTACTATGACTTATTTAAATGAATTTAATGTTGCAAATATGTGCCTAATCGGTGTTGTCATTGATGTCAACATATTCTTGTTGCCATTGGTGTCAACTGTATCCTATTTTATTGCTTGCTTAGAAGACTGGAATATTGAGGATATTGAGAAAATTAATGAAGATCAATGGATGTAGACTATATGTCTATGTAGAGGATTGTTTGAAGTAGCTCTAGTTAAGATTTGAGAGGTCCGCTTGAAGATTTGAAGAAGCTATGGCCATCTGAGTAGAACCGGGTTTTCCTGTGATCAGAAGAGACAAAGTGATAGTAAATTGGTCTGAATTGCTCCGCATTGAAATATTATGATCTGTGGATCTAGAGGCATCATTGGGAAGTCAGTGTGTATCATCTACTCCAGTGGTTCATGGTTTGGAGGTCCGCAAGCAATCTTTCTAGTGTGACAGTCATGGCAAACAATGTTCTTGAGGTTCCGGATGAAGATGCAAGTGATTCTGATGATTTGGAGGAGTACGGATGTTCTTGTTGAATTCAAGGTGCTTGTGGAGATTTTTGAATCATGTAACTATAGCGTTGAAGGTCTGCATTGAAGTTTGATCTCATTGTTGAAGGTTTCTTCCTTGATGTCGTTGTTCTTCCCAGTCTTGGCCAACCAAATGATTCAAGCATGTTGCAGATAATCTAAGAGCAATTTTATGAAGCATGGTGTGTTGATTAAAGAAGAATTGAGTCCCAGTTATGTTTGGCCAATAGCATAGTGATTCACATTAAGTCAGATGTTTGTAATGCTAACCTTGATGTGTATTCCAAGATTGATGAAGCATATAAAGGCATGCAGTTGAATTGTGGAAGATCATCCTTGTGTGAAAATGATCAAATCCTAAGGAAGGTTCAGAAGCAGAGTAGAGAAGAAGAAGAGCAAAAAGAACAAGGGCAATAAAGGATGGAGAGATAATAAAGAAGTATTTGGGGGCAAAGCAGAAATTTAGTGAGCTTTCAATGGGACTGAACTAGGCATGAAGAAGATGCTATTCATCAGTTCATTATTTCTGTATTAAACATAAATTCATGTAGGCAGTAAGCCTCTCTGAGCTGTGAGCTCTAGGCAGTGAGCCCTAAGGCAAGTGCCTTTTTCATTTCATTTAAAGTACTTTTAACAAGGTACAAATCTTGTGGGTTAACCCCCCACCGTGGTTTTCCCTTAACCGGGTTTCCACGTAAAAATCCAGGTGTTATGTGTGCTCAATTTATTTCTGCTCATGTATTGTTGATTCTTGCTTTAATGTTTACATCATTAATTTGATTGCAAGTTGATAAAGAAGATTAAAAGCAGAAAAGTTTAAATTTGTGGAACAACTGATTCACCCCCCCTCTTAGTAAAAGCAGAAAAGTTTAAATTTGTGGAACAACTGATTCACCCCCGTCTTAGTTGTTCAGACTAATTCCAACAATTGGTATCAAAGCCAGATCCTCTAAAAGAAGCTTGACAACTTGAGGAGATCCAAGATGTTGACTTATAAGAAGGAAAGTCCGAGATTTGATGGAACAAATTACTCCCTTTGGAAGGTACACATGCAGTGTCATTTGGAATGTATTGGTAATGACTTTTGTGAAAGGAAGCTAGGTGTGCAGAAATCACTTCCTACACTAATCTAATGAGGGGAAGAGAGTGCAAATTCAATTTTATCTTCACAATTACAGCAATGTTAAACTACTAACAGAGATATTGCAGCAAACACATACATAAGAAAGTGAGACACAAGATATATGTGGGGAAAACCCTTATTGGGTGAAAAACCCCACACTCCAAAACACAACTCAAATGTATTGCGTAAATAATAAAGGTTAAAACACAATCATAGAGCCAATGCTCTTGTAGGAGTCTTCAACACTCGTATCTAGAGATAATCTAACAGTATAACAGTACCTGTCAAACCTGTAATACATCTCCTCTCCAAAGCACCTTTTTATATAACAAATACAAGGTAAAAATGGCTCCACATTGAGATGGGCATCCAACATGGCCTCATGGCCCAAAACTCATGCCTATGGACACTTGTCCGACACTATAGGATTTTCTTGACACTTTTCAAGTCACCCCATCCCAAGGAGGTCACCTATTTCCAAAATGGGCTATGACAGATGCTCTTACAACTCTTACAACTGTCATAGAATCTGTCATAGCTGTCATAACTTACAGTTGTAAGAAAATCTATCATACACAGGCTATAAATAGCATATTCTCTTACAACATGTCATAGTCCACATTGGGGTGCCCAAAGATGCTCTTTGAAACATGTCTTCACCTGTCATAAAATCTCCTATTTCTAACTCTTACATGTCATAACTTTGTCATAGGAATCTGTCATGACCGTTTCGGTCAATATTCCCTTACACAACATCTAAGATGCTAACACATGGCAAAATATTCCTACCATTGGATGCCTATCTCCTCATGTGAGGACAAAAATACATGTGGTCATATGCCATGTAGGATGACACATCACCGTGCCAACTCCCACAATATGACAACATAGGATTTACATCTAATTAATACAATAGGTAATAATTAAATAAATACAATGTAAAAATACAAGGAATTACCAAGGTTGAGACACCTTAATTCCCAACATTCTCCCAGTTGTTGAACACCTTGTAAGAGCCAATAGAATCAACAGGATTTAACTGCTATAGGCCGAGAGGCCCCTAGACTCCGAACACCATCTGAACTTCTCTGTGCCCACTGGTTTTGTTAATGCATCTGCAACATTCTTCAAAGTATCTACATTCTCCAAATTTACCTTCCCATCCTCTACCATGTCTCACACGAAGTGAAACTATACATCAATATGCTTTGTTCTGGCATGGAAAGTTAGATTCTTCGCAAGGCAAATTGCACTCTGACTGTCACAACAAATCGTAATCTATCCTGGATCAACACCAGTATCTGAACACAATCTCTTAAGCCAAATGGCTTCCTTGCAAGCATGAGTTGTTGCCATGTACTTAGCTTCTATAGTGGACAAAGCAACCATAGGTTGTCACTTACTCATCCAACTAATTGCACCACCAAACATAGTGAGCACATAGGCACTGGTGGCTCTCCTGCTGTCAATGTCACCCGCCCAATTAGAATCCACAAATCCATGAATACAAACTGAATGTGGATGTCCAATAGCATTGCCATGATAGCAAATGGAATACTCAGAAGTACCCCTCAAATATCTGAACACTCGGTTAACTGCATCCCAATGTACCCATCCAGGATTAGCCATAAATCGACTAAGGACTCCCACTGCTTGGGCAATTTTGGTCTTGTACAAGCCATAGCATACATCAAACTACCAATAGCATTAGCATAAGGTACTTTGCTCATGTCGTCCACCTCACTAGGAGATTTTGGACAATTATTAACAGATAACTTTGTCCCCAGAGAAACAGGAACACACAATCGTCTACAATCTGCCATGCTGAACCTATCCAACACGGTCTTCACATACTTACTCTAGCTTAACCAAAGTTTTCTGTTAGCTTCATCTCTTCTAATTTCCATTCCTAGAAAGTACTTGGCTACCCCTAAATCTTTCATTTCAAACTGTGCTGCCAACTGAGACTTAAAATCAAAAATCATATTCTTACCCTTCCCAATCAGCAACATATCATCAACATATAATGCAACAATGAGAATATGATCATTGTCTAACTTATAGTACACACAATGATCCAATTTCAATCTCAAAAATCTAATTGACAACACAAAGGCATCAAACTTCAAGTACCACATCCTAGGAGACTACTTCAAACCATACAAAGACTTCTTTAACTTGCAAACTAAATTGTCTTTACCTTTCTCTATGTAATGTTCTAGCTGTGACATGTAGATTTCTTCCTCCAAATCACCATGAAGGAAAGTTGTTTTCACATCCATATGTTCTACCTCTAAGTCATAAGCAGCTGCAAGAGATAACAGAAATTGAATGGATGTCAGATTTGCAATGGGAGAGAAAATTTCACCATAATCAATTCCCTCCACTTGTGAATACCCCTTCACAACTAGTCTAGCCTTGTACTTTTCAACACTGCCATCTGCACCAAATTTATTCTTGAACACCCATTTGCATCTAACGGGTTTTTGTCTTTCAGGAAAAGGCACCAAGTCCCATGTTTTGTTTTTCTCCAAAGAAGCCATCTCATCCTCCATGGCCTCCTTCCAAGAACCTGCATCTTTCATGCCCATAGCCTCTTTCACAGTTCTAGGCTCATCAGTGTTAGCAAGTAAAGCAAAAGCACAACTAGAATCAAGTAATGAATATCCAAACCTATCAGGTTGCTTTCTCATTCATGTAGAACTCCTCAATGGCTGAGGTTGAGGTTATGCTTCTTCTTCCAAGCTTTCAGAGCTGCTAGAGCTCTCCTCATCATCAGGTCTCACAGGGTCTATTTGTTCAATCTTCTCAAGGGTAGAAGGAAACTGAACCACATCTTCTTTCTTTTCTGTTTGTTCTGGTTGTAGAATAATGGGAGAAAGTGTTAGCTCTCTGAAGATAACACTTATGCTATACAACACTTTTTCAGCCACAAGATCCCAAAGCTTGTATCCTTTCACACCGACACCATAGCCAATGAAAATACATTTAACAGCCTTGTTTTCCAATTTAGACTGTTTCTCCCTAGGCATAGGTGCATATGCCTCACAACCAAAAACACAAAGATGTCTAACTGAAGGCTTCTTACTAGACCACACCTCCATAGGTGTCTTACCAACAAGAGCTAATGTAGGAGATCTATTTACCAAATAGCAAGCAGTGGCTACAGCTTCATCCCAAAACTTTTGTTTGAGGCTTACTCCACTAAGCATACTCCTAGCCTTCTCCATCAGTGTCTTGTTCATCCTCTCTGCAACTCCATTTTGTTGCGGGGTATATGGTGTTGTCTTATGCCTTTCAATCCCTTGCTCTTTACAGAACTTATCGAACTCTGTCGAACAAAACTCACCACTGTTGTCAGTTCTCAAACACTTAATCTTTTTACTAGTCTAATTTTCAACAAAGGATTTAAACTCCTTAAACTGACTAAAGACTTCAGTCTTGCTTCTGATAAAATAAACCCATGTCCTTCTACTGTAATCATCTATGAAAGATACAAAATATATAGATTTTGAAATTGAAGGAACATTAATAGGACCAAACACATCATAATGAATAAGATCCAATACACTAAAAGACTTGTGAGAACTAGAGTAAAATTGAACATGGTTTCGCTTTCCATAAATACAATGTTTGCAAAAATCAAACTCGAGATTACAATCATTTAACCCCTCAACAAAGTTTTTATTTTTTAGGGTACGCAGACCCTTCTCACCAATGTGTCCATATCTCAAATGCCATAACATAGTATTTTTAGTAGGAAGCTTAGCTTCCATAGCATGTGCACTATCATCAGAACTAGTTACAATAGATTTCTTCACTGCTCATTTAGATGGTGGGGATGGAGTGATTGCAGCTCTTTTCTTCGAGTCAGAAGAACTATTGCACTGTGTAGTGCATGTGTCCAGCTGAAACAAAGTACCTCTTTGAGTATCCTTCGCAAGCACCATAGATCTTCTAGTCATCTTGCATCCATCCTTCAAAAAGATAACCTGCACACATGCATCATTCAACATACTTACAGAAAGCAGGTTCCGTGCAAGGATTGGAATGTGCATAATTCCAATGATCCCCTTCACTCATCCATCAGGGAATACTCTTCTACGACCAACAATTTTTAGATGAGAATCGTCACCCAGGTACACTCTTCCACCATAGAACTCTTCATATTTTGTAAACCAATCTCAATGCGAGGTCATGTGGAATGATGCACCCAAATCTATCAACCACACATCATCAGATGCATGGGTTGCCAGGGCTGCAATGAAGGCTTCACCATCATCTTGTGACTTGTTAGAATCTGAATCAGGAGCATTCTTCTTCTTCTTTTTCTTCTCCTCTTTGCATTCCTTTTGGAAATGCCCAGTTTTGCCACAGTTCCAATAGAGAGCCTTGGACTTTCTAGGAGATTTGGATCTCCCACGGGATTTGGATCTACCCTTTTCACCTTTCTTATCCTTCTTCTTCCCTTTTTCTTTGGGACTTCCATGAATTGCAAGAGCCTCTTTGGTTGCCTCAGAAGACTTTCTCCGCATTTCTTTAGATAATAGCGAGGATACCACATCTTCCATCTTGAAGGTGGTAGTAGTGCTTCTGATAGCCATGACAAGATGATCCCACGAATCTGGCAAAGAACAAAGTAGGGTCATGCATCGATCCTCCTCCTCCATTTTCACACCCACAGATGTCAACTGTGAAACAATCATGTTGAAAGCATTCATATGGTCCACAATAGATCCTCCATCTTCCATCTTCAGAGCAAACAACTTCTTTTTTAGAAAAAGTTTGTTTACCAAGGACTTGGCCTGATAAACATCACCCAATTTCTTCCAGAGGTCTTTCGTGCTCTTCTCCTCATGGACATTCGATAGGACAGAGTCAGCTAAATAGAGTCTTATGAGACCCTTAGCCTTCCAATCTTTGAGGTTCCAATTAGCTTGTGACATTGCTGTAGATTTTACACTGGATATCATTTCCCATAGGTCACAATCAACAAGTAGGTCCTCCATCTTGAGTTTCCACAACTCGAAATTGGTGCCATTAAATTTCTCCACCTCTAATCTTCCGGATGTGGTTGCCATCTCCTTACTGCAACAAGATACAAAATACTCTACATAATACTCCCACTCATTAGCTCAAAAAACCCTACCCAACAGTTAGAACCAAAACTGGCTAGGCTTTGATACCAACTGAAAGGAAGCTAGGTGTGCGGAAATCGCTTCCTACACTAATCTAATGAGGGGAAGAGAGTGCAAATTCAATTTTATCTTTATAATTACAGCAATGTTAAACCACTAATAGAGATATTGTAGCAAACACATACATTAGAAAGTGAGATAGAAGAAGAGAGACACAAGATATATGTGGGGAAAACCCTTATTGGGTGAAAAACCCCACACTCTAAAACATAGCTCAAATGTATTACGTAAATAATAAAGGTTAAAATACAATCATAGAGCCAATGCTCTTGCAGGAGTCTTTGACACTCATATCTAGAGATAATCCAATAGCATAACAGTACCAGTCAAACCTGCAATACATCTCCTCTCCAAAGCATCTGTTTATATAACAAATACAAGGCAAAAATGGATCCACATTGAGATGGGCGTCCAACATGGCTTCATGGCCCAAAACCCACACCTATGGACACTTGTCCAACACTATAGAATGTTCCTGACACTTGTCAAGTCACCCCATCCCAAGGAGGTTGCCTATTTCCAAAATGGGCTATGACAGATGCTCTTACGACTTTTACAACCGTCATAGAATCTGTCATAGCTGTCATAACTTATAGCTGTAAGAGAATCTATCATACACTGGCTATAAATAGCATATTCTCTTACAACATGTCATAGTCCACCTTGGGGCACCCAAAGATGCCTTTTTCAAAGATGCTCTTCGACACATGTCTTCACTTGTCATAGAATCTCCTATTTCTGACTCTTACATGTCATAACTTTGTCATAGGAATATGTCATGACCGTTTTAATCAATATTACCTTACACAACATCCAAAATGCCAACACATGGAAAAATATTACTACCACTAAGTGGGACGTCTATCTCGTCATGTGAGGACAAAAATACATGTGGTCATATGCCATGTAGGATGACACATCACTGTGCCAACTCCCACAATATGACAACATAGGATTTACATCCAATTAATACAATAGGCAATAATTAAATAAATACAATGTAAAAATACAAGGAATTACCAAGGTCGAGACACCTTAATTCCCAACATTTTGGTCGATAACAAAGAATGAGTATAAGATTCCGAAGAATGGCCCTACTACTCTAGATGAACTCAGGGAAGCTGAATGCAATATTCAAGCCAAACAAGCATTATTGAGTGCCCTGACCGATACAGAATTGGCAAATGCCTTGGATTTGAAAACTGCCCATGAAATCTAGAAAAAGTTGGAAAATCCATATGAAGGTGACAAATATGTCAAATGTGCCAAGCTACAGAGCCTGAAAGGTAAATATGAAAGGTTGGTAATGACTGAAGATGAAAATATTACTTCCTACATGCGGAAAGTGAATGAACTTGTGACCGGTATCAGAAATGCTAGTGGAGTATTGGAAGAATTAGAGATTGTTGCCAAAGTGCTCAGATCCTTACCTGCATCATACAAGCATAAAGTTGCTGCCATTGAAGAGATCAGGACAGTGACAACTATTACAAGGGATCAATTAGTTGGTAAGCTCTCAGCATTTAAAATGAGTGAGTTTGGTGATTCTCTTCCTAAGTCTAAATCTGCATTTAAGGCCAGTGTATATGGAAAACAAAGATATGATCCCAGTGAAATCTCTTCAGAAAGATCAAATAGATTTGCTAAGGCAAGGAAGGATCTTGAAGATGATGAAATCGAGTCTGCAGAACTTGAAGCTCTTATTGCCAAAAGAATGCCAAGAGGATCTAGTAAGTATGAAGGAAAGTTGTCATTCAAATGTTTTGCTTGTAATAAGATTGGTCATTTTGCCTCAAGATGTCTGGAGAAATTTCCAAAGCCAAACCCTAACAGATATAAAGGTCAGAAGAAATGTTACTATGTCCAAGAAGCTAGAGAAGGAGTCACAGATGATGAATCTGATCATGGAGGTTCCACCGAAGGTGATTGGGTGTTCATTGCTATCAAAAAAGAAGATCCGATATCTATTGAATCTACTAGCTATGGAAATGTGGAAAGTGCCTTGGCTGCTCAGGGTGTTGAAAAGGATGAATGGGTGATTGATAGTGGATGTTCTCATCATATGATTGGTGATAAAAGTAAGTTTATAAGCTTTGAAAAATATGAAGGTGGAATTGTGAAATTTGGAGACAACTCAGCTGGTAGAATCCGTGGCAGAGGATCCATCTCTTTTGATAGTAAGAATAACACAAATGGTGTTCTATATGTGGAAGGACTAAAGCATAATCTTCTTAGTGTTGGATAGTTGGTTGACAAGGGTTATGATCTTCGATTCAAGGATGGAAAATGCAGAATCTTGGAAAGCTCTGGAACTAAAATTGCATCTGGTACTCAAACTAGAGGTAACATCTTTCATTTAAGTAGTTCTGAAAAAAGTTGTTTGATTGCTCAAATAGATCAAAGTTGGTTATGGCATAGGAGAATGTGTCATATGAATTTTGATAATATTGTCAAGATAAGTTATACTCAGGCTGTGAGAGATCTCCCAAAACTTGTGAAACATGATAGCATGTGTAGAGAATGTCAATTGGGTAAACAAAACAAAAACTTCATTCAAAAGTAAAGAACAATTTTCAAGTGGACAGTTGGAACTTGTGCATACTGATCTTTGTGGTCTTGCTAGAATTAGGAGTGTGCAAGGAGACAGATATTTTATGTTGCTAATTGATGATTACTCTCGGATAATGTGGGTCACCTTCTTGAAAGAAAAATTAGAAGCTCTTGACAAATTCAAAGTGTTCAAGGTCATGGTCAAGAATGAGATTGGTGTGAAGATAAAATGTCTAAGATTCGACAGAGGTGGAGAGTTTACCTCCGGTGAGTTTGGTACATTCTGTGAGAAGCAAGGAATAAAAAGACAATTATATGCTCCTAGGACTCCTCAGCAGAATGGAGTTGTGGAAAGAAAGAACTAGACCATTCAAGAAGCTACGAGGACCATGATGATGGAAGCAAATGTTTCTCAAGTTTATTAGAGAGATGCTGTGAGTACTGTTGTCTACACTCTCAACCGGGTGCAGATCAAAGGCAATTCTGGTAAGACCCCTTATGAACTATGGTTGGGTCATCCTCCTACTATGAAGTATTTCAGAGTTTTTGGTAGTAAGTGCTATATCAAAAGAGATGAGGATCTAGGCAAGTTTGAAGCAAGAAGTGATGAAGGGATATTTTTGGGTTACTCTACTCAAAGCAAGGCATACCGGTGCTTTAATAAAAGACTGAAAAATATTGTTGAAAGTGCAAATGTTATAGTTGATGAGAGAAAAGGACATTCCAGGTCTTGCAGATATGAATCAGATGATCAAGATGAAAGTCAAAGTCAAGAAAGGCAAGTTCAAACTCAGACTCAGATCCAGATTGATCTGGAAAATCCAGTGACTCAAAAGGATAATGTAGAAGTTGAGGAACAAGCTCAAGAAATAGAAGTTCAAGAAAATCCCAAAACTCCCAGGCATGTAAGGATGAATCATCCTGAAAATTAGATCATAGGAGATAGAAATAATGGTGTTCAAACTAGGAGAAGAATTGTTGAAGATCAAGAAGAGATTTGTTTGATTTCAAAAATTGAACCAAAATCAGTAAGTGAGGCCTGTAATGATGAAAACTAGGTAAAAGCAATGGAAGAAGAATTAATGCAAATTGAAAAGAATCACACTTGGGATCTTGTTTCTAGACTTGAGGACAAAAATGTGATTGGAACTAAATGGGTCTTCCGAAACAAACTAAATGAAGATGGTGAAGTAAGAAACAAAACAAGGTTGGTATGCAAAGGATATTCTCAAGTGGAAGGAATTGATTTTGAAGAAACTTTTACTCCGGTGGTAAGAATAGAGGCAGTCAGATTATTTCTTGCATTTGCTGCTTATAAAGATTTCAAGGTCTATCAGATGGATGTCAAATTAGCATTCCTAAATGGAGAGTTAGAAGAAGAAGTCTACATTGAGCAATTGGAAGGATTTCAATTGTCTAATCAGATAGATATGGTCTGCAGGTTGAGGAAAGCATTGAATGGACTCAAACAAGCCCCAAGAGCCTGGTATGCAAGATTAGATAAGTATTTGCTAAAGCTAGGTTATAGAAAAGGCACTGCTGACAGTAATATTTACTTCAAGATTGATCATGAGAATATTCTGATTGTTGAGGTATTTGTTGATGATATCATTTTTGGTGGAAATGAGAGTATGTGCAAAACATTTGTTGATCAGGTGTAGAATGAATTTGAGATGTCCATGTTTGGTGAAATAAATTTCTTCCTAGGTCTGCAAATCTCTCAGTTAGATAAGGGTATCTTCTTATCTCAATCTAAGTACGTAAGAGAATTGTTGAAAAAGTTTGGAAGGGAGGAGTTAAAACCAGTAAGTACTCTTATGATAACCAGATGTAAGTTAAGTAAAGATGATAATTCACCTAAGGCAGATCAAAAAAGGTATAGATCAATGATTAGAGGACTGCTTTATTTGACTCAGACCAGACTTGATAGCATGAATGTTGTTGGACTTGTTGCTAGATTTCAAGATGATCCTAGAGAATGCCATGTCATAGTAGTCAAGAGAATTTTTAGATATCTCAAAGGGACACTTGATTATGGCTTATGGTATCCAAAGGATGATGACTTCACTCTTCATGCATATACAGATGTTGATTGGGCAGGAGATGTGGATGACAGAAAAAGCATTAGTGGTGGTGCATTCTTCTTGGGAAGAAGATTGGTTTCTTGGCTAAGCAAAAAATAAGAGGCAATATCTCTATCTACAGCAGAGGCAGAGTATATAGCAGCAGCAAATAATTGTACCCAAGTTCTGTGGATGAAACAAATGCTGAAGGATATTAGAATTATGTTTGAGAAGCCTGTCACAATCTTTTGTGATAATTCAAGTGCAATAAGCATCTCAAAGAATTTGGTGTTTCATTCAAAGACAAAGCACATTTCAATCAAGTTTCACTTTTTGAGAGAGAAGGTTAATGAGAATGAAGTTAGATTGGAGTTTGTTTTTTCAAAGGATCAGATTGCGGATATCTTCACTAAGCCTCTTCCCAAGGATACTTTTGAGTATCTCAGAGAGAAGCTAGGGGTTATTACCCCTCCTGATCAGAATTAAGATGCACTAGAGTGCATCAGTTCGGTGGAATTCACAGTCATATCTTGTGATCTGGATTGATGTTAAGGAGGTACTACTCAGGGGGAGTAGTTAGCATGCAAGTTTTGAGATTTGTTTGGAATAAAAAGAAGGAGAAAAGACTACAAATATGTGCCCTTTGCCATGATGTCAAAGGGGGAGAGAAGTCATGTGAAAAACTAGTTGCTAATGAAAGGGGGAGCAATAAAGATAGTGGTTGCAGAAGTGATAAGAGAAAGGGGGAGAAGGTCTTGTCTTGATGGTTGAATCTGTTTTTCACATCATATGTTGCCATCAATGATAAAGGGGGAGATTTTTGCAAATATGTGCCTAATCATTATTGTCATTGATGTCAACATATTCTTGTTGCCATTGGTGTCAACTGTATCCTATTTTATTGCCTACTTAGAAGACTGGAATATTGAGGATATTGAGAAAATTAATGAAGATCAATGGATGCGGACCATATGCCTGTGTAGAGGATTGTCTGAAGAAGCTCCAGTTAAGATTTGAGAGGTTCACATAAAGATTTAAAGAAGCTATGGCTATTTGAGTAGAACTGGGCTTTACTGTGATCAAAAGAGACATAGTGACAGTAAATTGGTTTAGATTGCTCTGCATTGAAATATTATGATCTGTGGATCTAGAGGCATCATTGGGAAGTCAGTGTGTATCATCAACTATAGTGGTTTGTGGTTTGGAGGTTCGCAAGAAATCTTTCTAGTGTGACAGTCATGGCAGACAGTGTTCTTGAGGTTCCGGATGAAGATACAAGTGATTCTGATGATATGGAGGAGTGCAGATGTTCTTGTTGAATTCAAGGTGCTTGTGGAGATCTCTAGATCGTGTAACTGCGGTGTTGAAGGTCCACATTGAAGTTTGAGCTCGTTGTTAAAGGTTTCTTCCTTGATGTTGTTGTTCTTCCCAGTCTTGGCCGACTGGATGATTCAAGCGTGTTATGGATAATCTAAGAGCAATTTTATGAAGCATGGCATGTTGATTAAAGAAGAATTGAGTCCCAGTTATGTTTGGCTGACAGCATAGTGATTTGCATTAAGTCAGATGTTTGTAATGCCGACCTTGATGTGTATTCCAAGGTTGATGAAGCATATAAAGGCATGCAGTTGAATTGTGGAAGATCATCCTTGTGCAAAAATGATCAAATCCTAAGGAAGGTTCAGAAGCAGAGCAGAGAAGAAGAAGAGCAAAAAGAACAAGGGTAGTAAAGGATGAAGAGATAATAAAGAAGCGTTTGGGGGTAGAGCAGAAGTTTAGTGAGCTTTCAATGGGACTGAACCAGGCATGAAGAAGATGCTATTCATTAATTCATTATTTCTGTATTAAACATAAATTCCTGTAGGCAGTGAGCCATAAGGCAAGTGCCTTTTTCATTTCATTTAAAGTACTTTTAATAGGGTACAAATCTTGTGGGTTAACCCCCACCGTGGTTTTCCCTTAACTGGGTTTCCACGTAAAAATCTAGGTGTTATGTGTGCTCAATTTGTTTCTGCTCATGTATTGTTGATTCATGCTTTAATGTTTACATCATTAATCTGAATGCAAGTTGATAAAGAAGATTAAAAATAGAAAAGTTTAAATTTGTGGAACAACTGATTCAGCCCCCCCTCACAGTTGTTCGGACTAATTCCAACATTTAATTCTTACTTGAAGAAACCAATCAAATAAACCACACAAAAACATGAATGTGCTTCGATAAACCAGATATATACTTGACACACTAATTTAAATAACAAGGAAAACATCAAATTGGAGACAACTAGATAATTATTATCAATAACTTCAACACAACAATTGAAACCAGAATTTTGGCACCATATTAATGCTATCTTTCCATTACTTTGCTTCAGAGAAGGGCTTTACAATGTATATATTTTCTCCATAAAATTCCCCCATCTTTTCTCTTCATGCATCTCACTGTTATATCTTATTTACTCTATGAGACACACCTCTTCATATGAGTCACTGACTTTTGATAAACTCTAATTCTAATTTAATCTTTATTCTAAATTGACTTCTTTATCTCCATTTTGTCAAAAAAATTCTTGATTTCCATCTTAACTCCATAACCCCCTCTTTCCTGTATATTCGAATAATTTTGCTTCAAAAATAAACATGAGTGACCATGATCATATATATCAGAATCCATATCCTTCCTTTTGGATTCATAACTCCAATTTTACCAAAGATTCTCTTCATGATTTTTCTTATCTACTATACATCTCTCGTACTTGGATTCCTTCTCTTCATCTTTTATTTTGGTTAATAAAAAATCTTTCTTCCTTGATCCATCCAGTTGATATACCAAAGGTACAGAGTCGGGATTGGAGTCCCTCTCATTTTTTCTGTAAGTAATACTTTCGGTGCCAAATGCAAAACCTTGTTGATCTTTCTCAGCTTGTTTTCCTGAACCAAGATTCCCTTCAATTGCCTAGGAAAGTTTTGTATCAAGAACCTCATGCTTGGTTGTCATCATATGATCCTTAGCATGCCCTTGTTTTATTACAATTACACTGTGTCTTACAGTCCAATCATGTCGGCTCCATAAATAAAGTGGTGGTGGCACCTTGTTCCACTATTCTATTTGATTGTCATCAACATTAACAGAACCTGGCGTATAAAATGACTTTCCTTCAAAAAGATACAAATCCTCCCAAACAAGATCATATTTTTCTCATTTCTTGTTTAGTCTTTTTGTTTCCCTTGGAACAATAAGTATAAGTAATTTTGGTCGGAAATCCAAAGCTTTGTCAATTAATTGATTTGCTACATTACCAAAGGGAGGGGTCAACTCCATAATCAATCTGGTACCTGCCACCAATTCATCTCTACCAACATACATCCAATTTTGCTTCTCAAATTCAAAATTATCCTTCACATGAAATATATCAAAATTCTTATAAAAGCATTTTTTAGACTGTTCAAGCTTCTCTTTCATCAAAATTAAGAAATCATTTGCTCCACAATAGAAATCCACAATCATATCGCCATTCTGGAACTACCACTGAAGCCTTTCAAAAACCTCTTCCAGTTTAGGAACTTGAGTAAAATGTCGACCATAAGACGTATAATGATTCCCATGTAGAAATGGTGACAGATAAATATTCAATTTGTTCTTCCATTTTCTCATTTGGTTGAGTATATCTGGTCTGCAAACAACTTTAGCATCATCAAGATTGCTACCTTCTTCAAGTTTTTTTAAAGTTGTGAGAATAGCCTCAAGAGCCCCCTCTACCTTTCCTTGAGTTACAAATTTATCAAGGTTCCCGAAGTACCTCCTATATGTTGAAGGCACTTGATTATTTACACATACATCACTTAGACTTATTCCAATAGTTGATCTCTCAACAATATCCATGACTGTAACTTTGATGTCATTTACTATAAAAGTTGGTAGAATAATGGTAGATTTCTTCTGAGCTTCTGTAAAAGATGTTTTGTTGATTGTTTCACTCTTATTCAGCTCCAAATATTTTGGTTTGTTGTCCTTTTGAACTAGAGTCTTTATCCCCAACATAGATTGTTTATCCTCCTTCCTCACTAAAGATGGCATCTCTATCTCCTTTTTACCTTTTTATGTAATCCATAAGCACTGCAAACCTTCAGAAGTGCAGTTCTTCGACCACTCAATTTGTTGTTTTCCTTTTTAACAGATGTTTTTGGAGATACTTTTTCTTTGATCAACTGTGGGGAGACTTTTTCTTTGGTTGATTTGATGGAGAATTCTTCTTTAGTAGAATCCAGGGACTTCATTTTTTTAACAGTCTTTCCCACACTAGATTCAGGTGAAATAACATGAATTGTTTTAAAAGTCTTATAAGCAGAAGGCACCTATGGAAATGTGATGTGATTCCTTCTTGGTGTTAATAATTCTGGATCAATTTTATGTTTCCTATAGTATATGAGAATTCTATTTGGGATGAGGTCATCCCAAGCTCATTGCAATTCATCATCTGTCTCTTCAAAAGTAATAGATTTTGGCAAACATTTCTTATGATACGCAACAGGACAACGTCTGCAAATTGCAAATTGCATAGCTTCATCTTCCTTCTGCTCACAAAAATGCAATCAAAGCATCAAATGCCTTCTCTTGAACTAGTGCATTGGAATCTAATACTGACTTCTTGAAATATGAACTGAATTCTCTAAGACGCATATCCTTTGGATTCATAATTCCATCGTAGACAGCAACAAGATCAATGTTCACGTCATTCCTGACTTTCCAATTCTTGTGCGCTAGCCACTCCTCCCATGGCCATTTCTTTGCCTCCTTGTGAGAAGAACCTGGCCTGTAGCATCCATAAGAAGTACTTCATTTTTTACATCAGATGTGTAGTTATCCATTCTAAAAACTAGATGTCCAATGAATCAAACGTGGTGAATCCTTTTCCATTTAGTAAAAGGGATTTCATCCAAACTATGAAGATAGTAGGTGAGGTTGAACAAAATTTACAACTAATTAAAACATGGGGAGGCTCCCAACGCGATACTGCACCCATTTTAGGGTTTGCAACCTAACCTTTGCAGGGACACAGGGAAGGTTTTGAGTTACCCGCTATCCTGCACACTCTCCCACTAACTGATGCGGTATTGCGATGATCGCCCATACATCTCTGTCAAATTCCACTCTAGTTTGTATAACACACTAAAATGTCATATTATGTTGATCATCATGGTGAGCATACAAGATCTTGTTATGTGAATCAATGCAGGAATGAATTTGATTGTCTATAATCAAAACCTCAATCTCTTTTTCAAGCCCAACTACACTTCTCTTGAATGCATTGTTTAAAAGCCATGTAATGCATTCTTTTATGGCTACAAAAAGGGTAGCTCGATCTGCAGGTGAAGCTGAAGATGTGGATCTCCCTACCCAAAGATTTTGAAAGAACTCAATAAAAAATTGTTCTGCTAAGATTATTACAAGAGGTATAGAAACTATTATGGGAAGTAGTTAAGGATATGATGCTTGATGTGACCCATAGCAACCATGTCTAAGAAAACACTAGAATCGAGGTAGTATGACTTTGTGAATAGGAGCAATTTTCCAAGCTTAAGGAAACCTTCTCATAAACAACAACAACATATCCCACATGGAAGAATGATAATTTGGACCCTTCTCTTGAACCAATCGAAGGACAATGCCTACTAAAATCTTCATATTCCCTTCACTTTACACCATTCTTTGACTCAAGACCAATAGGAGGACTTCCAATTTCAGATGCTAACCTTTCTAAAGGAGGCCCAAACAATACATCAAGAAGAGATGCTAATGCAAGCATTGAAGATGAAACAACACGCTGGTGCATTTCTTCTAATTCTTTTGTTGGAGCTATTTTGTCAGAAATTATTTGTGGAGTAAGTTTCAAATTCTCATCTGGGTAGAGAAAATTTTCATTTTCACAAAAATCAAGAGCTTCCAATCTCTTCTCCTGCACTAGGAAGACTACCTGGAAAGAACACCTTGCAGCGTCAGCTACTTCTGTGTATGGATCAAACTGACCTAACCACCATGCACCCATTAGAGACCTCAAATGTGGAGCAAGGCTTCTCTTGTCTGTCATTATCTTGTACAAGTATTTTATATTCAAACACCCACTGCGATACTATCTGACTGAGATCACTAGCAGAACACTTGTCTAAAAAGATTACCCAATGATGTCAATGCTTTAATCAAGTGATTTGGCATTAAAGTGAACATGCTTCAAGTTATGATCCTCCAAAGTAGGCTACTGGGATAGATTTCACAAGTATATTTCTGAGTGCTACAATTAATTTATTTACCATAGGCGCTTCAAATGTTTCTAAAATTTGAAGGTGCCAACATGTTCCATGCCAATTTAGCACCTAGTGCCAAATTTTGAACTGCTAAATCATGGATGCCCATGCCTTTGAAAGCTTTAGGTTTGCAAATATTCTCCCATGAAATAAGTGTTATCCTCTTCTTTTATGAGTTTCCCTACCACATAAATCTTCTTATGAGTTTTTCGAGTTCTGATAAAACTCCTTGGGAGCTTTTTAGGATGGACATCATGTATGTGGGTATAGCACAAGAACCGCATTGACCATGGTTATTCTTCTTGGCATAGTAATCCACCTTCCTTTCCATGAAGAAACTTTAGTTTTGATTGACATGATTATATGTTGCCAAATATCCTTTTTTCCTAAGCTTGGAAGGATGGCTATACCTACATATTTTCTTGGTAATGACTCTGATTTGAAGCCTAGGAAGCTGGATATTCTCAATTTAATTATAGGTTCTATGTTGAAAAAGAATATTTTTTGTTTTGATGGATTTACAACTTGGTCTGACATGTAGAAATAAGACTCAATTACTTGTTGGATGACTTTTTCTTTTGATTTGGTTGATTTTCCAAACTGCAAATAGTGCATGGGAAATTAGTTTACTTAGAAATAGAATGTGGATTCCTTGTCAATTCCCTTTCACATTGTTAGAGTAGGCTTAAGTTTTTACTTAGGCTAATATTATTTTTGTCGTTGAGGTAGTTGGGGTTGGTTGTTCTTGTACCTCATTTTCACCCGGCTATTTATATATGGGTTTGTACATTGTAATATATCTCATCTCAATGCATTTTTCATTGTTGGTGAAATAGTTTCTTGTGTTGCTTCTCTCATATTGTGAAGGTTTATCAGGCTATTTATATCTGGGTTTGTACATTGTAATATATCTCATTCCCAATGTATATTTTTCATGTCCAGTGAAATAGTTTCTCTCGTGTTGCTTCTCAGTGTTTGGTGAAGGTTATTTTGGCTTGCAGTACAAGATCCTAGGTGTGTCAAGATGGTTTAGATGCAATATGGTTGCATTGATGATGTTTTTCTTGTTCCTGATATTTCATAGAATTTGCTTGAACCATCTATCAGATTTGTCATCATGGTGATGGGAAGGTAGTTGAGTTTTCTCCCATTGATGTGACTATTCGAGAGTTGCAGGATCCTGAGAAGGTTGTTGCTACAGGGACAATTGATGATGTGGCTTGTTTGTATAGGTTTGATGGATTTGAGTCTTCATCAGGATCATCCCTTATTTCTCTTGCAAATTTTGTGAGCAAGCTTTGGCACAAATGGTTTGGGTACCTAAATTATAGATATCTTCAACAGATGAGCACACAAAATTTGGTGATTGGCCTACCTAAGATCTCTTATCCTAATGGAGTTTGTCAAGGTTGTGCTCTTGGAAAACATCATAGGGATCCTTTTCTGAAGGGTATGGCCACATGTGCTTCGGCACTCCTTGCGTTGGTGCATAGTGACCTTATGCCATTCCCAACTCCTTCATTTTCAAGGGCTAAGTATGTGCTCACCTTTATTGATGACTTCTCTCAGTGCACATGGGTGTACTTTTTGAAGTACAAGGATAAGGTTCTTTGATTTTTCATGACATTCCTTGCATTTGTGTAGAAGCAGCCGGGGGCACTCCCTTCAGAAGATTTGAACAGATAATGGGAGAGAATATGTCAATCAAGTATTTCAGGATTTTTGTCATGCTCGAGGTATTCTTCATCAACACACAGCGTCATACACTCCTCAGCAAAATGGTGTGAATAGAACCTTATGGGAGATGGCCAATTGTATGCTTCAGTCTTGGTCCATGGCTCCAGCATTTTGGCCAGAGGCTGTCGATTGTGCCAACTACACTCAGAATTATATGCCTCATAAGGCAGTGCAGAACACGACTCCCAAGGAGGCTTGGTATCATGTCAAGCCCAAGGTGTCCTTTTTTAGAGTATCTAGCAGTGATGCATGGACATTCATTCTAGATGGGAGGTGCAAAGCAATGGAGAAGAAAAGTTAGTAGTACATTTTTGTTGACTATTGTGAGGATGTGAAGGGTTATCGGTTGTTTGATCCTGTCACTCGAGAGGTACATTTTTATCGTGATGTTCATTTTGATGAGTCTTTCACTCTGAAAGATTCTCCATAACATGCCCCTTCCTCTCTTCTTCCCACTTCTTCAGATGATGTTTTGCTTCCTGTAGATGATGATGATGATGTTCCTGATGATTATATTGATCTTGTTGTTGACATTTATCCATCTCCTCCTCCACCTACACCCACAAGACCATTATGGGCTCATACACTTCTTGAGGATGCTAGTTTTCTTGCAGGTGATCCCACAACTACACACTACACTTGTTCCTAAACTTTAGGTATCAGTCTTTTGAGTCATGCAGTTTTTACTGATCCTCAGAAGTTTTTAGATTCATCAGGTATTTTGGAATGGGAAAGTACTATGATTGAGGAGTATTCTTCTTTAATGAAGAATCATACTTGGGACTTAGTTCCTCTTCCTAAGGGATTTTCGCAGGTTGATCATAGTTTCTCAGATCTTGCTTTATTGGATGAGTATTTGGTAGGAATTTTAGATTTGTTTGTGGAGTCTCATCTTGTAGATTTCGGAGACATACTTGAGGGGATCTCTCTCCTCTTTGATGATAGTTCCAAAATGGTTGTTAATACATCTACATCTTCTTTGGAGATTGACATTGATGAGTTTTCTCTTTCACTTGATTTGTCACATTTCTTGGTTGTTTTTTATCATGATTATGTGGTGGATTATTCATGCTTGGAGACTCCTACTCAGTCTTCAGAGATTTCTATTTGGAGACTTCCATCCTCCTTCCTTCAGTTGGACATGGAGTGGCTTCTACATCATTCAATGGACTTGTTTCTTCCTAAAGGGAGAGGTGTTTCTTATAGGCATTGGATCATCTTTTGTTTCCAAGCATACTTCATTGACATTGGAGCTTCTTCATTATGGGGGGTCTCTCTTTTTTCTTCCTATGGGAGGATTCTTGATTGTATATACATTATGTATGTAGTCCTTGGGGGGTACTAGTAAGTCCTCTATGAATCATTTTGTTTTATTTTCTCTCTTTTGGAGAGGGGTTTTCTCCCACAAGTTTTTTCTCCTTTTCTCTGGTTGTGAGAGATTGCATTTCATTGCATTGTAGTTATACATGGGTACCTAATATGGCCATGTTGCTGGGACCCATTTTGCACCTCATATTGCATAATAATCTCCCTATGTTGCACTTACTTAAGGGGGGGTGTTAGAGTAGGATTAAGTTTTTACTTAGGCTAATATTATTTTTTCCATTAAGGTAGTTGGGGTTGGTTGTTCCCGTACCTCATTTTCACCTGACTATTTATATCTGGGTTTGTACATTGTAATATATCTCATTTCCAATGTATATTTTTCATGTCTAGTGAAATAGTTTCTCTCATGTTGCTTCTCAGTGTTTGGTGAAGGTTGTTTTGGCTTGCAGTACAGGCTCCTGGGTGTGTCAACACAAAATTTCCATCTTTATGGTTCTACTACAATCTTCTACCATAATGATGAATAGAAATGGAGATAATGGGTCTCCTTGTCTTACCCCTTGAGTAAGTTTTAAAAACTTTCTGGGCTTCTCTTCACTAATATTGATAATTTGACATTGGAGATGCAAGAATAGATCCAATTACACCATTCTTCTAAAAAACCAAATCTATGTAGTACTTGAAGGAGAAAATCCCAGATGATTTTTTCATATGCTTTCATCATATCTACTTTGATTGCCATTGTTGATATCTTGTTAGTTTTTATTGAGTGCAACACCTCATAAGAAACAATTGCCCCATTAGATGTCTCTCTTCCTGGCACAAAACCCCCTTGTTCTTTTGAAATTATTGTATGAATCAAATTACCGATTCTTGTCACTATTGATTTAGAGATGATTTTGTATATAGTGTTATACAAATATATCAATCTAAAATCTCCAAATGTGACTAGGATTTTTTATTTTAGGAATTAAGGTAATTAAGGAAACATTCAACTCTTTGAGTATGTTTTTGTGTTTCCTAGCCTCTGTCACTACCAAAAAGATATATTTTCTTATGAAGGTCCAACATTTCTTGAAGAAGAGACCAATGAATCCATTAGGGCTTGGCGGTTTGTCCCCAGACACAGAGAATACAACATCCATAATTTCCTCCATTGTGAATTCTTCCATTAAACATTTATTTTTCTCTTCTGAGACAAGCTTGGGAATATTGTCCAATAGTGCAATTTTGGGCTTGATGAGAGGGAATTATCCTTATAGCTCAAATGGATTAAAGTATCTAACTACTTCATTTTTTATATCCTTGTAATATTCTATCATCTTTCCATTGCCATCCTTGATATTGTTAATGGAATTTGTAAGTTTTCTAACCTTGGTTGAGATGTGGAAGAGTTGTGTGTTAATGTCCCTCTCTTTTAACCAGATCTCCCTAGATTTTTGTTGCCAATAGATTTCATCTCTCAAGAGAATTTTTTGCAATTATGCTTTCAATTCCTTTTCTAATGCAAACTTTGGTAATTCATTCCATGCTTAATGATGTGGTTTGCTAGTTCAACAAGTTGATGCTCAATTTTCATTTTTTCTTTGAAGATATTCCTAAAATGGATATGATTCCATTTTTAACTTGTGCTTTTATGAATTTCATTTTGTGTAGTAGCTAGTACATTCTTGATCCTATCACAAATGAAGAGGTTTCCATGAATTTTGTACGAGATGGATAAATCTTATGTCTCTGAACCATATTTCCTTGAATTTGAATGGACTTCTCTTGGGAGTGTGATCATCTATCACTTCTAGGCTTACCAGGAAGTGGTCTGAGCCTATTAAGGGAAGAATGGAAGTGAAGAATATTTGAGAATTATATAGCCATCTATGGGAGAGGAGAAATATATCTATTCTTTCTTCTATATGGTTGATAGTATGCCTTCTATTTGTCCATGTGAGCCTACCATTCTTGGGAATACATTCATATAAGTTTTTTGCAAACATAAAATCCTTAAAGTCTTCTATCACTTTAGTGGATGGAATAATGCCTCCTATTTTCTCCTCTGCATAAACAATTTCATTGAAGTCTCCCCAAGGATTACTCTCTCTTCCATAGGAGATGATAGCATAGAGATAATTAATTTCCATAGTTAATTTTTCTAGGTGGTGCTTGTGGGACCATAAATTTTGAAGATCAAAAGTCTAAGTTTGAGTGAATTGAGATTAGTTTCAAAGGCATCCAATTGTCACATATTGTAACCATTTCCACTATGATTGTGTATGTGTTCCATAGAGAAACTAACCTACCTGAGGCCGCTTTCACTAATACCTCCAAGAAGTTCCAATTTGACCATTTTTTAACTATCTTGTTATCTATTCCTGTGATAGTTTTGTTTCCTAAAGTAGTACTATGTTGTTCCTTTTGTCTTCACTTATGTCCCCTTTATGTGTTGGAGGTTGAAAAATTTGAATCTAGATGGTTTTTGGTCATTTCATGGTGTTTCTATTTCTTTGTGATATTTCTCTCTACTAATAGATGTAGAGTTACAACTAGATATTGTATGTATCCTACCATTCACACCTAGTTCATCCTTCTTGTTCCATAGAGTTCCCACCTAATCCTTCACATCAAATTTTCCTTCATTTCCTCTTTGTGAGTTTTTGACATGATGTTGCATGTTTTTCCCCATTCTCACAAATCCTTTTCCATCCCTTCTCCCTGAATCTTATACTTGGCAGAATATCCCTCCTAGATAGGACATGTTTATACCTTATTCCCATATATGGTTCCCCTTTTAGTTTTTGCATCTAGTTTTGATTCCTTCTTTTTCACTTTCTTCCTTCTATGTGCATTTTTTTTGCAAGACTTTCCCACTAAATTGAATGTTTATCTCATACCTTTCTTCTCATCTTGATGTCCATTTCCATGTTCTTTCCCCACTCCCTTTAACACTCCCAAATCACTCAATGTCCACTTTGTGGAAACCCAATAGGTTACAAGATGTATCTCATGTGCCTCACATTCAATTCCACTAGAATTTCTTGCATTTATTCATTCACATTGCACAAAAATTTCTCATCCTATAGGAATTCCTCCTTCCACCCATATCCTATTCTAAAATGTCATCTTGCATAAAATTTCCATAAACTTCCCAAACTTCTCAGAGATATTTCAAATCACTCCAATAACTCCTTGGATCCCCATTAATGATCCAATATGACCCTTGAAACTCCTCCAAGGCACTTTCCTTCCCAATCAATTTACTATTTAATCTCAAGGTATTTGTGATCTTGTTTTGACCTATTTTTGTTATGCATCCCATTGAGTATTTTCACCTATAGAGAATGCCCGTGGAACACATTTGGTCCATGCATCTTTTAGTTGGGGCACACATATTTCATCGTGCACGTCTATTATAGTTCTTGCTACCCTCCTTCACATCCATATTTTACAAGTCACTTTGGCTACAAGATCTTGGCATATCTTGACATGCAACACTTACTATTGGTACACTATTTGGTATGGTTTTCTTTTTGTATTCTTTGAACCTGTTTGTATTTTATTCATATTTAATTGGATTTTAATTCCTATTTAAAGTGTGGATGGTTTATTTCATAAGTTGGAGGGACAACACTGAATATCTACCTATAATCACTTATCACTATCAAATAACTCAAACAAATCATTATATATTATGTAAAAATCATCCTAAATGCCTCACATGCCATCAAAATTATTACCCTATCATCTCTCACATTATTGCTCCTACCACAATTCTCTTAATATTATTTATTTTCATTTGGCTTTGTGTGGTGGCTGGTATCTTTATTAAACTAGTCTATGAATCAATTTGCATTGTTGAATAGGGTTATTCCAAGCATCTTGAATATAAATTTTTGTGATGGGAGGTACTCATAATTGGTGTGAGCCACTAGATGTTACACCATTAAAAGATAAACCTAGAGTATATGAGATTTTTTAGGCCACTAGGTGGACAAACTTTGTTTAATGACTACAAGGGTTTGATGATAAAGTGGACATGGTGCCATGGGGTGTTAAGAAGATTGTGTCTCAATAAGGGGCTTATTGTTTCCTTTAAATATCTTTTTGGGGGCTATAGCTACAAGATTTCAAAAAAATAGTGAGGAATACTATCCTGGTGGGAATTTTACAGAGTTGGATATCCTATGGAAGCAATTTTTGAGATGAGAAGAGCATGCTCTAATGTCAACTAGATAGAGGATACTATTCAAAAGCCTCTACCTACATTGTGGGATGATGTTGCACAATCCCCCAGCTAGTATATAACCTTTGAAGGTAGTTATGCATATATATTATCAACATTTATAACTATTGTTGCATTTTTAGTATCAAAAGATTGTCAATGCTCCCTATTTATTTACAAATCACTAAGAAAAATGTCAATGGAAATTCAAATGGAAAATTGAATTCACTATCCCATCATGGGATTATTAAGCTAATTGTCATAAACGGATTAAAATTGCTTAAACCCCCAAAACTTGGGAAATGCATGTTGACAAAGATAAAGGAAATGATGAGACAAATATGAAAGCCACAAAAGAGGATGCAGAGGCCCTAGAACATCCTACCACCTAAAATCTTAGGCCCTAGCCAACCAAGCTAGATCATCAACCACTAAGGTAGGTAAAATAATTAAAATGAGGTTAACTCCACTTGTAGTTAGGAGGTAGTCCATGTCACCTTTGCCTAAAAGTTATTGGTCCTCTATTAGGTTACAAAAGTTGGCCTCTATAGAAAGTAGGCTAGTTGAAGAGTGAGAGGGAAATGATACCTCAAATTCTGAAGGGAAGGTATTGGCCAAAACAATAGTCAAGGGAATAAGAAAAAAATAGAAACAAGTTACACAACTTGATGAATATATTAAAGAGAATGCATTCTCTATATACCAAGAAGAAAGGTCTTCTTGTCTAGAAAACATTCTTCACACCACTACTACTAAAACCCTACCAATTCCTATTGTAAATAATAAGCTTAGTACCACTATAAATGAAATTTTACAAGAAGTACTATAGGAATATCCCCTAACCATTTTGCATGATGTAGGGGATACTAAAAAAAGGTATGTCTATAGGTCTTGAAGTAATAGAAGGTCTAAGCTGTCTATAGGAAAAGAGGAAACTTGTACTACTAAAGAAGAGAAGGAGAATGAGCTTCCTAAAGCCATACCAAATGAGCTTAAAGAATCAAGTGATTCCCTTCAATATCAGGAAGGACATGATTTTGAAGAACAAGAATCCCTTGTTTTCAACCAATTAGATGGATCCAATGAATCAATTCATAAACAAAAAGAGGAAATCTAGTTATTGAGAAACAAAATTGCAACACTAGAAATTGGAAAGCATCAATAAGCAACCATAGGACCCTACATCACTCTTCAGGAACATGAGAAATTGGTATATAAGTTAAGAGAATAATGGTTTAAGGAGATTGAAAATATGATACAGGAATTGAAAAATGAGAGAATAAGGGTTTCAAGTTCTACACAAGCTAGTCAACCTTAGCACATACTCCAGATTGTATGAGGGCATGTAATGAAGTAAGTTGGGGGGAATATGAGGGGTTAAATTATGTACTATTCCTTCAAACTTTTAACCTATTTTCTTATGTCAAATTGCTTATTACACCCCTTTTCAGTACCCCATCCTACCTTTAATTTGCTTATGTGATTAAAATAGAAATATGAATGTTTAATTAAGTTTAGGATAAAATAATTGAAAATATACATTCAAATTTGATTACTAATAATTATTGTTAATATTGTCATCTTATAGCAATAATTGATTTTGTAGCTACCTACTAGAATGAAGGAAAAGAGATGTCATTTGCCACTAAGGTGGTTCCACATGGTCAATTTACTAAGCATGTATCATGGAGTTCGAAATATTTGTTACATTTTTTTTCTCATTTTAAAAGACTTTTGTAAATTTTAATAATACTCTATTATCTATTATTATGACTCTTTAAAAAAGACCATTGGTTGAACATTTTATTATTTAGTAAATCTATTGTCTAATTAATCTTATGTATGCCTATGAAAAGGGAATTAATATATAATATAGTACAAGAATATATTGTTGTTTCTTTTGTGTTGTATTTGGAATTTATGAAGTAAACCCATAAAAGTGTTGAAAGTCTTTTAAAAATGTGAGCTAGTAGAGGACCATCTTAGTGCAAGAATATAAGTAAAGGGCTCACTTACGAGATAACTTATTTGTGAATATTAATTGCGTATTTATCTTTTGTTGTGTGGAGTGAGTTGGCTTGAATTAAATTTACTACAGTGTGTTGTCTGTATTGTTTAGTTATATTATTTTAGTAGTCATGTGATTTGGTTTGTATTAAAGTTGTGTTAATTAGTTTTTGTATTAATGATTGCTTTAACAATAATAACCCGACTACAATTAGTTGTGTTTGTAATTGATTATTATCAATATTAGTATTAAATTAACAATTGCATTTCATATAATATTAAGGAAATATTATTTCCTATAGCTCAACAATTCTTGTAGTAATTATATTTTTAATTATAGCAATTTATGTAGCATTATAGTCCATTATAGTCTTCTTGTAGTAGTTCCTATAGCGAGTTTAAAATAGTTTTCTTAGGAAAGTAACCCTTATCATTCCTTTAGTAGTTTAGTTGCATTCATTCACTCAATTTTACTACTTATATTAAAGAGAATGTATTCTCTATATACCAAGAAGAAAGGTCTTCTTGTCTAGAAAACATTCTTCACACCACTACTACTAAAACCCTACCAATTCCTATTGTAAATAATAAGCTTAGTACCACTATAAATGAAATTTTACAAGAAGTACTATAGGAATATCCCCTAACCATTTTACATTATGTAGGCGATACTAAAAAATGGTATGTCTATAGGTCTTGAAGTAATAGAAGGTCTAAGATGTCTATAGAAAAAGCGAAAGCTTGTACTACTAAAGAAGCAGAGGAGAATGAGCTTCCTAAAGCCATACCAAATGAGCTTAAAGAATCAAGTGATTCCCTTCAATATTAGGAAGGACATGATTTTGAAGACACAAGAATCCCTTGTTTTCAACCAATTAGATGGATCCAATGAAACAATTCATAAACAAAAAGAGGAAATCTAGTTATTGAGAAACAAAATTGTGACACTAGAAAATGGAAAGCATCAGTAAGCAACCATAGGACCCTACATCACTCTTCAAGAACATGAGAAATTAGTATATGAGTTAAGAGAATAATGGTTTAGGGAGATTGAAAATATGATATAGGAATTGAAAAACAAGAGAATAAGGGTTTCAAGTTCTACACAAGCTAGTCAACCTTAGCACATACTCCAGATTGTATGAGGGCATGTAATGAAGTAAGTTGGGGGGAATATGAGGGGTTAAATTATGTACTATTCCTTCAAACTTTTAACCTATTTTCTTATGTCAAATTGCTTATTACACCCCTTTTCAGTACCCCATCCTACCTTTAATTTGCTTATGTGGTTAAAATAGAAATATGAATGTTTAATTAAATTTAGGATAAAATAATTGAAAATATACACTCAAATTTGATTACTAATATAATTATTGTTAATATTGTCATCTTATAGCAATAATTGATTTTGTAGCTACCTACTAGAATGAAGGAAAAGAGATGTCATTTGCCACTAAGGCGGTTCCACATGGTCAATTTACTAAGCATATATCATGGAGTTCAAAATATTTGTTACAATTGTTTTCTCATTTTAAAAGACTTTTGTAAATTTTAATAATAATCTATTATCTATTATTACGACTCTTTAAAAAAGACCATTGGTTGAACATTTTATTATTTAGTAAATCTATTGTCTAATTAATCTTATGTATGCCTATGAAAAGGGAATTAAGATATAATATAGTACAATAATATATTGTTGTTTCTTTTGTGTTGTATTTGGAATTTATGAAGTAAACCCGTTAAAGTGTTGAAAGTCTTTTAAAAATGTGAGCTAGTAGAGGACCATCTTAGTGCAAGAATGTAAGTAAAGGGCCCACTTATGAGATAACTAATTTATGAAGATTAATTGTGTATTTATCTTTTGTTGTGTGGAGTGAGTTGGCTTGAATTAAATTTACTACAGTGTGTTGTCTATATTGTTTAGTTATATTATTTTAGCAGTCATGTGATTTGGTTTGTATTAAAGTTGTGTTAATTAGTTTTTGTATTAATGATTGCTTTAGCAATAATAATCCGACTACAATTAGTTGTGTTTGTAATTGATTATTGTCAATATTAGTATTAAATTAATAATTGAATTTCATATAATATTAAGGAAATATTATTTCCTATAGCTCAACAATTCTTGTAGTAATTATATTTTTAATTATAACAATTTATGTAGCATTATAGTCCATTATAGTCTTCTTGTAATAGTTCCTATAGCGAGTTTAAAATAGTTTTCTTAGGAAAGTAACCCTTATCATTCCTTCACTAGTTTAATTGCATTCATTCACTCAATTTTACTACCTATAGCCATTGTGCATACAATCGTTGTGCCTTTCATAAGCTTACGTTGTTGGCTTCACATAGGATTGAACGAAATTTGATTATTTTGAACAAATTGTTAGTAAACTCAAAAATCAAATGTATTCTGTTAAAGCCACCTTAGAATCCACCTCAATTTCATCCAATCAACTTTGATCCAAATTATAGTTCCTTTTAGTGCTCCAAGTCTAAATGTTCCTAGGATGATTCAAACTTATACCCTTGATTTCTTCTTTATTAATTAATTTTAAATTAAATTCTTTTAAATACCAAGATATAGAAATAAATCCTATAAATGTGTACCTAGGAGAAAAAGATAGGAGTAAAAAAATTTAATTTCGATTTCAAATCCACGTCCACACAAACTATAGAAGTCTGGATCTCCTCGTTGCTAGCATGTCCCTACACTGCCCACAATTGCGCAAGCACAAACACTAACAAAGCCATCCTCAATATTTCCTGCCAACCTATCCTCCCAATAAAGAACAAGAGCCCAATGCACTCAATTTATTGAAACCCACCATCAGAAGCATCAAACGTTTCACATTTTCTCTCTCTGATTCATTTATCTGCGTTGCTTCTCTTCTCGTTCTCAGAGATTCAACTTTTATCTGGAAGTTCTTTATGATTTTCTCTCGTTGAAAACACGGCCCTAATAAATAATTTTATTCCTTTGTGAAACCCAATTTTTTATTCAATCTCGCTACAATATTTTCAGAGCTATATTTGTAATGAATATTCATGCCATAATAATAAAAATTGGAATGCTTCTTAAAACGGAAAAAAAACACAAAAGAGTTTTTCAAAATAAGATTCCTGCACAAAGTCAACGACTCTTTTCTTTGATTTATTCCCAGTTTGCTTTGGAATAATGTAATTTAACCCCAAAGATAGATTGCTTAGTTATTAAGAAAATATAAATACACTTTTCTTTCCCATTTAAATAGTTGTAAAAACAAGGTACTATGCACCATTTTCTGACTATAAAGGCAGGGCCCCATGCGGCTACTTAACTTATTTTGGCTAGTTATTTGTGGAACTAGTGGTCCCACAAATATTTAATATTTTTGCTTATTTTTAAAAATTCATCTTAAATTTTTTATTTTAACTGTATAAATCTTTTATTTTAGGGTTAGATTCTACAAGCCACAACAAGAAAGAAGGAAAACAATAGTGCAAAAGAAATCATAAAAATTAATTTAAGTAAATACATTATATATTTGCAATTGATAAATCATAAAATTATATCAGACCAATGAATGAAATAAAAAGGAAAACAAGAACAACCATATAGGCAGTACCAGCCATCTCATGCAGCAAAGAAAGGCAAATTACCTCTAACATGAGAAGAAAACAGTTTCAATTAAGGAAATCTTGATTCCTACTATATAGTCATTTATATGGGAACATCATTATCAACAAGATTTATTCTAGCCCAAAACTACTTACACAATGCAATCCACATACAATGGAAGGCAAGAAAACAAAAAAATGTATAAATTAAAGTTGTATCTCAAAAAAATTAAACAAATCAAAACACATAATCTAACAGAAGGTCCATTGACAAATAAAACTTTGCTCAATAATAAAATTTTGAGTATATAAGATAATTATATGAACAATATTAACAAAAAAAATTGTGTAGGCAAAATTTGAAGGGAAAAATTCGAGAGAAATGTAAAAAAGGAGGGAAAGAAATGTATGGAGCCATGTGGCATTTTTCCCATTACGCAACTTATTTTCAGCCCCTTCTTTTTTCTACAACATATTTCCAATTCCTAAATACTAGTTTCTCTACTAAACAGGGAAAATTTCTAAATTATCCTTTTCACATAATTAATAATTGGCATCGGACCACCCCTATTGCTCAAAGTTAAGTAGAAAATTCACTTATGTAGCCGCATGGGACCATAGGGTAAGCCCTGTAATTTTGAGGTTGAAATTTTATATTCCACGTTGAATGGTCACTCCTCTATTCCTTCCAAGCAATTCCATCGACATACTTAGTACACAAACTTTCTAATGATAAACCACCACTTTAAGTAGTAATATCAAGTTGTACATCTATTTCTACTTTGTGAATGTTAAAATCCATTGGGTAAGTGTTTGCATCTATTGACTTTAGATGGGCCCTATCCATATTGCCTTAGGCTTAGTAGAGACTTGATATTGGTAGTAGTTTTTGTTTATTTTGTTCTAAATGTCTCCTTCTTAGTTCAAGCTATTGATCTTAGATAATGAAGAAACTCAACACTAAAAATTATATAAATTTTGTTATGGAACTTTTGCATTGTTTAATCACTAATACTATTTAGTTCAGTAACTAAATCTCTTGACCATATGTAGGGATTACTACTCTCTACTTTTAATTGGGTTTCCTATTGTTCTAGAAATATTGTCAACCCTCTAAGATGTGATTGGAAAACTATCATCTATAAGCAGATTATGATTCCTTTCAGTGCTCAAGTCAAAATGTTCCTAGAATGATTCAAACTTATACCCTTGCTTTCTTCTTTATGAATTAATTGTAGATTAATGCCTTTAAATACAAAGACATAGCAATATATCATGTAAATGTGTGCTAAGTCAACTCACAATAGGTAGTGGAAAAGGCAAAAGTCAACAAAATTTTTATTTTAATTTTTAAATTTCAAGGATCAATTCCACATGGCATGGGGTTGAACCCATACTCCATGGGGTTGACCTAGAACAAGGAGGTGTAAATATTGAGATGGGGAATTAGTGTATGAATGTAAGTGCAATAAATGAATAATAATGGTGAATGTATAAGACTAAGTGCAAATAGAAATAAGATAAAATTGAATGTATAAAAATATGCATAAACAAAGATAGATAAAAAATAAAGGAATGCATCTAACTTTATATAAATGAACCATTTGTTGATATATAATTACTAGTACACCAATAGACATTCCCTTAGTGAGGAGCACTAGATGAAATGCATAGATTGATGGTAGAGATTTAAAAGACTACCATCAAATTTGTAGTAAATACATGATTGTAACTTAAAGCCTTGTCATTTTATAAAAAACACATATGGAAAAGATATATCCATTGTTCTTTCAACGATTTGATTGCAAAGTAAGACAAAAAAATAATCTTTGATCCTATTCATAGTAGTTGGCATATCTATTTTGGTTCGATTCTTAGCATGTCTATTTTAGATCTTTTGTTAACTCCAACAATTTTGCCATCCCTTGAAATATAAAATCCTATAAAAGACATAGATCCTCCCATAGTTGCATAGTGTCTATATGAGCTATAATCCAACTCCACTCTACTTAAACATCATCCACTTCAATGGTCAAACAATCAATAGCAATTTTACACCTCATCTACAACAAAAGTGGTAATATTTGTCCTATTTTTATTGGCCAAAATTGACTTTATGTTTTGACTATTGAATTGGATAATGTTTAAGAACAATTAGCTCACCTCCGTTCGGGTTGAGGCCTAAAAACTGTGGTGATTGTGTGGTTTGAATCTAGTGTGCTTGGTCGAGGAACATAGCTAGAACTCTCGATAGCTTCTTTAGCTTGGACGCTTGTCCTCCGTTAGCTTTGCATAAAATTGCTAAGCACCGTGTCATACACATGTAACAACATGTCATCTTGTGCCTCTTGTGGCACAATCTACTTAAATATCATCCACTTCAATGGTCAAACAGTCAATAGTAAATTTACACCTCATTCACAACAAAAAGTGGTAAATATTTGTTCTAATTTTATTGGCCAAAATTGAAAATGGATGATATTTAAGAATGAGCCCGCTGGGCAACGTTAGATTTATAGCATTGCTCATGCATGGGAAACACTACCAGTTATGAATCCATGTCCACACGAGCCATAAAAGTCTTGATCTCCTCATTGCTGGCATATCCTTGCACCGCCCACAATTGCGCAAGCACAAATACTAACAATGTCATCCTCAATATTTCCTACAACGCATCGTCCCAATAAAGAACAAAAAGCCCAATGCACTCCATTTATTAAAAACCACCATCAGAAGCATAAAAAATTTCGCTTTTTCTTTCTCTGCTTCATTTATTTCTCTGTCACTTCGGTTATCGTTCTCAAAGATTCAACTTCATTTGGAAATTCTTATTGACTTTCTCTCGTTGTAAACAGGGCTCCTATGAATTATCAAAAAAATAAAGATGTAATTTTATTCCTTGTGTAACCCATTTTTGATGCAAATTCCCTACAAAGTTATATTTGTAACATTATTTAAAGGGCTCTTATGAATTATCAAAAAATAAAGATGTAATTTTATTTTCTTGTGCAACTCATTTTTTATGCAAACTCTTTACAAAGTTATATTTGTAACACTCTATTTAAACATCATTCATTTCAATGGTCAAACAACTAATAACAATTTTACATCTCATCTATAATAAAAAGTAGTATATATTTGTCCTATTTATAATGAATATTCATACCATACTGACTTCAAAAAAACAATGTCCTCAGGCAAGGAAGTAAAATTTGAATGGAAGGGAAGTGGGAAAGGCCCGGAAGGAGTAGAGGAAACTGATGACGACGAAGATGGCAATGGTGTTTCTACAGAGGTTTTTCTCATGGATCTGGCAGATCTCACAGATGAATGGAGTCTGCTGATAGTCGAAGAAGAGGAGGAAAAACTTCTCAATTTATGGATGGAAGCCTAGCAGCGTTATGTTTTTGCTATCCGCAAGTTGTTGTTCTCAGGTAGGTTAACTAAAGTGATAGGGTTTAGGGCTCTTGTCTCATGTCGATTTCTTCATCTGGAAAGGGTTTTCTAAGTTCTTGTTGTCATGGTTCTTGAAAGGGCCTGTGGTGTGGTGTCCTCCTCCCTGTAACAGATGTGGCATCGATTGTTATGGCTCAAGAGGCGTGTTTGGAGGTGGCGGGCCCCAACCCTAGAAGTGCATGATTTTCCTACTAGCCCCTCTTACGTACGAGCCTCTAAGAATAGGGCAATGGCTTTTGAAAGGTTGAATATGTATGTGGGTTAGGAGGCTGCGGTGCTGGGTGGTGATGGCTTTGTCGCTCAATGTCTAGTGACAGAAAAGGCGGCATAGGGCTTGTTTGTGGCTATGCAACTTGCGTTTGGTGTTGGTTCCAGTGCAAGGTAGCCTAAGTCTTGGGCTGATGTTTTTTTTGGTATAGAGAGCTCTTCTTTCTCGTTATCTTTGATGTTCATTGAGGAGCTTTGGGGGCCTTTCCAATAGGATTCCAAACTCCATTATTGACAGCCTAAGTGTCTCTAAGCTTAGAAATTCTATCATTGGAAAGTTTCTTGGGGTGAGGCCTAACATCGATGATTTTAGAAAGTGGGTCAAAAGAAAATGGAAGTATTGGGGTCATTTTGAGATTGTGGCTATGGTGAAGGGATTTTTGTTGATCCCCTTCTCAAACCATTGAGATTGTGATAGAACCCTCCTAGATGGCCCATGGTTTATGGGCAAGTCAGGGCTTTTTCTCAAGAAGTGGTTTCTAGGCTTTAATCTTGAGGAGTGCATCAACAAAGTTCTTATTTGGGTGAAGCTTCCAAGCTTGCCTTTGGAATATTTGGAGGTGGAGGTTTTAAAAAGTATAACTTCCACTATTGGTCAACTCATTAACTTTGATCCAATGACCATTTTAAGGAAGCGTCTATTGTTTTCCATATTTTATGTGTATGTTGGCATGGCTAAGAAGCTTCCTAACATTACTATCACCTTGTCCTCAAAACTAGGTGAATGGGTGCAACAAATTGTTTATGAGGACTCCACAGTAATGTGTCAAAATTGTCTGATGGTTGCCCACTCCTCCTTTGGTTGCTTGGCCAATAAGATGTCAAAATAGATCAAGAAGAAAAAAGATCTAGAATTGTATGATAATCCTCAGTGTGAAGTGGAGTCATTGTTGCAAATTAAGACTCTATTGCACAGGGTTTAGAGGTAGATAGTAGGGACCAACTTCTAGTCAACATGGATTGGTCTAAGGAGCCTTGTGGAAAAGCTTGCAACCCTTCTAGTGAGTTCCAACCCATGCCTAATGCACCTTCTCCTAGGGAAAATAGGATTATGGATAAGGATGGGAGTTGATTTAGTCATCTAAAGATTCCTTCTATGGAAGTGATGGTCCCTAGAAAAGGATGTTCAATTAGGAAAGAATGTTGCCAAACTAGTTCTCCAGACAAAAACAAAGGGTGACCAACCAATAAGGAAAGTTATTTTAAGGATCCATCATAAGGGGTTGTTCAAATGCTCCTTGGAACAGTTTGGTTTCAAACCACCATGAGTATGTTGATCCTTTTTGTTCTGTGGGTTGTATGTCCTATGTTTGTTGTGTTGAGCTCCTTTGGTTGAGCTATTGATTGTTTGCTAACATTTTACAATCTTTAGGCTGTTTGTTCCTTATTGCTACTCTTTGTTGTTTGGTTGGGCTTCATTTAGCTATCTTTATTATTTGTAAAAAAGGGTTAGGGCCCTTTTAGAAACTTTGCATTTAACCTTATAAAAAAAATTCATGCCATAATCAATTTTTTTACAATGCTTTTTAAAAGAAAAAGAAAAACAAAAGATAAAATAAGATTTTTGCACAAAATCAATGACTCTTTTCTTTTATTTATTCCTTGTTTGCTTTGGAATAATGCAATTTAACAAAATAATAGATTGTCTCTCTACTAAGAAAATATAAGTAACAATGTTCTTTCACATTTAAATAGTTGTAAAAGCAAGGCGGTACTCACCACTTTTGACTATAACTAGCCCTGCAAATTTTGAGGTTGAGATTTTATACTCCCCACTAAATGGTCCCTCCTCTATTCCTTCCACGAAGTCCCATGGCACACTTAGCATACAGACTTTCTAACCATAGACCACCACTTTAAGAAGCAATATCATATTGCACATCTATTGCTACATTGTGAATGTTGAAATCCATTGGGTAAGTGTTTGCATCTATTGAGTTTAGATGGGCCCTATCCATATTGCCTTAGGCTTAGCAGTGACTTGATATTGGTAATAATTTTTGTCTATCTTGTTCTAAATGTCTCCTTGTTTCAAGCAATTGGTCTTAGATAACCAAGAAACTCAACACCAAAAATTATATAAAATTTGTTATAGAAAATTTGTATTGTTTAATCACCAATACAATTTATTTCAGCAACTAAAGATCTCTCCACCATATGCAAGGATTAATACTCTCTACTTTTGATTATGTCTCCTATTGTTCTAGGAACATTTCCAAACCTTTAAGACATGTTTGGAAAATTTTCATCTATACTCCTAACATGTGAGAATCTCTCCACCACATGCATGGATTAGTACTCTCTACTTTTGATTGGGTGTCCTAATGTTCTAAGAACATTGTCAAACCTCTAATACATGATTGGAAAATTGTCAACTATACTCCTATAATGTTAGATTGTTTCATGGACCAACCTCTCTCATGACCAAATGCCCTACAAAGTCTTTTCTAGAACTAACATACTAGAGAGACTACAATTTATACATGGATGTATAGAAGGATTGGAATACTTGCATTATCTTCTTGTACTTCGATTTAGGACTACTTTTAAGTTTTTGCTTCATTTTTGCATCATTTTTGTTGTAAATTATTTTTTGAAATTCCTAATGGAGAATTGACTATAACCAACACATATAACACCTCAACAAAATAAAGAGTTCTTTGAACAAAAAGAGTAGCTAATGAATGGGCATAAACACTTGTTGGATTTGGGTGATTATGAAGAAGAGAAGCAACAAATCAATTCAATGAAGAGATGAATCATTAGTTAGTCATATATTTCATTCTTTTAAAGGAAATGATTACCTAGTGAAGATTGGATAAGTATGCCTTGAGCACAATTCCTTTGTTCTAATGATTATTAAAATATTAGATTTTATTGAATCTTATTATGGTGATTTTTTTCTTATTTATATATTTTGGTAGATTATTTGGAGGTTAGTGTAGTTTCAACACTATTGTTCTAAAAATTAAATAAGAGAATACAATTTTAAAGGTGTTATGATCATATAATTTAATAATAACAAATGGGAAGGTTACTAAACAAAACATTCCTTTTGTAATTTCTAAATCTCTTCTCAAATTTATGAAAACTAAAATATCAAATTAGACACATATCTATGTAGGATAATATTTTTGAGCCTAAGGACCATCCATTGCATATCTCCAATTTTTCTGTGGCCCTTATCATTTCCTGATCTCTATCGCTATTATTAACTGAGTATGAGATAAGGTAGAGATCAAAGAAACAATTTGAGATTCCATGAGTCCTAACCGAGCTAAGTCGCAGTGGGAAGTCTTAGATTCTAGGCAATACATATTATGTTAGATTCTAGGCAAGAAGCATCAACATGGCCAAGATTGCAAGAGATTGGAGCGCATGATTTCATAAATAGAATGAAACAAACATACAAATATTGAAATACTTACAGATAAGAGAGTCTTTGGAGTGCCATTTTCTACTCCTCCAACATGCTTGACAAGTACCTGCATTTCTCTTCGTGTTGGGAAAATGCAAAAGCATATAGTGATTTTTGTTCAGCCACCATCATAGATCATCGACTTCAACAATGGGTAAGTGCATAGGAAATCAGAAATGGAGATAAGACTAATGACAAGCTGTTAAAACTACCGCTGCTACTTGGTAGTGCATGCCTAATGCAAAACTTACAATCAACAATTAATAAATTTAGTCTAGTCAACAACAACCATACCCCAATGAAAAGTTACTATTATAGATAAGATTTCATCAGATTTTGATAAAATTGTCTATAGAAAATGTTTTTTTTACATTGATTTTAATATTGACTTTTACAACAATATTGTCTATTTGATAGGTTTTAAAGTATGGGCCATTACTCATTTCATTTAATTTTGGTTTGGTGGAGATTGGTTGGAGTATTTAATGCTTGGATAGATCCAATCAAGACAGCAATAAAAGAGTAAACACCAATAGCCAATCATATTTTTTTCTCAAAATTTATGGTTGAAAGTTAAGAAGACTAAGTAATACAAAATTTTGCATATCCGATATAACAATACCATACCATGGTGGGTACTAATAATTAATGGTCTCCTATGAAACTAACCTAATTGACAAATGTTAACTAACTAGGCGCTTGAACATGTTTATCCTCAGGCCATTTAAGATTACCAATAAGAAAAAAGAAAAAGATATAAAAAATAAAGCTAATATTATTAAATACCTAGATGCTTAAACGAAAGTACACGTTAGTGGTAATTCTCCTTTCCCTCAATAGCCTGTTCCATATTGCTATGGTTTACATCCTTTCTATCTTTTGACACCTGGGGAATAAATTGATCTCGTGAATTGACAGTTGGATTACTTAAAAGTTCTCAATTCTGCCAGATTCTCTGTATCATCTGCTGCGTTCTTAAAAATACAGAGTGCGTACTTGTAATCAGCAAAAGAATTTTGTTCTGCTTGTTGCATTGAAAATGTCAATCGAAGTATTCGTTATTATAATTTTCTGCCTGCTAGTTTCCCTTCAATGCAATGCAGAAGCCAAGATAGAAGAACCCAACATGGTTTTAACCCACACAGCATACGAGGAGTTAGCCAGCAAGGGCTTTCCTTCTGGGCTTTTACCAAATAGTGTGGCTAACTATTCTTTGAACAAGTCTAATGGAGATTTCTCTGTGCATTTGAATGGGCGTTGTGATATAATTTTGCCTCCTGATAACTACCCTGCTTCTTTTTCGAAGACAATAAGAGGAAAACTCTCAGAGGGATATATACAGGAGCTCAGTGGGATCCGTGTGAAGGCTTTTTTTAAGTGGTGGACTATCACGGGGATAAAATCGAAGGGCGACAAGCTGGTTTTTGAGGTGGGGATGGTCAGTGCTGAATACCCATCTGTGAATTTTGACGAAAGCCTTGATTGCGAAGGCCCAAGTCATTCCTCTGCTTGAGTAAGTTTTCGGTTTTTTTTTTTTTTTTTTTTTTTGTTGTTTTTTTAATAAGTGATTTTAAATAGGTCCGGGAAATTCAGCACATCACATGGAAAAATTATATGGTCACTAAAAAAGTTACTGATAGAGCTTGAGAAATGGTCCATTAAAACTCAATAGCCCATGAATTTTTCTCTATCCTGTTTTTCACCTGCTGGATCACATCACACGAGGGTTTGGAATAGCTGGTTAAAGAAACAGATAGGTGATATGAGAAGTAATCTATGATCAGTAGCGCATGGAAGTTTCTTTACCCTCTTTTTGAGCTGCTGGATGGCACATGAGGTGAAGATTTGGGATAGCTAGTTAGGGAAATGGATTTTCAAATATAGTTCGAGAAATTGCCCATTGAAGATCAGTAGCCTTTAAGATTTTTATTTTCGAGCTGCTAAATTACACTTCACATGAGAAGATGGGATATATGATTAGGGAAACCGATTTTGCATAGAGTTTGAGAGATAGTCTATTGAAGATCAGTAGCTCATTCAATTTTATTTATCATGTTTTCGAGATACTGGATTAAATGATTGAGATGATTTGGGTTAGTTGGTTTAAACTCAAGGAAATCTATTAATTAAATAGAGTTTGTTGAGTAATCCTATGAAGATAAGTCATCCATAAAATATTCACTAATCTGTTTTTGAGCTGCCGAATTATACATCTCATGAGGATTCGGGATGGTGGGTTAGGGAAACTGTTTTATGAATTCGGTACGGGAAATAGTCTGTGAACCTATAAGTTTTTTCTCTATCCTCTTTTTAGCAGCTGGGTTATAGACGACAGGAAGATTTGAGATAGCTAGTTAGTGGAACAGACTTTTGATTACAGTTTCAGAACTCGGCAATTGAAGATCTGGAGCTCATAATTTTTGTGTCTTGTTTATGAGCTGCTTGATTGAACACCACACAAGGATTTGGGATAGCTGGTTAAGGAAACAGATTTTGGAATAGTTTGAAAAATATTCTGTTGAAGATAAATTTTTTAGCATTTTAATTTGTCTTTTGAACACAACACAGAACAACACACGAGTATAACCTCTCTTCAAATTAGTTGAGGAAGTTCTCTGATATCTAACACTACTCCTAAAACCTAAAGCTATGAACAAGTTTACAGTTATGCATACTTTACAAGATTATCAATGGGGTTTTGCATGAAAGAAAATAACTGAAAGTAAATCTGACCCATCTTTTTGATCTTGAAGGTTAAGCATAAGACCTGGAAGATAGTTATCTAACAAATGTGTTTTTTTATATATAAGACTGGCAACCAAACAAAGTAAACTGAAAGACGAATCTTACTAACTGGGTAAAGGCAGAGACCAACAGATCCACATTAACAGGAGAGAATTAAAAAAAAACTAATTCTACTAAATGAAACCATAGTGCAAGATTCAAGAAAAGTAAACCCTAAGAAGTACACAAAGTTAGTTGCCAAGACAAAAGATAAGTGTTAACAAAGCTTAACATAATTCTTTACTATAATCCACTTATTAAAACCTTACACAGAACACAATAACTTAAATAAAATACTCGAATGACAATCTTTGCAGCATAAGCTTGACTTCAACTACCATTGAAAGTTAATGTGCTCAAAGCACTAATTTATAGGTTACAATAGACGACTTTTTGGGATTTGAGAATAATAATTAAAATATTCCAAAAAGAATTGCTTTAAAGCAAACCTATCCCAAGCTATAGAAAAAGTGGAAAGAAAAGAAATTTGAAGCAAACTTATCCTAAAACAACTAATAGAATACAAAAAGCCTAAAATAGGCTTTGATCCATCGCCCGGAAATAGAACACTGAGAATAGCCACTATTGGATATGGTCACTGCTAAAAATAGCAAGTTGCAAAGGATTGACCTTCTGGGAGTTTGAAGCAATCTTTTGCACTGAAATTGGATAACTCCTTTGGATCTTCTGAAGTATGGTGAATCTTTCTAAAAACACTAAAACTTGACCACCATGGATCCACTGCCAATTTCACCAGCCCAACTGAGTGCCTTAAAACTGAAACCTTAAGTGTTTGTTGGATCACCGAAATGGTAAACCATGATTTTAGGGTTTAAACAAGGCTGGGAACGATGATTGTATCTTTTGCATGTGGGTATTTTCAAAACCCAAGGAACAAGTTTGAGTGAAGCTGGCAACGATCACAAGAATTTGCCATTGAAGACTGCAATGGATAATACTTGGAGTGAGGCTGGTAGCTGCCCTAAAACTGGTGAATCCTTGAATTGATGTCCTGGGATATGATCCTTTTTGATGAAAATCAGACTTGTCAACCTAGAGCACCTTGAATGAAGAGTGAGAGAAAAGTAATGGCTCACTGTGATGACTGAAAAACTTCTTGTTAACCCTCACTACAAATCTGCTGTTCCCTTTCCCTATGAATGGCTGAAGACAGAGTTGCATGGACACGGATACGGTATCGGATACGGATACAACTATTTTTCAAGACCCCTAATATGGATATGGCTAGATACGACATATGTATATATATATATAGCGATAAATAATATTAAAATTTTAAATTTAATAAAATATATATTTAACAAATATATTATATATAAATAAATTAAACTTAATAAACAATAAACTTAATTAAAAAATTGCAATCTAATAATAAGCAATATTAAACTTAATAAAATTTTAATAAATTAAACTTAAATTAAAAGTTAAATGTATTAAACTTAATAAATAAATAAAAGTTTACAATGTAAAGTAAAACAAATAAGTCAAAAATTAAAAAAAGTACCACCAATTAATAAAATTTACCTCTTCCTCCATTGCTTGTTGACACGATATGTCCAACTTTAGAATGAGCACGATTATTTGAGTAAATACGATCGCATAGAAAGACATATTTCAGATAGTGTGCATGCTGGTCCAGAGTAGTTCCACGCAACAAGAAATCAGCATGTCAGGTCATAGAGCAGTTGCTTGTGGCAACTTTTAACATTCTAGGGTTAATATTTTTGGGATATGACACAAATATCATGAGAATGCCATATTTGTGCGTATTTGGCATGGGGGAAAATAGGGTTTTTTGGTACAGCTGGACACAGTATCCAAGACATATCTGAGCCGTATCCTATGAGTATTTGTATCCGATACAGCAATATTCATACCGTGGGAGAGGGGGTGGTGTATCCTGTAACTGTGGCTGAAGACTATACTCTTGGCTGCTGGAAAGACAAAGACAGCTAAGTAAACCCCTTAGGGTTTTCAAGCAATAATCAGAAATTGGCAAAAACTTCCTTAGATCCTGATGGTGCCTTGGAAAACCTTATGGAAAATGCTGAAAACCTTGCACAGACCTGCAAAAATATGGACAAACAGTTTTGTTTCAATGATGAACCGCCCTCATATATAGATGTGCTGGATTTCAATGCTTGTGTGCCTTTGTACTGTTTCTTTTTGCTTTAAAGGTTACTGAGTATAGAGGAGGCACCACCTTTTAGAGATTTCATTGCAAAAATAAACTTAGGTGGAGAAAAACAATGGCTAAACCCTGTCACATGTGTGCCTATGTCTGATTTTTGAGTCTTTTCTAGCCGGGTAGAGTTTGCTTAAAGCTTTGCCCAGTTCTTCTTATGATGGTGGAGGTTTGAGATGGCAAAACCTATCAAAAAGTGCACCAAAGTTTTAAAGAACTATTCTTTCCTTGTTTTGGCATGTTTCACTTAACCTTTTGCCATCTTTTTATTTTAACTTGGTGGAAATTACTTATGGCCTTGCCAGTTGAAATGTGTGCCTAGATTTTAACATTTGTTTTGTTTTATGCCTTTGTGTGGATCACTCAAGTCTCAACCATTTTTCATGATGCTTCACATGGAAAAGAGATGGCAAGGCCCTCAAAAAGGTGTGCCTCAAATTGACTTCACATCACTTTAAGAGCTGGGCACACATCACTTACACCTCTGCCTTGTTTCTGATGTTTGGAAAAGTGGAATTTTATGAAGGTCTAGCCATGGAAAATGTGTTCCACCTTGAATTTGAGGGTTAGGTGGAGAAAGCCATTGGCTTAACCATCCAAAAGGTGTGTTGGCAGAAATCACTTATGTCCTTGCCATCAAAAGAGTGTACCAACTCAGCTTAAGCCACATTTACAACCTTGGTGGAGAAATCAATTGGCAAAACCAATAAAAAAGTGTGCCAAGACTTCATGGTGCAATCACGGTAGGAGGGTTCACAGAATGAACTGTCCGGTCCGTGCAGCAAGAGTAAACACAACAGAAACAACTCAAAGAAATAAAGCAAATGCAGATTTAGTCATTTAGTATATCATAGAATTCAAATAGAGATCGGCCGGCAACATGTGGTCTTACAATTAGGGCTCACAGGCTTGATTGCATACATGCGCAAGATAAGGCTTTGAAGCTCCCTTCACACAAAAAATCCAAACTAAGAATTATAAATCAATTGCTAATTGCTTTCCTAAGGATTTATTACATCAATTTATATCATCTCCGGACCAATAGATTCCTCCGTGTCGGCCAAGGAAGATCACAAATTCCAAAGAAGAGATATAACGTGTGAATACAGATAGGTCGGACCTAAATGCATAGAACACTTCCGGAAAATGAATGGAATGATGTGCGGATCTCCGAGGAAGGTCGGCCACGAACCAAAGATCATTGAATGATGTGTCATTAGGCTCCAAAGATCGGGAAATGCTTCCGCAAGTTTCTCCTTCAGCTGGTTGCCAGTGAATATCAGGATGCTCTGCCCTGAGAAGCAGTCAACTTCTGATAGCGATATCTTTCCGGTATTGAAGTGCGGATCTCTGAATTTTGGATATGATGTAAATGCTAAATCCAGCGCCACAAGATCTGAAAATGCTACAGGGCCAAGATACAAAATCTACTACTGATTGAACTGCCTGAACTGAACTGGAAAAGAAACAAACTGAACTGCAAACAAATTGAAATGCAAATGTTTTTGGTTGATGCAAGATTGCTCTTGAACTAGGGATGCTCCCGCATCAGACATCCGGGGTTATTGAAAAAGTGAGTCCCTCACTTTGTTGGGGCTAGGGGAGAACCAAGACGGTCCACCTCAGCCTGAGAAATCCATGATGAATCTTCTTCCGGTCTGCCTTTCCACTTCACAAGATATTCTTTGTATTGTCTTCCTCTAGTGTTGCGTCCAACTCTGCTATCCAAAATGTCTTCAATCTGCTCTGGTGCTTGTTGTGGTAACTGCTTCTTCAAGTCTTCTTCCATGCTGTCACTGAACTCTGCTTCATGATTCTGATATAGGTCTGCAATGTTGAAAATAGGTGATATTCCCAATGTCACCGGTAATTCTACTTCATATGCATTTCCTGAATCAAATTTCCTAAGTATCCTACAAGGTCCAAACTTCTTCATCTTCAGCTTGTTACATGTCCCAACTGGAAATCTTTCTTTTCTCAAGTACACCATCACTTCATCTCCAACTTCAAATTCCTTATGTCTTCTCTTCTCATCAACCTTCTCTTTGTACTTACTGTTCATATCCTCCAAATGCTTCTTCACCTGATTATTCACTGTCTTCATATGATTTGCAAATTCTTTTGCTTCTGCACTTCTCTTTTCTTCTATACTGATGTCTCTTAGTTCTGCTACTCCTCTAGGATTCACTCCGGTAAAAATCTCAAAAGGTGTTCTTCCGGTACTCCTATTTACTGAATTATTGTATGCAAACTGTATTTGTGAAAGAATCAAATCCCAACTTCCTGTCTTCTTTCCAACCAAACATCTCAACAAGTTTCCCAAACTCCTATTCACTATCTCTGTTTGTCCATCTGTCTGTAGATGAAAAGCTGAACTGAACTTCAAATCTGTCTTCATCTTCTTCCAAAGTGTCCTCCAAAAGTATCCAACAAACTTTGTGTCGCTGTCTGAAACTATACTCGTAGGTAATCCATGCAATCTTACAATCTCTTTGAAAAATAGGTCTGCTACATGCACTGCATCAGTTGTTTTCTTACAAGGTATGAAATAAGCCATCTTTGAAAATCTGTCCACCACTACAAATATTGAATCATGTCCTCTCTGTGTCTTAGGCAATCCCATCACAAAATCCATGCTTATGTCTTCCCAAGGTCTCTCCGGTACTGTCAAAGGTTTATACAATCCAGCATTCTGATTACTCCCTTTTGCAACTTGACAAACTCTACAACTCTGCACAAATCTCTGAAAACATCCTTATGTATCTGAGGCCAAAAGTAATTTTCACTCACCAAAGCCACTGTCTTATCAATGCCAAAATGTCCTGCCAATCCGCCACTATGCTTCTCTTTGATCAAATTGTCTCTCATTGAACTTCTAGGTATGCACAACTGAGTTCCTCTGAACAACATATCTTCTTGAATGAAATAGTCCAACCACTTACTCCTATTTGTCACAACAGGTTCCTTACATGCTATCCAAGGTTCTGCAAAATCAATGTCTCCCTCATACATATTCTTCAATTCATCAAAATACTTCAACTCTCATCTCTATCAACAAGTTTCTTCTTCTAATCAATGTATCAGCAACTTTGTTTGATTTTCCACTCCTATGCTTCAACACGAAAGTATAACTCTGCATGAACTTTACCCACCTCATATGTCTCTGATTCAACTTACCTTGACTGTTCAAATATTGCAAAGCTTGATGATCTGTATACAACACAAACTCCTTAGGCAACAAGTAATGTCTCCACTTCTTCAAGGCTTGAATTATGGCATAGAACTCTTGATCATAGACTGAATATCTTCTCCTTGCATCATTCAACTTCTCACTGAAATATGCTACAGGTCTACCTTCTTGACTTAATACTGCTCCAATTGCATTCCCACTTGCATCACAATCAACTTGAATACCTTATTGAAATCCGGTAATGCCAAAACAGGTTGCTCTGTCACTTTCTGCTTCAACAACTCAAAACTTTTGTCTGCTCCAGATGTCCACTTAAAATCTTTTCTGTCACCTCTCATTGTCTCTGTCATAGAGTTACAAACTGAACTGAAATTTCTGATGAACTTCCGGTAGAAACTAGCCAATCCATGGAATGATCTAACCTCTCCAATGCTCTCCGGTGTAGGCCATTCAACAATTGCTCTTACTTTCTCAGGGTCCATCTTCAATCCTTCCGCAGAAATCACAAATCCCAAATATACCAACTCCTCTTTCATGAAACTACACTTCTTGATGTTTATCAGCAGTTTCTCTTCTCTCAACCTCTGCAAAACTTGTCTAATATGCCACAAATGTTCTTTTGGTTTACTAAAAATCAGAATATCATCCAAGTATACAATCACAAACTTACCCAAGAATTTCTTCAAGACTTCATTCATCAATCTCATGAAAGTGCTTGATGCATTTGTCAATCCAAAAGGCATCACTAACCACTCATACAATCCTTCATTTGTCTTAAAAGCAGTCTTCCATTCATCTCCTTCTCTGATTCTGATCTGATGGTATCCACTCTTCAAGTCTATTTTGGTAAAATATCTTGCTTCACTCAATCCATAATGTCATCCATCCTAGGTAAAGGAAATCTATACTTAATTGTGATTTTGTTTATTGCTCTGGAATTAGTACACATTCTCCATTCTCCATCCTTCTTCGGTGCAAGCATTGCAGGTACTGCACAAGGACTCAAGCTTTCTCTGATCAAATCTTTCCTCAACAATTCTTGTATCTGCCTATTCAATTCTTCATTCTCTGTCGGTGTCATTCGGTGTGCTGCTTTGTTATGCAAACTTGCTCCAGGCATAAGATCCATGTGATGACTGATACTCCTTATAGGTGGCAATCCATCAGGCACATTATCTGATATGATGTCTTCATACTCTGTCAGCAACTCTCTTATCTCCTCCGGTTGTTCTTCTTCAGTGTCTTTCTTCAATGCTTCAGGTTTCTTAGGAATCAAGGCATAACACATATTCTCATGTCTCAAACCATCCAGAAATTTTCTTCCATCTACCAAATAGATTCTAGCATTTCCACATACCACATCTTTAGGATCATCCTCCAAAGGAATCAAGGTAATTCTCTTTCCATTTGCTATTATAGTATATGTATTCTTTCTCCCATCATGTATAGTTTTTCTATCATACTGCCAAGGTCTACCCAACAAGATATGACATACATCCATAGGCATAATATCACATAAGACTTCATCATGATATGATCCAATATGAAATTTCACCAAACATTGTTCACTCACCAGTACCTTATGATCATCCTGAATCAATGCTATCTAATATGGCTTAGGGTGTTTCAATTTTTCCAACTTCAGCTTAGTCACCATCTCCTCTAAAACTAGGTTATCTGAACTACCACTATCAATTACAACTTTATAACACTTACCTCCTGATTTGCATCTAGTTCTGAACAAGCTCTTCCTCTACAGTGGTTCCTCATTTGTCTCTGTTTGAAATAGTGCTCTCCTCATCACCAATGATTCTCCTTTCTCCGGTTTACTAATATAACAGGGGTCATCTAATTCAACAGGTTCTTCTTCAACATAGGCTGCTCTTCCACTATTTTTTGTTCTGTGACTTGTACTACCCTGATTACATTCAGATGCTCTATGTCCTTCACCTCCACACTTGAAACAAGTACCTCTGAATGTTCTCTTATCCAATCCTCTTCCTTCTCTTCTGTATCCTTCATTCCGGTATGAATTATAGTTGCTTCTAGGATGAAAATTTCTGTCATTTCTCTGGTATGCATTAGTATCTCTGTCATCCTTCTTAACTGGGCTATCAAATTTATTCTGCTCCAAATATGATCTGTCTCCTCCGGAATAAGTCCTACCTTTCTGAAATTTACCTCCTCTGCCTCTCTGTCTCTGATCATGCCTCTTATTCAGCTTCTCTTCAACTTTCAAGGCAAACTGATATGCTTCTTCCAAAGATGTCATCCTCACCAAACTTAGTTCCTCTTGAATGTTCAATCTCAGTCCATTGATGTATCGAGCCACTTTCTCCTTGCTTCACTATGTCCTGTCCTTATGATCATCTTATGAAATTCTTCAGTGTACTCCTTCATAAATTTCTCCTTTTGTCTCAGGTTTTGCAATCTTTTCAATAGCTCCAACTCATAGTCAACAGGTATAAACTGATTCTTCAACTTTGTCACCATCCTGTCCCATTTTGTAATCTTTTCTTTTCCTCTTCTGTTTCTTTCCAACTGAACTTCTTTCCACCATATAGCATGTCCTTTCAACTTTGTCTTTGCAAATTTCACTTTCTCCGGATCTTCAATTTCTTCATATTCAAAGTATTCTTCCATATCATTTATCCAGTCAATCAATTCTTCAGGATTCAAATTACCAGTATAGTTCAGCACATCAACTCTAGGTCTCTTTCCAATCTTTGAAATAGCTGGCAGCATCTTCACTTGATCTGATTCTTCTTCTTCATCACCTCCTAGGGTTTCGCCAGTTTGTTCAACAGATTGAAATTCTTCTTTCTCATCGCTTTCAACATTAGGTCTCGGTGTCAATCCTCTTCGCCTATCTTCTTCAACAGCATCCAAACAAATTTGCATTGTTTTCATTATCTTCATCATCTCATCTATTCTGCTAGCCATTGTTCCAATAACAACAACTCTCCGTGTCGGCATTCTTCTTAGGATCAAGTGTAACTGCCTTAGGTTCGGCAATCGGACTATAAGGTGACAACTGCCTCACAATCGGCGATCGGTTGTAACACAACTAACCTACCTCAATTCGGCGATCTGTCCACAACAAGATCTTATAGAATTCCCTCGCCAACTTCTCTCAATTCGCTCCAAAGATTCGAACCTTCGCTCTGATACCACTTGGTGCAGTCATGGTAGGAGGGTTCACATAATGAACTGTCCAGTCCGTGCAGCAAGAGTAAACACAACGGAAAACAACTCAAAGAAATAAAGCAAATGCAAATTTAGTCATTCAGTATATCATAGAATTCAAATAGAGATCGGATGGCAACATGCGGGCTTACAATTAGGGCTCACAGGCCTGATTACATACATGCGCAAGATAAGGCTTTGAATCTCCCTTCGCACAAAAAATCCAAACTAAGAATTATGAATCAATTGCTAACTGCTTTCCTAAGGATTTATTACATCAATTTATATCATCTCCGGACCAATAGATTCCTCTGCGTCGGCCAAGGAAGATCACAAATTCCAAAGAAGAGATGTAACGTGTGAATACAGATAGGTCGGACCTAAATGCATAGAGCACTTCTGGAAAATGAATGGAATGATGTGTGGATGTCCGAGGAAGGTCGGCCACGAACCAAAGATCATTGAATGATGTGTCATTAGGCTCCAAAGATCGGGAAATGCTTCCGCAAGTTTCTCCTTCAGCTGGTTGCCAGTGAATATCAGGATGCTTTGCTTTGAGAAACAGTCAACTTCTGATAGCGATATCTTTCCGGTATTGAAGTGCGGATCTCTGAATTCTGGATATGATGTAAATGAATGAATTTAGATGCTAAATCCCGCTCCACAAGATCTGAAAATGCTATAGGGCCAAGATACAAAATCTTCTACTGACTGAACTACCTGAACTGAACTGGAAAAGAAACAAACTGAACTGCAAACAAATTGAAATGCAAATGTTTTTGGTTGATGCAAGATTGCTCTTGAACCAGGGATGCTCCTGCATCACTTCATCATCCCCTTCAAGCCTTCAAGTCTTAGACATTTCATACTTCTTCTTCCATTGCTGCAGTCATCACCAATCAGAGACCTCATCATTATATGGTCTTGGAACAGCTGCAACCTTTATCACCTTGCAAGAATCATTAGTTGAACAACAAGACCACGACATGATGACCTTGCAACTTGATGGGGGAATGACTTGAAGTGACACAGGTGATGATTAATTCACACAAACTAGACAAAAGTAGCACACGTTGAGTTTCATATGGGTACAGAAAAATTTAAGTAAGTTGCCAATAAATCTTTCTCTCTCCTGTTTTTGAGATCTTTTATTGCATCACAAGGGAATGACTTGAAGTGACACAGGTGATGATTAGTTCGCAACAAACTAGACAAAAGTAGCACACGTTGAGTTTCATATGGGTACAGCAAAATTTAAGTAAGTTGCCAATAAATCTTTCTCTGTCCTGTTTTTGAGATCTTTTATTGCATCACAAGGGAATTTTGGACAGCTGGTCAGGGACCATATCATTTGAAGAGTTTGAGAATAGCTCATCAAAGATCAACTGCGCATAAACTTTTCTCTATCTGCTTTTTGAGTAGTTGGAATACACGTGATCTGGATTTAACAATGAATTTTAAGGTAGAGTTTGAGAAATAGTTGATTGAAGAATAGTAGCCCATAAAGTTTTCCTTAAAGTTGCCTGTATGCCTTTATCATATATCATTCTTGTGTACTACATCACATGGGAATGAGAATAATTGGCCAAGGAAATTTGTATCTGAAGGGTCAAAGCAATAGGAGAACAATAGCCCATAAATGTTTCTCTGTGCTCCTTCCAAGCTGTTGGATTATTTGTCACATGAATCTGGTTCAGAAAATAGATTTTTGAATAGAGTTTAAGAATACTCCATTGAAGATTTGTAGGTCATAAAATATTCTCTATTCTGTGTTTTTGCTGCTGCTGTATGCATCACATGATGATTCAGGATATTGTTTAGGGAAGCCTATTTCTGACTAAGTTTTGAATAATCTTCCATTGAGTACCTGGATTTTACATCACATGAGAAACAGGGATAGCTGGTTAGAGAAAGAGATATTTGAATGGAGTTAGAAAAGTAGTCTACTAAAGATTAGTAGCCCATTAAATTCTCCGTCCTCTTTTTGAGCTGCTAGATTACATGTTACACCTAATTTTTGCAAATAGGGTAACACCTCCAATTGCTCTATTTTGGGGCAGTCAAAGGTTGTATATAACTCCATTGAAGATTTGTAGGTCATAAAACATTTTCTATTCTGTGTTTTTGCTGCTGCTGTATGCATCACATGATGATTCAGGATATTGTTTAGGGAAGCCTATTTCTGACTAAGTTTTGAATAATCTTCCATCGAGTACCTGGATTTTACATCACATGAGAAACAGGGATAGCTGGTTAGAGAGAGATATTTGAATGGAGTTAGAAAAGTAGTCTACTAAAGATTAGTAGCCCATTAAATTCTCTGTCCTGTTTTTGAGCTGCTAGATTACATGTTACACCTAATTTTTGCAAATAGGGTAACACCTCCAATTGCTCTATTTTGGGGCAGTCAAAGGTTGTATATAACTTTGGGGTCAATTTTTATCAAATTCGGGCACCTAGTGACATGTGGGTACATGGTAGTGCTTCCTCAGCAGAATCACCTTTTCTTATTTTTTGTCATGGTTAAAACTTAAGTTATCCCCATGGGACCCAATTTCAGAGAAGGGTATATGACACCAGTTGTGGTTCATCCATTTGATCCAACAGTTGTTACACTTTATGGTAAATGGTATTTATCTACTTGGTTGCCCAATGAATAAGGAACTAGACTGGCATTCTGCTTCACTGGTTGATATTTGTGTATTGTTAAGTGACCTAGGGGTTTTATTGTCACATTAAGTTGGTCACGTGTGTCTAAGAAAGTTTTATAACGTACTTGGTGTTAGTAAAAGGGTTCACTTTAAGTTATATTTTGTCTTTGCACGTAATTAAATGTATTTAATTCTAAAATATAATAGTGTGCAAAGATATTTGATTTATGGACCAAAGACATACAAAAATTGTAATTTGTAATTGAGGTTGTGATTGGAGAAAAAGATGGAAAAAAGCTATTCAATATTTTCCATTGTACCATGTCAAGCAATACTGAGAAGTAACTAAGGTTAGAGGGTTTTAGGTTTTAATTTAAGTTTTAGAGGGTAATTTTTAGGGGAGGCGTTTCATTATCATTAGTTTTTAAGACGTCACAAGTGTTAGTAAAATTGGCAAAGAAGAGAGATGAGAGAGAAATTTGCAAGAAGGCTTGCTTCACAATGAGTGAAAGCAACATTTCATAAAGTAATGAAAGTTACTATTACAACTACCATTATTAATGGTACAACCTACTACACCTAACTACCAACCTAATTAAATACACTTTATTACATTATTATACTAATCTACAAATACCCCCTTAATGACTAAACTAGAAACAACATCAAGCTTGTCTTGAAATTTGACAAAGTAACCAAGACCAAGTGGTTTAGTCATTAAATCAACAGTCTGCTCCTGAGAAGAACAAAAGTGGAGGGAGATGTCTTCACCGTCCACCAGTTGCCGAATGTAGTGATGATGAATCTCAATATGTTTGGTCCGAGCATGATACACTGGATTCTTCACCAATTTCAATACTCCTTGATTATGAGAGGTGTTGGATTATGTTGAGGAAGTTGAAGATCTATCAAGATTCTGCGTAATCAAATTGCTTCACAATTGGCACTCACAACTACTTTGAATTCAACTTCAGTGGAGGATAAATCTACTGTTTGCTGAAGCTTACTCTACCAAGAAATCACTCCTGAACCTAGGGAGAAGATGTAGCCGGTTGTAGACCGCCGAGTATCCATAGATCTTGCCCAATCGGAGCTTGTATATCCAATTAAACCAAAATCTTCTATGCTCTGATAGAGTATGCCAAAGTTAAGAGTACCTTTGACATCGCAAAACTCGCTTTGCGACTATCCAATGAGCGAGCTTCGGTTTCGACATAAATCGAGAGAGATAGCTAACAACAAAGCAAAGATCCGGTCTAGTGGTTGTCAGATATATCAAGCTGCCCACCAACTGTCTGTAGTGTGATTCATCAACCGGGGGTGAATCATCAGAGGATGGCGACTTCAACCCAACCTCCAAGAGACTCGTAGCATATTTGAACCATGAAGATGTTGTGATCAGATTGCCAAAACTCAATCCCTAGGTAGTTATGTAGGAGCCACAGATCTAACATTTCAAAAGATGCACACAACTTTGATTTTACTTATTGAACTGCAGTGTTTGTGCTACCCGTGATGGCAAGATCATCAACATATACAATAACAATTACAATCTCATTACCATCGCTTTTGACATAAAGATTTGGATAAGAAACTCTTTTAGGTGTTTATCAATCTTGAGATACTAGGCTCAAGGAGCCTGCTTAAGTTTGTACAGGGACTTAATTAACTTGCAAACCGGTTGTTCACGTCTTGGAACCTTAAAACTCTCAGACTGCACCATGTAGACTTCCTCATCCAAGTCCATGTTCAAAAAGGCACTTTTGACATCCATTTGATACACCTTCCAACCAAACTAAGCGGCAATGGAGATAAGTAATTGGAATGTGACCATCTTTGTAGTAGGAGCAAACGTCTCTTCAAAGTCTATACCTTCTTGTTGCGAATATCCTTTAGCAACGAGACGTGCCTTGTATTTGTCTAATGAGCCATTAGTGTTGCATTTGACCTTATAGACCCATTTGAACCCAATGGGCTTTTTACCTAGAGGCAATTCAACCAACTCCCAAGTCTGATTTTTCATCAGTGCATTATATTCAACCTTCATAGTAGCTTCCCATTTTGGTTTCCCTTGTGCCTCAAAAAACTTGTGGTTCAGAAACCTGTAAAAGATCAGAAGATAAGGCAAAATGACTATGCTCAATAGGTGAACTAGTTACTGTTGGGCCTTTTCTCCGAGGACACTCTTTTGATGTTGGAAGTTCATCCACATGTACACCTTCCATAGTGGAGTAATACCATTTAGGTGTCTGGTGTGTCTTAGGTGAATGCTGTGAAGGCAAGTTCTCTGGAGTCTTACTTGGAGTGGAAACATTTTTAGTTCTTCCTCTCTGATAGACAAGTGGTGTAGAACCAGCCACAGATTGACTTGTAGGCTGACCTGATGAATTGGAGGGTTTCTCTTTCAATGGTATCATAATACTAGATTCAATATCTTCATTGACTTTGTAGTCGGTTGGAGTCGTAGTCGGCAGTAGTCATTTTCGGCTAAGCAAATAATAATGAATTAAATAATACTTGTGCACAGTTAGTTTATTATGGGTGTTATCGGGAATTAAACCCGATAGTTGGGTAGTTGTGTAGTCGTTGCCGACGGTTGATAGCTCAACCAACCTTGGCTAGTTATATATTGGTTCAATACTTTGTAGTCGGGGACCCGTCATTGTGATATTGTGATGTAATGTTGATATATTCAATGAATGGAAACAATGCTTTATTCTGTGCAATTCTGGTATGAATCTTATGCTTTATAGTTGTTACTGTATATTTTCGTTTACTCCATGTTTGTTTGAGAAACCACTTAGCGAGTAAACATTTGGCGCCGTTGCCGAAGTGAACTTGGTAAACATCACCCAGATGGAGAATGGCATCGTCATGGGTCAGCCGACTGAAGAGCCGGTACAAGCAAACGAAGAACGTGAAGATGCTCTAATGGAGGATCTGGTCAACCTGTGGGATATCTCGTTGAGGGATCACGTAAGGAGGGAGGCTCTTAGACGAGAAATCCCTCAGGTGGTCATCATGGACAGACTGCACGTCAACCCAAAGGTCAACCACCTCCTCAACCGACTACCAAGGTTGATCGCTCATCATTACATCATCTTGCAAGACCTTCGGGTTGAGAGTGATCAAGAATGACGAAGGCAACAAATACTACAATGGTACGAGGAGACAAGTAAACGGGAGGAGGAAGAATGTGATACTAGTCGGAGATGTACTCCTAGCAATTAATGCCCGTACGATCGTCAATTAATGCCCATATGTCTCAATAAAGACAAGAACCAAGTACCAAGTGGGCAAGAAACACCTGAGGAAAGAGTATGGAGATCACTGAGATTAAAGGAACTAGAGAACCGAAGGAGACTGAAACAAATTGTTGAGGAAGCGAATGAAGATCTTCATGAAATAAGTCAAGATACTGCTGAGTTGCACCAAAACCTCGTTGAGGAAACCGATGAAGGAACTTTCATGACACCGTCAGGGATAAATAAAGAAAAAGAAAAAAATCATGAAAATGAATTGACAGAAGAGCTCGAAAACAACATACGCCGCATCTGAGAGTTGTCCATATTAGACGACGAAGGGCCGAGAATTGGAGGATTTGAACCTAAGATCCCCGGGTAGAGGGAATACCAGAACTAACCCCAGTAGACTCGAAGTGCAGAGGACGCTGAGAAGGGACGTGGAGAAGACTCGTAGACAGCCAAGAGTGCAAGAGGCACCGAAACGTCGTGCGAGAACCAATCCAATCAGGTCTAACGCATAGGAGGGCATCGAGGAAGGAACATGGTGACTCCACCAGCCAGTGAGAGGCAGAAGTTGCCAAAGTTCATGCGGAACGGGTTAGAGGATCCAGTACGACATTGCAAGACTTGCGAGACGATATGGATAGCCAATGGGGAGGAAGATGAAGACTATTGGCCGAGAGCGTTCCCAGCAACGCTGAGGGGCATAGCCATAGGCGGGTACACAGAATTGGAAGTAGCACATAAAGCCCCATGGCAAGTACTGAAGAAGGCATTCGAGGACGAATTCAAACTTCTCAGAGATGACAATGAAATTGTAGCGGAGATCTACAACATGAAGCAAGGAAAGCTCGAGAACGTGCGAGCCTATAATCACAGGCTCAAGGAGTTGGTGAAACTGGAGACTCAGCGAACCGACGGTCTAAAGAAACGATGGTTCATCGAAGGGTTGCTCCCGTCGTTGAGGAAGAAACCCATACAACCTAAAAACAAGGAGTACACAAGTGCTCTTCACACAAGGAGAGTAGTTAACCCTGCCAAACACACCACTGAAACCCTAGAACAACTCCAATGCGTCCCTTGGAGGATATTAGAATAATAAAAGTAACAACAGTTCTAGAAGCAAAATACAATATGATAGTAAAGGGAGGCCCATGATACAATGCCGGAAGTGCAACGAATGGGGCCACTTCGCTAGGGAATGCCAGAATGGTCAAAGTTCAGGGGGAAGACTGTGCAAATGGTGTGGACCGGGTGATCATGAAGACAACGACTGCACCAAACAGAAAGGCATCAATATGTTAAATGTGGAGGAGTAGAGCCAAGAAGTACTAGCGGTCAGAGCGCAAACAAAGAAGGTCGTCTACCCAGATCCACGTACGAAAAAACAAAGAATGAAAGAAACAAAAGCAGAAGTGGAGACAGCGATGACAAAGGAATAAAAGACCACTTTGGAAACCCTAAGTACCTCTTGGCGATTAGAAGCGGAAAACAATATCGTACGACAAGTACTGCAGACCACCGTACCCATCAAGGTGAACGACCTTCTCCGGGCTATGCCACAACTTGGAATGGCAATAACGAACGTAGTTGGTGATGACCAACGATAGCGACAGGAAGGCCGAAGGAAGGAGTTAATAGCAGAACAACCACCGCAAGGTGAACAAGCCATCGACCCAATGTTGTTGATGGTAAACATCGGGAAGAGGATGACGATCGTACAAATGGAGATTCCAGGGAAAATCCTAACAAACACGATCCTCGACGGAGGGTCGGCAGTCAACGTACTAACCGAAGACACATGGAGGAGTCTTGGGAAACCTACACTTTGGCCACCGACATTCCAATTGGTGGGCGCCGACTAGCATGGCATCAAGTTGTTGGGAACACTGATGGCACAAAAGATGATTGGGACACAACCGTTCTTGCTGAACTTCATAGTCATCCCGGTGCAAAAAAAGGAGTACGACGCGTTGCTTGAAAGAGGATGGCTGGTGGTAGCGAGAGTAGATCATAACTAGAAGAGAAACATGTTATCCATAGAGAGCAACAGAAGAAAGTATGTGATCGATCTAATAAATCAAATAGTGAGCGAAGAATTGGCATCGTTAGATTCAGAATCTGAAGGAGGATGTGGAATGGAGGAAGAAAGGGGAACTATTGATGTGTTTTCCTTGCACATGCAACACAGAATAAAATACTTCACGTACTCTACCCTCTCTTGAACAAAATCACTCAAATGCTAAGCCAGGTGATCAAATGAGTAGATTCCAAGGTTCTTTTATTAGTTCTTGATCTTGCAACTTTGGATAGCTTAGTGGTGATAATGTGATGTTTGCTATCTCTACAAAGGAACTTACACAAATGTTCAACAATAAGGAAATTTGTTCTCTCAGACACAAGATGATGTTGTTTCTTCCAAGGTTCTACACTTGATAGCTTATGATATGGCGCTGAAGTGCTTGCTCCTAATCCTAACAAAGTGTGTGAAAAAAGTGCAAAAGAGAAAGGGTTCATGAAATTCTAATCTAGATGCAAGTAACTATCATCAGTTCATTGAAATCCCAACCACACTCTGCTTCGCCATGAGACAACAGCTACACAAAGGTGATGCAATCTTCTATGGAAAGCGAAAGGTTTTCAAATTACTTATGCACATGAACTTCCACAAACATGAAGATGAATGAACATAAGATAATCGAAGTTAGGCTTGGATGAAGTTCAAACTAACCATGCACTACAACTTGCCATCGACAAATTATAAATGGTATGAACTTGTGAGGATTTCAATTATGAACTAACAACAACCACTCCCATAAACATAAAATGAACGCGCTAAAAAGTAATCTAAGTTAAACTTATGCTATGAGTGACTACTTATAGAAGCCATGCAACGATCCAAAACAATACAAGATCACCATGAAGAACTCAACAATGAACTTGAATATATTTCGGCAGAGTTTTGGCAACAATTTCTCAAGTCTTCCTCCCTTTTTCAAATGAGAGGAGAGGGGCTTTTATAGCCACCAAATTACAATTAAGGGCCAAGATTCAATTGAGAGATCAATGGCTCACAATGAGACAACAATACCCATAATAAATGCCAAATACATGAGAAGAGGACATGTGTACAATAGCCAACTAGACTCCCACTAAGGAAGCCTCTAGAAGATGCCTTTCTTATCATTCCCCTTTTAGAGAAGATGCATTGAATCTGGACACTATTTCAACAATCTCCTGCATTGGTACACTTGGCAAACTCTGGATGGTGCCTTCGATGATCGCCAACTCACTTGTGCCTGTGGCAAGAGTCTCTTCCCAATCCGCCATCAATGATCGAACGCACCCATGGAAGCAGAAAGTGTATGCACGTCCTCTAGGTGCTCTTCCAAGATGGCATTAGTACTCCTAAAGTAGCGAGCGTGCATCTTTTTCCTTAACTCTGCCGCATCTACATCCCCTTTATGATTGAATATCTTCTCAATTGACATGACGACCTTGTCATAGACATCATGGAGCACACCCTTTGCATGAACAACTTCACCTTCAATTCCTTCCAAAAGTCGATCTCTTGCATTCAAAGTGCAATACCAAAGGGAGAAATCATATGCAGAACCTGGTTCAATCACTTGGCCATCCTCTAAAGCTTGCCTCGGAGTTTCCATCAAAATCTTCAGTTGTGGCATGGTCTCATCCTTGACAACTTTGAACTCGGTGCATGTACTACAAACGGCTTGGACTCTATCAAATAGTGAGGTGACTCTCCCATGTGCCTGTATCACTTCCTCAATGAACTTGTTTGCCTTGCCCTTATAGCCTTCTAGCCACGCCTTTATTGCTTGAAACGTTGTTCTCATATCCTCCAGGTTTGCACTTGACTCTCTTGACAGTAAGGCACATGGTGTAGGAATTCTTTCCTCTTGACGAATAGGATCTGCCAAATGCAGAATGTAACTCTTCAATTCCTTATTTTCTTTTTTTAATCGATCCTTCTTTTCTTGTTCTCTATCCATTCTCTCCTTGATGACCTTGACTGAGCCCTCCAGTTCTTCTACTTCCAGCTTCTTGGTGGTTTGCCCCAAGTCATATGTTATCACGTCATAATCTTCAGGACCAATTTCATCCATTGTCTTATCCACCTTTGGAATTGCAACTTGCACCTTCCTTGAACCAGAATCTTCCCTAGTGATCTTAGACAGCTTCTTTGCCTTCTTTTCTTCCTTTGTTTCAATCCTCTTCAAGAAATCCTCTGAACTATATATAGGCTCACTATCCACCATAGGTTTCCTATGTATAGTTTCTCTCAACCATTCAGGCAATGAGGATAGGTCTTCACTAGGATTTCCATGTTCTTGCATTTCTTGCCGTGTGGGTGACATTTCTTCACAAATCTCCTCCGGTAGGGGTCGCATGCCCTGGTCCTCTAAGTTGTCCTCAATCATGATCATCTTTGGCTCCTTTGGAGGACTAGAAGGTACTACCTCAATTTGAGACTCCAAAGATTCATTAATGCTCCTTTGATGCTGTGCCATAGGGATTTCTTGGTCGTCCTTCCTTATTTCATCCTCCACAATTGATATCGCATTTTGATCCGTGAAGAAATTTACTTCTTGCACGGAGGAAGTACCGGCTGACGGTGTGCTAGTCTTGCTCTTCTCCTGTGTTGGCATGTCTTGTGAGCTTTCTTGTTGCCTTTTCCTTTTTGATTGCAAATCTTTCATGGAACTATCATTATGGCTTCCTTGCTCACTTTCTTCATCTTCCGACTCATCCGTGGTCTCATTCTCGGACTGTTGTGATTTTGCACCTCCAATCAAGTCATATGACAAGGATTTATTTTGCTCCTTCAACTTTCTTGTATGAAAATTTGTCCACTTCCTTGTATTGAAGATGACCCTTCCAATTAGATCATCGTGATTTGTAACTTTTGGCTCAGACCAATTGAGTGGAGGAAGGGGCTTGTGTTCTATTGCATTACGACACGAGAACACAATTCCCATCATCTTTGAGCTGATCAAGGATACTAAATATTTCAGATAATCGCACCATTTCCAAAGAGAACCTTGAAGACCTTCTTTTCCTTATATCAAAATCATCTATTGCAGTTGCCTAATGATCTTCTATGTCTACCCTGTGCTTACATTTCTTGCCACAAACCTTCCTAATTGCATGGAATGGGTCGAAATTAGCCCTTGTTGAATTATGAAGTACAAGGTTGTATGCTTGCAGTTCCTCTAATGATTTCTCCGCTGCTTGTAATGATGCACATGACTCTTTCTTCCCTAATGATACCAGAAAAGTAACCACTGCCTTCTTTTTCTTCTTTTTCTTCTTATCATATTCCAATAATTGTCTTGTGACCTCCAACAACAACATTTTATTAGTTGGGTACCTTGGTAGCCGGAAAGGATATGATGAAAAACCTTGTATTCGAAGGTAAGTGAATTTCGGGAACTGAATGAACCACGAACCATATTTGCCAACTAAGTTCATCGCTTCCTGTGACAACCTTTTGTGAGTGCCTCCTTGAAGTGTTCGCACAATATGCATAGAAAAGGCATCATTGAACCTCTTGAAGTGTGTAATACTTTCCAAATACAACTGCGGGTAGCACTCGTAGACTTTAACTTGCCCTTCCTTGTTGCCCACTATTCCTCTACAAGTCAATCCTGGATATCTCTCATTCCTAGCCAACATGTAGATGAGATATGAAGTCATATAGAATGTCTTGGTTGATTGCACATTCCTCAATTGCTCATCGATGTTGTCACTAATCAATCTCGGCCAATCTATCATCTTGGTTCCGGAGGCGACTTCTTCCATGAAATAGAAAATCCAATATTAAAAGGTTGAAGCTTGAGGTAAACCCATGATTCTATTAAAAAACACAACCATATCACCATATTTTGGCAAGAAGTCGGATTTGAGAAGTTGCTTTGGAAATTTGGTGGAATGATACTTAGGTTTCACCATCCAACCATCGTTGATAATCTTCTTGAAATCCTTGGCCTCAGATTCATAATACTCCACTCCTTTTTCCTTGGTGGCATGTAGGGTGGGCTTGTACATCGGGATGCCAAAAGTGTCCGCAATTGCTTCCTTTCTAAGATATGCTAACACCTTGCCCTTTGATGTTCTTACTTGTCTTTCTTTGGGATCATAGTGCATAGCACATTCCAACACTAGCTCAGAGCAATGCATTGTAGGCGGGAAACATGCGGCTTGAACAATGCCATTTCGGATCATCCTCTTGGCTATCGCTGAAGCATTGGGTGCATACAATTTTTTCTTGACCTCCTCCAAGTTGATGTGGCCAAAGTTTGTGTCGGTTAGGTTCCTCCATTTTGAAGTGATCTTCGTCTCCGGCAGCAATCCTTTGAATTCCCTCCTCATTTGAGATTTTCTTGAGTTATCGCTACCCTTAGCCTTCTCTCCTCCATTGACATTTGCCTAGCACATGAAAACACCTCAAGTTAGACAATAAAATAGTAATCCTTTCCTTAAATCAAAGGCACAAGTCATGAGAGCTTCCTATACCCTAGTGCATGTGGGAAATTAACAAGAAGAACAATGCACTTAAGTACACAATCTTTCACCTTGATATGCAAGAATAAATCCTTTAATTTTGACTCAAAAAGAATGAAAGATCAAGAACAACAATTGTCATACAAATCCACTTTCAAACTTGAGAATTTTGATGCAAAATATAATTTCTGCTGTAATAAGTTTAATTTCTGCTGCAGTCTGCTTTATTTGTTTGTTTTGAATTGGTGCCTTATGAAACGATTTTGATCTGGCCTTTATACTAGCACCAAGCGCTACTTCAGGCAGGTCGGCCTCCTTTGGGAGCCCTTTTTTTGTTTTTATTTTAAAAGTTTTTTGATTTTGCCTAGGCCGACCTGCAGCATGCCTGGGCGCATTTGCAGGAGGTAAAGGAAATTTTCCAAGGTGGTGCGCATTAGGAGGGTGTCAAAGAAACTACTTCAAAGGAGGAGTGCATTGTTCTTGAAGCAAATTCCTTGTGTTGGAGCGCATGAGAGAGGTGCTGAAGAAATTTTCTCTGAGGGCACACATGCTTTGTAAGAGACCTTATTTTATATGACTGAAATTTTGAATGCTCTGATACCACTGTAAAATACCTTTTTAGGATGACTGAAATTTTTTGCCAACTTTTGGATAAGATTTCTAGCACAAATCAAATTGTAACATCAAGACAATTCAACTTATATGAGAACCATCAAACTCCTTTGCATTCATTATTGATTGGAAATGAAAAGTCGTCAAATACACACTGCTGTTATCAAATTACAGTCACTGTCTGAATTATATCAGATTTATTATAATCATGAAAAGAGGTACAAAATGCCCTCTTCAACATCCAATATCAAATACAAACACTAGGCAATGTTTCTCTAACTTTGAATGATCAATTACAGCCTTGGAAGTTCAAATATATAGGACTGATATGAAATGAAATTGACTGATATAAAATGACAATCAGCTGATATGACTGCTGTATGTTGATTTTTTGCCCAGCCAGTGCCAAATCACTTCAAATGCATCCAAAACTCCTCTCCAAGCCAAGCAATGGGTCTCTAGATTGCACCTTTGAACCCTTGAAACTATTTCAGCCTTGTAGACTTGTCCAATGTACTTCAAAAAGCCCTGTAATCATGAAATTAATTTGCTGTCATAAGAAATCAGACCGTGCAATATGTCAAAACTCACTCCAAGTGCGCCATATGCCCAATAACTACCTTGGAAGTACAAATCATAAACCAAGGGCTTTAATATGGCATCAAATTCCACTTCAATAGCTCTCCTAAACCTGCAAATTTAGGTTCAAATAGTGAATTTTGAATGAAATCACTTCACAACTAGTATAGGATCATCACCATACAAAAACAAGGGATCATTACCTTGCCAATAAAATGAAAATCGGAATTCTCATTCATAAACAATAAGAAAGAAAACATACCATAGCATCATATGTTGCAAATTTATGTTCAAGTCCTCTATTTAACTCCTCAAGCATGGACGTCCCTCTTCTTTGGTGTTTTGGATTGAAGTTTGAAATCCACCAATGATGAGCAATGAACTTGAACAATATTGAAGGAGTTACATCTAAAACACACTCGTTTAAAACAATCTTTAATTGTTTAAATGAGATACATCTATTACATTTACAATTCTCACAACTTGCCTTGGCGTCTCCCAACAACTTGCATGCAATCATTTAATATCCTTCAAAGCATTTAAAATCTTGATCCTTGACATAACCGACTAGATATTTGGCATTCAATTTATGAACTTGCATTTAAAATGCTCCTCTATACTTGCATCGATCCACAACTACCTCATGTGCATGCATTAAATGATGATATTTGCATTTAATAAAACCCTTGTTTTAGCCGATCACTAACCACTTCATGAAATGCATTAAATAAACCAATCTATCCAAATGCAAGCATTTAATAAAATAAATTTGCATTTAAAATAGTTGTTTTTGAATATCTTTGACTTGGCGAATGCTCCAACTGTTGGCTCTCCTTTGAATGCACAAATATTATTTAAATTGCCTTTATTCTTTTCTAGCATCGATTCTTCTCATGACACAAGAACCAATGGAAACGCCACCTCATAATACCAATCAATCCTCTTGAAATTTCATCTAAAATGCCAATCGATCAAATATGATAATCATTGGAATTTGCTTGGACCTATTCTTCATGGGCGAATCCTCTCCTTCAATGTTGGCTACAATAGATGACATTATAAAATAGGTCCCACCTAGAGTAACTCCTTATTCCACTTAAAATTCCATAAAAATAGATTAGAGAAAATGTAATTAAAGATTCCATTTTCCCTCTTATTCCATCATTTGAAAATTCAAATCAAATAATTGAAATACAATTTTAATATTGCATTTCCCATATAGCTCAATAACACACTAGTTGATCCAATTTTCCAGTTCTCCATGCATAGACATATACCAACTTTCCGGTTCTCCATGTATAGAAGCAAACTCAACTAGCAAATATAACTTAGCTCAAAATGGGGACATTACATGCTTGAGGATGGAGAAATCACCCTAGGCATGGGCGCATATGCAAGGGTCAGAGGAAATTTTCCTCAGGAGGGTGCATTTGAGGGGTGCAAGAGAAATCCATTCAGGGTGGGCGCACATACTTAATGTTAAAGAAACTCCTTCTAGGTTGGGCGCGTTGAGCAAGAGGTAAGGAAATTTTCAAAGGTGGCTCACATTGCTAGTGTTAAAGAAGTCCTTTTATGGAGCGCATTTGCCACAGTGTGGAGAAATTTCCTCCTGAAGAGCGCCCTTTGAAGTTTATGGAGAATTCTCATGTTGGGGCACAGAGGTTGAATGCTCAAGAAATCTTTCAAGGTAAGTGCATAAGAGAGTTTGAGGAATCTTCTTGTGTGAGGACGCCTTTGCAAGGTGTTAGAGCAATGTTTCAAGTTGGATGCAAGATAAAGACACATGAAAACACTCCCCCAAAAAGCGCAGATAATGATGATTGAAGAAATCTCAACCCAGGGCGCATTTGTAGATGCTTAAGGAAATTTTCATCATGAGGAGCGCACTAGATAGTGGATGAGGTTTTTCCCTGAGGTGGGCACACTTGACAACATGTGAAGAAATCTTCACCAAATTGAAGCGCATTTGCAAGAGGTAAAGGAAATTTTCCTCAAGGCAGAGCGCATATGCCAGGTGTTGAAGAAATTTCTTATACTTAGCCAAAATTTTGACTTTTTATCCCATTCACACAATGTCTTAGGTCATATTTCGAAGTGATCACCCCATGTTTTTCTCTTGAAAAGGCCCAAGTTTGTAGTTCACTCCTCAGATTGACCCAAACTAGACCAAGATTGCCATGACTCTGCAAACCTAAAGTGAAAAGAGGGGTCCCCATTTGCTCAATGGGGCGACATGTGATGAGGTCACAACAGGAACTATAGAACCGAACGACGAAGGTATTCTAGACCTCCATGAATGGTCGGAGGACGAGACAAGTTCACTGAACAGATTATTCCACTAGCAGATGGAGGACTATGAGGTATTCCAATAAGACTGTAACATGTTGCAAATCAAAAGAAACTGAAGAGGAAGAAGATGGAGCATCGACGAGTTAGACGTTCCCTCCAGAGTACGGAGAATATAAGGAGTGGCCATAATAGATGACACACCAACACACCACTTTGAAAGAGACAAGGTGATCAAGTACTAGGAACCGAACATGAAGAAAGTCAATTTGGGAGAAGAAGATAATCCTCGTATGATCCTAGTTGGAGATGATTGGAATCCAGTGTTGAAGGCAGCAGCATTCAAGATTTTCAGAGAGTACAAAGACGCTTTCGCATGGACATACAAGGACTTGAAAGGCGTACCTCCTGAATTGTGCGTACATAGAATGCCATTGGTACGAGGAGCAAGACCAGGGAGAAAGAGACCATACCGAATGAAAAAGGATTATGCAGTATTTCTATCAAACTGGAATTTTTTTGAAGTTATGGCAATCGGTGAAAAGCAACAGAGAAAAGATGATTGTAAAAAGTCGGACAGACACGGTTTGCAAAAGACAATAGTTCGAGAAATTAATAAAGGTACGTCTCCGAGTAATAAAGTTAAAATATTTAATTTGGAGCGTACAACTTGTCGTACAGTCAAATCACCCTCACAGCAAAATTCCGGAGAAGGGAAAAATATCGCAGGACAAATTACGCAACAAGAAATTGTTACAGTCGGAGGGGCAGATAACAGGTGGACCTCGCGAGAAAGAAACAGTAAAACTCTATTTAGTTTGCTATGGATGGAAAATTGGAAAAAACGGAAAAAAATAGGGAAAATTGAAAAAATGAAGGGAAAAAATACGAAAAATAAAAATTGAAAAAATAAGAAAAGTTGAAAAAAAAAAAAAGTGGAAGGAGTAAAAACTTCAATTGAGCCCCTTCCCCTCATCGTACGCCTAGGCTGTACGATTGAGGAGGAAGGCAAGTATTTAAAAAAAAAAAAAAACTTGTGTGATGAGAAGGTACTCATACGATAAAGAAATTAAATCGCCAGAGTGATGGGAAAAAAGCAACAAGGTTAAGGAAAGCCATACGACCGTATGGAAACGTGGGTGAGTGGAAACTTCAAATAAACTTCATTGTACCCTTTTTTCTTAATCAACAGGGTAAGAGGAATGATAGTGAATCAACAGAAGCCATTTCAACCAACAGAAGACTAAGGAAGAGCCAATTGGCCGTACAACTCAGAAAGAACAGAAAAGAGCATCGACAGGAAAAGTGATTAAAGCCGTATGACAGGTAGAGGTTTCACACTGACCATATGACTCCATCATAGCCCTTTCAATTGCTAAATACTCTAATTGACAGGGAACTAAGATGCAAGGAGAGTAAAAAGAAAACTGTACGATTGTCGTACTACCCTACAAATCACTTATTCACTAGTCAGCAAGTCCGTACGAATTATTCCTCGAGATTGTCATTTGACTATAAAATACTCAATCAACCTTATTCTTCTGTCAAATCTCAAGCCGCACACTAGGGATCATTTAGCAATTGGCGCCATCCTGCAAAAATGAGAACAAATTGAAAAGAGATGTTAGTTGGAGCCATTCGTACCATTTTCCAAAAAGGCCATACACATACAATCTAGAAGAATTCATTAGCTCTCACAAAATCAATAATAAGCCGTTACCTAGGCCGTACATTCTTGTCAGCCATTACAGTCATACAAGACTCTTACGTCGCTGTACAAAGCCAAGGGTAGTTCATTCCAGCGTCAAACCGTGCATAAAATCATTGTGGCCGTACAAGGGTGAGGTAAACAATAAGAAGCTATCATTTAGTTTTCAGTGCATAGTAAGAAGTTACATAGTAGTTGGAGTATCAAACCGTGTAAAAAGACGTCACCGTAAAAGCCTAAAGGAGGAGTTGGTTGGGCATATGTAGAAGTTTTAGGAACAGTTGACTTAGCAAACTCAGATTAGCATCGGCCTTAGAGGCTAGGGTGTCGGAGGTAGAGAGAGATGCAGCTCAGAAGAGGAGGGGGGCGGAGCAGAAGGTGGACTTGGAGGCGCAGCTTGCAGCGAAGGGACAGGAGATCCGGAGACTACGGGAGTTGCTGTCGCCAGAGTTGCTGTCGCCAACGTCCACCCCAATGTCCTCGATCCATCCAGGGACGTCTCCACACCACCCTTCTTATCAGTAGTTCATTTTGTTTGGTCACTCAACCCCATTTTTGGTTGTAATGTCGTTTGGAAGACGACTTGTTTTGTGGGGGGGATGATGTAGTCGGTTGGAGTCGTAGTCGACTGTAGTCATATTCGGCTAAGCAAATAATAATGAATTAAATAATACTTGTGCATAGTTAGTTTATCAGGAATTAAACCTGACAGTTGGGTAGTTGTGGAGTCGTTGCTGACGATTGATAGCTCAACCAACCTCAGCCAATTATATATTGGTTCAATACTTTGTAGTCGGGAACCTGTCATTGTGATATTGTGATGTAATGCTGATATATTCATGTAGGAAGCAATGCTTTATTTTGTGCAATTCTGGTATGAATCTTATGCTTTATAGTTGTTACTATATATTTCCTTTTACTCCATGTTTGTCTAAGAAACCACTTAGCGAGTAAACAGACTTCTTGTTGAACAACTGAAAAATATGGCTCTATATCTTTTACATCAACATCCCGACTAACAATGACCTTGTTAGTGAAAATATCAATAAGTCTATATGCCTTAGACTGTTCACTATAACCAGCAAAGAAATACTTGATGCTTTTGGAATCTAGTTTATGCCCTTTTTGTTCAAGAACTAAGTATATGCCGTTGAACCAAAAATACGAAAAGAAATTACCTCAGGTTTGTGACTGGTCCAAGCTTCCTTTGATGTGATTTTCTGCAAAACTTTGCATGGACATCTATTTAGGATGTAAACCATTGTGTTAACAACTTCTCCCCAATACTAGTAGGGAACATTCCTGCTATGCATCATGCACCGTGCCATTTCCATGATGGTCTTGTTACGCTTTTCAACCACTCCATTTTGTTGCAGAATGTATGGTGCTGTCAACTAGTGTTGAATACCTTCTTTTTCACAGAATTCCTTGAATTGAGTGGAGTTGAATTCTCCCCCCATTATCAGAATGTAGAGTCTTGATCTGATGCCTTGTGAATGTTTCCACCAACGCCTTGAATTTGAAGAAGGCACCATAGCATTTAGACTTATTTTTTAAGTAGAAAACCCACATCTTTCTAGAGAAATCATCCACCAATAACAAGAAGTTCCTTGATCCATTGACAGTGGGAGACTTCTAGGAAGGTTCACAAAGATTTGCATGAATGAGATCCAAAAGGCCCTTAGCACGCCATGCACCTTCTGTAGGAAATAGTTTCCTCTTCTGCTTTCTAGCCAAACATCCAACACACAAATCTTGTTTTCCCTATATAGGGGGCAACTCGTGAACAATATGGGCTCTGTTGAGTTTAGCCAAATATTGAAGATTCAGGTGACCATATCTTTCATGCCAAAGAACGCTAGTATTATTTTCGACAGCTGAGGCATGCAAATTAGCTATAGCAAGATCAACTAGCTTATATAGACCTCCTTTCCCAATGCTGATGGCAACAACCTTGTCTTGTTTCACATTTGATACAATGTACTTCTTTCCACAAAACTTGACTTGGATGTTAGGGTTCTCAATAAGCTGAGTGATAGAAAATTCTTGTTCATGGCAGGAACATACCGGACATTGCGTACTGGAAAATTTAGAGAATCATTCAATACAACCCTAACATCTCCTATAACTTCGACAACATGTGATCTACCATCACCAAGTGAAACTATACCTTAATGAGTAGAATCGGGAGTAAACTTTACATACCAGTCTTTATGACATGTGAATTGTCTGGATGCTCTTGAATCAAAGAACTAGTATCTGCTGTCAGCACTGTCTAAATGCGATGCCATTAGTGCAAACTTGTCATTGGAACCATGCTCTTCGTCAATAGCAGCTAGATTAGCTTCAACATGCTTCTTTTGAGATAGATTGTATAGTCTTTTCCTGCATTCCTTTTTAACATGTCCAAATTTATTGTAATAAAAGCATTTCACCTTTTTCTTGGACGGAGTGGAAGAAGTGTTGCCAAAAGAATTTTGAGGTTTGTTGCCAAATGAGTTCTGAGGTTTGCTCTTATATCGAGTAGCAAAAGCATTTTCCACAAACCCAGTTGTAGATTCCCCTATCTGCTCGTGTCTACACTCCTAAAAGAGATATTGACTCACCTTATTAAAAGTCAAAGTTTGACTTTCAGCCAGTACATTTGATGATTCCATAAAGATCTCATAGGACTGCGGCAAGTTGTTAATGGTTAGAGCAACCATGTCTTCATCGTCCACTGGTTTATTGACGATGGTAAGTTGATCACAGACGCGATTTTTGGCAAAAATTGGGGCGCGATTTTCGGCAAAAATTGGGGCGCGGTTTTCGGCAAAAATTGGGGCGCGATTTTCGGCAAAAATTGGGGCACGATTTTTTACCAAAAAAGGGCGCGAATCTTGCAACTTTTGGCTTGCGTTTTTACCCTAAAATTTGGCCATAATCTTACCCTAAAATTTGGCCTTCAAACCCTCGGGAATTTTTCCCTGAAACTCTAGGCGAGTTTTTAGGAAACCCTAGGCACGATTTTGATTGGAAACCCTAGCCGTGAATTTGGAAACCCTGGCTGACCCCGCATGATCTCTTCTCAACCTCTTTTGCACAAAACCCTAACCCTAACAACTTGTTGGCTTTGATACCAATGTTAGTAAAATTGACAAAGAAGAGAGATGAGAGAAATTTGCAAGAAGGCTTGCTTCACAATGAGTGAAAGCAGCATTTTATAAAATATTGAAAGTTACTATTACAACTACCCTTATTAATGGTACAACCTACTACAACTACCTGCATTAATAACTATACCTAACTACACCTAACTACACCTAACTACCAACCTAATTAAATACCCTTTATTACATCATTATACTAATATACTAATAACAAGTGTCCAGGAGTTGCTAGGGTTTGGATATTTGTGTCCAAATTCCAGTGGATTTTTCTCCTCTTTTATTATACAATTTCATCTGTAATTTTTTAATTAATGTCAATGGAATGTAATTTCTAGCATGATAGAATCCAGTGATGCTCATGAATGGATGTGTTATCTTGCTTTTTATAAAAAATGATCTTTATCTTCTTGAATGGAATTTAATCATACCCAGTAAATCATATTCAGCGGCATGTCATGTTTTCCCTCACATTGTGATGCAAGGGCTTGAAAGATGGATTTTTTTATCACCTGCATGGTTGCTGAATTTGGTGAGAACGTTGTGTTCCTGTGAGATTTCATTAGGCCCATTATGCAAATCATCCACCCATTCCCATTGCCACTAGGGAGGAGCTTGTGATTTGCCTTGTTTCTAACTCTTTTTCAAAGTTACCTTGGTGTTCCTGTGCATATTGAGTCCCCCTAGGGTTTCTCTCATTTGACCTTGTTTTCTTGTTATTTTCCCATTCCTTTTATGCTTTCTTGTAAAACACACACAAAAATACAGAGCCCCTGTCATATGAGGGAACTACACCTCTCAAATGCAGAGGTAAGTCACTCTGCTTAAGTTGATATTCCCACATCTGTAACAGAACCTGCTGCTGTCCACTGTAATACACATTTTACAAAGAATTGAGGCGACGAATTCAAATTTTACCACACATCACACAAGGATTTGTGCTAGTTGGTTAGGGAAACGGATATATGATTAAGGCTTGAAAAACAGTCAATTGAAGATAAGTATCCTACAAAATTATGTTATCCTTTTTTGAGCTACCGGATTACATCACATAAGGATTTGGGAAACTAATGTTTTAAGAGTTTGTGAAAAAGTCTATTGGAGATTAGTAGCCTATTTTTTTTTTCTCTGTTTTGTTTTTGGGTTGCTGTGCCACATCACACGAGGATTTAGGAGAGCTGGTTAGTGTTGTGATGTAATCACACATCGCCCCATTGCAAATGGGTGCCCCCTATTTTTTTTCTTGCTTTCTTTGTTTTGCTTTAGGTTTAGTTTTCCTCTGAGCTTATAGGATTTTGATAGTGTTGTGTATCCAAGTCTCAACAGTTTCTTGCCAAGAGGTCTATATGCCTTCATCCTGATGCATGTCACTGAGACCCTGAAAATGACCAAGTCTGATATCTTGAAAATCCTGAAAAAATGACTAAGTCTGAAATCTGGTGGATCCTCAAAAATCTAGAATCTGCATGCTAAATCCTATGGATACATGACCTATCTCAAACATCCTGGAAGTAATATCTGACTTATACTTAAACATATTTTCAATATACTTCCATTCAGGAAATCCAAAATTTGACTAAGGCAAGAAATTCCTCACTCCATGTCCAAACCCGCCCAACCTGGACGGCCTCACAGAGTTCTTCTAGATAGTGTCACCACTTTCAGGAGACTTTGTCCAACCACTGCCCCCAAAACCGCTCAGGGGTGTAGATGGCACAATTTGCAACTTTACTTGATGAAAGATGAAGGAAGTGACACTGAGGAGGTGAAATGATCAGGTTGGAATGAATGAAATGTTTTAAGTATGAAAATCCAAGGGTGCCATCCAAACCCGCCCATCCTGGGCGGTTTCATGAGGTGTTCATGGATTGCATCTTCAACACATCAATCTCTCCAGACACAACCTCCAAATCCGCCTAGGGAAAGTTAGGACATTTTTAGGATAAATTTGTCAATTGAAGAGTTGGAGAGTAGTGATCGAGTCTAGAAATTAAGTTAAAATTGCAAATTTGAGAAGAAAAGCACATTAGAAGGCAAAATCCACATCACCCTCTCAAACCTGCCCTACCTAGGCGGCCTAGAAAGGGGGTCTTGGATACAGTGACAATCACATGCCTCTTGCCACATGATACTCATGAATTCGCCTAAGGAGAAAGTTGATGAAGTTTGATGGAGAGATTGCAAGTTTTTAAGGTAAACAAAGAGCTTTTGAAAGTAAATTACAAGCCTCCCCTCCAAACCCGCCCTTCCTAGGCGGCCTCAAAGTGCATTCATGGACTGTGTCTTGTTCTAGGTGATACTCTCTAGACAGTACTTTCAAATCCACCCTAGGAGAGAGTGAGCAAGTTTTGAAGTGTTCCAAACAGAAAGCATTAGAAGATGATGAAATTCCAACGGAGACTTCAAGGTTTGAAGGCATCAAGTGAGTTTCAAGTTGAAATCCAAGGGTCACCTCTAAAGCCACCCTACCTGGGTGGCCTCAAGAGGTCCTTGTGGATTGTATCACCTGACACATGAAGCACTCCAAACATTAACTCCAAAGCCGCCCAAGGTGAAGAACAACATAAATTGCAAAGTTTGTTTGATAAGTATGATCAAAATGACACCACAAGGATGAGATAGTCAAGTTGAAAGAGTAAGAGGATTCTAAGTGTTGAAAATCCAAGACCTACTCTCAAACCCGCCCTACCTGGGCGGCCTAGAGAGGTGATCTTGGAGTTTTGGTGTCTAAGCATTGCAACTACTCTATCTTGACTCTCTAACTCATCATGATGCTTCACATCCTTGAGAGGATCATTCAAAGAGAGGGAAGTTTGAAAAAAAATTGACTAAGTCTTAAGGAAATTGGAGAGAGAGATCTTGATGAGGAGAGGAATGAACCTTAAGTGAAGGAATCCACACCCTACCTTCCAAGTCGCCCATGCTAGGCGGCCTTGAGCACTACACTTGGACAACTCCACCTCCTCCACATCACATTCTCCATACACCCTCTATAAATCCGCCCATGCTTCTATAGCATTCAAAGGAAGTTAAATTATCATGGAAGTAAGTGAAGATGTCTTTGATCATCAAAACCAAGCTAAAATGCCTAAGTCTTGCAAAAATCCATACACCTCCCTCAAATCCGCCCATGCTAGGCAGCCTTGGACCATTCACTCGGATAACATCATGTCATTCACATGAGATCCTCCACCTATCACCTCTAAACCCGCCTAGGCACTTAGGCATGGATTTCACGCGGAAGGGTATGTTTTGAAAAGCCATTTTTTTGATCCCACATGCATAAGATAAATGTAATTTGTTATTGAAAATCCTTTATATCAAGTCTTAATTTGATATGTTTCTTTTTGTAGGTGATGGAGGGTCCAAGGAGGTGAATGGCGAAAGCTCATACATGAGAAGTTTGGAAGGCGGAGTAAAGTTGCTCAAGTTTGTCATCATCACCACATGGAGGAGAGCTCCAACATCAAGTTTATCTTACTTCGAAGACTTCGTATGTCTGGATGAGGAAGACATCAACGCCATGCAGAGGGGAGCTAGTCTAAGATGATGAAGGTTACAAGTGTAGTTCATCATCAAGAGCATCATCTGTTGGAGGCGAGGATCAATGGAAGGTTGCCACTTCACCATGCACATCTTGAAGGAGGTCATCATCCAAAAGCTCACATATTGTGTGCCAGACAAGAAGTCACACACAAGACATCTTCCGCCTCAACACTCCAAGAGGCATAATCCTGCACAAGCACAAGGACGTCACAAGATGAGAGATGAGCATGATCATCAAAGCGACCATGAGTTACATCAAGACAAGAAGAAGAAAATATTCTAAGTAAAGTGAACATGAGGTGAACTAGACTAGTTTGTTTGAACATGCTGAGGTGGCACGTACACATCATCAGGCCAATCGCATTGCGCCATGTCATTCATTAAAGAGGGCCTACTATAAAGATGCTCCAAAGATGCTTATCACATTGGGAAACGTGCTTTCATTGCCCCTTTCATGTTCTAAAAATAGCAAATTTTGTAACAAATTGCCTTGTTGTCTCAATCTCATTCGTTGATTGCTAAGTCAATCTTGGCCCTTCATGTAATTCTTGAGCTCTATAAAAGGCTCACTTCTCTCATTTGTAAAGAGATAGAGACATTAGAGGATTAGAGAGGATACATTAGATTAGAAAGGAGTAGAGTAGAGGAGGCTCTTCGAAGTCATTGAAGAGATATTGAGAGATTGTTGTAAAGATACACTTCAAGATTAATGCAAGCTCATTGTTGAATGTTTCATGGTGATCTTGTGATTTTGGAATGTTAGCATGGTCTTCATTGTCTCCAAGATGGTTAAGAATTGTTTCCAAAGTAGCTTAGTTGATAGATTAGAAGTTCATTGATGTAATGCATGTATGTATTGAATATTTGATCAACTCCTAGCTCATACTTTTGACATCCATCGCTGGTGGAGTGTTGTGTAAAGCTAGTCTGAATTTCATCATAATTTGCTTAAGTTCGGTTGTGGATGCTTGTTTGAGCTACGCTGTCCAATGGGTGCTTATATAAGCTTTCATGATTTGAAAACCATTCGCTAACCTTAGGAGATTGCACCTAGTCCATGTAGTTGTAGACATTCTTGGGGAAGTGGAGTTAGGTTTATTGAGGAGTTTGTCTATTCATGCAGCATCATTGCCTCATTGCCCTTAGATTAGTTTCTCTAAACCCTTGCCTTTTGCCTTTTCTTTTTGTAGTTGATTAGAAGAAGTTCCATTTCATAAGGAAAGAGTACATATTTGAGTGGAGTGATGAATAAATTCCGCGTAAGTCCCTTTGTGTAAACAGCATTATCACATCATACCACCGAAGCTATCTGTTGCAAATCACGTACAAGGAACCTTGGAGCATTCTTGTTTGATCACGTAGCTTAGCATTCGAGACGCTTTGTTCAAGAGAGGATAGAGCACTTGGTGTTTTATTCTAATGTTGTTGTTGTCAAGAAAACATCATCAACAGTTATACAGATTTTTGAATAAAGTTCCAGAAATAGTCGCTTGGAGATCAGTGCTATATTTTTTTTCCCTATTCCATTTTTCAGCAATTGGATTAATAGCATGAAAATTTTGGATAGTTGGCTATGAAAACTGGTTTTTGAATAGAGTTTGAGAAATTCAAATAAATAATCCTGTGCAGACTAGTTGGCAATAATATTTTTTCTACTCCTTTGTGAGCTGTACTAGAGTACAAGCCACTCCAGGATTTAGGATAGGTGGTTAGGGAAATAGATTTTTTAATAAGGTATGAGAAATAGTCCATTGAAGATCAGTAGCCCTTATAATTTTCTCTATCCTGTTTTTGAGCTGCTCAATTACTTTGCATGGGGATTTTGGACATTAGTGGAGTTTGAGAAATAGTCTATTGAAGATCCATACTCCATAAAACTTTCTCTATCTCATTTTTGAGCTGTTAGATTACCTCACATGAGGATTGCAAATTGTTATGTAGGGAAACAAAAATATCTTTGAGAAACAGTCTATTTAGTTCAGTAGACCATAAAATCTTCTCTATCCTGTTTTTGATATTCTGGATTACACATCACATGAAGATTTGGAATTTTTGGATATGTATAGAGATACAGGCTATTGCATATCAGTAGCCTAAAACATTTTCAGTTTTTCTCTGTGCTGATATTTGGCTTTTGGATGGTATGAGTTCATTTTTTTCAAACATTGATATGAACGAAACTTTAATTGGAAGGTGATTTCGTAAAGGTATAATGGTTTTAGGGCTGGACTATTGTAAATTTGGTTAAGGATTTAGGATGTAACACATTAGAATAGGAAATTATGGGCATGTTTTGAAATTTCTTAGCAGACTAGGATTTAATTTTAGAACTAACTTCCATTTGGTGGATTACATGCAAATTTCATTATAGGATTTGGGGTTCTATCTTCAGAAGTGTGGGATTTTGTTTCCAACATCTGTCGCCTCCAAGCCACACTCAAGAGATCATTCTGAAACACTAATATTTAAAGGCGAGGGTTGTTTTTTAGGTCACCACCACGCAAGACACCAGTGTGGCATATGAGGCATACCTTGTGGTAGTTCACAAGGGGTTTGTTTTTCCATTTACCTTATATTGGTTCAATGATGTGTGCAAATCTACCCACCTTTGGATATAAATTTGTGCCTCCACTATGCAGTATACACGTCTTCAGCATCAGGCCTATTCAGACTGTGCCTTGTTATATTTTTTTGAAGGCTAGGATTCAAACCAAGTCCTGCTCTCAATAGGTAAATTGCTCTACCAATGAAAAACATGCCCATTTAACCATAGGAATTACAGCTTCTCTCTAGAAGTGTTCCTCCTGCTTCTGCCACTCTTCCCTTCTGCTCTTCTCACTCCTCCTGCGCCTTAAAGTACACTCAAGTTAAGGTCCTAGCCAATCTCTACACTAGTTTTGATACTCTGTTGAATTTTTTTGATAGGATACAATTCTATGCTTGACTTACTCCTGGTCGGCGATTTTCTCTATAACCATGCTACTTGTTCAGAAAACATATTAGATCTCAGGAAACTTGAAAAGATTATTAGGGTCATCTAGAAGCCAAAATCTACTCTTGTGGTATTTCAAAGAACTAGCTATGTAAAATGTGGATAGATTTTAGAATTGTTAAGAGATCAACAATATTATCTAGATAAATGTTTTTACCTTCGAAGATCTTGCTTCATATTATTTATTTTCCACCCATAGCATGCCAGTCTATCAGAGTGGCCGCACATGGTGTTGTAAACACCTGCTAATCAAGGACCTCTGCTATCAAACTACTAGATATCATCCATTATGTTGCGGTATGATTACTAAGAGTTACTGGTTTGGTTGCTGTTGAGTCTGGAATTCATTGCATATTTGAATGTAAGGGCAATGTAGGAGAATGTGCTTTTCTGTTTATGGCACTGTTTCTAGGATGCATAACCTTCCTTTATATAGATAGGCTTGTTAGTATATTATGCTTATGGAAAACTACTACTAAAAACAACAGCTTGCAAGTTTTAACATGTGTTCACACATTCAAGCTCATGCATCATGTTGACATCCTGCCTAATTGTGTTAGAAAATTGCCTTTCTAGAGTTGAGACTTTATTCATGTTGTGCAAGCCTGAAAGCTTTTGTGTTTTAAGCCTTGAGAAACCCTTGCAAAACCATTTGTAATCTTATGCTTAAAAGCCTTGCTTATACCACTTTGCACTTCATCTATTTTAAAGGTGACTTGTAGTTGGCCGTCACAGTTCACTTAAGTGCCCCCACCTTTGTTGTGTTTTAACTGGCCACTGGATCTTCAGCTTTTGGGGCCCAGCTAAACCAGTCTACCCTCACCTCCCCGCAGCCTGCAAAACGTTTTAAAAGTTTGCTAAAAGCCTTTGTAAAGCACTTTATGTTATGTTTTACTGTTGACTTGCTACTGACACTTTTCTGTTTCCCTTTTGCTTTGAGACAATTGGATATTGGAACTGTGGGTAATGGCTTTGCCAGTCATCATTTCTATCCTCGGATCCTGCAATATGTTAAAACCTTTGCAAAAGTGCCTTGTGTTATATTTTGATGTTGACTTGCTACCAGTGGTAGCCAAGTCGCTTATGTTGTTTCTTTACCACTTGGAAGCAACCAGATATTGGAAGTGAGGGCAGGTTTGTGCTTTGGAGGTAATGGCTCTGCTGATTAACATTTTTATTCCCGTGGGCCGTAAAGCTTATGACATTAAGCCTTATACTTAAGTGCTTTACTAAGTGGGTACATGGTGTACCTATGTGGCGATCTTTTATTAGTCAGAGAATCTTTTTTGGAGCTAGATGGCATCCACATGTGCTGTTCCAAGTAATGTCATGATGATTACTTGTCAAAGTAATATTATGCCCGATTACTTGTCAAAGTAATATTATGCCCAATTTGTTCTATTTCTATTAGCTGCGGACAAGGTCCTTCTTCACGGCCTTATTCACTTTCTTACATGTTGAACATTGCTGCAACCAGATGAGCCGTTGATCTAAAAGCAAGTTCAAAGGCAGCCGTTGATTATATTTAAATGTTTAAAATGTTTAAGGTTGACACGACGGCTTCACTTATTCATTGCATCTTGTTTTAATGCCATTAATGAGTCCTTTTTTGTTCAAAGCCATTGTTCTTTGAGAAAAAAACTTGTATTTCTTAGTATTACGGAGCTACTCCTTGTGTGAACATGCCCTAGTTTTTTGGTGTCATTGTCAAACCAAGAGGAGAATTTTCAGAGCATTTTCAACTAAATTTTATGGGTATGTAACACGCCAATCCACATTATCTTATGCTGTGGACAATTCTATTATTGTTAGGGTTTTTTTTTAATAAATTGTAACGGTTAGGGTTTTTATGTGAATCTTATAGAATTGAAGTCCTAGGGCATATTTGAACTGGTTTTTACCTTATCCAAGGTGGTGTTCTCTATACATTGTGTGCCCTAGCTTTATTGTTAAACCCTAGTTGAAACCTCATTACCTTGAGTAACCCTAAATTGTAGAAATGGCCTCAAAAGTACCTTGCCAAGACATTTCAGAAGTCATTCCCTGGGCTATGGAGAAAGCCAAGAGGTCCATAGGCAAGGGATTGTTAACCGATCAATTTTAAGATGCAAAGGCCGGAATTAGGGATAAAAAAACCCTACAACTTGGCAGAGCCTGTTTACCGCAATATGGTGTGTTTCACAGAATATGAAGTAAACAAAACTAAGAAGTAGTAGTATAGTGCATCATACAAACATAACAGAATTACTCAGAACGGACTATTGTATTCATCATTGATTCACAGGAAACATTACAATGTTCATAATAGCAACATACATATTTCATTATGACTCCAATGTTTGCACATCAACTATTGTCAAATCACCGATATCTCTGACTACAATGCATTGACGATTAAATACTCATGGCCAAGGTTGGTTGTGACACCAACCGTTGGTATCGACTCCAAACTACCCAACCCATCGGTTGGTATCGACAACTAATTACATCTTATTACGTTATTTATTCACTTAACTAATTTGCTGTCTACATCTATCCCCCCCTCAAAATTGGTCGTCTTCCAGACGACATTTACATCAAAACAACAAAATTATGACAGAAACTCAAAAACATCCTACTGAGAGTGGGGAGGTTGAAAGGACGTCTCTGGATGTACTGAGGAGGTTGGGGTGGCTGATCGCTGTTGTGCCTGTAGCTTCTTTGCTTCCTCGGTCCTTTGCCGCAGCTGGTGTTGGGCCACTAGCTCTCCCTCTCTTGTTGCCTTCACCATTGCTTGCACTCATTTCCTGTCAGACTTTCCCAGGCTTCCATTCCTGTATCAGCACTTGGTTTTTTTCTTCTCCTCCGATGCAATCTTCGGCTTATAGGATGCAATCTTCTTTCCCTTGTCCATTGTGTACCTTTGACTCTGTAATCGTCTTGGAGGGCCTTTATCGCAATGTGCTACGACCAATGGTAATGTGCAACATCCACACTTCGTGTCTCTTGGCGAGAATTTGTACGGCCTCAGGAGTGTACAGCCTCACCAGTGTATGGCATCGGGGCCTCCACAATTTCCCCTCGGCAGTACAGCTTCGGGGGGTTTTTAAAGGGGCGAGGAAACACCACGCCGTACGGATTTTTTTTTTTTTTTTTTTTAATATTTTCAAAAACTTTTTTTTTCAATTTTTTTTTTTGCCAGGCCGAGCCTTAATTTTTTTTATAATTTTTTTTTCCCGACATTTTTTTTTTTCGTTTTTTCCATGTCGAACTGAATTTGATTTGTCTATTTTTCTCCGACGGGTTCCACATTCGATCTGCAACTCCGACTGGAATTGTTGTCTTAAAAAAAAATAAACTATCTGACTTTTGAACATTATTTTTTCTCTGTTTTCTCTGATGATTGTCACTGATCGCCAAAACATTGCAAGTCGACGGAAATACTCTATCGTTCCTTATTCTTTCTGTATGATCTCTTTTTGGCCGGTGTTTTCAATGTTGTGTTCCCATCGTTAGTTTCATCACCCCGATTCACCTTGCTTGTCAATGACTCCTCATACCTGATCACCTCGTTTGGTTCAACTTTATGTGCAAGTGCATCACCTATCTTGGCATCATCCTCTTTATATTCTTTCTGTGCCTCTTGGTCGACTTGTCTGTTCTTGGTCCACTATTTGCTCTGTTACTTCCGGCTTATTATTACCTTCCTCACCTTTGTCACTCATTACTGGTTCCCTCTTGCCAAGTGGTAGAGTGTTTGTCAATCCATCAAGTGCTCCATTCGTGAACAATGTTTCACTCGTCGGGCTAGAGTTGCCCAGACTTTCACTCGTGGGCCTAGAGTTGCCCAGACTTTCATTCGTTGGCCGAGAGTTGCCGAGAGTTTCACAGTTGCCGAGTGTTTCACTCTTCGACCGAGTTTTGCCAAGAATTGCACAGCTATGACTTGCATTGCCAGGACTTGCACTGTTCATCGGAGAGCTCTCGCTGACTTCTTTTATTGAAATCATATTACATTCCGGTTGATAGAACTTGTAATCTTCCATTTGCCAGTGGAAGAGCCCACTAAAGAATTAGTTTCATCCTCAGAACATTCTTGCAATTTTAATACTCCTTCCTCGTCAGGTTCCATTGGTCCTCTGCCAATTGACTCCCCTCCGTCTGAGTCGGAATCCGATGCTAGTTCCTCACTTACAGCCTGTGTTCTCAGATCTATGACAATCTTCTTGCCTTTATTCTCTATTGACAATGTGTTCTTTTTCCAGTTATGGTTGGCCTTGGTGGCTATTAGCCACCCTCGGCTGAGCAATGCATCATAAGACGCATTTTGTGCTGTTATGACTACAAAGTTTAATCGAAAGAGTTGGGTGCCAATCCTTACTTTCTGAGCCATTAGCACTCCCAGCGCTTTAATTCCGTGCTGGTCTGCTCCCAATAACTGGAAATTTTGTGGCCACAGTGTAGGTTTCCCCAAGCACTTCCACGTATCTTCTGTTAGCACATTCACTCTCGATCCACCATCGATTATTGTGTTCGTCAGGTGACACCCACCGATTTCCATGTGTACGACGGCTGGATTCTTGCCATTGTTGATGGCCAACAGTCTCGGGTCGACGACTTGTTCTCCTTCCAGTGGTGGCTCCACTATGACATCTTCATCCTTTGTTTGCCCGTTTGGTTTCCCTTCCATCGCCTTCGAGATTGCCACCCTCAGTTGCGGCATGCTCTGTAGAAGATCCACTATCTTGACCGATACAGTGGTTTGTAACCCCTGATTCGCGATACTCTTGTCCAACTCTGGTCGTACGGTAGTTGTTCTTCTGTTCTTTCCTTCCGTTTCCATTGCCATCTCTACTTCTTTCCTAGCCTCCCGAAGTCTCCTCGGTTCGAGGATCTGGATACGTCGCTTTTTTCCATTGTGCTCGGGTGACCACAAGGATTTCTTTATCATTTTCCTTGAAACTGATGAGGTTCATCCCTTTTTGCTTCGGGCAATCTTTTCTTCGTGATCCCTAGGCCCACACCACTTGCATAGTGCATTTATTTTGTTCTGGTTATTGTTTGGGCATTCCCTTGCAAAGTGTCCCCATTCATTGCATTGCCGGCACTGTATCATGGGTCGCCCCTTGCTGTCATACTGCAATCTGTTTCTCGGACTTCTATTGCTTTGGTAACCTCCAGGGGATGCATGGCTATTGTACTGGAGCTTTGGTGGTGTGTTCGGCGGTGTTGACGGTTCTCCTTGAGTGAAGAGTACTAGCGTACCCCTTGCTTTCAGATTGTATGGGCATTCCTTGATGGAATGTCCCATCACTTGACAGATATCACAAAACAATTTTTTCGGACAATTTGCCTTTGTATGACCTTCCTGTTGTGACCAAATCACACATCACCCCATTAGGAATAGGGACCCCCCCTTTTTTGAGCTCTGTGCTTTCAATGAGTTTTCAATGAGTTTTTGATAATGTCCTGGCTCATCTTCCTCTGCCGATCCGGTAAGGATTCCCCTTTCTACGATCATTGGTTCATGATTAAGAGGCAGATCGACTTGCAGTGATGAAGAATTGTGATCAAATCCCATCTAGATAATGAATGTTGAGATCAATCCTGAAGAATGTTTGAGACCCTGAAAAGACTAAGTCTGGAGCCTGAAATCCTAAAAATCCTGAAAAATGGCTAAGTCTGAAATCTGGTGAATCCTCCAAATTCTATATTTTGCATCTTAAATCCGGTGGATTCGGGACCTATTTCAAACATCCTGAAAGGTATATTGAAAAATATTTAAAGTATAAGTTGAGAGATTTATACTTAAATATATTTTTCAATATACCTTTACCCGCGCGATCCTGAAAAATGCCTGACAATTCCAGAGGATTCAAAAAGCTGATCTAGTGCGACGGGGCACTTAAGTGGCGCAAAATCGCAAGGAAAAAACGCGCTCTCAATTGCAAGATAAGATGAGGATTTCTATTTAGTGATCCAATGCGCCCATCTAAAGCTTTGAAGTGATGCGATTCTAAGACCTTGAAGTGAGGCGAAAATGTTAAAGATTCTAAGACCTTGATCTAATGCGAAACAACATGAGGATTTCAATGCCTCATCTAATGCGACCTCATGAGGGGAAACTCCAGAGATTCCAACGTAGTGATCTAGTGCGCCAAAGTAGTTTCAATGTGAAGTTTGAAGGACCCTTATCCAAAGCGAAATCCAGAGGATTCTCCATCCTTGATCCAATGCGCCCTACAAGGAGGAAAGTGGACATCCAATGTCAAGTCTTCAAGGCTAGAGATTAGAGGATTTTGAAGCTTTATCTAATGCGCCAACATCATGAATACACCTAAACTTTGAAGCTTCCAACATAGTGATCCAATGCGCCCACCTCAAGGTTATCCAGTGCGCAACACACGAGGGAGAATAAAGTTTGTTTTTGAAGATCTCAAACTACTTATCTAGTGCGCCACACATGAAGAGAATGAGGTTTGTCTTTGAAGATTTCAAATTACCCATCCAATGCGCCACACATGAGAAGAACTCAAGTTGCCCATCTAATGCGCTAGAGGGGAGAAGGTAAGAATGTTTTGCAAAACACTAACTTGAGGGGATCTTGTCACCTTCAACCAATGCGCCACTCCCTTAAGCAAGTGAAAACTAGTTCAAACTAAAGCAATGTTGAGAGGAGTCTTAAAACTTCATCCAATGCGAAATGCTAGGAGGGATCAAAAACTTGATCCAAAGCGCCATACATGAGGATTTTTAGGGTGTCTTAAAGTGAAATGCTTGAGGATTTCAATCCTTGATCCAATGCGCCTAGAGGGTTATGAAGAAAGATCAAGGTATTTCAAAGAAGAAAGCTTCAATCTACTCATCCAATGCGAAATGCAAGGAGAAAGTCAAACACGAATCCAAAGAATATGAAGAAGACTTCGAAGATGTTATCAAATGTAAAAGGCAAGAGGATTTCAATTCTTCATCCAATGCGCTTGAGGAAGAAGGTATCAAAATTTCAATCTACAAGGAGATTGTCAAGACCCCATCTAATGCACCAATCAAAGGAAGGTTATAAACATTTAATGGTTTTTGCCTTGAAAAATGTGGAAATTGCATTTATTAAATGAAGATCAATCAAAATTAAATGTTTTTCACTATAATAAAGGAGGTCGGCCTAGGTAAGAGGTAAAGTTTTAAAGCAAATTATATATATATATCTCATCTCCTTTTCATTTTTTTTTATCATTTCAAAGAGCAGAATTACTTCGCAAAAGCAGATTTGTCTTCAAGGAGCAGCAACAAGAAGGTTTTATAGAAGTACAAATTTGATTTTATCAATCCAAGCAAGTGGTGGATCAAATTTCAAGGTATCAAATTCAAAGCAGCCTATCAAGTAAGTCTGATCTGAATATTTTCTGATCTGATTTTCTTCTTTTTCCTTCATTAGATGCATTAAAATTGTTCAAATATTGGTAAAATTTGAGAAGGATAAGTGGATTTTCATAGATTCCTTGAGTCTATAGAGCAATATTTCATAATTATAAAGGAAAAATTCATAAATTTAATCCACTAAAGTAGCTGAAGTGAAGTCTAGATTGTGTTTGCAATTACTTATTCGCGTCAAGTTTGCAGGATCATGGCAATGACTTCCAAAGAGCGACAAGCGAAGATCCGGATGGATGCTAAGGGGAAAATTCCCGAATCAAAGCTCGTCTCAAGGTGGACAAATGTAGGCGACACGAATATGGGCAACAACGACCTGGAAGATATCAAGTCAGTCCTTGAGGAACCTAACGGAGGTAGTCTTGCCCGAGCCATCATGAGGAGTGGAGCCATTGAAGCTGCTTGTTTTCCGCTAGCTTTGCCGTGTCCAGAGATGATCATTGAATGTGTCAAGAAATATGATGTAGATACAAGGCAAATTACAGCCAAAGATGGAACAATATTAGCTTATTTGCAAAAGGAGGCAGTTGAAGAAACTTTCAACATTTCAACTAGGGAAAGAATGATCAGTATCTCGATACAACAAGGTCAGCAGGAATATGATGTCGATTCAAAAACAAAATTGCAGGAAATAAGGAGAGAATGGATGGCCAATCCAGCTATGAAGTTCAATATGAATAATCCTCCGCAGTTTCACAAGTTAGATTTTCATCCTGAAATTGGATACTTGATTATGTTTCTAAATAGAATGACAGGAATGCCGCAATCTGCTACCTTTCAGCCTTGGATGTACTCTTTCATCAAGTCAGTTCTCAAAGGGAAGATGATTGATTGGGCTGGACTTATCAGTCAGAGTATACATGAGCAGTTCATCAATTTTGCTAAGACCAAGACTTGTTATATGAGTTCCTATGTGGTATACCTTCTCGCAAGAAACGAAGTCTACTCAGCTTTGACCAAAAGAGGAGAAGTCGGCATTGGGCCTAATAAATACCTATCGCATCAGTGTTATCCTCAGTTGCACCTCAAGAGTATCAATCATTATACAAGGTTCAATGATGCATTTGCTATGTTCATAATGAAGAAACTAAGGGGAGAATTTCATAAAAGGTTGTCTAATGCAGCGAGAGAGTTCATTTCAGCATATGGACACTGGTATACTCAGCATGAAAGGTACACTTACCTAAGGATCCAAGGGTTTACATCATATCCGTACAGATTACCAAGATATCCAACTAACAGGATGGTGATGTTAGAGGTTACAAGGCAACTCCTAAGACTCATTAGGTTGCAAAAGTTGAAGAAAAAAGGAGGGATCCAGTTTCCACTTCTTCTTGGACAAAATCTGGAATGTCCATCATTATCAGTGGCTGAATATTCTGAGATAGAGCTTCAGGCATATCATTTGCAAACTCATGGCACCAAGAGGCTTAACTTTGATCCTTTTCAAGTTTGTTGGAAATATAACAGAGAGTTTAAGCATGTCAAGCAGTTGGAAGACCACTGGGCCAGTGCCCAAGATGAAGACGATCTCCGAACACTTCAAAGTTCGAGACTCACCTGGGATTTAGTTAGAGCTTCCAAAGTATTCAGGATTCCAGACCAGTTCACTGAAGATGATACTTTGTTGATAGATGAATTTGATAAAATAAAGGATTTGCCTTATATAGTTGATTGGTCAAAAAAGGATGTGTCCGAAGAAGAATTGATAAAGCCGGTCTTAGCCATGACACAAGTATGTATAAATCAATTATTGCAAGAGATGAATGATGAAGGCCGAGTTCTTACTTACAATAAGATGGATGAAGGAGAACCAGGATAGCATAGTACACATAGCCAACCACAACACAGTGGGACTGATCAAAGTAATAATCCAGCTAGAAAGAGGAAAAGACCTAGTCAAGATCAAGGAGAATCAAGTCGGAGACCTCAAAAGAGGAATAATCCATCTACTTCATCTAATCCACAAGAAGGTGCTTCAGTTGTTCAGAATCCAATACAAGAGATAGAAGTTATAGAAGAAGTTGCCTTGATTCCATCTGAGGAGATTTAGTCAAGTCCCACTGTCATAATGGAGGAGAATGATGATCTTGATCAAGATGAAGTAGGTCAAGCAGAATCTGATGAGGAAGTAGCTCGTGTTCAACACAGTCAAGCTCAAGGACAGCGAGATCTTTCCGTTTTTCCACCTTGGTTGCGGCAAAGGATTGAAGAAAGTACAATTGTAGAAGCTTATCAGCCTGCTCCAGTTGAGGAATTGCTTGTAAATGCACAGAAGAATAATCAGAAGAAGAAAGCAACAGTCTTTTCCAAAATCATTCAAGATTCTGCTGGAAATAGAGAGGTACATATAGCTGTTCCTAGAATTGACAAGGAGTTAGAAAATATGGCACCTGAGGATTACAATATGACTACTATTGGCATGGGTCCAATCACAAGGGAACAGGTAGAAGAGGAACTACAAGAGTCAGTGAACAGTGTAAGAAGCATGTTGAAGCAAGAAAGAGAAGCAAGGATGAAGGTTGAACAAGATTTTAATACATTGAAGCATTACATTCAGCAAGTCATGCAGCCTATCCAACAGAAGGAAGCTACTCCAATTCCTCTATCTATTCTTCCACAAGAAACAGTATCCCAAGTTGAAAACATGAGAACTTCATCTCAGATGATGAAAGGATGGATAGAAAAGACAGAAGAGAAGGCATATACTCACCTTGAAGAAATTGTGCAAGTGTATGATAGAGTCATTAAGCTTAAAGATCGAGTTCAAGCTTTATTAAGAAATTGTGCTGAGTTCAAACCGATCAAGGAGCAATACATGCCACAGCTCGAGTTTAATGGAAGCTCCATTAGAAGACCTAATTCATGATAAGGTGATTGATAGAGATACTCCACATGACTTCATCACTTGGTATTTCTCCTTTCACAACAAGGGGCAACTGGTTGATAAAATTGAAGTAGATATGTCCAGAATAAGAAGTGTTCTTCTAAGAACAGAAAATCATATATACACTGCTTTCACAACAATATGTAATCCTTATGGAAATGTTACTATTGAAAACATAAAGCAACAAGTTAAGGCATTCTACTTTCAGTATGATGGACTTGATGAGGGTCAGCTGGACAGTATATTCACACTTGCATATCGTCTTGGAGAAAATAAGTCTTGGATAAATGACTGGGAGAAGACACTTGGCGTCTATGAGTCAGATGTGGCAGTGGCAGAAGGATCCATTAATGCGGCGACAAGTGTACCAATGGAGGATATTGTTCAAATTGTGTCTAGATTCATTGTATCTCATAGTACTACTACATAAAAGGCATATGATGTGGCTTCCTTATCTTCTTGGAAAGCGTGCCTTTGTTCCTTCCTTCATAGCTTCTTTCATTTAATAAAGTGGGCCTCCTTCATTTAATAAAGGATAGTTTGTTACAACTACTTGTGATGTGGCTTGATCTGGTCCGCTGATTCGGCCGATCGATCTTGACCCTTCTTTCCTTTGAGGTCTATAAAAGAGCTCTCATTGCTCTCATTTGAAGAGGTTGGAAATTCTGAAATTGTTGTAAGAGCTCTCTGAGATAATAAAAGATTCATTGTTTTGGTGATTCTATTTATGTTTCTGAGTGTTGCATGGTTTCAATTTTCAAACGAACATTAAGTTAAGTTATAAGTTTCTTTAAGTTTAAGTTAGTTAATGAAAGGTTGCTTTATTGCTTTGTGGTGAAGTCTATAAGTTCATACCATTTGTAGTCTACGGCTTGTGGATTGCAGTGCATGGTTAGTCTGAACAATTGAACGTCAATTTGATCTTTATGCTTGTTGAATCTTTCATGAGCATAATTGATTTAAACATCTTGTACACCTTTGAAGATTGCACCTATCTTGTGTAGTTGTTTTATCTTGGCGAAACAGGATCTGGTTCGATTTCACTTCAAGTAGTAAACGTCCTTGCATTTAGGATTAGATTAGTGTTTCTAAACCCTACATCTTTTGCCCTTTTTTTTACCATTCAGTTAGGATTAGAACCAAAGAACATCCATTGCTAAATCATACGCCATCAATTGCAGTACTTAGGCTCTCTAGTATTCACTTCCATAGTCCTTGAAACAACAAGTTACTTGAACAATTGTGTAAGTCCCTTTGTGTGTAAACAACAAAATCATACTTAATCGCTGAGCTGTCTCTTACCGAAAACATCAGAAGGAACCTTGGAGTCGTCTCGTTTGATCACCTAGTTCAACATCCGAGAGGCTTTGCTCAAGAGAGAGTCAGATACTCAGTATTTTACTCTAATTGTTGACTTGTTGAAAAACAATCATCAACACTTCCCCCTTGCAATATGTACACCATAGTTCTCTGGCTTCCCTCGTACTCTCCTTGTCGGCCTTCAGTTCTTTCATCATTCTCATCATGTCCTTCCTGAGTGCTTGCACGGTCTTGGACTCATTGTCGCTGTTGTCATCCCTACTCTCCTCGTCATCCGTCTTCCTTTTCCGTCGGAAGGATATTTTATTTTCACTCTCTATATCCATCGCTCGATTGTACGCTTCATTGTATGATGACGGAGGCATGACTTTCATTTTCTTTCTCAGCGATGGGCGCAACCCTTCGATGAACCATCGCTTCTTTAGCCCGTCGGCCGGCTGAGTCTCCAATTTTCCCAACAATTCTTTCAGTCTCCGGTTGTAGGTTCGCACGTTCTCGTGCTTCCCTTGCTTCGTACTGTAGATCTCTGCTACAATTTCACTGTCATCCCTCAGAAGTTTGAATTCGTCTTGGAATGCCTTCTTAAGTAATCTCCATGATGCCCTGTGTGCTTGGTCCAACTCTGTGTACCAGTCGATGGCACTATCTCTCAGTGTCGCTGGAAATGCTTTCAGCCAGTAGTCCACATCATCTTGCCCATTGGCTATCCAAAATCGTCTCGCACGTCTTATAGTGTCGTATTGGATCTTCTGACCCATCCCCCGTAAATTTTGGTAGCTTCTGCCTCTTGACTGGCGGAGTCACCATCCTTCCCCGATGCCCTCCTTGTGCGTTGGACTTGACTGGACTGGTTCTCTCGCAACGTCCCGGTGCGTCACTTGCACTCTTGGCCACGTTCGAGTCTTCCCCGCGTCCTCTGTCGGCGTCCTCTACACCTTGAGTCTCCTTGGGTTCGTTCTGATACTCCCTCTGCCCTGGGGTCTTAGGCTCAGATCTTCCAACTCTCGGCCCTTCGTCGTCCGATATGGATAACTCTCCGATGCGGCATATGCTGTTTTCAATTTCTTCTGTCAATTCATTTTCATTCCCTTTTTCTTTATTTGTCAACGGTGTCTTGAAAATTCCTTCGTTGGCATGATGATGTTCATTGACAATTTGTCTCAATGTTTTCCTTCGTTCTTCTTGTTCCTTTAATCTCAATGATCTTCGTGTTCTTTCCTCTGGTGTTTCATGCCTACTTGGTACTCGGTTCTTATCCTTATTGAGTTGTATGGGCATTAATTGCTACTCGGGTGAGGAGATGGTCGACCTCTTGGTTGACGTGCACTTGATCCCAGATGACTGACTGAGGGATCTCTCGCCTGAGAGCCTCCCTCCGTACGTGGTCCTTGAATGAGTTTTCCCACAAACTGCAAGGTCTTCTGTCAAAGCGTCTTCACGATCCTCGTTTGCTTGTACTGGCTCTTCAGTCGGCTGCCCCATCACGACGCCATTTTCATTGTGTTTTTTTTTTTATGACAAGTCCGATGGTTTCCGACGACTCAACTTGTCATCTGATGGCCTCGGATGACTCAACTTGTCATCGACTTGTCACCCGATGGCCTTGGACGACTCAACTTGTCATCGACTTGTCACCCGATGGCCTCGGATGACTCAACTTGTCATCGACAACCAACTTGTCATCCGATGGTCTCCGACGACTCAACTTGTCATCCGATGGCCTTGGACGACTCAACTTGTCATCGACTTGTCACCCGATGGCCTCGGACAACTCAACTTGTCATCGACTTGTCACCCTCGACCCGTTTTCGAACTGGGAACGGCGCCAAATGTTTACCGCAATATGGTGTGTTTCACAGAATATGAAGTAAACAGAATTAAGAAGTAGTAGTATAGTGCATCATACGAACATAACAGAATTACTCAGAACGGACTATTGTTTTCATCATTGATTCACAGGAAACATTACAATGTTCATAACAGCAACATAATATTTCATTGTGACTCCAATGTCTGCACATCAACTATTGTCAAATCACCGATATCTCTGACTACAATGCATTGACGATTAAATACTCATGGCCAAGGTTGGTTGTGACGCCAACCGTTGGTACCGACTCCAAACTACCCGACCCGTCGGTTGGTACCGACAACTAATTACACCTTATTACGTTATTTATTCACTTAACTAATTTGCTGTCTACAGAGCCCTATTTCAAACCATGCGTGAAAAGGGATTCAAGGATAAACTATTGAGCAATGCTTGGACCCTAGACTTGGCGAAATTGATAGTTCAAATTGCTTTCCCGTTCCCAAAAGTGTTGAATAGACCTATAAGAGATATGACGAGAAAAACAGGATTATCAAGAATGTTGAAGGAATTCTAGTTTTCACCTTGAATAGGCATTTGTTTTAGAGGGTTTTTGGTTTGAACCTAGATGCTAGGACCCCCTTCAATTTAAGGCAATTAGCTATTGAATATAGAAAGGGTAGAAATAGTTATTAAGTTAAATGACTGTCACACCACAGAATCAAGAGTGTGCCTCATGAGTTGGAGCCTATTCCAGAAGAAGAGGTAGAGTCCCTTGACATGGACAAATTTGAGGAATACTACCAAGACACATATCAAGCATTGTGTCAGATTATGGGGATTGATGTGCAGCCTAAGATTTCTTAAGGAGCTATTGTTTTGGCAAATGGCATTCAGCATGCTCACATGAACATATTATTTGACTATGGGGGATACCTGGCAGATTAAATGCATAATGACTATGTAAACTTTAGGAAGTTAGGGATTGAGAAGATCTTCTTGAGATATTCAATGTTGTGTTATATTTACTTGTATATACTAGCAAGAGAGTGGGATGATAAGGTAGGAATTAAGTATAGATCCCCAATGCTAGCTGATGATCAAGTCAATCCGGTGCAGATGCAGTCCATTCACATGGACAAGGATCATCGATATCCTCAGTATAATGTGTTTGAGACATTTTTTGTCAATCCCTTATTGAAGAGGCTAGGATGTAACAAGAGGTAAAAGAATTCATTAGGCCTCTGGCATTCAAACCAGAGGGAGCAATTAGAAACAATTGGGGAAATTTCTTTCACGAAGAAGACACATTGTTGAGAATATATGAGACCATGGCTTCCCCTTTTATAGACTGCCTTATTTTGTACCAGATAGAGTTGCCTTTCTAGAGGCCATAAGGCAAATGCATTCTGTGGACAAGTACCATTTTAAAGACCCTCAAAAGAAAGGCTTCCTCTCAGGCCAGATTAAGATTTGCAAAATTTACTATATGGGGAAGAGAAGGCTTTGAGAAAGCTTTGAGAAGGCATCTGAATGGGTCAACATGTTAGGAATGGGCAGAGATATGGTCAGAAACCATGATCCTGAGAAGTTCATCCACAATATTAGAAGAGAGCAAAATAGATAAGATTTCCAGTATGATTATAATGAGCTTGATGATCTAATTAGGAGCTGTGTGGATGACCTCGACAAGCTGATCAGCAGGAACAGATGGCTGAAGATGATGGCAGAAAAAATTAGAACATTAAATAATCCAACCTATCAAGGTGCATTTCCAGAGATAACAGACAAAATTGAAACGATGCAAATATTATTGGATAATCTAGAAACAGTTGGACAAGCCCTGAAAAGGGAGGTGCATGCACAGAAAGAGGCTTCATTGCAAATTTTGGAGGAGAGATCTATTTTTAGGCCTGCTTCACCTTAGGCCTCAGTTGATCAAACCTCTGTGCAGTTTTAAGAAAGAACAAGAAGGGCTTCTCCATCAACAACTACATCTTTGCCCTTACACGAATCGAAAGGGAAACCTCCAAAGGCAACATCGCCTTTTGAATCATTTGCTTAAGCATAGAGAAGTGTTGTGAAAGGAGTTAAGGCCCAAGAAATTCATCTTGTTAGCTATGAAGATATTGAAGGGGTCAGAGACATTGTGCCTCTAGATGATCCTATCCTTGCTACAATTGCATCACCCTCTCAACAAACAGGGCTAGAACTAATTGCTCCAAATGCAGTAAGGAGCAAAGGATATTAGAGATGTTAGGCAGAAGACTTGTGATGAGTTCCTTGCAGATGATGAATTTATTAAGACTGAGAAATTCAAGATGTTTGCCACAATGATGAGGATAAGAGCTAAAACCAATGAGCAGGCAAGATGAGCTCATACCAAGCTAATGGGAGAGTATATAGATACATACCCTTAGCCTTTGAGGTAAACAACAAAAACATCACTCCAAAGCAAGGGAAGAAGCTGGTTAAAGAAAGTGGATGTTTATTGCTACCTGACTAGGACATTTCATCAGCAATAGCATTCAATAGCATCAGGGGGAGGAGTAATGAAGAGGATATATTTAGCACCCTTGATGAGGCAAAGAAGTTCTACTTTGGTTCTGCCTACAACCCAGATTATCAAACCTTGGCAATATAGACCTTAGCTCTAGAACATGATAAGCCAAAAATAGACTATGATCTTCATGGGGTAGTTAGTCAGCTATTTGTGAAAAGGGTATGAGATGTGTTGGCCTCAGAAGCAACTTTATTGGTAGTCCATACTGCCCAATTCAGTGAAGCAACTTCTAAGACTGTAAGCCGACTTTAGTATGAAACAAAAAGAAAACATGGATTTGAAAGAAGCATTGAAGAATGCTTATTCTTTGATAGACAAACATCAAATTTAGATCCAAGCAGTGGAATAGAAACCCATCATGCTCTTGCAAGTACTTAACAAGGAAGCAATGTTTTAGAGTAGAAGGTAAACAAGTTGAGAGACTTGCTTAAGAAGTCTCAAGAGAAAGAAAAAGAAGCCATAAATAAGGCCAAAGAATACAAAGCCAATGCAGAAGAATTGATCAAAGGTACTTTTAATACCAGGGTACAAAACTTAATAAGGTTGGCAGATGACCTCTGGAAATGCTATTTTGATATCATTGTGCATCTAGCCAATGGGATAAAATTGAGTTTAAATTGGTTTAGATCAAAAGTAAATGGATCCCAAGGATCTACCAGTTAAACACAATCCATAGGAATGCAGGGGGTGCCACTAGAGCCAATACAAGAATATCAACCACTAATGCTATATGAAAATTTTACACACTAATGCTATATGAAACTTCTACTTTCATAGAGAAGTTAAAAGCTGATATGGAGGATAAAAGGTCAGAATTTTGAAGTCTTGTAGACTCCAAGGTACTTGCAGTTGAGGGACTAGATGGCATAAGAAAAGCACTAGGGTTTTGGAAAGAGGATTTTAATGTTATTGCCCTTTTGTTTGCCAATCTGCTTTTCTCATGTGAAAAGGTGGACCCTATCTTGTTTAGTCATCAAATTGACAAGATAGTGACTCTAGAAACAAGAGCAAGCAATTTTGTCAACGAATGCAGGGTTCTATTGGATGCTAGATATTGGGCAAAGGTTAGCAAAGCTAAAGAAATAATTGAAGCTGACCTGCCCAATGACTAGGAATGAAACTAATGGCTAAAAATGTTTTCTAGAGGTCTTGTCAGAATTTTGTATTCTTTCAAAGTTGCAGTGAGTGGTCAAATCCAGTACAAAGGGGTCATGTGCCCTTCTATTTTGACAGTGTGGAGCTAGTTCTGAAGCTTCACATGTGAGTTGATGTTATTATACATGGTGGTATCCCCTCTGGTCACATGTTATGGCAGGAAATGGTGTCCCCACAAAATATGTGATCATTCTTTTAGTCTATATAAGAAGACTTGGGACTTGCAGTATCTCAACAAAGTATTTGAAATGCATGTTTGTTTTGTTTTGAAGATTTGGAAGATATTAGAGGATCGGTTTCACCTGGTTTCCATGATATCAGTGGTCCAACATGGGTGAGAATCAAATAAGATATTGAAAGGACTGAGAATAGTTCTTCCAGTTTTCGGATTTTGGGTTTTTGTTTGAAGAATGGGATAATAAACTTGGGAAGAGACAATGATTGAGTCCCCTCCCACTACAAAAGGACCTTTGATGTGGTGAGGGGCAGCTAACTCTTATTGGTGTTTGCTTAGCAGATTCTTGAAAGTGTAGGCCTGACAGTTAAGTTAATTGCGGCCTCACTATATTTTTGTCCAAAGTTGTTTTCCAAGTGATAACTGCTTTATTAAGATTGCAAAGCATTTGGGACAAGTGTCAATCATCTCTGTGAGATGACCATTGTCCCTTTGCTATAAATACGGGTTAATCACTTGTGTAATATAGGATCAGTCAGCTATTTTTGTAAGCACATTCATGCAAGTATCCATATACAAAGCTCCTATGGAGCAAGACGTTGTAATATGGATTTTGTTATAATACCTTGAAGTTATAATTTCATTTTTAGAAATCAATATAAGACATCTTATTTTCTTCACAAACTGTCTCCGTCATTTACTGAATATTTTAGGGGATTTGACAAATCCCTAGGCTCACAATTGTTGTGTTTGTGTTAAAGATTAGTTAGTTTGCCATTCAAGTAAAGGTTATAAATCTTTCTTTTCCATTCAAGTAAAGGTTATAAATCTTTCTATCTTAATATCTTGGGTATTTTGATAAGTGGTGTGATGGAAAAACATGATCTATGAAGGTTAAATAGGAATATGCATTTGAGGATTTAAAACTCTGCAAGTCGGAGCAAATCGGTTAAATCCATATGGAAATGAATTCTTCTTTGCATTATTGCAACTAATTTATTTTATTGACTCTGTTTGTCTAGGATTAGGCACCAGCCTTGCATTAGCTTTTTATATTGCACCTACAAATCATAAATGGAATCACTCAAGTGTAAATTATATGATTTATTATATGATTTATGAATCCACACTGAACTTAAGGGTATTAAGGGTTACATAATAAATTGATTTTTTACACACCCTTTACTCATACATTTGTGGATTAATTAACCTTTTTGCAATTTTAGATCTCTGATTGCAATTTCACATAAACCTAACACAGAATGGATTAGTGACAGAATATTTGGGTTAAGATCTGTGTCATAGGGGTTAGTTTTGTTTACAATAGGTCTTAATAAGTTTTCAATTAACTGCGAGATCTTTCAAAGGATCACCTTCCTGAGTGTTGCAGAGCTCAAAGTGTAGAAAAGCTGAACCTGTTCTTGTCAGTGGCTTGATTTGGCAGTATTTTGATTGTAGAGCATCACTTGACCTTTTAAGTTTTAACTTGTCTCTACCCGGAGTTAAAGGTTCTCATTAGTGTATCTCTTAGAAATACTGTGAACTGATTGGAGCACCAACACATAAAAAATAAATACAGATTACATTTCCAGTATAGAGATTTTATGTTAAAAAAGATGATACCATATGTTCCTTTTTTTCTTCTCGTTTTGGTACATACTTTTTATTGTGTGTCCCATTGGTAACTTTTTATTAAATCCATTATTTATCAGGACTATACTTTGTTGCCATGTCTTGCCTGTATATAATTTGAAGAATATAGGCATAGGAAGTCAAATGAATGGAAAAGAACTCCAAATACTCATTTATTTTATACATTTGAAGAGATTTGTCAGATAAGCTATAGTAATGGTCAAATGTCAATAGGAATGCAGAATAAATTGCTTCTGAAATTATCTTTTGTTTCTGTTGCAGGTGGATGGGCATCTAACTCAAAGCTATAGTCTACAGTGTTAATCCAGTTTTTCAGCAAGTTAATTATAAGACTTCTGATAATTCTCTGAAGCATTTGAAGAAAACTTATATTCTGCTAATTGATATTGACAGTTTTTATAAATCTATTTGTCTTATTATTTATATAAAGAATAAAGACTTGTATATAATTATAGTTGATGAAATGTGACAATTCTAGGAATTGCATAATCTGCTTGTCTGAACTTTCCTATTTTATTTGGTGAAGAATAATTTTATTTTAATATCAAAGTACAAAACTTGGCTCTGAGTCATGGCTACAGGGCCACTAATGAAGGCCAAATTAAGACTGAAGACTGAACCTATAACTATGAAAGCACAATATGTATAGGCTATCAAAAATTAGTAATGCCTTTGGCAAAGCTCAAAAACCATGGGTATTTAACAGCTTTTCAAGGAACATGAAATAGTAAGACCCTAAATTGGGCTCACAGGCCTTCTAGATAAACTTTTAAACTGAGAGAAACAAGTGACTCAACGAGACATTGAAACTAATAGAACACGCGAGAATTTGGTTAGGTCCAAGGCCAGCAATGTCCTAGAGGTGAAATAGCCTGTTAGTAATTGCTCCAAGAACCTCAAAGTGTTCTGTTTGTATGACAAAGATTTGATGGCCAATTTTGTTGAGAGTATCCATGTCTTCCTTGTGCCTCGCCTTTCAGCCATCAGCCTGATTTGAGTGTTCCATATATAAAGCAAAATACCACCTCAGCATGTATTCTATGAACTAGGCTTGCTTTTTAACTGCTTCATCTTTAGCTCCAGAGGCCAACATCTCTGCTTTAGCACCAACCTTATGAAGCTTAAACATCTTTCTTATTATGGCAGAAGTCTGATTGGCTAGGGATGCTCTGTGGTCCAGGTATGGTAAATATTGGTTCAGTTATGAAGTATAAAGTACGACCAATAAGAAATTTGGTATAGTGTTCAAGAGCATCACGCAATGTAACTCATATACTGAAGAGAAAGTGCAATATTAATAAGTCAAAGAGGGACATAGCATACTAGTAAGAAGATGGAATCTGTTTTATTTCATCTCTGAACTGGTAAGAATATTGCTTTACTCATTTTTGAATTTAGAATAAAGACAGAAGACAGATGACTTAGAAGTCAAATTAGCAAAGATAAGCAGAAGTTAATGTAGGCTTGGTGTTTAAGAAAGAATACACACCAAGTTCCAACAAAGACATGCTCAATAATCATGCACACATAGATGTTGGAATCTTCTTGTGGATCTCTATCGTATCAACTAAAATACTTTACCATGGTCTCAATTCTGTCTTGTAGCATGAGTTGCCATGGGTTATGTGTGGTGCTCTTGCAAGTGCCAAGAATGCTAATTGATGTTGCAAGATTATGGTGTGTGAGTTGATGAATGAAGTACTTACTATGCATATGAAATATTCACTGCTGGCATGACCATCAACTTTGATGGCAGTATATGCTTTAATTCCGGGTCCTTCGAAATTGCCTACCGAATTGTAGAAATACGGCTTGGGTATTGGTTCAGGGCTGAGACCCTGGGGTTCAGCCTGGGCAGTCTGGGTACCTTGTGGGTCTGTCCCTAGGAAAACCCCCAAAAAGCAGGTGAAATAAAAATTAAAAAAACGGATTGTCAGGCTGTTCAGCTCTGTAAATTTTCTTCTTGTAAATGTTTCTGATCCGAAATTCCATTTGAACGGTTGTTAACGGATTTTCAGGGCCCTGCTGATGCTGCTGTGCACTTGGATGGCTTTGCCTGCTGCATTTTCATTTTAATCTAGCCTTTACACAGTAGTCTGACAGTGGTGGAGAGAGGAGGCATTGACAACATTGCAACTGACATTCAAGCGTGCTAAAAGGAATTTCATCACCATCAAATGGAATTTTCAATTTCGACCTAAGCCAATGGATATTGAAATGTGGCAAATGGAATTTATTGTTTATAAAATTATAAACTATTTAATTATTTTAATATATTTGTATTATATAGGTGCATATATTTATATTATATTACAAATATTTATTTATTATATTATATTTAAATATGTATATATATTTATAAATAATATATTATATTACAATTATATATGTACCCAAACTTGGGGAAAAAAAATCCACCAAATTATGAACCCGAACCTCAAGCCCAAATCCAAACTGACAACTTAGGTTTAGTTCTATTTTGTGGCCCCCCCTTGTAAGCAATGGCCCTTCCACTCATGATTAAGAGAGGAGCTCGGCTTGAGCTTTATCAACAGATGCTGCTTAGATTGGTATGGATATTGACCGTGCTTTACTCCTAGGAACATAAGAATCTTAATATGGCCTTAAATTAAACAATCTGATCTATCATAGCTGGTGCCAAAATGCTCTGAATCTATGATTTCTGGTTGAAATGGCACAATTTGTATTGACTCAAGTAGTGTTGAATCAAATGGCTTGAAGCTTGAATCTGAAGACTGAAGGTAAGTCAAAGTGTCAAACTATGTAGATATGTGAGCTACGAAGGTATCATCTTAGGACCACATTTGAGAGTTATGAAATTGCATTTGAACACTGAAATTTTCTTTCTGAAAAAGTATCCAAACTGTCACTAAATATGAAGTCTCGCACAAGTTGTGAAGGTAACCTTCCTATATGATTCGAGGTAACTTTTTAAGTAGCCAGGGAATTTGTGAACAGCCTAGCACACAGCATTTATAAAATTTGCAAGGCCAACAAAGCTCTTCACTTCTATGAGGTCGTGACATATACCAGTTTCATGTGGCCTTGATCCTGTCATGGTTGACTTGAACTTCATTTTCATTAATGATAAAGATACTGAATTGACTTAATGCAAAAGATCACACGCTATAGATTTGGTTTGGGTTTGTTCTTCCTGACCATTTAACACTTATGCAGGTCCCTAATGTGTTCTTCCAATGTGTTGCTGTAAATTAAGATGTTTTCAATGTTAACCTTCACAAAGCTGCCAGCAAAAGGCTGTAGGACATTGTTCTTTTGATGCTCATGCAATGCATACACAGCGAAGTGGAACCTGGCTAACTAGAAGGCTTTTTGTCTTGGATAAAAAGGAAAAATAAAGAGATTGGCTTTGATTATTTGAGTAAAAGCATTAATCTTAGAATTTACCAGAAAGCAAGAAAAGCAGTGTTATTCCCTAGCACGTTCTTATAATAAAAAATTGCATATTATAGAATTTTTTATAAAGCAAAAAAAGCCATTTTATTCTTGTACAAATAAAGAGAATGTCCAGAGTCTAGGTGAAGATCGAGGAGAGAATATGAAGGATGGGATAGCGAGACAACTTTTGTACAACCTTCATAATGAATTGAATAAAGTAATTTAATTCACTAATTATCAAATTTTGTGCAATCTTCAATTGGGGTTTTCTTTGGTATTTTCTTGGCAAGTTCTTTTGCTAAATTGAAGGAGTCCATTTAATGTAAGCAAGTGAAACTATAGGATTCATCATTTCATGATGATTACTTAGTGCATCGTTTTGTTATCAGAGCAACGTGTATGGACTGAAGAGGAGCTGCTTTGGTTGAAAAAGAAGAGGAAGACAAATACCAATACCTGGCATAAGAAACCTGGAGAAAGAACATTTTAGAAGAATATAATCCTCAGAAAAATGAGATTAAAGCTTGATGGGTTTGAAGATTAGGGAATGTAAATAGCTCTATTCAAGATAGAATGCTATATCCAGTGGAAAGACTCGGAATACATATTGAAGAAAGTTACAAGAATGAAATCTGAAGTCTACAAGTATTGAGGGGATTAAAGTACAGGTACATTGAAAGATTTGATGCAAGAACTCGATCAGTTTCTGACTTAAAGAATATAGCAGCAGAGAACCAAAGAAGGGTGAAGTTTGCAGCAAGGATAATGAAGTCCTGCACCGAACTTATTGTGAGATAATTTGCAGAAGGATCATACAAGACAATGTAAGGAAGAGATTGCATTCTGTGCAATGGTACTTGGGAAACTGAGGACCAGATTTTTCTCTAGACTATCATCAGACTCTGTTTAGACGACTTTGAAATTTGAAGCAAATGGAACTGCTGATGTAGGAGCATACAAAGCAATCTATGAAAATAAATGTTCAAACTAACAGGAACGAAGATGAGCCACGAACTATAGACATATATTGATAGATTGAATTTTAAAATTCAAAAAGAGATTGAAATTGCAAAGTTGCATTCTGTGGAAAGACTTTTCAATTTTCATTCACGAGGGAATGAAAAATATGGCACAAAAAATGCAGATGGAGAAAAGTTCACTGTTGAGCTAAAGGGAGTACTTCTAGACCCATCCAATTAGATGAAGAAAAAAATACAAAAGAAGCAGCAGTAGGAATGATGAAATACAACTGTGAATGTGTTGGGTTTTAGGACATGGAATAAGAACAAGATTTGGAGGCTCTAGGATGCCCTTAATTTTCTATATACATAACATTAAGTACGGAAGACCCCAAAATGTTTTCAAAACACAGAGAATGTTAACAAGAACTTGATTGTGCAGGAAGAAGAGTTGTCATTTGAAGAAATTGAAGGAGAAAATTGTGAGAATTTGATTCTGCAAAGATTTCAAGTAATAAGTAGTCCCAAGAATCAGACAAAATATGGAAAAGTTAATATGGATGATGTGCATGTTGGAGGGAAGAAAACATCTTGGAGGGAAGAAAACATCTCTTGAAGCAATTGAAAACACATTTCTACCTCTTCAGTTGCACTTTTAAGAAAGAGTCCAACGAGCCTTAAGAGGTTGAGGAAAAACAAATCGAGGAAGCAAGAGTTAAACATGAAATGCAGAAATATATTGAACAGTGGAATGATATGCAAAGCTGGGAACTGCCTGCCTACCTGATGTGGACTTCACCTGCAAATCTGCATGTAACGCATAAGCACTTGCAATATAGTGGCTCTTTGTATTGCATTACAAATGTTTGATAGAGATGAGAGATACATATTTTAGGGCTTTCCCTTGCTATATACTCAATGTGAAAGAAAATTCTAATTAATCTCTGTCCAACACATGATCTAACTTTTTATATATCCTAGGCAGGCAAGACATTAATTGAATAGTAACTAAGACTAAGGGCTAGGAGTACATGCTAAAAACATAAGAATAATAATGTGTTCTTAGGTACACAAGTGTTAGAGCTGTGTTTCAGTTCTGTATTTCTGTTTTCTTTAGAGGAATTAAATTCCTGTACATCTAGAACTGTTAGCTGTTTCTAGCTATAAAATTTTCCTTGAGCCTTATTTGTTAAATTCTGTAAATCATGGTAAATAGATTCTGCACTATAATCTAATTTCTACAAGAATAAAAACAGAAATTAAACCTATCAAAACAGCTTCTGATTTAATATGATGCTAGAATCAATGTACACATCTAATAGAAAACAATAAATTAAAAATCAATGAATGACTGCTAAAACTTTTTCTCTGATTTTCATTAGATCTGTAAGCTCTATTACTAAAAAATAAAATAAAACCTCTTCTAAATCATAGTTATGCCCTTTCAATTTATAGATCTGAGAAAGGGCATACATGGGAGTTATCAACAGTCAACAAGTTCCAAATCTGTATGAACAATCAAACTTAACTCCAAATCTGCATAAACAGTTAGACTCAACCCTAAAAATCTGCATGAACAAATGAGTTAGTGTGTTCCAAGAGATAGTTTAGTTTCTCTTGGATTGTGTGCCCTATCTCATAGTTCAACTTAAACAAAACAATCTATTTCTAGTTAAAACTTAAATAAGACAACTAAATTGAAAATAGATTTTACTAAACTTAGCATTCAAACTGAAACTAAAAGATAACCTTATCCTAAAGTTGGTGCATGGATTAACTAAGTTTTATTAACAACTATCTAAAGTTGCATCCTAATTGGAACTAAACCTTAGTCTTTGTTAATTAATGCTACACCTTAATTGGAACTGAAACTTTGTCTTTGTTAATTGATGCTGCATGCTAACTGGAACTTGTTAGGGTTAGCCAACAGAAATATCAATTAAATGCAAATAAAGATTAAACAGAGGAATGAAAATACACAGAAATAATAACAGCGAGAGACAAGTTTTAACGTGGTTCACCCAAACTCGGACTACATCCACTAACATAGAGTACAATATTATTATCCAGTAAATCAAATCAATTACAACCAACAATCCTTGCAACTCAATACTGTTGCAAATGCTACAATACAATATTGAAATCCCCATCCGTGACAGACATCCCAGCAGCTTATAACAAGCCTTTTGGAAGCTTCTAAAATTAGGGTTTACAATGTCGTTTTTCTTTTGTCGGTTAACAAAATTAACAACTGACTCCGAACGAGCAAAAAAAGAGGGAAATTTTTTTTTTTGGGAGCTGCACCCTCGAACCCCAAGTTCTCGGGGGTTGCCGCCCTCGAACCCTCGCTCGAGGCCCGACCCGGCCGTGAACCTCAGCGAGGATACATGACGAGTGTACAATACTTGCATGATCAGTCGCCACATACCAACAATCTCCCACTTGGAGACTGATCATGCTCCACAGCAAACAATTTCCCACTTGGAGACTGATCCTAGACGACATCGCTGCGCGTGCAGCTCCCACTAGAAATAAGCACCCTAGAATTTGCTGTTCTATTTTTTGGTTTTCAGTCTTGAAGACCAACCGAAACTGAAGAGGAGCTCAACTTCTCCCTTGTCATTGCCTTCGTAAACATATCCGCTGGATTTTCATCTGTATGTATCTTTTCTATCCGTAACTGTCCATCATCCAACACCAACCAAATGAAGTGATACCTCAACTGTATGTGTTTGGTCATTGAATGCAAGACAGAATTCTTTGCAAGATGTATGGCACTCTTGTTGTCCATATACAAAGAACTGTTAGCTTATTGTTTGCTTAATTTTTCTATGAAAGATTGCAGCCATATCATCTCCTTGCTTGCCTTTGTTGCAGCTACATACTCTGCCTCCATGGTGGATAAAGTAACCACCTTTTGCAACCTGAAGATCCAACTCACCGCTGTCCCACCTACAGTAAAGACATAACCTGTAGTACTCCATCTGATATCAATATCCCCTGCCAAATCTGAGTCTACATAGCCTGCTAAATTAGTATTAGAGCCCCCAAAACATAAGTGTTTATTGGATGTACCTCTCAAATATCTGAGAATCTATTTTACCGCATTCCAATGCTTCAATCTAGAATGACTCATATACTTGCTTACGACTCTTATAGCATGTGCAATATTTAGTCTTGTGCATACCATGGCGTACATTAAACTTCCTACAACTGAAGCATATGGTACCTTGGACATTTTTTCTTCCTCCTTTTGTGTCTTATGACATATCTCTTTAGTCAATTTCAAATGACTAGGCAAAGGTGTGCTGACAGCTTTTGCATTCTCCATATGGAATCTCTGCAACACCTTTTTAACATAATCATCCTGAGATAGAGTCAATTTTCTGTTATTCCTATCTCTGCAAATTTTCATACCAAGGATTTGTTTTGCTGCCTCCAAATCCTTCATAGCAAATGATTGTGCTAATTGTTGTTTTAACTCTCTTATGTGATCTATGTTAGACCCTGCTACAAGCATGTTATCAACATATAAATATAAAATAATGTAGTTGTCATTATCCAACCTCTTTAAATAAACACAATGGTCAGAATTACCCCAGTTGTAGCCTTGCTCAGCCATAAAACTATTAAATTTCAAATACCATTGCCGAGGTGCTTGTTTCAAGCCATATAAACTCTTCTTCAATTTGCACACCTATTTCTCCTTACCTTTGACCTCAAATCTTTGGGGCTGTTCCATATATATTTCCTCCTCCTTCAAATGCAAATCTTCAGCAGCCACAATACTTAAAATAGTACGAATAGAAGTCATCTTAACAACCGGAAAAAAAATCATCAAAATCAATGCCCTTTTTTCCATACAAATTTTTTTACAACTAATCTGACTTTAAATCTTTTCTTACCTCCATCTTTATTCAGCCTATAAACTTATTTGTTTAGTAAAGCATTTTTACCTACAGGTAACTTACATAATTCTCAAGTCTGATTTTTTTGCATCGAGTCCATTTCTTTTTTATTGCAAGCTCCCACTAAACCTTTGTGTCAACCTGCATAGCTTCATCATACCCTTCCGGTTCACCAACATTTGTTAACAAAATAGAATACAAAGAGGGAGAAAACCTTTCAGGAGGTCTACATAGCCTTGTTGACTGTCTGACATTCACTGGAGTTTGTGGTATTTCTTGTTGCTGTTGCAGAGCATGAGGAACCACTGGAATATTATTAGCTGGAGTATCATCCAGCACCACATAATCTTTTTCTTTCTTCTCATGCTGTTGCAACTGATCTTTGTACAAAACCTTCTCATTGAATACATCTCTATTTTTCACAATTTTTAGATTTTCAAAATCCCAAAGCTTATAACCAAATTCATCAATGCCATATCCAACGAATGTACATTTTTTTTATTTTGCATCCAACTTGGTTCTATTTTCAGAATCTACATGTGCAAATGCTTCACGTTCGAAGGTTTTGAGAAAATAATAACTCACCTTCTTACCTGTCCATGCTTTCTCTGGAATACCACAACCCAAAAAAACTGAAAGACTTCTATTAATTAAATATACAACGGTATTGACAGCCTCTGCCCACATGTTTAAAGGTAGCCCAACATGCAATCTTATGCTCCTTGCACGCTCCATTAGTCCTATTCATGCGCTCAGCCACTCCATTTTCTTGTAGAGTCCCTGGAACCATGTTCTGCCTACGAATTCCATTAAAGAAACAATAATCCTCAAATTCTTTGCTACAATACTCACCACCATTATCAGATCTGAGACATTTTAATCTTTTACCTGTCTCATTCTCAACCAAGCTTCTCCATTTCTTAAATGTTTCAAATACATCAGATTTTTGTCTAAACAAATAAATCCAAACCTTCCTAGTTGCATTATCTATGAATGTAACATAATACCGAGAGCCACCGAGAGAAGATGCCTGCGCCGGTCCTTATACATCTGTATGCACAAGCTCCAACTTTTTATCTTTCTTTTAGTTCCCATCCTTGAGAAAACTCTTTTTTGTTTGCCATACACAACTTTCATAGAAATCCATATTAATACATTTCAGACCTAGTAAAACTTTTTTAGAGTGAAGTACTTTCATACCTTTTTCACTTATATGCCCAAGTTTGTTATGTCACAGTGTTGTCTCAGAACCTGCAGCAACTATTTTAGTCTCTTCCTGCGAACTTGCAGCAATTGTCCCTAAACTTGTTTGATTTTTCTCTGCAACAACTTAAGTAGAAGGAACAATATGACTTTTATAAAGATATAAGGTGCCTACTTTCACACATTTTGCTACTATTAAGGCACCTCTTGTAACTTTTTAATTTTTATCAGTAAATGTAACAATGCAACCTTCATCACCTAGCTACTTTGCTGAAATTAATTCCTACTCAGCCTTGGAACGTGCCTTACCTCTTGTAGTAGCTAATGATTCCTATTATGCAACTTAATCTTGATTCTTCCCTTTCCAACAATTTGATAGGGTTCGTTATTTTCTAAATAAACCAGCCCAAAATCTCTTTGGACATAATCAAGAAAATAACTTCTATGGGGCGTAGCATGAAATGAGGCCTCTGAATCTAAAAGCCATGAATCATCAGCATTATCTAGGGAAAGAATCAAAGTATCATCTTCAGATTTATTACTTATCACATTTGCCTCCTTATTGCTTTTTTGTTTGTCTCCTTTATTCTTCTGAGACCAACAATTTTTCTTTAGATGACCTGGTTTCTCACAATACCAGCAATCCTTCTGTCTTTTGAATTGGGACCTCTTGTCCTTTGATTTTCCTCGTGACTTCCCATGACCTCCAGAACCTTTTCCTCTCTCCTTTGATCTGCCCCTATTTTCTGCATTCAAAACACTACTTAATGTGAACCCTCCTAAGCTTTTCCTTCGCATTTCCTCACTAAGGATAACACCAACAACATCATCAAATTTCAAAGTATTTGAACCAGAGACAGTTACTTACAACCATTACCAAGCTATTCCAACTTTCTGACAAAGAACATAAAACCAAGAGAGCCCTCACTTCTTCATCAAATTTCACTTTTACAAAAGTTAACTGACTAGTAATCATATTAAACTCATTTAAATGATCTGTCACAGATCCACCTTCAATCATTTTTAGATTAAACAAACACTTCATGAGAAATACTTTATTTGAGGTTGAGGGTTTTTCATACAATTTAGCCAAAGCTTTCATTAGTTCACTTATTCTCGTCACTTCTGTTATATTGAACGCCACAGATGGTGCCAGGCACAACCGAATGGTTTCTAGTGCCTTTCTGTCCAGAAGATTCCAATCCTCATTAGTCATTGTTGTCGGTTTTTTGGCTATTCCTTCCAACGGCCTCCATAAATCCTTCTGATAGAGATAATCCTCCATCTGCATCTTCCATAATTGATAGTTTTGCTCATTCAATTAACTACCTTCAATTTACCCTCGTCTGCCATTACTCTCACTCAACCGTGAGACTCTCACTCAACCGTGAGACCTTCTCGTAGATGATAATCGAACACAACCCGCTCTGATACCACTTGTTAGGGTTAGCCGATAGAAGATATCAATTAAATGCAAATAAAAATTAAACAGAGGAATGAAAAAACATAGAAATAATAACAGCGAGAGACAAGTTTTAATGTGGTTCACCCAAACTCAGGCTACATCCATCAACAGAGAGTCCAATATTATTATCCAGTAAATCAAACCGATTACAACCAGCAATCCTTGCAACTCAATACCACTGCAAATGCTACAATACAATATTGAAATCCCCACTCGTAACATACATCTCAGCCGCTTATAACAAGCCTTTTGGAAGCTTCTAGAATTAGGGTTTTACAATGTCATTTTTTTTTGGTCGGTTAACAAAATTAACAATTGACTCCGAATAGGCGAAAAAGGAGGGATTTTTTTTTTTCGGGGGCGGGGCCAGACCCAGCCCCGAACTTCAGTGAGGATACATGACGAGTGTACAATACTTGCATGATCAATCGCCACATACCAACAAAACTGTTATTACTGAAGAAGACTATCCAAGGTACTATATATAGTCTAACACTCCCTCTCACTAAGGAAAGTATTCTCCATCATGCTAAATCGTTCTTTAAATATTTTGAACTTTCTTTTTGCAAGAGGCTTAGTCAATGTATCAACAACTTGTTGATATGTTGGAATGTACTACAGAACCACAACTCCCTTCTGAACTTTGTCTTTGATGAAGTGGTACTTAATCTCAATATGCTTGGATCAATCATGAAATATTGGATTTTCAGAGAGTGATACAACTTTGGTTGTCACTATAAATCATGATATTGTCCAAAGTTTGATCTGTCAACTCTACTAGTAACTTGCCGAGCCAAATGGCTTCACAATTGTCAAAATTGGTTACTGTAGATTAATGAGAACAAAATGAAGATTAAATACTAATCAAATGCAAAAATACACGATTATACCTCATAACGAACTCACAAATCCAAGAGGGAAGAAGTTGCACCCGAATAGTCTTCTCCGATTTTACCCAAGACTAGAGTGTAGATGTGGATTGCTCAAGACTTTTCAACACAAATGTAGATGAGAGACAAGTGGATTCAGATGGATTAGATGGAGATGAGGCAAGATTTTGACATTATGATGTTAGGATGAGGAGATTGTGGAGTGATTTTGGTAGAGGTTTGATGCATGAAGGAGTCTCTCCAAAATGGCTTGGAGAGGGTCTTATTTATAGACTTTCGGAAATGAGGATGGAGGGTGAGGATTGAAGGATGAGATCAAGGGCTAGGAATAAAAGTAAATCTTTTATTCATTTTTGGGAAGAGGGGTGATAAATGAGGTATGGGTGTGAAAGAATGTGAAATGAATTAAAAATTCATTTGGGGAATGGGAAATGAATTAAGAATTCATTTTGGGGATAAGAGGTAATGAATGAGGATGGGTGAGGTAAGGGTGTGTAAGAGAAGTAAATGTGATGTGTGATTTATTTGAATTTTTAATTTGGGGGATGTGGGGAAGGGTGTTAAACTAGGTTTGACCACCCACATGAGAGGTTAGGACTAATCAAACAGAGGTTTTGCTTAATTGATCCTAGGGCTAGGATGAGGTGGGCTAGGGTGAGGTTGGTCAATTAATAGGCTAGATCAATTAGATAACCATGATGTATCTAATTAATGAGGACTAGGGAAAAGAAGAATTTAACTAAATAAACATTGTGAATATTTATTTAATCAAATGAGGATATAGTTGTAAGGTAAAAGTGATAAATTAAATAAACTAATTGATCACAAGGGATAGACAGATGGTTAGGGAAGATACGGAAAATTGATTTGCAGAGCAAGTCAATTTTAGATGTCTACAGTTACCATATATTGTACTTTTATTGAACTGAGTGCTACAGAAGTTTGTTTCCTACTATACCAAGAAACCATACCTGAACCTAAATGGAAGCAACACCCTGAATTGCTCTTCATGTCACTAGCACTACCTACCCAATTAGAATCTAAAAAACCATAGAGCACCAAGTCTTCATCACCAACATATCTTAGTAAAAAATGCACTTGTGCCCTTTAAGTACCAAAGGATGTGTTTTTGCAGCAATCCAATGAAATCACTTGCGCTGTACCATGTACTGACTCAAGTTGTTGACTACAAACAAATATTAGGCCTAGTATTTACCAAGTACATGAGGGAATCTATCAATTGTTTGCACATAGATGGATCTATCAATTCTAAATTGGAATCAACAAATGACTTCAGATTTGCTACCATAGGAGTAGCCATGGGCTTGCAATCCATCATCTAAAATCTCTTTAGAATCTTAGCTGCATACTTTCCCTATCCAAGGAAAACTTCACTTGAATTCTGCCATACTTCTAGCCCTAGGAAGTAGTGTATCAAGCCAATGTCCTTCATATCAAATTCTTTTACCAGCTTTGTCTTGCACCATTCTATGAGTTTCTTCGAACTTCTTGTAAGTATTAAATCATCTACAAACAAGACTAAAAAAGCAGTTAGAATGATCAATCAAATAGTAAAGATTGGAATCTGCATCTGTCTTAGTGAAACCCAAACTTGAAAAATATTCATTGATCTTGGAGTACCATGCATGAGGTGCCTATTTCAAACCATAGAGGGCCTTCTTTAATCTGCAAACGCCAGTCTCTCTCGCACCTCAAAGCCCCTTGGCTGGTTTATGTGCACTTCCTCAATCAACCCATTAAGAAATGTTGTTTTCACATCCATTTGATATAAGCTCCAATTAAAGACTATTGCTAAAGACATAATAAATTTGATAGAGGTATACCTAGCAACTAGAGCAAAAGTCTCCTCATAGTCAACTCCCTCTTTCTCGGAAAATTCTCTAGCCACAAACTAAGCTTTGATTTTTTCTATGCTGCCATCTATTGCATGCTTGATTTTGTATAACCACTTAGAGTCAATCACTAACTTCCTTTCTGGTTGAGGTACTATTGCCCACACATCATTCTTCATGATGGAGTTGTACTCCAACATGACATCTTGCCAAACCTATTGACCTGTTGCCTCCTTAAAACTAGAAGGCTCTGCATTAATTATGTAAGACATTAGTCACACATAATTTGGAAATTTCTTGGGAGGATGACTTACTCAAATTGAATCATAGGAGTTCTAGCTTGCTCCTACGCCTCTTGTAGTGTCTAGAGGAACCACTTAGGCTTTTTGGTTGAACTAGATGGAAAAGAGACATCTCTTGCACCTTCAAAAGCTTGTTGATCTAAATCTATTTTTTCTAATTTCTCTAATTTTTGAAGGTCAGCTTTTGGGGTAGCGAGCTCTTCTTTCTCCTTAGTCATTGTTGGAGGTTCCTGAGACTTGGAGGACCATGCATCCTCATCAAACTAGACATCTTTGCTCACAACTATCTTTTGTTGAGATGGACAACCAATGAGACTTGGAGGACCATGCGTCCTCATCAAACTAGACATCTTTGCTCACAACTATCTTTTGTTGAGATGGACAACCAAAAACACAAAGATGTGCTACTTGAGGCTTCTTACTTGAAAATGCCTCCTTTGGTGTCTTGTTCTTCAACACTCTGTGAGGACACCTATTAAGAATATAGACAATTGTAAGACATGCTTATGCCAAGAGATACATGGGTAGATCTAGATCGTGGATCATAGATTTAGCTGTCTCTATGATAGACTTGTTCTTTCTCTCTGCAACCGCATTTTGTTGAGGGTTGTGGGGCATTGCTAGCTCCCTCTTGATTTCTGCTTCCTTGCAAAAAGTGTCAAACTCTTTGAAGGTATACTCCCCACCATTGCCAAACCTTAATACCTTAATCTTCTTTCCTATCTAATTTTCTATAAGAGCCTTAAACTCTTGAAACTTTCTAATGACTTCATCCTTGCTCTTCATGAAGTAAATCTAGGATTTACTAGAGGAATCATTAATAAAAGATACGTAATAAATGTTACTTGATAAGAAAGCTGAAGACATGGGTCCACATACATCTAGGTGGATTAGATCAAGAATCTCTCTTGATTTATGCCTGATGTTAGGAAAAGCAGCCTTCATATGCTTGCTGAGTGCACAACCCTTGCAAACTTCTTTCTTCTCAACCTTGAAGTTAGGTAATCCTTGCACCATGTCCTTCAAGATTGGCAACGCTCCATAGTGCAAGTGTCCTAGTTTTTTGTTCCAAAGCTTAGACAAGTTGTCATTATCATGCACTAGAGCTCTCGCATGATCTCCTTGCAACCTATATAGATCACCTTCATGAACATCTCTAGCCAACAATCGATGAGGATATGACCATCTCTTTCAAATAAGAACTTGCTGATTATCAAAGTCAGCCATATATCTGAGATCTATCAATACGAAAATTGAAAGAAGATTCTTAGTTAAACTAGGTACATGGAAAACACCAGTAAGCTCAAGGATATCACCTGATGGCATTTGCAATGAGATTGATCCCACTCCTGCAACTAGATATGTGGCATCATCACCAAGTTCTACTTGCATGCTTTCTTCTTGAACCTAGAGTTTGTTGAAGGCCCTCTTGTTGGAGGTCATATGTTTGGAGGCTCCATTGTCCACATACCATCTTATACCAGACACGATGTTAAATGATAGGCATGAAACCATAGAGAAGTGTGTCTCCAACTTTGATGAAAGCTCATCTACCATGCACTTCCTACAAACAACTTCTTCTGCTATTACTTCTTGCCCTTTCCCTTCTTCTCAGGACGCTGAGAAGCAAAGTGCCCAAATTTCTGACACTTGAAACACTTAATATGGCTCAAGTCCTTTTCCTGGCTATAGGAACATGAGTCCTCTTTCTTCTCTTTCTAACCCATCCTAGATCCTCCTTTCTTGTTACCCTTCCTCATCTTGCTGATGAGGAATAGATTTTGCTCCTCCATTCCTGCAACAGTCTCCAGTCTCGTCTCCTTCTAAATGAAGTCATCCCATGATCTCCCAAAAGTGGGAAGTTGAATTGGGTACAAATCCCACAAACAAAAGGCTACCAAGAAGAAGAGAACACATTTAATGCAATGGTACTAACTCTTCACTCTTGACCTCCTATCCAATTGCTACAAGTTGATCATGAAGTTCAGTAATCTTCAAGTAGGTAGCTACAGTATCTGTCTTGCTCATCTACGTGGCTCTAAGCTTATTTCACAACATCATCTTCTAACAGATGTTCTCATTTTGATATAGAATGACTAGAGCATCAAACATGTTCTTTCCAATGAACTTTCTAGCAATATGAGGGATCAAATGATCCTTTACAAAATCAAGGATGACATATTTAGACTTGGCCATCTTCTTCTTATGTTTTGCCAAAAATGTGGAATCAGTAGGCTCTGCAACTAATTTCTCAATGAAGTCCCACATATCCTACTCCTCTAACAACGTCTGTACCCGACATTTCCACAAGACGAAGTTAGAGGGACCTTCCAATCTATCTTCATATCTGAGACTGAAAGTAGTCATATTGCTGCACTTGAATATCTTGCTAAACAAAATAGATCAACAACCTAAAAAGAACTTTATTATAGGTCCACTGTGCTTTTCTCAATCATGGATCATGGGCATCTCACCCCTGAAACCTCTCGACAACTCCCTCTCATAGGTAGCAACCCTACTATCCATTCATGGTTTCCTAGAAGGTTTTATGCATTCATGGTTTCCTAGAAGGTTTCAGTAAATCGCTCTAATACCATGTTAAATTCTCTAAATCATGGTAAATAGATTCTGGACTGTGATCTAATTTCTATAGGAATAAAAACAAAAACTAAACCTATCAAAACAACTTCTGATTTAATTTGATGTTAGATTCTATTTACACATATAATAGAAAAGAATAAATTAAAAATCAATGAATGACTGCTAAAACTTTATCTTTGATTTTCATTAGATCTGAAACTAAATTCTATTTTTTAAATAAAATAAAACTTTCTCTTCTAAATTGTACTTCTGCCCTCTTAATTTATAGATTTGAGAAAGGACACACATGGGAGTTATCAACAGTCAGACTCAACTTCCAATTCTGCATGAAGAGTCAAACTCAACTCCAAATCTGCATGAACAGTCAAACTCAACTCTAAAAATCTGCATGAGCAAATGAGTTAGTCCAGTCCCAAACAGTTCAGTTTCTCTTGAATTGTGTGCCCCATCTCATAGTTCAACTTAAACAAAAAAATCTACTTCCAGTTAAACTTAAATAGGACAAAACTAAACTAAAAATAGACTACTATAGCATTCACATGGATTGACTAAATCTTATTAACAACTATCTAAAGCTGCATCCTAACTAGAACTGAACCCCAGTCTTTGTTAACTGATGCTACACCTTAACTGGCACTGAAATTTAGACTTTCGTAATTGATGGTGCATGCTAATTGGAATTGTTATTACTGAAAGAACTATCTTAGGTACTCTATATAGTCCAACATTATTTTTAGACTTTTCTATCTTGTTTTTCTTTGTTGTGACATTACATGTAAGAATAGGAAATCTGATTTATTTCATCTCTAACTGATAAGACCCTTTTTTGAATTTAGAGTAAAGACAAAGAAGACTGATGACTGAGAAGTCAAATTAGCGAAGATAGTGGGAGGGGATCCAGGCTGGGTGTTGAAGGAAGAATGTACACCTGGTGCCTAGAAAGATATGTTTAACTATCATGTACACATGGATGTTGCTGACTTTTAGGGATCTCGATCGTATCAATTAATATACTTTATCGCGATCTCAATTCTGTCTTGTAGTATGGGTTGGCCTGGGTAATGTTTGACGCTCTTGCAAGTGCCAAGAATGCTAATTGTTGTCGTAAGATTATGTCCTGTGAGATGATGCATAAGAAATATTCACTGCTGAAATGGACATCAACTTTTTAGGGGTTTCTAGTATATGGCTCAATAATTAATTCTAATTCAATGTAGACTGTGTGTGAGCAATGTTTCTCCTCCTTACATGATTAAGAGATGAGCTTGAATTGAGGTTTCTCAACAGACGTGACTTAGATGGTAAGGGTATCGACCCTATTTTACTCTTAGGAATCTTAATGTGGCCCGAATCTAGAATAGGGGGATGTGGGGCGGGATTTTAAGGACGGTAAAATTTTCCTTAGTTTTGGGGACAATCATTAAAATAAAGCAGTTGAAAATTTGAGAAGTAAATATGATGTGCTGAATTTGTAATGACAATCTTCCCCTCTTAATTTTTTAGGGGTTTCTAGCCTTCAAAAAAATTTTAATTTTTTTATGCACCAAATGTAGCAAGCTGTTGAGTCGTAAAAAAAATGGGATGTTCCCCAAGTCTCTAAGTCCCAGGGATGTCAGTTAGATCCAGGATGCATTCCCAGGGAATGCTGCTTGGAACTAAACACTATTATTTATCACAACTGGTACCAAATGCTCTGAACGTAAGTTAATTGGTGAATTAGCATAATTGCTAGTGACTATAGTGTAGAATGATATGGCCTGAAGCTTGATGCTAAAGACCGAATGCATGCCAAGCTATGTAGACATGATGTCAAGTATGAAATCATCATTGGAGGACCACATTTGAGAATCAGAGAATTGTGTTTGGGCATTTCAAAGTTTCTTTCTGTAAAAGTAACCAAACTGTCACCAAATATAAATTCTTGTATAAGTTGTGAAGGTAACCTTCCTATATAATTCTCTAGTAACTTGTTAGGAAGCCAGGAGAAATGTGAAAAGCCCAGAAAAGCATCTATACAATTTAGAAAGGCGAAGGAAACTCCTTACCTATTTGAGATTGTGGCTTTGATCCTATTGTAATGTCCCCTTTTAGGATATTCCTGATTTCTTTATCTGTATACAATAATAATCACTAGAAAAGGACATTAGAAACATTAAAGATCAATAAATTAGATAATATTTAGTTCATAGCATTATTCATATTAAATTCATCTATTATTCATATTAAATTCATCTATCATAGCATAATAAATAATGATATCGATATGAGATCAAATCATCATAGCATAATCCACATTTAGTTCAATTCATAACACAATTCCCCAAGCCAATCACATATTGATCTTCCCAAAGTGTTAGTATGTAACAATATTGCCGAGAGCATGAAAGGGGTTAGTCCACCTAACATCTCCTAGTTCATCTTGGAGGCTAGCCATCGTCCTTGATCAAGCCCAGTAGCACATAGTTGCCTCCCAGCCCACGAGTGTCACACCTCGAGGTGGCGTGCTTGATAAGATGCCTTGATCAAGCCCAGGAGCACTTAATCGCCTCCGAGCCCACGAGTGTCTCACCTCGGGGTGGCATGCTTGATAAGATGCATGAAGTCCACTATTCAACAACCCGAGAGCACTCATAAGCCTCCCGACCAATGAGCACTTAACTCGGGGTGGCGTACTTGATGAAGGGGCCTATTGACACTTCACCATCTCATGAAACCCAGAAAGGGCCAACATTTCCTACTTACTAACCTCCTCTTATTTCAATTGTATTGCCTGGGAATTGGTATGATTGATATATGTACCTCTTGATGGATTCTGAATTTGTTGTTATCAATAATGTTTCTACTGTAACAATTATAAATATATCACTGCTGATATATTCCTTTTTGCCTTTTTATATTTATTTTTAACTATTTATATTCCAATAAAGATCCTTGATCGATGTCTTCAAACATCCCTATCATTAGCTTCTTATATCTTTGCCACGGATGTGTCTTCAACGAATAGGTGTGACCTTTCTTAATTAAACTTCTTCATAAACAAATCGCAGCCTTCTCTTCTAGCACACCTTTAATCTTTCTTAACCACACTATCTACAAGTGGTTCGTGGTCTCTTTAATATATGCTTTTTAAATATTTCAGCTGCATTATGAAGCTGGCTTGGGCTACATCATGAAGTCGGTTGGGTATAAATTAAATTTTTAATTAATTTATTAAAATCAAGAGATCCCTTTATCTATCTTGCGGGGGATATTATAGTCCACCATTCCCAAGATTTTTTTAAATTTGGATGATTGAAGATGTCTACTCGTTCCCAAGTAGCATCCCCATAGGTAGGTTCTTCCCTTTAACCAAATATTCAGGAACAACTTTTATTTCTTAATTTCTTTTAACAACAAACCTTGAGTTGGTAATTGGTAAGGTCCGTAACTTAAGACAAGTTTTCTCTCATCTCCAAATGACATCTTGATCTTTGATCCTAGAATGAGGTATATTCAGACTGTGTATAGAATGCGCTTATCCACGACCTTGTACTTGTCCATCTATAAATGCTCTCTCCATCCTTTTTGATGATACAACTCTAGGAGACCCATCTGATAGACCTTGTAGTACCACTTCTTTCCCATTGTGTTGGAAACATAGTTCCATCTTTTGGAAGTCTTGATAGTATCTACCCAACGAGTGTAACCATTGAATGCCCAAAACCACATCTAAATCACCTATTTTTACCACATAGAAATCTTCACATATTTAACATCTACCCAAGGTAATGCTTAGTTGTGGAATTCTTTCTATGCAAGGGGTAGTGAATCCATCCACCATGACTACTTGGAACCCTTCAAAGTCTTCAGCTTTTAATTTCATCCTTATTGTTGGTGTCTGAATTGACTATTAGTTAATTTAGCAATTTTTCATGCAGGCACCTTCCCAAAAGATCCAAAAAAAAGTTTAAGTTTTGGGACCCCTCAGTGTTTTTCAGCATCTGCATCTTAGTTCTTAAGGAGGTGGTCTTCATGTTTTGTCCATCGGCAAGAGGTCGCTTGTGTCTTGGCGATTGTATTAAGTAGATGGTGTTCTTTTTGTATATCACCATGACTTTGTGCTATCGGCAAAGGAGTTTCATGTTGGGCCGATAGTTGATAGTCTGGCCGATGGGGATTTGGAGTGGTCATCGGCGTGAGTAGTATTGTCGGCCGAGCAGTTTTTTGTGGCGCCGATAGACAAGAGTCTTGCCGATGGAGTATTGTTTTTGACGTTTGAACCTCGCCATTGAACCATCGGATTGAACTGGTTCATCGGTTCAATGGGTTACGTTTGTGTTGCCGACAAAGAAGGTATCAGCGTTGAACTATCGGGTTGAACCTCTCATTTGAACCTAGCCGTTGAACCAATGGTTCAACCCAACAGATAGAGAGTCTCACCAAAGGAGAAGTGGGTGCTAGGTACTCATCGGTATGACAATTGAGGTCGGCCAGAGGTTTTGTGGGTGTGCCGATATGCAATGTTTGGCCGATGGGGTGTTATTGGCGTAGTGGTTGTCATCGGCAGAGGGGTTTCTTGTTGATCCGATGGTTGGTGGTCTGGCCGACAGTGAAGTTGATGTTCGACATGTCGGGGTGACAATGTTCTGTGTCTCGGTGACGAGTGTGTTGTGTATGGTCTTCGACGTGACTTGTGTTGTCGGCAGGAGGATTTTCGGCTGGGCCGATGGCAGTGTGTCTTGCCGAAGAGGGTGTGTTTTGTTTGACCATCGAAGAGACTTGATAGATCGGTGGGAGTGTGAAGAGCTGGCCCGATGATCTTTCTCTAGCCGATGAAGGGAATGTGGAGTAGGCGTCGGCGAGACAACTAAGGTCGGTGGGAGATCTGCGGGGTAGGCCGATGGTATATGTTTGGCCGATGGGCTTTTGGCGAAGGGTTGTGTGTCGAGTGCGGCAAAATGCTTGACACCTATTGAGCTCGCGGCCACGCTTTTAAAGTGATAAGGAGGTCTCTGCGCCGTGCATGTGGGATTATTTTCCTACATAAATTGAACTTTGAACGTAGTGTGTTTTGGCGGGAAGCTTCTGTTTGAATGTTGTGACGGTTTCCAAGTGAAACGCGGGTGGTTGAGCCATAAATGGCGACAGTGCAGGGGTATGGGTGATGGGACAAGCGATCAGGCTGCCCGATTGTGAATGAAGACTTCCAGATGGCGGCGCAGGGCTCGAGGTCTCCCTTGTCTGTTGCAGTAATAACTTCTGAGCGCCATTCCCTCTGATGGATGTATCTGGTGGATTTTTGACTTCTGGCCATGTAATTAATTGCAGAATGTACACGGTTCTGTATAAATGGTCTGGCTGTGTTACTTTTTGGAAGTTAGATGTTTTTTGGGCCTTCTACTCTGACTCTGAACATAAGGTGTTCACATTTTGAAAGGTATTTTTTTGCTACAGACTCGATCCTTAGTCTGGTGTACCAGTCTATCTTGTCTTGTAAATGATAATTTTCTCTATGATGACTTTCTATGCAGATTGATTTTAAATGAAAAACACCTGGTGTGTGTATTATTTCTGATTGTCTCCTGTATGTCATTTGTTTTCCTTTCAAACAAGGTTGTCAAGGGCTTCCAAGTTTTTCAGTATATGCATACTGTGTGTTTGATTTATTGTATCTACTCAAGGAGTGGTTAAATAGGCTTTTGATCAGATACAAAGGAAAGTAGATTGCATCATAGGATATGTTAAGTATGATCATAAGTAATACTCTTTCTTGGACATGTTGCTGTTAGGCAGTAGCATTCTTCTCAGGTCCTCTGGATATGAATTAGTGTTGTCATGGGGAGACATTTACATTCTTAGATATTACTCTGCTGCCCAGATAAGGCACTGGTTTGGGAATCTGTCTGTTCAATGGGTCTAGGAAAGTCCCATAACTCCAAATATCAGTTTAAACCATTTCATCCTTCCACCTGTTAGTTGTAGGATTAGGAGTAGGAAACCCTTGCATGCTCTCATCCCTAACCAGACATATATGTCCAAGAATGTTGCCAATCTTGTGATTTGTTACACAAATCTTGGTCCTTACATGAGAGTATTCTGCCTGTTGCTGTCAAATTATATCCTTCTATCATTGAGCTAGTCAAGGTCATACTTTTATCAAATAGGGACACCCCCCTTGGTGCGGCAGAACCAAAAATGAAGGGGAGGAGCTCACGCAACCTCCTATATTTAGTTGGCTGAATCTGCCTGTGCATTAGAACTGGCAAACCCTAATGCTGATTCAGAAGAAAAACCATTAAAAATGGCGACTCTACTGGGGATCAAATGTGAAAGTGTTATCCTGTAATCTCTAGTGAAATTTTATCCATCCGAGTCACCAAAAAAAATGGCGACTCTGCTGGGGATGGATTGATAAAAACGAATAAATTTGTGGCCCATGCGAGTCACCAACAAAAATGGCGACTCTACTGGGGAGTCTTTCATGTGAATGATGATGCTCTACTGGTGGAATGAACTAAAAAACATATTTGATGAGCTTTTAGCTGCTGTAAATTTTGTCCTCTCTGGAGAGGTGGTGACTCTGCAAAAGATTCAAGTGCACATGAAAAGTTGATGTGTGTGTTGTGACAAAAAATGTGCTATTAAGACTTCAGCATCTGTATGAGAAAAGGTACCTTGCTCCTTCCTACTTGTAATTGTTGTTTTATTGCATAGGTTAGATGCCAGGGGAGGCTATAGGTCTTAGGAATGCAAAGGATGTCTGAAAATAGAAATTTCATGAATCCAAATATGTATACACCCATACTCAGTCAAAAGGGGGATGACTTGTTGGATAAAAGAATAGAAGAGATGAAAAATAGGTTGATATTCTTAGAGGCTAGGTAGGCCCAATTAAATCATGATAACTTTGTTGTGTCTACCAGTCAGAAAGCTAAACCTCCTGTCAGCCCTTTTGATCCTTTGTATGACCAATTAGATTTGTCATGGGTTGATTATAAAGCAGAAAGTATGCCTGCTAGGATATACTGCCAGATGCCTAGATTTAGTGGTCACAGTGTATGTGATGGGAATGCACATATCCAAAATTTTCACAATTTCATGGGAAAACATTCATTTAGAGATGAGGATGTGTGGATGAGGTTTTTTGTTAGGTCCCTTGATGCAAAAGCAAAAGACTGGTATTTGAGCTTTCCAAAGAGATTTTTTGCCTGTTGGGATGAGCTTACTGACTGTTTCAAAAAGGAATTTGTAAAAGAACCTGCTGATCTTGTTGTAGAATTGATGAAAATCAGAAAACAAGATAAAGAGCTATGTATTGATTTCAGTCATAGGTTTGCAGTAGCCCTTTCACAGATCCCAAAAGTCTTCAGACCTGACACTTCAGCTTGTGTTGGCATATTCTTTGAGGCTTTTGAGGAGGGCTCTAGTGCATTACTGAGGGATTTCAAGGTGACAAGCATGCAAATGGCATACATTTTTTTAGAAAATATAGAAAAAATCAGAAATGAGCACCTGTTGAAAACCCTGTCCCCAGGCTTTGGTGTGAATAATGGTTGTGAAGCTGCAAATGACCAATTGATTAAGGCATCATGTGAAGATGAAAAGATAAATACTGAGGATGCCAAGGAAAGGACTAGTGAGCACTCCCATTGCAATGATGAGGCAGCTGGCCATGAAAACAATAATGAGGTTGTGGACAGCAATGAGCAACTTTTGGAATGGAGCTGTGGAGATAATTGTGAGTATTGTACTCAAGATAGAGAAGATATAAGCAAACAGAGAAACAGTCCCATGTGTGACCCATTGCCTTCCTTTCAAACACATGGAGATCATGAAGAGTAGTCAGGGATTGAAACAAGTGCTAGTGCAGAGCATTGTTGTTTTTCATTTGGTGACTGTTTTGCTTATGACACACAGGCTGATACTCCTCCACAAGGGGAATTCATTGGTGATGAAGATGCGTGTTCTGTTGCCCATGAACAAATGGCATATTATGATCAAGCTGATGTACCTGGATCACCCATTTTTGACACATATGGTGATGAGGATCTATTTGAGTATGGTGAAGATTTAGACACTGTTTTTGACTTGGATTCTATTTCTCATCCTGATGAAAGAGGAAACAACATACATCAGGTAGGTGACTGTAAAAATGTGCCTGATTTGAAAGAGATGCTAGAGCTTGATCTTTTCCAGTTTGATGCTACTATTGGTTGTGTGCATGATGTGCACAATTGTGAATTTGAAAGCTTCTCTTTTGGGCCAGCTGATGAAGAGATCCCAAATTTTCCTAGCTGTGTGGTGGACTTCGAGTGCTTTCAATTTTCAGTCCAGCTAGGAAATCATTTTGTAATGCATAGTGATGATAACCTGTGTTCTATACCATGTGAGTATGCATTGCTTGATACATTCTGCATCCATTTGTTGCCTGATGCTGAGGGTTGTTTGCATAAAGTTGACAGTGACAAACTGAGTCAGAAGGTTGAATCTGCAAATGACCAGGTTTGTTTGTGGTCAGATCATGGCATCACTCTCAGGCTTGACCTAGTGCATGCAAATGAAAATAAGGTGTTTGACAAGGGGAAGTATTGGTTTTCCTTTTCTTGGTGGCCTTAGGCCATCAAGTTTGATTGGTGATGCAGATCATTGTAACTTCATGACTCTGTGCCCAATGGATAGGGGACTGGTCTGCATCCTAGAGTTCTGTGGTTCTTTCCATGCATGCAAGAGGCATGCATCCTCAGACAGAGCCACTGTTAGTGCCTGAATTGACTGTCAGTTAATTTAGCAATTTTTCATGCAGGCACCTTCCCAAAAGATCCAAAAAAAAGTTTAAGTTTTGGGACCCCTCAGTGTTTTTCAGCATCTGCATCTTAGTTCTTGAGGAGGTGGTCTTCATGTTTTGTCCATCGGCAAGAGGTCGCTTGTGTCTTGGCGATCGTATTAAGTAGATGGTGTTCTTTTTGTATATCACCATGACTTTGTGCTATCAGCAAAGGAGTTTCATGTTGGGTTGACAATTGATAGTTTGGCCGATGGGGATTTGGAGCGGTCATCGGCGTGAGTAGTATTGTCGGCCGAGTAGTTTTTTTTGGTGCCGATAGACAAGAGTCTTGCCGATGGAGTATTGTTTTTGAGGTTTGAACCTCGCCATTGAACCATCAGATTGAACCGGTTCATCGGTTCAATGGGTTACGTTTGTGTTGCCGACAGAGAAGGTATCGGCGTTGAACTATCGGGTTGAACCTCTCATTTGAACCTAGCCGTTGAACCAATGGTTCAACCCAACAGATAGAGAGTCTCACCAAAGGAGAAGTGGGTGCTAGGTACTCATCGGTATGACAATTGAGGTCGGCCAGAGGTTTTGTGGGTGTGCCGATATGCAATGTTTGGCCGATGGGGTGTTATCAGCGTAGTGGTTGTCATCGACAGAGGGGTTTCCTGTTGATCTGATGGTTGGTGGTCTGGCCGACAGTGAAGTTGATGTTCGGCATGTTGGGGTGATGATGTTCTGTGTCTCGGCGACAAGTGTGTTGTGTATGGTCTTCAGCGTGACTTGTGTTGTCGGCAGGAGGATTTTCGGCTGGGCCGATGGTAGTGTGTCTTGCCGAAGAGGGTGTGTTTTGTTTGACCATCAGAGAGACTTGATAGATCGGTGGGAGTGTGGAGAGCTGGCCCAATGATCTTTCTCTGGCTGATGAAGGGAATGTGGAGTAGGCATCGGTGAGACAACTGAGGTCAGCAGGAGATCTGCGGGGTAGGCCGATGGTATATGTTTGGCTGATGGGCTTTTGGTGAAGGGTCGTGTGTCGAGTGGGGCAAAATGCTCGACACCTATTGAGCTCACGGCCATGCTTTTAAAGTGATAAGGAGGTCTCTGCACCATGCATGTGGGATTATTTTCCTACATAAATTGAACTTTGAACGTAGTGTGTTTTGGCGGGAAGCTTCTGTTTGAATGCTGCGACGGTTTCCAAGTGAAACATGGGTGGTTGAGCCATAAATGGCGACAGTGCAGGGGTATGGGCGATGGGACAAGAGATCAAGCTGCCCGATTGTGAATGAAGACTTCCAGATGGCGGTGCAGGGCTTGAGGTCTCCCTTGTCTATTGCAGTAATAACTTCTGAGTGCCATTCCCTCTGATGGATGTATCTGGCAGATTTTTGACTTCTGGCCATGTAATTAATTGCAGAATGTACACGGTTCTGTATAAATGGTCTGGTTGTGTTACTTTTTGGAAGTTGGATGTTTTTTGGGCCTTCTGCTCTGACTCTGAACATAAGGTGTTCACATTTTGAAAGGCATTTTTTGCTACAGACTCGGTCCTTAGTTTGGTGTACCAGTCTATCTTGTCTTGTAAATGATAATTTTCTCTATGACTTTCTATGCAGATTGATTTTAAATGAAAAACACCTGGTGTGTGTATTATTTCTGATTGTCTCTTGTATGTCATTTGTTTTCCTTTCAAACAAGGTTGTCAAGGGCTTCCAAGTTTTTCAGTATATGCATACTGTGTGTCTGATTTATTGCATCTACTCAAGGAGTGGTTAAATAGGCTTTTGATCAGATACAAAGGAAAGTAGATTGCATCATAGGATCTGTTAAGTATGATCATAAGTAATACTCTTTCTTGGACATGTTGCTGTTAGGCAGTAGCATTCTTCTCAGGTCCTCTGGATATGAATTAGTGTTGTCATGGGGAGACATTTACATTCTTAGATATGACTCTGCTGCCCAGATAAGGCACTGGTTTGGGAATCTGTCTGTTCAATGGGTCTAGGAAAGTCCCATAACTCCAAATATCAGTTTAAACCATTTCATCCTTCCACCTGTTAGTTGTAGGATTAGGAGTAGGAAACCCTTGCATACTCTCATCCCTAACCAGACATATATGTCCAAGAATGTTGCCAATCTTGTGATTTGTTACACAAATCTTGGTCCTTACATGAGAGTATTCTGACTGTTGCTGTCAAGTTATATCCTTCTATCATTGAGCTAGTCAAGGTCATGCTTTTATCAAATAGGGACACCCCCTTGGTGCGGTAGAACCAGAAGTGAAGGGGAGGAGCTCATGCAACCTCCTGTATTTAGTTGGCTGAATCTGCCTGTGCATTAGAACTGGCAAACCCTAATGTTGATTCAGAAGAAAAACCAACACTTATTACTAGTCCCTCATCAATAAAGTTGTGTGTAGCACCACTATTGACTAATACAATTACCCTTTGACATTGTAGCACACTACGAACTCTAAATGGGTAGTATTTGGGTGCCCTAAAATTGTGGCCAATGTACCACTTGCAAACTCTTCCTCATCTTGTTTCCATTTCTTCCTTTTAGGTCCTAATCCTTCTTTCTCCCATTCCTCATCTGTCATGCTTTTTAGGTTGTGTACTCATCCTTTTTTTGCACATCGGTGACTTAGCACCCATTTTTCTTTACATCTGAAACATATTCCCTTCCTTATAAGTTCATTCCTAGTTCCTTCCATTATGTTGGATTTAGGAGACCAAGTCTTAGTTTGGGGAAATGGTTCCTCATGTTATTCAATTGGTGCATTCTTAGAGTATGTCTTGCTTCTAATTGTTGTGACTTCTAATCTTAATGCTTTTTGGATTGCATCTTCAAGGGTTGTTGGATCAAGAGCCCCCACCAAGCCACAAAGAGACTTCATCAACCCTTCTATAAACATGTAAGTGAGCCTTCCCTCATCAACGCCTGGCACCATGACTAAAATTCTTTGGAACTCAGCCACATAATCTTCTACAGATCCCTTTTGTTTCAATTGTGTTAATTCTATGAAATGCCTTTGGGGATGTTTTTGATCAAATCTATTTATGAGTCTTTTTGTAAATTCGTTGTATGTTACAACATTTTGGTGTCCTTGTGTGATAATTGTGTGATGCCACCATTTGTGTACAACCCCTCCCAAGTGTGGAGTGGCAAATTTAAGAGCATTCTCCTCAGTCATGTGGCAAAGAGAAAGGTATGTGTCGAGCTTCTAGATCCATGCTCTTGTCGTGACTTTTCCCGAGCCATAAAAAATTTCAAGGTTTATCCTACTAACCTTTTTTTTGTAAGTCTTTGTTAGGTTGCCTTCTATCTTTCCTCGATGTATTTCTTGTTCTTGTTGAAATGCACCAAACAACTGAGAGGGGGGGTGAATCAGTTGTCACAAAAACTTAACTTCATATAAATATCAAACCATCAACTACTTAATTACTAATAATCAAATTTAACCATGAAAGTATGAAACAATAGACTTAATCACAATCACACATTTAACACAGGGGACACCAGATTTTTACGTGGAAAACCTTATAAGGGAAAAACTATGGTGGGTGTTAGCCCACAGAAAAATATAAGTTATACCAATACCAAAAAACAAAGGCTCACTGCCTATGGGACTCACTGCCCAAATTGCTCACTGCAAAGAAATACTCACTGCCAAGAATGACTCATTGCCAAGGGGTGGCTCACTGCTAAAGATTTTTGAACTGATTTGATAGCATCTACTCTATGCTTGAGTTCAGTTGCATTGAAGTGCAATATTCTTCCTCTGCTCTACTCTTCTTACTCTTCACACTTATCTCCTCATTTCTCGCACACACTAATTTTTGCAATTACATTACAAGTCTTTATACAAGTCATCAACTTTGGAATGTACATCAAGGTCGGCAATACATTGGAACAATCTCCAAGGTCGGCACTACAAAAACATACATAGAAATAGGTTTGAACCTAATACAAAAACTAGCTAAGGGAAATATGTAAAGATGTATGCTGATCACGCCACGCCTTAGCTAGGACTCAAACACAATCCTTTATGCCACGACATGCTTCTACAATCTTCAAGACAACTCCACATATAGTGAAATCAACCAAGTCAGCCAAGACTAGTGAGAACACTAGGTCTACTAAGAACATTCTTCATCCACGATCCAATTTTCTCTTTGTGGACCAATCCAAGGGTAGGAACATGATCAACAAACATCCACAAGCACATTGAGATCATTAGGAACAATCGCACAACTTCTAACCAATCTGTCAAGAAGATTCTTCAAACTGGAGCACATAAACATAATTGCCAGCTACTGTTATAAGGAAAAGATTGCTTGTGGACCACCAGATCATGAACCATTAGAGTCGAAGGCACATATCATCATCTTTGACTTAACTCTAGAACCGCAGACAAAAATAGTTCAATGCAGAGGAATGCGGAGCATAATACTTTCTCCTTGTCACCACCAAACATACAGGAAAAACAATTTTCACTCTGGTGAACATAATTCACTCAAATCTTCATACTAGAGGTTGAAACTTGGAACATAGCATCTTCAGACAAACCTTTAAATAACTTCCAATCCACAGACAAGGATATTTAATCTATAGGAAATGTGAAGCAATCTGATTGACTATTCTTCTGTAGACAAAGATATTCTGCAACATATTGTTTCTACCAGAGGAGCAAATTTTCTCAATATCCTTAATAGTAGGCTTTTCAACACTTACATAGGCATCTAACTCATTAGAAGCAATCATCAAGACAAGCGCACAGTTGGCATCATTGACAACACTAATATGTTGACATCAATGACAACACCGGTTAGGCACATACTTGCAACAATCTCCCCCTTTGTCATTGATGGCAACATATGATGTGAAAAAATGTAAAGACCATTAGGACAAGATTCTCCCCCTTTCTCCTTACACATCTGCACTCTTTCTTTTCTAAGTTTTTCACATGATTTCTCTCCCCCTTTGACATCAATGGCAAAGGGCACATACTTGCATTTTGCTGTTCTGATCCAACTGAACTTTCTTTATCAGGAACTCATCTAGCTTCTCCTCTTGAAAGGTAGCTCTCAAAACATCAATCTGGATCAAAGAATGAGACTTTGGGCACCACTAGATTGATGCATTCCCATGCATCTTAGTTTAGGGCAGGGGGGATAATGACCCCTAACTTTTCTTTGAGATACTCAAAAGTATCCTTAGGCAGAGGTTTGGTGAAAATATCTACAATCTGATCCTTTTTGGACACATATTCCAACTTTACTTCATTCTCTATCACCTTTTCTCTCAGAAAGTGATACCTTATAGATATATGCTTTGTTCTTGAATGCATCACTGGATTCTTTGAAATATTTATAGCACTTGTATTGTCACAAAAGATTGCAACTGGATCTTCATACACAACTCTTATGTCCTTTAAAGTCTGCTTCATCCATAACACTTGAGTACAACATGCTGCTGTAATATACTATTCTTCTACAGTTGACAAAGAAATTGAATCTCATTTCTTGCTCAGCCATGAAACCAATCTGTTACCCAAAAAGAAAGCGCCTCCACTTGTACTCTTCTTGTCATCAATATCTCTGACCCAATTAGCATCTGTATAAGTACTGAGAGTGAAATCATTATCCTTTGGATACCATAAGCCATGATCCATTGTGCCTTTTAAGTATCTCAAGATTTTCTTTACTACCATCACATGTGATTCTCTTAGATCTGCTTGAATTCTTGCAACATGATAAACTACATGCATAATATTAGGTCTGGTTTGAGTTAGATAAAGCAAACCTCTAATCATGGATCTGTACTTTTTCTGATCAGTCTTGGGTGATTCATCAGTTTTGCTCAACTTGCAGCCAGTCACCATGGGAGTACATACCGGTTTAGAGTCTTCCATCCCAACCTTATTCAACAACGCTTTCACATACTTAGACTGAGATATGAAGATTCTTTTATTTGATTGATTGATTTGCAGACCCAGAAATAAATTCATCTCACCAAACATAGACATCTCAAACTCTTTCTGCATTTCACCAGCAAATTTCATAAACATACCTTCATTGCCTCCAAATATGATATCATCAACAAAGACTTCAACAATCAAAATTTAATCACCACTAATCTTGAAATAAAGATTACTATTAGCAGTACCTTTATTGAACCCTAACTATAATAAGTACTTATCCAACCTTGCATACTAGGCTCTAGGAGCTTCCTTGAGTCAATACAATGTTTTCTTCAATCTGCATACCATATCACCTTGATCTGATAGTTGGAATCCTTCCGGTTGCTCAATGTAGACTTCCTCCTCCAATTCACCATTCAGAAATGCAAACTTCACATCCATATGATACACTTTGAAATCTTTGTGAGCTACAAATGCCAGAAACATTCTAATTGCTTCAATCCAAGCTACTGGAGAAAAAGTCTCTTCAAAATCTATTTCTTCAATTTGAGAATATACTTTGCACACAAGCCTTGCTTTATTTCTTACAACTTCTCCATTTTCATTTAGCTTAATCTTAAAAACCCATTTGGTTCCAATGACATTTTTGTCAGTAGGTCTAAGAACTAATTCCCAAGTTTCATTCTTCTCTATCTGCATTAGTCCTTCCTTCATTACCTTTACCCAATTTTCATCATTGCAGGCTTCATTCACAGTTTTTGGTTCAACTGTAGAGAGAAAAAAGTAATTCACTTGTTCTTCTATAGCTCTTTTCCTTGTTAGTACTCCTTTATTTTTGTCTCCAATAATTTGATCTTCAGAGTGATTGATTCTTACATACTTGGGGGTCTTAGCAGCACTTTCCGGAGCCTTTTCTTCTTCATCTTGACTGTCTTCTTGTTCAACTTTTTCTTCATATGTTATAGCAGCAGGTTCATCTTATTCATAGCCACTCTGATCTGATGTTCTACCTTTGTCTTCATCCACCTTCACATTTACACTCTCAACAATCTTTTTTAGCCTTTGGTTGTAGCACTAGTAGGCCTTACTCTTGGTAGAGTATCCAAGGAAGATTCCTTCATCACATCTTGCATCAAATTTCCCTAGATCTTCATCTCTTCTGATATAGCATTTGGTTCCAAAGACTTTGAAATATTTTACTATAGGAGTTCTTCCATACCATAATTCATAGGGAGTTTTAGTACCATTTCCTTTTGTGATAGGTAAAAATTAGGTCGATAAGATCAAGCATAGCCATAAAAACCTAACCCTACGATCATCAAAGAATCTAATCCAAATGAAATCAAAAACATGCAATTCAAGAATAATATCACCTAGATTGTATGATTCCTTGTTATGATGTGGATTACTTCTTCAACAATGAACAATTATGAAGATAAAAGTTGCCATGATGGATGGAAAATAATGCTAATATGCTAGATGAATGCTAAAATGTTCAATATGCTCAGGATGATAATGTAGACGCTATACGAATGCTGGATAGATGTAGTATGGAATGCGAGGGTGTTTATATAGAACTCAACCAAAATCAATCAACGGTGGAGATTTGGTGGCTATGTAAATGGATAAGATTGAATGATAGACATAGGTGAATGTGAAGATGACAAGTGGAGGGAAGATGACAAGTGGAGGGAAGATAAAGCTTATGTGTGATTGTGTACATAAAAATTACTACATGTGAAAGATATTAAATAAAAGATGTAGTACCATTTATCTTTTTTAAATGAAAGAGGCACACATGTCGGCTCATGAGATAAATGATAAGAGAAATTAACTAAATAAATAAAAATTTATTTAATTAATTGGAAAGTGGGTTTGTGAATGAAATTTTTAATTAAATAAATAAAATTTATTTAATTAAAAATAGATAGAAAGAAGATAATTAAATAATTAAAAATTGTTTAATTATAGCTTAGAGGAAATAGCTAATGAATTAATTAAACAAATATAAATTTATTTAATTAATAGAAGAAATAGATGTGTTAGGGATATTGTTGAAGTGTGTTAGACCAATGCAGATGGTAGCTAATGCGATGTTTGATATTAATGATAATGAGTCAATTTTGGGTGTCTACATTTTGCCCCTCTTTGATGTAATGTTCGTTAGAGCGTTGTGTCAAAGAAGATACAATAATTCTCTTGAGAAACAACATTATGCCCTAGTGTAACTGGCAGGTGATGCCCCCTTGAGAGGTAAGCCAGGCTAACTAGGAAGGGCTGGGTTGGCTTGTGATAAAAGGAAAAGCTAGGAAACAAGGTTGACACAAAGAAAATAGGGGATGGGTGGGAGAAAAGTGGGATGATGCAGAAGAAAATAGGCTTTGGCATAGAAGAATTAGGGTTTGGATAGGGGCTATAAGTAGGTCCTTCAAGGGAAAATAGGCTCATTTGTGCTCAGTTGTGTTAAAAAATCTAGAGAGATCTAGAGCTCCTTAGAGTTGTGCGATGAGAGTTGGAGAGCTATTATGATGGTGATTCCACATAGAGATCATTGTGCCGAGCGAGTTAGGACACATGGACGACCAGAGGGAGCAGACGTACTGGTATGTATCGAAACTTTTGCTAAAAGCGTGATTTTGATAGGCTAGAAGTGTCATAAATGCACACACATCACCATAAGCGACTAGGTTTTAGGATAGGCATTTCAGGTCGCTTAGGAAGAAAAATGAGTCGCTTAAGGTGGTTGAGGTTGCTTATAGGCACAGCTTGGTTGCGTATGGGACAACAGGTCGCTTCCAGTCAGCTTAGACAAATAGAGGCAAGATGCGCATATAGATAAAAGAAAGTCGCTTATGGGCTAAAAGTAGGCGCATATATAGATTTAGCTCGCTTGTAAAGAAAAGATGCTCGCTTATAGGATAGAGATCACTTAGAGGAAAAAAACATACGCATATAGAAATATAGCTCGCACTTGGTCAATAAGTAGTCGCATAGTAACATTAGGTTGCATACAGGCGAGAAATAAGCGCATGTAGGAAAATAGGTCGCATACGATTAACATATAGGTTCATATAGAAAAATGAGTTGTAGTAGATAGAAGCAGGTATAGTAGGAAACAGTCTAGTTTTATAGTAATTTTATGTAGCGCAAGGGACTGACATAATGAGTGAAATGATGCAAGATATCCTACCGCCTTTGTTATCACGAGAGCCACATCCTAGAGATTTGCGGTTGGTGAGATTCCTGGATGCAGAGGAGTGGCTAGTGTTAGAGATCCTTAGATTAGAGCATGTGTCTAGATTGGAGCCGGTGCAGGCACATCAAGGATTGACGACGACGATGGTGGAGCGATGGATGAGCGAGCATAGTTCTTTCTTGTTGCCGACATGAGAGGCTACGATCACACTAGAGGATGTGTTCTAGATTCTGCGTGTTCCTATTGATGGAGACCGAGTAGATTATGATCCTGATATGGGTCCAACTGCATTCAGGAGATTGTTCGGGACACCAGACATTGGAGCAGAGGGCTCAGAGATTCCTATGGCGAGGATGGAGGAGCTATGTGATAGATTGTAGTGAGTGGTAGTAGCTTTTATCGGATGGCTAGTTGGAGACATACGAGCGAGAGGGTTTCCAGTAGGATGGGGGACAGTGATGGAGGGGATGTTCACCTATGGGATGAGATATGCTTTGGGTGGAGTGTGTGCTTGGACAACTCTATCATTTCCTACATGATTACGCATATATGTTCGGGGCTAGTATGTCTGCAGGAGTTACAGTTTTGCGTGTGGGCATATGAGCATATTGTAGTGACGAGACCAGATGGATGGGTGGTTAGAGTAGAAGGAGAGCCTTATGCTAGGATGTATAGAGGAGCTTTGACATACCGGCAACGCAGAGGACTAGTTTAATGGCGGAGGATGTTGGATGAGGTAGATAGATTTATATGGAGGCCATGGTTGGGATGTGAGAGATGGGATGAGGAGGATACTAAGCTTGTCTATGCTAGGCAGGTGAGATATATTTTTGGATGCGGGATATACATTATAGAGCACTATTTGCCTGAGAGGGTTTTGAGAGAATTCAGGTTACCATAGGAAGTACCAGTTGGTGATGCCATTTTTGGGAGGACTCGATAGGAGGTGTTTGATTGGGGGCCAGAGGTAGTGGTTTACATGGTTTTGGTAGAGAGAGAGGGACTACAGCTAGTTGTATGGTAGTGGGGACAAGGTCTTGTAGATCCAGGCACGCTACTAGATTATGATGCATACTAGGTGACGACGAGACCGATGTGGCTGATGCGGGTTGGAGAGATAGGAGAGATGGGGATGGAGAGACTAGTTAGGAGGAGGCGATGACGGGCTCCACCAGCATAGGCTGTTGTATTGGCAACTCCAGGGATACAGATATAGGGACAGATGCAGGGACAACCTCAGATACTTGTATAGCTTCAGGGACAGATATTAGGAGGTGATGATGTTGGGATTCAGTAGCTGCGAAGGAGGATTAGAGAGGAGAGGAGATGGAGGTAGTGAGCTCAGATGAGGTTGAGGAGAGTGGAGTTGGATAGACACCAGGAAGTGATTGGCTTATGGCATGCTAGAGCTTAGGCTCAGACATACCAGGCTTAGTTACAGGTTAGAGTGCAGGTTGGGGATGGGCAGGATGACAATGCACTTGCTAGGGTGACAGGAGAGAGAGATGCAGCTAGGTAGAGCAAGCAGATGATGAGAGTTGAGCAAGATACTGCTATACAACAGATGCAGGTGATGAGGACTGAGAGAGATGGTTTATGGACAGAGAGGGATACAGTTGTGCAACAGTTTCAGGGGATGACTGGCGAGCGGGATAGAGTAGTGGCTGCATTGGGTATAGATGGGGCTATGATGTATTTGGCCACACAGTTGATACAGGTATAGGCAGGGTTGTGGAGAGTACAGGGTGAGGCAGAGGATTATAGGGGGTTGAACTATGGGGCTGTGCCAGCAGAGCAGAGGCAGTCTAGCTTCAGGAGCAGATCAGGAGCTTCAGGTTCATAAAGGATAGGTGGATCTTGATCTATAGCATTAGTGATGGGGCCATAGAGAGATAGGGGGACAGGTGCAGGACCCAGTGGTGGCGGTCAGTGCAAGGGAGCTGCCAATAGTCACTAGGGCTACCTTGTTTATGTATATTATGTTGTATCATGATGAGGCCTAGAGCCGATTGTACATACATTCTTTATGGCTTAGCATGTATATGTAGACACTTGTATATTGACACATGTATATATATATATATATATATATATATATATATATATATGATGGCATGTTGGTTACCTACATGATGTTGTCATGGATGCACTGTTGGTATTATGATGGTTATGCATGTTGTATTTGTATTTTTCATGGATTATGTATGGATATTTATGCAAATGATATGAATGGAAATGTATGATAATGCAAACATGTAAATGGTAATGATATGATATGTGATCGACCTCTATATGCCTAACACACTTGTTTTGCAGGATAAGAGATGTGGAAGAAAGATGATGGAAATGATTGATCTTGGTTGAGGACTATATAGACGAATAATGGAATGAATAGATGGTACCATGGGCAACTTTAAAAATAATTGCTCAAGAATAAAAAGAAATGCAATCCTTATGTTTGATATAGCAAGTGGATGTTATGCACCAGGGTATAGAAGACCAAGGTGTTGAGATATCCAATGCAAAACTAGCATGCTACAATCTTGTTTGAACGCATGAGGTCAAGATGTTGAGCCAACATGCACAAGATATGAATAGAAGCTAGTGTTTTGAGATGGACTTTAATGCTACAAGAAATGGTTTGAGCTTATCTCCACTATGCATAGTGACACCTTGTTGGTTATATGTATGGAGCTAGTCTTGACATAGAATAGTCTCAAGTGCATAAGAGACTATTTAGCTTCTCAGATGCTAGAGATATTGATATGTAAGATGCTAATCCCAACATGTACAAGATACCAATATCTTAGGAAGAGAATAAGATCATCCCGTAGACATGGTATACGAAAGCAATATGACCATGCCCCATTCCTTACTCCATTGCAACATACCAAGATATGGGAGATCAAGGCAGTCTTGATTAGGCATAGAAAAGGGACACAATATAAATCAAAAGATAAAACAAAAGATATTGTCATCACGTTCTCTTGCCAAATTTAGGTGCTCTTAGATGGATTTAAGCTGGGGCCTTGTTAAGAGGAAAGCTGCATCTTGTTGAAGGCTAAAGATGCTGATAAAATACTATAGCAAATGTTGGCTTAAGGCATGTGGACAAATAGCTTCTGGCTTATTCTTGATTGGTTAAATTGCTTGAGCTTCTAGTATACACATAGTCTGCTTCCTACTTGAGCTAATCAAAGAGAAGAAGATAGAAGATGAGAGAAGATGAAGAAGATGGGGTGGATCATCTGTGCTTGAGTACTAGAAACTTTCTTCGTAGTCCAGACTGCCTACATATCCTATATCCACGGGATCAAGGCACATTTACGATGATGATGAGACATGATAAATATGTAGTTCTGGGTTTATTGATGATGTAAGTGATGAAAAATAGAAGAAAGTGAAATGAAAGATTAGAGGATGATCAGAAGAAAGATAAAAGATGGATGATGAAAATAGAGGCTATCGTCTTTGCCTTAATCAGAGTGCTTCCTTCGCATCTCAGATTGCCTACATACCCTGTATCCATGGGATCAAGGCTTTAACGATAGAGATGGGATGTAGTTCTTGCTTATTACGTTGGTGGGTGATGTTGAAAAAATCAACTTTATTGCTTGGATGTTTGCGTTGGCAATGTTTTTGATGTTTTTGGATGTTATTTGAGCTTGAATTGATTGCGAAGATACGAATCTTGGTTGCAAATGTTTGCCATGTTTGACATTGGATGAACACTATGGTTGAAGTTGAAAGTTTGTTGTGGTATGAGCTAAGGTGTTCATTGTGTTATGAGCTAGAGTTGGCGGTATCCACTTCCAAATAAGGCTCAACAAGTGCTCCCAGTGCGGGATGAGGTTTATTGTGGAGAAGCGACAATGGATAGCGTGTGCAGACAAGATGCTAAGGTGCCAAAAAGATATAGTTATCGCAAGAATGTCCAAAATATGATAGCTAGCATTGACAGAGGCGAAGATGGAAAAGCTATTTATTACAATGAAATGCGGATTATGATATGGATTATGTAGGATAAGATGGTGAAGTATGCTTAGGGAGAGTGGTGATCAAACAAACTAAGTAGATAATGGAAGTTGGTCACTACACATAGCGCCCGTTTGCCAGGTTTTCACTATGGTACTTATCCAAGGCGCCAGTTTACCAGGTTTTCACCAGAGGACGGATTATTTATCTTATACTATTAAATTTTTTGTTGTCCAAAGCGCCACAAAGTGGTTTTCACTATTGGATGGATATTTTTTTTTTAGGATAACTGAGATTCATGGATAAAACTTCTTGAGATGGATACTATTGACTGGTTCATCCAATGGAATGCCTTCAGGTGTTGAGAGAGTGTATGCACCTAATCCATAAACTACTATGATGATAAAGGACCAAGCCAATTTGGTTCAAACTTGCCTTGTTTCTCATGATGTTGCTGATTCCTTTGATTCTCTTGAAGGACAAAATCTCCAACTTGAAATTTGCATTCTCTAATTTTGTTGTTGTAGCTATGGCGTAGACAGTTTTGATAGACTTGGAGATGGTTGAGTGCTGTAAGACACCGTTCATCTAGTAGCTCAAGATCATGGAGTCTGGATACTCGATATTCTTCCTCTGAGAGGGTATGCTATAGAGATACTCGCAGTGAGGGGATCTCAACCTCAATAGGTAAGATAGCTTCAGTGCTGTACACAAGAGCATAAGGTGTAGCTCCAGTGGGAGTACTGATACTTGTTCCATTATGCCCATAATGCAGGATGAAGTTGTAAATGCCAATCATGACCAACTTCGTTGACTGTCTTTTTTAGAATCTTGATGATTGTTTTGTTAGAAGCCTCAGCTTGGCCATTGCTCTAAGGATAGTACGGGGTAGAGAATTGGTGTTGGATATGGAACTTGTTGCAAAGATCTCTAACCTCTTGGTTCTTGAAGGGACGACCATTATCAGTGACAATAGCTTGAGGAACTCCATAGTGGCAAATGATATAGTGTAGGATGAACTTGGATATTTGCTTGTCAGTGATATAAGTCATTGGTATGGCTTCCACCCACTTTGTGAAATATTCAGTGGTGGTGATAATGAACTTATGACCATTTGATGAAGTAGGATGGATTTTACCTATGAGATCAAGTCCCCACTGCAAGAAGGGCCATGGAGTAGTGATAGGATGAAGCTCATGTGCTCGTGCATGTATTAAATCTCTATGTTTCTGACATTGTAGATATCTCTTTGTGAATTGTTGTGCATCTTTTTCCATGGTTGGCCAATAGTATCCTTCTCATAGAAGTTTCTTAACAAGGCCAGGTCCAGCAGAATGCGAGCCGCAGACACCTTCATGTACATCACGTAAGGCCACTTTTGCTTCCTCAGAATCAAGACATCTAAGAAGGATACCATCAAGACTCTGGTGATAAAGGGTGTCTCCCAGGATAGTGTAATGAGAGGCTCGACGGATAAAGGTTTTGCATTGGGTGTTAGATAGTTGAAATGGAAAGGTTTGATTGTGGAGATACTCATATAAGTCCTCATACCACGATGAATTGGGACCAACAATTTCACATATAAGCTCAGACTGTGGTACTTCAAATGCTGGAATTAGAAGTTGTTCAACCAGAAACTCACATTTATGTGTATTAGATGGCATGTCTAGAAGAGACCCAATCATAGCCATGGCATCTACTGCTCTGTTCTGTAGCCTTGGGATTTGTTCAAAGGTGATATTGTCAAAGTAATTTTTAAAATCATCAACCATTACCTTGTATGGAAGAAGCTTCTCATCTTTTGTTTGATATTCATCTAAGACTTGTTTGATAACTAGTTGAGAATCACCAAAGACTTGTAACTATTTGATAGCCCATTGTACTACCATGTGTAATCTTGTGATTAAATCTTTGTACTCTACTATGTTATTGGTACATGGAAATGCAATTCTGTATGATTTGGGTATACAATCTCCTTGAGGGGTAACAAACAATATCCCTACTCCTGATCCATGTTGTGTGTAAGATCCATCAAAATATAGCTGCCACCATGTTGGGGAAGTTAATTTGAACAACCCTTCATCAGGGAATTCTGGATATATTGGATGAATATCTTGATGGGTGCTGCAGCTAATTGATCGGCAATGACTTGTCCTTTTATGGCTTTTCAATCCACATATTGTATGTCAAATTCACTTAAGATCATAACCCATTTTGCTAATCTTCCTGTAAGGATTGCTTTGGAAAGAAGATATTTGAGTGGATCAACATTAGATATAAGCTTTGTCATTTGGTTCAACATATAGTGTCGCAACTTTTGGGAAGCAAACGCTAATGCTAAACATGCTTTTTCCATAGATGAATAATTAAGTTCATATCCCACAAGAGTTCTGCTGATGTAGTAGATGGCTTGTTCTTTCCCTGAATCATCATGTTGAGCTAGAAGGGCACCCAATGCTGCTGTTGTTGATGATATATAGAGCAATAATGGGCAATCAAGCATAGGAGGTACTAACACAGGAGGTGTTGCCAGATATTTCTTTATTTTGTCAAAGGCCTGTTGACATTTTTCATCCCACTTAAAAGGTTCACCCTTACGAAGAAGATATTGGAAAGGATGACATTTGTCTACTAGTTGTGATATAAATCCGTGGATGGACTGTAACCTTCCTTGTAGACTACGGAGCTACTTGAGATTTGCTGGGGGAGGCATTTCCATGATATCTTTTACTTTAGCTGGGTTCACTTCTATCCCTCGTCGAGACACAATGTCTCCCAACAGTTTTCTAGATGTTACACCAAATACACATTTCTTTGGGTTCAGTCTGACTTGATACTTCTCTAATCAATCAAAGATTTGTGCTAATACCTATAGATGTCCTTCTCTTGTCTTAGATTTTCCTAGGATATCATCAACATAGTCTTCCATGATAGTGTGAAAAAGGTCATGAAAAATAACTGTCATGGCTCGTTGATAAGTAGCTCCAACGTTCTTGAGACCAAAAGGCATTACAACCCAGCAGTATGTGCCCCGTGGACAAATGAATGATGTTTTATCTTGATCTTCCTTTGCTATTCTAATTTGGTTATATCTTGAAAATCCATCCATTAAAGATAACATTTCATGTCCAGCTATGAGATCTACAATGTTGTCTATGCTTGGTAATGGAAAGTCATCCTTAGGACATGCTTTATTAAGATCTCTAAAGTCTGTGCAACAACGAACGCGTCCATTAGGTTTTACTACAGGTACCAAGTTTGAAATCCATTCTGGATAATCTATAGGCTTTATGAACTTTTATTCTAATAGCTTCTGAATCTCTGCTTTGACCAATAAAGCTACTTGTAAATGAATTTTGCACAATTTTTGTTTAATAGGTTTTGCATTAGGAGATACTGCTAGATGATGTACCTTAAGTGATGGATCTAGACCTGGCATGTCAGCATAAGTCCATCTAAAATTTATAGCTCTTTTTATAAAAAATGCTGTGAAGTCTCTTCTTTCTTGCTCTGATAGTGATGCTACCAAAAAAGTGATCTTTGGATTCTGCTCTGTACCCAAGTTCATGTCTTGTGATTGTTCCACTAGCAATGTTGATTTCTCATGATAGTCAGTGGCAATAGGAAGATCAAATCCCCCATCCTCAGGTGCCTCAGAGAGGTTTTCACCTTTAGATACGTCCTTTATTTTTACTTTTTCATGGTCAAGAGGCACCTTTTAGTTTTCACTTAGTGACCTATTTTGTTTGATTTTGTTTATTTCACTTTTGCGACTGAAGGATTTGATACTTCCACCAAAATATGCTAGTTTAGGTAGATCCATCATGAAACCTACTTTGTGATCACCTAATGGAATGCCTTGTCATAAGCCCATGAATTCTACAATAGCTTCATCATTCTCAAATGTATCTAATATCAGTGCCCCTATTGGTCCCAATCGACGAGGTCAGGATATATGAGTGAAAGGGTAATGGAGGAATGGTTATGGCTAGAGGAGGTTGTGGAAATCATGAAGATGGAGTTTTCTTGAAAAAGGTCAGTAATATGAAGGGAGGAGTCATCAATGATATCTGAACGAGAAATCTCTCTTGCTGAGGAAGGTCCAGCATTCATATCAGAAATACAGTTAATGTCTTTGGAATGCGGTACCTCTGGCTGATAGCCAAGGCCTTGCTTATTAAACTTCTTAGACACAACAATGGGTTTAATAGGTCCTTGTTCCTATGATCCCAATCCACCATGTCCTTTGTAGCCCATGTTCTTTATGATGCGGAACCCATTGTTATATCTCTCCACTTCAAGTTGGACTTGGTCATTTTCATCAAAGAATATCGAAGAGTCGATATCATCAATGTCTTCATCATCTAGGAATCTACCTTTAATGAATACTATGGGTGGGGCTTTGATGACAGTTGGGGATGAAGGTAACTTAGATGTAGAAGGTTTACCATGAGATTTGGGAGACAAGGGAAGGGTGCCAACACAACAAGATTCTTGCAATGTGTATTCACCAGGACTGTGTTTGGTGTACTTGATATGGAGATTGGAAGCAGCTTTGCTAGATGATGGCTTGAGTAGGTTGGATGGATCTACATATGATGAAGATGGATATGCCTCGATGTTGATATGAATGCGGTTTGGACTCTAGTATTTAGCTTGAAAGGCATGATAAAATTCAAATGGATTGGGATCAACATGGATAGTAATCTCAACACCGTTATGTGGAAATTTAAGACATTGATGGTATGTAGAAGGAGCTGCCTTGAGGGTATGTATCCGTGGACGGCCAAGGATGATGTTATAAGGAAGCTCAATATCAAGAACTTGACAACGGGTTTCAGTAGTGACCAGCCCAACTTAGATAGGCAAGTAAATAATCCCTTCAGTATCTCTCTCGGCATCATCATATGCTCTGATAGTAATGACCTTGGAGGTGTCAACATCTTTCTCAGAATATCCCAATTGTTTTATTAATTTCAATGAACATATATTAAGACTAGCTCCACCATCCACCAAGATTCATTTGATATAGTGTTGTTTGACAAACACTTCAATGTGAAGGGCTTCATTGTGTGAAGGATGAATGCAGGGCTGAAGATCTTTGTCAGAAAAGGTTAAATGACAAGGGGCTACAATGCTAGCGACCATAAATTGGAATTGTGTGATATCAATATTGTTAGGCACCGAAGATTCTTGTAAGGCTTTGTCAAGGATAGCTTTGTGAGTAGGGGATATGCGAAGCAACTCAAGAATGGAAATATGCGCAGATGTTTTGCCAAGGTGATCAACGATATTATAGCTAGAGGATGGTCGAGGAGGACAGATGGGTGCTCCTTGAATGGTAACGCAACCTCTTCGAGTAGTTACAGCGTAGTTAGGTGCTTTGCCTTGGATGGTAATGGTAGAAATGTGAGCATGGTCAATGCGGCCAATAGTAGATGATTCATAGTTGTACTGAATGGCATTCCCAGCATGAGGGTTACTTGGTTTGTCATGAGATGGTAGTGGATTCTTGAAAGCATCTAGACCATAGTTTGATGTCAGTTGCTGTGCAGGTTGAGTGGTTGAAGGTGTAATTTTGATTAAACCTTGATCGATGCAATCTCGGATAACATGCTTTAAGCGCATACAACCATTTGTTTTGTGTCCTTTAACTCTATGGTAATCACAATACTCATTTTATTTATACCAAGGGGCTTTGAAGAGTGGTTCATCATTGGGTGGTGCATCTAGTAACATAATATCGCCTGCTTGGAGAAGCTTTCGAAAGACAACTTCCATAGGTTCTGCTAATGGTGTAAATTGTCGGCAAGGATTTGAAGTTTGTCGTTGTCGAGTTCGTTGAAAAGGTTGTGTTGTTGTAGAAGTAGCTTGAATGTTAATGGGAGCTTTCATAGTTTGTATGTTATTTGCGTCCACAACACCGTCGTTGACAACATTCTTGTTTTTGTTCCAAAAGCGAGACTTATTGTTGAAGTTTTGAGGATAGTCTTTGTTATCGCAAAAATCTTCATAGTGCCTTTAGCAATTAAAGCTCATTCAATTATGGTTCCTTTGGACAAGTTCATTAAAGGTGCTAGCACTTTGCAATTATAGTTGGAATGATAGCTCGGGATGGAGATTTTGAACAAAGATATCGAGCTATTATTTTTTAGGTATTTCCCATGATAGTTTGCTAGCCATATTACGCCATCGTTGAGTAAATGAAGAAAAGGCTTCACGATTGCATTGTTTATTGTTGACAAGGTCATTAATGTTTACCTCATGTTCAATGTTAAAAGCAAAGTGTGATCGAAACTTATTTGCTAACTCCACAAAAGACTTAATTCCTGGAGGTAAATGAGAGAACCATTCAAGAGCTTGTCTTGCTAAGCTTCGAGGAAATAGTCTCAAAAGATATGTATCGTCATAAGCAACATCGAGACATGCCACAAAGAATGCTCTAAGATGGTCTTCCAGATTTCCTTTTCCTTTGTACTTGTCAAATTGTGGAATTTCAAAGTGTGGCAGAAAAGGTGTCATATGAAGTGACTTGTTAAACGGATAAGCGCATATGTTTTCTAAGGAAAATGTCTTCTTGCTTTGTCCTACCGCTTGGTTAATCATTTGTTGAACATTCGTTGGAGATAATTGCTGTTGTTGCAAAGGGGGTGAAACATGGTATGATGTATATTGAGGTTGCTGTTGTGGGATATATGAAGCCATGACTGTTTGTTGAGGTTGTGTACTCACAATGTATGACAAAGGATTGGTATGCGACACATATGTGGTTGAAGATTGCTATCCTTGAGACACAAGCGGTGGTTGGGTATATTGTGGTGAATTAGCACCAAGATTTTGCATCACATGAGAAGTGGAAGATGGACTGGCATTAGTTAATGGTTGTGAATTTGGAGTTGGATTTGTGACATGGGAAGTGATGGAAGGATTGGTGGATGCGAAAGAAGGATGGACACTTGGGTTTGTATTTTGGACAACATGAGGATTGGTATATGTCATGTGTTGGGTGACAATAGACAAACCTTGGGTAGTATAAGATGGGTTGATGGTTTGTGAAGAATTATAAGAAGATGGTGGAACAGATGTAAGTTGATCAACATAAGTGACTGTAGTGCTAGGATTAGCTTGAGAAACAATAGGCGGGTCACTCATGTCAATAAGACTAACATTAGGATTGTATGATGTATTGGATGGATTAGTGGAGATAGTGGAGATCATATTAGCAGTGGTAGGAATATAAGATGTGGTGTCCACATGTGATGTAGCGGATTGCGATGGTTGTGAAGCTTGGACCGTTGGTGTTGTTTGGATAGCTTGGAAAGCTTGTGGAATATGGGATATGGGGATAGTTTGTGATGTTTGAGGAGTTTGCACTTGGGCCACATGGACAACTTGTGTTACTTGAGGCATAGAAATGGTCATGGTGGGAGGAGTATGTTGGGGAACATGGAAAGGTGGAATATTCAGATTTTATGAAATGAAAGGGAGTACATTGGTTGGAGTTATCAAAGGTTCTAAAGTGTACTCTAAGTGTGGTGGATCAAATGAAGTAACAATAGGCAATGAAAGAGATGGGTTGGAAGATAGATTTTGTAATATGGTATGGGATGGTGTGACTATAGTGGATGGTCCCTTTGCAACAACAACGAGAGTGTTTGGATCATTCTCTCTAATAGCGGATATGTCAAAATCTCTTGGTAATTTAGCTCCCATGTGGGCAAGTTGCAAGAAGTAGCGATTAGGATCAGATAAAACAAGTCTCTCAAATTGATCCCATACATATGTATCTTGAAATTCTGACAACTCTTCTTAGGATTGTTCTTCATAAGTCTCTGAAAATGTTTGAGGTTGCACTTGTTGTGAAGATGACTCTCCAAGAGTGTACCCATGGGGCACAAACATATGAGGAGGCATACCAGTCGTAAATTGAGTTACATCCCTAAGAGGTGTTGATCTAGATTGTTGCATCTTAGATTCCATCTTAGCTTACAATTTGGCTTCCATTTCAACTCTATATTGACTCCTAGTTTGAGGCATGATGAATGATGTTGAAAATTGAACTTTAGCTTGTCAAGGTTTTGAGACCCAAAAAGATGATAGTTTGCTGGTTGTTGGTTGCTGTTTGCTTTTGTTGTTAGGTTGCTTGGTTGGACTTCCCTAGAGAATAGCTCACACACTTAAGGGAAAAGTTGTTTGCTAAGGTTAGTATTTTACTGATGTTGCTAAAGCTAAAGCCAAAAGATGATGTTTTGCTGATTGATCGGGTTGAGTGATTTGATGTTTGGTTTGCTAGTTTGGGATCTCAAAAAGATGAAAAGCTCACAAAGTTCAATTGGTTGGTAAACTCAAAGTAGGAGACAAAGTCCAGGTATCTACTAATGATCAGAGATAGGTCTGAAAGCTAATGCTGAGACTAAGCAAGTTGGAAGTGTAGCTGATTCATTTGAGTCACTAAGATTTGCTGGTACTTGACCACAGGTGATAGGTAATAGCTCATATGCGACTTAGAAAAGGCTAAAAGCGACTGGTAATAGCTTAAAGGTGATATGGTTTTGGTTCGGGTAATAGGCTACAGTGTTAACTAGAGGCGAGCCAATTTGCTATAGGCGATCAGTATTGACTCAGAAGCGATTTACTGTTGATCAAAGGTGACGCAGTTTAGACCAGAGGCGGCTGACTGTTGTTTAAAAGTGATCTAGTTTAGGCAAAAGGTGACTGACTATTGTTGAAAAGTAATCCAGTTTAGATAAAAAGTGACTGACTGTTGTTTAAAAGTGATCCAGTTGTCTGTATGTAGGCAGTTTAAGCTCAAAGGCGATTGTGTCTATCAGAAAATATGTTTGAATTATGTTTTTTGACAAGAAAATAGTAATTGCAGTCACTCACACTCACAACAATCACAAACTTGTACAACCTAGGCTAGGAAGGGACTGTATTTGTTGAGTCCCCTGGCCGTGCTTATTCAAAGTGGATAGCTTCAGGATCTTGGTAGCACCGGCTCCTCTCCATGGCACACACTTCTCACGCATACCAAGATCTAGGTTTCCCAAGGCTTGTCCCCCCACCAAACCTTAGGATTGTTCCTGCTATCTCTTCTAAAAACCACGTGAATCAGGGCGGCTTCAAAGGTCCCACCTTTTGCGTCAACAAATAGAAGGTTTTTGGCTACTACACAAAGATGCTAATAAGGGCATCCGTTCAGGTGGCTATACGTGTGGCAGTGCTACTCTCTGTTATGGAGTCTCCCAGCCTTCAAGGGTTACACCTTGGAGCGTTTTGGGGGAGGTTGGTTGTCGGTATAACACAACAACACCCGTTGTTTCTGGCTTTCGACACAAACACTTTTCTTATATAGCAGTTTAGAAGGACTTGGCTTTAGCCCGTTACCACTTGGGTCGTACCCCTTCTCACACTAGGAAGGCAAGCCCTCTAAAGATAATAACAAGTTCTCATAAACCGAAGATCCATTTGATAGACAAGGGGAGAGAATACTTTTGCTACTAAATTTGGGTTACAATCAAGCACATACAAGCAATCAAGAAAGATAAATCAAGCACGGAGCAAGCAATGATTCTTTTTAAGCACCAAGCCCAAATGTTCCTAATGTAGTGACAAACCACAAGTCTTGAACCGATCGAAGCTGCAACAGATATGTTAGTAGTTTGATAACCTCCTTTTCTTGGACAATCAATAAGATGCTACACAAATACCTAATTAGTAGCCAAGAAAACCAAACTACAAATGATAAGGATAGAAAACAACATAGTTTACCAGAGGTGATCAACTATGGATCAAAAGCGAACTGTATTTTGCCATAGGCAAAATGTTACAGATCAGAAGTGATGCCAGTAATGCCAGATGCAAAATGATAATGTTCATAAGTGATGTGAAAAAGAAAGAGGTGACTGGTTACGGGTCATAAGGAACTTAGATCTATGAGAAAAATAGAATGTAACAAAAACCCTAGTTTCACAAAAAGTGATCCAGATAGCTAAAGGTGATCACCGTTAGGTTAAAAGTGATTCAAATAAAGGAATAAGCAATCACTGTTAGCTTGTAAGTAGTGCAAAACATGCTATAAGCGACTACTGTTTGCTGAAGAGCGATCCCAAGAATGCTAAAAGTGGCAGGTTTTAGCTTAGAAGTGATGCATATATTCAGATAGCAACTAGTTTTCGCTCAGAAATGACTGGAACTTGTCATAAGTGCTCTGAAAAATCTAATCTTCACAAAAACAACTTCAAATAGCAAAGTTAATCAAGGAAGTGAGTCCCACTAGGCCTACCAAAATGTGATAGGTAAAAATCAGGTCGATAAGATCAAGCATAGCCATGAAAATCTAACCCTACCATCATCAAAGAATCTAATCCAAATGAAATCAAAAGCATGCAATTCAAGAATAATATCACCTAGATTGTATGATTCCTTGTTATGATGTGGATTGCTTCTTCAACAATAACAATTATGAAAATAAAAGCTGCCATGATGGATGTAAAATAATGCTAATATGCTGGATGAATGCTAAAGTGTTCTATATGCTCAGGATGATAATGTAGACGCTATATGAATGCTGGATAGATGTAGTATGGAATGAGAGGGTGTTTATATAGAACTCAACCAAAATCAATCAATGGTGGAGATTTGGTGGCTATGTGAATGGCTAAGATTGAATGATACACATAGGTGAATGTGAAGATGACAAGTGGAGGGAAGATAAGGCTTATGTGTGATTGCGTACATAAAAAGTACTACATGTGAAAGATATTAAATAAAAGATGTAGTACCATTTATCTTTTTTAAATGAAAGAGGCACACATGTCAGCTCATGAGATAAATGATAAGAGAAATTAATTAAATAAATAAAAATTTATTTAATTAATTGGAAAGTGGGTTTGTGAATGGAATTTTTAATTAAATAAATAAAAATTATTTAATTAAAAATAGATAGAAAGAAGATAATTAAATAATTAAAAATTATTTAATTATAGCTTAGAGGAAATAGCTAATGAATTAATTAATTAAATACAAATTTATTTAATTAATAGAAGAAATAGATGTGCTAGGGATATTGCTCAAGTGTGTTAGACCAATGCAGATGGTAGCTAATGTGATGTTTGATACTAATGATAATGAGTCAGTTTTGGGTGTCTACACCTTTCATTTGAACTCTATTTTGAATGTAGACAACAGTATGCATAGCTTCTTTCTAGAAAACTTCTGACATACGTCCTTCCTTCATCATTGTTCTAGAAGCCTCTTGAACTGTCATGTTCTTTCTTTCAACAGCTCCATTATGCTAAGGAGTTCTAGGTGTAGACAACTGTCTCTTTATTCCTTGCTCTTCACAGAAAATGTTGGATTCATTTGATGTGAACTCACCTCCTTTATCAGACCTCAAGCATTTGATTTTTAGCTCTATTTCATTCTCAACCATTGCCTTGAAGGATTTGAACTTTTCTAGGGCTTCAGATTTGTCTTTTAGAAAAGTAACCCAAGTCATTCTAGAATAATCATCAATAAGCAACATGAAGTACCTATCACCTTTTAGACTGATGCAGAGCATCTAGGACAGCAGGACAACAATCCTCAAGACTTCAGTGACAGTCTCTCTTAAGGTTCAATTGTTTCATAACTTCTCATGATGCAGGGTTTCAAGGACAGTTGAGTACCTATCTCAGTTAAAGGATAGTTTAAACCTTCAATGCCATACTCACCTAGTTCACTGTCCCTGTCAGCAATCAGACTTCTACCAAAACAAGGTTTAAACACCAAACATATATACATGTTTATGTTCGAAGGAGAGGGAGACTTCAGGGCACTCCTTCAAAGACTCTTAACTCCAACTAACATTTCATCACTTCCATTGTGCAGACCCTGCAGGATAGCAACACCTATCATACCCCTCATGGGCAGTCACAATCTCATAGCTCCAAGAGCAGGAAAGTCCCAATATCAACCTTGGAGTAATCTCTCTCTAACACAAACTTGGTCTAATCCAACATGCCAAGCCAATCACATGCCTACATGCCTATTGTCTTCATTGACAGAGAAACAATTCATCAAATTTACCTATTCCTACTTTGTAGTGATTGCTGTCCTTCTCCAAAGTCACAACATACAACTCTACAGGGTCATTCATATGGAGCCCTCAACATCAACCATCCTCCTGCCTCTATAAACCATTACAAGACATTACCTTAACTAGTATACAGATCATTCCATTGATCAGTGACAGAAGGGATCAATGGAATGAAGAAATATCCATCAGATTGCTCAGTATTACCCTAATTCAGGGTTCCAACCTGTTTTCAGATCAATGATTATTGAAAAGCTAAACAAGGGTGTTTAAAACCCAAACCAATTGCAAACAATAGGTAACTCAATGCTCTAGACAGCCAACACCAATACTAACCACTCCCAGGCCATACAAGTACGGAAAACTATAGAAAACAACAATTTTCAAAAGGAGACAACAATTTCTAAAAACCAGTTTATAGAAAACTATTGATATCTTTCACCTAATTTATCACCAGGATCTCAAACCTTGCTCAAAGTCAACCTAACACTTCATACTTTCCATCCCATATGCAAGTGGTCCATGATGAATCTGTACAAAAGTACAGTACGGCAGAAAACAACAATAAAACATAGAAAAGGCAGGAAAAAGTAGTTTTTGGCATAACAGAGATTTCTCCCTTCAAGTTCAATGTCAAGACCTCCAATAAGCTTTAAATCAAAGATACTTCAGTCTCCTCTCATTCCATTCCAAATTCATGCCAAGACTATTCTGTACAAGTACAAATTTCTGAGAAAATAGTGAAGGAAAAAATAAAAAATAGGAAAAAAGCAGAAAAAATAGTGTTCTTGTCATTTCTTCTAAAAACCATCAAATATTTTCACTCACAATCCACCTAGGTAGCTTCTAATAAACTTCCTACAAGCATGCATTGAGTGGGAGTGGTTGGGTATCCAAGAAAACTACCCCACATCGTGCTTTTTCCTCTTTTGAAACTACAACTTCAAAGACTAATATAGAACTGTCCTTTCTTGGACTATGGTGATTGTTTTTGAGTTTAATAACAAGCTTTTTAATATGTGGTTTAATCTTTGACAAGGTGTAGAAATTCTTTCTAACCCAAGACATGCCTTAAAAGGCTTATAAACATGAGAATTTAATGACTAACCTATAGAAATTTAAATGACACTTTCAAACTACCTATGACTACAAGACTGTCCTAACTAGGACTTACTACATGACAATAGAAGAATCTAGCTATTTGGACATAGTCCAATTACAACATGGCTACAAGCCTTATGAAGATGGTCTCCAAGACCTTATTGACTCAGAACAATTAATAGAAGATCAAGTAAAAACTAGACACCTTGGTGCTCCTGTACCATACTCCCCGACATGATGAAAACTCTTGTCCCAAGAGTTGGGGGATCTGCTCTGAATGTTCTTCAACCATGTTGGAATGTTCCTCTGGCTAGGAAACATGAACTCTCCCAGAGTTATCTTTCTCCTTCTCCAACCTGCATGGCTCCTGTAAACAGTGTGAGAACCATAAAACTTGTTTTGGTGTCCTTGTCTAGGACCTTGCTGCTGCAATACTTCAGCTCTTCTCAATTGGAACTTTTGATTCATTCCTCCCTGTACCATCTGCTATTTGTCTTCCTTCTTATACCTCTTTATAGGGCACTCAAGGTCTCCAACCTTGACATAACTCAAGTCCCAAACCTGCTATTCTCTAGGACTGTCATCCACCTTCTTCTGCTGTTGCAACTGTTCCTGCTGCTTCCCATCATCCTTAACCTGCATACTCAACTGTAACTTCTCTCCAAATCAAATAGTGACATGTTCCTTCTTCCCTTCACAAGGTAAAGGAATCAGTTTGAACTTCTTACCATCTTTGTGCACTACATAGGTATTAGTATACCCATCATGAATTGTCCTTCTCGAATACTGCCATGGTCTGCCCAAGATTACATGCCCACATGTCATAGGAATAGCATCACACAAAACATAGTCCTGATATGGACCAATTGTGAAGTCAACATAAGCCTTCTTAGTGACCATTACCTGCTACTCTTGACTCACCCAAGTGACATGGTAAGGACTGGGATGATCAAAAGTCTTCAACCCCAACTTATTCACCATTTCCCAAGAAACTAAGTTATCATGAGAACCTGAATCTACAATCAACTTGCATATCTTTCCATGGCTCAAACAATTAGTTTTGAAAATAGATACCTATGGTGGTTACTGCATCTTGACTCTTTCCACCATGAGCATCTCTCCATCCAGCATAGGAGAGGTTGACGATATTTCTGGTTCTTCTGGCTTCTCCTCCTCTTGTGCCAAGTGAACTCTTTTATCCTTGGTCTTGTCAACATCATCCTTCTTAGGACAGTTGAAAGATGTGTGTCCCACCTCATTGCAGTGATAACATCTACCTATGAACACTCCTCTACTTGATCCAAATCTACCTCCACCTCTATATCCACCTCTCTGTTCTGTAGAAATCTCCTTACCCTTCTCATTGCTGTTCTGAACTTCACTAGTAGGTCTGCCCCTACCTCTGTTTCCTCTTCCATAACCTCCTTGCCTTTCTTGCTTCCTCTTCACTCTCTCTTCAACCTTGATGGCTAACTGAAAACACTCTCTAAGTGTTTTTGGTACTGCTAACCCAATCTCATCTTGCAAGTTATACCTAAGCCCATTAAGGTACCTTGCCACTTTCTCTTCTTCATCTTCCAGCCCACCTCTAATACTAAGCTTATGAAATTGCTCAGTATAGGACATAACATCTATGTCCTTCTACTTTAGATTCCGTCTCATCCTCTTTGTCTAAATAGAGTAATCAGATGGAAGGAATTGGTCCTTCATCATGTCCTTCATCCTACTCCAAGAAGTGATTTTTGATGCACCTCTAGCCATTCTCTCTGTCTGCACACTACTCCACTAGGTAAGGGCTGTTCCTCTTAGTTTTGTCTTTGCAAACTTGATCTTCTTTTCATCACTCATCTCCTCATACTCAAAACATTTTTCCAGGGCATCTATCCACCCTAATACTTCTTCACTATCCATCTTCCCCTGATAGATAGGTAACTCTATATTTGGCTTAGTTCCACTTCCTTGGACTGCCTTCAGCAATCTTACAAACTTCTTTTCTTCAGCATCTAACTCATCCTCAGGAGGATTCTCATCTGCATCCTCATCTCCTTCTGACTCATTTTGTTCATCCTTTCTTGGATTCTTCTCCAATGCTTCCAATCTAGCCAAGATTGTTGCATTTTCTCTTCTCACTTGCCTCAGCTCTCTATCTCTGGCAGCATCCTGTTCTCTTCTGTCCCTCAACTCTTTCTCTCTTGCCTCTAAGGCTTCTCTCAACTTAGCATTCTCTCTTGCCATCTTGTTTTTAGGAGGCATCTTCACAAACTCTCACAGACCTTTATCTTCTTCACAAGATCCTTTACTCCCTCAAGGACCTACTAGCTAGCTCTGATACCTCAAATGATGCAGAGCATCTAGGACAGCAGGACAGCAATCCTCAAGACTTTAGTGACAGTCTCTCTTAAGGTTCAATTGTTTCACAACTTCTCATGATGTAGGGTTTCAAGGATAGTTGATTGCCTATCTCAATTGAAGGATAGTTTAAACCTTCAATGCCATACTCACCTAGTTCACTGTCCCTGTTAGCAATCAGACTTCTACCAAAACAAGGTTTAAACACCAAACATATATACATGTTCATGTTCGAAGGAGAGGGAGACTTCAGGGCACTCCTTCAAAGACTCTTAACTCCAGCTAACATTTCATCACTTCCATTGTGTAGACCCTGCAGGACAGCAACACCTATCATACCTCTCATGGGCAGTCACAATCTCATAGCTCCAAGAGCAGGAAAGTCCCAATATCCATCTTGGAGTAATCTCTCTCTAACACAAACTTGGTCTAATCCAACATGCCAAGCCAATCACATGCCTACATGCCTATTGTCTTCATTGATAGAGAAATAATTCATCAAATTTACCTTTTCCTACCTTGTAGTGATTGATGTCCTTCTCCAGAGTCACAACATACAACTCTGCAGGGTCATTCATATGAAACCATTACCTTAACTAGTATACAGATCATTCCATTGATCAATGATAGAAGGGATCAATGGAATGAAGAAATATCCATCGGATTGCTCAGTATTATCCTAATTCAGGGTTCCAACCTATTTTCAGATCAATGATGATTACAGAGCTAAACAAGGGTGTTAAAACTCCAAACCAATTGCAAACAATAGGTAACTCAATGCTCTAGACAGCCAACACCAATACCAGCCACTCCCAGGCTGTACAAGTACGGAAAACTGTAGAAAACAACGATTTTCAAAAGGAGACAACAATTTCTAAAAACTAGTTTATAGAAAACTATTGATATCTTTCACCTAATTCATCACCAGGATCTCAAACCTTGCTCAAAGTCAAGCTAACACTTCATACTTTCCATCCCATATGCAAGTGGTCCATGATGAATCCGTACAGAAGTACAGTACAGCAGAAAACAACAATAAAACATAGAAAAGGCAGGAAAAAGTAGTTTTTGGTATAACAGAGATTTCTCCCTTCAAGTTCAATGTCAAGACCTCCAATAAGATTTAAATCAAAGGTACTTCAGTCTCCTCTCATTCCATTCCAAATTCATGCCAAGACTATTCCGTATAGGTACGGATTTCTGAGAAAACAGTGAAGGAAAAACAGAAAAAAAGGAAAAAAGTAGAAAAAATAGTGTTCTTGTCATTCTTCTAAAAACCATCAAATATTTTCACTCACAATCCACCTAGGTAGCTTCTAATAAACTTCCTACAAGCATGCATCAAGTGGGAGTGGTTGGGTATCCAAGAAAACTACCCCACATCATGCTTTTTCCTCTTTTGAAACTGCAACTTTAAAGACTAATATAGAACTGTCCTTTCTTGGACTGTGGTGACTATTTTTTAGTTCAATAACAATCTTTTTAATATGTGGTTTAATCTTTGACAAGGTGTAGACATTTTTCCTAACCCAAGACATGCCTTAAAAGGCCTATAAACATGAGAATTTAATGACTAACCTATAGAAATTTAAATGACACTTTCAAACTACCTATGACTACAAGACTGTCCTAACTAGGACTTACTACATGACAATAGAAGAATCTAGCTATTTGGACATAGTCCAATTACAACATGGCTACAAGCCTTATGAAGATGGTCTCCAAGACCTTATTGACTCAGAACAATTACTAGAAGATCAAGCAAAAACTAGACACCTTGGTGCTCCTGCACCATAGACTTCTTAATCTTGTAGGACCACATAGATCTGTACGTAGTAGATCCAACAAATCAGTAGAAAATTGCTCTTTTCTCTTGAAACTTGTTCTTATCTACTTCCCAAACTGACATTCCTTACAAATGGTATTGGTGGGTTTCACAAGTTTTGGTAAATCTCTCACAGTCTAGCTTGAACTTTTCTTTACCAGATTATCAAAGTTTATATGACACATCCTTCTATGCCACAACCAACTTTTATCTCCTTGGGCTAATAAATAGTAATCATTAGTTCCTCTTAATTGATAGATGTTACCTCTAGTCTTCTTACTGGTAGCAATCACAGTTTTGGATCTTTCCATGATCTTGCACCGATTGTCTTTGAATCTTAGATCATAACCTTTGTCACACATCTGACCAACACTCAAAAGATTATGCTTCAAACCTTCACATATAGGACATTATCAGTATTGTGCTTTCCATAAAATGAAATAGATCATTTTCCACAAATCTTACCATCTGCATTGTCTCCAAACCTAACCGATCCTCCATCATACTTTTCGAAACTCAAAAACTTACTTTTGTCACCGGTCATGTGATGTGAGCATCCACTATCAATAATCCATTCATCCTTATCTTTCTCAACCTGAACAACCAAAGCGCTTTTTTCCAGTGGTTTTTCTTCCTTCACACAGCTAGTAGGATTAGTAGACATAGGTTCTTCTTTAATTGCAATAAACAAGCACTCATTTGCACTAGTACTAGCATCATCAGATTCATCATATGTCACACCTTCATCATCAAGATCTCTAACATAGTAGCATTTCTTTGGAGCTCTATGCCTGTTTTCAAATCTTTTTCTATTCCTTTCAATTCTTTCAGGACATCTGGAAGCATAATGACCTACTTTACCACATGAAAAACATTTGAAAGGTAATTTGCCTTTGAACTTACTAGAACCTCTTTGCAATCTATCAACAAAGTTAGTTTCAATTTCATCAAAGTCATCGTCAGGTTCCACCTTATATTTCTCAGCTTTGGAGATCTTTTCTGAAGTACTAGCTTTAAAAGCTATCTCAACTTTCGCCAGAGCATCACCAAACTCTCTCATCTCAAAGGCTGTAAGCTTTCCAAGCAATTGATCTCTGTTGATAGTTTTTATAGTCATTATTTCTTCAATTGCAGCTACCTTGTGACTATAGGACTTTGGTAGTGATCTAAGAATTTTCATCACAACTTCCTTGTCACCAATAGTTCCTCCCATACCTTTTATTCCATTGACAAGTTCATCAACCCTTTGCATAAAGGCTATTATATTTTCATCTTCATTCATCTTTAAACCCTCATATTTCGCTTTCAGGCCCTGTAGCTTGGCTTCTTTTACAAAATCATCTCCTTCATACAGTTTTTTCAAATTTTCCCAAACTTCATTTGCAGATTCAAGATCCATGACTTTTATCAACTCAGTGTCATTTAAGGCACTTAACAGGGCATCTCTACCTTTTATATTCAACTCATATTATTTGATTTCATCTTCAGTTGTCAAACTATTTGGAGGCATGATATATTTTGACTCTACAGCTTTCCACACTTTATAACCAAGACAAAGGAGATGGCTTTTCATTCATACCTTCCATAGAGCATAATTTGTCCCATCAAACTACAGAGCCTCCTTTTTAAAAGACATCCTAGATCATCCTCAAGCTATTAGGATTTCTTTTGAGTAACTTGCTCTGATACCAATTGTTGAAAAGCATCGGACAACTGAGAGAGGGGGTGAATCAGTTTTCACAAAAACTTAACTTCATATAAATATCAAACCATCAACTACTTAATTACTAATCATCATATTTAACCATGAAAGTATGAAACCATAGACTTAATCACAATCACACATTTAGCATAGGAGACACGAGATTTTTCCGTGGAAAACCATATAAGGGAAAAACCATGGTGGGTGTTAGCCCACATAAAAATATAAGTTATACCAATACTAAAAAATAGAGGCTCACTGCCCAAATTGCTCACTGCAAAGAACGACTCACTGCCAAAGATTTTTGAACTGACTTGATAGCATATACTCTATGCCTGAGTTTAGTTCCATTGAAGCACAATATTCTTCCTCTGCTATGCTCTTCTGTACTCTTCACACTTATCTCCTCATTTTTCACACACACACACACACACACAATATTTTTCGCAATTACATTACAAGTCATCAACCTTGGAATGTACATCAAGGTCAGCAATACATTCATCAACTGTTAGAACAATCTCCAAGGTCGGCATTACAAAAACATACATAGAAATAGGTCTGGACCTAATCCAAAAATTAGCTAAGGGAAAGATGTAAAGATGTATGCTGATCATGCCATGCCCTAGCTAGGACTCAAACACAATCCTTCATGCCATGACACGCTTCTACAATCTTCAAGGCAACTCCGCAAATATTGAAATCAACCAAGTCAGCCAAGACTGGTGAGAACACTAGGTCTACTAAGAACATTCTTCATCCACGATCCAATTTTCTCTTTGCAGACCAATCCAAGGGTAGGAACACGATCAAGAGACATCCAAAAGCACATTGAGATCATCATGAACAATTGCACAACTTCTAACCAATCTGTTAAGAAGATTCTTCAAATTGGACAACACAAACACAACTGCCACCTACTATTATAAGGAAAAGATCCCTTGTGGACCACCAAATCATGAACCATTAGAGTTGAAGGTATATAACATCATCTTTGACTCAACTCTAGAACCGCAGACAAAAATACTTCAATGCGGAGGAATGCAGAACATAATACTTTCTCCCTGTCACCACCAAACATACAGGAAAATGTAGTTTTCACACTTCAGGTGAACATAACTCACTCAAATCTTCATACCAGAGGCTCAAACTTGGAACATGGCATCTTTAGACAAACCTCTAAATAACATGCAATCCACAGACAAGAATATTTAATCTATAGGAAATGTGGAGCAATCTGTTTGATTATTCTTCTATAGACAAAGATATTCTGCAACATACTATTTCTACCAGAGGAGCAAATTTTCTCAATATCCTCAATATCAAGATTTTCAACACTTACATAGGCATCTAACTCATTACAAGCAATCATCAAGACATGAGCACAGTTGGCACCAATGACAACACTGATATGTTGACATCAATGACAACATCGGTTAGGCACATACTTGCAACAATTCTTATATCACAATAGTCTCTAAATGGAATATTTTTCTAAGTTTGGGATGAATTGTGGAATAGGCCTCTATCAATTCCTCAATGTCATTTATTGTTATGGGCTCTTCTTCTTCTCTTGCCTGTTCCTCACTAGGCAAGAATGTAGGTCGTGTTGCTCTAGGTGTTGATCCTACAAGAGTTCTATTGTTTTCAGAATGATTGGAATTAACATCTTTCCCATTGATTTGTGGAGGTTTATTTATTGCATTATTTATTCTTTGGAGTGTTTGGAGAAGCAATTCCAATGTCTTCCCTTGTTGCTCCATAAAAGCCTTCAACTCGTTTCCCAGGTTGAACTCATGATCACCCATTTTTCTACTAGTACTTTGGTTGTTACTTGATTCTAGTTTTCTTTTTTCCCTATTTAAGGCCCGTTGAATTATTTGGCTTACTTGCATACACTATCTTTGATCCCCAAGTTGGCAGGATCAAAGCTTTGATACCACTTGTAATGTTCCCTTTTAGGCTATTCCTGATTTCTTTACTTGTATACAATAATAATCACTAGAGAAGGACATTAGAAATATTAAATATCAGTAAATTAGATAATATTAAATTCATAGCATTATTCATATTAAATTCATCTATCATAGCATAATTAATAATGAGATTAATATGAGATCAAATCATCATAGCATAATCCACATTTAGTTCAATCCATAACACAATTCCTGAAGCCAATCACATATTGAATCTTCCCAGAGTGTTAGTAAGTAACAATATTGTCGAGAGCATGAGAGGGGTCAGTCCACCTAACATCTCCTAGTTCACCTTGGAGGCTGGCCGTCCTCCTTGATCAAGCCCAGGAGCTCTTAGTCGCCTCCCAGCCCACGAGTGTCACACCTCAGGGTGGTGTGCTTGATAAGATGCCTTGATCAAGCAAATGAGCACTTAATCACCTCCCATCCCACAAGTGTCTCACCTCAGGGTGGCGTGCTTGATAAGATGCATGAAGTCTACTGTCAACAAGCCTGGGAGTACTCATAAGACTCCCGACCCACAAGCACTCAACTCATGGTGGCGTACTTGATGAAGGGGCCTATTGACACTTTACCATTTTGGGAACCTCAGAAAGGGCCATCATTTCCTACGTACTAACCTCTTATTTCAATTATATTGCTTGGGAATTGGTATAATTGATATATGTACCTCTTGATGGATTCCAAATCTGCTGTTATCAATAATGTTTCTATTGTAACAGTTATAAATATATCACTACTGATATATTCCTTTCTACCTTTTTATATTTATTTCTGCTTGTTTATATTCCAATAAAGATCCTTGATCGATGCCTTCAAACATCCCTATCATTAGCTTCTTAGATCTTTGCCAAGGATGTGTCTTGAATGAATAGGTGTGACCTTTCTTAATTAAACTTTTTCATAAACAAATTGTAGCCTTGTCTTCTAGCGTACCTTTAATCTTTCTTAACCGTACTTTATACAAGTGGTTAGTGGTCTCTTTAATCTATGTTTTTTAAATATTTTAGGTTGTATTATGAAGTCAGCTGGGGCTACATCATGAAGTTGTTTGGGTATAAATTAAATCTTTAATTTAATTTATTAAAATCAAGTGATCCCCTTATTTATCCTGCAAGGGATATTATAGTCTGCCCTTCCCAAGATTGCATGTCCTCAAGCAATTTTAAATTTGGATGATTGAAGATGTCTACTCCTTCCCACGTAGCATCTCCATAGATAGGTTCTTCCCTTTAACCAAATATTTAGGAACAACTTTTATTTCTTAATTTCTTTTAACAACAAACCTTGAGTTGATAACTGGTAAGGTCATTAACTTAAGACAAGTTTTCTCTCATCTCCAAATGACATCTTGATCTTTGATCCCATGATGAGGTATATTCGGTCTTTGTATAGAATGTGCTTATCCACCACCTTGTCCTTGTCCATGTCTAAATGCTCTCTCTATCCTTTTTGATGATACAACCCTAGGAGACCCATCTGATAGACCTTGTAGTACCACTTCTTTCCCATCATGTTGGAAACATAGTTCCATCCTTTGGAAGTCTTGATAGTATATACCGAATGAGTGTAACCATTGAATGCCCAAAACCACATATGAATCGCTTATTTTTACCACATAGAAATCTTCACATATTTGATGTCTACCCAAGATAATGCTTAGTTGTATAATTCTTTGTGTGCAAGGGGTAGTGAATCCATCCATCATGACTGCTTTGAACCCTTCAAAGTCTTCAATTTTTAATTTCATCCTCATTACTAGTCCCTCATCAATAAAGTTAAGTGTAGCACCGCTATCGACTAATATAGTTAGCCTTTGACCTTGTAGCACACTTCAAACTCTAAATGGGTAGTATTTGGGTGCCCTGAAAGTGTGGCCAATGTACCGCTTGTAAACTCTTCCTCATCTTGTTTCCATTTCTGCCTTTCATGTTCTAATCCTTCTTTATCCCATTCCTCATCTGTCATGGTTTTTAGATTGTGTACTCATCCTTTTTTTTGCACATTAGTGACCTGGCTCCCATTATTATGTACATCTGAAACATATTCCCTTCCTTATAAGTTCATTCTTGGTTCCTTCCATTGTTGGATTTAGGAGACCAAGTCTCAGTTTGGGGAAATGGTTCCTTATGTTGCTCAATTGGTGCATTCTCAGAGTATGTCTTGTTCCTAATTGTTTTGACTTCTAATCTTAATGCTTTCTAGATTGCATCTAGGAGGGTTGTAGGATCAAGAGTGCCAACCAAACCATGAAGAAACTCTGTCAACCCTTCTATAAACATGTAAGTGACCTTTCCCTCATCAATGCTTGGCACCATTACTAAAATTCTTTGGAACTCGGCCACATAATCTTCTATGGATCCATTTTGTTTGAATTACATTAATTCTGTGAAATGCCTTTGGGGATGTTTTTAATCAAATTAGTTTATGAGTCTTTGTGTAAATTTGTCATATGTTACAACATTTTGGTGTCCTTGTGTGATAATTCTATGATGGTACCATTTGTGTGCAACCCCTCCCAAGTGTAGAGTGGTAAATTTAGAAGAATCCTCCTTGGTCATGGGGCTAAGAGAAAGGTATGTGTCGAGCTTCTGGATCCATGGCCATGTCATGACTTTCCCCGAGCCATCAAAATTTTCAAGGTTTATACTACTAACCTTTTTTGTAAGTCTTGGTTAGGTTGCCTTTTATCTTTCCTCGATGTATTTCTTGTTCTTATATCACAATAGTCTCTAAATGGAATATTTTTCTAAGTTCAAGATCAATTATGGAATAGGCCTCTATCAATTCCTTTGTCATGCCCACATTTCCCATGCGGTCACAACACACATCACACGTGTTATGTCCACATTTGTCATGTGGTCATGACACAAAATATCAAAATTTTTTCCACACTTCCATAGAAACCCCCTTGCACGCGTAAGCGTGCTCGGTGGCATATGCTTAAGGTGTAAACAAAATAGTTTAAGGTAGGGTAATATGTACATGTGCACATACCAATCGCAAGAAGGCCATCGAGGGGGTCATCGCGATGCGGTTAATGTCGCTAATAGGGATAAACTTTAGTAACCTAACTAAACCCTAAATTTTGGGAAAATCCAGTAGCATAATGTCTCATAGGTGTGAATAGGGTTTATTATACTAAAACTAAATTTGATCAAGAGGTTTACTGATTTGAATTAATAAATTTCTTACATCACACTAGTTGCATCGGTAATACAGTTAATTAAGTTAATTGAACATTTTTCAAAAAAGTCCGATCATTTGTTCTCCTTTACGTTTTCTGTAAATATTAATTTGTTCTCCTTCACGTTTTCTAAATTTAAAATATTTTTCAACAAAGTCCGAACATTTGTTCTCCTTCACGTTTTCTGAAATTTAATATTAATTTGTTCTCCTTCACATTTTCTATCAATCAGAGTTATCTCTGCATCATTTGCATTATTCCTAATTTCTTGGTAGATCAGATCTCAGAATCAGGATTTACTAACTTCGTTTGATGAAGTTTACTAGGTTTCCATTCGGGTTTCAAACAATGTCTACTTAACTTTGCTCAAATGATTAAAAAGAACATTAAATTTTGATTAATTCTTTTAGCCCTAAATTGAACTCATACATTTTCTCCTCTTTGTTTTCACTTTTATCTTTCTTTCTCTTTTTCTCTCATTTTTCTCATTTTCTCAATTTTTCATCTTCTCATTTTGTTGCGGATTATAATGGCCACTTATGAAATACATAAGATGGCTTCATATAATTATATATATAACTTATGAGCAAGGCTTCCTTTTATAAATACAATGTATTTATATTTCTTTTTAACAATGTTGAAACCCTAATCTTTTTGTTTGGCTCCATTGGCTGAGCCCTAAATGCTAATGTTTGTTTTCCATTGGTAGGTTTGAGGAAACAGGGGTAGCATTGAGGAGGCTACAGGTGGAAGCACTGTGAAGGGGGGGACGCAAAGGAGGAGCCACAATGGAGTCGTGGTGGAGGGCTGAGGTAAAGGGGGAAGCCACGGAAGGGAAAGTCCGTAGAGGGGAGCAGCATTGGAGGTGGAGCAGAGGTCTGCAGGAAGCAGTGAGCACTGCAAGGGGGAGGCCGTGGGGTTCTAAAGTAATGGGGGTGTGGGGAGAGGGACGAAGTCCCCACCCACATCCCATTCTATGGGGTGTGGGTGGGGGCTCCGCCCCCCTCCCCAAACCCAAAGACACAAAAGTAATGGCGGTGGGGGGGGTTCGAAACCCCCCACCCATATGTAAAATGCATTTTCCTTGAAACATTTCGTGGACTGTAAAATAATACAGTCACTTCAATATTTTCTATGGCTTTTAATTCATGTTCTTTATTTTATTTTATTTAATTTAAAATCTACACATATATATATATATATATATATATATATATAATGAAATCTCAAGTGTATTAAGCTAAATAATAAAATCAGTTTTCTATTTTAATTCATGTAAACACATTCATTTAAAAACACACACATTAATTACAATTATATATTTTTAACTATAACTTTACTTCAATTTACTTACAAATTTTCTTCTTTTTAAAACAATAAGCAAGATATGTATTTTGTTTTAATCAAATTGTCTTTATAAGGCAAGGAGCTCATTCTTCATCAAAATATAATTATTGTAATAATGATATTTTCAATTTTTTTTTAAAAAAGGGAAAGAACAATTGCAAATAAATAAACACTTCCAAATTCACAACAACAACAAATTTTCTTTTTCATAAAACTGAATTGCAAGTTTTCTTATTTATCTAATAAATTGAAACCACAACTTTACTAATTGGGAAATTTTAAAATTTACAAACAAATGAATTGACTTATAAAACAAATTTTCTTCATTCATCTTTACTTAAATGATAAAATATAAATCAACAAATTATAACTCTCATTTACAAAGTAATTAGCATACACACATCTATGAAAAATATAAGTTTTTTTTTTTACAACATGAGTGAGAGAGAACCATGTTCTTCTCTTGGACTACAACCAAAGATGAAACATCTAAATAGGGTAAGCTCTTCTCAAGAGCTTTAAAGAGTAAAGGAAAATAAAATATTTCTCCAAGAACAAGGAGTTTCTTCAACTTCACACTAAGCTCCAATGAACCTGCATATCACACAAAGGGGAAAGAAAATCACACATTTCTCTCCTCCCTACCATAGACCCACAAGAGGGTCACCCCTAAGCTAGGGAGGTCATCCACACACCTAGGGATCTCAATTCCACTTCACAACAAGGCACACAAACATCCCAAAACATAATATTACACCCATAGATAATCACAACACACAAACTCAAACAAGGTGAGTTCAAAAGGGTAGGGGAGTGGACACACTCAACTCAAGAGTGCCACTGCTACAAAATATCCCAACACAATTTCTCTTATGGCATCAAGCCAACACATTTAACAAAATTTCTAAAAGTAACCATATTTTGGTTCTCAAGCCATGTCTCAAATTGTTCAAAATCACATATATAGCCCTCAAGGCTTATAACACCCCAAGAACAAGGTAATGATCCCGAGGAGGATCACTCCTCCCCTACCCCACACTTGAGCATTTTCTCCCAAGTGGGAGAGGCTCTTACAAAACCCTACAAAATTTCCCCACAATAACAAAATACAAATCAAGAAAATACATCTCACACATATGCATCTTGCAAGCAAACTAAAATATAAAAGGAAGGCCTTAGCCTTGAAAACCAACTTTTAAAAGCCCTATTATGGAAGAAAGTTGATGTAGAGCTTCTCCAAATTCTCCTCCAACATAAGCCACAAAACTCCCTCTATCTTTTTCCCCAAGTTAAAATTCAAGCAATTAAAATTTTCAAAAATCCAACAACCTCTCACCTTCTCCCAAGTGGGATTAAAATAAGCTCAAATCTTGAGCTTAGAGGAATGGGGAGGTGACACTTGTCACCTCTTCACTCTTCCTCCCCACTACAAGTATGTCACTAGGGATGGGTGTTGACACATGTCACTCACCCATCCCCAAGTCTCCCTCACCCCTTACCACTTGTCCCCTCTCCAACATGTGGGAGAGAAAGGAGGAGTGAAAGAGGGAATGGGTGATACATGTGTCCCCTTCCTTTCCTCTCAAGAGGGACTACACAACTCCAAGGGTAATCTCACCAATTGTGAGAGAGACTTGGAGTCAAGTCCTCCACAATTGGTGGGTCTTAGAGTCATCTCCAACCTTGGGAAGGGAAAAGGGATGGGGTTGAGTGTTGGTACCACTCATCCTCTCCCTCCCATACCTCCAATTTTGTCACTTAACTTCAGTGTGAAGTTAAGGTGACAATATGGAGGCTTACCAAGGGTTACCCAAGTCAAAAGGGACCCTAGATCCATGGGGTATAACCCAGGGTCAAATTAAAACACATGAAAAGGGTCTCCAAAAATTTAAAATTTTAAAAAAATGTAATTCAAAGACAAAATTCTTACAACACAAATTATAATTTAAATTAAAAGAGGGTAGACTTAACTCAAATAACCACATGCAATTTAACATTACAACATTTCATCATACACAGAGTTGATCTTAGTTCCTCGTGGAACTAGATTGGCTTCACAAGGGATTACAACATCAAGTGTGGGATGATCTCCAGTATCTGTGGTTTGTAAGAAATACCTGCGTACTCAATTGCAAAGTTAATTTCCACATATATAAATAATAGCCGAGGCAATTTAAGAATATACACTCACATAAAATATCACAAATCCACTTAAGCATCAAGGAAATCACATTACAATTTAGACCCTAATTTCTGCATTTCAAACATCCATTCCCAAGATTAAATTACAAAACCAATTTCTATCTAACATCACCCAATTAGTTTTCCTTTAACATCATATAAAGCAATTTCTATCTAAGATCACCCAATTAGTTTTCCTTTAACATCATAATATAAAGCAATTTCTATCTAACATCACCCAATTAGTTTTCCTTTAACATCATAATATAAACCAATTTCTATCTAACATCACCCAATTAGTTTTCCTTTAACATCATCATATAAAGCATCTATCTAACATCACCCAATTTGTTTTCTCTTAATCTCATAAAGTTTAATAGTTCGGGAATTTTGGGATCAACAATCCCACAAGTCTAAATGTATCAGCAACAGTAAGGTAAATAGTCAAATGAACGGGAATGAAAAAGGTAGGCCTCACATCCTCCCCCCTAAGACTGTACTTCCTCCTAGAAGTCATCGAAGAGGTGAGGATAGAGAGTCCTCAATCTCACTGTATCCTCCCAAGTCGTAGTGACCTCATCGTACAAGTCCCATTGGACTCTAATCAGTTCCAGCTCTTGACCTCGAAGGCCTAGCATCCGACGAGCCAATATGCAAATTGGCTCCAAAGCCTGTTGACCATCTGCCTCTACCTAAAGAGCACTCCAATCCAATACGTGAGATAAATCAGAGATGTAACGTCATAAAACTAAAACATGAAAGACATCGTGGATACGCGACAGGCTAGGTGGCAAGGCTAGATGATAGGCTACAGGTCCTATCCGCTCCAAGATCTCAAAAGGTCCTACAAACTAAGATGTGAGCTTAGAGCCCTTTCCATAATGTATTGGACTCTTGTGCGGTTGCACTCTCAAAGATACCCTGTCACCTAGTGAGAAGCTCCGATCAGTTCTCTTAGCATCAACATACTTCTTCTGTCTATCCTTTGCCTTCTGAAGTCTCTGTCTAATTAGTGTGACCTGCTGCTCCATATCCTAAACTATCTCTAGACCAATGGCAACCCTATCCTCTATCCGATCCCAACTCAATGGTGTCCTACATGGTCTGTCGTATAAAGCCTGGAAAGGAGGCATACCCAATGAGCTGTGATGCCCATTATTGTAGGAAAACTCAACTAGATACATATACTCCTCCCATCTAAACTGATGGTCCATAACATACATACGAAGCATGTCCTCCAACACCTGATTAACTCTCTCTGTCTGTCCATCGGTCTTAGGATGGTAAGCTGAACTAAAGTTGAGCTATGTGCCCAACGCCTGCTGTAAGGCTCTCCAAAAAGCTAAAGTGAATACTGAGTCTCTGTTAGAGATGATATGGCGAGGTACTCCATGAAGTCTAATAATCTGATCTAAAAATACCCTTGCCATAGATGGTGCATTGTATGTCATGTGTAGAGGTGAGAAATGCGCCACCTTGGTCAACTTGTCAACCGTCACCATGATGGCATTATGGTGACGTGATGACATAGGTAGTCCAACAATAAAATCTATGGAAATGGTGTACCATTTTCACTCAGGTATCTCGTGAGGGTACAATAGTCCAGTTGGATGTTGATGCCCGACCTTGACCCTCTAGCACTTAAGGCAACGAGAAACATATTCTACAATGTCTCGTCTCATACCTACCCAATGGTATAGTTGTCACAAATTAGCATGCATCTTCTTCACTCCTAGGTGTGATGCATAAGGTGCTCTATGAGCCTCTGAAAGAATCACTACACGAAGATCACTCGTACGGGGTACATAGATAAGCTATCGATGTCTAAGTAAACCATCAGACTCAAGGGAATATCCTGCGAATCTACCCTTAAGGGCCCTCTATTTCTGGATCTCCTGCTGCACCTCAAGAAACCACTCATCCTCAGGTAGATGCTGTAAGATACGCTCTCTCAGATCCACCCTCAATGTCAAGGTTAGGATATCATGACGCCTTCGACTCAAGGCGTCGGCGACCATGTTCTCCTTCCCTTTGATGTAGTGGACGTCAAAGTCATACTCACATAAGAACTCCATCCAATGTGGCTGGCGGACGTTCAAATTGGGCTGTGTGAAAATGTACTGCAAGCTATGGTGGTCCGAATGGAGCTCAAAGCGTTGACCCAAAAGGAAGTGTCTCCAACTAACAAGAGCATGAATAACTACCGCAAGCTCTAAATCGTGAGTAGGGTAGTTTAGCTCATGTGTCTTGAGCTTACACGATTTGTATGCAATCGCTCTACCACCCTCCATAAGCACGGCTCCCAAACCCTCTAGTGATGCATCTGTGCAAACAACAAAATCCTCTGCAGGATTTGGAACCACTAATATGGGAGCACTGGTAAGACGCTCCTTGAGGACCCCAAAGGCCCTCTCACACTGCTTGGTCCAACTGAAACCCTTCCCTTTCCGCTGAAGGGAAGTGATGGGATGCGCTATTCTAGAAAAGCCCTCAACAAATCTACGGTAATAACTGGGTAATCCCATGAAACTCCTGACCTCAGTCACATTGGTGGGTACTGGCCAATCTTGAATTGTCCTAATCTTTGATGGATCTACGGAGATGCCATCATCTGATAGAATGTGTCCCAAATACTGCACCTTTGTCCTGAAGAAGGCACACTTTGCCAGGTTGCCATAAAGCTGCTGCTCTCGTAAGCACTGTAAAACCTGATGCAAATGATCCACATGTTCCTCCTCGGTCTGTGAATAGATCAAAATATCATCGAGAAAAATGATCACGAACCGATCCAAGTAAGTACGGAACACCTCGTTCATGAGACTCATGAACACTGCAGGGGCATTCGTCAAACCGGAGGGCACCACTGTGAACTCGTAATGGCCATATCTAGTTTGAAAAGTAGTCTTATGAATATCTGCCTCTGTGATGCGCAATTGGTGATACCCAGATTTCAAATCAATTTTTGAGAACACTCTGGCTCCCTGCATTTGGTCAAAAAGATCATCAATCCTAGGTAGAGGATAATGGTTCTTCACCATCACCTTGTTCAACTACTTGTAATCCATGCATAAGTGAAGAGACCCATCCTTCTTCACAAAGATAACCGGTGTGCCCCATGGTGAAATGCTAGGTCGGATGTGCCCCTTCTCCAGTAACTCCTCTAACTATAGCTTGAGCTCTATAAGCTCATGTGTAGTCATCTTGTAGGGTGCACGAGACACTGGCTCTGCACCTGACACTAGATCAATGTAGAAATCTACCTCTCTACGTGGAGGCATACCTGGTAATTCTGGCGGAAACACATCAGCAAAATCTCTCAGGATAGGGTGATCATCCAATGAAGCCTCAGGCTCATCCTCTAATCTGTCACTGACCGTGATAGAAAACATCTGACATCCCTTCTGCATGTAGCACTTAAGCTACTGAGTGGATATCATACGAATAGCCGTGGGCTTCTGAATGCCCACTATCTCAACTGGTGAACCATGATCGTCTAAGTAGCTAATCGTCCTTTGGCGACAATCGAGCTTGGCTCTATGAGCCGCAAGCCAGTCCATACCCAAAACTACACTGTAGGATCCTAATGGCATAACCCTAAGGTCACATGATGTAGTGAAGGAACCCAAGGAGATCTCGCAATCTCTAACCAAGGTATCTACTGACATCCTGGCCCCAGAGGCCAACTCAACCTCCCACCTAATGTCCTGCCTAGAAGCCACCAGCCTGTAACATTCCATTAATGATGTAGATAGAAAAGAGTCAGTAGCTCTAGAGTCAAAAAGAATAGAGATGGGAAAATCTCCAATCATACCTGCTGTTTCAATAACTGAGGTCTGGAAGTTAGCCTGGCGGTTGTTAACCACTATAAACATGCGGTGGGACTTGCCCACGTCTCCTACAGTATGCTCAGATCCTCTTGAACGGGGCTGCCCCCTGCTGTGAAACCCTGTGAACACTCTCTGGCCAAATGCCTTGCCCCACCACAAACATAACATGGGCCCCTAGCCTGTAACTGTCCTTACTAAGTCCTACCCAACTACTGTTATCCAGTCCGTCCTGTGGACCCCTGTGAACCTCTGTAAGACTGCTGAGACCTCACAAGTCTCGTAGATGATCCCTGCTGTCTCTGATCCCTACGCGGGCCCTGCTGCTGCCAGCCATAGTTATGTCCTCCCTGAGCTCTTTGCTGGGGTCTGGACCTCTACTAATGTTGCTGCTGCTGCTGTGGAGGCCTAGGAGGTAATGATGAAGAATTAAATCCTCCTCTCTGTGGTGTGGATTGTGGTCTTCAAAAGTTCTGCAGCTACTGGTGATTACGGTCCTGAAACTGTAGGCATGAATTCTGCCCTCGTCCCTAAATTTCCTTTGCAATATAAGCCTTTTCGATAGCCTCACTCATAGTCTGGGGGTCTACCATATGCACTGGTCCTACTATCCCATGATTCAGTCCTCTAATGAATTTGTGCACTAGGAGTTTCTCATCATGGAGATACTTTGTGTAACGAGAAAGCTCAATAAATTGGCTCTCATACTGAGCAACCGTGAGTCCTCTTTGCTATAAGTCGTGGAACTCATCTATCTGGTGCTATCTATAATGATCTGACAAGTAACACGCATTAAAGTGCTCTATGAATATGTCCCATGTAAGTGTATCTAAGGATAACCGGCGCTTGCACTCCTCAGTGTGCCACCAGGTAGCTGCTGCATCTCTCAGAAGGTGTACTGCCACTTGTGCTTTTGTGTTTCTCCCATAAGGTCGCAACGTGAAGCACCTATCTAAACTGATGAGCCAAGCCTCAGCCTTAGCTCCCTCTGTGGCTCCCACGAAGGTAGGTGGATTGAGCCTAAGTAGGTCTTTGATGGGGTCTCCTCCATCTCTAAGTCCTATAACTAGCTCATCCATACCATACTCGTAAGGTCCATGATGTATCTGCTCTACTCTCATGGTCTCATCTTGTCTCAGAAGTTTCGAAGGACTCCTACTCTGTGCTCAGTAGGCTAACCCTACCTCCTCCACTGTAGTATCAGGTATCTCTACAAAAGGCTCCATACGTGGCACCTCTTGCAGATCTAGGTAGGGCTCTACACGTGGCTCAACACGCGGCTCAGCACGCGGCTCCTCACATGGCTCCTCTCATGGATCAACGTGAGGCTCATCACGTGGCTTTGGTATAGCTGGTGGTAGCCTCTCTAACATGGCCTATAGTGTCTGTAAAATCTGAGGACCTATGTCAAGTATTGGTGGTGCCTGTGGTACTAATTGATCTTCTATGACTGCGGGTACCTGTCCCTCTACTAAGGAATCAATGTGCACCTCAGTGGATGTAGTGTTGCACGATCGCACTCATCAAACATGTCAAGGAAGCATCCTACAAAACAAGGTAGGCACTAATTAATCAAAGTTGCAGAATAAATAACGTGCCCAAATACGCCCAGTGTTTAAACTTTGGCTCTAATACCAAATGTCATGCCCACATTTCCCATGCGGTCACAACACGCATCACATGTGTCATATCCACATTTGTCATGTGGTCATGACACGAAATATCAAAAAATTTTCCATGCTTCCCTAGAAACCCCCTCACACACGTAAGCGTGCTCAGTGGCATACGCTTAAGGCATAAACAAAATAGTTGAAGGCGGGGTAATAAGTACACGTACGCATACCAATCGCAAGAAGGCCATCAAGGGGGTCATCGCGATGCGGTTAATGTTGCTAATAGGGCTAAACTTCACTAACCTAACTAAACCCTAAATTTTAAGAAAATTTGGTAGCATAACTCCTCACGGGTGTGAGTAGGGTTTATTGTACTAAAACTAAATTTGATCAAGAGGTTTACTGATTTGGATTAATAAATTTCTTACATCACACTAGTTGCATTGGTAATACAGTTGATTAAGTTAATTAAACATTTTTTAACAAGGTCCGATCATTTGTTCTCCTTCATGTTTTCTATAATTTAATATTAATTTGTTCTCCTTCACGTTTTCTAAATTTAAAACATTTTTCAACAAAGTCCGAACATTTGTTCTCCTTCACGTTTTTTAAAATTTAATATTAATTTGTTCTCCTTCACATTTTCTATCAATTAGAGTTATCTTTGCATCATTTGCATTATTCCTAATTTCTTGGTAGATTAGATCTCGGAATCAGGATTTACTAACTTTGTTTGATGAAGTTTACTAGGTTTCCATTTGGGTTTCAAACAATGTCTACTTAACTTCTGTAATTAACTTTTCTCAAATGATTAAAAAGAACATTAAATTTTGATTAATTCTTTTAGCCCTAAATTGAACTCATGCATTTTCTCCTCTTTGTTTTCACTTTTATCTTTCTTTCTATTTTTCTCTCATTTTTCTCATTTTCTCAATTTGTCATCTTCTCATTTTGTTGCGGATTATAATGGCCACTTATGAAATGCATAAGATGGATTCATATAATTATAAATATATATATTTATTTATTTAACTTATGAGCAAGGCTTCCTTTTATAAATACAATGCATTTATATTTCTTTTTAACAATGTTAAAACCCTAATCTTTTTATTTGGCTCCATTGGCTGAGCCCTAAATGTTAATGTTTGTTTTCCATTGGCAGGTTTGAGGAAACGACAGCGGCATTGAGGAGGCCGCAGGTGGAAGCGCTGTGAAGGGGGGGATGCAGAGGAGGAACCACGACGGAGTTGTGGCAGAGGGAGGAGGTAAAGGGGGAAGCCGCGGAAGGGAAAGTCCACAGAGGGGAGCAGCGTTGGAGGTGGAGCGGAGGTTTGCAGGGAGCAGCGAGCATTGCAAGGGGGAGGCTGCGGGGTTCTAAAGTAACGGGGGTGTGGGGAGGGAGATGGAGCCCCCACCCACATCCCATTTGATGGGGTGTGGGTGGGGGCTCCGTCCCCCTCCCCACACCCAAAGACACAAAAGTAACGGTGGTGGGGGGGTTCGAAACCCCCCACCCCTATGTAAAATGCATTTTCTTTGAAACATTTTGTAGACTGTAAAATAATACAGTCACTTCAATATTTTCTATGGCTTTTAATTCATGTTTTTTATTTTATTTTATTTTATTTAAAATCTACATATATATATATAATGAAATCTCAAGTGTATTAAGAAAAATAATAAAATCAATTTTCTATTTTAATTCATGTAAACACATTCATTTAAAAACACACAAATTAATTACAATTATAAATTTTTAACTATAATACTTTAATTTACTTCCAAATTTTCTTTTTATTTTAAAACAATAAGCAAGATATGTATTTTATTTTATTCAAATTGTCTTTATAAGGCAAGGAGCTCATTCTTCATCATAATATAATCATTGTAATAATGATATTTTCATTTTTTTTAAGGGAAAGAACAATTGCAAATAAATAAACACTTCCAAATTCACAACAACAACAAATTTTCTTTTTCATAGAACTGAATTGCAAATTTTCTTGTTTATCTAAAAAATTGAAACCACAACTTTACTAATTGGCAAATTTTAAAATTTATAAACAAGTGAATTGACTTATAAAACAAATTTTCTTCATTCATCTTTACTTAAATGATAAAATATAAATCAACAAATTATAACTCTCATTTACAAAGTAATTAGCATACACACATCTATGAAAAATATAAGTTTTTTTTTTACAACATGAGAGAGAGAGAACCATGTTCTCCTCCTGGACTACAACCAAAGATGAAACATCTAAATAGGTCAAGCTCTTCTCAAGAGCTTTAAAGAGTAAAGGAAAATAAAATATTTCTCCAAGAACAAGGAGTTTCTTCAACTTCACACTAAGCTCCAATGAACCTGCATATCACACAAAGGGGAAAGAAAACCACACATCTTGCTATCCTCCCTACCGTAGACCCGCAAAAGGGTCACCCCCGAGCTAGGGAGGTCATCCACACACCTAGGGATCTCAATTCCACTTCACAACAAGGCACACAAACATCTCAAAACACAATATTACACCCATAGATAATCACAACACACGAACTCAAACAAGTTGAGTTCAAAGGGGTAAGGGAGTGGACACACTCAACTCAAGAGTGCCACTCCTACAAAATATCCCAACACAATTTCTCTTATGGCCTCAAGCCAACACATTTAACAACATTCCCAAAAGTAACCATATTTTGGCTCTCAAGCCATGTCTCAAATTGTTCAAAATCACAAAAATAGCCCTCAAGGCTTACAACACCCCTAGAACAAGGTAATGACCCCGAGGAGGATCACTCCTCCCCTACCCCACACTTGTTGGGCATTTTCTCCCACGTGGGAGAGGCTCTTACAACACCCTACAAAATTTCCCCACAATAACAAAATACAACTCAAGAAAATACATCTCACACATATGCATCTTGCAAGCAAACTAAAATACAAAAGGAAGGCCTTAGCCTTGAAAACCAACCTTTAAAAGCCCTATTATGGAAGAAATTTGATGTAAAGCTTCTCCAAATTCTCCTCCAACATAAGCCACCAAACTCCCTCTATCTTTTTCCCCAAGTTAAAATTCAAGCAATTAAAATTTACAAAAATTCAACAACCTCTCACCTTCTCCCAAGTGGGATTAAAATAAGCTCAACCCATGAGCTTAGAGGAATGGGGAGGTGACACTTGTCACCTCCTCACTCTTCCTCCCCACTACAAGTATGTCCCAAGGGATGGGTGTTGACACATGTCACTTACCCATCCCCAAGTCTCCCTCACCCCTTACCACTTGTCCTCTCTCCAACATGTGGGAGAGAGGATGAGTTAAAGAGGGAATGGGTGACACATGTGTCCTGTTCCTTTCCTCTCAAGAGGTGTTGGCAATAGACACATTATAGCTTCATGATTGTTGTCATTGATGGCAACAAAGTTCATCCCACACATCCACAGGACATGGTGTGCCTATACTGGAAGTCAGATTGAAGAGTGTTGTGATTCGGTAAGCAAGAATAGAGCATGTGGCAAGGTTCAACAGTCAGGTCTGGATCTCTCAGAGAAAGTATCTTTGGTAAGTACAGACTTGGGGAAGTCAAAAGGAGTACCTTGACTGATATATTCCAGGGATTGAGCCTCCGGTGATGAAAGAGTGAGAGATATGAGCATCTAAGTATTGGGGTCTTATTTGGCAGAGCAGACAGAGGAAGAACTAACCGACAGAGCATAAGACATTATTCCGGATGAGATGTTTATGGTGATCAAGATTCTTAAGGTATCATTCATGATTGGACGACTTGTTAGATGACTTCTATAAGTATCTCTTTTATCCACATCACTTGGTAAGCAAGGATTCAGCCGACAGACTAGAATTTGGGAAATACTAACTATTCCGGATGCCGACTAGAAAGAGGATGAAATCCTTTGTGCGAATATATATATCCCAGATGGATTTGGATATGAAGGTGTGTGTTGTGTTGTGTGAAGTGCAAAGAAAAGTAGAAGAGCAGTGTGGAAGCAGTAAGGCAGGTCCGGTATGTGAAAGGACAACAACACTAAAGAAGAGAAAGGATGAAGTGCAGTAGATCAGTATACTGACCCTAACCAGAACTGAACTCCAGCATATGTGGATGCTTCTCATCAGTTCAAGTATCTTGTTACTCTCTTTATAACTTGTAGGTAGTGAGCCTCTTGTGAGCAGTGTGCTCAGGTAGTGAGCCCTAATTGGCAAGTGCCTTTTGTACTTCTATTCTTCTAACAGAGAATACATTCTTGGGGTAGTCACCCCGTGGTTTTTTCCCTTAATAGGGTTTTCCATGTCAAAATCATTGTGTTATGTGTATTGACTTTGTTTCTACTTTCATGCTTATGGATGTTTATTTTCTTTGATGCTACACTAGTTGTTAAAGAAGAACATAAAGTTAAATTAATTAAGATAACTGATTCACCTCCCCCTCTCAGTTATCAACAATTGGTATCAGAGCCAAGTTCCTTCAAACAGAGCCTAATAGCTTGAGGAAGATCTGGGAATTAAAATGGATGTGTATGGTATGAGGGAGCAACTTCAGTCTACCCTAGATGATCTTGAACAATCTAATTCTGAAGTCAATGAATTAAAGGAAAGACTCAAACAGGCTGATGATTTCATAAATGAACTAAAAGGGAAACTAAGTCTCTCTATGAAAAAGAGAAAGGATCTACTTCACAAATGATACAAATGGAGATCTGAAGGAGAAAACCAAGTTATGTGAAAAGTTATCAAAAGAGATCATTATGGTAAGACATGAAATGGAATCATGAGTTATGAAATTTACCCAAGAAATTGAAGAGAAAAGAAAAACTGAAGATGAACTAAGACAATCTCTCAAGGAGAAATCAAAAGACTGCCACAAGATGGATAGAATAATCAGACATCTTGAATCTGATCTTGAAGATGCTAAAGATAATGAAGAAAAACTTGAGGATCAAATTGTCTCTCTTAAAAGGGATCTTCAAACAACAAATGAATACAAAGAGAAATTCAAGATAAGTTCTGCTCAACTTGAAGTTCTTCTTGAAAGCCAAAAGAGGGTAGATGACAAGTGTGGCTTGGGATATGAGAAAGGTGAAAGCTTTGGATCCGGTCAGAAGAAGTTTGGATCAGAGAATCCAAGGAATAGGCCTAGAAGACCTCCGGTAAGACAACCTAATGCTCAAAGATATCCATCCTTCAATGGATACTGCTACAACTACAATAACTTTGGTCACAAAGCTAATCAATGTAGAAAGAGAATGAATTAGACTAATACATCCTTCTCCGGACACAGTTTTAACTACAAAAGGTATGGTCACAAATCTCATGAATACAGAAATATGCAAATGAACAATTTATTCAATGGTAGATGCTTTGCATGCAATAGAATGGGTCATATGGCTAATCAATGCAGATCAAGAGGAAATTAATCAAATATGCAAAGAAATGTTGTTTGCCACAATTGAAACAGATCTGGTCATATTGCCAAATTCTATAGAAGCAAGAATCAGGACAAAAGAGGTCCGGTACATCATAATCAGAATCAAGACAAGGGAAAAGGCGAAGTGAATGCGGATGAAGTTCAAAGTGAGATGAACAAGATTTGGGTGAAGAGAAGTACAAAAAATGTAGGGGATGGATCTGCACTAGAATCTGGTGCTAATATTCCTTCCAGAAATTAAAAAGTGAGCTCTAGCTCAGGGGGAGACACAAGGAAAAACATTTTCCCCCAGCCAGTTAATTGGTGCCGGAATTGGCACAAGGAAAGTCACGGATTAAAGGGTTCACAAAGGGACATCTAAACAAACTTTGGTAAAGAAATGAAAGATCTGCAAGAAGTTTTGAATAAGTTAAAGACTAATCCGGTTCATCAGCATCCGGTGAGAAATAGGTTTTTCACAATTAGATCCGGTATGATCCAAATTCGAGGCATCTTGATTTGTAGATAGATCAATTGTTTGGGGAAAGTAAGATAATTTGTTATTAACCACCAAGGATAACTCTAAGTATATCTTAGTGATCCAAAAAAAGATCTTTTTCAAGATAAGAAGAACTAGGCAACCAGAATGACTTAAGTTGAGCATTTATTGCAACATGGTATTAGGGTTTGCAGAGGAATATAAGGGTTTTCTTATTAAACACTTGTTCATTCTACATTCAAGAAGAAGTGAAAAGGAACTCTGCGACAAATTTCCTCAAGCCCATCAAAGATCATTTGTAGAAGTCGATTCATCTAGCAATCGATCCGGCTCACTCCGTGAAATCTAGAAGCGTAAAAGGTATTTTCTGTTCTTGAATATCTCTCTATAAATCTTTGATAGATGGCTACTCTGAATGTGGTGAAGATCTCTGATAGGATGCGCCCAAAATTTAGAAAACATCCCTATAAATTTCCTAGAAGTTGACCCTCTAGGCGCCTTTTCAAGCATTCCACATGGAGTTTTACATGTAGAAGACGTTAGGGTTTACATTCACGCAAATATTAAAGAATTTGGTGAATCCAAGCTGATGGATATCTACCACAAAGAACTGATAGATGATTCATTTGAGCTAAAACCTCAGTATAAGGCCATCCAGGATAAACATTTTACATAGTACATCCATTTCCCCTGTTTTGAAGAAGATGAGTGGGTCAGGTATGTGTTGAGCAGAGTGCATGATAACTCTTCCGGAGGGATACCAGTTCTCAAATTTATCAAAAACCAAACTATGAGTGAGGCTACTGGATCAAAATTTGATAAGAGAGCAATGACCATAGAAGATATCACTGATCCAAATATCAAGTTTGCATCTATGATAATTGGCTATAAGATATATCACTCCAGTAGGGAAAATTTAGTACCCAGAACTGCAATCTACACTGCCTATCAGATGATAAAAGAGAATGTAGATTATGATCTTTGTGAACTTCTTCTCAGCCAGCTAATGGAAAACATACAGAAGATCAAGAAGGACAAGAAGAACTCTTTTAAGTATGGTGGACTAATATTGTGTTTGTTTTTCTACTTTATGAATGAGCTACCCAGATCCAGTGGTTGGGTATGGCAGACCTGTTGCAATTCAAATTAGAGATTACTTGCATGGACTTGGGGATGCTAAGGTAAGAAATATAGCTCTGTAGGGTTACTTCAAAAACTTCCAAAGCATGATGCAAGCTAGAGAAAGAATTCCCCAATCTCTAGTTGAAAAATATAAAGATACAATATGCTTTATGGTAGAAACTGATCAGTGCCTAATGGAGGCAGTGGAACCAAGAATGGTGTGGATCATGCCAATGGGGTATGAAGCAGATGAGAAAATAGTAGAGCTGCATGTTCAACACATGCTAAGTTAGCGCAAGGATCCTAAGGCAGAAAGGTTTGGAACCTTTGAAGAATTAAGTGTAAAAATCCATGTGGAGCTCAGACAACCAGAGATGAAGAGAAAAGTGAGAAAAGAGGTAGAAGAATTTTCCAAGAGGCATGGAATCTCAAAAGAGGCACTTGATGCCCACAGAGAAAAGATGGATAGAGAAGAAAAAGAAAAGGAAGAAGCAGAAAAAGAAAGTGCTTCAGTAAAAGCCCCCTCCCAGACCAGATCTTCCAAGAGCTTTGCACCTGCAACTCCTAAAAGCTCAAAAGCATCTATACCGGAAGCAAAATCATTTGGTAAAGCAGAGAAAAGAATGAAAACAAAGGCCACAAGGTCTTACATTAGTCAGAAGGATGATGAAGAGATAGAATCATATGAGGAAGTAAAGAAAATGAAAAAGAAAAGGAAAACATCTGGTGAACCCTCCACTGTAGAAATAATAGAAGAATTTGTTGAAAGGCCCACTCTGTCCTTAGATGATGTAGTCAAAGTAGTTACTATGGATGGGAACCTGCAACCAATAACTAAATTCTATGATGCATATAATGATGCAGATAGAAAGATCTTGGAGGAAGCCACAGTTAAGTACTTGAACATATATAATAAGGCTTTTATTGAAATCATATCTCTCATTCCCAAAAGCCTAGAGAAGGAATTAGAGATAAGAAAGAATAATGCTAGGGCAAAGGATCTTGAGATCTAGGAACAGATAGCCATTCAGCTCTTTGCTTCAGTCATTCTAAAGCAAATGAATATGATCTTCAAAGATTGCAAGGATGAGTTCTGAAGCAAAGCTAGAATGAATCAGCTTATGCTCGGTGAAACTGACAAAATAGGAAAAGAGACAGAAGAGATTCTTTGGAATGCTTACAAAAGATTCAACATTCCCATTGTAGAGGACTTAAGTGATGATCCCTCAGCTACAGATGTTGAAGAAGAATCTATTGAGATAGTGGTAGAAGAGGTAAAGGAGACAGGTGAAGAAAAAGGTAAGGACTTAGATTCCTCTGCTCCGGAAGAGGAGGTCCATGATCAAGCAAACATCTCTCCTCTGGTTTCCACTGCTGACTCCGGATCTAAAGAAAAGGAAAGAGTAGAAGAAAAAGAAGCAGAGGAAAAGGAAAAATAAGATGTCAGTAATAAGGGTGTAGAAGGAGAGAAAATTCCAACAGAAAAAAACCACAGATGATAGTGGTAAGGCTACAAAAGGGGACAAAACCCTGTCGCCAACAAGAGACATAGCAGAAGCAGTCAAGGAATTCTTAACCAAGGAGATGATAGAATTTGATGAACTAGAACTTCTTCAAGGACCGTTCAATTTTGACTCCCTCTCCCTGGTTCAAACCATGAAGCTAACATCCTTTACTTCAGCAAAGGCAAAAGAAAAACTTCTAAAGTCTCACATGGAAGACTGCAAGCTCATAGAAACTGCATCTGGTGTATTAGAGAAGATCATGCCATCTTTTTAGAAGGATCCCTCAGTCTCTTCATCTGGTAATCTCAAATCTCTAGTAAATAGTGTTAGCACTCATTTTGAATCTTTAGAGAAATTAGCTGAGGTAAAGGTCTAGAAAGAGTTTTTGGATAAGAGATTCTCTGAGTTATAAGGACTTATAACCAATGATAGGAGAAATATGGATATTGGGATAAAGAGCTTAGAAAATGCTCTTAAGGATGGAGGAGAAGTATATAAATTTTGTATATCCTGGACTAAAGTAACAAAGGATATTGAGAAGAAAGTGAAAGAACAAGAGGATAAACTGTCAAGCCTCTCTCAAAATTTTGATCCTCTCACTATATCCATAATAAACCAGGAATGTCAAACTATTGTAATCATGAATGAGATTAAGAAGCTTGAGAAGGAGAGGAAGCACATATTAAGCTAAATGGGTGAGCTTAGAGGGATGATTATCCCCAAATTAGAGGCCATGCATGAGGCCCTAATAGATGCCTAGACCACAGCCCAGACCAGTGATTCGACAGACCTCAAGAGGGCAGAAGCCTTTGCATTCCTGTTGAGTGGTCACATCTCAATTTTGGACATGATGAAGTAGAGTTGGGCAATAGAACTTGTCTAGTTGAAGACAACTTTTGCAGACATACTACAGTATATGTAAGTATAACCTATTTATATACTTATGCAGCTAAGTATAGTTGAATTTTTGGGCAATTTTGGTGTGCGGACCCTACCCTTTGCCATTGATGTCAAAGGGGGAGTGAGGAACATTGAAAAATGTGGAATCTAGTTAAGGGGGAGCTCCGGTAAAATGTACATTAGAAGAGAGCATCAACCAAGGGGGAGTATAGTATAACACTTAGTCATTTTTCACTAAGTGTTGCCATCAATGCCAAAGGGGGAGATTGTTGGCAAGAGACACATTGTAGCTTCATGATTATTGTCATTGATGGCAACAAAGTTCATCCCACACATCCGCAGGACATGGTGTGCCTATACCGGAAGTCAGATTGAAGAGTGTTGTGGTCTGGTAAGCAAGAACAGAGCATGTGGCAAGGTTTGACAGTCAGGTCCAGATCTCTCAAAGAAATTATCTTTGGAAAGTGCAGACTTGGGGAAGTCAAGAGGAGTACCTTGACTGATATATTCTAGGGATTAAGCCTCTGGTGATGAAAGAGTGAAGAGATATGAGCATCTAAGTATTGGGGTCTTGTTTGGCAGAGCAGATAGAGGAAGAACTGACCGGCAGACCATTAGACATTATTCCAGATGAGATGTTGATGGTGATCAAGATTATTAAGGTATCATTCATGATTGGATGACTTGTTAGATGACTTCTATAAGTATCTCTTTGATCCGCATCACTTGGCAAGCAAGGATTCAACCGACAGACTAGAATTTGGGAAATACTGACTATTTTAGATGCTGACTAGAAAGAGGATGAAATCCTTTGTGTGGATATATATATACTAGATGGATTTGGATATGAGGGTGTGTGTTGTGTTGTGTGAAGTGTGAAGAAAAGTAGAAGAGCAGTGTGGAAGCAGTAAGGCAAGTCTAGTATGTGAAAGGACAACAACACTAAAGAAGAGAAAGGATGAAGTGCAGTAGATCAGTCTACTGACCCTAACCGGAACTAAACTCTAGCATATGTGGATGCTTCTCATCAATTCAAGTATCTTGTTACTCTCTTTATAACTTGTAGGCAGTGAGCCTCTTGTGAGAAGTGTGCTCGGGCAGTAAGCCCTAATTGGCAAGTGCCTTTTGTACTTCTATTCTTCTAACATAGAATACATTCTTGGGTTAGTCACCCCGTGGTTTTTTCCCTTAATAGGGTTTTCCACATCAAAATCATTGTGTTATGTGTATTGACTTTGTTTCTACTTTCATGCTTATGGATGTTTATTTTCTTTGATGCTGCACTAGTTGTTAAAGAAGAACAAAAAGTTAAATTAATTAAGATAACTGATTCATCCCCCTCTCAGTTATCAACAAGAGGGACCACACAACTCCAAGGATACTCTTACCAATTGTGAGAGAGACTTGGAGTCAATTCCACCACAATTGGTGGGTCTTGAAGTCATCTCCAACCTTGGGAAGTGAAAAGGGATGGGGTTGAGTGTTGGTACCACTCATCCTCTCCCTCCCATGCCTCCAATTTCGTCACTTAACTTTAGTGTGAAGTTAAGGTGACCATATGGAGGTTTACCAAGGGTTACCCAAGTCAAAAGGGACCCTAGACCCATGGGGTATAACCCAGGGTCAAGTTTAGCCTAATTAGAGCACCCAGGGTCAAGTTAAAACACATGAAAAGGGTCTCCAAAAATTTAAAATTTAAAAAAAATGTAATTCAAAGACAAAATTCTTACAACACAAATTATAATTCAAATTAAAAGAGGGTAGACTTAACCCAAATAACCACATGCAATTTAACATTACAACATTTCATTGAATACACAGAGTTGATCTTGGTTCCTCGTGGAACTAGATCAGCTTCACAAGGGATTACAACATCAAGTGTGGGATGATCTCCAGTATCTGTGGTTTGTTAGAAATACATGTGCACTCAATTGCAAAGTTAATTTCCACATATATAAATAATAGCCGAGGCAATTTAAGAACATACACTAGCATAAAATATCACAAATCCACTTAAGCATTAAGGAAATCACATTACAATTTAGACCCTAATTTCTACATTTCAAACATCCATTCCCAAGATTAAATTACAAAACCAATTTCTATCTAACATCACCCAATTAGTTTTCCTTTAACATCATAATATAAACAAATTTCTATCTAACATCACCCAACTAGTTTTCCTTTAACATCATCATATAAAGCAATTTCTATCTAACATCACCCAATTAGTTTTCCTTTCACATCATAATATAAAGCAATTTCTATCTAACATCACCCAATTAGTTTTCCTTTAACATCATAATATAAACCAATTTCTATCTAACATCACCCAATTAGTTTTCCTTTAACATCATCATATAAAGCATCTATCTAACATCACCCAATTTGTTTTCTCTTAATCTCATAAAGTCTAATAGTTCAAGAATTTTGGGATCAACAATCCCACAAGTCTAAATGTATCAGCAATAGTAAGGTAAATAGTCAAATGAATGGGAATGAAAAATGTAGGCCTCACATCCTCAATGTCATTTGTTGTTATGGGCTCTTCTTCTTCTCTTGCTTGTTGCTCACTAGGCAAGAATGTAGGTTGTGTTGCTCTAGGTGTTGATCCTACAAGAGTTCTATTGTTTTCAAAATGATTGGAATTAACATCTTTCCCATTGATTTGTGGAGGTTTATCGTTTGCATTACTTATGCTTTGGAGTGTTTGGAGAAGCAATTCCAATGTCTTCCCTTGTTGCTCCATAAAAGCCTTAAACTGGTTTCCAGGTTGAACTTATGATCACCCATTTTTGTACTAGTACTTCGACTGTTACTTGAATCTAGTTTTCTTCCTTCCCTATTTAAGGCCCATTGAGTTCTTTGGCTTACTTGCATACACTATATTTGATCCCTAGGCTGGCATGATCAAAGCTATGATATACCACTTGTAATGTCCCCTTTTAGGATATTCATGATTTCTTTATCTGTATATATCAATAATCACTAGAAAAGCACATTAGAAGTATTAAAGATCAATAAATTAGATAGTATTCAATTCATAGAATTATTCATATTAAATTCATCTATCATAGCATAATTAATAATGAGATCAAATCATCATAACATAATCCACATTTAGTTCAATCCATAACACAATTCCCCAAGCCAATCACATATTGATTCTTCTCGGAGTGTTAGTAAGTAACAATATTGTTGAGAACATGAAAGGGGTCAGTCCACCTAACATCTATCAGTTCACGTTGGAGGCTGGCCGTCCTCCTTGATCAAGCCCAAGAGCACTTAGTCACTTCCCAGCCCATGAGTGTCACACCTAGGGGTGGTGTTCTTGATAAGATTCCTTGATCAAGCCTAGGAGCACTTAATTGCCTCCCAGTGCACGAGTGTCTCACCTCGGGGCACTGGTGTGCTTGATAAGATGCATCAAGTTTTCTATTCAACAAGCCCAAGAGCACTCATAAGCCTCCCAGCCTACAAGCACTTAACTCAGGGTGGCGTACTTGATGAAGGGGCTTATTGACACTTTGCCATCTTGTTAACCCTTGAAAGGGCCATCATTTCCTACTTACTAACCTCCTCTTATTTCAATTGTATTGCTTGGGAATTGGTATGATTGATATATGTACCTCTTGATGGATGCCAAATCTGTTGTTATCAATAATGTTTATGTTGTACTAGTTATAAATATATCACTGCTGATATATTCCTTTCCGCCTTTTTTATATTTATTTCTTCCTATTTATATTCCAATAAAGATCCTTGGTTGATGCCTTCAAACATCCCTATCTTTAGCTTCTTATATCTTTGCCAAGGATGTGTCTTGAATGAATAGGTGTGACCTTTCTTAATTAAAATTCTTCATAAACAAATTGCAGCCTTGTCTTCTAGCACACCTTTAATCTTTCTTAACCACACTATATACAAGTGGTTCATGGTCTCTTTTTTATATGTTTTTTAAATATTTCAGGCTGCATTATGAAGTCAATTGGGGCTACATCATGAAGTCAGTTGGGGCTACATCATGAAATCGATTGGGTATAAATTAAATATTTAATTTAATTTATTAAAATCAAGCGATCCCCTTGTCTATCTTGTGAGGGATATTACAATTCGCCCTTCCCAAGATTGCTTGTCCTCGAGCAATTTTAAATTTGGATGATTGAAGATGTCTACTCTTTCCTATGTAGCATATCCATAGGTAGGTTCTTCCCTTTATCCAAATATTTAGTAAAAGATTTTGTTTCTTAATTTCCTTTAACAACAAACTTTGAGTTGGTAACTGGTAAGGTTTGTAACTTATGACAAGTTTTCTCTCATCTCCAAATTGTTGGCAACATAGTCAAGAGACACTGCTGATTGGGCAATATTGTCATTGATGGAAACAAGGCAGACAAAGCATGATAGAGCTAAGGATGATTGGGAACTCAACTTGGAATAGCTTGCATACAAGGTTTTGGTCTGGACACAAAAGACTAAGGCAGAATGGCTAAGTACTGATAACACAGAGTTAGTAGCAGAGACTCAAATGGTATTCCTCCATAGTTGATGATCAAGGTATGCTGTTTAGAGATATTATTCAAGATTGTTTGGAGATACTATGTTCAAGATTACAAGTCCTGATGACTTTCAGAAGACAAGTTGTGATTGTCTTAAGTCCAAGTGAACACAGTTAAGTTAGGAACAGTGTAGAGTGCATGAATATTTTGGTTCACATTTCTCTGCAAGTGATTGTATTAGTATGTGGTTTTGAGGCAGTATGGATAGGTGTTAGAAGCATACAATTGATGAGTTACAAAGTCTGAAGTGATCCAGAAGATGGTCTACAAAACTCCAAGTTCTGGCAGTTGGTTTGCCAGTACTTCACCAAGGCAGAAGAGTCAATTCTGAGTTTTGCATTTCACAACATAAGGACATCATGACCTGCGGTTGGTAAGATGTGATCTGTGACATATGAGGAATGGTTTATGTGATTCTTTGAGTCTCATTTGGTTTGCAGTAAGAATTTTGGTGTGACAGTTGATTAGGTCAAGTATGTTCTGAAGAGAAAAGCTGACAGACAGTTAGATTCTTATGCAGAGAAAGTATATTGATTGACTAATAAATCTAAGTGGTTATATGTGTGGTGCCAACTTGTATGGAGATTATACAATGATTGTTTGTACACATGATCAAGCCGACAAGGTAGAATACATTGCATACACGCTTCATGTTTGGCTTGCCAACATGATTATGAAATGAATCTTGTTGCGAATATAAATACTAGATGGATTGCGATGTAGAAGTGTGTGTGTTATGTGAATTCGAAGTGTGAAGGATTATGAGTAGAGTGTAGAGTAGAAAAAGTTGAACAAGGACAGAAAATAGAGTATATGTAGTTAAGTTGAGAAGCAGGGAAGAATAAATGAAGACCTTTGAATCTGTATATTGAACCTTCAATGGAACTATGATCCAGCATGTGGTAGATGCATTTACAATAGTTCATCTTCTGGCAGTGAGCCAATCCTTCTTCTTTTCTCTTGGTAGTGAGCCTTTGTGCAGTGAGCACTTCTTCATAGAGTAGTGAGCAGGCCGGGCAGTGAGCCCTAAGGCAATGAGCCTTCTTGTAATTTGGTATTGAGTTATCATAATATATTATGAGCTAACACTCACCATGGTTTTCCCTCTTTGGGTTTTCTACATAAAAATCCTGGTGTCTATGTGTTATGTCTTTATGGTTGTTGTTCTTATGCTTGTTCTGCTTTGATGTTGTTAATTTTGGAAATTAGATTAATAAATAAGTTAACAAGTTAACAAGTTAACCAGTGGTTATGTTGAATACTGATTCATCCCCCCTCTCAGTATTCCTTACTTTCAAAAATTGGTATCAGAGCAAGGTTCCTTGGAAGAAGCCTAACAATTTGAGGAAGATCTGGGAAAGTTTACTCATGGCAACCAGAAGATTTGGAAATATCTCAAACAATGTTGAAATAGAAGCAGTTCTTATTGATCTTGAAAAATCTAAAGAAAAAATTAAGGATCTGAAGGATAACATTCAAGAAGCTGATGAATGCATTCTAAAGCTAAAAGAACAAGTTAAGAAATTCAAAGAAAAATACAGCTTGGTGTGAGTGAACAATTGATATCAACAAATGAGATCCTAGATGATTTGAAAGTGGAAGTTATTAAAAGAGCTAAAGTAGAAGAATATCTAAATCTGATGGTAAACAACAAGATAGAAGAATGTGTCATATTGGAAAACGAAGTTGTGAGCTTGAAAATAGATTTGGAAAAAGCCAAGAGCTATGAAGAAAAGTTCAAGATAAGTTATGCAAAACTTGATGAGATGATTGCTAGTCAAAAGAGTTCAGATGACAAGCAAGGCTTAGGATTTGAGAAAGGAGAAAGTTCAAAATTAGAAAAAGAAAATTTTTAGATGAAGCAAAACAAAGGGAACCAATTCAGGAATCAAAGAAGAAGACCTAGAAGACCTCCAGTCAGACAGTCAAATGCTCAAAGGTACCCATCTTTCAATGGCCATTGTTTTAATTGCAAAAAGTTTGGTCATAAGGCTACTCAGTGTAGGAGTAGAATAAATCAGAATCAAAATGTTCCATCATTCTCTGGTCAATGTTTCAATTGCACAAAAATTGGTCATAGATCAAATGAATGTAGAAGTCTGGTAAGAAATGGCTTTCACAATTCAAGGAATACTCAATCATTCAATGCAAGATGTTTTGCATGCAATAGATTTGGACATATGGCTAATCAATGCAGATAAAATCCAATCAATAGAAGGAATCAAGGATAAAGGAATGTGGTATGCTACAATTGCAACAAGTTTGGACATGTTGCAATATTCTGTAGAAGCAAGAATGTGAAAATAAACTACTATACTGAAGAAAGGAAAACAGAGTACAGGAATGATAAGGGAAAATAAAAAGTTGATCCGATTGAAACTAAGCAAGAAATGGGCAAGATCTAGATTAAGAAAGATGTGATTGAAGTCAAGGATGGATCCACACCACCTTCTAGTGTAGATACTTCCTCTGGGAAGTAGATTGGGAGCTCTGGCTCAGGAGGAGTTGTGTTGAAAATCCAAAACCCCCAGCGAAAAAGTTAGTGTTGGAATCCGGCACTAAGGTATGTTGTGAAGAACTCTATGATAAAGCCTCTAAAAGAAATTTCGGTAGAGAAATATCTAATGCGGAGCAATATGATTGACTGTGATTGTTAGAAAAGTGTTTGGCAACTTTTTGAAAGACCACATTTATGACAATCAAGTTAAGGTTTCAAGGGGTTAAAAGGCTTGGATTTGTAAAAGATTAATCACTTTGTATTCAAACTATCAAGTGTCTAAGGAAAATTGAAAAAAAAGTCCAAGCAACTCAGAGATTTCCAAAACAATTCAAGCTAACTTGATCTCAGGCAAAGAAAACCCTACTCCGGATAAAGAGGTATTTTTTGTTTAAAACTCTACCGCAAATTTGTTTGATTATTAGTAGAAATGGCAACACCACAAGTGGTGGATATCACTGAGCGAGCCTGACTGAAATTCAAGAAACACCCATTCAAATCAACCAAAGTTGATCAAATGGTTACATTTTCAAATATTCCACACGAAATTATGCATGTGGAGGATGCTAGGGCTTACATCCATGTTGCTCTGGAAGAGCATGGTGAAAGCAAATTCTCAGACCTATATCTGAAGCATCTAAGGGGTGATCATTTTAAGCTGAAAGAAGAATACAAAGCTTTGGAGGAGAAGAAACTCATTCAATATATAAACTTCCCTACATTTGCGGAAGATGAATGGGTTAGGTACGTCTTGAGTAGAATCCATGATGAGTTTATGTGGTTGGAATAGCCCTTCAAGATCACCAAGGATGCAATTAGGGTTGTGACTAGACTGAGCTCTACCAGTAGTATTCCCCTGTTGAAAGCTAATGATACAGTAATGGCGGCCACTAGAGTGAAATTTGATAAAAGGGCTTTAACAATCAATGATATTGAAGATCATGCAGTAAGATTTGCATCCATGGTGTTAGGATACAAAGTCTATTTCACCAACCGGGAGAACTCTGTCTCTGGCACAACCATTTACACCGCCTATCAGATGATCATGAAAAATGCAGACTATGATATCTATGAATTGCTCTAACAGTAAGTGATGGAGAACCTGAAAAAGACAAAAGAAAACAAATATCCCTTCAAATTTGGTACGTTAATCATTTGTTTGTTTGTCTACTTCATGCATGAGTTGCCAAAGATGAAGAATTTGTTTTGGTTAAATAGTTAGCCAGTTGCTCTACAAATTAGGGATCATTTAAATAGCATTGGAAACTATGATGAGCAAAATATAGCCCTATGAGGCTAATTCAAAAACTTCTAGAGAATGATGCAATCAAGAGAAAGAATTCTAAAAGCAATTGTGGAAAAATACAAGGATGACATATGCTCTATTGTAACCAAAGACCAATGCATGATGGAGGCTGTTGAGCCTAGAACTATTTGGGTTATGCCAATGGGCTATGAAGTAGATGGAGCTATTCTGGATAACTATGCACAGCACATGCTAAGCAAGCCCCGGGACCCCAAAGAGGAAAGATTTGAAACATATGAAGAGCTATCTGCTAAAATTCATGTTGAAGTAAGAAAACCTAAAATCTCCAAGAAAATACAGAGAGTGGCAGAGGATTTCACCCTGGTACAAGGCTTCACAAAAGAACAAGTGAAAGAGGCAAGGGAAAAAGCACAAGCTGAAAAGGTAGCAAAAGAAAAGAAAGAAGTGAACTAGTTAAAGCTCTGGAAGAACCCAAGAGAAAACCAAAAAAACTAGAGGTGTCAAGAAGGAGAACCAGAGGATCTACCTCTGCAAAAGATGCATATATTCCCTCTGATCCCACACCATCTGCAAGTGTGGAAATTCCTGCCACCGGTCACAAAAGGAAGAAAACAAAGGCTAAAAGAATGCATGTAAGCATTGCAGTCGATGAGGAAGAGACAGAAATAGATGAAGTGAAGAAAATAAAAACTAAGGCCACCAAAGCCTTCGAAAGCAGCAAGAAGAAACCCTTTGGTAATTGTAAAGCTGGAAGAAGGCCAGAGCAAGATGAGACAGGATAAGCCACTATAAATCTTGAGGATGTCTTAAAGGCTATAACTGTTGATGGAAACTTAAAGCCCATAGCCCAACTATATGATGAGTACAATGATCCAGATAAAAAAATTATTGAGACTACTGTTGTCAGATACTTGGACATCTATAATAAAGCACTTATTGAGATTATTACTATTCTCCCAAACAGCTTGGGTAGTACAATGACTGCTAGAAAGGAAGCTGCTATGGCCAAGGATGTAGAGTTTAGAGAATATACATTGATAAAATTATGTCCGGAGATCTCACCAGAAGACAAAGCAAAAAACTCCAAAGTGCTGCAAAAGGAATTTAGAACAAAGAAAGGGATGAATACTCTCATGTCAGATGACATTGAGAAAGTAGCCAAGGATATAGAGGAAATCACCTTGAAGGTGTTGAGGAATCATCTCCCAACAATGTATGACAATTATGAAACAAATGTTAGAGATGATACATCTGTTCTAGAAGTAAATTTGGACCAAGGGTTAGATGACAAAGTGGCTAAAGAGAAAGAAGCCCCTGCTACAGTTATTGAGACTAGTATCCCTCCAGAACAATAAAGATGTGGCAAGATTGAAATGGAGAAGACTGAAAAGATAGATAAAACTGATAATCAAGAAGAGAAAAAAGACAGGGAAATGTTTGCACTGGAAGAAAAAGATGGTGCAAATAAAGCTATGGATTTAGATGCTTTAGAGATAAACCAAGAAGAAGTCTCTGGTATAGCAAGAGACACTATGGAGTCAGTTAAAGACTTTTTGAGAAAGAGAAACAAGTCTTGGATGATCTTGAATTCTTGCAAGGACCAATAATTCTGGACTTAATGTCCCCTGTACAAAAATTCAAACTGGTATCAATTGTGTAGGCAAAGGTACAAGAAGAAATTTTGAATTCTCACATATAGAACAGTGAACTGATTAGTGAGGCATCTAGTATTTTGGAGAAGCTGATGCCATCATATTAGAAGGACACCTCTTTGTCTTCTACAAGTCAACTAAAAGGACTCATAAACTCTGTAAGTGAGCATTTTGAATCTTTTGAAAAATCTGCTGAGACAAAAGTGAGACAAGAATTTGATGAGAAAAGATTAAATGAGTTGAAGACTATGATAGTAAATGACAAATCTCTCCTAGACAATAAAATGAAAGACATACAGAATGCTATCAGAGAAGCAAGTGACCTATACAAATTTTGCCTATCTTGGCCGATAGCCACAAAAGAGCTAGAAGAAAAGATAAAGGATCTGAAACTGTAGCTAATAAATATTTCCAAAACATTTGATCCAGCAGCTGAATCGCTAAGCAACAAAGAAATACAAGTAATTAATATTCATGAAGAGTTAAGTAATCTTATGAATAAGAGGGATCAGATGAAAAATAAAATGTGTCAGTTGAGAGGACTAATCAGTCCCAAGTTAGATTCAATGATTAGTATTAGAGTAGAAGCACAAGTAGCTTCTCAAATTGACACACCCTCTGACGTGCAAAAGATAGAATAATCACTCTTTTTGATAAATGGTCACATTCAAATGTTGGAAAGAGCTAAGATTCGATGAGATGAAGAGATTACACAATTAAAGATTGTGTATAAGGATATTCTTTGACCGACAACTAATTGAGTTGAAGATTGTATGTGTACATATGCAGCAGAGTATGAAAATTTTTACAGTTTTGACATAATTTTGACTTTTGTAATATACCCTTTGCCAGTGATGTCAAAGGGGGAGAAGAAGACCAGTGAAAAATGGGCAAACACCTTAGGGGGAGAAGAATTAAAGAGTAAGGGGGAGTAGATACACATTTTTCACTAAGTGTTGCCATCAATGCCAAAGGGGGAGATTTTTGGCAACATAGTCAAGAGACACTGCTGATTGGGTAATGTTGTCCTTGATGGCAACAAGGCAAATAGAGCATGATGGAGCTAAGGATGATTGGGAACTCAACTTGGAACAACCTGCATACAAGGTTCAAGTCCGGACACAAAAGACTAAAGTAGAATGGCTAAGTACTGATAACACAGAGTTAGTAGCAGAGACTCAAATGGTATTCCTCTACAGTTGATGGTCAAGGTATGCCGTTCAGATATGTTATTCAGGATTGTTTGGAGATACTATGTTCAAGATTACAAGTCCTGATGACTTTTGGAAGACAAGTTGTGATTGGCTTAAGTCCAGGTGAACACAGTTAAGTCAGGTACAGTGTAGAGTGCATGAGTATTTTGGTCCTCATTTCTCCACAAGTGATTGTATTAGTATGTAGTTTTGAGGCAGTATGGATAGGTGTCAAAAGCATACAATTGATGAGTTACAAAGTTTGAAGTGATCCAGAAGATTGTCTACAAAACTCCAAGTTCTGGTAGTTGGTTTGCCAGTACTTCACCAAGGCAGAAGAGTCAATTCTGAGTTCCACATTTCACCACATAAGGACATCATGACCTGCAGTTGGTAAGATATGATCTGTGAGGTATGAGGAATGGGTTATGTGATTCTTTGAGTCTCATTTGGTCTGCAGTAAGAATTTTGGTGTGATAGTTGATTAGGTCAAGCATGTTCTGAAGAGACAAGCCGACAAGCAGTTAGATCCTTATGCGGAGAAGGTATATTGCTTGAATAATAAATCTAAGTGGTTATATGTGTGGTGCCTGTTAAGGGAAAATTGGAGTAAACGTGAATAATCAATATAGTATATCAATAATATCCAAAACTCAACGAAATACAGAAACAAAGAGATCAATCAAACAAAGAACTTTAAACCTTTGCAAACCTCAAAGCTTCATAGCTTCCATTGATTGCCTATCTCAATCGATCTTGCATGTATGAATAAGGCCCTCAGAGAGTGCACTACCTTGCTATTCCAAGATTGTCAATGGAGAATGGCTATGATAATGCTTCGTAATGAAGAGGAGCTTCACAACAATGGTAGTAGTATGGTAACAAGTGTGATCACAAGCAATGAAGGAATTGGTGCCAAAGGCGCACTATAATTCCTACAGAGTAACAATACTTAAAGCTTGGATGAATCAAATGGAAGAACAGGGTTCAATTTATAGACTCAGAAGAGAAGAGATCAATGGTATAGAAAGAATGAGAAGATCAACAGTATAGAATGGTTGAGGAACGTGCACGAATAAGATGACAAGTGTCACACAAAAGCTATTTTATTTGAGTTAACTACTTTCTTTTCTAAAGATAAGATATGCTTTTCATAAATTAGAAAGTTTTTTTCTAATTTAAGAGATATTGATAAAAACAAGGTTGATTGAGTCAGTTAACCCAACTTTTGAGCTTTGCTTTTCCATGATTTGAGAGGAATTAAATAATAAATTATTCAATTTTGTGTGCATGAAGAAGAAGACTGATTTTTAGAAGATTTGGAAGATATTTGAAGAATTAGAAGATAAGAAAGTAAATTAAATAAATAAATTTATTTAATTGTTGTGCATGATTTGGAAGAATAAATAAAATATTTGATTATATTTTATTTTTAGAGATTTAGAGGATTTAAATAATTTGATTTGATTTATTTAAATTTAGAAGAATGATTTTGACTTAATTAAATAATTAAGATTTATTTAATCATTTGGAAGAATTTAATTAAATAAAGGATTTTATTTAATTTTGACTTTAGAAGAGATAATTAAATATTTTGATATTTAATTAACTTAGAGGAATGTGAATCAAATAAATAATTTTATTTATTTATTTATTGATAGAAGAATTAGAATGAAATAAATATTAAGAATATTTATTTAGATTGAATCATGTCATTTTTAGGTGTATACATTGCCGACTTGTATGAAGATTATACAATGATTGTTTGGATCCACATTATTGTTTGTACACATGATCAAGCCGACAAGGTAGAATACATTGCATACACGCTTCATGTCTGGCTTGCCGACCTGATTATGAAATGAATCTTGTTGCGAATATAAATACTTGATGGATTGCGATGTAGAAGTGTGCACGTGTTATGCGAATTCAAAGTGTGAAGGACTATGAATAGAGTACAGAGCAGAAAAAGTTGAACAAGGATAGAAAACAAAGTATATGTAGTTAAGTTGAGAAGTAGGGCAGAATAAATGAAGACCTTTGAATCTGTATATTGAACCTTCAATGGAATCATGATCCAGCATGTGGTAGATGCATTTACAACAGTTCATCTTCTGGCAGTGTGCCAATCCTTCTTCTTTCTTCTTTTTTGTTGGTAGTGAGCCTTTGTGTAGTGAGCACTTCTTCATAGGGTATTGAGCCCTGGCCAGTGAGCCCTAAGGCAATGAGCCTTCTTGTAATTCAGTATTGAGCTATCGTAATATATTGTGAGCTAACACTCACCGTGGATTTTCCCTCTTTGGGTTTTCCACGTAAAAGTCCTGGTGTCAATGTGTTATGTCTTTATGGTTGTTGTTCTTATGCTTGTTTTGCTTTCATGTTATTAATTTTGGAAATTGGATTAATAAACAAGTTAACAAGTGGTTCTGCAGAATACTAATTCACCCCTCTCTCAGTATTCCTTACTTTCAACATAAATGACATCTTGATCTTTGATCCTGGGATGAGGTATATTCGGTCTTTGTATAGAATGCACTTATCCACCACCTTGTACTTGTCCATGTCTCCATCCTTTTTGATGATACAACCCTAGGAGACCCATCTGATAGACCTTGCAGTACCACTTCTTTCCCATCATGTTGGAAACATAGTTCCATCTTTTAGAAGTCTTTATAGTATCTACCCAATGAGTGTAACCATTGAATGCCAGAAACCACATCTGAATCTCCTATTTTTACCGCATAGAAATCTTCACATATTTGATGTCTACCTAATGCAATGCTTAGTTGCAAAATTCTTTGTGTACAAGGGGTAGTGAATCCATCTTCCATGACTACTTTGAACCCTTCAAAGTCTTCAATTTTTAATTTCATCCTTATTACTAGTCCCTCATCAATAAAGTTATGTGTAGCACCGCTATCAACTAATACGGTTAGCCTTTGACCTTGTAGCACACTACGGACTCTAAATGGGTAGCATTTGGGTGCTCTGAAAGTGTAGCCAATGTACCACTTGCATACTCTTCCTCATCTTGTTTCTATTTCTTCCTTTCAGGTTCTAATCATTCTTTCTCCCATTCTTCATTTATCATGGTTTTTAGGTTGTGTACTCATCCTTTTTTTGCACATCAGTGACATGGCTCCCATTTTTATTTACATATGAAACATATTCCCTTCCTTATAATTTCATTCCTAGTTCCTTCCATTGTTGGATTTAGGAGACCAAGTCTTAGTTTGGGGAAATGGTTCCTCATGTTGCTCAATTGGTGCATTCTCAGAGTATGTTTTGTTCCTAATTGTTGTGACTTCTAATCTTAATGCTTTCTAGATTGCATCTTGGAGGGTTGTTGGATCAAGAGCGCCCACCAAACCACAAAGAGACTCTGTCAACCCTTCTACAAACATGTAAGTGATCCTTCCCTCATCAATGCCTGGCACCATGACTGAAATTCTTTGGAACTTGGCCACATAATCTTCTATGGGTCCCTTTTGTTTCAATTGTGTTAATTTTGTGAAATGCCTTTGGGGATGTTTTTGATCAAATCAGTTTACGAGTCTTTGTGTAAATTCAAACATTTTGGTGTCCTTGTGTTATAATTCCATGGTCCCACCATTTGTGTGCAACCCCTCCCAAGTGTAGAGTGGCAAATTTAAGAGTATCCTCCTCGGTGATGGGGCTAAGAGAAAGGTGAAGTAGAGGTCAAGGCGAAGATAGGCAATTTTAATGAAGTTTGACAGTCCTAAACCAAAGGCTTACTTGATATTTGACACAAACCAACAAATTTCTTGGAGGCAGACATTTTGAGGGTTTATTGACACCTTGAATACACTAAACTAACCATCCCATGTGTTCTTTAGACTTCACACATGACACTTTCTTCATAGGCTGCCCCAACTCCTTCTAGCCCTATTTCTTGGTCTGTCAGAAGATTTCTTGCGATCCAAGCACTTTCAAAACTAGATCAACATTGTTTGAGATACCCTTTTGGAAACCTAACAACATACTAAGAACTTGCTATAGGTTGTTTTGGAACATGTGGTACTTTCAATAGGATAGATCTAGTGCAAAGAGCCCAATTAGCCTTAAAATACAAAGCAAGTACCCTTGAATGAGGTCATAGAACTTTCTAAACTATTTAGACACATTAATGACATGGAAAAACTAAGGATTTCATGGTTTTTTGGGTCTCATAGTCAACTATGGCAAATATAGACTATGTTGTTCCTCTTCTTGACACCTAACACATGGTTTTGTTAGGTTACTTCAAGCAAACTCCTTCAAATCCAACTCTTTGCCCTGAAATCCTTCATAAAAGATTAAAACAAACATCAACAAGTCCATTCCACTAATTGATATGGATTCAAGCCAGTGGAATGGAGTGAAAACACATAGTTTCTATAAAAAACCCAAAGGTAGGGTTTGACTACCAAGTTTCAGAAGAACAATTAAATCTCTGCAATACAATTGTTTCAAAAGCCCAAACCAACTTCAAATTACTCCTAACTCGTACCTCTATCCATTCAACATCAAAAGATTTTGTAACTATGCCGTACAGTGATAGGGCATGGGCTGGAACAACGTACAAACTCAGAAAAAAGAGTAGAAAACTAGATTCTCTTCGTTTATTCTTCTCCAAAACTTCACACATGCATCAATGAACATGTTCAAGGCCTTTAGAATCCTACCTTCGACCTTGACAACTGATTAGAGGGCAGTTTGGGTCAGTGGGAGGCCAAAACTGACCCTGCAACCACCATTGCCCCTGTTTTGTAATTTTCTGCAACTAATTACATGTGATTACATATGTATTTTGTTTACAAAATGACTTACCTTTTCACAAGGTGTTTAGACCTTAAACCTTGATCTCTATGTGCCATGAATGGCTACAACTCAATGGAATCCACCTATGAAACAATGGACTTTATCTACATGACTGTCACAAGTAACTAGTGTGCTTACAATCAAGGCCATGCCTCATTGGCAATCAACATGAAATGAAGTGAACATGAAATCAACTTGGAATGGTCCCAATGGACCTTATTACATCACAAGAAACATGAGACAACATGAAACAATACAAAAACAAGTATGGATCCTCATGATCCTCTTGGTGCCCCTGCACCAAAAGGTATGTGTTGAGCTTCTGGATCAATGCTCGTGTCATGACTTTCCTCGAGCCATAAAAAATTTCAAGGTTTATCCTACTAACCTTTTTTTGTAAGTCTTTGTTAGGTTGCCTTTTATCTTTCCTCAGTGTATTTCTTGTTCTTATATCACAATAGTCTCTAAATGGAATGTTTTTTCTAAGTTTGGGATCAATTTTGGAATAGGCCTCTATCAACTCCTCAATGTTATTTGTTGTTATGGGCTCTTCTTCTTCTCTTGCTTGTTCCTCACTAGACAAGAATGTAGGTCATGTTGCTCTAGGTGTTGATCCTACAAGAGTTCTATTTCTTTCAAAATGATTGGAATTAACATCTTTCCCATTGATTTGTGGAGGTTTATTGATTGCATTATTTTTGATTTGGAGTCTTTGGAGAAGCAATTCCGATGTCTTCCCTTGTTGCTCCATAAAGGCCTTGAATTCGTTTCCCAGGTTGAACTCACGATCACCCATTTTTCTACTAGTACTTTGGCTGTTACTTGCTTCTAGTTTTCTTCTTTCCCTATTTAAGGCCCATTGAGTTCTTTGGCTTACTTGCATACACTATCTTTGATCCCCAATCTGGTAAGATCAAAGCTTTGATACCAATTGTAATGTCCCCTTTTAGGATATTCCTGATTTCTTTGTCTATATACAATAATGATCACTAGAAAAGGACATTAGAAATATTAAAGATCAATAAATTAGATAATATTCAATTCATAGCACTATTCATATTAAATTTATCTATCATAGTATAATTAATAATGAGATCAATATGAGATCAAATCATCATAGCATAATCCACATTTAGTTCAATCCATAACACGATTCCCTAAGCCAATCACATATTGAATCTTCCCGGAGTGTCAGTAAGTAACAATATTATCAAGAGTATGAAAGGGGTCAGTCCACCTAACATCTCCTAGTTCACCTTGGAGGTTGGCCATCATCCTTGATCAAGCCCAGGAGCACTTAGTCGCCACCCAGCCCACAAGTGTCACACCTCGGGGTGGCGTGTTTGATAAGATGCCTTGATCAAGCCCAGGAGCACTTAATTGCCTCCCAGCCCACGAGTGTCTCACCTTGGGGTGGCGTGCTTGATAAGATGCATGAAGTTTGCTATTCAACTAGCCCGAGAGCACTCATAAGCCTCCCGGCCCACGAGCACTTAACTCAGGGTGGCATACTTGATGAAGGGGCCTATTAGTACTTCACTATCTCATGAACCCCTGAAAGGGCCATCATTTCCTACTTACTAACCTCCTCTTATTTCAATTGTATTGCTTGGGAATTGGTATGATTGATATATGTACCTCTTAATGGATTCCAAATCTGTTGTCATCAATAATGTTTCTACTATAACAATTATAAATATATCACTGCTGATATATTCCTATATGCCTTTTTATATTTATTTTTTCTTGTTTATATTCCAATAAAGATCCTTGATCGATGCCTTCAAACATCCCTATCATTAGCTTCTTATATATTTTCCAAGGATGTGTCTTGAATGAATAGGTGTGACATTTCATAATTAAACTTCTTCATAAACAAATCACAGTCTTGTCTTCTAGTGCACCTTTAATCTTTCTTAACTGCACTATGTACAAATGGTTTGTGGTCTCTTTAATATATGTTTTTAAAATATTTCGGGCTGCATTATGAAGTCGGCTGGGGCTGCATCATGAAGTCGGCTGGCTATAAATTAAATCTTTAATTTAATTTATTAAAATCAAGTGATCCCCTTATCTATCCCGCGGGGGATATTACACCTATCATGGTTGACCTAAACTTTATTCTCATTAATGATAAAATACATATGTTCCATGGTGTTATGGGATGGGGATAGTAGTCCTGGGGACAATTTTTGGGGGACAACATATGTGTCGAAACTCAAATTTTTAAAAGTTTAGCAATTCAAGTTTAGACATTCATATAATGTATCAAATTCAATGTTCAATGTTCATTCATATAATCTATCAAATTCAAAGTTCATTGATTCAAGTTAAAATAGAAGTTTCATTGTTTTTATTATGACAGAAGGCCTTAATGAGATCCCAACCAATTTGTGTTGCATAAAGAGTAGAAAATTGAATACAATGTAGACAACATAGTTGATAATTGCGTAATGGTGAAAATTGCATACCCATGCCCTTTTCTCTTATGTTTTAGGCCCGCATTGGTGTGTGTCCTAAATGCAATAATTAGCTTACAAATGGCATATACATGCATAAATTTGGCTCACAACATCACACATCCCAATCACTTTTATCACTAATCCCCTGACTTGTTTTTGATTACCCTAGATCAAATTTGTGGGTGTAAACCTAACCTAGGTCAATTTTGTTGTTGCAGAATTGATCCTAGAACTTTAAAATTTTTAAGTCAAATTCTCACCTTGCCAGACACTTGACTAGCCATTATGAGTTGACCTAGCATCCATTCTATTGACTTGTGGGCTTGGTTGTTGAATTTTAAGGACATTCATTCACTCATTTGAAATGACCTAGGACATATGCTAGAATGTGAAAAAGAACACCTTGATCTAAGAGCTAAAAGTAGAATCTATTCCATATTTGTTTGCTTGTGAAATGTCATCCTAGGTCTAGTGCACAATTGTTTGTTGTTTTTGAACCTTTTCTTAGAGCTCTAAAGCTAGTTTTCCAAGGGTGTGGCCTAGCAAAACATGAACCTTGTGATCTGATAGATTATCTAAAGGTGTTTATAAAGAGTGCTAGTCCTTATGAATATTCAAATATCATATATTGAGGAGAGTATGATTTAGTTGTTTGTATTTTGTCATATCAAATCCATATACAAGATCACTCTAGAGTTGTGGAGGTTAGGTGCACACTCATGTAGGTGATCAAGAGTGACAACAAGTTTTTAAAATTTGAGATCTTTGTTTGAGTCCATCAAAAAAATGTAGAGCATTGACGAATTACTCACTAACATCTGTTACAACATTTCTTCATTGTCGTAGATTTTCACAATGACCCTAAGGAATTAGGAGCAACATCAATGTAGAAGAGTGCTTTTGAAAATGCTCTCACATGCTATTGCAATGGATAACTTGGAAGCTGATGGGTGCACTATTGATTTAGTGCTACACTTGCTTGGATCCCCTTGCTCTCCACGACTCTTGGCGGTGATGCTTCTATTGTGGTTGTTGGTTATGAGCCCTATGTTAGTGCAACTATAGCTATGGTTGGTGCCCCTACTGTGCTTGATTGAATTTTTGATAGCATTGGGCTTGGGTGTGCTTCTCTCATTTCCATTGCTGACACTTCCCTAGGCCGCAAACTTTCCTACATTGAAATGGCAGGGACAGGTCTCACTCTCCTCTGTCTAAATCAAGACTTTTGCCTTGTTCTCATATTGCCCTTGTTGTGGTTAGTGGATTGGAAGTGCAAGACAATGAATCCTTTTACACATGTCGGGGCCTGATTAGAAGATTCAATTGGCCTTCTCTTTTGGACTTGCATTGATGGGTTTTGGATTCATGGAAGCTTCTCATGGAAGGTTATATCAAACTATTCCCTTGTGCTAGGGGATTTTTATTGCTTTCTTTCAATCATCTAAAGATTAGGAGGTAGTGCTAGATGGTTGGCTTTGGATGTGGGGTGAGCATTCCCTATTTCTCAAGCCATGGTTTCCCTCTTTCAACCTTCTAATTGAACCATTAAATGTCATGTTGGTTTGGGTTAGATTACCCAACCTCCCCTTCCAATTTTGGGATGATTCATGCTTTGAAGGTATAGGAAATGCTATTGGTCATTTCCTAAAGGTGGATCCTTCCACTTCCAACATTTGGCCACTCTACCTTTACCCGTCTTCTAGTGGACATTAACACCTACGAGGATCTTCTTGGGGAGGTTTTCCTTATGGTGGATGATTGGCTATGGATTTAACTACTTGATTATGAAGGTATCTCTTTTCACTGCAGATGATGCTTCGCTATTGGCCATCTGACCTTAGTTTGTCCTTGCTCTCGATGTAGGAATGCCAACTAGGCTAAGTGGTGGCATAATGCTCTCCCTAAACATTTAACTATTGATTCTGAGGATGACAAGCCTTCTAATCTCATTGCAACGATTCTTAGTGTAGACATGGTGGCACTTGAGATGGATTGGCTTGGGGTTAGTTCAGCTTCGGTTGTTCCTTTAGTTGTTGCTGCAGCTCCTCCTCCTTCTAAGAAGGCTTAGTCTGCTTCTTTGACAGATTCATATGCCCTCACAATGGATTGTGGGGGGGTCCTCATTCCCTTCCCATGATTCCTAGGCAGATTCCAACATCTTCTGTCTATCCTTCTTCCCCTCTGAGGGGGTGTCTCACATTGAAGCATTTGCCGAGGAGTCCCCTCTTCTCTCTTCTCAGTCTGTAGATTTTGACAATGATGAGTCTTGGATGATTGTTCATAGAAGCAAGAAAGGCCTTCCTTGCTTCTATTTCTCAGCCCTGGGTTTCAGGTGTGTAGTTTTCTAGGTTGGGGTTTGGCGTTTTGTAGGTTGCCAACCTCTGGTTGTTTCTTTATTGAGGTCGTCTACCTAAAACTAATGAAAATAAAATAAAATGTGATAGTTAGATTCTGACAATGAAGAAATGTTTTTGATATTGATAAGAGTGGATTTTTGAAAGGGCCTAGACCCTTTTACAAAGACATAGCCAAAAGCTGAGAGGAACTGGTTCCATGAAAAATGGAACCACTGATGCAACCAAGACCAACAAGGTTGGAGACAAAACAAAGATAAAGCTCACTGGCCACTTAAAATTGTACAACAAAATAGTTTTAGGTAGATGGCCTCAACAAAGAAACAACCAGAGGTTGGCAACCTACAAAATGCCTAACCCCGACCTAGAAAACTACACACCGTGTTGACTTTTTCCCAGACTGGATGCTTATTCCCAGATTTCCCTACAAGGTAGCCATCAGTGATCAACAGGATCTCTGGGCCAGGGGCCAACAGTGTAGGAGATAGACTCTATATTTTATCTCCTCTTCTTCTTTAGGCTCTGCAAGACCTAGGGGGGTATTCCCTACTCAACATCCATGAGGATATGCATACAAGGCTGGGATGCTGACAGAAAGCAGATAAGTCCTCCTGTAAGTAGACCAAAACTGAAAGATAAGAGCAAAGGGGCTAGCTTTGGGCCTATTTGCAGTTGTAGACAGAGGACTGAGGATCCTAAAACTAATTCTAATGTCCTAAAGATTGTTTTAGATTTTGATTTGGATTTTAAGTTTGGATGCAAAGCTGGACATGGTTGTAACACAAACACAAAGCAAGATTGATGCCTATCCAGGGCCTAGAGTCAGTAGACATACACCTGTGAATGATCAGCATGAACAGCTAAAACTGGATTTCAGGGCGATATATGTGATACCTGCCTTACAGATATCTCCCAATACGGAGTGTTAAGTTATCTCTACTTATGGCATCCCTACTGCAGTATACCCTTCCCAATGTTCAACCTGAAAACAGTTTAATCTACCCCTTGAGCAGAAGTTAAAAGATCAGACATTCAACATAGGAATTCTATGCTCTAGAATCTAAACATTACCCAAATATCCAGATTCAGAAGAAGAATACATGCAATACTGGAGACAGAATTAACAAAACACATGCTAAGATAGCATTTCTCATATAAGATTAATCATGAAATCAGTGGGTTCATGCCAAAACATACAACAAGAGATACATAGACTCACAGGTTAAGCTGTACAGAGCAACCAGATCAGCTTGTTTTGAATTACAGAGCCAAAAATCTTCAACTTTCAACAACCAAAAATGAGTAACACTTCCTGCTTATAAGAGCCAGGTAGTGTACCACAGCAATTAATTACATGGTTGACCAAAAATCCCGCCAGATACACAGTATCATCAGATTGGCGCTTAAACATTCAATGCAGCAGGTGGGAGAGGAGACAGGAAGAAAACTCGAGCCTTGCGCCGCCGCCTAGGGATCCACATCCTCAATCGGGTACCAGACCCGTCCATACCATCGCCCATACCTCTGCAACAATCGCCATTAATGGCGCACCAACCCGCGGCCTTGGGAAATGCAGAACACTGTGCGTCGCAACCGTTTCCCGCCAAGATACATCGTCATCATATTTGAAAATATGCAGGATGTCAATTATCCCACATGCACCCCGCGGTGACCTCTTTAACACTTTATATACTAGGTCATGAGCATATATGATGTCGGTGCTTTTGCTCCTGACGACACTAGTATAAACCTTCATCATCATCCTCCGGCAGCATGATATCCTGTTGCTTGAAATATACCCTGACGTCAGCATCATCATCGCAATATCACCTGCATGATAATCGCCTTCATCGGCACAACCTGATCCATCGGAGGAAGATCCTCCTGCTTAGCCGATACCAAAAGTCTGGCCGATGAACATCCTGATGACGTCATCGTCATATCCTGCTGACATCATCAGCATATCTGCCTACTGCGCACTTCCTCATATCCGGATGACGTCATCATCATATCGACATCAGGATGATATTCAGAAGATAACCGGATATTTGGAAATATCATCCTGACGCAGAAATATCATGCTGCACTGTAGCTCCACTATAAGATCAGGGTGATAGATGAATATGACAGATATTTGAAATGATCACCCCCCACTAGATAATGCACGAAGCCGACAGGCGGATACCTCCTTGATACCAGCATCATCAGGATGATAAAACAACGAACATGAAGTGATACAACAACATCAGGATGATATTGACTAAGATCATCCTGACGTCCAAAATATGATGACCACGATAAAAATCGGGTCATACTTAGAACTTTACAGCAACATCATCAGGATGATCTTAACAAAGATCACCTGATGTTAAAATATCACCCCGCAAAAGATCATGCAAGCAGAAAATATGATGACCCTCGCAAGCAACACGGCGATAACTGGAAATATGATCATGATGATGACGACCCTTAAGAAAAAACAAGTCAGGTCGAACAACTCAGAAAATAACCCCTTCAGAAGATCGGGGTGACATCATCATCATAAAAGGGCAAGGTGATATTTGGAAAATCACCAGATACTTGAAAAATCACCCCGCAAGCAAATCAGGGCACACTGTAGCTCATCAGCAGGATCGGGATGATATCCAAACATCACCTGATATTGAAACATGATGATCCTGATAAAAAACGGTTGAAAGAAAACATGATGATGATGACCTCCTGCTCAGGAAAATATGATACTGCAGCTGAAAAATGCCGAGGAGGTCCAACACTTAGGAAAATGGGCAAGAAGATACAGGGTTCAAATAAAGAAACCCCCTAAACATGAAAAATCAACCTCTAGGTCAAAATGAGTGCTAACACTGGCTCCGAATGGGGATGTGCAGGTGAAAACCTGCAGCGAGAACCAGATCTCCGAGCAGACCAGGCAAAAAACCAAAAAGCATGAACTGCACAAGACATTTACACTACATACATGTTTTTTTACAAATGTGCATAGCGACAAGTCATTTATGCAAAATAGAACTTAAGGAATTGGCCATGCACAGGCAATTCCAGAACTTCACCATCTAGGGCCTAGAGGAAATAAGAATCCTCCCCATGAGCACTGCAAATCTGATATGGGCCCATCCATAAGGGTTCAAATTTACCATGTTTACCCTTTTCTTGACCTTTTGCATTCCAAATGAGCACCAGATCATTGACTTGAAACTTCGTTTTTATAACTCTCCTGTCAAACTGATATTTCATATCTTGTTGTCTCTTGAGATTAATCTGGTGGGCTTTCCTTCTGTTTTCATCCAGTGCAACCAGCTGGTTCACTCTTTCTGTCATGGAATCTTCAATCTCCTCATCATTTTCTTGGATGAACTTATAAACTGGTAGGAGATTGTTCATGGGCAATCTGGCTAATGCACCATATACTAGCTCAAAGGGTGACATTCCAATAGCCCTTTTTACTGTCACTCTGTCAGCCCATATTGCTAAGTTCAATTTTGAGTCCCAAGCTCTCTTGTTCTTGTCCAGTATCCTCTTGATAATTTTCATGATGCTTTTATTGCTTGATTCTGCTTGACCATTCCCTTGTGGGTGATATGGTGATGTATATGATAGATTTATCCCATACCTGTTGCAAAAATCAACAAATTCACCTGATCTGAAGCACATAGCATTATCAGTGACTATCTTGAATGGTACTCCAAACCTGATGATAATATTTTCTAGCATGAAATCTGTCACCACCTTACTTGTAGCTCTCTTAGTTGGAATGGCCTCAATCCATTTGGTAAAGTAATCAGTTGCCACCAAAATCCAACTGTGTCCCCCACTTAATTTGTCTGCAATTTCCCCTATGAAGTCAATTCCCCATTGCTGAAATGGAGCATCCACAGTTACAGTTCTGAGGGGTAAAGCACCATCATATTTCAGCTTTCCTGAAAATCTTTGGCAAGGGTCACACTTCCTCACTAACTTTTGTGCATCTGAAAAGAGAGTGGGCCACCAATATCCTGCTCTGAGAATTTTATGAGCTGTTGTTTGGGCAGTATAATGTCCACCACACAATCCTTTATGAATATCAATCAAAACATTGTTAGCCATATCCTCATCCACACATCTCAGCAGCACACCATCAGGGTTTTTCCAGTATAGCTCACCTTGAACAATAACATACCTGATTGCATGTAACTTTAAAGTCCTCTTTTGACTGTCACTGAAATGGGAAGGACAATTCAGATTTTGCAAGTAGTAGATAATATCCTTGTACCATTTAGATCCTGATACATTTACATTCTCATTTTGGACTGCATTAACTTGGCATGCTTCCAAGTTTGACTGTGCCATCATCTTGGCTAATCCTTGTCCTCTTATCAACTTGGTAACTTGTATGTCTATGTTAAACTCTTGCAGTTTGTTTATCCATCTGCACCTTCTTCTAGTCACCTCCTGCTGAGTGAATATGTCTTTGACTGCTGCATGGGGTACATATGCAATTATATATGATCCTACCAAGTATGGTCTGAAACTTTTGATGGCTCTGACTAGTGCATATGCCTGTTTTTCCATAATATCATACTTCAACTCAGAGGCCTGCAAGGACATACTGAAGAAAGCGATGGGCTGTTCAAAACCATCTTCGTTTTTCTGTAGCAAACATGCAGCAACAGTATGAAAGGAAGCAAATGAAAATACTTGGAATGGCCTAGAAAAATCAGGAGATTTAAGAACAGGGGCCATCTTGATTGCCTCTTTGATACTCTGAAATGATTCTATTGCTTCCCTTTCCCAGTGGACAGTTGCATCCTTCTTCATCATCTTGGAAATGTTCCTTGTGGTTTCTGCAAAGTTGGGAACAAATCTCCTAACAAAATTTATCTGTCCAAAGAAGGACTGAACTCCTTTTACAGTTTTTGGCATTTGAATTCTGTCAATAGCAGCCACTCTCTCTGGATCTATCCTGACTCCATCCTTGGAAACAATATGTCCCAGGAGCTTTCCTTCAACTACCCCAAAGGCACACTTCTTTGGATTTAAAGAAATACCATACTCTAGTGCTCTTATGAAAATCTGCTCCAGATGCAAACAATGCTGCTCTTCTTTCTTTGAGTAAGCAGTCAAGTCATCCTGATATACAGCCAGAATTGAATCAATCAGCCCTACAAAAGCAACATCCATTGCTCTTTGAAATGTAGCACCTGCATTGGTTAGTCCGAAGGGCATTCTAACATACACATAAGTTCCCCATGGAGTGGTAAAGGCGGTCTTATACTGTTCTGATTCCTTTACCTTCACCTGATTATAACCTGAAAATCCATCCATCATGGATAAGAGTTCACAACCAGTCACTCTCTGCAACATAGCTTCCATATTAGGCAGTGGATAGTTATCCTTTAAAGAGGATACATTCAAGTTCCTGAAGTCAACACAAAGCCTAATATCACCATTCTTTTTTCTGACTGGGACAAGGTTAGACACCCAAGTTGAATGCCTGATTGGCACAATTATTCCAGCTTCCCTGAGCCTTTTGAGTTCTTCTTGCATCTTTGGAGCTAAGGTAGGATTAATAGGTCTTTGCCTTTGTCTAAATGGCTTAGCTCCTGGCTTCAATGGGATCTCATGCTGGAATAAATCTTCCCTATAGGCTTTTAGGTCCTCATATGACCAAGCAAAAACATGTTTATACCTTTTCAGTAAAGCAATCAGCATACTTCTAATGTGTGGTTTGAGCTGTTTACCAATGTATACCTTCTGAGGGGCCTGAGATGTCCCCAGATTTATCTCTTCTAAATCTTCCTTATTTGTGGGAGATGTCCTTGTGACCAATTTATCTTTACTGTCAAAAACTCTTTCTAAAGCTACCAACCCTCTAGGGATTTTATTAGTCCTCAATTGAATTATCTCTTTTCCCACAAGAGTTTCTTTTCCATTTATAGTCTCTACAAAAGCTTGGAAATCAATTTCTTGATTCTCATATTCATCTATGCAGTGCAAAAATTTTAACAAGTCCCTATCATCATTAAACACTTGCCAACTGCATATATTTTTTGGTACTGCAGGCCTAATTTTAACTTCTACATTTGTAACATCTGACAGAGTGATGTCATCTGGCCTTATTGCAACATTGGCTAAGAAATCAGCCATAACATTCTTTGACCTCTCTACCCAGCCTATTGAAAATGCATCAAATAGTTCAATGGTATCCCAAACAGCATGCTTGTATTGTTTCAATCTTTTGTTTTTTGAAGCATACTTATCTCTAATTTGGGATACAATCAGCTCAGAATCCCCAAATACTCTTAACATTTTAATTCCATGTTTGAGAGCAATATTTAGGCCTAAGAGTAAAGCCTCATATTCTGTAATGTTGTTTGTGCAATCAAACCTCAGCAAGAAAGATAATTTGAGGAGCTTACCAGTTGGAGACAGGAAAATAACTCCAGCTCTAGAGCCTTCTTTTGCACAAGCTCCATCAAAAAACATGGTCCATAAGCCTTGCTGATCCAGCTCTTCAATGCAGACATTTTTTTCTTTATCCTCTATATCATCTGAGACAACCTTGAAGTTATCACAGTCAGTGTTTACAAAGCATATTTGTTCCTCTGCTTCTTGGTCTTCCACTGTCTCTGATGATCTTTGTTCTCTGATTAGCTTAACATCCCTGCCATTCATTGGAATCATGGCATATGATAGGTCCAGTTGCATACTTCCACCAATTAATGCTGCCCATCTTCTTGACAACAACATACCATACTGCGGCTTGATGTCAACCACTGTTATATTCATTTTATATCTCTTTTCAGGAAATGCTGCCAGTTTGAAATCTACATCCTTCATGATTCCAATAACTGGTACCTCTCTGGCATCCATAGCATAACATTTTCCACATGCCTTGTCAATTTTCAATCCAGCTTGTTGCATGATGGCCAAAGGCATGACATTTGTAGATGCTCCAGAGTCAAGCATACAATTTCTAATTATTTTTCCATTTATAACCAGGGAAACATAAAATGGTTCCACTTGTGAAGGACACTTTGTCATAGTCACTCCTAAATAGACTTCAGGAGCCTCATCTTCTTCATTACACATGACATGTTTCTCACCCTGGGTCTGAACATTTTGTTTAGCTTGAAAAGGTACCCCTGAGATTAGGGATATTGTCCTAGTCTTGATTTCTTCCACTTTCATCAGTTCCATAAGTGGAACAGAGACTTTTACCTGAGAGAGGACCTGAGCTATATCAAATGGAGCATAATTTTGTATAACAGTTGTAGCTTGCTCCACAATCTTGTTTTTATCCTGAGCTGATTTAGCTCTTACTTTCATAGTTCCCTGATCATCATTCTTGTCTTGGGAACCTTTACTTTGATCTTCAGCCTGAGGGATTTTGTTTTCTAGTCCTTGAGATTCATGACCTGTTCTATGTCTAAAATTCTGTTTATTATTTACCCACTACCTTTTTTGTGGTTCAATTCCTTTATGACCATGCACTAGCTGACCTGCAGAAATATCTTCTGGCTGATGTGGGCTGCCTACTTGATTTTTACCTCTGAGATTGTAGTTGCTTTTACTTGAGCAACTGCTGCAGCTGTGAAGGCTCTAATTTCCTCATCAGAAGGTCGTTGTAAGTTACTCAGAAAATTGTGTGAGCTCTGAGCATACACATAGTTATCTTCATTATCTTCATCATATGGGAACTGTTGGCAGGCCTGAATTTGATGATCTGTATTCTCATCAGCATCATAAAGAGTGTATTCATTGCCTATGGACATCATATTAACATCATCATCTTGCACATAATGTGGCTCATTGCATTCATTACAAGATGTAGCATTATCATACAAGGATTGAGCAATCATACACTGTAACTATGAATGTGGCATCTGACAAATTATACACCATGGAGCATCATCAACAATATTTATAGCTTTCTTTAGAGGATCAGGAGTTTCTTTGACATGTTGAGCCCTCTGATTTGTGTTGTTGCGCGGGAATATAGGTTTACCATCATGCCAATTGGTATTATAAGGCATATCATGCAATGATGGCCTCTTTTCCTGCCTTTGATAGACTTGCCTATCAGGACCTATCCCTTTTTCACTTCTAGCCAATCTATAGCTTAGGTCCTTAACAACATTTGCCAATTTGTCTATCTTATCTTCAGGGGCAGATGTATTACCTTGAGTGTTCTGAGGCTTGTTAGGATTCTGCAGAATTTTTATATCATCCCTTCTATTTGTCTTGCCTGATGCTTTCCTGTTGTTTTCAATATTCACTGCAATTCTGAAAGCATCCCTGAGAGTAGCAGGACCTTTATCTCTTAATCCATATGCAGTTTTTGCATCAAAGGCATTGTTGGATCTAGGGCATACAACTGAGAGGGGGGGGGTGAATCAGTTGTATAAAACTTCTTCTTTTTCAAACACTTGATTCTTTGTTATTAGTTAGCAGCATATCAAATAATCATCCATGAAAGCATAATATATAAACACAAGAGCAGATAAGTATCAACACATTGAACACCAAGATTTTGACGTGGAAAACCCGGTTAAGGGAAAAACCACGGGGTGATTAACCCAAGAATTATTCTCTGTTAGAAGAATAAAGAAAAATGAATGGCACATGCCAATAAGGGCTCACTGCCCAAGCACACTGCTCACAAAGAGGCTCACTGCCTACAAGGAGACACACTGTCTACAAAGTGATAAAAATCACAGTCTTGAACTGGAGAATGACATCTCTACCATGTCTGGATCAGTTCCAATTAAGCCCAAAAACCTCTGCTCTGCCTTTCGCACTTCTCTTCGCTATGCCACACTCATCACACACTTACACGCCTTGAAATGAACTCACAAACCGTTATTTATACAAGACATCAACTTAGGAACAAACATCTAAGTCGGCAAACAACCATAAGAACATCCGCAGGATGAATAACACATCCGGTCGGCCACCACAAGAACATTCATAGGATGAACAACTCATCCGGTCGGCTAAACAGAGCAAGAACTTCATCCGGAAGAATATCCTCAATTCCGGGTTCTACTATCAATGCGGACCAACAACACGACCTCAACACGATCCAGAAAACTTCACAGGCCTTCCTGAATGACCGGATACATCCGCACGTCCTTTGCTTGCTGGAATCTCTTGTCTTCCTCATCCGGAACTTCAAGAACACAGTCTGTCTCCAATGTAGAAGGTATTTCCGGACCTTCAAATCACACATTATCAATGCGGACCAACAACACAACCTCAACATGATATAAGAACCTTCACAAGCCTGCCTGAATGACCAGGTACGTCCGCATTTCATTTTCTTACTGAAATCTCTTACCCTCCTTATCCGAAACTTTAAGAACACTGTCTGTTGCTACTGTCATAATGTAAGAGATACTTCCGGACCTCCAAATCATACAAAACTCGAGTTTACATATCACAAGGATATCTCAAACACTCTTTCCAATCCGCAGATTAGGATTGTACAATTCTGGACCTCACCGGACCTTTCTGTGATCCTCTGTCACCTCTAAGCACTTGCCGGAACTGGTTCTACACCGACAGCCACAACTTCTTCAGATCTTCATGCGGACCTCTGAAATCGTAATTGAAGCATCTCAAGACTCATATCTACAAACCCTTTAATCCGCATCCTCCGGTTCTCAACCTATACAACACATTTGCCTTCTTCTCATCACTGTTCTTCACTGGTCCTGACTGAGGCTAATTTTCTCAATATCCTCAGCATACAGCTCATCAAATCCTTCTTGTCAATGCAATATGAGTATGTTGACATCAATGACAACACTGGCTCACCTCATACTTGCAACAATCTCCCCCTTTGTCATTGATGGCAACATATGATGTGAAAAACCATCAAGACAAGAACTTCTCCTTTCTGTCACAGCTCCCCCTATCAACAACAACTTTTCACATGTCTTCTCTTCCTTTACTGCTCCCCCTTTGATCATCAACCACTTGTTTTTCACATGTCTTCTCTCCCCCTTTGACATCAATGGCAAAGGACTCATACTTGCAATTCTCATATATCAGAATCATACTAGCTGCTCCCCCTTAGTTGCAGCTCCCCATCATCAATCCGGATCACAAGATATGACTGTGATATTCACCGGACTGATGCACATCAGTGCATCCTAGTTCATCACCGGAGGGGCCATGACCCCTAACTTCTCCCGGAGATATTCAAAAGAGTCCTTGGGAAGAGGTTTTGTAAAGATATCTGCAATCTGATCCTTGGAGGGAACATACTCCAATCTGACTTCTTCCTTGTTTACTTGTTCTCTCAAAAAGTGAAATTTGATAGATATGTGCTTAGTCTTAGAATGCAATACCGGATTCTTGGAGATATTAATTGCACTTGAATTATCACAAAAAATTGTGATAGGCTCCTCATATTCAACTTTGATGTCTCTTAGCATCTGCTTCATCCATAAGATTTGAGTGCAACTACCTGCTGCTGCAATGTATTTTGCTTCAGTTGTAGACAGAGATATTGCATCTTGTTTCTTGCTTAGCCAAGAAACCAATCTCTTCCCCAAAAAGAATGCTCCACCACTAGTGCTCTTCCTGTCATCCACATCTCCTGCCCAATCTGCATCTGTGTAAGCATGAAGAGAGAAGTCCAGATCTCTAGGGTACCATAGACCATACTCCACTGTTCCTTTCAAGTACCTAAAAATTCTTTTGATTGCCATAACATGAGATTCTCTAGGATCAGCCTGGAATCTTGCCACAAGACCAACAGCCTGCATTATATCTGGTCTAGTTTGAGTGAGGTACAACAATCCACCAATCATTGATCTATACTTTGTCTGATCTGCCTTTGGAGAGTCATCATCTTTACTTAGCTTACATCCGGTTGCCATAGGAGTGTTCATAGACTTTGAGTCTTCCATACCAAATTTCTTTAACAATTCTTTCACATATTTGGTCTGAGAAATGAAGATCCCTTCTTTTGTTTGAGTAATTTGCAGACCCAAGAAGAAATTCATTTCACCAAGCATAGACATTTCAAACTCACTTTTCATCTGATTTGCAAAAGTTTTGCACATACTATCTCTTCCTCCAAAAATGATATCATCCACAAATACTTCAACAATTAAAATATTTTCATGATCAATTTTGAAATATAAGTTACTGTCAGCAGTACCTTTGTTGAATCCAATTTGCACAAGATGCTTATCCAACCTTTCATACCATGCTCTTGGGGCTTGCTTCAATCCATACAAAGCTTTCTTCAACTTGCAGACCATATCATCATTATCAGACAATTGAAAACCATCCGGTTGTTCAATGTAGACTTCTTCTTCCAGATCACCATTTAGGAAGGCAGACTTCACATCCATCTGATATACCTTGAAGTCTTTGAAGGCAGCAAATGCAAGAAGTAATCTGACTGCTTCAATTCTTGCCACCGGAGCAAAAGTCTCTTCAAAGTCAATTCCTTCTATTTGAGAGTAGCCTTTGCAGACCAATCTAGCTTTGTTTCTGATTACTTCACCAGCTTCATTGAGTTTGTTCCGGAAGACCCACTTGGTTCCAATTACATTCTTGTCTCTAGGTCTGGGAACAAGATCCCAAGTATGATTTTTCTCAATTTGCATCAATTCATCTTCCATTGCTTTGGTCCAGTTTTCATCATTGCAGGCTTCATTTATTGTTTTAGGTTCAATCTTTGAAATCAGGCAACATTCATTCTGATTTTGAGCAACATTCCTTCTAGTTTGTACACCTTTTCTTCTGTCACCTATGATTTGATCTTCAGAGTGGTTCAGTTTTACATACCTTGGAATTTTGGGAGTATCCTGCACTGCTACTTCTTGATCAGGCTCATTCAGACCTATCTCTTCTTCCTGATTTACCGGATCAGGCTGACTCTGTCTCACCGGAGAGGATTGAGGTCCTTGAACACTCTCTTGGTCATCTTCATCAATCTCATAAAATCTTGAAGGCTTCTCAATTCCTTCATCAACTTTCACATTGGTGCTTTCTATCATCTTCCTCAATCTCTTATTGTAACACTGGTATGCTTTGCTTTGAGTGGAGTAACCCAAGAGAATTCCTTCATCACTTCTAGCATCAAACTTACCTAGGTCTTCATCTCTTTTAATATAACACTTGCTACCAAATACTCTGAAATATTTCACAGTAGGAGTGATGCCAAACCAGAGTTCATAGGGGGTCTTACCGGTGTTGTTTCTGATTTGAACTCGATTGAGAGTGTAGACTGCAGTGCTGATAGCTTCCTTCCAAAACATTTGAGGAACATTTGCTTCCAACATCATTGTCCTGGCAGCTTCCTGGATGGTCCGGTTCTTTCTCTCAACTACTCCGTTCTGCTGAGGAGTCTTAGGAGCAGACAACTGTCTCCTTATACCTTGTTTCTCACAAAAGTCAATGAATTCACCAGATGTAAATTCACCACCTCTATCAGACCTTAGACACTTTAGTTTCAATCCGGTTTGATTCTCCACCATAGCTTTGAAGGTTTTGAACTTCTCAAAAGCTTCTGATTTTTCTTTTAGAAAGGTAACCCACATCATCCGGGAATGATCATCAATTAACAACATGAAATATCTATCACCCTGCAGACTCTTGATTCTTGTTGGACCACATAGATCAGTATGTACTAATTCCAACAATCCGGTAGAAGACTGATCTTTGCTTTTGAAAGAGACTCTGCTTTGTTTACCTAGCTGGCATTCTTTGCACAAACTATTTGTAGGTTTCATCAATTTTGGAAGATCTCTTACAGCCTGAGTATTGCTTATCTTGATGATGTTATCAAAATTTACATGACACATTCTTCTATGCCATAACCAACTCTGATCAATTTGAGCAAACAAACAACTTTTGTTTGAACCAACCAGATGAAAGATATTACCTTTTGTCTGAGTACCGGATGCAATTTCAATTCCGGAGCTTGTAAAGATTCTGCATTTTCCATTCTTGAACCGGAGATCATAACCTTTGTCCACTAACTGACCAACACTGAGAAGATTGTGCTTCAATCCTTCAACATACAGTACATTTCCTGTTTTGCTCTTACCATCAAAGGAAATAGTTCCCCTACCTCTGATTCTGCCAGCAGAATTGTCACCAAACTTTACCATTCCTCCTTCATATCTTTCCAAATCTAAGAACTTATTCTTGTCACCAGTCATATGGTGAGAACATCCACTGTCAATAACCCAATCATCCTTTTCTTCCACTTGAGCAGCCAAGGCTTTTTCAACAACTTTGTGATTGACAGATTCAGAGAATATTGAATCTTCTTCCTTGATGGCTATAAACACCCACTCATTTCTGGATTTGCTTCCTAGTTCCGATTCATCATCTGTTACTCCTTCATTGTCATCTTCTTCATGAACATAATAGCAATTCTTTTGAAACCTTTGTCTGTGAGTATTAGATCTTGCAGATCTCTCCGGACATCTTGAGGCAAAATGACCAATCTTATTGCAGTTGAAACACTTAAAGGGTAGTTTTCCTTCATACTTACCGGATCCTCTTGGCAGCCTCTTTGCAATGAGGGCTTCAAGTTGAGCTGTTTCTGCTTCTTCTTCTTCCATGTCTCTTCTTGCTTGATCATACCATGACATTTTCCTTGATGAGTTTTCACCCGGATCAAATCTCTGTTTGCCTTTCACATAGGCACTGGCTTTGAAAGTAGATTCAGTCTTGGGAGGATCATCTCCAAACTCGGTCATTTCAAATGCAGCTAGTTTGCCAGCCAGTTGTTCTCTTGTGACAGTTGTATGGGCTCTGAATTCATCAATGGCAGCAACTTTGATTTTGTAGGCAGCAGGAAGGGATCTTAGGATTTTGCAGACAATCTCATTTTCATCTAAAGTTCCACCAGCATTTCTGATTCCACATACCAGCTCATTTACTCTTGGCATGAAGGTAGTGATGTTTTCATCATCTCTCATTTTCAATCTTTCAAATTTCCCTTTCAGGCTTTGTAACCTTGCACTTTTGACAAACTCATCTCCTTCATACAGAAGTTCCAGTTTAGTCAGGATCTCATATGCAGTTGGTAGGTCAATAACATTCGAGAGATCTGAGTCATTCAATGCGCTTAGAAGAGCTTCCTTGGTCTGCAGATTATTTTCAGCTTCTGTGATTTCATTCAGAGTTGTCGGACCACCTTGTGGAGGTATATATGGTTTTGAAACCATATCCAAGTATGCTTTTCCCATACATTCCAAGTGACACTTCATGCGACCTTTCCAGAGAGTGAAGTTGGTTCCATCGAACTTCGGACTATCCTTCTTGTATGACGACATCCTGGATCTCCTCAAGCGGTTAAGCTCATGTCAGAGGAACTTGGCTCTGATACCAATTGTTGGATCTAGGGCATACAACTGAGAGGGGGGGGGTGAATCAGTTGTATAAAACTTCTTCTTTTTCAAACACTTGATTCTTTGTTATTAGTTAGCAGCATATCAAATAATCATCCATGAAAGCATAATATATAAACACAAGAGCAGATAAGTATCAACACATTGAACACCAAGATTTTGACGTGGAAAACCCGGTTAAGGGAAAAACCACGGGGTGATTAACCCAAGAATTATTCTCTGTTAGAAGAATAAAGAAAAATGAATGGCACATGCCAATAAGGGCTCACTGCCCGAGCACACTGCTCACAAAGAGGCTCACTGCCTACAAGGAGACACACTGTCTACAAAGTGATAAAAATCACAGTCTTGAACTGGAGAATGACATCTCTACCATGTCTGGATCAGTTCCAATTAAGCCCAAAAACCTCTGCTCTGCCTTTCGCACTTCTCTTCGCTATGCCACACTCATCACACACTTACACGCCTTGAAATGAACTCACAAACCGTTATTTATACAAGACATCAACTTAGGAACAAACATCTAAGTCGGCAAACAACCATAAGAACATCCGCAGGATGAATAACACATCCGGTCGGCCACCACAAGAACATTTGTAGGATGAACAACTCATCCGGTCGGCTAAACAGAGCAAGAACTTCATCCGGAAGAATATCCTCAATTCCGGGTTCTACTATCAATGCGGACCAACAACACGACCTCAACACGATCCAGAAAACTTCACAGGCCTTCCTGAATGACCGGATACATCCGCACGTCCTTTGCTTGCTGGAATCTCTTGTCTTCCTCATCCGGAACTTCAAGAACACAGTCTGTCTCCAATGTAGAAGGTATTTCTGGACCTTCAAATCACACATTATCAATGCGGACCAACAACACAACCTCAACATGATATAAGAACCTTCACAAGCCTGCCTGAATGACCAGGTACGTCCGCATTTCATTTTCTTACTGAAATCTCTTACCCTCCTTATCCGGAACTTTAAGAACACTGTCTGTTGCTACTGTCATAATGTAAGAGATACTTCCGGACCTCCAAATCATACAAAACTCGAGTTTACATATCACAAGGATATCTCAAACACTCTTTCCAATCCGCAGATTAGGATTGTACAATTCTGGACCTCACCGGACCTTTCTGTGATCCTCTGTCACCTCTAAGCACTTGCCGGAACTGGTTCTACACCGACAGCCACAACTTCTTCAGATCTTCATGCAGACCTCTGAAATCATAATTGAAGCATCTCAAGACTCATATCTACAAACCCTTTAATCCGCATCCTCCGGTTCTCAACCTATACAACACATTTGCCTTCTTCTCATCACTGTTCTTCACTGTTCCTGACTGAGGCTAATTTTCTCAATATCCTCATCATACAGCTCATCAAATCCTTCTTGTCAATGCAATATGAGTATGTTGACATCAATGACAACACTGGCTCACCTCATACTTGCAACAGGCATTGATATACAATATTATGCACATTGGTTCATTTGGCCTCATGTGATGTGGCAATTTGTTTAACACTTTAGTAAATCTTGCATTAAAATCTGCAACCTGCTCATTTGACCCTTTAGTGATACTGGTGAACTCATTTACAAAAAAGCTAGGGTCAGTTTTGTCACCATATTGCTCCTTGAACATCCTTTTAAAATCATCCCATGATGAAATACTCCGGTCAGGCAAATTCTTGTACCATTCTCTTGCCTCATCTATTAAGGATTGCATGAATGACTTCATGAAAACATCCTCATGCTCAACCTCAAAGTTATCCATGACATTTTGAAAGGCTTTTAGATGATCCTCTCCTGACACTGTGTTGTTTCCTGAAAATTTAGGCACTTGCAGCCTCAGATGCTTATCAATGGGGTTAGGATACCCAGGAATACCATCAAATACCAGCTGTCTGAATCTATCTAGCTGCATTGGCTGTCTGTTTAACTGATTAACATCAATATTTCTATTTGCATTCTGGTTCCTTACATTGTTCAGTGGTATCCTAGCATCATTCACATTTTGTCTCTCATCATTATGTTGATGTTGCACTTCATTTCTTTGCTGATGTCTCTGCACATTTGCATTCTCTAGGGTAGGAATTGAATCATTTTGGGCAGTCCTTAAAGCTTGCACTTTCTGCCTCATGTCATCTCTGATTTTCATGGCTTGCAGATACTCTAATTCTGCTCTCAGATTTCTGATTTATTCAGCTAACTGTTCTTCCTTAGGCATGGAGGTAGATGGTCTCATACCATTCTGGTCATCGTCTTCATCATCCCTCAGAGACTCGACCTCTTCAAACCTTTCACTAGGGTCTAGAAATGGGCATTCTTGGAACACCTCTGACCTCATTCTCATGTTACCACCCTGTTGCCTCTCATATGCACCCTGAACACTAGCTTCTGCATTTGAGAAGTAAGGCGCATGCTGTCCTGATGGCCTAGGGTTATCTTGTATATCATCACCTTTTCTGGGGGAACCCTCATGACTGACTGAGACAGCTCCCTTTCTTCTGTACATCATTCTTCTTGTTACTGGTAACTCTTCAAATAAAGGATTTTGTTGGGATCTTCTCCCCTGCATATAAATTTTACTTTGACCGGTTGGGAGATTATTTCGGAGTCGCCACCTATTACTAGGAACTGTTTTCTTTTGAAAACCAGGGTTCTTTCAAAAATTCCCCAGCAGAGTCGCCAATTTCTGTTGCTGACTCAGATGGGTCACATATATATTACTGGAGATGATTAGATAGTACTTTTACTTCTCGGTCCCCAGCGGAGTCGCCAATTTCTGTTGACTTTTTCCCAGACTGGATGCTTATTCCCAGATTTCCCTACAAGGTAGCCATCAGTGATCAACAGGATCTCTGGGCCAGGGGCCAACAGTGTAGGAGATAGACTCTATATTTTATCTCCTCTTCTTCTTCAGGCTCTGTAAGACCTAGGGGGGTATTCCCTACTCAACATCCATGAGGATATGCATACAAGGTTGGGATGCTGACAGAAAGCAGATAAGTCCTCCTGTAAGTAGACCAAAACTGAAAGATAAGAGCAAAGGGGCTAGCTTTGGGCCTATTTGCTGTTGTAGACAGAGGACTGAGGATCCTAAAACTAATTCTAATGTCCTAAAGATTGTTTTAGATTTTGATTTGGATTTTAAGTTTGGATGCAAAGCTGGACATGGTTGTAACACAAACACAAAGCAAGATTGGTGCCTATCCAGGGCCTGGAGTCAGTAGACATACACCTGTGAATGATCAGCATGAACAGCTAAAACTAGATTTCAGGGGGATATATGTGATACCTGCCTTACAGATATCTCCCAATACGGAGTGTTAAGTTATCTCTACTTATGGCATCCCTACTGCAGTATACCCTTCCCAATGTTCAACCTGAAAATAGTTTAATCTACCCCTTGAGTAGAAGTTAAAAGATCAGACATTCAACATAGGAATTCTATGCTCTAGAATCTAAACATTACCCAAATATCCAGATTCAGAAGAAGAATACATGCAATACTGGAGACAGAATTAACAAAACACATGCTAAGATAGCATTTCTCATATAAGATTAATCATGAAATCAGTGGGTTCATGCCAAAACATACAACAAGAGATACATAGACTCACAGGTTAAGCTGTACAGAGCAACCAGATCAGCTTGTTTTGAATTACAGAGCCAAAAATCTTCAACTTTCAACAACCAAAAATGAGTAACACTTCCTACTTATAAGAGCCAGGTAGTGTACCACAGCAATTAATTACATGGTTGACCAAAAATCCCGCCAGATACACAGTATCATTAGATTGGCGCTTAAACATTCAATGCAGCAGGTGGGAGAGGAGACAGGAAGAAAACTCGAGCCTTGCGCCGCCGCCTAGGGATCCACATCCTCAATCGGGTACCAGACCCGTCCATACCATCGCCCATACCTCTGCAACAATCGCCATTAATGGCGCACCAACCCGCGGCCTTGGGAAATGCAGAACACTGTGCGTCGCAACCGTTTCCCGCCAAGATACATCGTCATCATATTTGAAAATATGCAGGATGTCAATTATCCCACATGCACCCCGCGGTGACCTCTTTAACACTTTATATACTAGGTCATGAGCATATATGATGTCGGTGCTTTTGCTCCTGACGACACTAGTATAAACCTTCATCATCATCCTCCGGCAGCATGATATCCTGTTGCTTGAAATATACCCTGACGTCAGCATCATCATCGCAATATCACCTGCATGATAATCGCCTTCATCGGCACAACCTGATCCATCGGAGGAAGATCCTCCTGCTTAGCTGATACCAAAAGTCTGGCCGATGAACATCCTGATGACATCATCGTCATATCCTGCTGACATCATCAGCATATCTGCCTACTGCGCACTTCCTCATATCCGGATGACGTCATCATCATATCGACATCAGGATGATATTCAGAAGATAACCGGATATTTAGAAATATCATCCTGACGCACAAATATCATGCTGCACTGTAGCTCCACTATAAGATCAGGGTGATAGATGAATATGACAGATATTTGAAATGATCACCCCCCACTAGATAATGCACGAAGCCGACAGGCGGATACCTCCTTGATACCAGCATCATCAGGATGATAAAACAATGAACATGAAGTGATACAACAACATCAGGATGATATTGACTAAGATCATCCTGACGTCCAAAATATGATGACCACGATAAAAATCGGGTCATACTTAGAACTTTACAGCAACATCATCAGGATGATCTTAACAAAGATCACCTGATGTTAAAATATCACCCCGCGAAAGATCATGCAAGCAGAAAATATGATGACCCTCGCAAGCAACACGGCGATAACTGGAAATATGATCATGATGATGACGACCCTTAAGAAAAAACAAGTCAGGTCGAACAACTCAGAAAATAACCCCTTCAGAAGATCGGGGTGACATCATCATCATAAAAGGGCAAGGTGATATTTGGAAAATCACCAGATACTTGAAAAATCACCCCGCAAGCAAATCAGGGCACACTGTAGCTCATCAGCAGGATCGGGATGATATCCAAACATCACCCGATATTGAAACATGATGATCCTGATAAAAAACGGTTGAAAGAAAACATGATGATGATGACCTCCTGCTCAGGAAAATATGATACTGCAGCTGAAAAATGCCGAGGAGGTCCAACACTTAGGAAAATGGGCAAGAAGATACAGGGTTCAAATAAAGAAACCCCCTAAACATGAAAAATCAACCTCCAGGTCAAAATGAGTGCTAACACACCGGAAACCCAGGGCCAAGAAAACTATACATAGAAATAAAATCTATTTCTATTTCTCAGCCCTGGGTTTTGGGTGTGTAGTTGTCTAGGTTGGGGTTTGGCATTTTGTAGGTTGCCAACCTCTGGTTGTTTCTTTGTTGAGGCCATCTACCTAAAACTATTTTGTTGTACAGTTTTTAGTGGCTGGTGAGCTTTATCTTTGTTTTGTCTCCAACCTTGTTGGTCTTGGTTGCATCAATGGTTCCATTTTTCATGGAACCAGTTCCTCTCAGCTTTTGGTTGTCTTTGTAAAAGGGTCCAGACCCTTTCAAAAACCCACTTTTATCAATATCATAAACATTTCTTCATTGTCAGAATCTAACTATCGCATTTTATTTTATTTTCATTATTGTCAGAATCCAAAGATTAGTGTACGAAGTTGATTCCACTACTCTAACTTCCTTACATCTTTGCTATGGTATTGTGTAATTAATTCCTTGTGTTTTGACCTCTTTCACATTCTCTACATATTCCTCTACATCATGGTTCACACGTATTGTTGTAAAATCAATTAGATATAAGATTTGCTTAGGAATTTTGCCATACACAATAATAAATGGTGAAGTTTTAGTTTTCCCATTCACACTAGAATAATATGCAAATTGAGCTCATGGTAGGGCCAAATCCCATTGTTTGGGATATCATCTATTTTTCTTCTTTGCAAGTTACCTTATCTAAACTTCTATTCACAACTTTTGTTTGACTACCAGTCTGCAGATGATAATTGAAGCTAACTTCAGTTGGCTATCAAGCTTCTTTACAATGTTCTCCAAACATTACCTTGAAGCTTCTTGTCCCTATTGTTGATTACTCTTTGAGACCCGATGAAGTCAAACAACTTGTTCAAAAATCAAATTAGCTACTATACTTAATCAAATCAGCTTTTATACTTACTTGAAAAGTCTTCCTAGGATACAAAAACTTTAGCCATATTTGATAGCCTATCGTTAGGGCTTAAATTTGCCGATTGACCTTGCTTGTCAAGCAATTTTTTTAATGACGATTGTGCAAATTACTATGATATCTTTTAGGAAGGGGTCCCATGGAGCTGCTAGAGGAACTATTTTTGTGGAGCAAAGGGTCCCATGAAACCCCAAAAAAAATTGCTATAACATAAATTAGAATCTTTTCCTCCAAAATAGGAGCAGCTATTTTTTAGATGGTTGATTTTGAGCGGGTGCATTTGAGGTGGGGCTGAAACTTTCCTCCACTAGCTTAGGGATTTTTCTACCAGTTTTTAGATTTCATTTTGGAGGGAAAATTTTTTATTTGATGATTTTTAATCTTTTTATTTGCAAATCCAAAAAAATATCTGCTAAATCAATTAGCATTAAACTAAAAACCTCATGAGACCACCATCTTCCATAAATTTCGGAGCTTAAAGTTTATGCCTACCTGCAACTACAAAATTCATGGGACCGCTTGTTTTAAAATGCTCCAAAATACATGGGACCGCTTGTATTTTACGACAAAAATGTCTAAATACGACCATACGGCCATCAAATTTAGAACCTCTATCAACCACTACATGAACATTATCGCTAGCTTGTTGTGTACAACATCCAAGTATGAAATCCAAGGTGATATCTGCCCAAGATCCTTACAGAATTGGAAGTGGCACATAAAGTGCAGCACTTTGAGTGCTCCTCTTAGCTACTTGACAATTACATCCTGAAGCATACGTGGCTAAAAGATCTGGGCCATAATATCCCCCAAGTCTACCTGCATGTAACTCCTTGATTGATTTTATTATCATTGATCATTCAGGTGTGCAAAGCTGCTGCAGACTGCTAAACTAGAAACCGCCTTTAAACAAATGGTCTCTGCACAAATCATCTGTCATGGTAGTTGACGTCTGCATTTGTTCAAAGATATTACTAAGTCACCTCTAGGATATAAGTCCTTATTGACGTCTGCATTTGTTCAAAGATATTACCAAATCATTGCTAGGATATAAGTCTTATTCTTCAAACTAACAAACAAGTATCTTCGCCACAACTACAACATTTGACTGTCCACTTCTATGTCGAATTGTTCAGCCAGGAATATTGGAAAGAAAAGGATTGACACATTGACTGAAGATGAGCAGTAAATAAAAAATGACCACCAAAGGAAATTTACAAAATTTAATAGGATAAACCATCTAGCATCTTTATGAGTTTGTTTATGCAAAAAATATAATATCCATTGATGAAGGACTTGAATAATACTATACAACTGTAAATCATACACAATATTTCCTTTTAGCCTCATTCAATTTTTCATGTTGTAGGTGACAGGCCTCCCATCTTGGCTCAATACTCCAATCATTGTTCCTGAAGCATCATGCTCCATACGCACCACTTTATTAAAGTATGGGAAGGTCAATATGGGACCCTAAGTAATCATTTTTTAAGCATTTTAAAATTCTTTTTTATTTGGCCACTGACAATGCCTCCCCTATATTAAATCACTTAAAGTGGCACAAAACCTATTGAAATCACACTCCACACAAAAGATTCTATCAAAAGTTTGGGAAGGCTAATATGAGATCCTCAGTAATAATTTTCTTACACATTATAAAACTCTCTTCTGCTGCAATCACTACACAAAAGACTTTATCGAACTCTGGGAAGGCCAATATGCCAGCCTTGGAAATCTTTATTCTAAGCATTATTTTCTGCTACCTCTGGTCACTGAAAATACTTTCCCCTTATTAAATCACTAAAATGGTACCAATTCTATTGCAATTTTTTATCAAATTTATATAAAATCATATCATTCTTTGTAAACTATGAACCTCAGGCATGTTTTAATGTGCGTGACAATCTAGAGTAGTTCACCTTACCTTCATCTATCATAAATTTTCAGCTAAAACATCAAACCTCAAGTCTACAAACTTCGATTTGCATTATTTAACTTTTACCATATGAACAGACATTTTCTCTTTGAAGGGCATTTTTCAAATGCTGCAGGTGCTCTTCTTGACCATATCTAAAGACCAAAATTTAGCAATGAAGTATGCTATAACAAATTTAGCAAATGAATAGCATCGGCATTTGATGCTTTCACCTTGCAAAAGTTTCTGCTGCTTTTGACTAATCAAATGGCATGAAAAACCATCATGAATCCCTCTGTTTCTAATATTCTTTTCCATTTATCTTATTTGCAGATTCCAATTTAGTTATGCTCACTTCCCAAGTCTATCTTAGACTTAGCCAAGGTCATGGCCCATGCAAACTCTCCAACAAATCATCTATTTGAGAAATGGAAAGCAGTGTTCAATTTTAATCTTATGATAGCCCTTGAACAATACACATTCTTCACTTACCTCCTTTTTTGTGCAATGACATTGGGGCCTGTGCACGTGCTCATACTTTCAGGAATATGGCCTTCTTGTATAAACTTTCCAATTTTTTAAAAATTCTTCGTAAAGCAAATATTAGATATATGTGTTGTATATTTTACATTTCTTATACTTGTACATTCTGCTAAAACTGGGGTTTGGAGCGTCGCTTTAATTGGGGGTACAGGGAGCTAGCAGTCTCCCATGAAGAGGTTCGGTGGCCCATGAATTTATAGTTATTTTATTGTAATATTGTTTATACTTAGTTTCTTATATTAATGTGTCGATAAATACTTACAAATGTCAGGAATTTCTTTTCCTGGTTTGAAGTCAAAGCTATGTTTCATTTGTCTAATCAAGACTTTAAAACTTTTCAAGTTATTATAGACTTTGTACCCCCAGATGTGATTCACAAAGTGGGAGTCCATGGTTTCAAGCCATGGTGGAAAGATTGGAAATGGTATCCTAATACACCATTTAATAATTACAAGCCTTCCCTTAAATCAATGTTGGTTGCTTTAGTCCTTTGTGAGCGTTTGGAAACGTAGATTTCAAACGGTTTGGTCAGCTATTTTAAAGCCAAATCTTGCTCATTTTGCCTGGTGTATTCTTTTCCAAGGCCTTCCGGTTGGGTCTAGGTTAACCCATATTGGAATAAGAGATCCAAGATGCCCCTTTTGTGGTCAATAGGAAACGCTCAAGCATCTCTTCTGGTTTTGTCCTAGAGCTCAAGTTGCTTGGGTCTAGATTCATGTTTTTTTAGGCCTTTCAGGCCTGAACCCTTTTCTTGGCATATGATTTTGTTAGGGGATTGACATTGAATTCCCTCTACATATACCTAGATTTGGCATGCTTTCAGGGTGGAGATCCTTTTGTGTGTGGAAGTATAGAAATTCAACTTTATTTTTAGCTTGTTCTATTGATTGTAATTTCTCCTTATACACTAAAGCTATAATTTGTTCTAATGTGCTCATACAAATTCAAGTGCAAGCCAACAAGTTTGCACTTGAGGTGGCACACCTTCAGGTGCCATTGGATCACTAGGGCAATGCCCCATGCATTGTGGTTATGGTCCCTCTAACTCCTACTTCCAGTTGAGGCCATTCTCCACCTCATGGGTGTCGTCAGGGGTGCAATTAATCAGCCAATGGGGACCATTGATCCTAGCATGGAAGGTCTTAGCCCACTTGCCACCACTCTATTTCTCCCTGGGCTCTTGGGCATGAGCTTAGTGGTTGACTGAATTCTAGCAAATTCTTGTGCCTGGCTCTGGCTATTTCTCCTATTTAAGACAATCAACTCTCTATTAGTGAAGACAAAGAAGATGAAGAGGATAATGGTGGTTGGGAGATCCCTAATGTATGGGCAAATCTTGATGATTGGGACCATCCTCCTCCTCTTGCTAGTGTTATAGCTCTTGCTACTTAGCAGATTATTTTTTTTGTTCCGGGTTTTCCCCATTTGGACTTTGGGGTGTGATGTCATCCACGGGTGCTGCCACAATAATGAGTTACACTTTCTGGGACATCCTGATTTTTGATGAAATCACATATTTTTAGAAAATATAATGATTTAAGCCTTGAAAAGTTCCATTTAAAGGATTTTAATTGAAGAGGGTTTGATCAAACCCCCTTAGATTCAAACCCCCTTGGATAGAACCCCGCTAGTTTTAAACCATACTTATAATGGAGTCTCCTCTACACCTATCAAAATGCTGATAAAAAATCACTTTTGATTTAACTTTTGGGTGATCAAATGAATTCATTTAAAATTTATGTTTTGTAAGTATGTAGTCCTTATTATAAGCTTTCCAAAAATTATAATTTTAAATATATTTAATTTGATTATTATATTTATTTTTTTATTTCTTGTGAATATAGGTTTTTCACCGAACATCAAATTCTCTGTTCTACACACATGGAAAATTAGTAAATTAGTGAAAAAAATTCTCAAAAAATATCTATGCCCTAGCTATTGATGTCCTTGTTTCAACAAAAAAAAATTGAATTTCGATACATACAGAAAATGTTATGTTTTACGAAATACGCCTATGTCTAAATTATAATTGGTTTGACTTCAAAACATAATTAAAAAAAATATTCAACAAAACATTATTAAACCAAATGCATGCCCTATATATTGGTGTTACCAATCTAAGTTCAAAAGAATCATAATTTTATCCTTTGTAAAAAAAGGTTATGTGCTACATAATACATATCATTTTAAAAAAATGTTATTTACTATTAAAAACTAGTTATCAAAGGAGATGCAAAAAAATTTACAATTTAACTCTAATTTAAAAAAAAAAAATTTAGAATCTACAAACAAAATCTCACAAATCACTAGTATGCATTATCTTCAAATTCCTAGAGGTTTAGTGGATATAGGTTAGAAAGTGAAGATTTAGCTCAAAATATTGATTTCAATGTCAAGTTTGGTCAAAAAATGTAACCCATTATTGTGGGATGATTAATGAATATGTGTAATATTATTTAATTAGTAATATAGATGTTTATTCATCAAAAAATACTTACAAATGTATTAGGATTAAGCGCAAGTGGAAAATATTTTATCATAGTCTAAACAATTTAGTTAATACAATAAGTGACTATTATTTTTGTGTAGTTTTTTTTCTTAGAAGGATTTTCCAAGATGATTTCTCATGTTATAATTGTTGGAATTATATTACATCTTTAGTATAAGAAAATAATAAATAAATATTAGGTTAGATAATAGTTAATAAATAAAACAATTGTTTGTTTTGGGAAGTTACTTTCTCGTAGGTTAGTTTAATTGGTTTTATATGGGAAAACAAAGGCTTTATAAAATCATATTGCATCAATGTAAATCATTTGATTGAATAATAATAAAATCTTGAAATCATCATAATATAATTTGTAGTTTTATGCTCATTTAGTTTTAATGTAGTTTTAGTTTTACACTCTACCAATCTCAATTTGGTATCAGAGCATTTTTTTTTTTCAAAATCATGGTGTGAGAGAAATGGAAGGTGGATGAATGGTTGATGTCTCGTTATGAAGACAATGTATGGTAGGTGAATTTAAACAATTGTTAAAACAACTCTACTTTTGGATATTCACTCCACGTACCAACAAAATACAGAACAAGATTCAAAGAGTAGAAGAAGTAGCATTGAAAGATGTATAAACGCAAGAACCCGTGGAAGGAAGCATAACAACAAGGGGAGGAATCGATTTGCAGTGTGCACAATGCTAAGTATATACTAGTAAAAGACTTATTTTGTGTTGTCTCATAAAAGAACAAACGATATTTGAGGCTACGAACCAAGCAATCCAAGTTGCACAAGTCCATAATTGAAGCGAACACATTCATTATAGCAGATTTATAATTGGGAATTCTAAAGAGAAGTAGGCAGTTTTGTGATTGGTATGGTTAGTGGTTTCCTCTCATGGTTTGTGGCTTAGAGATTTTGCATTGGTAGTATTTATATATGGTGGTGATAAATTTTTTTTTTTTTATGGTTAATCCATTTGTTTAAGGCATTAAGTTTTTTTAAGAAGAGAAGCCAGTCACTTGTGTAGCTATTGAAAATAATATACCATATCTTTGGTTGCACTTTAAATATTGATTTTTGGGAGACAACATCTTTTGTAAAGAGAAATATTTTTTTAGAATCTTGTAATTGGAGTGATAAGGTTGATTTTGTTTGAATGGAAAAAGTCATATATTCTTGCTAAATTTGAGGGGAATGAATTTCATAGATGGCAAGTTAAGGCACAACTGGTTTTATTAGAAAAAGATCTTTGGGATATTGTTAGTGGAACTGTTAAAAAATCACAAGATGCAGATGAAGCAATAAAATGGGTAGCAAAAGATCATAAAACCATAGCATTGATTGATCTCATATTATCTGATGTGTATTTGCATCATATTGATCTAACGAAAACCTCAAAGCAAATATAAGAGGATCTTAATTCTTTATTTGGTTCACAAGCTTCAAGCGGTAAGATGTTTATTAAGCAAAAACTTTTTGGCTTGAAGATGAAGGAGGGTGATAGTATTGTTCAACATATTAGTACATTTTGTTCTCTTCTTAATCCACTTGCTGGCATAAAATCTTTAGTTGATGATGATGATGCCAAATCTATTCTATTAAGTAGCATGCCTTCAAGATTTGACAATATTGTATTTACTTGAAAAAATTCAATCAAATCTTAGAAAATGTGATATCTTCTTTGATTGATGAAGATAATAGAATCACTAAAAATCACTCAATTTCTAAAAAATCTTCTTTATTTGTAAAGAAATCTAGAAATTCAACAGGGAAGAATAAAAATTTCAAATGCTTCTATTGTAATCAAAGAGGACACATTCTATTGAATTGTATTCAACATGCAAGGAATCTTATTGATGGCAAGTTGGAAACAAATAATGCTTTAATTGTTACTAAAATAGAGGTAGAAAGGTGTGATTTTGCAATCCATGATTAAGACTCCCTAGCAATGACAATGAGGAGGAATATCTTTTTTAAGAATTAAGTAGGTACAATTGGAGGCTGGAGGCATTGGAGGATAGAGGTATATTATCATCTCAAGCTAGTTCTTACTTAGAGATGATAATTTGCATGAGAATCACTAGTTTCATTTTGAGTCCCTTCATGGAGCAAGGGGGGCATGGTAGTTTTGTTTTTGGTTTTTGGATAGTTGAGTATGTCTTGATCCATAAACTTGGTGATTTGTAACTTAGGATAGTTAAGTATGTCTCGATGATCCATAGATTTGTATGTTTGTATTTGTTGACAATTGAGTAAATCCTGATCCACAAAGGGAGGAGTGTTACTATAGATAGTTGAGTAAGTCTCAATTGATAGTTGGTTAGTATTTTTATTGTGGATAATTGAGTGTGTCTCAATTCACAAGAGAGTTGGTGTACTTGCGAATAATTGAGTATGTCTCGATTCACATGTACTGTTGAATAATCAACACATTTGCCTAGACATGAGTAGTTTGGGGTGTTTTGAAGATTATTTGCAGGTATGATAGTCAAGACATCCATTGATGGGAATAGTTTGGTGTGCCTTGGGTGAGTGAGAAGATTTGGTGGAGATGCTTCAACAAGTTTCTAGATGGGCGCTATGTTCAGTTCATGAAATGTTCATTCCTTTGTTTGAATTGATGTAATAAGGGAGGAATGTTGGAATTATATTACATCTTTAGTATAAGAGATTAATAAATAAATGTTAGGTTAGATAGTAGTTAATAAATAAAATAATTGTTTATTTTAGGAAGTTACTTTCTTGTAGGTTAGTTTAGTTGGTTTTATATAGGAAATAAAAGATTTATAAAGCCATATATCATAAATGTAAATCATTTGATTGAATGAGATTAAAACCCCAAAATTATCATAATATAATTTGCAATTTTATGCTCTTTTAGTTTTAATGTAGATTCAGTTTTATGCACTACTAGTTTCAATTATATTGTGGGTGTGCCATTGTTTTCATTTTACTACATTTAAGATCTTATTAAAGCATTGCTTCTCTTACATAAATTTATTAGCATTTTTCTCTTAAACAACCTAGTTCAAAATCTTTGCCCAAAGATGAAAAAATAATTTGTTCTTAAATCTCACCTTGTCACACTTCTCTTTGATCTTCAAAGTAGATTTGGAAGGCTTAATCCATAGATTTTAAATTTTTCATAGGCTCAATCTATTACATCCCAAATAGTAGCTTGCTCTTCATTTTCATGCAAATCAGTTCTATTTTGTAACTTGATGAACTTTTTTTGTATTTGGGAATCAATAAATCCTTTTCTCTTAAATTGTAGAATTTAATATTTAGAAAGAAATAAACTTTCTCTCAAATTCCTCATCTTTGGCCACAATTTGGTCTTGTCTTTAGTTGTCTTCTTCTGAACATTGTAAATTATCTCACTTAAGTTTTAGGTTTGGAATGGAATTTCATATTGGATCCTAAAACTCTGATCCTTCTAGGATCATATTCATAAATTATTTCTACCTCCAGATATATTTTAGCTCTTATATGCTATCCAAAAAATATCTTAGGGTTCAATTCACTCTTGAAGTCAGAGACCTTCACCTTACCTTGAGCACCTTGCTTAGACACAACCTCAATCAATATTTCTATGGAGTTTACTACCTCGTATTGGGGTCCTTGATTTGGTTGTTCCCATTATGGTTTTCCTACTATTCTTTCTTAACACATGTATACAAGTAAATGCAAACATGTAAGAACAAGCTAAACTAATTTAACCTATTCATTTACATCTACATGCAACCTCATGATTAAGCTAAGGATTGATAAACATTAATGAAAATAGCAAAGAGTTGTCACCAACATCAATCCTTGTTGCACCAAGCTATGGTGGATGTGCTCAAGGATTGTTGATGAGAAATGTGGGTGCTCCTACTAGCAGTGTAATCTTGCATTCCAAGGAGACTTGATAATAGCTTGGGTTGAAGCTAATTAATAGATTCTTTGATGAGGAGATGGAGGGCTAGGATTAATTTGAAGGATCAAGAATTGAGAATGATTGAGAGGATTGGAGTGACAAGAAGCCTCCAAGTGGCACCATGTGATAGGTGCACATGGAGGGGTCCAAGATTCAATGGAAATCAATGCTTGAAGACTCCCTTGGGAGAAGTGGATGGAGAGGATTGAAAGGATACCTTAGGGATACTTTAGGGGTATGGGAAATTTTTTGACCCATGCCCATGTGCAAAGACCCATGCCTAAAATTACTCATGTACACATTTGGAGGTTGTACAAGGTTTGAATGAGTTGATCATGTCTAAGATTATGCAAATGGGTGATTAGTTGACTAATTAATTTTAGCCAACTTAATGAAAAGTGGATAAAATAAGGAAAGAAATAAATAGAATATATTTATTTAATTTTTGGGATGGGGATGAGGAACTTAGATAAATAAGTATTTGGATTTATTTATCTAAGGTTTTACTATAGATGAAGAATGATAAATGATTGATTAATTAAAGAAATGAGCGAATTTATTTAATTAATGCTATGATGAATAATGATTTTATTAATTAAATAATAAAATATTATTTAATTAATGTTGGGATTAATATTGGATAATTACTTGAATAAATAAGAATTTATTCAATTAATTATAGAGAAAATAGTCAAGTGATTTCTTGATGGTGGCTAAAGTAGTGATGAGATGATTTTAGGTGTCTACATTTTGCTACTGTTTGAGATGGTGTTATGGTAGTAGCATTTCAAAGAAATATAAAACATAGCACTTGGTTGGATGAGAATATTTTAATTTTGGAACAAAATGATTGGATTAGAGATGATACCCTAGCCACTAAAAGGGTGATTGATGAGAAATGATGATAGGGCTGATGATGCCCCCTCAAAAGGGTAGGTGGGTTCAAAGAACATGGGTGTGATCTCAAAATGGATGAGAAGATGTAGGATGAGGATAGAAGATTGGATAAGAAAGATGGAGGATAGCTGATTGGATAGAAACAATGAAAGATTAGGGGGAATAGATTGATTAAGATGAGAAGATTGATAGAGGAGGGAGTGAGGAGATGCAAATGGGTAGGTGGAATGATTAGTCATGTTGTATTGGATTGAGTAAGCTTATTTAATATAGCACTAGACGTTATACATGATGGTGGTCTCTAGAGATATAAATCTCAAAATGATTCCTTTTAAGAAGTTAATGATCATTACATTCTTCAATGCTATGACCTCGGTCTATTTGGTGAAATAGTTAGTGGTTGTTAGAATGAACTTGTGACTAGTGATGGGTGGGGCATTAACCATTCCCATGAAATCTACTCCCAATAGAGAAAATTCATGGAGATGGGTTTAAAGGGAAGAGGAACTTTACTTTTTTTACAAGTATAAAATTGGTAGTTCTAGTAATTTCTCACCCATTTGTAATCTTTTCCAAATATTTGAGGCCAATAATATCCTACTTGCATGATCTTTATTACTATTTTCTGAGTAGAACATTTTCCGTCTGAGAGACCCTGGTGAAATTCCTTGAGGATAGCTAGGATCCTTTCTTATTGTATACACCTTAACAATACTCTATCAAAGTTTCTCCTAAAGAGGGTTCCTTCAATCAATTTGTAGAGTGAGGCTTGTAGCCTATATTAGATAGTCCAAATGACATTTTTTGATATGCAAATATGCACCAATTTATGGTGAATTCCATCTTGTGTTGGTCTTCATCCTTTACCAATATATGGTTGAAACTCAAAAAGCCATCTAACATGGAAAACCTATCAAAACTATCCACTGTCTATAAAATTTGATCCATCAAAGGAAATGGGTAGTGGTCCTTGAGTGATGCTCTATTTAGATCCATAAAATTCACATAGAGCTAAATTTATCCATTCTTCATCCTAAAAGGAATCAAGTTTGATGCGTAGGTTGAGTTCTTGATAGGATAGATGATTTTTTAGTTCACCAACTTGGTCAACTCGTTGTTCATGATTGGATCAATCTTTATATTGACTAGCCTTTGCTACTATCTTAGAGGCTTGTTTTTTTCCCATAGTTCAATGATGTGTTGTATCCTCACTTTCTTGTAGCCTTTTAGTTATTCATAGTCCGAGGCCATAACCTAATTATATGTGGTATATAGATTGATTATGTATTGCTTTTATGCCTTAGTATAGACTTTGGCTAATTTTACAATTCTTCCAAGAGAGATTTCCACATCCCTATAGTCCTTGCCTACTGCTATATTTATTTTGTCTCTACATGAATCATCTAGGTTGAATATTACCTCTAGAGTGATCATGATTCTAGACAACTTGTTTCCTTTAATTGCATAATGTGGTCTCTATAAGCCTCTTCTATTTTAGGGGTTAGATATTTTGTAAATTCATTGGCTTGTTGGAGGAAATTACTAGAATTTTCTCATGATTTTGGAATACCATCCAATGAGATTGGTTGTTTAGCATTACAAGTCTAACTACTAGTTTGATAGTTCATCCTTGTTCCTTAGCAAATCCATGATTAAATCAAATTGTGAACCAATTAGGGCCATTTTGTCATCCTCTACATTCTTCTTTTATGCAATAGCCTCTAGGTTGCTAGAATCTAATGTCTCTAGTAGATCCAACACATGATGCTTGTATGGATTCATTAGGGTGTTTTTTGTTGTGCATTCTGATCTCAACTGCTAGATCACCAACTCTAAGTCACCATAGATTTTTAGCATTTTAATTCTTGTTTCTTGTAAAGGTTAGGCCTTAGACTAGAGATTCATACTTAGCTATGTTATTGGTGTAGTTGGATTGTAGCTGGTAGGATTGTAAATATGTTTCTGATTTTGGTAAGATAAGATGTATGTTGATATTGGTGCCTATTCTAAAATTTACACCATCAAAGTATAACTTATAGATACTATCATTGTCTTATTTATCCTTCATGGTCTCTAGGATAGGAAGAGCATCCTCATGGATTATGCATGTGCCCAAACTAGTTTCTTCAAAAAGTTGATTAAGATTGTCATCCTCAAGATTTTTCACTAACCAACACATACCATTTTATTCATTTGGGATTTGATTGGTGGTATGAATTTTATTAGTAGCATCACCATCTCAAAGAAAATAGCTCACCTTCTATGACAAAAGAATGTGTTGACTATGTTTGGTTTCCATGTGATGCATATTGATGGGTTTAGAGGGAATTTTCATGTACATTCCATACTTAGTGGTTAGGAACATATGGTTGTAATAAAGAAATACATAGCTGATGAAAGACACACCACAATTGAGAGTGGGGGGGTGAATCAATTGTGTCAAAAACTTTAACTTTTTCAATAAAACATAATCACATTTACTTTTCTTAACTTCTTAAATTGTATTGTAGAATAAACATAAAAAGAAGATTATAAACATGAACACATCAATGCCATACACACACGAACACTGAATTTTACGTGGAAAACCCTAAATAGGGAAAAACCACGGTGAGTGTTAGCTCACAATATAATATGTAGCAACAATACAAAAAATCAGAGGCTCACTGCCTTAGGGCTTACTGGCCAAAATAAGTGCTCACTGCAAGAGATGGCTCACTACCAAGGGTTGAATTTGTTATCCTCAAAATCAACTGCACTCATTTTGTAGGATGACCCCTACGGAACTTGTCTATTCCGTAGCCTACACTCTAAGCACGTAAATCAGGGCAAATCTTCTTGCCCTTGTGTGTAGTCCTCTGACACCTAAGAATCTCTTGGAACGCTTCCCTAGGTTGGTTCTTTGAAATTTGTGAAATTTGACTAGTTTTAAGCTTGTTAAAATATCAATTTTTAAGCTTTTTGGGTGTTAGAAAGGTTTTAGTAAGTCACATGCAAAGTCAGCCAAAATCCCTGACAATGCATATGACTTGTTTTCTTACATGCTTAAGTAGTGATTTTCACCACTCGGACATGTTCATTTTCATTTAGCATGTAAAGGCGGTAATTCTGACCACTTATGCATGTTTATCCCTTACAATATGTAAGGGTGGCGATTTGTTGATCATCGGTAATGTGAAAAGTGACGAAAAATCTGGCCTTTGGATTTTGCTAGGTATTCAAGTCTAACTCGTGTGCAATTAATGCATGACAAGTTTGACTTTTAAACCTTTTTTATGTGTTAATTCCTTTTAGGAATTTCATTTGTAAATGTTTCTAGTCATTCTGTTTCTCTTCCAATCCCTCATTTACTTCTGAATTTTCCCTCAAAGAGTGATTTCATTTGCGCAAAAGATCGAATCTCACCTAGGGTTTGTATCACCATCATTGTCTTTCTCCAGGTAAGGGTTTTTATTTGTGTGTATTTCTTTATCTTCCTTTGTTATGGAGGTTAGGGTTTGAAACATTTTTATTCTCAGTTTATCTTTTGATTTCAAAGAATCTTAGAATCGTTTGCTTTGCATTAAATTAACGTGCTTTGAAATCTAGGGCTTTCTATTTTTTGAGTCATTTTTTCCATTTTTTCTTTAGTAATAGTTTGTTGTTATCTTTGTGTTTTTGATGATATCCTAGAAATTTTCTTCACTCGATCTGAAAACCTTAGTGTTTTCATTTTTTCTCATGTGAGAACCTGTCACTAGCAAGGTCAATTTTTCCTACCGCCTGCATGTGACAGTTGGCTAAAATTTCCTGCAATATGTAAGGGTGGTGAAAATCCCACCCCTACATATAAAGTCAAAGTTTATACTACATGTAAGAGCGGTAAAAATGCCCGCCCAAACACTTTTGACTTTCACTCTTCATGACAATAAATAAGATCCTCATGCAGGATTCATTTTGACAGCTTGTGCACTTAAACACCTGCATATCTACCTGTATGTAATGGCGATCAAAATGACCGCTCATACATAAAACATTCCCTAAGTCCTATCAATATGCAAAAGAAGTCATTTTGACCATCATTTCACCCTATTTACAAATAAGCCTACCTACATGCAAACGCAGTTATTTTGGCCGCCCATCCATCAAAATGCAATATACCCACCTGCAGGAGTGGTAAAAATGACTACTCGTGCATGGCTCCCTGAAGTTTTCCTAACACTAGGAAATTCTTGAAAATTATGCCTTTGGCCTACTTTCACCTAATTTCTTGACTTGCGTGCGCTCTAGACCTTTCAAGCTCATCCCTATGAACATGATCAACATTACGTAGTTTTCCCAAAATGCCAAATTTTCCCCTAACTGCTAGATCATGACTTTTTTACAGTTTCTACAAGCAACAATTGTTGTCAACACTAGTTTTAGTTATTCCTTCAAAAGCTGATGTTCAAGCCATCTCCGTCCAAAGCTAACACAATGAAGTATAAGTATCAAGGGGTTTTCACTGTCACTGCAGTACTATCAAATGTGGAGGATATCAGAGATATTGAGATAGCTCATGTCGACATGGAAGAATTTGTAGAGAGAACTAAGCAGTCAAATCCTCCCTGATACATGCAGAAAATCATTGACAATAATATACAATTGGTGGCCTCATTCCCAGTGGCAGCTCACAATCTTGAATTCGTCCTTCAAGTGGCAAGTCACTATGATAAAGATACTAGAATTGTAACTGATTCTAAGGGGGATGTTATCATGAGGCTTGATGTTGAGTTCTTTGATAATATTTTCATGTGTCCACCCATAGAGAATGTTGGAGAAATTAACTTTGCCCAAGGTCAGAAAGAGTTTGATAAGGATGTTGAATCTACCAAGAGGCACATTAATAGCAAATGGTTGAAAACTCCTAGGAGCAATCTATCAAGATGGCCCAAAGTCCTTCCCAGAAGTGAATTTGTAGAGGAGGTTAGTGACTTGATCACTTTGTTGAGCAGAATCAGAGGTCTTTCTTCTTCCTCTCAATTCCATGAGTGGAATAACCCATACATCAAAGTCATCCTCAAAGGACAACAAAAGATATTTCAGGGGGAGGAAATTAATAATGCATTGCATGAACAACTGCTCAAGGACCATACCACCTTCAAATTTTATATGAACTCTTACCTAGTAAATGTAGCAGCATCAATGAGAATATTTCTAGGCTTGACTCAAGAGGGAGACATGAGAGTTGTACCAGTTTTCAAGTATTATCCTCAAATAACCCTCAAAGGGTCTATTCACCATTTTAGGAGGGTAAATGATGCTTTCTTTGCAATCTTCATGTGTTAATGGGACAAGGAATTGGAGCAGAAAAGAGTATTTGATGAAGCTTGGCAAGTGGTAAATTCCTTTGGTTGTTTATTCTTGCAGTTTTCTACATTCGCATATCTGAGAGTTAGATACTACCAAGGCTACCCATTCATGTTGCCTAGGTATCCAAGTAATAAGATGGTTTTGATGGAGCTATGTAGGTAGTTGATTATTTTCCATAATAAGCAGATGGAGTTGAAAAAGTTTGGGATCAAGTTTCCTGTTGAAATTGGAAGGTACTCAATTTAATCTACCACAAAGGCAAAAGCAATTGAAACATAGATGCAGCTTGTTACTGTGAAACAATTCAAGAGGAGAGATAACTTTGATTTCCGTAGAGTTCAAGATAAGATCAAAAGGAAATTAGTATTTCATGTTCCCATGGTTGAGGATGTTTGGCTTGACATAAGGACCCAAAATGAGATCCACAAGTTGGATTACTGTAGGCCACGTCTGAATTAGATAGAAGAGTTGGGATTGGCAGAGATTCCAGAGGGCATGAAGGATGAGGGGGATGTTCTAGATCCCAAAAATAATACTGAGAATATTGAGGCATCACCCCTGCCAGAGATCAAATGGTTAGTGAAAGAAGAGACTTTGCTTCGGAAAAGGTTTCAACCTATCTTAGCTAATACTAATGTATGGTTGGAAAGCAAGGGGATAAGTTTGAAAGAGTTCCTCACTGGGTCTGATACTAATATTTAGGAACAAATAGGAAAGAAGGTAGAAAATAGAACTAAGAACAAAAGTAACACTCCTTCTTCCAGGGTAACAAAGAAACAAATTAAGTTTGTTTCCAAAGGGGGAAAAGTAAAAGAGGTCATAGAAATTTCTAATACTAAGGACCTAGGTTCAGAAAAGATGAATGTTGATGATGCAGAGGTAGAAGATGTAGAGGCAAAACAACAAAATGTCGAAGAACCTCAGACTGAAGATGTGGAGTTGGAGGAGAAATCAGATGATGAAAAGGATGAGGAACATGAAACAGAAATAGATGTAGATCAAGAATAGTTTGATGATTCACACAAGTCTCCTCATAAAAGTGTTCCCCAAGGACTACAAGATTCCACTATTTTACCAAATATTTTTGTCTCTGATAATGTTCCAATTGTTTCTAATGTTCCCATTTCTCCTATTGTTGTCTCTTCTGATTCTACCCCCACTTCTGTAAAGATTCCTTTTGGAACTGTATTTGATTCTGCCAGTTCACTTTCTAGTTTATCTTCACCCTCATATGATATTGGAGAACAAACTGTGTTAGATCAATTTCTTAATATTCCTGAGGAGAATTTTGATTTTATAGGTACAGATTTTACTAAGACGTCTCCAATTGTTACCCTTACAGGTGTCAGTATGAATCCTATTGAGCAGACAGTTGATCCACCCCCAAGTCTAAATGTTTCCACATTGCCTCCATGGTTATCAGCTTATACTCCAAAGAGGAAGAAGAATGCTATTTTGCCTGATGACATTGATTTGGAGAAGTTGTTGCCTGCTAAACCAAAGGCATAGAAGAAGAAGCCCAAGACTGTCTCTAGGCTTATTGATGACAAAGGAATCAGTTATGCAGAGATTTCCAGGCCTCCTCCTAAGGCTACAACAGATTCTTTTGATATGAATGATTACATGATTTCTTGAGTTGAATTGGGTAAACTTACTCATGAAGGCATCAAATAAGATTTTCAAGTTACAGCCACTTCTTTGCTAAATAAATATGATGAAGATCTAAAAGGGAGAAAGAGCACTACAAAGCCAAAGATGAACAGTTAGTTGCAGTTCTTCAGAAGATCACAATGTCTTCAGAAATTGTAGAGCCTATGGCAGTCACTGTTGAAGATCCTTTGATTCAGAAAGTTGAAAAGGTACATACTAGAGGAAGGGTTGTTGGTGAATTCCTGGATAGAATGCTCAAGCAAGGTAAAGTTCTTCTGAAGACTACAGTGGAATGAAAAGAAAAAATGGGAAAGGCAAGGGATGAGCTTGATGAGCTTGTTGACTCATTATCCCAAGGACTTCAAGATTTGGAAGAGACTATAGAAGAATGGATTGAAATGAAGAAGATAAAGGTAAAGAATTTGATTGTGATTGGTGTTGTGTCAAATCAGGAGTCTTATATTAAGGCTAAAGAATCTTTGATCCATCGCATCAATGTGTTAAAAAGTGTGCTTGAAGATCTGCAAAGTGCACCAGAACTCACCGAGGATGATGATGTAACACTTTTGCATAGACTCGAAGAGTTCCCATGTACACTCACAATTGAAAATCACAAGTTCCTTATTGTTGAAGACATGGTTGAGGCATTTGAGAAAATGGTTCAAAGGGATTTTGAGGGTGAGGTGTTTTCAGTTGCTTCATAAGATAAGATTCATGACTATTAGTCCACTCTTGATAATCTGAAGGATAATCTTGAAAATCATGAGAAGGCAGTCAAAGCAGTAAAAGATATGATTGTCAAGGCTCGTGTGATGTCAAAGAATATAGTTGGACCAGATATTTGTGAAATGGAAGTAGTAAAGACTATCTACCAGAATTTCCTGAAGAAGAATGATGTTGGTAGCTGAAATTCTTTCTTCCTACCTTAGCTTATTTTTCATAGTTTTGTATATGTAATTTGTAATCAATTTCGGATATATCCATATATATTTTTCTAAAATGTAATTACATATGGAACAAAGGAAGTCCTAAGTCAAAAAGGACTCTTTTGTTGAATAAGTCAAAGTAGTTAGACTTTTTCCTAGATTAGCTCAAGGCCTCTCACTATAAATAAAGAAGTCATTTATTGTAATTTTTATCTTTGGTCTATTGCAAGAAAACTCTGGTGAATTGAAAAGCAAATCAAGACTTTGTGCTTCTTTGTGAGAATTAATTATCAAATACTTATCAATACAAGAAAGCAAGTTCAATTCCAATCTTTGTCTTGGGGTTATTTATGTTATGATAGCATTGTTCTTAAGTCTTACTATCATAATCTTCTTTGGTAATAATTGAAGTGTGGAGATTGTTTCAAGTGATTAAAGAGTGTTCTTAATTTGATTGTGATAGACTTTGAGTTATCGAATCATTTGTGAGGATTGTGTTTATGTTTGTGAGAGTAAAATAGCTTGAAGAATTTGTGTTGGAAGTTGTTGTATTCAATCTACTCATATCATCTTGGAGAAGAGTAAAGACTTTGGGCAGCATTCAACTTCAAATAATTTTATTTGCAATTAGTAAGTGAGGTGACATAAGACTTTGTGTTTCTGTGGTTTTGTAATAGTTTATAAGTTCTTTAATATCAGTTTCATTAAAATCATCATCTTGAAATAGAAGCATCTATTCTAAAAAAGGAGAATAGGAGGAAATGGAACCACCACAAATATAGTGTTTAGTGTACATAAGTTTCATAAGTTATTTGTTTGTAATAGTTAAGAAACTAGAGGGAACCTCCCCTTGCTGAGAGGAGCGACTTTGTCTCATCATAGCTATGGCGGATATAACCATTTTTCCATTAGTGAGTTAATGACAAAATATTCACACAACAATTTTTTGGCGAATCTGCTGGGGATCGACATGCAACTTAGAGCCTCACGCTTTGAGTTGAAGCATATCGGCCTCATTGCTTGTAATAAGTTTTTCAAGTTTTTTATCTTTGTTAAGTGAATTACATTCTGGTAGACTCAAGGTATACAAGAAGTAAGAGAGCTCAAGGAATTATTGATCTATGTTTGAGTTAATGCAGCAAAATAATTTTGGTCTTTTGCCTCCGAAATCTTGACTTCAGTGTACAAGGAGTTTTCCTCCAACCAACGCAAGGTCACCCATACCAAGTGAAGCCTCAAGTGTACATAGGGCTCCACCGGTTGTACAAGTTTCAAGGTTTGTAATTCCACCTTTTAATCGGTGCATAGTGGCTCAACCACCTCCTACAGGCCCATGGGGAAATGCTCTTGGGCCTCTTAATCTTACTCCACCATTGCATGAACTATCCCGTAGTTTAAGAAAGAATTTTCCAAAGTTCTACAGAGATGGAAAAGTTCACCCCAATGAACATATTGCAGCTTTTTATATTGCATGTGGTGTTCTTGGGGTAGAACATGAAGACTTTTTGTCGAGATGCTTCAAAGTGTTACGGCAGATTGGTTTTATCACCTCCCTTCTCAAACCATCAATGGATGAAACATTTTACGAACCAAGTTTGAGGCTTGGTTCAAACCTGCCAAAGATGCTCATGCTTTGTTAGCTCAAGTAACACAAATGAAGAAAGAACCACAAGAACCAATGTAGGAATTTATTGCTAAGTTCAATAAGTTGACCAATAGAATTTCGGCCACTGCTCAGCCCACAGCTGAAAATCTAATGTGTTTCTTTATAAACACTTAATTGTCAGAAGTAAGTTTTCTTTTGCGGAAGACTAATCCGACTGACTTGGCGGTAGGTCAAGCTCTAGCTACTGAGATTGAAGATGATCTTATCCTTGTTGGTAATAAGAAAGGATACGAACAGAAGTAGAGGGCAGCCCTCTGCTGATAATTCTTCCACTAGCACCATTGATCCTATGGTGCAAAAATTAGCTAACGAATTGTTAGCTTTGAAGAAACAGATGTCTCAAAGTATATCCATTTCTTCCTATAGGGATATACCAAGGAGGACATTTCCTAATGCTCAATATCAGGGCAATGCTGCTAGGAACCAAGGTCAGAATAAGCTTCCACCAACACAAGGGAGGCTTGCCATAGAAGCACCATCGGTTAACTCAGCAGTTGGCTATTATGAAATTGAGTAAGAAATTTTTCCACAACTTGACTTGGATCAGAAAAATAGTGCCAATCTCTTTATGGAAGGAGAAGAAGAATTGGCTGGTGACTCAAATATTGGGTTTCTGAACTATTAGGAAGAGGCAAAAAGAGGAGGAAATGCATATGGTGAAGCATATGCTATTTTCACCAGATCTCAAAATTAGTCAAACCAGCAAATGACTGATAAAGGTAAATCGAAAGAGGATCCTCAACCTATAATTTCTATTGCTAAGAGAGGAACTCCTTTACCTTTTCAATTGAAGGATCCGGCTAGTAAAAAACAAGTAAGTTCTTCTAATACTCCTACTTCTGCTGCCATTCCTCAGACCAATACTTCCACAATGAAACCACAGAATGAAAGTTTCCCTGCTTCTATATCTAATTCATTTCATCTTTTTGATATAATTGATCATGCCCGGAAAACCAAAATTCAAATGTCTAAGGTGGAATATTTGCAAGCTAACCTTGACCAATTTGAAAGGTTAGCTGAACTTGTTAAAAATAAGATTGCCTATGTAGGGCAAGCAACTATTTCCAAGACTATTCCTAACCCCTCAAAGACTAGGTCATCTCAGAATAACCTAGTTACCACTCCTCTTATTGCTTCAAGGAAAATTGAACCTTTCTATGTTTCTTTTTTAATCAATGGTCACAAACTTAGTAATTGTGTCATAGATTTGGGAGCTTCTGACAATGTTATGCTTGCCAAGGTAGTAGATGCTCTAGGATTGACTCTAACAAAGACCTTTGGAAGGTGCTTTTCAATGGAAAACAAATAGGTGCCTTTGTTAGGCCAAATTAAGAATGCGTAGTTTGCATTTTCTACTTTTCCGGAGAAAAGAATAAAGATGACTGTCCTAGTTGTTGATGTTCTAGCTTCATATGGTATTTTACTAGGATGAAACTTCTGTAAAGATGTAGGAGGAGAACTTAATATGGATTTATCTGAGGCAAGAATACCTGTCAAGGGTGTCATGCAGAAATTGCTTCCTAAAAGGGAAGCAAAATATATTGTCACTCAATCTAAAGACCCAAAAGCTTAAATTTTATTTGAATATTCCAGTTTAGGTAACTATTTCCTAACTATAGAATATCCTTCTAGTTTGTCAGATGATAGTTCATCAGATGATAATTCAGATGAAAGTATGGTGATTGAAGATTCTTCTTCTTCTTCAGGTGAAGAATCTGATGATCACAGAGATGTCAAACTGGAAAGTTTGAATGATATTTAGACTCTGGAATTTCATGGTAGTTGTTCTTCCAAAGGATCCAGGGTTGGAGTAGTCTTGATATCTCCTCAAGGTGATCTTTTCCCTTTTTCATATAATCTACAGTTTGACAATACCAACAATACTGCTGAGTACGAGTCTTTGTTACTCGAAATGGAGGCTGCTTGTACAAAGGGAATCAAAGGTAAAAAATTTGTACCAGACAAAAAATGAAAGGTTAAAGCATTACCGAAATCAGGTATGGGATTGCATTGATAAATTTGATGCATTTGATATTTCTGCTATTCCTAGAGAGTATAATGACAGAGTTGACTTATTGGCTGTATCCGCTACCCTTATGGTCCCACATAAGGATTTTAAGGGTGATAAGTATACTATTGAGTTGGTCTTCTAGCCAAGTGTACTTGATAATGCTAACCATTGGCAAGTTTTTAATGGTGACAATCAGATTATAGCTTTCCTATGGAAGATAGATAGCTTTGATGAACTTTACTTTGAGGGGAGTGATTCTCCACCTCAGGAATATGTTTCTGAAGTAAACTCATAGACTGGCAAAAAGTTTCTCCAATTGAAAGGAAATAAAATTCTGAAAGGTTTAGTTTCCCTTGAAAAGGTATTTGATAAACATGATCGTTATATCAAGCAAAAGTAGCAACTTGATTCAAGTTTGTCAATGAAATTTGAACAAGTGAACTTGAATACATAAGTAGATCCTAAGATGGTCAATATTGGGAAATGTTTCACTGATGATGAAAAGTTCAAGTTCACAACACTTCTACGCCATTATATCGATGTGCTTACATATTCATATGATGACTTGAAGTGCATCAAACCACAAGAGATCCAACATGAGATTCTGCTCAAGGTGGGATCATTGCCTCATAAACAAAAGAAGAGGCAGTACAATACTAAAATATTAGGTACTATCCTTGCTGAAATTCAAAAGATGTTGAATGCTAGGATAATTTTACCTATTCATCATTCAACTTGGAATGCAAACATTGTTCCTATAAGGAAGAAAAATGGAGAGATCCGTATCTGTGTCGATTTCAGGAATCTAAATCAATCTTCCTTGAAAGATAACTACCCTTTGCCCATAATGGATCAAGTGTTACAAATAGTAACTAGTTCAGAGATGCTATCTATGTTGGACGGTTTTTGGGGCTACAATTAGGTAGAGGTCAGTGAAGTGGATCAATACAAAACTGCTTTCACAACTCCATGGGGCACTTTTACATATCGCAGGATGCCATTTGGGTTGATCAACACTGGCACTACTTTCCAGAGAGAAATGGACTTGGCATTCAAAGATGAAATGGGTAAGTTCATTGTGTTATACCTTGATGATTTGACTATTTTCTCCAAGAAACATCAAGATCATGCTTAGCACTTGCGGCAAGTTTTGGAATGATGCTGTCAGAATGGTATTTCTCTTAACCCGAAGAAGTCAGTTTTTGGGGTTACATAAGGTAAACTTCTTGGTCACATTGTGTCAAAAGAAGGAACCAAGATTGACTACGAAAGAGTCAAATCCATCCAAGGTCTTACTCTGCTTGCAAGTAAGACGGTTGTTCATTCTTTCTTTGGGAAAGTAAATTTCTTGTGAAGGTTCATTCTAGAATTCGTAGAGAAGACTCATCATATTATTAATATGATGAAAGGTAAGACCACTTTCCATTGGAGCGCAGAAGGTAAATCAGCTTTTGAGGACATAAAAAGAGCCATAGCCCATGCTCCGGTCTTGGTGTGTCCTGATAACAACAAAAAAATCATTATGTATAGTTATGCTTCAGAGCATACATTGTCAGCAATTCTGGTTCAACAGAATGAGGAAGGCGTAGAATCTCCAATCTCATTTATGAGTTGTTCATTAAAAGATCATGAACTCAAGTATTCTAACATGGAGAAACATGCTTATACTGAAGTGAAGGCTATGAAACATTTCAGATTTTACATATTGAACTCACATACTGTTGCTTTGGTGCCAGATACAACAATAAAATCTATCTTGACTAAACAGGAGTTTGGGACTAAGAGAGGCAATTGGATTGCCAAAATTTAGGAATTTGATCTTGATATTAAACCCACCAAGCTTGTGCAGGGGAGAGGTTTGTGTCAGCTTATTGCTAATAATGTCCCAAAGGAAATAGGTGATGAAGAGACAAAGATTGAAGAAGATCCAACTGTCCTTTTTGTTACTACATCTGATGAGTGGTATTATAATATCGCTTACTTTCTCACATATGGTGAGTGCCCTTCTCATTTGTCCTACAAGGAAAAATGGACTATCAAGCTTAAGGCTACGAACTTTGTCTTATGAGATAATGGTTTATACAAGAGAAGTCTTGATGGATTTTTCCTCCGTTGTGTTGATAAGGCACAACAAAGTAAGTTATTGGAGTCTTTCCATAATTTGGCATGTGGAGGACACTTCTCAGCACTAGTAATGGCTCACAAGATTTTGCAAGCCAGGTATTATTAGTTGACCTTGTTCCAAGATGCATATGATTGAGTGCATAAGTGTGGACTTTGTCAGTAGTTTGTGGGTAGACCAAAGTTGGCTGCACTACCATTGAAACCAGTTGTAATTGAGGAACCATTTCAGCAGTGGGGCATCAACTTCATTGGTGCTTTGAATCCACCATCAAGTGCGGGACACAACTATGTTCTTACTACAACTGATTATTTCACCAAGTGGGTGGAAGCTATACTAGTTAAGCATGTTACTTCTGAAGTGGTGTGTAAATTCCTCAAAGAAAATATCATATCCCGATTTGGTGTTCCAAACAAGATTGTGGCAAATAATGCTACATGTTTTTCCTCTAATGAGATTACTAGTTTTTGCTTTGAATATGGGATTATTCTTTCACATTCATCTGATTATTATCCGCAAGGGAATGGTCAAGCAGAATCAAGTAATACGAATCTGGTTACTATTATCAGGAAGCTGATAGATGATAATAAGAGAACATGGCATAAGACATTGTTTGATGCTTTGTGGGCAGATAGAATTACACCAAAGAGGGCTATTGGTATGTCACCATTTCAGTTGTTATATGGTTTGAATGCAAAGATACCTATTACCTTGGAATTGTCAGCTTTAAAGTTGGCAAAGGCGGTTGAGATGGAACTTTTGAAAGTTCTATTGATAAATACATAATGTATCTTTCTGAACTTGAAGAGCAGCAAGTTATGGTGGTGGACTATATAGATGAACATCAAAATCAAGTCAAGAAGCTATTTGATAAGAAAGCAAAGGCCAGAGATTTTTAGATTGGGGATCAAGTCTTGTTGTGGGACAAGAGGAGAGAGCCAAAAGGAATGCATGGGAAATTTGATTCCCTATGGAGAGGCCCATTCGTCATTCACCAGTTCTATGGTGAAAATAGATTCTTGCTGGAATATCAAGATGGGACACCATTTTTGTTGCCACATAGCGGACAACATCTGAAGCTTTTCAATCCATGAAGTGCCAGATAAGTTCACTTGTATATTTGTACAGTTTGTGTTTTTCTTTCTCATTTTTAATCTTTTTGTGTCTTTTATTTTGTTCTCTTGACTCTATGGCCCAATGGCATGGATCAAGGCACTTAGAGATTGGATTCTTCTCCCTTTGATCATTTCAAAGAACGATCGAAGGAAGCTCCCCAGTTAGAGCTAGTTGTTGTCCTCAAAATTAGCTGCACTCATTTTGTAGGACGACCCCTACGGAACTTGTCCATTCCGTAGCCTACACTCTAAGCACACAAATCGAGGCAAATCTTCTTGCCCTCGTGTGTAGTCCTCTGACACCTAAGAATCTCTTAGAACACTTCCCTAGGTTGGTTCTTTGAAATTTGTGAAATTTGACTAGTTTTAAGCTTGTTAAAATATCGATTTTAAAGATTTTTTGGTGTTAGAAAGTTTTTAGTAAGTCACATGCAAAGTCGGCCAAAACCTTCGACAATGCATATGATTTGTTTTCTTACATGCTTAAGCGGTGATTTTCACCGCTCGGACATGTTCATTTTCATTTAGCATGTAAAGGTGGTAATTCTGACCATTTATGCATGTTTATCCCTTACAATATGTAAGGGCGGCAAAAATTGCCGCCCATACACGTTGATCATCGGTTATGTGAAAAGTGGCAAAAAATCTCGCCTTTGCATTTTGTTGGGTATTCAAGTCTAACTCGTGTGCAATTAATGTATGACGAGTTTGACTTTTAAACCCTTTTTTATGTGTTAATTCCTTTTAGGAATTTCATTTGTAAACATTTCTAGTCATTCTGTTTCTCTTCCAAGCCCTCATTTACTTCCAGATTTTCCCTCAAAGAGTGATTTCATTTGCACAAAAGATCGAATCTCGCCTAGGGTTTGCATGACCATCGTCGTCTTTCTCTAGGTAAGGGTTTTTATTTGTGTGTATTTATTTATCTTCCTTTTGTTATGGAGGTTAGGGTTTGAAATGTTTTTATTCTTGATTTATCTTTTGATTTCAAAGAATCTTAGAATTGTTTTCTTTGCATTAAATTAACGTGCTTTGAAATCTAGGGTTTTCTATTTTTTGAGTCATTTTTTATGTTTTTTCTTCAGTAATAGTTTGTTGTTATCTTTGTGTTTTTGATGATATCCTGGCAATTTTTGCCATTCGATCTGAAAACCTCAGTGTTTTCATTTTTCCTCATGTGAGAACCCGTCACTGGCAGGGTCAATTTTTCCTACCGCCTGCATGTGACACTTGGCTAAAATTTCCTGCAATATGTAAGGGCGGCAAAAATTGTCGCCCCTACATATAAAGTCAAAGTTTATACTACATGTAAGAGCGGTAAAAATGCCAGCTCAAACACTCTCAACTTTCATGAGCTACATGACAATAAATAAGATCCTCATGCAAGAGTGGTCGTTTTGACCGCCCGTTCACTTAAACACCTACATATCTACCCATATGTAATGGTGGTCAAAATGACCACTTATACATAAAAAATTCTGTAAGTCTTATCAATATGCAAAAGCGGTCATTTTGACCATCATTTCATTCCCTTTGCAAATAAGCCTACGTACATGCAAAAGCGGTTATTTTGGCCGCCCATACATCAAAATGTAATATACCCACCTGCAGGAATGGTCAAAATGACTGCCCATACATGACTCCTTGAAGTTTTCCTAACACTGTGAAATTCTTGAAAATGACGCCTTTGGCCTGCTTTCACCTAATTTCTTGACTTGCGCACACTCTAGCCCTTTCAAACTTGTCCTTGTGAACATGATCAACATTACGCAGATTTCCCAAAATGCCAAATTTTTCCCTAACTACTAGATCATGACTTTTTTGCAGTTTCTGCAAGCAACAACTATTGTCAACACCAGTTTTAGTGATTCCTTCAAAAGCTGATGTCCGAGCTATCTCCGTCCAAAGCTAAGACAATGAAGTATAAGTATCAAGGGGTTTTCCCTGTCACTGTACTACTGTCAAATGTGGAGGATAACACAGATACTGAGATAGGTCATGTCGACATGGAAGAATTTGTAGAGAACTAAGCAATCAAATCCTCCCCGATACATGCAAAAAATCATTGACAATAATATACTGGCCTCATTCCTAGTGGCAGCTCACAATCCTAAATTCATCCTTCAAGTGGCAAGTCACTATTATAAAGATACTAGAACTGTAACTGATTCTAAGGGGGATGTTATCATGAGGCTTGATGCTGAGTTCTTTGATAAGATTTTCATGTGTCCACCCATAGAGAATGTTGGAGAAATTAACTTTGCCCAAGGTCAGAAAGAGTTTGATAAGGATGTTGAATCTGCCAAGAGGCACATTAATAGCAAATGGTTGAAAACTCCTAGGAGCAATCTATCAAGATGGCTCAAAGTCCTTCCCAGAAGTGACTTTGTAGAGGAGGTTAGTGACTTGATCACTTTGTTGAGTAGAATCAGAGGTCTTTCTTCTTCCTCTCAATTCCATGAGTGGATGTACCCATACATCAAAGTCATCCTCAAAGGACAACAAAAGATATTTTGGGGAAGGCAAATTAGTAATGCATTGCATGGACAACTTCTCAAGGTCCATACCACCTTCAAATTTTATATGACCTCTTACCTAGTATACGCAGCAGCATCAATGAGAATCTTTCCAGGCTTGACTCAAGAGGGAGACAGGAGAGTTGTACTGGTTTTCAAGTATTATCCTCAAATAACCCTCAAAGGGTCTATTCATAATTTTAGGAGGGTAAATGATGCTTTCTTCACAGTCTTCATGTGTTTATGGGACAAGGAATTGGAGCAGAAAAGAGTATCTAATGAAGCCTGTCAAGTGGTAAATTCCTTTGGTTGTTTATTCTTATAGTTTTCTACATTCACATATCTGAGAGTTGGATACTACCAAGGCTACCCATTCATGTTGCGTAGGTATCCAAGTGATAAGATGGTTTTGATGGAGCTATGTAGGCAGTTGATTGTTTTCCATAATAAGCAGAAGGAGTTGAAAAAATCTAGGATCAAGTTTCCTGTTGAAATTGGAAGGTACTCAGTTCAATTTGCCACAAAGGCAAAAGCAATTGAAATAGAGATGCAACTTGTTACTGTGAAACAATTCAAGAGGAGAGATAACTTTGATTTCTGTAGAGTGCAAGATAAGATCAAAAAGAATTTTGTATTTCATGTTCACATGGTTGAGGATGTTTGGGTTGACATAAGGACCCAAAATGAGATCCGCAAGCTAGATTACTACAAGTTGCGTCTAAATCAGATAGAAGAGCTGGGATTGGCAGAGATTCCAGAGGGCATGAAGGATGAGGGGGATGTTCTAGATCCCAAATATAATACTAAGAATATTGAGGCATCACCCTTGCCAAAGATCAAATGGTCAGTGAAGGAAGAGACTTCTCTTCGAAAAAGGTTTCAACCTATCTTAGCTAATACTAATGTATGGTTGGAAAGCAAGGGGATCAGTTTAAAAGAGTTCCTTAGTGGGTCTGAGACTGAGATTTAGGAACAAACATGAAAGAAGGTGGAAAACATAACTAAGAACAAAAGTGACACTCCTTCTTCCAGGGTAACAAAGACACGAATTAAGTTTGTTTCCAAAGGGGGAAAAGAAAAAGAGGTCATAGAAAGTTCTAATACTGAGGACCCAGGTTCAGACAAGATGAATGTTGATAATGTGGAGGCAGAAGATACAGAGGTAGAACAATAAAATGTCAAAGAACCTCAAACTGAAGATTTGGAGATGGAGGAGAAATCAGATGATGAAAAGGATGAGGAGCATGAAAAAGAAATAGATGTAGATCAAGAATAGTTTGTTGATTCACACAAGTCTCATAAAAGTGTTCCCCAAGGACCACAAGATTCTGTTGTTTTACCAAATATTCTTTTCTCTGATAATGTTTCAATTGTTTCTAATGTTCCCACTTCTCCTATTGTTGTGTCTTCTAATTCTACCCCCACTTCTGTAAAGATTGCTTTTGGAATTATATTTTATTCTGCCGGTTCACTTCCTAGTTTATCTTCACCCTCATATGATATTTGAGAACAAACTATGTTAGATCAATTTCTTAATATTTCAGAGAAGAATGTTGATTTTATAGGTACAATTTTTACTACCACATCTCCAATTGTTACCATTACAGGTGTCAGTATGAATCCTATTGAGTAGACGGTTGATCCACCCCCAAGTGTAAATGTTTCCACATTTCCTCCATGGTTATTAGCTTATACTCCGAAGAGGAAGAATAAGGCTATTTCACCTGATGACATTGATTTGGAGAAGTTGTTGCCTACTAAACCAAAGGCATAGAAGAAGAAGAAGCCCAAGACTGTCTCTAGACTTATTGATGACAAAGGAATTAGATATGCAGAGATTGCCAGGCCTCCTCTTGAGGCTACAACAGATTCTTTTGATATGAATAATTACATGATTTCTAGAGTTGAATTGGGTAAACTTACTCATGAAGGCATCAAATCAGATTTTCAAGTTACAACCACTTCTTTACTCAATAAATATGATGAAGAGAAAAGGGAGAAAGAGCACTACAAATCCAAATCTGAACAATTAGCTACCATTCTTTAGAAGATCACAATGTCTTTGAAAATTGTAGAGCCTATGGCAGTCACTGTTGAAGATCCTTTGATTCAGAAAGTTGAAAAGGTACATACTAGAGGAAGGGCTATTGGTGAATTCTTTGATAGAATGCTCAAGCAAGGTAAAGTTCTTATGAAGACTATAGTGGAATGAAAAGAAAAAATGTGAAAGGCAAGAGATGAGCTTGATGAGCTTGTTGACTCATTATCCCAAGGACTTCAAGATCTAGAAGAGACTCTAGAAGAATGGATTGAAATGAAGAAGATAAAGGTAAATAATTTGATTGTGATTGGTGTTGTGTCAAATTGGGAGTCTTATATTAAGACTAAAGAATCTTTGATCCATCGCATCAATGTGTTAAAAAGTGTGCTTGAAGATCTGTAAAGTGCATGGGAACTCAGTGAGGATGATGATGGAACACTTTTGCATAGACTCGAAGAGTTCCCATGTACCCTCACAGTTGAAAATCACAAGCTCCTTACTGCTAAAGACATGGTTGAGGCATTTGAGAAAATGGTTCAAAGGGATTTTGAGGACGAGGTGTTTTCAGTTGCTTCATTAGATAAGCTTCATGACTATCAGTCCACTCTTGATAATCTGAAGGATAATATTGAAAAACATGAGAAGGCAATCAAAGCAGTAAAAGATATGATTGTCAAGGCTCATGTGATGTCAGAGAATATAGTTGGACCAGATGTTTGTAAAATGGAAGCAGTAAAGACTATCTACTAGAATTTCCTGAAGAAGAATGATGTTGGCAGCTGAAATTCTTTCTTCTTGTCTTAGCTTATTTTTCATAGTTTTGTATATGTAATTTGTAATCAGTTTTGGACATATCCATATGTATTTTTCTAAAATTTAATTACGTACAGAACAAAGGAAGTCCTAAGTCAAAAAGGACTCTTTTGTTGAATAAGTCAAAGTAGTTAGACTTTTTCCTAGATTAGCTCAAGGCCTCTCACTATAAATAAAGAGGTCCTTTATTGTAATTTTTATCTTTGGTCTATTGCAAGAAAACTCTAGCGAATTGAAAAGAAAATCAAGACTTTGTACTTCTTTGTCTTGGGGTTATTTGTGTTAAGATAGCATTGTTCTTAAGTCTTACTATCATAATCTTCTTTGGTAATAACTGAAGTGTGGAGATTGTTTCAAGTGATTAAAGAGCGTTCTTAATTTGATTGTGATAGACTTTGTGTTATCAAATCATTTGTGAGGATTGTGTTTATGTTTGTGAGAGTAAAATAGCTTGATGACTTTATGCTGGAAGTTGTTGTATTCAATCTACTCATATCATCTTGGAGAAGAGTGAAGACTTCGGGTTGCATTTAACTTCAAATAATTTTATTTGCAATTAGTAAGTGAGGCGACAGAAGACATTGTGTTTTTGTGGTTTTGTAATAGTTTATAAGTTCTTTGTGTAGACACCCAAAATTGACCTAGTTATCATTAGCATTCAAATATCGCATTAGGTATCATATGCATTTGTCTAACACACTTGAGCAATTTCCCTAAAACACTTATTTCTTCTATTAATTAAATAAATTTATATTTATTTAATTAATTCATTAGCTATTTCTTCTATTTTCTTCTAATCTGTAATTAAATAATTTTTAATTATTTAATTATCCCATTTCTATCTATTTTAATTAAATAAATCTTATTTATTTAATTAGAAAAATCTCTTTACAAAGCCCACTTTCCAATTAATTAAATAAATTTTATTTATTTAATTAATTCTTCTTTTCATTTATCTCAAATAAGTCGACATGTGAGCCTCTTTCATTTAAAAAAGATAAGTGGTACTACATCTTTTATTTAATATCTTTCACATGTAGTACTTTTTATGTACACGGTCACACATAAGCCTTATCTTTCCTCCACTTGTCATTTACACATTCATTTATGATTATCCTTTCATCTTAGCCATTCACATAGCCACCAAATCTCCACTGTTGATTGATTTTGGTTGAGGTCTATATAAACACCCTCTCATTCCATACTACATCCTATCCAACATTCACATAGTGTTTACATTATCGTCTTGAGCATATTAAGCATTTAGCATCTATTTTAGCATCCATCTATCATTTTATTATCATCCATCCATCATGGCAGCTTTTTTCTTCATAATTGTTCATTGTTGAGAAGCAATCCACATCATAAACAAGGAATCATATGATCTAGGTGATATTGTTCTTGAATTGCATGCTTTTGATTTCATTTAGATTAGATTATTTAATGATGGTAGGGTTAGGTTTTCTTGGCTATGCTTGATCTTATTAACTTGATTTTTACCTATCACATTTTTGGCATGCTTGGTGGGACTCACGTCCTTGATTAACTTTGTTATTTGAAGTTGTTTTTGTGAAGATCAGATTTTTCGAGTGCTTACGGCAAGTTCCAGTTGCTTCTAAGAGAAAACTAGTCATTGTCTGCATAAACACATCACTTTTGAGTCGAAACCTGCCACTTTTAGCCTTCCTAGGATCACTTTTGAGTGAACAGTAGTCACCTTTTCCTATTTTGTATTGCTTACAAGCTAACAGTGATCGCTTATGCTTTTATTTGAATCCATTTTAACCTAACAGTGATCGCCTTTAGCTATCTGGATCACCTTTTGTGAAACTAGGGTTTTTGTTACATTTTATTTTTCTCACAGATCTGAGTCACTTATGACCCATAACTAGTCGCCTGTTGCTTTTTCGCATCGCTTATGAGCTTTATCATTCTGCATCTGGCATTACTGGCATCACTTCTGATTTGTAGTATTTCTCCTGTGGCAGAATACAGATGGCTCCTGATCAATAGTTGATCGCCTCTGGTAACTGTGTTGCTTTTAGTCTGTATCATTTGCAGTTTGTTTTCTTGGTTACTAATTGGGTATTTGTGTAGCATCTTATCAATTATCCAAGAAAAGGAGGTTATCAAACTAGTAACATATCTATTGTAGCTTTGATCGGTCCAAGACTTGTGGTTTTTCACTAATTTAGGAATATTTGGGCTTGGTGCTTAAAAAGAATCATTGCTTGCTCCATGCTTGATTTATCTTTCTTGATTGCTTGCATGTGTATGTTTGTAACCCAAATTTAATAGCAAAAGTATCCTCTCCCCTTGCCTATCAAATGGATCTTGGGTGTATGAGAACTTGTTATTATCTTTAGAGGGCTTGCCTTCCCAGTGTGAGAAGGGATACGACCTAAGCAGTAACGGGCTAAAGCCAAGTCCTTCCAAATCGCTATATAAGAAAAGTGTTTGTGTCAAAATCCACAAACAATGAGTGTTGTTGTGTTATACCGACAACCAACCTCCCCTAAAACCCTCCAAGGCGTAACCCTTGAAGGCTGGGAGATTCCATAACGGAGAGTAGCACTGCCACACGTATAGCCACCTGAACGAATGCTCTTATTAGAAACTTTATGTAGTAGCCAAAAATATTCTATTTGTTGATGCAAAAGGTGGGACCTTTGAAGCTGCCTCAATTCATGTGGTTCTTAGAAGTGATAGCAGGGACAATCCTAAGGTTTGGTGGGGAGACAAGCCTTTGGAAACCTAGATCTTAGTATGCGTGAGAAGTGTGTGTCATGGAGGGGAGCCGGTGCTACCAAGATCCTGAAGCTATCTGCTTTGAATAAGCATGACCAGGGGACTCAACAAATATAGTCCTTTCCTAGCCTAGGCTGTACAAGTTTGTGATTGTTGTGAGTGTGAGTGATTGAAATCACTATTTTCTTGTCAAAAACACAATTCAGACATATTTCCTAACAGACACAGTCACCTTTGAGATTAAACTGACTGCATACAGATAATCAAATTGCTTTTAAACAACAGTCAGTCACCTTTTGCCTAAATTGAATCACCTTTGAACAATAGTCAGTCACCTTTCACCTAAGTTGAATCACTCCTGAACAACAGTTGCTCACCTCTGGTTTGCACTGCGTTGCCTTTAATCAACAGTAAATCACTTCTGAGTCAATACTAATCACATGTATTAAATTTTCTCACCTCTAGTTAATACTATAGCCTATTACCTGAACTAAAACTAGATCGCATTTAAGCTATTCCCAATTGCTTTTGACCTTTTCTGAGTTGTATATAAGCTATTACCTATCACCTATGGTCAATTATCAACAAATCTTAGTGACACAGCCGGATCAGCTACATTTTCAGCTTGCTTAACTTCAGCACTAGCTTTTAGACCTGTCTTTGATCATTTGCAGATACCTGGACATTGTCTCCTGCTTTGAGCATCCAAAACAATTGGATTCTATGAACTTTTCATCTTTTTGAGATCCCAAACCAGAAAACCCAACATCAATTAATCAACCTGATCAATCAGCAAAACATCATCTTTTCGCTTGACCTTTAGCAACATCAGCAAACCAACAACCTTAGCAAACAACTTTTCCCTTGAGTGTGTGAGCTATTCTCTTAGGAAGGTCAACCAACAACAATAAAGAAACCAACCAACAACCAACAAACAATCAATCAGCAATCCATCATCTTTTTGGGTCTCAAAATCTTGACAAGCTAAAGTCCAATTTTCAACATCAACCATAATGCCTCAAACTAGGAGCCAATATCGAGCTGAAATGGAAGCAAAACTGCGAGCTAAGATGGAAGCTACAATGCAACAATCATGATCAATGCCTCTTAGAGATGCAACCCAATTTACAATAGGCACGCCTCCTCACTTGTTTGTGCCCCATGAGTACACCATTGGAGAGCCATCTCATCAAGTGCAATCACATCCTTTTACAACAACTTACGAAGAACATTCCCAAGAGGATTTATCTGACTATCAAGACACACATGTTTGGGACCAAGTTGAGACACTTGTTTTATTTGATCCTAATTGCTACTTCTTGCAACTTTCCCATATGGGAGCCAAACTACCAAAAGACTTTGACATATCTGCTATTCGAGAACATGATCTAAGCACTCCCACTGTTGTTGCAAAGGAACCATCCACTATAGTCACACCATCCCATACCATATCACAAAATATGTCTTCCAATCCATCTCTTTCATTGCCTATTGTTACCTCATTCGACCCACCACGCTCCGAGTACACCTTAGAACCTTTGATAACTCCAACCAATATACTCCCTTTCCTTTCACAAAATCTGAACATTCCACCTTTCTATGTTTCACAACATACTCCTATCATGATTGTATCTGTGCCTCAAGTAACACAAGCCGTCCATGTCGCCCAAGTGCAAACTCTTCCAACATCACAAGCTATCCCCATATCCCATATTCCACAAGCTTCCCAAGTTATCCCAACAACACCAACGGTCCAAGTTTCCCAACCATCACAACCCGCTACCCCCATTGCATCACATATGGTCTCCACTATCTCCACAAATCCATCCAATCCATCATATGATCCCAATCTTAGTCTCATTGACATGAGTGACCCGCCTTTTGGTTCACAAGCTAATCCTAATGCTATGGTCTCTTATGTTGATTAGCCTACATTAATGCCACCATCTTACATAACCCAAGGTTTGCCCATTGTCACCCAACATACGACATATGCCAATCCTCATGTTGTCCAAAATACAAACCCAAATGTCTATCCTTCTTTCACATCCACCAATTCTTCCATCACTTACCATATTTCAAATTCAACTCCAAATTCACAACCATTGACCAACACCAATCCATCTTCTACGCCCCATGTGATGTGAAACCTTGGTGTTACTTCATCGCAATATACCCAACCACCACTTGTGTCTCAAGGACAACAATCTTCAACCATATATGTGTCGCATACCAATCCTTTGACACACATTGTGAGTACGTAACCTCAACAAATGGTCATGGCTTCATATATTCCACAACAACAACCTCAATATACCTCATACCATGCTTGATCTTTCAACCAACCGCCCCCTTTGCAACAACAACAATTATCTCCAACGGACGTTCAACAAATGATTAACCAAGTGGTAGGACAAAGCAATAAAGCATTTTCCTTGGAAAACATATGCGCTTATCCATTTGATAGGTCACTTCATATGACACCTTTTCTGCCACACTTTGAAATTCCACAATTTGACAAATACAAAGGAAAAGGAAATCTGAAAGACCATCTTAGAGCATTCTTTGTGGAATGTCTTGATGATGCTCATGATGATACATATCTTCTGAGACTATTTCCCCGAAGCTTGGTAGGACAAGCTCTTGAATGGTTCTCTCATTTACCTCCAGGAATTAAGTCTTTTGTGGAGTTAACAAACAAATTTTGATCACATTTTACTTTTAACATTGAACATGAATGACCTTGTCAACAATAAACAATGAAATGGTGAAGCTTTCTCTTCATTTACTCAACGATGGCGTAATATGGCTAGCAAACTATCATGGGAAATACCTGAGAAGCAACAACTTGATATATTTGTTCAAAATCTTCATCTTGAGCTGTCATTCCAATTACAATTGCAAAGTGCTAGCACCTTTGATGAAATTGTTTTCAAAGGAACCATCATTGAATGAGCTTTAATTGCTAAAGGCACGATGAAGATTTTTCATGATAACAAAGACTATCCTCAAAACTCCAACGATAAATCTCGCTTTTGGAACAAGAACAAGAATGTTGTCAATGACAGTGTTGTGGATGCAAAGAACATGCAAACCATGAAAGCTCCTATCAACATTCAAGTTGCCTCTACAACAACTCAACCTTTTCAACGCACTCGACAACAACAAATGACAAATCCTCGTTGACAGTTCACACCATTAGTGGAACCTATGGAAGTAGTCTTTCGAAAGCTTCTCCAAGTGGGAGATATCATATTACCAGATGCACCACCTAACACCGAACCACTCTTCAAAGATCCTTGGTACAAAGAGAATGAGTATTGTGATTACCATAGAGTTAAAGGACACAAAATCAATGGTTGTATGTACTTAAAACATGTTATCCAAGATTGCATTGATCAAGGTTTAATCAAAATCACACCTTTGACATCGTAACCTACACAACAACCAAAATCTAACTATGATCTAGATGTTTCCAGAATCCATTTCCATCTCATGCCCAACCAAGTCACCCTCATGCTGGGAATACCATTCAGTACAACTATGAATCATCCACTATTGGCCGCATTGACCATGCTTGCATCTCTACCATTACCATCCAAGGCAAAGCACCTGACTGCATTGTAACTACTCAAAGAGGTCGTGTTACCATTCAAGGAGCACCTATCCATCCGCCTCAACCATCTTCTAGCTATAATATCCTTGATCACCTTGGTAAAACACCTGCGCACATTTCCATTCTCGAGTTGCTTCGTATATCCCCTACCCACAAAGCTATCCTTGATAAAGCCTTACATGAATCTTCGGTACCCAACGATATTGATACCACACAATTCCAATCTATGGTCGCTAGCATTGCAGCCCCTTGTCATTTTTAACCTTTTCAGATAAAGATCTTCAGCTCTCCATTCATCCTTCACATAACGAAGCCCTCCACATAGAAGTGTTTGTCAAACAATGCCATATCAAACGAATCTTAGTTGATGGTGGAGCTGGTCTTAATATATGTTCTTTGAAACTGTAGACACCTAAAATTGACCTGCTCTACAAATCAATTTCCTGTATCTTCCTTAAACCATCTGTCTATCCCTTGTGATCAATTAATTTATTTAATTTATCACTTTTACCTCACAACTATATCCTCACTTGATTAAATAAATATTCACAATATTTATTTAGTTAAATTCTCCTTTTCCCTAATCCTCATTAATTAGATACATCATGCTTATCTAATTAATCTAGTCTACTAATTGACCTACCCTAAGCTACCCTAGCCTACCTATCCCCTAGACCTAGGTTAGTTAAGCTAAACACTCAATTAACCTTGCTTATCCCCTTCTTCCATGCACCTTTTGAATAAAAATCAATCTTTTATTCAAAGGGTCAAATCCCCCTTAACCCTCATTTATCACTCTCTTACACATGTAAGAGTACCATCTTCACATCTTCACATAAAAGTGAATTAAAAATTCACTTGTCATGTCCCCTCTTCCCAAAATGAATCTTTTATTCATTTTAATCCTCCACACCTTTCCCCATGTGAATTTAAAATTCACTTTTAATGAGAGCCCTCCAATCCCATTGACCAAGATTCAACCCTTGATCTCCCTCATCCACTCTCCTTGTGACATTTGTCACAAAACTATGGCTTCAATCCTAACCCTAACTCTCATTGATTCCTAGCCCTTGATCTTATTTTTCAATCCTCACCCTCCATCCTCCTTCCAAGAACTCTATAAATGAAACCCTCTCCAAGCCATTTGGGAGAGACTCCTTCATGCACAAAACCTCTGCCAAAATCACTCCAAAATCTCCTTCATCCCACTATTATAATGTCAAAATCTTGCCTCAATCCCATCTAATCTATCCATCCACTTGTCTCTCATCTACATTTGTGTTGAAAAGCTTTGAGCAATCCACATTAGTCACACTAATCACAGGAACAATCTTGAGGAGCTCTTGGGTGCATCTCCTTCCCGCATGGATTTGTGAAGTCTCAAATGAAGGTATAATCGTGTGTTGTTTGCATTAGATTAGTTTATTATCTTCATTTTAATCTCACTGATCACATTTGGCACACCCGGTGGGACCCACAAGGTCTGAATCTAACTTGATGTGTGAGTTTTTGTGTGCATAGACGTGTTTTTACAAGTGCGACGCCATCCACCCCTCGCAATAGCGCTATCACTACCACATATTAGCGCTATCCTCTATTTTAGCACCATTTCTATGGAGAATTTTTTTTCCTAACTTCCACTCACATGTCTCTTTTAAAGCATTTTCCTACTATTTTTGTGTCAAAATGCTCTCGGTTTTTGCAGAAATGTTGATTAAACAAGGGGAGGTTATGCCAAAATTTCTCTAGAAGAAAAAAAACATTTTTTTGCAGGCTGGACGCATTTTAGCCCCGTATCGACGCTATCTTCAAACTGGGATCAGACCACTTTACAGCACGCAGTGGCGCCTTCCATGACCTATTTTAGCGCTATTGTCTGTATTAGCGCTTTCTTTCTATTGTATTAGCGCTATTGTCTGTATTAGCGCTATTTTATGTATTAGCGCCATCTTCTGTATTAGCGCTATATTTCTTCTTTATTAGTGCTATTTTTTGTATTAGCACCATCATCTGTATTAGCGCTATCTTACCTCTGTATTAGCGCTATTTTCTGAGACTATTTTTTGGGTTCTGTGCAGGGACTGATAGTTTACTTGCAGGTCACCAATATCATCTTGAGGATACTAACAAGTCTTTTTGTAGGGCTCTTTCATCTTTGTTTAAAACTTTTCATTTGCAACTTAAAATGAACCCTTGCATGTTATCTACAAATCAAACATTTCATTTTGGTGAACCTAAAAAGAATCTTTGAGTGCCTTAGTGTAAAGAACATTTGATTTTGGTGCAACTAAAATTAATCATTGCTTGCAACAAACAACTTTAGGTACATTTTCAATTTGGGCTTAAAACGAACATTAGCTTTTGTTTGCCGTGTCTTGTGCACTTGTACGTTGGTGTTATCCCATAGGGTAGAATCAAAGTATCCTCTCCCCTTGCCTTCAAAAGGATCTTGGGTGAAGAGAAATGGTTCTATTCTATTTTTCTTTTTAGGATGTGGGCCTGCCCTTGAGACACATCCATTCAGAGAACTCATTGGCGACTCGAAGCGGTACTTTCATTCGGTCCGCTATATGTAAATTGAAGATAAGGCGAAAGCCAAGTCTAATCGGTATGAGTGCTTACCATTCGGTGCTAGCTTGAAAGGAAGTAGTACCCTCAAGGTATATTAAACTCCTAGTAGAGCTAGTCAAAACCTTAAGTGGTTTATCAGATGCTCGTAAGGTGCCGATCCCCTGGATGTTCCCCCACTACGAACCTTTGTTTTAGTGGCCCAAATCCTTAAGGTTGTACATGCTTGATTGTCACATTTTTCATAAATCAAACCTTTAACCATTGTGTCTTTGTGCTTGATCGTTTGTCTACTTGCCAAGAAAAATCAAATTCATCCTTCAATCTAACCATTCACATCCTTTAGCACCATTTCCTCTCTATTTCAGTGCCATTTTCCACCTATTTTAGCGTCTTCTTCATCCATGTCAAAAAATTAAATTTTCCCATCAAAAACATCAATTTTATAAGCCCATTTTCAAAAAATTTCCCCCTGCAGTGGGGGGTCGCGTCCGTCCCCCCGCACCCCCCCTCATGTCGAGCTAAGTTTTCATCCCAACACTACTAAACCATTCCCCCATTTATCAAACCCCACAAGTTGAGCTTATCCAATCCCTTTATTTGAGCTTGATCAAATTCTAATCCACTTCTTCTCTAGTCATAATCTATCTTCATCATCCTAATCATTCTTATCCACTTCATCTTAATCCAATCACCCATCTATCCTAATCATCCTAACCACCTATCTTATCCACATCATCATCCAAATCATTCAATCCAATCTTATCCTAATCACTCTCATCACCCTTAATCCAATTCATCAACATCATTCTAATCCCATCTCATCCAAATCAAATCCAATCCAAAATCAACATCAATCCCAATCATTATCCAAATCCCCCACATCATTATCAAACTCTAAATCCAAATCAACCCAATTAAAATCAAGACCTTAATCGATCACCTAATCAAACCAACCCAATCAACCCTCTTGCTTAAGATAATCAGTCTATCTTAAGCATAGAGAACCATTCATCAAATCAAATCATCTTAAGGTCTTGAAATTTTGATCCCACCATCACAATCATCCCATACAATCTCCAACGAAATGGATCTTTATGAAACAATACAACAATTACAAAGACGTAGAAAAGTCTATGAGAACATGGATCCTAATGCTAAGGAACAATTCAAAAATGCAATTAAAGATATGCCCTTAGCACACCTCATCATTGGAGAATCCCAATCCCCTATCCAACCTTCATCATATCAACAAACATCTTACACATCATCCCCATCCACATCATATCAATCTTCATTCTTTCAACATTCATCATACCAACCTACATCTTACATATCCACACCATCAACCTCCCATCAATCTTCATCATATCAACTTCCATCATATCAACCTTCAAACTCATACCAACTTCCATCATCTCAACCTTCATCATATCAACCTTTACCCTCATATCAATCACCATCCCCTTACCCATCCATTCCATCATACTTATCCAACCAATTAATACCTCCACCTTATCCATTCCCTAACCTTTGTCATGCTAACTTTGATGAAGGGAACACCAATATCGCACACCTTATATCCGAAATCCAAACCTCATATCAACAACCAAATCCCCCATCTCCTAATCCCCATCCTCCAACCCTCCCATCACAATATCCCTCCAACCTTATCAACCTTAATCCATCACCTTATGTATCTCCCAATCCACCAACCCCTATCACCCATCCACCATCACCTATCCTTGAACCTACCCAAGAACCATCATTACCTAATTTTATCACTCACCTATCCAATCCCAATCCTAACCCCACATCATCCACCATCATTATCCATCCATTACATTGTTCTTCAACCCATAAACTCATGAAGGATACCATCCATTGGCTATTAGCAAGGAATCAAACAGCCTCATGCAATCCAACACCCACCAAACCTCTTGAACAATCCCCTATCATAAGTCAAGAACCATCATGTATCCATGTTTAAGAACACATAAGTCAAACACCTATTGCATCCATCCAAGAACCTATCACATCTATCCAAGTCACTCCCACTTCTATCCAAACCCATGAGCCATGTCAAGAATCAAATCCAAAGCATGTTGAAACATCAACCCCTTCTCCTAATCAAGATCTAACCATCCCATCTAATCCCATCCACGATCCCCTCCCATCTATTGATCAACTTATTGATCTCACACCATCTTCCACCACCCCTTCACCATCCCCCATGAATCCTTCACATCCATCTACCAATCCCATCCAAAATCCATCCCCTTATCCACTTGGCACAAGCACTTTCATCCGTGGTGACTTCCTTGTAGGAGGTGAACAACTTCCTCCCACCACCTATCTATCTCCAACAAATAATAGATTCACGTCTTGTTTCCGAAGCAACAAACATCCCATTGCATGTCGCATACTCCAACATATGAACTATCAAGGCAAAGGCTTAGGCCTTCATGAACAAGGCATCTTGGAGCCCATCCACACCACATTCCATCCATCCTCTCATGGCCTTGGCTATACATCCCAAGGCAAACAATCTAAACATGTTGATACCATCCACTTGCCTTCCAAAATCCATTCATCCAATCCCAAACATGGTGCATCTCATCGCACCCCCAAAACATATGTTGCCATCCCTCCTCCATCATCCTATCATTTGCAAAAGCATGTGACCATCCATCTGCCTCCATCAAAATTACCACCACTACTTCCAACTCCAAACATTCCTATTAAATCCAGTTTACCTCCCATCCTACCAACTCCTAATATCCCCATCCTCAAATCTCCTCATCCATTTATCCATAAATCCACTTTTTACTCCTCCACACATAAATCTCCTAAAATCCCCAATCAAAACCAACAAAAACACACACCTTTCAAACATGAAGCTTCCCCCAAATCCATGGGATTCAAAAATTTGAATGCCTTAATGCATAAAGCACAAAAGCCTAAAGATGTTACCCCTTCCAAGCAAAATCCAAAATCCAAAAGGCTATCAAAGCCCACACCATCACAAGAAAAAGCAAAAACAAAAATGGTGTGGGTCCCTAAAAAAAGATCAATCAAAACAAATGAGGCATCTGCATCCCAATCTACCCCAAAATCCCAAACATCCCCCTCCCTAGCTAAAAATCCCATAAATCCTAAATCTATTTGGGTCCATAAAACCCCAAATCAACCATCCAAAAATCCTCCATCCCGATCCCCATTACTCCCAACTCCACATCCAACATACAAGCTTCCAAATACATCACGGTGTGTGCAACCATTGGTCTTGGTTCCCCTCCACCACTTAACATTCCCACATACCCCCATATCTCCATCTTTCGTTCACTATCCTACATATCTTCCCCATCACATTTCGATGGTCCATGCTTTTGCATAATTCACATCATAATCCATTATCCACCATCCATTCTATCTTCTCCTATCTACCAACAATCCATGCAATCATCATCCATAATGCTATCCAACATGGTACCATCTTCTCCTTGCTATGGAAACAGACGCTAGAGTCCCCATCCCATCAAAAAAGCAAAAAAAATCAAAAAAATCAAAAAATCAAGAAAATAGTAAAGAGAAAAATCTGTCCAATGGTGAAAACCACTCCTTATGGCGCCTTGGGCAAGTACCTTGATGAAAACCCATTGTAGGTGTCATACGTAATCCCTTCTCCATCCATTTTGTATCCCTACACTTGGGGGCAAAACCGTCTAATCATCCAAATCCATAACATCCTTTTGCATATCCTATCCACTATCCCCTATTTATCTTATCATATTCCTATCTACCATCCCCTATTCACCCTATCATTCCCCATCCATTCTATCCACTATATCCTCCTCCTCAGATCTTGATAAAGACAAGGGGCAAAATATCAACAACATGCTTTGGAGACCTCTTGGCATACTCCCTTTGTAAGTATATCTTCCATCCATCTATTGCAAAGTCCATCCATTCAAACATGAACCCATCATGCAAAATCTTAAGCATTGGGGCATATGATTCCTTGTAACCTAGCCCTTGGAAAAAATCCTCATCCCTATCTTCCATCTATCTAACATGCATCCCTATCGCTTGTCCATTCATCTACTACAAATAAGTTATCCGTCATCCTTTCATCGCCAACCCCCCTATCCAACCCCATCACCCTCACCTCTAGACTTGGTGTTCCCTTGTCATTGCTATCTAGCATAAAGGTCATCCACACGAAAGCCAATGCAACCATCTCATAATAAACCATTCCTTTTCCACAATTAGAAAATCTAAAAAAAATAAAATAAAATCAAAATAAAAAAATCCATAAAATCCCAAAAATATCCATCATGAAATCAACATTGCTCCATCAACATCTCATCATCCAACACATCATTCAATCATTCATCGCATCATCACATCTATCATCATCTCACATCATCATCACAAATCAAAACTACATATCATCATCACCCGCATCTTAATGTGCCTTGATCCCGTGGATACAAGGTATGTAGGCAGTCTGGAATATGAAGGAAGTTTCCAGTACTTAGGTATCTAAGATGCACCCATCTATCCTCAATGAGCTTACACTAGATCCAAGCATTGCATCACCTATCAAAGCATTGTCCCTTAATCAAAATCATCAACTATCAAATCAGCATCAACCACAACTTGTCACCATCATATCTTGAGCCAATCTTACATCAACTAATCATGATCCAATCATCAATTGATTCTTGCCTTAGGATATATCTTTCCTACGATAGGCAGAATCTATCCAATCATTATCCATCTTGGCAAGAGATACAATGGTTACTTGTTTGGTTTGTTGGTCTTTTTGTTTTTGATTTTTATCTTTTGTCCTATTTGAAGATCACATCAAAGCTACCTTGATCTCATTATATCATGGTATGTGGCGAAAACATCTAGAATGGGGCATAGTCTTGCTTTTGTATGCTGTGCTTGTGGGCTAATTTCATTACTCCAAGCTAGTATTCATATCTTGTTGATTATAGGGTCGGTTCTAGCATATTGGTCCCCTTATGCATCTAAGGTTCATCATACCTTTTGTGTACTAGGGATTTATGCTATGAGTCCCCTTCCCTCGTCAGGACAAGGTTGTACTATCTTGGGCATGCATGAGATCATCCCTTTGTTTGCGTGTCTAGTCCATGCAAATGTTGGATAAACATCATCACTTTGGTCTTCTCTACCTTGGTGAAAATATCCACTTTGCTATATCAAACCTAGGATTGCTCTAAATCAATTTTCAACACAATGATCATCCACCAATCAATCTTCCACCATCATCATCCTTTCATCTCACCACTTATCCTCCAACCACTCCAACCAATCTCTTCCATCCATTTCGAGAGCACAATCGTGTTCTTGTAACCCGCCTATCCTCTCGAGGGGGCATCATCCTTACCAATTATCCCCAAACCTTACCCTATTCTTCTAAGCCAAAATCTTTTTTTATCCAATCTAACTCTATGTTTTTACTTCTTTGAAATGATGTTACTTAGCCGCAACACCATCTCAAAAAGGGGCAAATGTAGACACCTAAAATTGACCTGCTCTACAAATCAATTTCCTGTATCTTCCTTAAACCATCTGTCTATCCCTTGTGATCAATTAATTTATTTAATTTATCACTTTTACCTCACAACTATATCCTCACTTGATTAAATAAATATTCACAATATTTATTTAGTTAAATTCTCCTTTTCCCTAATCCTCATTAATTAGATACATCATGCTTATCTAATTAATCTAGTCTACTAATTGACCTACCCTAAGCTACCCTAGCCTACCTATCCCCTAGACCTAGGTTAGTTAAGCTAAACACTCAATTAACCTTGCTTATCCCCTTCTTCCATGCACCTTTTGAAAAAAAATCAATCTTTTATTCAAAGGTTCAAATCCCCCTTAACCCTCATTTATCACTCTCTTACACATGTAAGAGTACCATCTTCACATCTCCACATAAAAGTGAATTAAAAATTCACTTGTCATGTCCCCTCTTCCCAAAATGAATCTTTTATTCATTTTAATCCTCCACACCTTTCCCCATGTGAATTTAAAATTCACTTTTAATGAGAGCCTTCCAATCCCATTGACCAAGATTCAACCCTTGATCTCTCTCATCCACTCTCCTTGTGACACTTGTCACAAAGCTATGGCTTCAATCCTAACTCTAACTATCATTGATTCCTAGCCCTTGATCTTATTTTTCAATCCTAACCCTCCATCCTCCTTTTAAGAACTCTATAAATGAAACCCTCTCCAAGCCATTTGGGAGAGACTCCTTCATGCACAAAATCTCTACCAAAATCACTCCAAAATCTCCTTCATCCCACTATCATAATGTCAAAATCTTGCCTCAATCCCATCTAATCTATCCATCCACTTGTCTCTCATCTACATTTGTGTTGAAAAGTTTTGAGCAATCCACATTATTCACACTAATCACGGGAACAATCTTGAGGAGCTCTTGGGTGCATCTCCTTCCCGCATGGATTCGTGAGGTCTCAAATGAAGGTATAATCATGTGTTGTTTGCATTAGATTAATTTATTATCTTCATTTTAATCTCACTGATCACAGAAACTAATAAAACAATTGGGATATTTTGAGAAAGATGTTGACACATCCAAGGGCATTACTATCAAAGCATATGATGATGCCAAGAGAGATACTAAAGGGATTATTCACTTTCCTATTCAAGTTGGACCAGTCACTACTAAAAATCATTGTCAAGTCCTTGATATTGAGCTTCCTTATAACATCATCCTTGGTCGTCCATGGATCCATGCCCTCAAAGTAATTCCTTCTACATACCATCAATGTCTTAAATTTCCACATAACAGTGTTGAGATTACTATCCATGTTGATCCCAATCCATTTGAGTTTTGTCGTGCCTTTCAAGATAAATACCAAAATCCTAACTGCATTCCTATCAACACCAAAGCATACCCATCTTCATCATATGTAGATCCATCCACCCTACTCAAACCATCATCTAGTAAAGCCACTTCCAATCTCTGTATCAAGTATACTAAAAATGGTCCAGGTGAGTACACATTGTAAGAATCTTCATCCATATCCATTTCTGATACAAAAGCTAGGTCTTCTTTGGTAAGAGAGACTTCTAACTCTGATACCATCGACAACTCTTCCTTTCATCTTACCAATCTTTTTCCAGGATCCTCCATCTTCATGATTTTTGAAAACCCTTCATCTCCATCTAGTGATGAACTCAAGTCTAGTTCTCCAAGCACTCCTAGTCCTAGTGTCAAACGTAGGCCTCCCCAAGCTAAAGATGTTGGTAATTCCTCTATCCATCTTACAGCCATCATTTCCTGTCAAAAAATCCATCATAAACCTCACAATCTGTGACCGTACATCTTCTGCCATCCAATTTACCTTCACTTCTTCCAACTCCTAAACTCCTGCCATCAACTTTACTTCCATATCTTCCACTTCCCCCATCCTATAACCTACAAAAGCATGTGACCGTACATCTTCCACCATTCAATTTACCTCCACTACTTCCAACCCATAATATCCCTCCATTTTCCTCACCGCCATTGTTACCAATGCCTAATTATCCATTTATCCATAAGCACCCTTCTAATCCCAATCATGACAAACAAATGCACATATCATCTAAGCATAAAGCTTCCACTCATTCCACCAACCCCTCTTCCATCAAATCCATGGGATTCAACCATAAAAATTTGGATGCCTCTACTTCTAAAACCAAAAATCCTACCAAGAATCCTAAAGATTCTTATGTCTTAGGGCATCAAAGAAAAGAATCATAGCCTAATACATCTAAAAAGCTAGCTGAGCCTATAACTCCACAAGAAGAGCCTATGACCAAAATGGTCTGGATTCCTAAGAAAAACAAGCAAGTAAGCTGATTAAGGCATCCTTATCCATCTCTCAAGAATCCCAACCATTTTCTTCCATTTCCATCCCATTCCATCTAACAATCCCACAAGCAAAGCAACAATCATATAAAAAAATAAAAAAAATAAAAATAAAAATAAAAATACTAAGTATATGTGGGTTCCTAAATCACTCCATCACCCATCCCCTAAGCAAGCATCTCTTTCACTTCCTACATCGCCATTTCCATCTAAAGCTTTAACTGTTTAGCGATGTGTGCAACCGTTGGTCATGATTCCCTTCCATTCTGCAACATTTCCACATACCTCCATATCTCCATCCTTCATCCATTATCCTACATATCTTCCCCATCACCTTCCTATGGTCCATGCTTTTGCATAAACCTTCCATTCATCCTTGCATGTGTCCTTTTGTAATCCATTAGCCTTTCATCCACTATCTACCTAATTCATCTCCCATCCACACAATCCCTTACCAACATCTATGAACATAACAACATAGTCCATGTGATGTCATCCATCTCTAACGGGACTACCAACATTCATTGAACTAGACACTTGAGTCCTTCCTATCCATTACCATGGTGAAAACCTGGCAAACAGGCACCATGTGTAATTGTCAAAAAAAAAAACTGTCCAAATAGTGAAAACCACTTTGTGACACTTTGGATAGAAAAAAAAATAGTACAAGATAAATAATTTGTCCTCTGGTGAAAACCTGGTAAACAGGCACCTTGGATAAGTACCATAGTGAAAACTTGGTAAATAGGCGCTATGTGTAATGACCAGCTCCCATCATCTACTTAGTTCATTTGATCACCATTTTTCATAACATATTTCACCTTCTTATCCTACATAATCCATATCATAATCCACATTTCATCGTGTACATACCATCACAATCCATTTCTCCATAATAAAAACCCTTGTACCATCTTCGCCTCTGTCAATGCAAGCTATCATTTTTTGAACATTGTTGCAGTAACTATATCATTTTGTACCTTAGTATCTTGTCCACGTGCTATCCATCACCATTTCTCCACAATAAAATCTCATCCCACACTAGGGGCACTTGTTCAGCTTTGTTTGGAAGTGGATACCTATAGCTCTAGCTCATAGCGCAACGATCACCCAAGCTCATAACACAACAAAATCTCAACTTCAAACACATCACATCATCTATTTTCAAACATGGCAAACATTTGTAACTAGGATTCACCATCTTTGCAACCAGTTCAAACTTAAACATCGAAAACATCATAATAATCCAAGCAATAAAGTTGATCTTTTGACATCAACCATCAGCACAATAAGCAAGAACTACATCGCCAGCTCTATCGTTAAAGCCTTGATCCTATGGATATAAGGTATGTAGGCAATCTGAGATGTGAAGGAAGCACTTTGATTCAGGTATAGATGATAGCCCTTCTTTCATCATCTATCTTTCATCTCCTTTTCTTCTAGCTTTCATCACTTACATCATCAATAAACCCAGAACTACATATTCATCATGTCTCATCACCATCGTAAATGTGATTTGATCTCGTGGACACAGGGTATGTAGGCAGTTTGGAATATGAAGGAAGTATCTAGTACTCAAGCATAGACAATCCAACCCATCTTTATCTTCTTTTATTTTCCATCTTCTTCTCTTTGACTAGCTCAAGTAGGAAGTAGACTATCTGGATATCAAGGAAAGCTAAAGCACTTCAACCAATCAGAGTAAGCCAGAAGCTATTTTTCCACATGCCTTAAGCCAACATTTGCTATAGCATTTTATCAACATCTTTAACCTTCAATAGGATACAGCTTTCCTCTCAACAAGGCACCAGATTAAACCCATCCAAGAGCACCTAAATTTGGCAAGAGAACGTGATGATGGTATCTTTTGTTTTATGTTTTGATTTATCTTTTGTCCCTTTCCTATGCCTAATCAAGACTACCTTGATCTATCCATATCTTGGTATGTTGTGATGAAGTACAGAATGGGGCATGGTCATATTGCTTTCATATGTCGTGTCTATGGGATGATCGTATTCTCTTCCTATGCGTATTGGTATCTTGTACATGTTGCGATTAGCATATTACATATCAATATCTCTAGCATTTGAGAAGCTAAATAGTCTCTTATGCATTTGAGACTATTCTATGTTAAGACTAGCTCCATACATATAACCAGCAAGGTGTCACTATATGTAGTGGAGATAAGCTCAAACCATTATTTGTAGCATCAAAGTCCATCTCAAAACACTAGATGCTATTCATATCTTGTGTATGTTGGCTCAACATCTTGACCTCATGCGTTAAGACAAGATTGTAGTATGCTAGTTTCATATTAGATACCTCAACACCTTGGTCTTCTATACCCTGGTGCATAACATCCATATGATATATCAAACATAAGGATTGCATTTCTTTTCATTCTTGAGCAATTACTTTTAAAGCTGCCCATCACATCATCTATCTATTCCATCATACGCCTATATAGTCCTCAACCAAGATCAATCTTTCTTCTATCGTCCTTTTCTACATTCCTATCTTGCAAAACAAGTGTGTTAGACATATCATTATCATTATCATTTATACATGCATAAATCCATATCGCCTCATTACCATTTGCATTATCATTAGCATAATACATTTCCGTCATTACCATTTGCATATCTATATCATTTGCATAACTATCCATGTAAACCATGAAAATACAAAACATATACATGCATAACATCATACCACAAATATATCCATACTCATAACACCATCATACAGAACCAAAAGCCATCATATATATATATACATGTTTCAATATACAAGTGTCTGTATATACAAACTGCACCATCAAAGAATGTATGTACAATCGGCTCTAGGCCTCATCATGATACAACATAATATACATAAACAAGGTAGCCCTAGTGACTATTGGTAGCTCCCTCTCTCTGTCCACTGCCACTGGGTCCTTTACCTAGTCCCCTATCTCTCTGTGGCCCCATCACTGATGCTATAGATCAATAGCCCCCTATCCTCTGTGAACCTTGTTGCTCTCCGAATCGGCAAAGGGTTTGCCAGCGCCAATGGACAGGCAGATTCAGCCAACAAATACAGGAGGTTGTGTGAGCTGCCTCTCCTTCACTTCTGGTTCTGCCGCTCCAAGGGGGGTATCCCTATAGCTAAAGATTTAACATTTGACTCACCCAATAGAAAGATTTAGCTTTACAACAATAGGCAGAATACTCTCATATTTGGACCAAGATTTGAGTGATAGATCACAAGGTTGGCAACTTTCTTGGACATATCTGATTGGTTATGGATGAGAGTATGCAGGGGTCCTAATCCTACTCCTACAACTAACAGGTTCGAAATATGAAAGGATTTGTATTAATGCTTTGGATGCAAGACAGGGGGTTTTGGATCATAACTACTACACAAGGGCAGATCGGTGCCTATCTTAGGGCAAGGAGTTAACTAGATGTATACAAGAGAATGATTTGCACTAGCATTCAAGTTTCAAGGGGTTAGATTTGGTGCTTGCCTTACAAACACCACCCAAGACTGAGTATTTAATTGTCTCTACTTACAAATATCCCAGCTGACATACAGCCTTCTTCATACTTAACCTAAAACAGTTTAATCCACTCCTTGAATGGATGTCAAAAGATCAAGCATGTGATACAAAAATCTATATCCTAGAATCTAAGAAACCCTTAGCAACTAGATTCAAAAGAAGGGATGCATACAACAAATGGAGACAAACAACTAAACACATGCAATAAAGCATTTTTTATACATAAAACAACATGAAACTGAACATATGTGCAAGGTGCACTCAAATGCAACTCATAAACTCCAAAAGAGATAGAACAGCCAAGAAATGCTCCGATCTTCGTTATTTTCTCCAAAAAAATTACCCAAGTCTTCAACAACCTGAAAAAATGAGTGACACAGTCCTCATATATAGCAAGGATGTGTACTCAGCAATTAATTACATGGTCTTCTCAAAACTTTGCCAGATATAATGCACCATCTGAATGGCACCTAAAACATTCAATGCTCCATGCAAAATAAGAAGGAAGAGTAGGTGAGAATCAGGGAATGTGCAGCTGACTAAAGATTTTCTTCTTTAATCAGGTAGTTGACTTGTCAATCGACTGATCATACCTTTGCAAGTCACCATTAATGGCCAACCTACTCACGGTTTCTTGGAATGCAGCAGCTTTGTGCTATGCAACTCTTCCTGCTTGAAAAACAGCTACAGATACAAAGAAAAACCTTTGCTGAAATTTTGAAATAGGACCGTCGATTTCCTCCTCATCGCCAAGATCTGTGGCTTCAAATTGCTTTGAAAAGTCATTAACCAATGAGATCACGCCACGTAGGCACCCTTTTTCTATCACTAACTTTTCCTTCATCCATTTTTCCTTTTTCGTCCATTTCTTTGTATATGTAGTTGCATGTGAGATTGTATATACATACAATCACCTGCATACAAAGGGCGGACCCCAAATCCTTATGAAACAAATTTGAAAGCACCATCAGGTCCAGACTTTGTATCTAATTCCTTTGTATATCGCACATGCAATGTACAATGCACATACAACTATGGACTCCAGCTCATTTATCAATCAGATTGAAAAAATATTCGAATCTGGCTTGTATCTTCCCTTTTGCACATCAGCCTTGTATATTGCATATACAACATGCAATATACAACCTGCAGACCCCAGAACTTTAAAAAACAATTTGAAATTTTAATCAGGTCCGGGCATTGTATGTTTGACCTTTTGCATATTAGCATATGCAAGCACCTCACCATACAAACTGCAGACTCAACGCTGAATTTGCTGAATTTGATTTGTCAGTCAGGTCTACCTTGCATATCGCTTTGTATATAACCAATGTATATTTCATATACAATGCGAAATATACAAATAAAAACTGCATACAAACATGCATGCAAACACTTCACCTTGGCATATACATGTGGCCTTTGTATATTTCTTTGTATATGACCCTTGTATGTGCTGACATACAATGCAAACATACATACAAGGAAAACATACAATCACCTCTCCCGGTATCAACCATAATGTATATTCCTTTCAGGTCCAGCCAATGCATCTCGGGAATGTCTATTGCACTTGTATATGCGATTGGTGGACCCACCTTTTGTATCTCCCCTTTGCACATTTCCTTTGTATATCAAATATACAATGCAGACATACAATGTAACCCGATGCACATTGCCCTTGTATCTTGCCTATGTATGTTTGCCTTGCATGCTTCATCCTTGTATCTTTCTCTTGTATCTACCCTTTGCATATGCAAACATACAATGGCAAATGTATATGTGAATATACATTCAAAAATGCGTACACAAATACCAAGCATGAAACTAAGAAATCCCTGCGATGGAAAATAATTAAAGCTTAAGGATTTCTGGGTTTTTCTGGGTTTTTTGCAAGGATTCTCCAAGAGAGATTTTGGGAAATTTTTCAAGACACAGCATGAGTATTTACAGAATTTAAGCTTTCTCTCCTTCTGTTTAGGCTTTCTATGATCGGATTTCTTTGATAGAAGGAGGGAAACAAGAATACCTTGGGGTAGGCAAAATGTGACAACAGATACATGAATACAATTGGAGGCTGAGGGACTTAGAAATTTGAGGGTTTAAATGAAAAGACCAATAGACTTTCAAGCTTGAAACCCTAACCCTAGGTGCAAGCACCAACAAACCTGAAGCTCTTGACCTACTCCTGAAGCTCAACTGCCTCTGCTCTGCTAGCACAATCCCATAATATAAGCCTCTATAGTACTCTGCCTCACCATATACTCTCTGCAACTCTCCCTGTACCTATGTCAACTGTGTGGCCAAATACATCATAGCCCCATCTGTACCCAATGCAGCGACTGCTCTATCCCACTCACCAGTCATCGCCTGTAACTGCTATACAACTGTATCCCTCTCTGTCCACAGAACATCCCTCTCATCCCTCATCACCTGTATCTATTGTATGGTTGTATCTCACTCTAATCTCATCATCTGCTCGCTCTGCCTAGCTGCATCTCTCTCTCTCTCTCTCTCTCTCCTGTCAACCTAGCCAGTGCACTGTCATCCTGCCCATCACCTCCCTATGTTCTCGCCTATAACTGAGCCTGGTATGTCTGTGCCTACTCTCTAGCATACCGCAAGCCAATCACTGCCTAATGTCTATCCAACTCCACTCTCCTCAATCTCATCTGTGCATGCTACCTCCATCTCCTCTCCTCTCTAATCCTCCTCCGTAGCTGCTAAATCCCAACATCATCACCTCCTAATATCTATCCCTAAGGCTATGCAAGTATCTAGGGCTACCCTTGCACCTGTCCCTGAACCTATATCCCTGGAGCTACTGGCACAATAGCCTATGCTGGTGGAGCCCATCATCACCTCCTCCTGACTGGTCTCTCCATCCCTATCTCTCCAATCTCTCCAACCTGTGTTAGCTGCGTCAGTCTCGCTGTCACCCAGTATGCATCATAATCTGGTAGCATGCCTGGATCAGCAGGACCCTGTCTCCACTTCCATACAACTGGCTATAGCCCCTCTCTCTCTGCCAAAGCTGTGTCAACCACCACCTCTGGCCCCCAATCAAAAACCTCCTACCGAGTCCTCCCAAAAATGGCATCACCAACTGGTACTGCCTGTAGCACCCCGAATTGTCTCAAAACCCTCTCAGACAAATAACGCTCTATAATATATATCCCGCGTCCAAATATATAACTAGCCTACCTAGCATAGACAAGCTTAGTATCCTCCTCATCCCATCTCTAACATCCTAGCCACAGTCTCAATGTAAACGTGTCCACCTCATCCAATATCTGCCACCAGTATACTAGTCCTCTGCGCTGCTGATATGTCAAAGCTCCTCTATACATCTAGCATAAGGCTCTCTTGCTACTGTCTCCACCCATCCATTTGGCCTCGTCACTGGAATATGCTCATAGGCCCATACATGCAAAACTGTGACTCCTGCCGACATACTAGCCCTGAACATATATGCACAATTATGCAGGAAATGATAGAGCTATCCTAGTACACACTCTGCCTATGCATATCTAGTCCCATATGATAATATCCCCTCCATCATTGTCCCCCATCCTACTAGGAATCCTCTCGCTCATCTATCTCCGACTAGCCATCTGATAATAGCTACTACCACTCGCTGCAACCTATCACATAGCTCCTCCATCCTCACCATCAGAATCTCTGAGCCCTCCACTCTAATGTCTGGTGTCCTGAACAATCTCCTGAATGCCACTGGACCCATATTAGGATCATAATCTACTTGGTCCCCATCAATAGGAACACGCAAAATTCAGAACACATCCTCCAGTGTGATCGTCGCCTCTCCTGTTGGTAACAAGAAAGAACTATGCTTGCTCATCCATCGCTCCATCATCGCTGTCATTAGTCCTTGATGTGCCTGCACCGGCTCCAATCTCGACACATGCTCTAATCCAAGGATCTCTAACACTAGCCGCTCCTCTGATCTAGTAATCTCACTAACTGTAAATCCCTAGGATGTGGCTCTCGTGATAATAAAGGTGGTAATACATCCTGCATCATTTCACTCATCATATCAGTCTCCTGCGCTTCACAATCGACAAAAACTTGACTGTTTCCTACTCTATTTGCCTTTATTTACTGCAAGTGACTCATTTTTCTATATGTGCCTATCTGCTACTTACATGCAAACCATTTTACTACATGCATTCCTTTCTAGTCTACATGCAACCTATTTTCCTTATGCGACTGCTTATTGACTAAGAGCGAGCTATATGTCTCTATGCACATACCTTTTTCCCCTAAGCGATCTATTTCCTATAAGCGAGCATATTTTCCTTCTAAGTGAGCTGTACTTTTATATGCACCTACTTTTAGCCCATAAGCGACCTACTTTTATCCATATGCACATTTTGCCTATATTTTGTCTAGCCGATTGGATGCGACCTATTTTTCCATACGCAACTAAGCCATGCCTATAAGTGACCTCAACTACCCTATGCGACCTATTTTTCTCCCTAAGCGACCCACATGACCTATCCTAAAACCTAGTCGCTTCTGGTGACGTGTGTGCATTTATGACGCTTCTAGCCTCTCAAAATCATGCTTTTAGCAAAAGTTTCGATACATACCGGTGCACCTGCTCCCTCTGGTCATCCATGTGTCCTCACTCGCTCGGTACAATGGTCTCTGCATGGAATCACCATCCTGATAGCTCTCAAACTCTCATCGCACAACACCTCTAAGGAGCTCTTGATCTCTCTAGCTTTCTGAACATAAATGAGTACAAATGAGCCTATTTGCCCTTTGGTGCAGGAGCACCCGTACATGATCAGGATATAGGATAATTGTCCACATGATGACAGGACATTAGTCTATTTTTAGTATGTTTGACTTCATCATGTAATAAGGTCCATTGGACCGATGCTATGTATTAGTTCAGCCTAGGAGTGTGTGTAGGCAGTTAGAGATCAGTTAGAGATCGTGATCAGGTCGTCTGAGCTGTCCTCTCTCCCAGCCGCTTGGAAGCTCCCAGCCGCTGGGAAGTGAGTTGGTAGTACTCGAAGGACTTTGCTATATATACCTTCGATCTGTTAGGGTTTAGAGATTATATAGGGATGTTATGTTATGATATGTTAGTTGTGTTATGGTGTTGTGATTGAGTTGAGTTTCAGGGGGAACAGTCCAGATATTGTGAAGCACTGTTGTTTGACAGAATTACAGAAATAGGACATTTGAATTTCAATTGAATAAGATCTCATCATTTGCATTATCTGATTTTATCAGCTGTATCTGTTTTGATTTCCTTTCTGTTTGCAAGTTGATGGGTTCCTTCAACCCTTCCACCGGTTGATCCTGTGAATCGGTGCAATGGTCCTGTATTATAGTTTAGTTTGCATTTGTGTTTTCTGTTTATGCATTGCACTGTTCAAGAGATCAATTGGTAGCATGTTGTGAATCAGCCTAGCATCCTCATGTGCTAGGTCTAGAAAGATAGGCTGTTAAATTTTGGTTTGAAGGTGATCCGGCCTGATCATCATATTGTCTTTGTGAAATTATGCGGTTCTGAGTGTTTGCATGCAGCGGACGGATATACAGGAGTCTGCATGTGCGTTCCCAGTCAGAGCAACTCGCATCGTCATCTGCGAATACATCGCCATCAGGATCGGGTCATGAAACTGTTGAAGTTTGCATGTTGCAATTGCATCAGGATGTTCTAAGTCAGATATATACTCAGTGTATATATCATCGTCAGGATCATCTCTCGGGTATGCCCATCATCCGCATATCGCTAGCAGATGCGGGAGTGAAAGTTCAGTTTTTTTTGACTAAGTGTTGAAGAGGTCATCAGGATATTGTGTGACATCATCGTCATCAAGATATGACGTCATCGTCATCAGGATATTGAGATATCCCCCTATGCAAGTTTATCCTGCTGTCGCTAAGTGTTTAGGTACCGGCGTAGGTCCTCGGCAGAAAGTTGGGTTAACATCATCAGGATGTTTCAATCGAACCGGATAAATCATATCATGATGCTGTTGTTTGTATAGTCGGCTATCGGGGCATCGAAGGGAAGGTGCTGAAGTTGTCGTCATCAGGATATTTGGAACAACCGGATATTTGATATCCTGCTGACGAAGGGAGTGTTGCATATCATGATGATGCCGATAGAGTTTGGCGCCCGATGAACAGTGCAACAGGAGGATGTTTGCGCTCGTTGAGTATCATGATGATGATGATAGGCGACAGGCGGAGGAGGTGAACAGTAGTCGGCAGGAGGATAATTCTGCTCGTCCGAAATATGATGATGCTGTTGGTGTCTGTAGGAAATATGATGATGATGTTGAGCCGATAGGGATTTTTGTCATGCTGTTTGTATTATTGGCTCCTCCTTCCTGTTAGTAAGCTCCCGTTGCATTTTACCTCTGCATCACCCTTGAAGGACCTACTTATAGCCCTTGCCCAAACCCTAATTCTTCTATACCGCAGCCTATTTTCTTCTTAACATCCCTTTTCTATCCCACCCATCCCCGTTTTCTTCATATCCACCTTGTTTCTAGCCTTTCATCTTATCATGAGCCAACCTAGCCCTTCCTAGTTAGCCTAGTTTACCTCTTGAAGGGGCATCACCTGCCAGTTACACTAGGGCATAACCTTGGTTATCAAGCAATCATCGTATCTTCTTTGACACAACACTCAAATGAACATTGTATCAAAGAGGGGCAAAATGTAGACACCCAAAATTGACCTAGTTATCATTAGCATTCAAATATCGCATTAGCTATCATATGCATTTGTCTAACACACTTGAGCAATTTCCCTAACACACTTATTTCTTCTATTAATTAAATAAATTTATATTTATTTAATTAATTCATTAGCTATTTCTTCTATTTTCTTCTAAGCTATAATTAAATAATCTTTAATTATTTAATTATCCTATTTCTATCTATTTTAATAAAATAAATCTTATTTATTTAATTAAAAAAATCCCTTTACAAATCCCACTTTCCAATTAATTATTCTTATCATTTATCTCAAATAAGCTAACATGCGATCCTCTTTCATTTAAAAAAGGTAAGTGGTACTACATCTTTTATTCAATATCTTTCACATGTAGTATTTTTTATGTACATGGTCACACATAAGCCTTAACTTTCCTCCACTTGTCATTTACACATTCATCTATGATTATCCTTTTATCTTAGCCATTCACATAGCCACCAAATCTCTACCGTTGATTGATTTTGGTTGAGGTCTATATAAACACCCTCTCATTCGATACTACATCCTATCTAGCATTCACATAGCGTCTACATTATCGTCTTGAGCATATTAAGCATTTAGCATCCATTTTAACATCCATCTATCATTTTATTATCATCCATCCATCATGGCATCTTTTATCTTCATAATTGTTCATTGTTGAGAAGCAATCAACATCATAAACAAGGAATCAGATCTAGCTAATATTGTTCTTGAATTGCATGCTTTTGATTTCATTTAGATTAGATTATTTGATGATGGTAGGGTTAGGTTTTCATGGCTATGCTTGATCTTATGGACCTAATTTTTACCTATCACACTTTGATATCAGTTTCATTAGAATCATCATCTTGAATTAGAAGCATCTATTCTGAAAAAAGAGATTAGGATGAAATGGAACCACCACAAATATAGTGTTTAGTGTACATAAGTTATTTGTTTGTAATAGTTAAGCAACTAGAGGGAGCCTCCCCTTGCTAAGAGGAGATACTTTTTCTCATCATAGCTGTGGCTGATATAACCATTTTGCCATTAGTGAGTTAACAGAAAAATATATACCCAACAAAACTGATTAAGTGGCATCTACATTATGCCTGAGTTCAGTTCCATTGAAGTGCAATAAATCTCCTCTGCTCTGCTCTACTTTCACTTCGCACTTATCTTTGTATCTTCATATCATCATCAATCATTCATGACTTCATTACATGTATTTATACAATTCATCAACCTTGGAATGAACATCAAGGTCGGTATTACAATCATCAACCATGGGAACAATCTCCAAGGTCGGCATACACACATACATTAGAATAGGTCTGGACCTAAATGAATTTGTGAAGGAAAAGAATGAATGTGGGCCACACCAAGCCTTAGCTAGGACTTAAATCCAATCTTCCATGCAACAACAGGCTTTACAAACTTCAAAGCACATCCGTAAGTAGTGAAAACAACCAAGTCAGTCAAAACTGGTTCTAACACTAAGACCTTTAGGAACACGCTTCATCCATGATCCAAATTATACTTTATGGGCCAATCAAAAAGAAGGAACATGATCTAGAGGCATCCACAGGCATGTTACAATAATCAAGAGCTTCCGCACACCCCCAAACATTCTATCCAAAAGATTGTTCAAACTAGAGAACTTAAACATTACTGTCGGCCACTGTCATAAAGGAAAGATCACTTCCAGAGTACCAAATCATGAACCATTTGAACTGAAGGCACATAACATCATTAAAAAATTAATTCCAGAACTGTAGACTGTAAAACTTAAATGTGGAGAAATGCAGAGAAGAATACATTCTCCCTGTCACCATTTAGCACTCAGAAAAACAATTTTTACTCTGGTGAACAAAACTCACTCAAATCTTCATACCAGAGGCTCAAACTTGAAACATAGCAACTACAAACATCCCTTATCATATCTTCCAAACCATAGACAAAGATATTTAATCTACAGGATATGCAGAGCAAAACACTATATCGTTCTTCTCAGACACTTGCTCAAACTCATTCCAATAATTTCTTTAGATGTTGACTTTAGGTGTTGACATCAATGACAACACTTATTGTTTATAGTTTGCAACAATCTCCCCCTTTGTCATTGATGGCAACACATGATGTGAAAAACCATCAAGACAAACAAAGTTACTTTGTTTCTTTGCTTCCCCTTACTTTATGCTTTCTCTGGTTGCAACTTTTCCTTAAGTTTTTCACATGAAGTTCTCTCCCCCTTTGACATCAATGGAAAAGGGTGCCAGACCTTTTCTCTTTCTTTAGTTATCAAGGCTCAATTCAGATCTTATTAATACTACACTACTCCCCTTTTCAGAAACACTACAACACTTACTACTCTTTATTAGGAACTCATATTAGCAACATCTACCTACTCCCCTTGAGAGGTAGGATTTAACACATCAATCCAGATCAAAGAATGAGACTTTGGGCACCACTGGATTGATATACTGATCAAAACTGGAATTACTCTTTCACTCCCCCTAACTGCAACAATTAGTTCTCTACTTTCTTCCCTTAAAAGTTAGCTTTCACATTAGTTCAATTAGCGATGTACTTCTTAGACCTTTGTTATTAATCCTTCACTTTGTCTCTTCATGTTGAGGCATCAGCATCAATCCTTTGGTAGGGAGAAAAGATTTTCAATAAAATCTCTCCCTGAGCCAGAGCTCCCAATTTACTTCCCAGATGAAGTATCTACACCAGAGGTTGGTGTGGATCTATCCTTAACCTCATTTACATCCTTCTTAATCTAGCTTTTGCTCATTTCCTTCTTGGTTTCTACTAGATCAACCTTGCTCTTTCCTTTATCTTCCCTCTGCTCTATTTTCCTTTTATCTGTAGGATTATTTCTTTTCACATTCTTGCTTCTATGGAATTTTGCAATATGTCCAAGTTTATTGCAATTATAGCAAAAAAAATTCCTCTATCCTTGGTTCCTTCCATTGATTGGATTAATTCTTGATCTGCATTAGTTAGCCATATGCCCAGATCTATTGCATGTAAAGCATTTTCCATTGAAAGATTGAGTATTCCTTCTATTGTTGAAACCATTCCTTATCCGACTTCTACATTCATTTGCTCTATGACTAATTCTCTTGCATGTAAAGCACTGACCAGAGAAAGATGGAACATTTTTGCTCCTGCATTGAGTAGCCTTGTGACCAAATTTACTACATGAATGACAATAACCATTGAAAGATGGATACCTTTGAGCATTTAGTTTCTTGACATGTGGTCTTCTTGATCTATTCCTTTGATCCTGATTCTATTTGCCTTTGTCCTCCTTGACCTCAACATTCTTCTCTTGACCTGTTCTAGAACTTTCACCTTTCTCAAGTCTCACGCCTTCTTTGTCATCAAGATTTTTCTGACTTGCCATTGCCATTAATCTATCAAATCTTGCAGCACTCACACTAAGTTTGTCTTGTTGAACCCATGAATGTTTTAGATCAGCCTTCAGATCCACAACTGTTTCTTCAAGCTTTATGCAGTCTTTAGTTTTGTCTTTTAGACATTCCTCAATTTTTTCTTTTTCTTCATTTACTAACCTCAATTCTTCACTATCCTTTTGAGTCTTTGCTTAAGCTCCCTGATTTGCTTTCTTAACTCTTTGATATATTCATTTTCTTCTGTCATGTTTTCCTGTAAGTCCATTATTTCTTCTTTAGATTTCTCAAGGTCTTCAAGAGAAATTTTGGGTTCTTCACTATCAATGGACAGACATTCATCTTCTGGGGATTTTATATTATTGCAGGCTTCAGTCACTGATTTAGATTTAGCATTGGCAAATAAACACAAATTTATTTGTTCTTCAGTAGCTTTGTGTTCTTTCACTTGATATTAATAGTCTTCTTGTACTTTATTCTGTAATTCCTTTACTTTCATCTCATCTTCTTCTCTAGTATATACTTCCCATCTTTTTGTATTTTCCTCTTCTTTGTAAGGGAACCTATTTGAATCTGATACATATTTATTGACCATTGAACACTTCTGTATGTCTTCATCAATCTTGACACTAGCACTCTCAATGATCTTTCTCAATCTCTTATTGTAGCATTAGTAGGCTTTACTCTTAGTAGAGTAGCCAAGGAAAATTCCTTCATCACACTTAGCATCAAACTTGCCTAGCTCTTCTTCTCTTTTGATGTAATATTTGCTTCCAAAAACTTTGAAACATTTCACTGTAGGAAATCTTCCATACCACAATTCATAAGGAGTTTTAGTACCATTACCTTTGACTTGAACTCTGTTTTGAACGTAGACAACGGTATGTATAGCTTCTCTCCAATATACTTCCGGTAGGTTAGCTTCCTCTATCATTGTCTTTGCAGCTTCTTGATCAGTCCTGCTCTTTATTTCCATCACTCTATTCTTTCCAGAGTTAGATAGTTGTCTCTTTATCCCATGAGTCTCACATAACTTATTGAATTCATTAGAGGTAAACTCTTCTCCTTTGTCATACTTCAAACATTTGATTTTCATTTTCAACTCATCTTCAACCATTGTTTTGAAGGCTCTAAAAGCATCTAGAACTTTTGGTCTTTCTTTAAGAAAACTAACCCAGGTCATTCTAGAATAATCATCAATAAAGAACATAAAATACTTGTCATCATGGAAACTTCTTACTTTTATGGGACCACAAAGGTTTGTATGAACTAATTCCAATAGTTCAGTTGAATATTTTTCTTCATCCTATAGGCTTCCTCTTGCTTGCTTATCAACTTGACAATTTTTGCAGATGATATTATTAGAATATATAATCTCTAGCAGATCTTTTACAACTTGAGTTGAGCTTATCCTTACTAGATCATCAAGATTGATATGATATAGTTTCCTATGCCAAAGCCAACTTTCACTGTTCTGAGTCATGGAGCAAATAATGTTACCTTCTCTGAGATGATAAAGATTTCCTTATGTCCTTTTTCCACCAGCTATTACAGCTCCAAATTTTTCTCCAATTTCAAAAGCATCATTCTGAAATACAAGACTGTATCATTTTTTGCACAATTGTCCAACACTCAAGAGATTTTGCCTTAACCTTTCAACATAAAGAACATCATTAGTATGTTGTTTTCCATCAAGACTAATTGATCCTTTTCCACATATTTTAGTAGTACAGTTATCTCCAAATCTAACTAATCCTTCATCATACTTCCCAAAATCAATAAACTTACTTTTGTCACTAGTCATATGATTTGAGCAGCTACTATCAATAACCCAATAATTCTTTTTTCTTGAAGCATATCTTCACTATCAGTACTTACCTCTAGATCAAGACATTTCTCATTATTGTAATTGACATCCTTTGAATTAGTGAAAAAATGTCACATCTCATTTTTATGGACAATACTATTATTTTAGATTAATGAACATTTACCATCGTTGATTTACTTTGAGAAATTTCAAATGTGTGAAAGTGATTATTATGAAGATATATTGGAAAATTGATTTACTTGTTAAGTAATATTGATGTAAATGCAATGATTTACTTCAGCTATCTTTTGGAGACGCTAACCTATTGATGTCGAGTTGAGTGCGAATGAATGTAGGTACTCGTCGAAGATGAGAGCATGGTTGAGGTAGAGGTGTTCTAGCCACTTAGCAAGAACTGATGGATGGATTACCCTGATGCAATCACACACATCACATAGTTGCATATGCATTATTAAATGGCTTTTATTGCATTAATGCATGGTTATTAATCATTTTTGAATGCATGATGTGATTACTTAAATTTAATGTCTTTCTAAATTATGTTTGAATGGTGTATTATATTTAAATAAGGAAATATATATGATTGTATTTTAAATTAAATAATAAATATTGTCTTTATTTTCATAATTATAGATGTTTGGAAGACAATATGTCCATTAGATTAAACAATTATGTCAAATTATGATAGATATATATTATATTTATATTCTTGATTTATTGTGATTGTTTTTATAAGATAATAGTTAAATTATATTAAAACAACATTATTATATTTAGAAAAAGAATGAAGGAATTAAAATTATTCCCTGTCATTCATGTGATAGTAAGATACATAAAATATATTACTTTATTGTTTTAAATGGAATGGAGAGCCTTTTAATCGATCGATGAACATGCAAATTAGAGGAGACTTCAGTTGTGAAATCAAAGACTTCAGTTTCTAAACCAAAAATCATGCATCGCCAAAAATAAGAAAAGGGTTTTTTTGTTAAAAGAGGCAGATCTAGGCAGAGAAAAAATATCCACGTTTATGTAGCAGAAGAAACTTATTTTCCTGAGCGACAGGAGCAAAAAGGATTTGTAGCGACAGTAGAGAGAAAGGGAGATAGCAACAACAGCGACGAATATTTCACCAATTGGTGACTTATCCAGGTTTTCATATGGTTTTCCTTGCATTATAAAAACATTGATTTAGGCTATTGTTAGATGGTTTTATCTGCTGAGTGGTGGATGAATGCATTTGTTGGGTCATTCCTTGTTTTTACTGGCTGTCCCTATTTTGCTGGCCACTTATCTTTTTGCCTGGCCATTTTGCTAAGGAAATCGCTTCCTTGCTGGCCGTTGACCTTCCTTATGGCTGACTTGACTATTCTTGGGCAGTCTGGAATCACTTAATAGATCAACCCTTGTTTTCCTTGCTTGTTGTGTGCACTTTGTTTTGACCGATCATTGGTTTTCATGATATGGTGTTTGCTTTACCTTGTTAAACTTTGACTGCCAGAAACCAGGTTGTTTATCTCTGTTACTATTCCTAGCAAACATTATTATTCAAATCTTTATTTTTTACTGCTGAAAACTATAAATCGACCTCCAGATGGCTGTTAGATAACTCTCTATAAAACATTACTATGACTGTATTCTTTCATATGCTGGTTGAAATCAACGATAGACTAGAAAATTGACCTCTTTATTAATGAACAAAACCTCTTAAAAATAGACAAAACTTATATTCCTGTAGTTTCTTTTGCAGTATTACTTGACTATAGTTAATCCATTGTTGTCTCTGTGGACTAAGAAATTAGATCCTGTAGCTGCCTTCCTGACTGCAAACTTCACATATTCCTATAGTTGAACATATTAAGCTTGTAACTTTGTTTAAAATTCATTGAAATCAGTGTGTTCATTTAAAATAGAGATAGTAGAATTACTATATTATTTTCCTGTCAATGCTGATGCTGAAAACCATTTACATTTATATTTATGGATGAAACTAAATTAAAACTTTGTTCGTTGTTCACTGTCTTTATTCCTGCAACAGTTCTTGTCGCAACTGTGGCAGGAAGTATGATTCTATTGTTTTCATTATTTTTAAAACTTCCCGTCACAAGAATGACAGTAAGTAGATTCATATTTTAGAATGACTATTCTTAAAGAAGGTTTTTATTGTTTAAAACTTCCTGTCACTGTTATGACAACAAGATGAAAATATAACTTAGAAAGGCTTTTCATATGAAGATTGTGATCATATTCTGGATTAGATAATATATCTATTTGAATTACTTATGAGTGCCATTGTGTAAGAAAAGATGAATGATTTAATTGGAAAAGTGTAATTCCTTAAATGATGTTTGGGAAAGGGACTATTATTGATTTATTGATCAACTTTGATTCTTTTTATTTGTTATTTTTCTTGCTTATTGGGGAAAGAAGTAGATTTTCATATAGGAATGTTATTGGGTTACTTTTGGGACTAGGATGCCAAATGTGGATATTCAGAGATGGCTTTTCCTCTTTTCGAGAATTGAACCAGGTTATAAATGATTAGATCTAATCACAATGACATTGAAATAGATGTTTATTGTCTAGAAAACTTATTTATTGATATCGCTGCCACATCTGATTGTGAGAAAATTTGTTTTTCATACTTAGAATTGCACATTCAGACATCAGGGTTGCATTGGGTGTTCCCTCATGCTAGTTGTTACTAGGTAGCTAGACATTTTGCACAAGGCTGGGTTTCCTTTGTTTCATGATGGGATTCGGGGAAGTGTAAATACTTCATGGTTGGGTGGAAAAGCACCTGGGCCATGTTCCCGTCTCTCGGCTTGCAGGTGGTGGACCACTTGGTTTGTGCAGTTGAAGAGTGTATTGTTTTATTTATTATTGTTAGACATGTTGATTTTACCTTATATTGGATGTATTATGGCATGTTTGCCAATGAATTTATATATAATATTTTATAGTGCTTGTTACCTAGATTAAGCATGTGAATATGTAAGATTTAATGAAATTGAGATTCATACTTATGTGATTATCTTTTATTTGAGATATTGTGATTAAGTCGATTAATTACACCTTTTACCTTTGAATGTTGTATCTAAGTGGATTATTACATCTTTTTATTTTGGTTATTGCGATGTTGTATTTAAGTGGATTATTTACTTCATTTACTTTTGAGTTGGTTTAAATGCTTTTACATGACTTGTGAGGCTTTACATTTGGTATCAGAGCTCTAGGTTTAACACTAGGGCCTTTGTTTTTGGGACTATTGTGCTACAGTTGCAAACTTGATACAGATTATCCTTCATGAATACTAGAAACATTGATCGTGTTGACAGATTAGGAAGTAGTCGAGGTAAAGGATCACGCGGAGGTGCATGTGGAGGTGCTCGTGATGGTCAAATTGCTAGGGATTGTGGAGATGCTGGTAATGACCAAGATGGAATATTTGATTGTATTCTTGATCTCTTGACCTGACAGGACACGAGGATGAATACTCTTGAACAGGAGATCAGAGGAATTCCTAGAGGGCTGAATGCTAATGAAAACCCAAGGATAGAAGTTCTAGTTCCTGAAGTTGGAGCTATTGCTAATAATCAAGCAAAGATAGTGGAAGAATTGGGGAAAGACCTCAAGAAAGTATCATCGCCAAGATTTGATGGAAAGACAATTGGAGATGGAGCTAAGTCCTGTATAATAGAAATGGAGAAATACTTTGGACTCTGAAACCTTTCAGATCAAATGAAGGAAATGTGGGGATCTTATTAGTTGACTGGTGAAGTAACAATAGGGTGGGATAATGAGAAGGCAGATAAGAAGCTATTACCTGGTGAAATAACTTGGGAGATTTTCTTGCAACTATTTAGGAAAAGATGGTTACCACAATTATTCTTCAACAAGAAGATAACAGAGTTTCAGAATTTGATTCAAGGAGGTATGTCTGTAAGCATTTATTGGGATAGGTTTTCTCATCTACTTAAGTATATTCCACAGTATCAGACAGATAAGAGATTTTAGAATAGAAAGTTTATTTTAGGATTGAAGCCACAGATTGGAGCTGAGGTAGACATTCATAACCCACTCACTATGGATGCCACTTTTGAGAAAGCAATAAAGAAAGAGCAAAGGTTGCAGAAAACAACCAATTACCACAAGCAAAGAGATGCCAAGTTTTCAAATAAGAAACTACAAAATAATTAGTAGAACTATCAAAAGAATAACAACCAAGGAAATAATAGACAGTTTAGGAATCTAAAGAGAGGCAATAATTCTCAGGATGGAAATGGTGGAAACAAAAGAAGTGGCCATAACAATAGAAAAACCAATCAGAGGGAAAGAGCTAAAGGACCGAGAGCACCTAAGGGTGGATGTTACAACTATGGAGGAGAGCATTATGCAAATGCATGTTCACATAAAAGAGGAAATAAGAATCAGCAAGGAACACCGTAACATCAGATTCATGCCATAGTGGATAATCAGCAAGCAGATTTTCAAGAAGCACCTATTTAGTTCCAAGGTAAGCTCTATGGACTACTTGTTTCTATTTTAATTGATACTGGTGCCACAGAATGTTTTGTAGATCCTAGAGTAGTATCTAAGTTATCTATTAGACCTAGACATATGGAAAACTCTTGGATGGTACAATATGGCAATAGTGCAGAAAAGAGGGTAGACTCATGTCTAGCATGCAGTGAGTTAGAGCTTCCTAGTTTTTAGACGAAAGTAAATCTTTATGTAGAACCTTTAGGCTCTTATGATGTAATTCTAGGAATCAATTGGTTAAATGAACATAAGTCTCTAGTAAACTGTGAAGACAAGGTTGTTAGATGTTTGGATGACTATTGGTAAACAGATTTGTCACCGTGAAAATAACCTTTAAAAATGACCCGTTGCCCTTTGAGCGGTGACTAAATTGTCCCAATAGTTGGAGAGATCATGACAGAGCAACAATCTTCCTCTGCATTTGAGAGGGGCAGCTCCCTCATATGATGGGGGTATTTGTGGTTTTTGTGTACTTTTTTCCTTAAAGTACAAAAAGGAAGAAAAGTAAAATAACAGGAGAAACGGGCATGTAGAAACCCTCGTGGTAGATGTATGAAAACCAACAGGAGTTTCACAATCTAATTGAAAAGTACAAGGGGGTTTCACCACAAAGCTAGAAACCACTTTCCTAAACTCCATGATGAATCTCATGACATATATGCAACAACGATGAAGAAAGATGGCAAATCTCAACATACAAAGAGATAATTTATCTAAACACTTTCAAATCAGGATACTGAGACATGATTGTACTTTATCACCCCAATTGCATGCTCTAATGGATAACTTTGATTTACACAAATACATAGAAAGATCACCAATTTGATGTACGGGAAACTAGTAATCATAACTCAAAAATACATCAAGAACATACGAACTGAAATGCATTCTTCATTATCTTTTCAAAATTATATAATTCCAAAGTAAACTATACAATGTGTAAGACCAAAAATATTCCAAGAAGTTTCTTCATAAGTTCCCTCTTAAAAGCTCTCTCTAAAGAGTCCCCTTGTTTTACATTTGAAATAGCCTTGTATTTATAGGCTTCTTCCATAACCACCTAGTAACCAACTTGTAACTAACCAGTTCAAGTAACTACCTTTTTCGAAAGGAAACCTAATTTTGAACTTTTAATTACAATAAGTGAAACAAGTCACTTTTCAAAATGGTAGTTTTCAAAGATACAACTTTCAAGCTGTGAATTTGAAAAAGTTACTTTCTATCTCTATCCTACTCCTTTCTGGTAGTCATCTCTTCAATTGTTTCTTGACATCTCTTTCCAAGTTCTTGAAATATGGTAGATGAAATCGGTCTGCTAATTCTGCATAATAATTGCCATAAAGAATCATATATGTATTGATGGGGATTCAACAAAGTGGTAGCTTCGTATCCACTAGAATACTCATATCCTACTCAACATGATCACTACTCCCAATACTTGAATTTATGGAGAGATAAATCTGACGATCATTTGAAGCGACAACAACCATATGTATCCATTGAAGACACAATTGAAAGTGAGACAAAAAGATGTCTTAGGCAAGCTAGGGGCTACCCTAATTCCCATCAGTTGATCACCTGCATGACGAATATCTCCAAGACTACTCAAATCTCTTTTTCCCACAATTTGTTCAAGAAGACCATCTCCTTCTTCCCAATCATGAATCACCCTCTCACTAATAAATTAGCCTCTATCTCATTGACATTCTCATCATCTTCTAGTAGCCTTCCAAATCCCTCTATAAATTCTTGACCATCAGTTGCATCTTCCATTTCTTTAAGGCGACCTCAACATATCCATTTGATGATTGATACTCACTTTCATGGTTTAAAATATTAGGACTAGATATGGTTCCATTATCTCATCTTACTCCCATGCCAGAAAACAACTCCATAGGATTAAGATTTTGAAGAATTTGGTATTATAGCCACCACATCATATCACCAAATCACCAAACACACATTTTTCATTCACTTCACTAAGCATCATCAACAATCTCCAAAAGAACAATGCATTTGATTGAAATGATGAAACTGGTTTACCTTTCTCACAACAATTACTCTTACAACAATCTTTTAAATAAACTTAGTTGTAATTTGGTATTCGATACACACTCAAATTTTTTGACAAGTCTAAGATGTTCCAAACCAAATGTAATTTCTAACTTTTCATAATGGTGACAAAATAATTATTTTTCCTTCCCTTAGACATCATCAAGTAAATACCTTGAATTTTGAAGATACCCAACCCTCAAGGTGATCAAACTTCATAATAGCCTAATTGCGGATACTTTAATATCACCCTCCAACTCAACTAGGTCTGCATTAAAAATAGGCTGCCCTATAATTCTGGTGGTTCCAAGTAATCTGATAAAGGTTTGCATGTAGTGTTGTTGATTCTTTCCATCCAAAGCAGCTGAATAAGAATGGGTGCATTGTCTTCTTTCCTTCCAAAATATATCTTGCACCTGAAGTTGATGAAAGAAGAAGATGGTAGTGCATATATTAACCAACACATGTTAACGGTCCCATCCACTATGTAAAGATTATCTTTATGGAGGGATTTCATTTGCATGTATCCTCCAACCATTGTAAACCATGAAAGCATATTTCTTTGAGTCTTCTTGTCAAACGACTTGTAAATCTCATCTATTTTTCCACAATTTGATTGCATATCTATCAAGGCAATAGGAACTCCAACATCTGACAAAGATTTATGTTTATCATGCTTTGATAGATATTTGCACCTTACTCAGCATGTTGTAGGTACATGTAAATTGCAAAGATTCTAAATCCTTCTCAACAAATCGATCTTGTAAATATTTTGCAGTCATTGCATCACATGAGATTTCTTTGAGGCTGACCGTCAAATAGTTTTGGTGTCGAGTCTATGTTTCCACATTTTGTAGATATGTTTGTTAGTGATCCTCTATCTACAACAACTAATTTAAATCCACTTTCAATCATGCTTTGATGAATGTCCATGCCCTGTTGCAAATCTCCAATTTTGGCATCGGTCAAGATGATGCTGACACAGGCTATGGAATTTAGTTTTATACCTGCGAATTGCATTATTCATGTGGATTGTCTTTTCTTCCATAGTTTGCATGCATTCTCATCACAACATATCTCCCAAAGAATCCATTTCTTACAATCATTGCATTCCATGAAACCACATCTCTTTGAGGCATTCTGTCAAACAGTTCATGTGGCCTATAAATGCTTCCACGTTTTGCATTCATTATTGCCAGAGCAATTCAAACTATTATATCAGATAAAAATTGTCGTTTCATTATGCTTTAATGGATGTTCATAGCTTGTTGAAAGCTCCCATTGGGAGGATGCTTGGCAACGTGGCGATATCTGGATTCACACCCACCGATTCCATTTGCTTGAAAGTTTCTAATGCTTTTTTCAACAAGTCCATGCCATTATTGCACTTGATGATACCACATTTCTTTGAGTCATTTGGTTAAATGGTTCTTATGCTTGGCATATGAGTTCACATCCACATATATGTCTATAGAGCATTGACAAAAATTTCTCTCGCTATTCTTTTATGGGCGCGGGACAGGAAGAATGCTGGTAGATGTTTCTCTGACACCTTTACAATGAATCCACTTTGTTCATATCCTGCAATCATGAGATTACATCTCTTTGAAGAATGCTGTGAAAAAGTCCATCAGATTTGTATATGCTTCCAGAGTATTTGCAATGATAAATATTTGATGAAAACCCTCATTCCGTAATATTTTGATAGACACCCATTCGTTGTTAGAAATTGTCCATTTTTTGCAGTGACTAAGAAGGAATTATGTTAAACTTTATAGCAACCGAATGTATTTTCTTGACAGTTTTTAAAGCCTTCACAACAAATAATGTTTCGTGTGCATCTTGTGAGCATTGTATTCTTTCAGAAAATGACTCACCGATCTTGTCTATGCTTATGCAACACAACCCACACAATTGCAACTACGTAACTGATAAAACTTCCACTCTTTGTTTCTAATGGATACTGAAATCCTAGTCTCAAAACATCCATTTTGATCGCAGTTCCCTAAGAATTTCAGAAGCTATAATAACTACCTCCTTCATCTATCACCCTGTCCAGACTATTTCACAAACTCGTTGGCCTTTTAAACGATTATTAAAACTTATTAGAATGACTGATGTATAATGAATTCATTACATGAAGATTCAGCTCCTTAAGTAGTTATAATAACTACTTATTTCTTGATGGTTTTAACTTTTGAAACCACTCATATCATCTGATGATAAAATCTAGTCTTCTTTGTCGGGATTACATTTTGAAGGTCATTTCAAAATCTTTCATCTGGAGGTAGTTATAATAACCACTTAATTATTGCTCCTTTTGAAGATACTTCTCAACTAACAAGTTATGACTTAGCTTTTGGTTAGCAAAAAGTAAAAGTACACGCAAACTTAGCAGAAAGCAAAGGTTAATACGAGATTTGCAGAAAATGAAAGCAGACACAAAGTTAGCAGAAATTGAAAATCAGTGCAAACTTTGCGAAAAAGGAAAGTTGACGCAAGCTTAGCGAAAAATGAAAGTTGACGTAAAATTATTAAGTTGTTTCAATGTAAAATTTGACTTGGAAAGCTTCAATGGAGAGAGAGAATGAACATGACAACTTATGACATCTTGATAACAAGTTACCGATTTGATTGACATGCACGACATTGGTGAATTGTAACCGAAAAGATGACTTGGCACTGGGATTTGGTGCATGATCAGATTTGGTCTTTTGGACACAAGAAGATTAAATTTTGACGTGCAGAAATAGGGTCAATAATGACCTAGGGAACCAAGTGGAAATTATTGGATCTAAGAGACCTTTAGAGCTTAGACAAATCTCACCTATGCAATTGAAGAAAGCCAAGAGGAGAGGATGTGCCATTTTTGTTGTCCGAGTAAAGGACCTTGACAAAGAAGAACTAGTGTTTAATGACTATCCAATCCTATAGAGTTGATAGAGTTGCTACTGAAGAGAGAATTTGACTTCTTAATTGACTTGCTACCAGGGACTGAGCCAGAATCTAAGGCACCCTACAAGATGACTACTACATAATTGTATGAACTTAAGGCACAATTGCAGGAGTTGTTAAATCAAGGGTTCATTAGACCTAGTGTGTCACCATGGGGCGCACCGGTTATCTTTGTAAAGAAGAAGGATGGTACTTTGAGATTATGCATTGATTATAGGATACTTAACAATGCTACTATAAAGAACAAGTATCCACTTCCAAGAATAGATGAGCTCTTTGATAAGATGAAAGGAGCAATAGTGTTCTTGAAGATAGACCTTAGATCCGGATATCACTAATTGTGGATTAAGGATGAGGACATCTCTACAATAGCTTTTAGGACTCGATATGGTCACTATGAGTTCACAGTAGTACCATTTGGGTTGACTAATGCTCCGACAGCTTTCATGAATTTGATGAACAACATTTTTAGAGATTGTTTAGATGATTTCATGTTGATCTTCCTTGATGACATATTGATATACTCTAAATCAGTGGAAGAGCATGAAAGGCATTTGAAAATTGTTTTGCAACATTTGAGAGAAAGAAAGAATTATGGTAAACTATCTAAGTGTACATTCTTTCAAGATAAAGTGCACTACCTTGGTCATGTGATCTTAGTAGAAGGGATTGCAGTTGATTGTGAGAAGATAAAAGTGATAATGGAATGGCCTACACCACAGAATGTGACATAAGTTACAAGTTTTATGGGACTTGTAGGTTACTATAGAAAGTTTGTGGAAGGTTTCTCAACCATAGCAGCACCAATTACCAAACTACAAAAGAAGGGTAAGAAGTTTGAATGGATAGAAAGGTGTGAGCAAGCTTTCCAAGTGTTAAAGGAAAAACTCACAATTGCTCCTATCTTGACCATACTAGATCCTAATGGGCACTTTACAATTATAACAGATACCTCAGGGGAAGGATTAGGAGGAGTATTGATGCAAAATGAGCAAGTGGTTGCTTATGAGTCAAGAAAGTTAAAGCAATATGAGTTCAACTATGCACTGCATGATCTTGAGTTAGCTGCCATAGTTCATGCACTTTAGATGTGGAGGCATTATCTTCTAGGTAAGCTCTTTGAGTTAAAGATAGATCATTTAGGGCTCAAGTATATATTTACTCAACCTAACCTTAATGCACGACATAGAAGATGGTTAGAATTCCTTACTAAGTATGACTTTGGAATTGAGTATATAAAAGGAAAGGAGAATAGAGTAGCAGATGCTCTTAGTAGGAGAAGACATCTAGCTGCCATAGTTACCATGAGATCCAATTTGAAGTAGAAAGTGATTCATAATCTTCAAGGGGATTAGCATTTTGAAAGAGTAAATCAAGCTTTGGAAGTAGACCCTTTAGATCACAGGTTTGATGGTTATGTGATTGAATCAGATGGACTTTTGAGATTTCAAGGAAGGATATATATTCCTAACTCAGGAGAGTTGAGGAAGTTAGTGCTCAAAGAGATTCACAATGCACCTTATTCAGGTCACCCTAGAGTGATAAAGACGGTCAAAGGTTTGAAAACTTTATACTTTTGGCCTAGACTTAAGAGGGATGTGACATAATTTGTGGCTTGATGTTTGGAATGCCAGCGAGTCAAGGCCGAGCATGTGCATCTAGCAGGATTGTTGTATCCACATAGTATCCCTAAGCACAAGTAGCAAGTGATAAGCATGGATTTTATTCAAGGGTTACCTATGTCTAAGAATAGGCATGATGTCATCTTAGTGGTTGTGGATAAGTTGACAAAGGTAGCACATTTTATTCTGGGGAATCTTTCTGATGGTTCTATGGTCTTAGCTAAGAAGTTTGTTCAGGAGATTTTTTGATTGCATGGAGTGCTTGAGACGATCATTTCAGATCGAGACACTCACATGACATCTAGATTTTGGATATCTTAATGCATCTTTGGGTACAAAGTTGAATTTTAGTTCAGCTTATCATCCTTAAATGGATGGTCAGACAAAAAGAGTTAATCAAGTGGTAGAAGAGCTTCTCAAAATGTATTGTATGGATCAGTAGTATAAATGGGAGGAGTATCTTCCATTGGTTGAGTTTGCATACAACAATTCATACCGTGCATCTTTGGGAATTGTACCTTTTGAAGCTCTTTATGGGTGTAGGTGTCAAACACCTATCAGTTGGGATAAGGTGGAGGATAGATTAGTGATTGGTCCTGAAATGTTAAGAGAAATGGATGATCAGATGAAGTTGATCAAGGAGAAGTTGAAACAAGCTTCAGATTGTCAAAAGAGTTATGCAGATAAGAATAGAACTCCTAGACAATTTTCAGTTGGTGACAAAGAATTTTCGAGGGTTAGACCTCATAAGAGTTCAGTATCATTTGGAAAAGTGTCCAAACTTGCTCCTCATTTTGTAGGACCGTTTGAAGTTCTGGAAGTGATTAATCCTATAGCTTATATACTTGCACTACAAGATGCACTTGCGAGAATCCATAATATTTTTTATGTGTCTTTACTTAAGATTTATCATCTTGATGCGTCACATATTCTTGATTGGCATGCTTTATAGGTTCAGGATCCAGGAGTGGTGCTAGTGGAGCCCACTTGAATTCTGGGGAAGCGCAAAATTAAGTTGCATAGCAGAGATGTGGTGCAATATAAGGTCCAATGGGATCAGTATTCTGAGGACAGTGCCACATGGGAGGATGCAAAGGAGATTGATAGATCTTTTCCTCATTTGTGGATATAGCATAGATTTCTTATTCATGCATGGATTATGATACTTGGATTTCAGTTATTGTTTTGATACTTTGAGTTGATGTTATTGTTTTATGACACCTTGATACTTTATTGGTGGTTGATAGACATTTTATTGTTTTGATGTTTAATAAGACATCGGGACGATGTCTCTTCCAAGTTGGGGAAGGATGTCACATCTCATTTTTATGGACATTACTATTATTTTAGATTAATGAACATTTACCATCGTTGATTTACTTTGAGTAATTTCAAATGTGTGAAAGTAATTATTATGAAGATATATTGGAAAATTGATTTACATGTTAAGTAATATTGATGTAAATGCAATGATTTTCTTCGGCTATGTTTTGGAGACACTAACCTATTGACGTTGAGTTGAGTGTGAATGAATGTAGGTACTCGTCGAAGACGAGAGCATAGTTGAGGTAGAGGTGTTCTAGCCACTTGGCAAGAATTGATGGATGGATTACCCTGATGCAATAACACACATCATGTAGTTGCATATGCATTATTGAATGGATTTTATTACATTAATGCATGGTTATTAATCATTTTCGAATGCATGATGTGATTACTTAAATTTAATGTCTTTCTAAATTATGTTTGAATGGTGTATTATATTTAAATAAGGAAATATATATGATTGTATTTTAAATTAAATAATAAATATTGTCTTTATTTTCATAATTATAGATGTTTGGAAGACAATATGTCCATTAGATTAAACAATTATGTTAAATTATGATAGATATATATATTATATTTATATTCTTGATTTATTGTGATTGTTTTTATTAGACAATAGTTAAATTATATTAAAACAACATTATTATTTTTAGAAAAAGAATGAAGGAATTAAAATTATTTCCTGTCATTCATGCGACAGTAAGCTGCATAAAATATATTACTTTATTGTTTTAAATAGAATGGAGAGCCTTTTAATTGACCGATGATCATGCAAATTTGAGCAGACTTCAGTTGTGAAATCAAAGACTTCAATTTCTAAACCAAAAATCATGCATCACCAAAAATAAGAAAAGGGATTTTCTGTTAAAAGAGGTGGATCTGGGCAGAGAAAAAATATCCATGTTTATGCAGCAGAAGAAAGTTATTTTCCTGAGCGATAGGAGAAAAGAGGATTTGCAGTGACAGTAGAGAGAAAGGGAGGCAGCAAAAACAACTGCGAATACTTCACCAATTGACGACTTATCTAGGTTTTCATATGGTTTTCCTTGCATTGTAAAAACATTGATTTAGGCTGTTGTTAGATGGTTTTATCTATTGAGTGGTGGATGAATGCATTGGTTGGGTAATTCCTTGTTTTTACTAGTCATCTCTATTTTGCTGGCTACTTATCTTTTTGCCTGGCCATTTTGCTAAGGAAATCACTTCCTTGCTGGTCGTCAACCTTCCTTATGGCTGACTTGACTATTCTTGGGCAGTCTGGAATCACTTAATAGATCAACCCTTGTTTTCCTTGCTTGTCGCATGCACTTTGTTTTGACCAATCATTGGTTTTCATGATATGGTGTTTGCTTTACCTTGTTAAACTTTGACTACCAGAAACCATGTTGTTTATCTCTATCACTATTCCTAGCAAACATTATTATTCAAATCTTGATTTTTTACTGCTGAAAGCTATAAATCGACCTCCAAATGGCTGCTAGATAACTCTCTATAAAATATTACTACGACTATATTCTTTCATATGCTGGTTGAAATCAACGATAGACTAGAAAATTGACCTCTTTATTAATGAACAAAACCTCTTAAAAATAGACAAAACTTATATTCCTGTAGTTTCTTTTGCAGTATTACTTGACTATAGTTAATCCATTGTTGTCTCTGTGGACTAAGAAATTAGATCCTGTAGCTACCTTCTTGACTGCAAACTTCACATATTCCTATAGCTGAACAAATTAAGCCTGTAGCTTTGTTTAAAATTCATTGAAATCAGTGTGTTCATTTAAAATAGAGATAGTAGAATTACTATATTATTTTCCTATCAATGCTAATGATGAAAACCATTTATATTTATATTTATGATTGAAACTGAATTAAAACTTTGTTTGTTGTTCACTGTCTTTATTCCTGCAACAGTTCGTGTCGCAACTGTGGTAGGAAGTCTGATTCTATTATTTTCATTGTTTTTAAAACTTCTTGTCACAAGAATGATAGTAGGTAGATTCATATTTTAGAATGACTATTCTTGAAGATAGTTTTTATTGTTTAAAACTTCCTGTCATTGTTATGACAGCAAGATGAAAATAGAACTTAGAAAGGCTTTTTGTATGAAGATTGTGATCATATTCTGGATTAGATAATATATCTATTTGAATTACTTATGAGTGACATTGTGTAAGAAAAGATGAATGATTTGATTGGAAAAGTGTAATTCCTTGATTGATGTTCCGGAAAGGGACTATTATTGATTTATTGATGAACTTTGATTCTTTTTATTTGTTATTTTTCACACTTTTTGGGGAAAGAAGTAAATTTTCATATAGGAATGTTATTGGGTTACTTTTGGGACTAGGATGCCGAATGTGGATATTCAGATATGGCTTTTCCTCTTTTTAGGAATTGAACCAGGTTACTTATAAATGATTAGATCTAATCAGAATGACATTGAAATAGATGTTTATTGTCTAGCAAACTTATTTATTGATATCTCTACCACATCCTGTTGTGAGATAATTTGCTTTTCATACTTAGAATTGCACATTCAGACATCAGGGTTGCATCGGGTGTTCCCTCCTACCAGTTGTTACTAGGTAGCTAGAAATTTCACATAGGGCTGGGTTTCCTTCATTTCATGAAGGGATCCAGGGAAGTGTAAATACTTCATGGTTGGGTGGAAGAGCACCTGGGCCATGTTCCCATCTCTTGGCTTGTAGGTGGTGGACCACTTGGTTTGTGTGGCTGAAGAGTGTATTGTTTTATTTATTATTGTTGTACATGTTGATTGTACCCTATATTGGATGTATTATGGCATGCTTGCCAATGGATTTATCTATAATATTTTATAGTGCTTGTTACCTAGATTAAGCACGTGAATATGTAAGATTTAATGAAATTAAGATTCATACTTATGTGATTAAGCAGATTAATTACACCTTTTACCTTTGAATGTTATATCTAAGTGGATTAGTACATCTTTTTATTTTGGTTATTAAGATGTTGTATTTAAGCAGATTATTTACTTCATTTACTTTTGAGTTGGTTTAAATGCTTTTACATGACTTGTGAGGCTTTACAAAAATCAATCATCATCTTCATCGTCTTCAACATCATAATATGTTCTTTTGGAGATTCTTCTTTTATTTTCTTCATCATTACTCCTCAAGTTTCTTTTGGGACATCTGGAGGCATAGTGACCAATTTCATTACACTTGAAATAATTGTGAGGCAGCTCATCCATGTGTGCCATCCTAAATCTTCCTTAAGCTGTTAGGTTTTATTCCAAGGAACCCTTTCTCTGATACCAATTGATGAAAGGAACACCACAACTAAGAGGGGGGCTGAATCAGTTGTGTCAAAAACTTTAACTTTTTCAATCAAAACACACTCACATTTACTTTTCTTAACTTCTTAAACTGTATTGCAGATTAAACATAAAAAGAAGATTCAAAACATGAACACATCAATGCCATACACACATGAACACCAGATAATATGTGGAAAACCCTAAACATGAAAAAACCACGGTGAGTGTTAGCTCACAATATAATATGTAGTACCAATACCCAAAATCAAAGGCTCACTGCAAGAGGTGGGTCACTGCCAAGGGTTGAACTGATTAAGTAGCATCTACATTATGCCTGAGTTTAGTTCCAATGAAGCACAATAAATCTCCTCTTCTCTGTTCTACTTTAACTTCACACTTATCTTCACATCTTCGTATCATCATCAATCATTCATGACTTCATTACATGTATTTATACAATTCATCAACCTTGGAATGAATATCAAGTTTGGCATTCCAATCATCAACCATTGGAGCAATCTCCAAGGTCAGCATACACATATACATTATAATAGGTATGGACCTATATGAATTTGTGATGGAAAATAATGAATGCGGACCACACCAAGCCTTAGCTAGGACTTAAATCCAATCTTCCACACAACAACATGCTTTACAAACTTTGAAGCATAACCGCAAGTAGTGAAAACAACCAAGTCGGCCAAAATTGGTGTTAACACTAAGACCTTTAGGAACACGCTTCATCCACGATCCAACTTATACTTTATGAACCAATCAAAAAGAAGGAACATGATCTAGAGACATCCACGAGCACGTTATAATCATAAAGAACTTCTGCACACCCCCAAACATTCTATCTAGAAGATTCTTCAAACTAGAGCACTTAAATATTACTGTCGGCCACTGTCATAAAGGAAAGATTACTTGCAGCACCAAATCATGAACCATTTGAACTGAAGGCACATAACATCATTACAAACTTAATTCCAAAACCACAGACTATAGAATTTAAATGTAGAGAAATGTGGAGCTAAATACATTCTCCCTCTCACCATTTAGCACTCAGAAAAATAGTTTTTACTTTGGTGAACAGAACCCACTCAAATCTTCATACCGGAGGCTCAAACTTGAAACATAGCAACTACGTACATCCCTTATCATATCTTCCAAATGATAGACAAAGATATTTAATCTATAGGATATGCAGAGAAAAACACTGTATTATTATTCTTAGACACTTGCTCAAACTCATTCCAATAATTTCCTTAGATGCTGACTTTAGGTGTTGACATCACTGACAAGACTTAATGCTCATACTTTGCAACAATAGCAACCTATTTTTTTAGTGAAATCCCTAGACAAGGATATGCAAAATGTGATGGGAACGTCAATTACAAATATGTCTTTTAGTACTTCAACATTGGGGTAGGTATAGTGGGAAAGAGGAAAGTTCTTGACCATTACAATAGTGTTTACTATAGTGTCATCTAATTGCATGACTTCCTTGGTGGTGGGTTCATAGAGTAAGCCTAGAGCATCAATGACCTTCCTAGGTATGACTAAGGTACTTAAACCAAAGTCCACTATACAATTGTGAATCAACTTATCTTAGCAAACTTGGGTCAAATAAATTAGCTTTAATTTAATTTTACTTACCTTAGTTTTTACAACATATATAATAGTGGGTAGGGCCTAGATTGCTTCCAATGTTTCAATTATTTGGTGCTTTTGTTTGCTTGCCACTTTTTTCCTTTTGAGTGCTTCCTCTAGCATCTTCATTTACTCTAGGATTGAGAGGACCTCCTATAGTGGAATGTTGATTGTGGACCTCTCAAGTTGGTCCACTATGTTGAAGGAGATTTTAGGTTGTGTGCCCAATACATGCTTGGTCTTTCTATTGTTGGATGCACTAATCTATTTTATCTTGGATGTGCTTATGTTGGTTTGGTGGTTCCAAACTCATTAATATTTTCACTAATTGCATCATGGGATTACAACTGGAGACCATAGGCACACCAAATAATGGAGCATCTTCATTTCATTGCTTAGTTGGTAGTACTTACTTAGTTTGTACTTGGTCCTCCATCACCTTTCTTTCTCTAGTCAAGTAGATGATAACTTATCTAGTGTGGTAGAAATATTCAAGGCCCAATCCAAGGAAAAGAGGACAACAACATTGTCCACCATCACAATGTAAGCATAGGGAGTGAGGATTGCACATGTGGCCACTCCAATAGTTGATAAGGAAAAATCACAAATGGCACCTAGTGACTATCAAATACAACATGCCATCCTTGGGCATCAAACTAGGTAAGAGGATAAATGTTCATTGTAGGAAGCTATCTCTACCATCCTTAAAAGGATGAAAAATGATGAAGTGACAAAAGAGGAACTAAAGAATCAGGTAGGGAAGCTAACCACCTACATTAATCACCTTGTAGGCCTTTTTGACTCAAGTGCACTAGCCCCAACCATATTGGCAACCCTCAACAAAGATAATTACTGAGCATGTGTGGAGGGTTTGATCCCTGCTACCATTGCATGGAGAGATGAAGTGGAAGCCCTAGGCAGTAGGGTGATCAAGGAAGCATTAAGGGCCTATCACAGCATTAGTGATGAGGTAAGTGCCATGTCAAATTTTGAGGAATTGGTGGATGAAGAAATAATAGAGTGGGAGGAATACATCCCAAATGTGTAGGGAATGAGGGAAATGCCCTTTGATGAGTTGGCCAAACTTGGTTCAATTTTTGACAATGGTGATCAGGATTTCTTACTTGAATGGTTGCAAGTTGCTAGGTTGAGGATGAAGATACTCAGAAGTTGTAAGGATAAATTTACCTCCAGGAGGGAAGCCATTAATACAATTGAAGACATGGAAATGGAGAAGGACCATTAATAGAAAGGGAAAAAAAGAAATGTTATAACTTTATTTCCTAAGCCATGCCTACTTGGTGCAGTCATGGTAGGAGGGTTCACAAAATGAACTATCCAGACAGTGCAGCAAGAGTAAACACAATGAAAACAACTCAAAGAAATGGAACAAATGCAGATTTATTCATTCAGTATATCAAAGAATTCAAATACAATATGGCTGGCAACATGTAGGATTACAATTAGGGCTCACAAGCCTGACTACATACATGCACAATATAAAGCTTTGAAGCTCCTTGCATAAAATCCAAACTATCAATCTTCTAAATCATGAGAAATTGATAACTACTTTCCTAAGGATCTATTACATCAATATATATCATTTCCAGACCAATAGATTCCTCTGCATCGGCCAAGGAAGGTCACAAACTCTAATGAAGAGCTATAACATGTACACAGATAGATCAGACCTAAATGCATAGAACACTTCCTCAAATGAATGGAATAATGTACGGACCCTTGGGGAAGGTCAAACATGAACCAAAGAGCATTGAATGATGTGTCATTAAGATTCATAAGTTAAGGAATGATCTGCAAGCCTTCTCCTTCAGCTGATTGTTTGAGACTGTCAGGATGCTCTATTCTAAAAATAGTTGATCTTCTGATGGCAATATCTTTCTGGTAACTGATCCAAATGCTCTAAATTCTGGATATGGTGTAGATGAATGAATGTAGATGCTAAGTGTAGATTTGCAAGGTGTGAAATAGAACTGCAGCCAAAAGTTGAAACTGCTTCTGACTGAACGGCCTGAACTAAACTGGAAAATAAAAGAAACAAACTGAACTGCAAACAAACTAAAATGCAAATGTTTTTGGTTGATGGAAGATTACTCTTGAACCAGCAATGCTCCTGCATCACTACTCCTTGATAGGACATAAGTGATGCACCCAACTCACTTAGCTATGTCCTTGTAGTGATAAAATAATATGTGGATTGCTCAATATTTTACCAACATAACAGTGCAACAATGGAGCTAAGTGGATAAATGGATAACATGTAGTTAAAGAAAATAAGCATGGTGTAAGTAAAGCCTTGAGGTGGACTTGTAATTATAGAGGGAAGTTGACTTGGGATGGATGATACAAAAGCTTCCAAAGGTCATAACCTTTGACCTGGGAATCTATTTGAGTCAAAATTTGGTGTGAAGATGCAGCTTAAGGAGTTGATTGTAAGTTTGAATATGACATCGATGTGGTGTTAGTAAGGTGGTGGAAAGGATGGTGTCATCCTTGCCATTTGATGTGGCATCGTGACTGAGTGGGAGTGATGTCAAATCAAAGAAAGTTTGATTTTTCCCCTGTTAACCGAAGGAGGGATGTGGGTATGTCCCCTTGAAAGATCACCTAGAAAAAATATATTTTATCAGGGGAACTCTCAAAAAGAGGAAATGATGGGAGATATGTTACAAATATGTGCCTAAGCGGTGTTGTCATTGATGTCAACATATCCTTGTTGCCATTGGTGTCAACTGTATCCTATTTTGCTGCCTATATAGAAGACTGGATTGTTGAGGATATTGAGAAAATTAATGTATACAGACCATACGGCTGAGTAGAGGATTGTTTGAAGAAGCTCCAGTTAAGTTTTGAAGGGTTCGTATGAAGATTTGAAGAAGTTATGGCCATCTGAGTTGAACCAGTTTTGTAGTGTTCAAAAGAGACAGAGTAATAGGAAAGAGGTCCAGATTGTTCCAAATATGTCAAATGATGATCTGCAGATCTAGAGGCATGTTTGGGAAGTCAGTGTGTATCATCCATTCAAATGGTTTGTGGTTTGGAGGTCGGTAAGAAATCTTTCTAATGTGACAGTCATGGCAGATAGTGTTCTTGAGATTCTAGAGGAAGATGCAAGTGATTTTGATGATTTGGAGGAGTGCGGATGTTTTTTATTGAATTTAATGTGCTTGTGGAGGTCTTTGGATCATGTGACTACTATGTTGGAGGTCCGCATTGAATTTTGAGCTTGTCAATGAAGATTTCCTTCTTGGTGTTGTTGTTCTTCCCAGTCTTGGCCAACTGGATGATTCAAGTGTGCTGTGGATGATCTAAGAGAAATTCTATGAAGCGTGGTGTGTTGATCAAGGAAGATTTGAGTCCCAGTTATGTTTGGCTGACAACTTAGTGGTTCACATTAAGTCATATGTTTGTAGTGCTAACCTTGATGTTCATTCCAAGGTTGATGAAGCATATAAATATTTGTTGATGAGTTGTTGAGAATCATCCTTGTGCAAAAGTAATAAAATCCAAAGAAAGGATCAAAGGCAGAGCAGAGCAGAGGAGAAGTAGAAGAACAAGAGATATTTAGGATGAATAATTAGAGAAGAAGTATTTGGGGCAAAGCAGAGGTTTTGTGAGCACTCAATGAAACTGAACCATGCATGAAGGAGATGCTATTTATCAGTTAATTATTCTTGTATTAAAATTCTGTAGGTAGTGAGCCTCTCTTGAGCAGTGAGCTTTGGGCAGTGAGCCCGAAGGCATGTGCCTTCTCTTTTTTTCTATTTACTTTTAACAGGGTACGAATCTTGTAGGTTAACCCCCACCATGGTTTTCCCTTAATCGGGTTTCCACATAAAAAATTATGGTGTTATGTGTGCTTAATTTATTTCTACTCTTGTGTTTTTTATTCATGCTTTAATGTTTATCTGATTGAAAGTTGTTAAAGAAGATTAAAAGCAGAAAAGATTAATATTTGTGGGACAAATGATTCACCCCCCTCTTAGTTGTCCAGACTAATTCCAACAATTGGTATCAGAGCCAGATCCTCTAAAAGAAGCTTGACCACTTGAGGAGATCTAGGATGTCGACCTACAAGAAGGATAGTCCAAGATTTGATGCAACAAATTACTCTGTTTGGAAGAGTCGCATGGAGTACCACTTTCAATGCATGGGTGATGCTTATTAGGTGATAACCAATGATGAGTATAAACCTCTGGAGAAAGGTCCTTCAACTCCAGATCAAATTAAAGATGTTGAAAATAACCTTCGAGCTAAAGAAGCCTTGTTGAGTACCCTAACTGATTTAGAAATGTCAAATCTCTTTGGACTAAAAAATGCTCATGAAATCTGCAAGAAGTTGGAGAATCTTTATGAAGGCTATGAATATGTCAAATGTGCCAAGCTACAAAGTCTAAGAGGAAATTTTGAAAATCTGAGGATGAGTGAAGATGAAAACATCACAATCTACATGTAAAAGATAAATGAACTTGTGTGTGGTATCAGGTGTGCTGGTGGAACTTTGGAAGAATTAGAAATTATGGAAAAAGTGCTCAGATCTTTACCTGATTCATACAAACATAAGGTTGCTGCTATAGAAGAGATCAAGACTGTCTCAAAAGTTACAAGAGATCAGTTGGTTGGCAAAATTTCAGCTTTTGAATTAAGTGAGTTTGGTGATTCTCTACCTAAGTTTGAATCTTCTTTTAAGGCTAGCGTATATGGAAAACAAAGATATGATTCGAATGAAAGCTCTTTTGCAAGATCAAATAGATTTGCTAAGGCAAGGAAGGATCTTGAAGATGATGAAATTGAGTCTACAAAACTAGAAGCTCCTATTGCCAAAAGAATGCCAAGAGGATCCATTAAGTATGGAGGAAAGTTGTCATTCAAATGTTTTTCTTGTAATAAGATTGGCCATTTTGCCTCAAGATGTCTAGAGAAATTTTCAAAGCCAAACCCTAACAAGTATAAAGGTCAGAAGAATTGTTACTATGTCCAAAAACCTAGAGAAGAAGGAGTCACATATGATGAATCTGATCATGGAGGTGCCACTGAAGATGATTGGGTATTCATTGCTATCAACGAAAAAGATCCAGTGTCTACTGAATCTGCTAGCTATGCAAATGTGGAAAGTGCCTTGGCTGCTCAGGTTGTTGAAAAGGATGAATGGGTGATTGATAGTGGATGTTCTCATCATATGAATGGCGATAAAAGTAAGTTTATAAACTTCAAAAAATATGAAGGTGGAATTGTAAAATTTGGAGACAACTCAACTGGTAGAATCCGTGGTAGAGGATCCACCTCTTTTGATGGTAAGAATAACACAAATGATGTTTTGTATGTGGAAGGGATGAAGCATAATCTTCTTAGTGTTGGATAGTTGGTTGACAAGGGTTATGATCTCCAATTCAAGGATGGTAAATGCAAAATCTTGGAAAGCTCTAGAATTGAAATTGCATCTGGTACACAAACTAGAGGTAACATCTTTCAATTAAGTAGTTCTGGTAAAAGTTGTTTGATTGCATAGACAGATCAGAGTTGGTTGTGGCATAGGAGAATGTGTCATGTGAATTTTGATAACATTGTCAAGATAAGTTCTACTCAGACTGTGAGAGATCTTCCAAGACTTGTGAAACCTGATAGCATGTGTAGAGAATGTCAATTGGGTAAACAGAACAAAACATCATTCAAAAGTAAAGAAAATTTTTCAAGTGGGCGATTGGAACTTGTGCATACTGATCTATGTGGTCCTGCTAGAATTAGGAGTGTGCAAGGAGACAGATATTTTATGTTGCTGATTGATGATTACTCCCCGATGATGTGGGTAACTTTCTTAAAAGAAAAATTAGAAGCTCTTGACAAATTCAAAGTGTTCAAAGTTATGGTGGAAAATGAGATTGGTATAAAGATAAAGTGTTTGAGATCTGACAGAGGTGGAGAGTTTACCTTTGGTAAGTTTGATAGATTCTATGAAAAGCATGGAATAAAAAGACAGTTATCTGCTCCTAGGACTCCTTAGCAAAATGAAGTTGTGGAAAAAAAGAACCAGACCATTCAAGAAGCTGCCAAGACCATGATACCTTACTCTAGATTGGTTTCTCCCTTGTCAAAGGTATCATGCGTATCGAAGGATATTAGGTCTTGTATCAAAGGTGGACTTGGGCTCATTTGATTTATGTACAAAGAGCCACTTGGACTTGCATGTTCATGTTGTGGGGGCCATTGATAGTCTTGTGAATGGGTCTGATGATGAGATGAAATGGTAGGATGTGTAGGTGAAAGATTTTAGGGTATGGATTGTTGTGGATATTGGTTGATGTCGAAAGAAATAGGGTATGGTGATGTGGCATCATTATGGGAAGGCATAGGATAAGGTGATGTGGAGATGTTATGAAAAGATGTGGGATAAGGTGATGTGATATTGTGATGATGAGATGTAAGATGAGGTGATGTGGTAGTGATTTGAAATGTGGATGGATTTGATCTATATGGAATAGGATAAGGTGATGTGGAATCGTTATGATATGTGGGTAGGTTAGATTGGTGTAAAATGGAAGGGGATGCCACATAGGAATGAGGTGGAATTGTTTGGTGTAGAATGGATAAGGGATGCTGATGTACTTGTTGGGTTTGTGATTAGCAAGTGGCTATGAGGTGCTAGGCCTATGCTATAAGATGTTGCATATGAGGTGATTGGCCTGCTTGAAGTTGAAGTTGTTGAATTATGTGATGGACCCTCTAAATCATTTGTTGGCTTAGGGGTTTTGGTGCTTGGTGAAGGATGTGAACGATCTCTTGTGCTATGTCCTCTAAGGTTGGAATGGTGTAGGATGAATGATGTGGATTGGATTTATGCGGCAAAGTTGAGACTCTTGGATTGATTAGTTTTCTTGATTGATTGATTGGATTGGCTTGGTTGATTAATTGGAATGGTTTGATCAGTTGGTTGATTGGATAAGATTATCTCCCAAGAGATAGACTCATGAACTCAAGGGTAGACAAGGTTGGTTGATAATGGTGATATGATCAAATTCTAGATAAGGACCAAAGCCAAAGGACAATGTTGGTTGACTGGATCGATGTTGGATAGCTGATGTAGAGTCTCAAAAAGGATGTAGGACTCAAGAAGTCTAATGATATGATATGGTCAAAATAGATGGGATGGTGTAGAATGGTGTGGTTAGATGACTTGGGTCGATTAGGATGTGGTTAATCGGATTAATAGGATGATGGGATGACGAGGATGATCTGGCTTGGGAAGGATTGGATGAAGTGTAATGATTGGGATGTGAGTTATGACAAGTGGATTGAGGATGACGTGACAATATCAAACACAAGATCTCACATACACATGCCTGCACACCAAACACACTGATCAATATGTACACCCTAGGCTAGGCAAGGATAGTATCTATTGGGTTCCCACTTGGTTTTACCAAGCCATGCCTACTTAAAGCGAATAGCTTTAGGATCTTGGTAGCATCGGCTCCCCTCCACAGTATTCACTTCTCACGCATACCAAGATCTAGGTTCTCCAAGACTCGTCCCCCCACTGAACCTTAGGATTGTCCTTGCTATCTCTACTAAGAACCATGTGAATAGAGGTGACTACAAAGGTTCAACCTTCTGCACCAACAAATAGAGGGTTTTTGGCCACTAAGACATGGTTTTTAGTTTAGGTTTCCGTTCGAGTGGCTACACATGCGGCAGTGCTACTCTCCGTTATGGAGTCTCCCAGCCTTCAAGGGTTGTGGCTTGAAGGGTTTTGGGGGAGGTTGGTTGTTGGTATAGTGGAACAACACCTGTCGTTTGTGACTTTTAGCACAAATGCATTATTTATATAGCGGATTGGAATGGTCTGGCTTTGACCTATTTTCGCTTGGGTCGTATTCTTTTCACAATGGGAAGGAAGACCCTTTAGAGTTGCCAATAATTTCTTGTGCACCCCAGATCTATTGGTTAGGCAGGGGGAGAGGATACTTTCATTGCACAATCAGACTCAGCAAGCAAGCAAAGAAAAGAAAACCAGGCACAGAGTAGACAGTGTTAATTTTAAGCACCAAACTGAAGTGTGCCTACTTTAGTGATAAATAAGATTGTTTGACCGCTCGAACCTATAGAAGATATGTTAGTAATTTGTTTTCTCCATTCTTGGGCACACAATTTTAGTCAAGATGCACCAAGAAATGATTAGTTTTCCAAAAAAAACCCTAAGCCTATGAAGCAGAAACCAAATGTGTATGAAATGACTAGAAGTGACTTTTTGTTCATCAAATGCATATGCAGGCTTACCAGATGTGATTACCTATCATTCAAATGTGAGCTACGATCATGCAAATGCGATTTACTATTGTTCAGATGTGACTTTCTATTGATTAAATGCACTTTTCACCTGCAAAAAATAGAAAAGACCCTAATGCAACCAAATGTGACTAGATACAACCAAAGGTGATATGTTTTTGACCATATGCGATTAGCAAAACCAAACGCGATTTGTTTTTGACCATATGCGACTAGAAAAACCAAAGGCGATTTGCTTTTGACCATATGCGACTAGAAAAACCAAAGGCAATTTATTTTTGACCATATGCACATGGAAAAACTAAAGGCTATTTTTTGCAGATCCGAACGCTATTTTCTTCACCAAATGCATGTTTCTTGACGAAAAATAGGCAAATGTATACTTGTTTTTCATGGAAATGCCCCCCAAATGCAATGGTGAGGTTGGTTTGAGCCTAGGAGGTCATGTTTAATAGATAAAATGCAACACTTGCAATATGAGGGTTAGAAAACATGCAAATTTTTACTAGAAAACCTGCAAAAAACTGATGATTTGGTCCCACCGGGCGTGCCATTTTATGTATGTAGGAAATTTTACATCATTTGCAAATTCAAACAACGAAACCTACAAACCTTCAAGAAATCTAATCTAAGTGATCAAAGAGACATGCAAATTAAAGACAAACCAGCTAGATGATGTAATTCCTTGGTTTCCATTGTTAATTGCTTCATGTTCTATAGCTATAATGATTGGATTAAAGTAGATCAATGGAGATTAGGTAGATGAAAGATTTGATGGATGATAGGGCTAGAGGAAATTCGGCAGAGTGACGGTGCTTGAGAAGATTCATCCATGCCAAAATGGCTTGAAAATTGGGTTTAAATAGACAAATATGAGAGAGTGGAGGGATAAAGTTTCCCATTTCATGAGTGACAATTGAATTGGAAAGTTGCATTGCGCAACTTGGGAAAAGAAAAGGAAAGTGGATGAGTGATTAGAGAGATGAATCAGAAAGTGGTTGAGTCATCTCAAGAGATAAATAGAAAGAGAGAAAAATGAGTGGAGTGATGAGTGGAGATGAAAAAAGAAGGTGGAAGAGATAACTCAAGAGGTAATTAGAGTCATCTTGAGAGACAAAGATGGAAAGTGGACTTAATAATTTAAATAATTTAATATTATTTAAATTATGGGGAAATGTGAGGAGTGATAAATAAAATAAAATAAAATATTCATTTTATTTAACTTAAGAAGAAAGTGGATTAAATAAATAAATAAATATTTATTTATTTAATAATGGTGAAGGATAGGATTAAATTAAATAAATGTTATATTTATTTAATTTAATAGAGGAAAATGCTAGTTAGGATGGCAAAGGGGTAGTTTAGGGAAAAAATGCTATCAGACACCTAGATAATGTAGTGTTATGACAAGTGGACATTTTTGGGTGTCTACAGATGGAAACAAATGTTCCATAAGTTTATTGGAGAGCTATGAGTACTGTTGTCTACACTCTTAACTAGGTGCAGATCAAAGGTAATTCTGGTAAGACTCCTTATGAACTCTAGTTTCGTCATCCTCCTACTATGAGATATTTTAGAGTTTTTGGTAGTAAATGCTATATCAAAAGAGATGAGGATCTAGGAAAGCTTGAAGCAAGAAGTGATGAAGGAATTTTTCTGGGTTACTCCACTCAAAGTAAAGCATATTGGTGCTTTAACAAGAGGTTGAAAAAGATTGTTGAAAGTGCTAATTTTAGAGTTGATGAGAGCAAAGAAGGACATTCTAGGTCTTACGGATATGATTCGGATAATCAAGATGAAAATCCAAGTCAAGAAAGGCAAGTGCAAAGTCAAATTCAGATCCAGATTGATCTAAAAATCTAGTAATTCAAGAGGATAGTGCAAAATTTGAGGAACAAGCTCAAGAAATAGAAGTTCAAGAAAATCCCAAAACTCCCAGGTGTGTAAGGATGAACCATCCTAAAGATCAAATCATAGGAGATAGAAATAAAGGTGTTCAAACTAGGAGAAGAATTCATGAAGACCAAGAAGAGATTTGTTTGATTTCAAAGATTGAACCAAAAATGGTAAGTGAAGGCTGCAAAGATGAAAATTGGGTAAAGGCAATGGAAGAAGAATTAATGCAAATTGAAAAGAATCACACTTGGGATATTGTTTCTAGATCTGAGGACAAAAATGTGATTGGAACTAAATGGGTCTTCCGGAATAAACTAAATGAAGATAGTGAAGTTGTAAGAAATAAAGCAAGGTTGGTATGCAAAGGATATTCTCAAGTGGAAGGAATTGATTTTGAAGAAACTCTTGATCCAGTGGCAAGAATAGAGGCAGTCAGATTGTTTCTTACTTTAGTTGCTTATAAAGATTTCAAAGTCTATCAGATGGATGTCAAGTCAACATTTCTAAATGGAGAGTTAGAAGGAGAAGTCTACATTGAGCAACTGAAAGGATTTTAGTTGTCTAATCAGAGAGACATGGTCTACAGATTAAGGAAAGCATTGTATGGACTCAAACAAGCCCCAAGAGCCTAGTATGCAATATTAGATAAGTATTTGCTAAAGCTAGGTTATAGCAAAGGCACTGCTAACAGTAATCTCTACTTCAAGATTGATCATGAGAATATTCTGATTATTGAGGTATTTATTGATGATATCATTTTTGGTGGAAATGAGAGTATGTGCAAAACATTTACTGATTAGACAGAAAGTGAATTTGAGATGTCCATGTTTGGTGACATGAACTTCTTCTTAGGTCTGCAAATCACTCAGTCAGATAAAGGTATCTTTATATTTCAGTCTAAGTATGTGAAAGAATTGTTGAAGAAGTTTGGAATGGAAGATTCAAAGCCAGTAGGTACTCCTATGGTAACCAGATGTAAGTTGAGTAAAGATGATGACTCCCCTAACGCAAATCAGAAAAGGTATAGATCAATGATTGGAGGACTGCTCTATCTAACTCAGACCATACCTGATATCATGAATACAGTTGGGCTTGTTGCTAGATTCCAAGCTGATCCTAAAGAATCCCATGTTGTAGCAGTCAAGAGAATTTTTAGATATCTCAAAGGGACAATTGATTATGGATTATGGTATCCAAAGGATAATGATTTCACATTACATGAATATATAGATGCTGATTGGGTAGGAGATGTGGATGACAGAAAAAGTACTAGTGGTGGTGCATTCTTCTTGGGAAGTAGATTGGTTTCTTGGCTGAGCAAAAAGTAGGAGGCAATTTCCCTATCTATAATATAGGTAGAGTATATAGCAGTAGCAAACAATTGTACTCAAGTTCTTTGGATGAACCAAATGTTGAAGGACATTAGAATTGTGTTTGAGAAGCCTGTCACAATCTCCTATGATAATTCAAGTGCAATAAGTATCTCAAAGAATCCGGTGTTGCATTCAAAGATAAAGCATATATCCATCAAGTTTCATTTCTTGAGAGATAAGGTAAATGAGGATGAAATCAATTTGGAGTTTGTGTCTTCAAAGGATCAGATTGTAGATATTTTCACTAAGCCTCTTCCCAAGGATACTTTTGAGTATCTCAGAGAGAAGTTAGGGGCTATTACCCCTCTTGATCAGAACTAAGATGCACTAAAGTGCATCAGTCCGGTGGAATTCACAGTCATATCTTGTGATCTAGATTGATGTTAAGGAGATACTACTCATGGGGAGTAGTTAGTATGAAAATTTTGGGATCAGTATGAAACAAAAAGGGAGAAAAGATTGCAAATATGTGCCCTTTTCCATTGATGTCAAAGGGGGAGAGAAGTTCATGTGAAAAACTAGTTGCTGATGAAAGGGGGAGTAGTGGAGAAAGTGATTGCAGAAGTGATAAGAGAAAGGGGGAACAGGTCTTGTATTGATGGTCAAATTAGTTTTTCAAATCATATGTTGCCATCAATGACAAAGGGGGATATTGTTGCAAATATGTGCCTAAGCGGTGTTGTCATTGATGTCAACATATACTTGTTGCCATTAGTGTCAACTGTATCCTATTTTGCTACCTGTATAGAAGACTGGATTATTGAGGATATTGAGAAAATTAATGTATGTGGACCATATGGCTGAGTAGAGGATTGTCTGAAGAAGCTCCAGTTAAGTTTTGAAGGGTTCGCATGAAGATTTAAAGAAGCTATGGCCATCTGAGTTGAACCTGTTTTGTAGTGTTAAGAAGAGACAGAGTGATAGGAAAGAGGTCTAGATTGTTCTGGATATGTCAAATGATGATCTACAGATCTAGAGGCATGTTTGGGAAGTTAGTGTGTATCATCAATTCAAATGGTTCGTGGTTTGGAGGTCCGCAAGCAATCTTTCTAATGTGATAGTCATGGAAGATAGTGTTTTTGAGGTTCTGAAGGAAGATGTAAGTGATTCTGATGATTTGGAGGAGTGCAGATGTTTTTGTTGAATTTAATGTGCTTGTGGAGGTCTTTGGATCATGTGACTGCTATGTTGGAGGTCCACATTGAAGTTTGAGCTTGTCAATGAAGATTTCCTTCTTGGTGTTGTTGTTCTTCCCAGTCTTGGCCAACTAGATGATTCAAGCATGTTACAGATGATCTAAGAGAAATTCTATGAAGTGTGGCATGTTAATCAAGGAAGATTTGAGTCCCAGTTATGGTTGTCTGATAGCTTAGTGATTCACATTAAGTTAGATGTTTGTAGTGCCAACCTTGATGTTCATTCCAAGGCTGATGAAGCGTATAAATACTTGTTGATGAGTTGTTGAAAATCATCCTTGTGCGAAAATAATAAAATCCAAAGAAAGGATCAAAGGCAAAGCAGAGAAGAGGAGAAGCAGAAGAATAAGAGATGTTTAGGATGAAGAATTAGAGAAGTATTTGGGGTAGAGAAGAGGTTTTGTGAGCATTCAATGAAACTGAACCAGGCATGAAGTAGATGCTATTTATTAGTTAATTCTTCCTGTATTAAAATTATGTGGGCAGTGAGCCTCTCTTGAGCAGTGAGCTCTGGGTAGTGAGCCTGAAGGCATGTGCCTTCTCTCCTTTTCTAAATACTTTTAACAGGGTATGAATCTTGTGGGTTAACCCCCATCGTGGTTTTCCCTTAACCGGATTTCCACGTAAAAAATTCTAGTGTTATGTGTGCTCAATTTATTTCTGCTCTTGTGTTTTTGATTCATGCTTTAATGCTTATCTAATTGAAAGTTGTTAAAGAAGATTAAAAATAGAAAAGATTAATATTTGTGGGACAACTGATTCACCCCCCCTCTTAGTTGTCCAGACTAATTCCAACAAGATATAGATCGAGGTTGTAGAAATAAGATGACAAGAAGAATAATGGAAGAAAATGGAGGAAAAATGAATGCGTGGGGTGAAACCCTAGGTTTAGTGTTAGAAAATTAGGGTTGGGAAGGCTATAAATAGCAATGTGAGGGCCCAAAAATCTCATTTGTGTATGTACTTAAGCTCATATGTGTACATCTAAGATTTGAATTTGGAGAGTGATAGTGACCTCAGAGTAGCAGTGAGATGGTAGGTATCCCTCTTATCGTGTGGAGTGTGAGACTACTAGTGATCAAAAGAGGCTAGCGAGGTGGTACGTATTATTGTTTTTGATTTTGGGTCAGTTTGGGATGCAATAAATGTACATTAATGAGGGTTAGGTTAGGTTATAACAAAGGCACTAATTGCTAGATTAGCGCCTACGGATCATGATTAGTGCCTCTGCATGGTCAGTCAACACCTATGAGGTGATTTAGTGCCTCTAGGTTGGTTTAGCACTTGCGTTACGTCATAGTACATATGCCAATCAGTTTAGTGCCTGTACAAACACATAGTGCATATGATAGGTAGGGTAGTGCATTTGACCGTTTGAGCACTTTTACAAGGGGGTTTAGCACTTTTTTGCCTTTTAGTGCCTGTGCTAGGGAAGGTAGTGCGTATGCATCGTTTGGTACATATGTAGTAGAGGTTAGTGTATTTGTGCAAGTTAGCACATTTGTAGAAGGGTTTAACATATGTGCAGCTTTTAGCACCTACACATGAAGGATTAGCGCCTATACACCTACACACAAAGGTTTAGTGCTTTTGTGTTGGTTTGAGAAAGAATGTAGATTTAGAAGTAAAAAATGATAGTCAAGGAACTAATAAAGTGGATGGTGGGTGTAGGAGGAGTTAGGCACACTCTAGTCTCACAAGCAGAGGCTGCCAATGATGCGTTTACGAGAGCAACTTAGATGGATGGAAGTGCTAATTCTATCAATGGTGGGGCTCAGATATGTGGCTTGGATGCCAGAGATTTGGGTACATCAAGCCATGATGATGGCCTAGAGAGGTGGCATAATGAGACCTATTCTTTTTGGCTACCGATGGAGGATATCACTATCACTCTAGAGGATGTGTGGTGGATTTTGAGGATTCTAATTCATGGAGAGAGTTGTGTATGGCTGAGACATGGGTGCATGATATCTAAGGTTAGCGTCTATGCCAGATGATATTTTGTTAGATGAGTGGGACGCTGAGCTATTGTGGGTGCACACACTGGATGGAGAATTATATAATTTGCCCCTATTTATGGTAGGGCCGATCTTAGGGTTGTTGGTCCTAGATTGACGATCATGGGGATTTCCTGTAGGATGGGGGATTATTCTTCATAGGATGATGCAGGGTGGGATGGTATATGCATGGAGACCAGGTGTCCTAGCGCATCTATATCATGATATGGATGTAGTGGTATACCGTGAGGGGAGGAGTTTAGGTTGTGGTGTTACACTCCTACATATCTAGGCATGGGAGCACATTACAATGAATCAACCCATTGCAACAAGGACACTGGTGGAGGGAAGACTGTATGTGTTCGAGTATTGTGGACTATTGCAGCATCACCATCTATGGGATATGTGGTATTGGATACGGGTGTTTGATGAATTGGATAGTGTGATTTGGAGGGCTTAGAGGGAGTACAAGGTGTGGGAGGATGCTTTGGATCAACTGGTTTATGCTCATCAATCAAGATTTCTACTGGAGTGCATAGAGCATATCTTCGATAGGCACCTTCTAGAGCATGTGCTATAGTAGTTCGAGGAGCAGCAGGGGGAGCCACAAGTAGAGGCAATTTTCCCACGGGTGAAGGGGAGGCACCTAGATAGGGAGTGTTGATAGATGTGAGGACCATCATTGTAGATTTTGAGGCCCTAGTGTTAGTGGCATGGGGATGGAGAGGGGCCAATGGATTTTGGTACTATAGATGATTATGTGGCATGGTGGGTGGTAGCACAACTGGTGCAGTTGGCAATACATCTATGGAAGATGGCTCAAGGGAGGAGGAGGAGGGGGAGGAGGGAGAGGGGGATGAGGAGGAGGCAATGATAGGGGAGGCCGATGGATGAGATGACAATTTACAATGGCTCAGGGAGAGGGGGCTGGTGGTGCTGAGGAGGTGGAAGAGCTAACAGAGCTAGCACATGTATCAGTACTTCACACTTAGTTGAGTGCAGTGACTACCAAGATTTATCACACTTGAGGGGAGTTGGATATAGTGAGGTTAGAGAGAGATAGCCTTTGGGAGGATTTGGAAGATGTGAAGGTGGCAATGGACACACGGGAGACTGAGAGGGATTACAAGGAGAGTTGCATGCAACCCATGGTTGGATAGCCAAGCTCATAGTGGCTCTAGAGCAGGTAGGTGGGGGAGCTGACAATGGGCATGCACTAGCGCAAGCCTTGCAGGAGAGTGACATTACCTAGTTAGAGAGTGATGTAGCATGAGTATTACAGTAGAGGGCAGAGATTCAGGAGGCATAGGTGTGGCATGATCTAGAGGGAGAATAGGCTATGCCAGGCCTATGGGTATGGAAAACATGTGGTCATACATGTTGTGTATCTAGGGGGAGTTGGAAGATATGAGGTAGAGGGTAGAGTACTACTGTACTCTGTATCAAATAACAATACTTACATCTTGTTGAGCTACAGTGCTAGAAGTTGATTAGGAGTATCTCAATCAAGGAGGATAGGGACTACTTTTATTATGGGGCCTCCACCACCATAGGGTTCACCAGGAGGATCAGAGGGAGAGGGGTTATCTAGAGGGACATAGGGAGCAGGGCTATTAGCAACCCATGGATAGGAGACACTAGGATCACCCTCCCCTTCAGTGCAGGGGAGTTCATGTTAGTAGTGATGACATTTTGACACTTTGTATGCATGCGAGATCATTTATATGATCATGTTTTTGATGTACTGAGCCTATGGGCATATTTTGTATCATGACCATATTTTTTATCAATATACATATGATGAGGTATTTTGTCGGTAGCCTACATGGTGTTGTGATGATGTGATTATGTTTGATGTGTTTATGATGCATATGTTAGATGTGTATTTTGGTATATGTGTATGGTTTATGCAATGGATAGATGCTTATGCGATGGACATGTGTTTGATTATGGTTTGCTTACTCACCTATTTGATAAATGAATACTTGCAATAATGAACAAAACTTACAATACATATCGGACAGAGGAGTAAAAGTATATCTAAGTTATTAGTACATGAAAGTATTATAGAAGTAGACTAGAACATGCTAGGATGGATACTCAATAAGATGGGATATATGCCAAGATGATTCAATGAGATGGGATAAGGATGTATTCCCACCAAGCAAAAGGACTTGACAGGAAGTGATGACATGCCAAATGAATTTAATTCAACAGGAGAACAATAATCTAAGTCTCTTGTCAATGTTATAAAGTCATCAGGTAACTTCAAGTCATCTAGTATTTGCAAGTTGTCAGCCAATGGCTCATCAAGAGGATTGTGTAAGGCGTCAGAAAAACATGAGGTGTCAGTAGAAGTAGTAAAGTTGTCAGGAAAGAAGGCATCAGAAGACCACTCATCAGGGAACCACTCACCAACAATGGACCACTCATCTTCTAATTTTCCTTTTTCTTCCTCTTTCTAACTTGACCTTGGTTGGCTTGTCATCAGCTAACTTATCATCAGTTGGCTTGTCATCGGATGAAAGTTTCCTTCAATTTCACCTACCTCAATCATGTTACACTCTGGTTGGAATACCTCATATTATTCCATTTGCCAATGGAAAAGCCCACTGAGCAAACTTGTTTCATCATCTGAACATTGTTGTAATTCCAGTATTCTCTCATCATTAGGCTCCATGGGCCCTCTTTCCTCTCTTGTCGATGTCTCCCCTGTATCGGATTCAGAGTCCAAGGAAGACATCTCCTTACTTACTACTTGAGTTAGGTCGATGACAAATTTTCTTCCCTTATTTTCAATTGACAATGTTTTCCTATTCTAGTTATGGTTAGCCTTTTCCGCTCTCAACCATCCTCATTCCATGATTTCATTGTATGTATTTCTTTGTATTGTGATGACTACAAAGTTTAAAATGAAGTGTCAGGTGCCAACTTTTACCTTTTGTTCCATCAATACCCCAATTTCTTTTATTCCATTTTGGCTGGATCCCACCAATTGGAAGGTCAATGGCTAGAGAGTGGATTTGCTGACGCTTTCCCATGTATCCTCGAGTAGCTTGTTTACTCTAGAGCCTCCATCCACAACTGTATTCATCAATTTTTTTTCAATAATCTTCATGTGGGAGATGAATGGTTGCTTCCCCATGCTAATTGATAGCAACATCAGGCTGATGACTTGTTTGCCTTGTGGTGGTGGTTCTACTATGACATCATCATTTGTTTTCTTGTTCCTCTCACTCTGTTGTTCTTTGTCCATGATGTTAGATATTTCTACCCTCAGTTGCAGCATTCTTTGCAAGAGGTATACCATTTTGATTGGCATAGTAGTCTCCAGAACTTGACTTGCAATATTTTATCAGACTCTAGCCACATAGACGTGCTTGTTTTCTCATTAGAGTTCCTTCATTCTTTTTCCATGGCCTTCTCAACTCCCAATCGTACTTCTTGAAGTCTTTCCTTCTCCGTACGAGGCTCAGGGTAACTTGCCTTCTTATTTTGTTCTTGGGTGATGGAAATAACTGCTTCCTCATAATCTTCTATGTCAATACAATTATTGCTAACCTTCTGTTTTGGGTAGTTGTTATCTTTGTGGTCACCCGGTCCACACCATTTACATAACATTGTTACTTTATTCTAGTTGTTCTAGAATTCTTTGGAAAATTGCCCCCATTCATTGCACTACTAACATTGGATCACCAGTTGTCCTTTGACATCATACTATATTGGACTTCAACCTCCTCCTCTTTGATTTCAATAATCAATTAGAGATGAGTTATGTGGCTTTTATGGAGTGGTCTTATCTCCCTAAATAAAGAGTACTTGTGTACTCCTAGTCTTCAAATTATATAGGCACTCTTTTATCAAATGACCTCCAACCTAGAAAATCTCACAAAATAATTTTTTGGGATAGTTACCTTTGGTGTGACCTTCGCTATTGCACTTAGTACACTAGAGTTCAGTAGATTCTTTACTAGTTTCTTTCTCTATCTTTAATTCTTTCATCATCCAGAGAATGTCCCTCTGAAGTGCTTGTACCATTCCTGATTCACTATCATTGTCATCATCTAAACTTCCATCTTCTTCTATTTTTCTTTTTCTATGGGAGGATAATTTATCTTCACTTTATATGTCCATCACCTGATTCTAGGCTTCTATGTGTTGACCCTCAGTTGTTGTCTATTGATGACAAACACACAACTTGGTATCCAACTTGGTATCTCATGATCTCAGTTAGTTGTTATGCTCATCATGGCTCATCATGGTACATGGTATATATTTGATAAAGTCAGTTGGCACTAGTTGTTCTATGACAACACTATAGTGGTCATTTGATGATCTCTTGATTTCATTATACTTGTAATAGTTAGTAGTTGGTATGTGGTATTTACTATGCTCTACAGGTAGGTTGACAGAGGTATTTGGCACTTGGCATATATGATGTTGACACTGTGATATATTCATATTGTTGGCATGTTGACATTGTTGGCTCAGTTGGAATACATTGATTTCATTTAGTACTATATTCATATTGTTGGCATGTTGACATTGTTGGCTCAGTTGGAATACATTGATTTCATTAAGTACTCTTAGTTGTATTATATCAGTTGGTATGATGGCTTACTTGGTACAAGGTTGGTTGGTGTCACTCTTGACACAATTACAGTTGTTTATACGTCACAGTTGCCTACGCAGTGGTTTCACTTGCTCAGTGGTTCAGTTGAATAAGGCACTTGATTGTTTTCTCTTGATTCAATAAGAAAACAAAGGCATTGATTATCAAGGTCATCATTGATGTCAACGATTCACCTTGGCATATAGAGGTTGATATGTTATTGGACTTGTTCATTTTGACAGTGGTATTGATTTGGATGATGACAGATTTGTTATCTTGATATTGATGTTCCTTGCCTTCCTTGTCTTCATATGGTGATGGTTGTTTTTTTCTAAAGGAGTTGCAAAAGAGATCAAATGGTGTTTGATGCTCAAGAGTTGTCTTGAGTCTTCACAGTTGTAGGAGATGCCTTGTTTCTTCACTCTCTCTTCTTTGTCATGCCTTGATGATGTATACATTTTTGCATTGTTGAAGTGACAAGGGTATTCACTTTGACACCATTTGGTTTAAATTATTGATTTCTTTAGATTTAAATTCCATATGGAAAAGACATAAAAGTGAAGATGAATTGCTTATTATGATAAAATGATAAAGGCATAAATGTGAAGGTGACTTATTTGGTAAGTTTTGGGGTTAAAAGGAAGATTAATAACATTATTTTTGATACTATGTCACCGACTCTTTTAGGGCTAACTAGGAAATCTAGTCAAGGTGGTATATCAGGCAAAAAGGAAATTTCATTATTCATTTTACAATGTTGAACTTTGGAAAATAAAGCTCCGAGCTTAGGGCTTGACTAATAGTGGCATCCATCATGGCACAAAGAGGTTCTGAGAACATTGAGACTGATGAGTCAGTTGGGATTTTGTCTGGCAGTTGTGATTTGTAAGTTATAGTTTCCTGAGAATTAATAAGGTATGGATTTCTCACATTCCATGAGGCCAAGGGTTTATTTATACATGAAGTTTTCAGAGTTTTTGCGTGGGTTAAGAATTGAAGAAAAAGGTTAGTCTTGAAATAGTAAAAAGGACTGCATTGTTATTTTGTTTCTATGTTGCTGACTTAGAAACTTTTGTTGAGACTCTAAGCTGTGAATAAGTTTATTGTTTGTTCTGGAGGGTTGCATGCAAGGTTGTTGAAGGGTTTAGTAAAACAAATTTATGCTTGAGAAATACTCAGTTTTAAAGGCTGTAAGTTATTTGCTATACTTTGAAGTTGAAAACCTGCATTCTATGATATTTGAAAATGCATTGAAGAATCCAAAGTAATATGTGTTCTTGTGCTACTTAAAAGACTGCACTCAACATACTTGAAAGGTCACACAACCTGCATTTTTAGTGTGTATTCTCTAGGCTATTATAACATTGTATAGTTGAAGGTTGATTGCAAAATACACAGTGCTCTATAAATGATACTTGAAAGTGGTTTGTCAGACAATGATATGTTTTCTTGAAAATCTATATTTTTGATATTGAAAGGGAATAGCATACTCTATGCCTTATAGGTTTCAAGTTTAATGAGATCTATATTACATATAGTATAGTGGGCAGAGAAAAATTGCCATGAATTGCAGTGACACAGAGAAACCCTCTGTATTTTATTTCTTGTCTTAATGATTGAGATATTGTTGAAATATGCTAGTGAGGCACAATAAGCCAATGAGGCACATAAACATCTAGTGAGGCAAAAATAAAAGCAAGCCAGTGAGGTAGGAATGAATGTAAGCCAGTGAGGTAGAAATAATAATAATCTAGTGAGGCAATGATTGTAGCCAGTGAGACAAGTTTATTACATAATCTAGTGAGGCACTTTTACTGAGTGGTTTTCTACCCCAGAGGGTTTCCACTCCTAAAAATATCTATGTTATGGTGCCATTTGTCATTTGTTTTATTTTCCATCTTTCTTATGATGCTATTTGTTATTTGTTACATATGCACATGGAATTTGTTTACTTGTCTCTGTAATGCTCTGATACATGCATTAATAAGCATTTGAGTCAGCATTTACATCTATTGTTTAAACCTTTGTTTAAACCTGAAATGAAAGTGTAAAAAATTATCTTATTCTCTATAACACTGATTCATCCCCCCTCTCAGTGTTACCAAGTACTCCAACACTATGTACGAAGAGGATGGTACCATCTTCATCTTTTTTCTTAATGACAAAATTAAACCTTTGATAAACCATCTTTATTGTGACTATCAATAGGTTCTTTTTCTAAATTTACAAGTAATTCTTTAAGTCTGCGGTTATAATCTCATACGTTCTCATGCTTACCTTGCTTGGTATTGTAAATTTTGGCTACTATTTCATTATCATCTTGCAACAACTTAAATTCTTCTCCAAAGGTCTTCTTTAATTTCTCCCATGTTTTTTTGGATGCTTGGTCAAGTTTGGTATACCAGTCAATTGCTACACATCACAAGATGGCTGGAAATGACTGTAGCCAAATTGCCTTATCATATTGCCTATTTTTTGCCCAAATTATCTCACAAGTCTTACAGTGCCTCATAGAATCCTCCAATCCATTGCTTGTAAACTTGGGCAACTTTTTCTTTTCTCCACTAGGTATTACCATGGTTTTGTTATCATGTAAACCACATGCTTGGAACCTATTTGCTAGGAGTTTTGATTTGAATGTTCTAGTGCTTGTCTCACACTCTCGCCCACGTGAGAATCCTCCACTCTTCCCACAATGTCAACATTCCATGTACTTTTTTCACCTTCAGATTTTATTTTATACACCGTTGTCTTGGCTTCTTCTCCTTCGATTGACAACACTTCAATGCCTCAAAGGTTGCTCTCGTACACTTGTATGAAGGAATCTAATTCCGACTTCCAACTTCCCTCATCTTGAGAAGGTTGTTTTGACTTTTCAACTTGATCAAAAAGATCAATCCACATGTCATCCAGCAATGGAAGATGCCTCACAATTTCTTCCCACTCTATGATTGTGTGATTATTTGTAGTGGAAATATGTTCCGTCTCTCAACTACAACCCATTCTCGTGCTCAAACTCTGACATTTACTTTAGGATGTACTTCAGCTTTGGACTTCAACAATCTCTCTTAGTCTTCTTCTATGTTTTGTTTATTCTACTACCTAAGAGATCTTCTAATCTCTTGATCCTGATCATGTGGTCTCTTCCCACCTCTATTGGGGTCTAAGGGCATGAATCTCTTATATTGGACCTGATTTATTTTAAGGAAATGATGCCAATGTTTACTCACCTATCTGATAAATGAATACTTGTAATAATGAAAAAAACTTATTGTTAGATAGAAAAGAGAGACTAGCCTAAGAGATTAAACTAGGTCAAACCCTCTTCTATCCAACATTAGGACACAATCTTAGCTTGGATTCTACCCAAGAATGAAAGCCAAACTATAGGGGCTTTGTCCCTTTGTTCTATAGAGGAGAACCAACCAAATCCAACTAATCAAACTAGGGCAAAACATGAACCCTAATTGAGTAAGATCATAGCATAACAGACTACCAGAAACAAACACAAACAATCCAAAAGCACAACAAAGAACAATGAACAGAGGAGAACTTGGATCAAGACTTAGGAGCTCAAAGGACCTAGGTGCTTGGGCACTATTGGTGTAGTCATGGTTAGGAGGTTCCTTAAAGAGAACTATCCAGATTGTACAACTAGAGTAAACACAATGGAACCAACTCAAGATATGAAACAAATGCATATTCAATCGTTCAATATATCATATATTTCAAATACAAATGGGCCAGTAACATGTGGACTTACAACTAGGGCTCACAGGGTGGATTACAGAATATCATAATATACACAAGATATAGCTTTGAAGTCCTTTCACAAGGAATCCAAACTATCAATTTCTAAATTATCCATCACTTCTTTCCTAGGGATCTATTACATCATTATATACCATATCCAGAATATAATATTCCTCCATGTCAGCCAAGGAAGATCAAAATCTCCAATGAAGAGTTGTAACATGTGTACACGGATAGGTCAGACCTAAATGAATAGAACTCGTCTGCAAATGAATGGAATGATGTGCGGTTCTCAGGGAAGGTCAGCCACAAACCAAACAACATTGAATGATGTGTCTTTAAGCTTTGAAGGTCATGAAATGCTTTGCATGTCTTCTCCTTTAGCTAATTATTTGAGACTGCTAGGATGCTTTTCTTTGAGAAAATAGTTGATCTTCTGATAGCGATATCTTTTCGGTAATTCAACCAAATTCTCTGAATTTTGGATATGTTGTAGATGAATGAATCTAGATGTTAAATCCAGCTTCACAAGGTCTGAGATGCAACTATGGTAGAATGTGGACCAAAATACAAAAATTGCTATTGACTGAATTGCCTGAACTAAACTGGAAATGAAAGGAAACAAACTGAATTGCAAACAAACTTAAATGCAAATGTTTTTGGTTGATGTAAGATTTCTCCTGAACTAGGGATGCTCCTGCATCTGACATCTGGGGTTATTGAAAAAGTGAGTCCCTCACTTTGCTAGGGCTAGAGTGAAACCAAGACGGTCTACCTCATCCTAAGAAATCCATGATGAATCTTCTTCTGGTCTACCTTTCCACTTCACAAGGTATTCTTTGTATTGTCTTCCTCTAGTGCTGCATCCATTTATGCTATCCAAAATGTCTTCAATCTTCTCTGGTGCTTGTTGTGGTAACTACTTCAAGGCTTCTTCAATGTTGTCATTGAACTCTACTTCATGATATTGATATAGGTCTGCAATGTTGAAAATAGGTGATATGCCCAATGTCTCTGGTAACTCTACTTCATATGCATTTCATGAATCAAATTTTCTGAGTATCCTACAAGGTCCAAACTTCTTCATCTCCAACTTGTTATATGTCCCAACTAGAAATCTTTCTTTTCTCAAATATACCATCACTTCATCTCCAATTTCAAATTTCTTATGTCTCCTTTTCTCATCTACCTTCTCCTTATACTTGTTGTTCATCTCCTCTAAATGCTTCCTCCCCTGGTTATGCACTGTCCTCATGTAATCTGCAAATTCTTCTACTTATGCACTTCTCTTTTCTTCCATACTGATATCTCTCAATTATGATTCTGCTACTCCTCTAGGATTTACTCTGGTAATAATCTCAAAAGGTGTTCTTCCAATACTCCTGTTCACTGAATTATTGTATGTAAACTCTGCTTGTGAAAGAATCAAATCCCAACTTCCTGCCTTCTCTCCAACCAAACATCTCAACAAGTTTCCCAAACTCCTATTCACTACCTCTATTTGTGCATTGGTCTGTGGGTGAAATGCTGAACTGAACTTCAAATCTATCTTCATCTTCTTACAAAGTATCTTCCAAAAGTATCCAAGAAATCTTGTATCTTTGTCTGAAATTATGCTCTTAGGTAATCCATGCAATCTCATAATCTCCTTGAAAAATAGGTTAGCTACATGCACTGCATCAATTATCTTCTTACAATGTTTGAAATGTGCCATCTTTGAAAATCTGTCCACCACTATAAATATTGAATCATGTCCTCTTTGTGTCTTAGGTAATCCCTGTTGAATGTCAAGAACACTGAGAGGGGGGGTGAATTAGTGTTTTATAAACCTTTTCTTGCACTTTAATTTTTAACCATTTCAAAGGATTAATCAAATATAAGCATAATATACAAATGAACAACATCCACAAAAGCATGACACATAACACCAAGATTTTACATGGAAAACCCAAAGAGGGAAATACCACGGAGAGGATTAACTCTCAAATATATATTGCAATCTTTACAAGTAATGATGTTCAGGCTTGGTCACTCCATGAGCTTGTAACATGTTGAATCACTGCCATGAAGTACAACTAGGTCTAGCAGGCTCACTTCCTCAACCCTAAACCTAGCAAGATTACAATAAGGGTTGTTAAACCTTGAGGATTGTTAAACCCTAATGGAGGCTCACTGGCTTGATGAAGAAGGCTTACTACCAAGTGCAAAGCAAGTTCCACATAAAAATTGAATACTGCATAAGCCTCTGTTCCTATGCCAGGGTGTAGTCATCTATCCACTAAATTCTATTTCCCAGGTCAACATAATCTAGTGTACTAAAAGTTATGCGGACCCAAATCTTTTCCCAAACATGTTCATATAGGTCAGCTCTAATCATTCAATTACTTAAATAGATCCTCCAAACATTAACTCTTCTACGCACAATGATTTAACATACTAGTTAGTCTTTTCCTTAAGAGCATGCTTAACGAATTCATCTGCTGACTTACAACTTTTACTGCAGATCTCAAAACACCTCCAAAATCACATCAAGGACTCTTTACCCCTTCCCAATCTTACCCTCAGAACCACAAGGCATGATATCATCTTGTGGAGAAATGCGGACCATCAGAACTTGGACTCTGTCTCTGTCAAACTCTGTCAAACATTATGCCGATACTTAGCAGCTCTCAACTATCTTTCTGGTGGACTTTAGATTTCCCAACTCTGGAATTAGACACTTTGCATAAGTGTTTACAACACCTCAAAACTACATAAGAAAATGCTTGCCTGCGAAGGAATGAGGACCACTGCACTATACCCTGTTCACTGTTCCTACTATACCTTTGCTTACCTAGACTTAGATATTTCTTTTAAGTCACTTCCGGAGGAAGTCAAGATTTAATCTCTAGAGCATGACACCACTAAACAATTACTAACATCAGATCTAAACTGCATTACACAATCATCATCTACAGACGCATACTGACCCACTTACTATGCTCTATTATGTACATACTCATACTTAGCCACTTCTGCCAACCGGACCTATCAACTGAAGTTGTGTTTGCCTATCGTACTGATGAGCTCTCTAATCCTTGTTGCCATAAATGACAACATGCAAGTTCATACAGGAGCAGTGACTCTTGCCAACAATCTCCCCCTTTGGCATTGATGGAAACACTTAGTGAAAAATGTTGAACTGCTCCCACTTACTATATACACTTTATTGTCTTTCTCCCCCTAAGATGTTTAACCCATTTTTCACTATTGTTCTTCTCCCCCTTTGACATCAATAGAAAAGGGTGTAGTCCGGAAAACAAGAAAATATATTTTCAAAAACTTCAAAATTGTGTGTACCTATCGCATATTTACAAATGCAATCTTCATATGTATGTTACATGTGCTTGAGAACATCATTGAATATGTTTTTAATCAGTGTCCACTCAGCATCCCAACCTTTCTTTACATTTTCTAGAATCTAAATTTGTTTACTGAGAAGAAAAACTAAGGCTTCTATCTTTTTAAGATCAGAGGTTGTGTCTGTTTGGGCAACTAACTTGGCCTTTGCAATAAGATTTGTCATTGAGTCTAACTTTGGATAGACTATTCTTTTGAGTTGTCCCATTCTAGTTTTTATTTGGTATTTCAGATTTATTATGTCATTCAAGTCATTGTGAATATTAATGACTTCAATTTCTTTCTTTATGACTTACTCTACTTCCAGATCAATTTTTTTAGAAAAATCTACCAGTTCTTGTTCCAGATCTTTGATCTTTTCCTCGGTCTCTTAAGAAGCTTTGGGCCAAGACAAACAAAACTTATACAGATCTTTGGCATCTTTCATAGCTTTCTAAATGTTGGCTATTGAATTATTTAAAGAAATTTTGTCTTTTGCTATCATTATTTTCAAATGTTACAATTATTTTTCATCAAATTCTTGTCTCACCTTTGTTTCTGTATATTTCTCAAAGGATTCAAACTGTCTACTTATGGAACATATTAACCCTTTCAGATGACTTGTTGAGGTCATGGATGAATCCCTTTTGTAGGTAGGTAGCAACTTCTCCAAAATCTCAAATGCTTCATCAATCAGTTCACTATCCTCAATATGTGATTTTAATATCTCCTTTTGAGCCTTTGCCTAAACAATTGTAACCAATTTAAACTTTTGTTCTGGTGACATTATGTCCAAGTTTATTGGACCATTTAGAAATTTTGGCTCATCCAAAACTTGTTTTCTTTTCTCCAACAATTCTTTTGCGAGCTCCGCAGTGTCTCTTGTTGTGACAAAGACTTCTTTTTTTCTAGCTTTGCTCTGGATAATCTAATTCCATATCCTTATTGGTGTCCTCTTCTTGTTTAGGTGGAGGGTTTTCCACTACCAACTCTTCCTCATTCCTTTCCTTGCCAGTAACAACCTTAGATTTTTGTGTCAGTGAGGGTTTAACTTGAGAATCATCAATAGGTGCCTTTTTCTCCTTAGACGCTTTGCCATCTGTACCTGTCTCGTCACCCAAGTTTATTTCTAGAACAAATGAGTTATTAGTAATATCATTTTCTTCATTGACACTTGTCATGGGAAGATTGTGTTGCTTCAGAGCTTTCAAAATAATCTCTTCTATTTCTTTCACCACTTTATCAATTTCACCTACCATTAACAAATTCATCCTTATTTTAGTTCTGAATTGATCCTTGGTCTCCTTGGTGACTAGGTCTTCTTCTTCTGGAGTGATTTCAGGAGATAATCTAGTTAGCACATGTTTTCTCAGCTCAATATCCTTAGCTTCAGTACTCTCCTTTCTGATGCTTAGAATATTTGCTAGGCTTTTCAAAAGTTTAGAGATGATCTCAATGAGGGCTCTGTTGAAAATGTTTAGATATTTGACAATTGCTTCTTCCAAACTTCTTTTGTCAACATCACTATATTCATCATAGTATTCAAGCATGGGTTTTAAATTCCCATCAATGGTGATAGATTTTATTACATCTGCAAGTGGTGGAGGCTTTTCCTTTTTCTGTCTTTTACTAGATTTGTCCTTTCTAGAGGACTTTTCTTTACTGCTTCTGGAGGCTTTGATACCCTCAGCTTTCACCTTCTTGACTTGTTCATCTGACTTTGTTTCTTCATCATCCCTTTCACTTACACTGATATAGAGTCTTCTTCCCTTCATCTTCTTTCTCTTCATGTCTTTTACAGAGAATTCTTTTGATGTTTTCTCCAGGTTTATTGAAGCTATGGTGCCAGAGGAGGTGGCAGAGCTTTTGGTAGTCCTCTGAACTGTCTCAGACTTATCCTGTTTCACCTGTGATTTTTTTGGAACCTGTACCGGTTCACTCTTTTTCTTTTCTTCTACTACTTTCACTGCTTTTTCCCTTACTTCTTTCAGTTGTTCTTTGGTGATGCCATACCTAGTAGTGACTTCTTCCACCTCTTTTCTAACTTTTCTAGTCGATTCAGGTTTTCTAAATTCAACATGAAGTTTCATGGATAGCTCTTCATAAGTTCCAAACCTTTCTTCCCTATTGTCCTTGGGTTTGCTCAACATGTATTGAGCATAGTTCTCTATTATTTTCCCATCTACTTCATACCCCATTGGCATTACCTAGACAGTCCTAGGCTCAACAACTTCCATTAGGCATTGGTCTTTTGTAACCATGAAACAGATATTATCCTTATATTTTTCAACAATTTTCCTAGGAATTCTTTCTCTAGCCTGCATTATGCTTTGAAAGTTTTTGAAGTACCCCCATAAGGCTGTGTTTTGCTCATTAACACTTCCAATTCTATTTAGATGGTTTCTGATTTGGACAGCTACTAGTTTACTGCTTAACCAGATCAAATTCTTCATGTTTGGTAGCTCATTCATAAAATAAAAGAATAAATAGATGACCAACGTACCATATTTGAAGGGGTAGTTCTTGCTTTCCTTTATCTTCTTTAGGTTCTCTAGTAGTTGGGTTCATAGCAGTTCGCACAAATGATAATCTACATTCTCTTTGACCATTTGATATGCGGTGTAAATTGCAGTACCAGAAACTGAGTTCTTCCGGTTTGAGTAGTAAAATTTGTAACCTATGACCATTGAGGCAAACTTTATTGTTGGATCAGTGATATCATTTATCGTCAATGCCCTTTTGTCAATTTTTTCTCTGGTAGAATTTGTAACCATTTGATTCTTAACTACCTTCAATAATGGCACTCCTCCGATGGAGTTTAGTCCAGTAACTACCTGAATTGCCTCTTTTGTTGTTTTAAGGGGTTGTCCTTTCCCTAACCACATGAATTCATCATGGATTTAACTAAGAATATACTAGATCCACTCATCCTCTGCAAATGTGGGAAACTCTTCATACTGGATGAATTTCTTCTCCTTCAAGGCTTTGTATTCTTCTTTTAAATCAAATTGATCATTACTTAGTTGTTTCAGGAATAAATCTGAGAATTTGTCATCGCGGAACTCATCTAGGGCAACATGGATGTATGCCCTAACATCTTCCACATATAGGACTCTGTAGGGTATTTTTGAAAATGCACCTATTGGATCCAATTCAGTTGCCTTGTAGGGGTGTTTCTTAAACTTAGGCCAAGGTCGATCAGAGATATCTACGACTTGGAGATTTGCCATTGCAGAAATTCAATAGGTTCACAAATGAGGTTTTAATGAAAATATCTTATTTTGCTAAGTTAGGGTTGCCTTTCTCCGAATGCTTAAAATCTTGGTTGTCGCTACTTAGGTTTAGCTTGATCTCTCTAAGTTTCTGATAGCTCCAAGTTTAAAGTGATTTTGAGACCAAACAAATTGATTTTTATCCTCTGTGTGGCTTGACCTAGTTGTCATTTATTGCTCATTCCTAAAAAGTTGTCAACACCCTTCACTATAGAACACAGTCGATTAAAATTTTTCTGCAATATGCCATATTGACCCTTTTTATTCTAGTTTTTCTTCTAAGAGCTGTGTCACATCAGATTTCATCATACCTTCATGCTAGATTTTGGCACCAACTTTCTGGCTAGGGGATTTGGATTTTTGACACTACTCCCCCTGAGCCAGAGCTCTCAATTTACTTCCTAGAGGAAGTGACTGCACCAGAAGTTGGTGCAGATCCATTCTTATCCTCATCCTTTTTAATCCAGATCATACTCATCTCATTCTTGGTTTTTATTGGATCAACCTTTTCTTTTCCCTTATCATTCCTCTGCTCTATGTTTCTTTTTTCAGCATAGTAATTTCTCCTCATATTCTTGCTTCTGCAGAATCTTGCAGTATGTCCAAATTTGTTACAATTGAAACATTCAATGTTTCTTTGCCCTTGATTTCTTCCTTTGAATGAATTCATCCTTGATCTATATTGATTATCCATGTGTCTAAAGCTATTGCATGTGAAACACTTGCCATTGAGGAATTGACCATTCCCAGACATATTTCTTGACATACTTCTACACTCATTTGCTTTATGACCAATCTTCTTACAATTGAAATATTTACTAGAGAAAGATGGAGCATTTTGATTAATTCTACTTCTACATTGAGTAGCCCTATGATCATACTTATTACATTTATAACACTAACCATTGAAGGATGGGTACCTTTAAGCATTTGGCTGTTTGACTGGAGATCTTCTAGGTCTTCTTCTTTGATTTCTAAACTGGTATTCTCTGTTTTACCTTGACTCGTTGTTTATTTGACTAGATTTTGAACTTTCTCCTTTCTCAAATCCTAAACCATGTTTGTCATCAGCATTCTTCTGGCTAGCAATCATTTGATCAATCTTTGCATACTTATCTTGAATTTTTCTTCAAAACTTCTAGCCTTTTCCAGATCTATTTTTAAACTTATAATTTCTTTTTCAAGTTATGCACAATCTTCTAATCTATTTTTCACAGTTAGATTTAGATCATCTTCTGCTCTTATTCTTTTCATAACTTCTGCTTCCAATTCATTCAGGGCTTAATTTTCTAATATCAATTGTTCATTAACTTCTTTGTATTTGTCTTTGAATTTCTTGACTTGCTCTTTTAACTTAGAGATGCATCCATCAGCTTGTTGCAAATTTTCTCTCAGATCCCTGACTTCTACTTCAGAATTTTCAAGATCCATAGGAGTTGCTTCTAGTTGCTTGTTCCTTTCATAATTTCCAAATCTCCTTGCTTCCATGATCACACTATCCCAAATCTTCCTTAAGATGTTAGACTTATTCCAAGGAACCTTGCTCTGATACCAATTGTTGAATGTCAAGAACACTGAGAGGGGGGTGAATCAGTGTTCTATAAACCTTTTCTTGCACTTTTATTTTTAACCATTTCAAAGGATTAATCAAATAGAAGCATAATATACAAATGAACAACATCCACAAAAGCATGACACCTAACAAAGATTTTACGTGGAAAACCCAAAAAGGGAAAAACTACAAAGAGGATCAACTCTCAAATATATATTGCAATCTTTACAAGTAATGATGTTTAGGCTTGGTCACTCCACGAGCTTATAATATGCTGGGTCACTGCCATGAAGTATAACTAGGTCTAGCAGGCTCACTTCCTCAACCCTAAACCTAGCAAGATTAAAATAAGGGATGTTAAACCCCGAGGGTGGTTAAACCTAATGGAGGCTCACTGTCACACTCACTACCTTGATGAAGAAGGCTTACTGCCAAGTACAAAGCAAGTTCCACATGAAAACTAAATACTGCATAAGCATCTGTTACTATGCCAGGGTGCAGTCATCTATCCACTGAATTCTAAATCTCAAGTCTTCATTGCTACTGCTCTTCTAACTCTGCTCTTCTATTCATATGCTCACATCACCCACACACACCACAACTAAATTTCATCGCCTTTATATATCTGCATCATGAATTGATTCACAATCTGGTTAGCATCCAACAAATGAGACATGTACATAGAAAGATGTGGCTTGTCGGCTTAATCCAGTGTACTAAAAGTTATGCAGACCCAAATATTTTCCCAAACTTGTTCATATAGGTCAGCTCTAATCATTCAATTACTTACATAGATCCTCCAAACATTAACTCTTCTCTACACAATGATTTAACATACTAGTCGGCCTCTTCCTTAAGAGCATGCTTAACCAATTCATCTACTGACTTACAACTTTTACCGTGGATCTCAAAACACCACTTGTAATGTTGAAAAATGTCCCCTTGGGGGCTTTTCCCTCATAAGGTTTAGCTCTCGGGTCTTTAGAGTGCATTTGGGACATTTTAGTTCATATTTTAGCATCCCGATGGAATGAGACCTAAGTCCCATGGCAAATAGGACTTAGGAGGACCCCTTCATTTGTACCTTGCCTAAAATAGGGGGGAGGACTTGGGTGCCCACACCCTAGTCCTACCCTATTTTAGGGAAGCCTTAATTTCTAGGTGTCAGTTAGTGACCGTTATTAGGTCCCTTTGCCAACACGGTAAGTTTGAATTTCAATTTCTTGGCAGGAGAGCTTGTAGTTGCATATATAAGCAAGCTTAGGCATTCATTTGTAAACTAGATTTCAATTAGATGATTACTAGAAAACTATTGTGTTCTCAAGGTGATTCAAGTCTTTCTATTGTGTTACAAGAGCAGACTCGTGTGTTTTGTATGTTGATATTTGCAAATTTGAGCATCAATTCCTTCATGGCATGAACAAAATCTTCCTCCATGAAAGATTCACTACAAGGTGACATATCATTGTTTTTTTTATCATTGATTCCTTTGGTTTTTGGCATCTGCCTCACAAGGGTACACCCTCTTTATCTGACAATGATGTTCAGAGATTTAAGTGTCCTCCGGGGTTTGACTGAGGCAAACCTCTAAACACCATAACTCCCAAACCAAGTCTTGTGATTGTAGGTTATAGGTGTCGTATCCAGGAAAAGTGGAGTTGCAGGAAAGGCTGGGAAGACATCAAGGATTTAGGATCTGAAGGAAAGATGGATAAAGGAGCACTTCTAGGACTAGGGCGCTTGCTCTAGTGTCCTCTACAAACTAATTCCTGAAAATAGAAGTTACAGGGATGATCAGTGTCCCAAGGATGTCCAAATTCCCTAAATAAGTAGGTACCTTGGACTTGGGCGCCTTCTTCAGTGTCCCTGATTATTCTGCTTTGAAACCCCAAAAATAGGTATTCTATAATTTAACATTTTACTCCCGTCTACAAGAGCTTTTTCTGTAAATCATTAATTTGTTGTCGTATTTGCTTAATTAGGGTTTTATTGGTCAACTGAGCATAGGAGAAGGGAAAATTGATAATTAATTCCCTAATCCAAATTTCCCTACATCTGAAAGTGACTCTAGGGTATGATAATGCTTGTCATTTGACCCTAGATCCTTTAATGTATAGTGGAGAGGTGGATTTAAAAATCTAACCCACAAAAGATTAAAGAATCCATTTTTACACTAAACATTTTGGTGAACCCGTGTCTTTGAAATTAAATTGCAACCTGATGAGTGTTTGTCTGCAGATTTGGTGTGATTTCATTCGTTCATTTGGTTATTTACCTTATTGCATTGAGAAAATTTCAAAAAAATTAAAAAATTGGAAAAATACAAAAAAATTGCATTGTTGGGCTTACTAAATTGTGTCAATTCTTCCTAAATTTTCCTAATTCATGATTTTTGCATCAGATCTGATAAATACAAAAATTCAAGATCTTGCATTGCATTTTCATCATTTAATTGCTAGGGTTTTGTGGAAATTTTGACAATTTTTAGATAACCTAGTAATTCCAAAATCTAGGGTTTGTAGTCAAATCATTTTATCATATTTTACTACTGATTTAGAGGCTTATTAAAATTTTCATTTGGCTGTATTCTTGCATTTTAGTGTGAATTTGCATTTAAATTTAATTTATTTGCATTTTTGCATTGAAAATTTCAACAAAAACTAGCAATTTTGGTGCATTTTCATTAAATTTGCATGGGAATTTTGCATTATTAGGCTTGAGAATAATTTTAAGATCTGAGAGTATTTAATTTCTATCATAAATCAGACATCAAATCATTTGCATAGCATTTGTTCCAAAATTTCAAACCTAGGGCTTCAAAAATGATAATTTTCACTAAAATTGGCCTTATCGACTCTCCAAACTTGCACCACAAGAGTGTTGTGAAAGATATTTTTACACTAATTTTCTATTATCAGGGTAATAATTTTCTTCCCCTCATAAAAATCTTCACAACACCCTTTTAACGGGCTCTTGTAGTGAAAATTTTGCAAAAAACTACAAATTTTGGCTATTTTGGCCCTAGGGTTTGACCTAGTTTGCACTCCAAGCACGTTGTGATCAGTTATATGGATTACAGTGACTAATATTATTGGTTTTTTTCTATTTCCATCCTAAAATTACTAACAACACCCCTTTTTCTAGGTCTTGGAGTTGAAAAACCGTGAAAAATAGCCTATTTTTGCTATATTTCACTAAGGTTTGACCTTAAATTGCAATAAAATCATGTTGTGTTGGGTATTTTAGAACCAAGTGGCTGTTATTACTGATATTATTTTTTTTCCATCATCATTTTCCTCACAACACCCTTTGTTATGCTCTTTGGCATTCAATTTTGGTGAAAAAAGTGCCAATTTTGACATATTTTCACTCTAATCGACTTGGCATTATCTTAAATTTGCATCAAGAGTGTGTTGAGAGTGAATTTACTGCTGCTTTGGACTGATATCAGACATATAACTTGTTTCCCTTGACTGAAATCCTTACAGCATCCTTGGTTTCATTCATTTGCATTGAAAAAGTATAAAAAATCAAGCATTTTAGGCTATTTTTGCATATAGTTTTGCGCTTGTCTTTTGCATACTTTTGAGAAGCTTTCAAAATATGATTTTACATTCATTTGGAGACATATATCATGGATAATTATCTGGAAGAATTGTTCGCATACATCATAGACATGGATCATTTCTCTAAATTCACTGATAAATATCCTCAAGTTTTGGAACAAATGGCACACATTCATGATGTTGATCTCTCTATGTGCTCCACATATGAAATTATTTGCCATATAGGTGACTATGATAGATTCACAACTCTCATGGGAATATACCCTTTGATATTGGATGATCTCACTAAATTCATGATCAATAATACATATACTAGTGACGATCTTAAAATGTTAGATGAAGCCTTGGATGATTTTATGGGAAATTCTACTTTGGCACCTATTAATAAAACATGTGATGATAACTTTGGTTTACCTTATGATCCCTCTCCAAAGGTTCTTACCCCTCATGAGGACACTTTGATGAAAGGGGATGATTTCATTAACACATCTATTAACATCACACCATCAAGTCTCCATTCTAATGCTCACTCTAGCCAAGATGAAGTGTTAGGAAATCAAGCGTCATCACTAGTGTGCCAGTCCAATGCTCTCCTTGGCCAAGAGGAAGCACTAGTGAATGAAGAACTCCCTTCAACAAAGAGCATTCCGTGGGTAGATGAGGAGCTTTCACCTAACATCAATCAAAATTTTATGCATGGAACCTCTATGGGTCATCCTAGAAACCTTATCCCTTTAATTGATTATTCACACACCTTGGATATCACTAAAGAGGAGAAGACCATTAGTCTCCTTCCTTGGATTGAAAATTCAGGTTACTTGGAACTTACTAAGGACCTAAATACAACAAGTACCCCTTGGGACATCACTAGAGACAAAAGTATTGATAATTGTCCTCACAATACCTTACCTTTCTCACATTCTGATGTTCTTTTCTCAAAAGGTCTAAGGTCTTCTACATTAAAGCTCTCTTGTGTAGAGGCTGAAAGCACTCCAACCAAATTCATTCTTCCATCTCTCAAGAGCATCTTGCATATAATTCTACAAGAAAATACTCCATCTAATATTGAATCAAATCAAGGAGAATTTAAGAACAAACAAAAGAATAATGACAAAGATATGGTGATAGTACCTTACACACCTTTCTCTCTAACATTTGTGATTGGAAAGACGATGACAATGATTCTCTTGATGACAAGACTTGGTATGAAGACCCTACAGGTAAGTATCTCTAACCCTTTATCTCTCTCATGATGTGCTTCCCCTGTGATGTGTTATGTGTTGTTTAGGCCTCCTGGGATGACCTCAAATTCTCCTGTAAGGTTTGGGATACCAGGAGACCACCTCTATTGTGACCTTCTTCTATTTGTATAATCATTCTTCTATATTGCCTCTCTCTCTGATTTCATTGCTGTGTGTTGTGTCTGATAGACATAGCGTCATGGTTGGTGACTTGGGGGCACCCTTCTACGTGACTCTCCCTAAGACACTTGTTTTTCTCCTCTCTTATTTATTGTTTCCCTTCCTCTAGTGTTTCCATCTAGTGGGCGGATGACGAAAAACATTTATACTGATGTGGACCTAGTGTCCCTTTCGAGAGCAATAAAAAAATGGACTATAGTTCCTAATATGACGATGGGGTTGTATATTTTATCTGATGCTTGGCTAGTGGAAGCACTCATGCTTTCCACGTAGTGAATTTTATGATGTTTCTATCGCATTTACAAACCTTAACAATACTGTTGCTCTATGCACCTTTGTTTGCCTTTGAATCTAGCCTTGGCGGTACTCAATTCAAAGAGCTTCATGATATAGCCCCTGGTTATCTTCAAACTTTGAATTTGTTGTATAACCTTGGCTCTTTGTGTGGTTAATCATATGCATTGATGTTGTTGTTTATCATGATATTGTAGACACTAACATGTTTCTTGCAGGGATGTGTTTGTGGGAACATTTGGCGATTGTAAAGTACATGTCACCTCTAGAGGGCATGGGCTTTGTGAAAGTCGGTGTTCCCTTGTGTGTTTTCTTCCTACCTTAATGTGCTTGATATCGATAACTGATATCAACCACCTTAAGGTGGGGGTATATATAAGGTAAGCTATCTGTTATAGATGTTAGTAATGTGTTTGACCTCAGATGCATAGACCTGCACCAGAATAGTGCATCGTGCATCCTGAGTTTGTTTGCAATCAATCAATCAATCATATAAGCCCTCTGCAGAGGCAGGATATCAAGTATATCCTTTTTCTTAAGCCCTCTGCAAAGGTGGGGATGGTGTATTTCTTGGAGTAGATTGCATCATCCTGTCATTTTCAAAAGTCCTCTGTAGAGGCAGGGAGCGGTTCTGTGACTAACTCAACCCTTAAGCATGTCTTCAGTGATTGTTGTGGCAAAGCCCAATCATCGGTGTGTGCTTGTAATGTTCCTGAGATGGTGATGAGCCTAGAAATAGGGAACACACCATCGCTTGTCTTCCATGTTTTCTCCATGTATTCAAGTGTGTGTGTTTTGGTGTGCTTGTTTTGTATGACATGCTTGTTGCCCCATATGCATAGACCAGTGCCTTGAGTAGTGCTTCATGCATTTTGGGAGGTTTTGTGTGTATTGCATGTGTGTTGCCCCATATGCAGAGACCAGTGCCATCAAGTAGTGCTTCCTGCATTTTGGGAGGCTTGTTTACTTTCCAATACTTGCATTTGCATTTCATATATATGAGAAAAAGAAAAGAAAAGATATCATTTCTGTCTTCCATGCATTAACTGTCTGCTCTATGTTCTGCATGATTGTAACTATCTTCTTTATGTTTTGCATGCCTGTTACTGTTTTCTATGTGATTGGCATGTCTTCTCCATGCTTGGTGTGTTTGTTATGTTTGTGACCTTACTTTAATGCATGTATTGGCCTCGCATTTATACATACATTAAAGTGGGGGCTAAATGTAACATCAAAAATGTCCCCTTAGGGGTTTCTCCCTCACAAGGTTTAGCTCCTAGGTCTTTAGAGTGCATTTAGGACATTTTAGTTCATATTTTAGCATCCTAATGGAATGAGACCTAAGTCCCATGGAAAATAGGACTTAGGAGGACCCCTTGCATTGTACCCTGCCTAAAATGGGGGGGAGGACTTAGGCACCCACGCCCTAGTCCTACCCTATTTTAGGGCAGTCTTAATTTCTAGGTGTCGGTTAGTGACCATTATTAGGTCCCTTTGCCAACATGGTAAGTTTGAATTTCAACTTATTGGCGAGAGAGCTTGTAGTTGCATATAGAAACAAGATTAGACATTCATTTGTAAACTAGATTTCAATTAGATGATTACTAGCAAGCTATTGTGTTCTCAAGGTGATTCAAGGATTTCTATTGTGTTGCAAGAGCAGACTTGTGTGTTTTGGGTGTTGATATTTGCAGATTTGAGCATCAATTCCTTCATGGCATGAAGAGCATCTTCCTCCATGAAAGCTTCACTACAAGGTGACATATCATTGTGTTTTTATCATTGATTCCTTTGGTTTTTGGCCTTTACCTCACAAGGGCATGCACTCTTTATCTGACAACAGTGTTCAGAGACTTAAGTGTCCTCCAAGGTTTGATTGAGGCAAACCTCTAAACGCCACAACCCCCAAGCCAAGTCTTGTGATTGCAGGTTACAGGTGTCGCATCTAGGAAAAGTGGAGTTGCAGGAAAGGCTGGGAAGTCATCATGGATTTAGGATCTGAAGGAAAGATGGAAAAAGGAGCACTTCTGGGACTAGGGCACTCACTCCAGTGTCCTCCATAGACTGATTCTTGAAAACAAAAGTTATAGGGATGATCAGTGTTCGAAGGAGGTCCAGATTCCCTGAAAAAGTAGGTACCTTGGACTTGGGTGCCCTCTCCAGTGTCCCCAACTGTTCCACTTTAGAAACCTAAAAACATGTATTCTGTAATTTGACATTTTACTCTCATCTGCAAGAGCTTTTTCTGTAAATCATTAATTTGTTGTCATATTTGCTTAATTAGGGTTTTAATGGTCAATTGAGCATAGGAGAAGGAAAAATTGATAATTAATTCCCTAATCCAAATTTCCATACATCTGAAAGTGACTCTAGGGTATGATAATGCTTGCCATTCGACCCTAGATCCTTCAATGTATAGTGGAGGGGCAAATTTAAACATCTAACCCACAAAAGATTAAAGAATCCATTTTTCCACTAAACACCTCCAAAATCACATCAAGGACTCTTGACCCCTTCCCAATCTTACCCTTAGAACCACAAGGCATGATATCATCTTGCAGAGAAATGCGGACCATCAGAACTTGGACTCTATTTCTGTCAAACTCTGTCAAACATTATGTTGATACTTAGTAGCTCTCAACTGTCTTTCTAGTGGACTTTAGATTTCCCAACTCTGGAATTAGACACTTCACATAAGTGTTTACAACACCTCAAAACTACATAACAAAACACTCGCCTGTAGAGGAATGCAGACCACTGCACTATTCCCTATTCACTGTTCCTACTATACCTTTGCTTACCTGGACTTAGATATTTCTTCTAAGCGACTTTAGGAGGAAGCCAAGACTTAATCTCTAGTACATGACACCACCAAATAATTACTAACATCATATCTAAACCGTATTACACAAATATCATCTAGAGATGCATACTGACCCACTTACTGTGCTCTTTTCTGTACATACTCATACTTAGCCACTTCTTCCAACCAAACCTGTCAACCGGAGTTGTGTCTTCCTGTCATACTGATGAGCTCTCTAATCCTTGTTTCTATCAATGACAACATGGAAGTTCATACTAGAGTAGTGTCTCTTTCCAACAATCCCATTACAAAATCCATTTTTATGTCTGTTGAAATTAGGGCAGACAACTGAGAGGGGGGGATGATATAGTTGTCACAAAACTTTTATCTTTTGCTACATTTAATCTTCTTTACCACTTATTAACAAATTAATGATATAACCATGAAAGCATGAATCAACAACAGATGAGTAGAAACATAATAAACACACATAACACAAGGATTTTTATGTGGAAACCTGGTTAAGGGAAAAACCATGGTGGGCATTAACCCACAAGATTTATTCTTTGTTGAAAGAATAGAAAATGGGAAGGCATTTGCCTTTGGGCACATTGCCCAGAGCTCACTGCTCAAAAGAGGCTCACTACCTACAAGAACATTTACAATGTTAACATAGAAAGGTTGAACTAAGAAACAACATCTTTTTCATGCAAGGTTCAGTTCCATTAAAGCACATAATACCTCTACTATGCCCCCACTCACTTCCTCACTACATCTGTATCTTCGCTCACATCCCCACATTTCCATGACTTCACAACACTTATTTATACAAGTCATCAACTTTGGAATGAACATCAAAGTCGACCAAACAATCATCTATCTGGAATGTTCTCCAAGATAGGCATTACAAGAAATTACAATCACAAGACTTAAAATGCTACATGTGAATCATTAAACTGTTAGCCAAACATAACTAGGACTCAAATCTTCCTTGAACATCACGCCACGCTCCATAAAACTTCTCCTAGATCATCTACAACATGCACCATGCATCCATTCGACCAAGACTGGAAATAATAGAAACACCCAAGGAGAAATCTTCATCCATGAGCTTAATCCTCAATGCGGACCATCAACACAACATGCACCTGATTAAGAGACCACCACAAGCACAATGAAATCAACAAGAACAATTGCACCACCTCAAATCACCAAAAGCACTTGCACCTTCATCTGGGAATGCAAGAACACCAACTATCATGACTGTCATACTAGAAAGATTGCTTGCAGACCTCCAAACCATGAACCACTTGAGTTAAGGATACATAGTGACATCCCAAACACACCTCTAGATCCATAGATCATAATATTTAAATGTAGATCAATCTGGACCAAATTTCTATCACTCTGTTACCTCTGAACAACTGCAAAACCTAGTTCTACTTAGATGGCCATAACTTCTCCAATTATCCATGTGGACCTCTCAAATATTGACTAGAGAAACTTCAGACGATCCTCTATAAACCCTTTAATCTACAGACTCTGATCTTCATCTTACTAGGAATGCAAAGCAATCTACTTCACTGAACTACACTGTCTTCACTGTCTCTGACAGAGAGATATGTAACTCACTTGTTTCTTCTGGAGAGGCTAATTTTCTCAATATCCTCAACATACAAGTCTTCTAAACAAGCAATAGAATAAGATACAATTGACACTAATCATAAAAAGGATATGTTGACATCAATGACAACACTGATTAGGCACATATTTGCAACAATCTCCCCATTTGTCATTGATGGCAACATATGATGTGAAAAATTATTTCAACCATCAAGACAGGAACTTCTCCCCCTTCCTCTTATCACATCTGCAACCACTTTCTTCACTTCTCCCCCTTTCACTAGCCACCACTTACTTCCAAGTTTTTCACATGACTTTTCTCCCCCTTTGACATCAATGGCAAAGGGCACATATTACAATCATCTCTCTGTCTTTTTCTTCTTAGATAAAACCAAACTAAATTCTAGAATTAACATACTGACTACTCCCCCTGAGTAGCATCCCATTAACACCAATCTGGATCACAAGATATGACTGTGATTTCCACCGAACTGATGTACATTAGGGCACCTTAGTTCTGAACAAGAGGGGTAATAACCCCTAGCATCATTCTGAGATACTCAAAAGTGTCCTTAGGTAGAGGCTTAGTGAAGATATCCACAATCTGACCCTTTAAAGAAACAAACTCTGATCTGACTTCATTTTCACTTACCATCTCTCTCAAAAACTGAAACTTGATGGATATATGCTTTGTCTTTGAATGCAACACCAGATTCTTTGAAATGTTTATTGCACTTGAATTATCAAAGAAGATTGTAACAGGCTCTTCAAACATAATTATGATATCCTTCAACATTTGTTTCATCCACAAAACTTGAGTACAATTATTTTCTACTGCTATATACTCTGCCTCTGTAGTACACAGAGAAATTGCCTCTTGATTTTTGCTCAACCAAGAAACCAATCTCTTACCCAAGAAAAATACACCACCACTAGTACTTTTCTTGTCATCAACATCTCCTGCCCAATCAGCATTTGTATATGTATGAAGAGTGAAATCATCACCCTTAGGATACCACAAGCTATAATCAGATGTTCCCTTCAGATATCTAAAAATTCTTTTGACTACTACAACATGAGATTCTCTAGGATTAGATTTAAATCTAGCAACAAGGCCAACTACATTCATAATATCATGTCTGGTATGAGTCAAATAAAGTAGTCCTCCAATCATTGATCTATACCTTTTCTGATCTGCCTTAGGAGAATCATCATCTTTACTCAACTTGCATCTGGTTATCATAGGAGTACTCACTGGTTTTGAATCCTCCATTCCTAAACTTTTTCAACAACTCTTTCACATACTTAGACCAAGATATGAAGATGCCTTTTTATGACTGAATGATTTGTAGACCTAAGAAGAAATTCATTTCACCAAGCATGGACATCTCAAATTCACTTTGCATTTGATCAGCAAACTTTTTACACATGCTCTCATTTCCACCAAAGATGATATCATCAACAAATACCTCAACAATCAAGATGTGTTCATGATCAATTTTGAAATAAGGATTACCATCAGCAGTGCGTTTAATAAAGCCTAACTTTAGCAGATACTTATCTAACCTTGCATACCAAGCTCTTAGGGCTTGTTTAAGTCCATACAATGCTTTCTTCAATTTGCAGACCATATCCCCTTGATCAAACAATTGGAATCCTTCTGGTTGCTCAATGTAGACTTCTTCTTCCAACTCTCCATTCAGGAATGCTGACTTGACATCCATCTGGTAAACTTTGAAATCTTTGTAAATAGCAAAGGCAAGAAATAATCTGACTACTTTGATTCTTGCCACCAGAGCAAAAGTTTCTTCAAAATCAATTCCCTCTACCTGAGAATATCCTTTGCACACCAATCTTTCTTTGTTTCTCACAACTTAACCATGTCATCATTCAATTTATTCTAGAAGACCCATTTAGTTCCAATTACATTTTTGTCTTAAGGTCTAGGAACAAGATCCCAAGTGTGATTCTTTTCAATTTGCATTAATTCTTCTTCCATTGCTTTTACCCAACTTTCATCATTACATGCTTCATTCACTGATTTTGGTTCAATCTTTCAAATTAAACAATACTCCACTTGTTCTTTAGTAAATTTTCTTCTAGTTTGAACACCTTTATTTCTATCTCCTATTGTCTAATGTTTAGAATGATTCAACCTTACATACCTGGGAGTTTTGGGATTTTCTTGAACTTTTGATTCTTGAACTTGTTCCTTAGCATTTTCATTAGCTTCTTGAGTCATTGGATTTTTTGGAGCAATCTGAATCTGAGTCTGAGCTTGAACTTGCTTTTCATTTTCATTGTCTGATTCATATCCACAGAACTTGGAAGGTCTTTCCATGCTTTCATCTATCTTAACATTAGAACTTTCGACAATCCTTTTCAATCTCTTGTTAAAGCACTGGTATGCCTTTCTTTGGTTAGGATAACCTTGAAATATTCCTTCATCACATCTTGCATCAAACTTGCCTAGATCTTCATCTCTTTTGATATAGCATTTACTACCAAAAACTCTGAAGTATTTCACATTAGGAGCATTACCAAACCATAGTTCATAAGGGGTTTTACCAGTATTACCTTTGATATGCACTTGGTTAAGAGTGTAGATAGTAGTACTCATAGCCTCTCTCCAATAGACATGTGGAACATTTGCCTCCATCATCATGGTTCTAGTAGCCTCTTGAATAGTCCAGTTCTTCCTTTTCGCAACTCCATTCTGTTGAGGAGTCCTAGGAGCAGATAATTGTCTTCTTATTCCATGCTTTTCACAAAATCCATTAAACTCACCGGAGGTAAACTCTCCACCTCTGTCAGATCTCAGACACTTTATCTTCACACCAATCTCATTCTCTACCCTAGCCTTGAACACCTTGAATTTGTCAAGAGCCTTTGATTTCTCTCTCAGGAAGGTGACCCACATCATCCAGGAGTAATCATCAATCAGCAACATAAAGTATCTATCTCCTAGCAAACTCCTAACTCTGGCAGGACCACACAAATTAGTGTACACAAGTTCCAACAATCCACTTGAAAATTGTTCTTTACTTTTGAATGTAGTTCTACTCTGTTTGCCCAACTGACATTCCTTACACATGCTATTAGTAGGTTTTACAAGCTTTGGAAGATCTCTCACAGCCTGAGTAGTACTTATCTTGACAATGTTATCAAATTTTACATGACACCTTCTCATATGCCATAACCAACTCTGATGAATCTGAGCAATCAAACATCTTTTACCAGTACAACTTAAATGAAAGATATTACCTCTAGTTTGTGTACCAAATGCAATCTCAGTTATGGAGCTTTCCAAGATTCTACATTTCCCATCCTTGAATTAGAGATCATACTGTAGTTAGGGTAAAATTGCAATTAGGGCAAATAAATAAACAGCAATGATAAAACCCTAGCAATGCACAATGAAGCACAAGACAACATGAAAATCAAAATAAGAAATGTAAATGCAAACCGATCTCCACGCTATGCTTGATTTATCTCCATTGCTCTTCTCCACCTCGCATGAGCATGCAAGATTTTGAAGGATTATTGTTGGAAGAATGTTGGGTGCTCATTTCTGCAGCATAACATTAAGATGAAGATGACATGAGGATGATAGTTGAAGGATGCAAAGGCTCTAATGATATTTTGACAGAATAATGGTACTTGAAGCTCAATGCATTATAGAAAATTTGGCAGAATAATGGTACTTGAAGCTCAATGCATGCTAATGGCTTGTGAGGGGTTTGATTTATAGGAAAGGCTTGGTTCAAATGGATGGTTGAGATTAAAAAGCTAAATGATTGATGTGGATGGCTAGGATTGATTAGGTTATCCCACTCTTTAAGGGAGTTGTAGTCATTTGACAAGTGTCAAGGAGAATAGGGCTCATGTGTGCTTGTGTACATAAAAAGTACTACATATAAAAGATATTAAATAAAAGGCTGTAGTACCACTTATCTTTTTAAATAAAAGAGGCACACATGTCGGCTAAATGATAAGATAAATTAATTAAATAAATAAAATTTATTTGATTAATTGGAAAGTCGGCTTATGATGAGAACTTAATTCAAATAAAATATTTGAATTAGTTGGGATATGAGTTGGATATTAATTAAATAAATAAAATTTATTTAATTAATTAGATAGTGGGATTGAATGGGATTTTAATTAAATAAATAAAATTTATTTAATTAATTGGCTAATGGAATAAGTGGGGTTAAGAGTGGGATTTAGGACAAAATGCTACATGATGTCTAAGTGATGTTTTTGACAAGGTGTTGCTAGACATGAACAAAGTTGGGACAAATTTGGGTGTCTACATTTTGCCCCTCTTTGAGATGATGTTTGAGATGATAAGCTTTATGTCGAGTAACATCATTTCAAAGAAGCTATGGTATGGATAGAGGATAGGATAGTGATGATGATGTAAGGATGAAATGGGATAATGATGCCCCCTCGAGAGGATAGGTGGGTTGGACAAACACGGGTATGCTCTTGAAAAGAAATGGCTTGGCTACAAAAGAAAGATAAGGGGGTAGATAGATAAAAGGATGATGCATTATGCTGCAATGAAGGTGAGCAACCATGATGTTTGATATAGCACTAGACATTATGCACCAAGGTATAAGGACCAGGGTGACGATGTGTCTCATGCCCCAGCATAATACAAACTTGTCTAACGTATGAGGAAGTAAACTTAGAGCATTAAAGTCCTAATGCACAAAAGGTATGATATGACCTTAGATGCAAATGATAGTGCAAAAAGCTATTCCAACATACACAAGATATGAATATTAGCTGGAAATGATATGGATGTGATGCAAATGCAAGATAAAAAGATAACACACACAAGCAAGCAAGCATGCATGCACAAATGATACAAAAACAAACAAGGTATTGCCCTGTCAAGCTGTAAACCAATGATTGGCTGTTTGATTGTTGATAATAGTTGAGAGTGTTGTCATTGCAGGGAAAGCTATATCCCTAGATCAACACAGGGTTGTTTGCTAAGTTGGTTGGCTAATTGGCTGATTGATTTGGCTTACAACAAGGCTAGGATCAAGACCATGGATTGCGTTTGGATAACTTAGCTTGATTGATTAACTTGATTGGTATGGATTAAGGATTGGCTTGCATTTGGATTATTGCTTCGGAATAATTTTGAGGATGATGAAATGATGAATGAGTAGATTGATTTGATGAAATGTTGATGATGGGATGATATGTGGTGGATTGAGTTGCTTTTGATTTGCTGAAGTGATTGGATTTGATTTGATGGTTAGCTTGATGTGCTTTGGTTTTGATGTTGATGATTGATAGGATTTGCTTTGATGGTTGGCTTAATGTGCTTTGGTTGTGATGTTTGTTATTGCTAGGTTGATTGTTTTGATGATTGGATTGTTTTGAATGATGATAGTGATGGTGTGAGGATTGTAGTGTCCACTCAATCTAAGCATAAGCAAGTGTTCTCAGTGTGCTCAAAGGATGCAAAACAAACAAGGTATTTCCCTTGTCAAGTCATAAACCAATAATTGATTGTTCGATTGATGATGATAGATAGTGTTGTCATTGCAGGGAAAGCTATATCCCTAGATCAACACAAGGATGTGGGAACGCTATATCCCATTGATGATGTTTAATGATGATTGATTGGGATCATGACAAGATTAGGATCAAAAACTTGTTGATTGGATTGGATAATGTTCCTTAATTGATTGGCTTGCTTGATATGGTTTAGTGTGACTTGGATTTAAGATCTTTACTTAGATTGATTTGATTGATATGATTGGATGAAGTGATTGATTGAAATGGATGAATGAATGTTATTGATAAGAAGAATTGATGATGATGATGATTTGATTTTGATTGAATGTTGATGAAGGGGATTGTTTTGGATGATGTGATTGGTTTTATTGCTTGGATTTTTTCGTTGGATATTTGATTTTTTTGTGTTTTTGGAATATTTTGATTTTTTTTTTGGATTTTTGAATGTTTTGGGATGTCAATGGATTTACAATTGGAGTAGCCTTTGTGCTAAATACTAATGACAAGGGAAAAAACCAAGTCTAGGTGCAAGGATGGATGAATGGGATTGGATGGCTCATGATAGATGGATAGATAAGAGGATAGGCCGTATAATGTATGTATGCATGCCTCATGATAAATGGATAGGTAGGATATAGTGGAAAGCTTCATGATAAACGGATGGGGATAAGCTATAAGATGGAAAGCTCATGATAAGGATATGCAATAGTGGATGGATCATAAGGGAGCTAAGATGTAATCTCCAAAGGCTATGTTGCATAGGAAGAACTTGCCCCATTCTAGATGGTAATGCTTAGGATTCTTTGCATGACAAAGCTTCATGACCATGGGATGACATGATGGATTGGATTTGGATGGGATGGATAAATTGTCAATGGATAGGACTTGGTTTGGAAAGAAGGTATGCCAAGAGATATCCAAACATGTTTCAACATTTTGCCCCTATGTCTTCATCAAGATCAAAAGGAGGAAAGAAGGATAGACTCAACATGATAGGTATGTGGATGTAATGGCTAATGATCGTAGGATAGGATATGGCAAGATAGGACATGATAAGATGGAAAATGATAGGTTGGACGAGACAATGTGCCCCCAAGTGTAAGTGACATAGAAGATCAACCTACACATGACGCCTATTTGCCAGGTTTTCATCATGGTACTTATCCAAGGCGCCTGTTTACCAGGTTTTCACCATTGGACGAAGGGATTTCTCTTTACTTTTTTGATTTTTTTTAATTTTTTTTCTTTTTTTTCTTTTTTTGCTTTTAGATGGGCTGACAATTACACATGGCGCCTGTTTGCCAGGTTTTCACCATGGTAATGGATAGGAGGGACTCAAGTGTCTAGTGCTATGAATGTTGATAGTGTCCCTTTAGAAATGGATGATGTCTTCACATGGACCATGTCAAGTGTGCTCATAGATGTTGATAAGGGATTGCATGGATGGGAGATGGATTAGGTAGATAATGGATTATAATGTGGATTATGGAAGGTTCATGCAAGGATGGATAAGGGATAGTGGATTATGATGTGGATTATGTAGGCTTATGCAAAAGCATGGACCATAGAAAGGTGATTGAGGAGATATGTAGGATAACGGATGAAGGATGGGGAGATGTAGTTATGTGGATGTGCTGCGGAGTGGAAGGGAACCATGACCAACGGTTGTACACACCGTGATAAACATTGAGGCTTTTGATTGGATGGTGGTGTAGGAAGCAATGGAGATGTTTGCTTAGGAGATGGTAGATGAAGTGATTTAGGAACCCACATAGATTTAATATTTTTAGTGCTTTTGCTTTGCTTGTGGGATTTTTGAAGGGAATGGAAGTTTTGGATGGAAGTAGGCTTTTGGATGGAGATAGGTGATTGGGATTCTTGAGATGTGGATGAGGATGCCTCATTCACTTTGCTAGTTATTTGCTTAGGAACCCAAACCATTTTGCTTTTGGGCTTTGCTTTTGGAGGTATGGGCTTGGATAGCTTTGTGAATGTACTTTGCTTAGAAGATGGATGATTTAGAGACTTTTCACATTGATGCCCTAAGACATGAGGGTCCTTAGGAGTTTTAGTTGGATTTTTGGCTTTATAAGTAAAGGCATCAAAATTTTTGCTTTTGAATCCCATGGGGTGGGTGGAGTGGATGGAATGATTGGAAGCTTTATGCTTAAACGATGTGTGCTTTTATTGGTCATGATTAGGGATGTAAGGATACTTATGAATGATATGTATGTTAGGTGTTAGAAGCAACGGTGGCAAGGTGGATGGAGGGATATTTGGAGTTGGAAGTAATGGAGGCAAAGTGGATGGTGGAAGGTGTATGGTCACATGCTTTTGACATTTATAGGATGATGGAGGTGAAATGGCAACATATGTTTTGGGTAGATGATGGGGGGTGCGATGGAAAGTGATAGGTTTAGGATGCATGAAGAGATTACCAACATCTTGGGCTTGTTTACCTTGGGGTGTGTATTCAAGGCCATATGAGCAGGAAGGAATCTTGACATGGTTTGGCTCCAAAATACCTTGTTTATAAAGGCCTAGACCTTTGTCTTTGTAGTTCATGTTTTGGAGGATGCGATTGACTATGGGACTAGATGTGTTTTGGGAACTAGACTTGAGTTCTTTATTGGATGGAGAAGGTGAAGTGGATAGAGGTCGTTGTTGTCCTAAGGAAGAACACTCATGTATAAGGGTGGATAGACCAATAGGACATGATGGATTTGAAGTGGAATCGATGGTGGATGTGGAAGGAGGATCATTAGGATCTTGATTAGCATTGTGTTCACTAAGATCCAAGTTATTTGTTTGATCTTTTATGCTTACTTGGGGGACAAGTGTCTCATCATGACAAGTGGATGTTTGCTCATTATGGATAGGGCTAGATGGCATATGACTAGGAGCAATTTTGATATCTTGCTCATGGATAGATATAGGATTATGGATAGGATCAAGGTGCTCATGGAAAGCTTCTTCATAGGTATCATCTTGATCATAAAGAAGGTAAATGTTATGGATGGGTTGTATGAAAGTGTTTTGGTCTTGAGTTGGACTAGGGCTTAATGTTTTCACATGCTTAAGATTAAAACTTTGACATACCTCTTGGGTTGCTTGAATGGAAGTGGAAGGCTCTTGGATAGGCTCTTGGTCAACAACATGAGAACATGATGACTCTTGACTTGGATTAATGATAGAAGGTTCACAAATAGGCTTGATGGATTGTAGGTCACATGATGGGCTTGAAGGGCTAAGAATGTTAATGGAGGGCTCTTGGATAGGCTCAAGGATAGGTGGACCACATGATGGGATTATGACCTTTGGAAGTTCTTTGGTAGGCTCATAAATGGGTGTTTGACATGGAGGTAGTTTATTCCTAGCTAGTAGCCAATGGATCACATCCTTTGCAAGTGTATGATTGAATGAGCAATATAATGGATGGATGATAAGGGTAGATGGTGTTGTAGGCTTATGATTAGGATTAGGTTGAGGGCTAATTGGATTGGATGGATTTGGATTTGGACTAGGTGGGGATGATGTGGCATGATTTCCCATTATAGGTAGGTACACCTTGTAAACAATTGGAACAAATATTGGGCATTGATTTGTATTGTGGCCTTTGGTCCTATGGTATGCACAATAATCATGTTCATCATATGGACTTTCTTCACATGGTTTGACTTCAGGAAGTTCAATGAGTTTTGCTTCAAGCATCCTTTGTAAAACTATCTCAGCCGCATCCTTTGGTGAAGGATTAGAATGACATGGTGATGAAGGTAATGGAGGGCTTGGTGGTTTGGAAGGTTGATGGACCAATGGACTAGGAGTAGGATCACATGGTGGTGTTGGGATAGGATTAGTTGGCTCATGTGTTGGTGGGTGATTAGATGATGAAGGCCACTCTAGATTGGTATCTCCCTTGTCAAAAGTAATTAGATCTTGCATAGGATAACTTGGACTCATTTGATTTATGTACAAGGGGCCATTGGGACTTGCATGTGCTTCTTGTTGTAAAGGTGGATTTAGATCTATCAATGGTGCTTGGTGGTCTTGTTGAAAACGTGTACTTGGACTTACTTGATTTATGTACAAAGAGCCATTGGGACTTAGATGTTGTTCTTGTAATATCACTTGATTACTTTGTGGATGGGTTTGGTAGTGCATTGGAATGTCAGCATGAGGGATTGAATAAGCTTGAGGTGGATATTCATAGGTTGATGTGGCATTGACTTGGTGGATAGGTGGATTAAGTTGATAAGAAGTGGATGGATATGACATGTGGCTATGAAGTGGATTAGGTTGATAGTGAATGGCTAAGGATTGATGTACTTGTTGAACTTGACTAGTGGCTAAAAGGTGTTGGACTTGGGCTATGAAGTGTTGTAGTTGAGGTGATTGGCTTGCATGGGGTTGAGCTCTTTGGAGGAAGAATTGTAATATTTCAATGGCATCTTGGTTGAGGGGTTGTGATCCTTGATAAAGATTTTGGAGGAATCTTTGGAATTTGTTTTCTAGGTCCTCTAGTGTAGACATGTTGTCACCAAGTGTTTGTCTTAAGTCGTTTTAGCAAGTGCTTGTTTAGGGATTTGGATGATGATGTGGATTGTTTGGATGATGTGGATATGAAGGGTTGGATGATAACTAGGTTATGTTTGGGATGAAAGTGATTGGGTTTGAATGTTATTGGAAGAATGTGTAGGATGACTTGTCTTTATGTGTTTGGGTGTTTAGAGCTTGATGTGGCAATATTGAAACAAATGATTATGCATATACACACATGAATCACTCACGCAAGACACATAAGCAAGTTTTAGTTTGGAAGAATGTGATGATGGTTAAGCAAGCACGTGAAGAAACTTCAACAAGTCCTAGTTAAGGCAAGACCACTATCACAAGGAGGTTCTAGTGAAAATCCGGGGGACCGGCACCCCACGAGCATCCAGCAAGCCACTTAAGACTTTAACTAACCCTACTGGGAGTTTTAATATACACAAAGGTACACCTCCTTTCGAGTTAGCACTGTATGGTGAGCGCTAATACCAGTTAGACTTGGCTTTCGCCTTATCCTCTGATTTTTATAGCGGACCGGATGAAAGTACCACTTGAGGTCGTTCCCTTGGGGTGGATACCAAGGCAGGCCTCTCTAAGGCTAAACAAAAGCAACACAAGTAAATGTTTTTGATCTCCAAGTTCGTGTTGGGACGCGAGGAGAGAGCATACACATTTACTTGGTCACACTCGCATGGGGTTCATTAACCTTAGAAATTCAATGTGTGGAAGACAATGTAAGCACTTATTTGTTTTAAAGCCTAAATCCAAATGTGATAAAAGACAATGGTTTGTTTTAGCCCAATTTTTTGATGTGAATTTGCAAACAATTGTTCATTTTATACCCAAAATCCAAATGTGTTTGCAAACAATGATTAGAAGATGAGAAATGAAATGATTGCACCTGGTTAATTCACTATCCAAATTACTGTAGATGTTGATGTCAATGTTGCTCCAGCTCCTTATGATCACCTACAACATAAAAAAAATGATATTATAATGCAAGCATAAAAATAGGCTCATCAGGCAAGGAAAATTGTAATTTTAGATGCATAGCCGAATTAGATTTGATTATTTCGATAGATTTTTGGTTCGAAAATTAAAAAATCAAAGAAGAGACCCCCATTAATTTTTAGAGAGCTTTCTGAAAATGTAAAGAAATTAGAAAAATTCCTTGATTTGCGCCCAGAAATGTGGATTTATGGCAACAGTACAGTCGGCAAAGATCTGATTTTTTCGCACTGTAAACGACCTCTAAATTAAATCTGTAAAACACAAACTCACATTAGAATTTTGAGAGCTTTCCAGAAACGTAAAAATTTCCAAAAAATTCGCTGATTTACGCCCAGAATTTTGATTTTATGAAAACACATAAAAACGTGATAAATCCCGCAAAAATCGCGATAAACCCAAAATTTTTCTGCTGTAGCTTCCTTATATCATGGACAAACTTTTGCTAAAATCTTGTAGAAAAATTCATAGCCGTTTGGAAGATATGATGAAATCTTTAAAACCTAGGGTTTTGTCCAAAAAGTAGCAGATCTGCAACAAAAAGTTAATTAAACCTGCAAAACTCAACAATGGGGTTATATGAATGCAAATTTTTACTACAAAAACCTGCAAAAAAATCAAACGAAGTGAGTCCCACCGGGCGTGCCAAATGTAGTTAGGGTAAAATCGCAATTAGGGCAAATAAATAAACAGCAATGATAAAACCCTAGCAATGCACAATGAAGCACAAGACAACATGAAAATCAAAATAAGAAATGTAAATGCAAACCGATCTCCACGCTATGCTTGATTTATCTCCATTGCTCTTCTCCACCTCGCATGAGCATGCAAGATTTTGAAGGATTATTGTTGGAAGAATGTTGGGTGCTCATTTCTGTAGCATAACATTAAGATGAAGATGACATGAGGATGATAGTTGAAGGATGCAAAGGCTCTAATGATATTTTGACAGAATAATGGTACTTGAAGCTCAATGCATTATAGAAAATTTGGCAGAATAATGGTACTTGAAGCTCAATGCATGCTAATGGCTTGTGAGGGGTTTGATTTATAGGAAAGGCTTGGTTCAAATGGATGGTTGAGATTAAAAAGCTAAATGATTGATGTGGATGGCTAGGATTGATTAGGTTATCCCACTCTTTAAGGGAGTTGTAGTCATTTGACAAGTGTCAAGGAGAATAGGGCTCATGTGTGCTTGTGTACATAAAAAGTACTACATATAAAAGATATTAAATAAAAGGCTGTAGTACCACTTATCTTTTTAAATAAAAGAGGCACACATGTCGGCTAAATGATAAGATAAATTAATTAAATAAATAAAATTTATTTGATTAATTGGAAAGTCAGCTTATGATGAGAACTTAATTCAAATAAAATATTTGAATTAGTTGGGATATGAGTTGGATATTAATTAAATAAATAAAATTTATTTAATTAATTGGATAGTGGGATTGAATGGGATTTTAATTAAATAAATAAAATTTATTTAATTAATTGGCTAATGGAATAAGTGGGGTTAAGAGTGGGATTTAGGACAAAATGCTACATGATGTCTAAGTGATGTTTTTGACAAGGTGTTGCTAGACATGAACAAAGTTGGGACAAATTTGGGTGTCTACACATACCCTTTGTCAATCAACTACCGAACACTGAGAAGATTATGCTTTAACCCTTCTACATATAAAACATCATCAATGTTGTGCTTACCATTAAAAGAGATGGATCCTCTGCCATAGATTCTACTAGCTGAATTGTCTCCAAACTTCACAATTCCACCTTCATATCTTTCCATACTTACAAAATTACTTTTATCACCTATCATATGATGAGAACATCCACTGTCAATCACCCATTCATCCTTTTCTTCAACCTGAGCAACCAAAGCACTTTCCACATTCATATAGCTAGTAGATTTAGTAGGCACCAGATCTTCTTCTTTGATAGCAATGAACACCCATTCATTTCCATATGTACTTCCCTTATCAGATTCATCAACTGTAACTCCTGCATCAGTAGCCTCTTAGACATAGTAGCATTTCTTATGAAACCTAGGTCTGTTAGGGTTTAGCTTTGAAACCCTCTCTGGACATCTTGAAGTAAAATGACTAATCTTATTACAAGAAAAACATTTGAAAGGTAACTTTCCTTCATACTTACTAAATCCTCTTGGTAATCTTTTGGCAATAAGGGCTTCAAGTTCTTCAAGCTCCATTTCATCTTCTTCAAGTTCCTTCTTTGTTTTCTCATATTTGGTTAGTCTTCTTGAAGAGCTTTCACCTAGATCAAATCTTTGCTTCCTGGAAGCACTAGCCTTAAAAGCATATTCCGATTTAGGAAGGGAATCATGAAACTCACTCATTTCAAATGATGAAAGCTTGCCAACCAACTGATCCCTTGTAACAGTTGTCACAATCCTGATCTCCTCAATATCAACAACTCTATGCTTGTATGGAGCAGGTAAGGATTTGAGCACCTTGCCAATAATCTCTGATTCTTCCAATTTTCCACCAGTACACCTGATACTGCACAAAAGTTTATTCACCTTCTGCATGTAGGAAGTGATGTTTTCATCTTCACTCATCCTCAAAATTTTGTATCTACCTTTCAAGCTCTATAACTTAGCACATTTGACATATGCATCACCTTCATATAGAGTTTCCAACTTCTTCTAGATTTCATGAGCAGTTTTCAATTCTAGGACATTTGTCATTTCTGTATCAATTAGGGCACTTAACAATGCTTCATTAGCCTGAATGTTGTTTTTAGCATCTTTGAGTTCATCTGGAGTTGAAGGACCTTTCTTCGGGGGCTTATACTCATCCTTTGTTATCAACCAATAAGCATCACCCATGCATTGCAAATGGCATTCCATGCGACTCTTCCAAAGAGAGTAATTTGTTCCATTAAATCTTGGACTATCCTTCTTGTAAGTCAACATCCTGGATCTCCTCAAGCAGTCAATCTTCTTTTAGAGGAACTGGATCTGATACCAATTGTTGAAATTAGGGCACACAACTGAGAGGGGGGGTGAATCAGTTGTCACAAAACTTTTATCTTTTGCTATATTTAATCTTCTTTACCACTTATTAATAGATTAATGATATAACCATGAAAGCATGAATCAACAACACATGAGCAGAAACATAATCAACACACATAACACTAGGATTTTTACGTCAAAAACTGGTTAAGGGAAAAACCATGGTGGGGGTTAGCCCACAAGATTTATTCTCTATTAAAAGAATAGAAAATGGGAAGTCACTTGCCTTCAGGTACATTGCCCAGAGCTCACTACTCAAAAGAGGCTCACTGCCTACAAGAATATTTACAATGTGAACACCGAAAGGTTGAACTTAGAAATAACATCTTTTTCATACAAGGTTCAGTTCCATTGAAGCGCACAATACCTCTGCTTTGCCCCCACTCAGTTCCTTGCTACATCCACATCTTATCTGACATCCACACATTTCTACGACTTCACAACACTTATTTATACAAGTCATCAACTTTGGAATGAACATCAAAGTCAGCCAAACAATTATCTATCTGGAACATTCTCCAAGATAGGCATTACAAGAAATTACAATCACAAGACTTAAAATGTTACATGAGAATCACTACACTATTGGCCAAACATAACTGGGACTCAAATCTTCCTCAAACATCACGCCACGCTCCATACAACTTCTCTTAGACCATCTGCAACATGCACCATGCATCCAGTCAGCCAAGACTGGAAAGAACAACAACACCCAAGGAGAAATCTGCATCCACGAGCTCAATCCTTAATGTAGATCATCAACACAATAGGTACCCAATTCAGAGACCACCACAAGCACAATCAAATCAATAGGAACAGCCACACCACCTCAAATCACCAGAAGCACTTGCACCTTCATTCAGGAACTCAAGAACACCAACTATCATGACTGGTACACTAGAAAGATTGCTTGTGGACCTCCAAACCATGAACCACTTGAGTTGAGGATACACAGTGACATCCCAAACACACCTCTAGATCTGTAGATCATAATATTCCAATGCGGATCAATCTGGACCAAATTTCTGTCACTTTGTCACCTCTGAACAACTGTAAAACCTGGTTCTACTCAAATGGCCATAACTTCTCCATTTCTCGATGCGGACCTCTCAAATCTTGACTAGAAAAACTTCAGACAATCCTCTATAAACCCTTTAATCTGTAGACTTTGATCTTCATCGTACTGGGAATGCAGAGCAATCTACTTCACTAAACTACACTGTCTTCACTATCTCTGACAGAGAGATATGTAACTCACTTGTTTCTTCCGGAGAGGCTAATTTTCTCAATATCCTCAACATACAAGTCTTCTAAACAAGAAATAAAATAAGATACAGTTGACACTAATGACAACAAGGATATGTTGACATCAATGACAACACCAATTAGGCACATATTTGTAACAATGTCTTCCCAAGGTCTTTCCGGTACTGTCAAAGGTTTATATAATCTAGTATTCTGACTACTCCCTTTTGCAACTTGACAAACTCTACAATTCTACACAAACTTCCTAACATCCTTATGTATCTGAGGCCAAAAGTAATTTTCACTTACCAAAGCCACTTTCTTATCAATGCCAAAATGTCCTGCCAATCCACCACTGTATTTCTCCTTGATCAAGTTATCTCTCATTAAACTTCTAGGTATGCATAATTGACTTCCTTTGAACAACATATCTTCCTAAATGAAATAATCCAACCACTTACTGTTATCTATCACAACAGGTTCCTTACATGCTTTCCAAGGTTTTGCAAAATCATGATCTTCCTCATACATGTTCTTCAATTCATCAAATCCCAACACTTTAGCTCTCATCTCTATCATTAAGTTCCTTCTTCTACTCAAAGCATCTACAACTTTGTTTGATTTTCCACTCCTATGCTTCAATACAAAAGTATAGCTCTGCATGAATTCTACCCATCTCATATGTCTCTGATTCAACTTACCTTGATTGTTCAAATATTGCAAAGCTTGATGATTTGTGTACAACACAAAGTGCTTAGGCAATAACTAATGTCTCCACTTATTTAGCACTTAAATTATGGCATAGAAATCTTGATCATAAACTAAATATCTTCTCCTTGCATCATTCAACTTTTCATTGAAATAAGCTACATGTCTACCTTCTTGACTTAATACTGCTCCTATTGCATCCCACTTGCATCACAATCTACTTGAAATACCTTATTGAAATTTGGTAGTGCTAAAACAAGTTGCTCTCTCACTTTCTATTTCAACAACTCAAAGATATTGTCTACTCCCAATGTCCACTTGAAATCTTTCATGTCTCCTCTCATTGTCTCTGTCATAGGGTTACAAACTGAACTAAAATTTCTAATGAACTTCCGGTAGAAACTAGCCAATCCATGAAATGATCTGACTTCTCCAATGCTCTTCTGTGTAGGCCATTCAATAATTGCTCTTACTTTCTCATGGTCCATCTTCAATCCTTCCACAGAAATCACAAATCCCAAGTATACCAATTCTTCCTTTATATAACTACACTTCTTGATATTTATCATCAATTTCTCCTCTCTTAGTTTTTGCAATACTTGTCTAAGGTGTTGCGAATGTTCTTCTTTTGTCTTACTAAAAATTAGAATGTCATCCAGGTATACAACAACAAACTTACCCAAAAATTTCTTCAAAATTTCATTCATCAATCTCATGAAAGTACTTGGTGCATTTGTCAATCCAAAAGGCATCACTAACCACTCATACAATCCTTCATTTGTCTTAAAAGTAATCTTCCATTCATCTCCTTCTCTGATTTTGATTTGATGGTATCTACTCTTCAAATCTATCTTTGTAAAATATTTTGATCCACTCAAACAATCCATGATATCATCCATCCTAAGTAAAGGAAATCTATACTTAACTGTGATCTTGTTTATTGCTCTTGAGTTTGTACACATTCTCCATTCTCCATCTTTCTTAGGTGCTAACACTGTAGGGACTGCACAAGGATTCAAACTTTCTCTGATTAAACCTTTCCTCAACAACTCTTGTATCTACCTATTCAATTCTTCATTCTCTACTGGTGTCATTCTGTGTGCTTCTTTGTTAGGCAAACTAGCTCCAAGTATAAGATACATGTGATGACTGATGCTCCTAATTGGTGGCAATCCTTTAGGTACATTATCTAATATGATGTCTTCATACTCAGTCAACAATTTAGTTATCTCCTCCAGTTGTGATTCTTCAGTTTCCTTCTTCAATGTTTTAGGTTTCTTAGGAATCAAAGCATAACACATATTCTCATGTCTCAAACCATCCAGAAATTTTCTTCCATCTACCAAACAGATTCTAGCATTTCCACATACTTCATTCTTAGGATCATCTTCCAAAGGAATCAAGGTAATTCTCTTCTAATTTGATGTTATAGTGTATATATTCTTTCTCCCATCATATATAGCTTTTCTATCATATTGCCAAGGTCTACCCAACAAGATATGACATACATCCATAGGCATAATATCACACAATAACTCATCATGATATGATCTAATAGGAAATTTCACCAAACATTATTCTCTCACCAGTACCTTATGATCATCCTGAATCCATGCTATCTGCTAGGGCTTAGGGTGTTTCAATCTTTCCAACTTCAACTTAGTCACCATCTTCTCTGAAACTAGGTTGTCTAAACTACCACTATCAATAACAACTTTGCAACATGTACCTCTGGATTTGCATCTGATTCTGAATAAACTTTTCCTTTGAGGTGGTTCCTCATTTGCCTCTTCTTGAAATAGTGCTCTCCTCATCACAAGTGATTCTCCTTTCTTAGATTTACAAACTGAATTAGGTGATCGAACAGGTTCTTCTTCCACATAAGCTACTCTTCCACTGTTCTCTGTTTTCTTTCTTGTACTTCCCTGATTACATTCAAACGCTTTATGTCCTTCACATCCACACTTGAAATAGGTTCCTCTGAATGTTCTCCTATTAGTTCCTCTTCCTTCTCTTATGTATCCTTCACTCCAGTATGGGTTAGGGTTATCTTTGCGGTAGAAATTTCTCATCTCTCTAGTATGCATAATTATCTCTGTTAGCCTTCTTGAATGTGTTCTCTTGTTTGTTCTTCTCTACAAATGATCTATCTCCTCCATAAAATGTTTTGCCTCTCTAAAATTTACCTCCTCTTCCTTTCTGTCTCTAATCATGCCTCTTTTTCAACTTCTCCTCAACTTTTAGGGAAAACTGGTATGCCTCTTCTAGAGTTGTCATCCTTACCAAACTCAGTTCCTCTTGAATGTTCAATCTTAGTCCATTGATGTATCTAGCCACTTTCTCCTTGCTTGCTTCACTATGTCCTATCCTTATGATCATCTTATGAAATTCTTCAGTATACTTCTTCATAGATTTCTCCTTTTGTCTCAGGTTCTGCAATCTTTTCAACAGGTGCAAACTAATTCTTCAATTTTGTCACCATCCTATCCCACCTTGTAATCTTTTCTTTTCCTCTTCTGTTCCTATCCAACTGAATTTCTTTTCACCATATAGAAGCATTTCCTTTCAACTTTGTCTTTACAAATTTTACCTTCTCAGGATCTTCAACTTCTTCATATTCAAAGTATTCTTCCATGTCATTCATCTAGTCAATCAACTCTTCTGGGTTCAAATTGCTGGTGTAATTTAGTACATCAACTCTAGGTCTTTTCTTGATATTTAAAATAGCTCACAACATCTTGACTTGATCTGATTCTTCTTCTTCATCACCTCCTAGGGTTTCACCAATTTGTTCCATAGATTGAAATTCCTCTTCATCATCACTTTCAACATTAGGTCTAGGTGTCAATCCTCGTCGCCTATCTTCTTAGACAACATCTAATCAAATTCTCATCATTTTCATCATCTCATCCATCCTACCAGCCATTGTTCCAATAGCAAGGATTCTCCTCGGTGACATCTTCGTAGGATCAAGTGCAAACTACCTCAAGTTCAGTGATCGAAATACAAGGTGACGACTGCCTCACAATCGGTGATCATTTGCGACACAAGTAACCTACCCCAATTCAGTGATATATCCACAGTAAGATCTTACAAAATTCCTTCACCAACTTCACTCACTTTGTTCCCAAAGATTCAAACTTATGCTCTAATACCACTTGGTGCAGTCACGGTTAGGAGGGTCCTCAAAGAGAACTATCCAAACCATGCAGCTAGAGTAAACACAATGGAACCAACTCAAGATATTAAACAAATGTAGATTCATTCATTCAGTATATCATAGATTTCAAATACAAATGGGTCGGTAACATGCGTGCTTACAACTAGGGCTCACAAGCCTGATTACAGAATATCAGAATATATACAAGATATAGCTTTGAAGTCCTTTCGCAAAGAATCCAAACTATCAATTTCAAAATTATCGATCACTTCTTTCCTAGGGATCTATTACATCATTATATACCATATTTGGAACATAAGATTCCTTTGCGTCAGCCAAGGAAGATCACAAACTCCAATGAAGAGTTGTAACGTGTGTACACGGATAAGTCAGACCTAAATGAATAGAACTCCTTCGCAAATGAATGGAATGATGTGTGGATCTTGGGGAAGGTTGGCCACAAACCAAGCAACATTGAATGATGTGTCATTAAGCTTTGAAGGTCACAAGCTATCTCCCACAAGAGTATTTACATGATGCCTTGTAGAATAAGAAGGTGAAGTAATGGAAATAAATCACTTTGGGCATAAAAAGCATGAAGGAAAGATACACAAGCTACCAACCCCAAGATCTTTTGCAAACACACTTCAAATTGGGCATAAAAAGAACATCTTGTTTGCATACACATTTGGATGTGGGCTCTAAAATAAACATTTATCTTCATTCAAATAAAAAATTGGACATAAAATGAACAAGTGTCTTCTTTCACATAATTTGACTTGGGAATAAAAAGAACAAGTGTTTTCATTTCTTGGTGAACTTACATGTGATTAGTGGTGTGTATGCTCTTCTCATGTGCTTCGTGCAAACTTGAGAATCAAAAACACCTCTCATCAATTCAATTTCACACCACACATTTCATCTTTAAAGGGGAAATTAACAAGTGTGAGTGTGAATCAAGTGTACATGTGTATGCTCTCTCCTCGCACTGCAAGGTGACCTTGAAGATCAAAAACACCCACTTGGTTTTCTTTTTTCATACCCTTGTTAGGAGGCCTTCTTGGAGACACACCACTCCAAGGGATGACCTCAACTCTAGCATTTTGGTGGAGTATAAATAGTGAGGTGTCAATCGAAAGACACCCTCTTTAGAAGTCAAAATCTTGTCACTCTTGGCTAAGTCCCAAAGAACTTTATACCATTGGAAAGTGAAGGTGAAGGGTGGGTTACCTCTTTCTCCCAATTGTGTGGCATTATTTCACATTCATTTCATGGAATTAGGCCCCCCGTACCTTGAGTATATTGGGGACATCCTTAGTCAGCTTGTACAACCTAGAGTAAGAGATAATTGGCCATATCCATTTGACTAATCTAGGGCTTGTTGATGTGTCTTCCACAAGTGCTTGCTTAATCATCACATTCTTCAAATTTCAAAGTCAAATTGTTTATGTGTCTTGCATGTGTGATTCATGTGTGTACATGTGTAATCATTTGTTTGTAAATTGCCAAATCAAGATATAAACACAAAACACATAAATACTTCTTCTTGAACATTTTTTCCATCACATTCATTCTAAGACAAGTCATCCTAATCATCCTAATCATATCCTAATCATCATCATCCTCTTTCTAATCCAAACAATTTCATCCTAAACAATTCAAATCATCATCCTAATCATTCCACATCATCATCCAAATCTTAGTCAAGCACTTGCCAAAAGGGTCCTAATCCTTAAACACATGTTTGATACCATGCCAACATTAGAAGACTTAGTACCCGAATTCCAAGACATCATTCAAACACTTTACTAAATGCAACAACCTCTAGACCAAAGAATCATTCAAAATGTCAATGTCATCATCCAACAACTTCAACCAAGACAATCACCTAAAATTCAACAACTCCTAGCACAAGCACAACACTTCCTAGCCACTTGTCAAATCCAACAAGCACATCACCCTCTATCAATTCACTATCAACCAATTCCACCTCAACCCTATGTGTCATCCCCCTCCACTTCATACCAAGCCAATCTATCCACATGCTGTTGTGATGTTCACAACATGCCCCATTATTGCTCCTTAGCAAAATGGGGACCCCTGCTGTCGCTTTGCTTTTTGCTTCTGCTTGTGTTTGTCTGCTTTCTGGCGGTTTGGTAAAAATGAGTCGGGTGCATCATCATCATGAAGGTCGGGATGAGGTAGGTCATCATCATGTGGTCAGTTTGTCAAAGTTCATATTTTGTTTCTGTGACCTCATATTTAGAAAGAGCTTGAAATTCCATGCAGGTTTCCCTTTTACATCACTTGAAAATTCGTCCATATGTGGAAGTTATGCACAGTCAAAGTTTTGGTCAAACCTGATAATCGCAAGTGATCATCATATTTTTATATCCTCAGTCATGTTGTCAAGGTCATCATGATCTTGATCTATCACCTGATAAAATCATGCAGTCGAAATATCCGGACGTCAATCTTAGGTGATAGTGCCCTTTACCCGTCAAATGACCTTATGCGCATCGTGAGCATCATGTTTTGAGTATAACCCGATATTTCATAACAACGAGCATCATGATATTTTTACATCACCTGATATTATAATATCATGCTGATATTATAATATCACCCTGCTTAGAAAATCCACCATCTGCATATTTGCATGCGCATGTCAAAATCCTATCCTAATGATCATCATCATCCTGATCTTTCAAGGGAGGATCATATTTACTGATATTCGCTAATATGATGATGAAGTCATCATATCCTCCTGATCATATTTTAAATATCACCCTAGCACTAACCTGATGATGACCTCAACTCATCCTCATGCTCCTAAGGCGGAACATGATGGTTACCTCATCATCATATTCGATGAGGAGGATCATATTCCGAATATCACCCGACATTTCATAAAGTCCTCCTGCCGAGAAATATGACCTTTTGCAAACATCCTGATGATGTCATCTGGACCTTCGGAAGGGGGAGCATCATATTTCCAAAATATCATGCAGACGAAAGTTTTAAGTCTTGCTATCGGCAGTATGTGAAATTGTCACCCCGAGGGGGGTATCTCTCGCCGATGAGGAAGAATAAAGGCCACTAGGGATATATCGGCATAACTCACGCCGATGGCAGAAAACAAAGGAAAAGGGCATCGGCCCAATGGAGAACATCGGCGAAGGAATTTTGGGGCCCGCCGATGGCGATAGTCACGCCGATGGGCGGGAATGTACATAGCGGTGGAATTTTAAAGCGTTTTTTGGCGCCTGTAGCATTTTTTTCGGTCAGCGATGGTTGACCCGATGGGTTTTGAGCAGTGTGTATGCGTTTTGAACGCGTTTTAAGAGTATTTTGGACCCGATTTCCATAATTTTGCACAATCACCTGGATTTAAATGATTATTTTAATTTCCTGCTATTTATGTGATAAATGAAATACTTATTGCTTGTCTTGTCTTGCAGGCTTGCAGTTGAGGAAGCAGCTGGAAAGTCAACACAGTGACCTCATGGAGGAAGGAAATCCAATCTCAGGAGCAGGAAGATAAAGACGAAGTGCGAAAAAGTCAAGGCCATTCAAGTGAAGAACAAGGTTGCAGCTGAGAGTATTACTACAACAGACAAACAAGAGTTATTGCTGAGCTGCCGGAACTTCTTAGAAGGGGCAATATTTTGCCCAGATTTGACACTGCTCAGAGATATTTTGAAGAGCTGGTTCACCTGTATTTATTGCTGTAACCAGGGGTTTGAACCAGGGGTTCAGTTAGGTTTCTGCTGTAGTGAGGACAATTAGAATGTCTTTATATTGTGCCTCTCTACACTGTAATACTTTACAACAGGGGCTACAACAGGGATTTTTTTTAGCACACAGTGAGTTAGCTTAGCATAAGTTTAGAGGTAGAAGAAGGAGGTCGCCTGTTTGTCTGCAGTAAGGTGCGCGTGGAATGTCTGGCTGCCTTACTGTATCTGTAAAGCTTGTAAGTTCTCTGTAGTATGATCAATGAAACTAAGAGTCATTCCTACATTGTAAATCATGTATGACTATTTGTTTCTAATACAATAGAATCTGGAGTTCTGCATCTATCTTCTGAGTGTTCTCCTGCTCTTCTTTGTGTTTTGAAATATTTTCTTTGAGAGCTTGCAATTTTAAATGTATGTTTGTGAAAATGCTCAGAACTTGCATTTAAGATTTTTACTGTAGATTTGATCAAATTACTGTGGTATTTACATAGTGCATAACAGAACAATTAGATCCTTTGGTAGATTAAATGAGGTATAGATTAGATCTTTCTAACTTTTCCCAACCCATCTGAATATTTAGCTGAAAACATAGAAATCTAAAGGAAATTGTCTCAAATTTGAAGAAGCATGCCTAACAGAGTTATAAGTAGACAGTTTTCATAAATAGATAAAGAAGAAAGCTGCAATAATTCAAGAAAATCATCTGAACTTGCAGTACAGTAACACTTTTATGCAAAGGAATGAAAAGTATTGACATATCTCATGATCTTTTTTTTTTTTTTGCATATTCTTAGTCCAGTAAACCACCAAACAAACCTAAACTACGTAAGGCCCCTTGAACATTACAGCTTCACATTGACCAACTGAACTTGACCAAATGAACCATTGTAGACTTGGGATTAGTTGAATCTCAAATGATTCCTTCTTATCTTTCAAGTATAGTTTCAGTTCATTATATGTGAATTTTAACTTATTGTTATGATTGCATCAAAACAACCATCAACACATGCCAAATCAATTCCCCATCAACTTATCCCACTTCATACCAATCTAATCCATCCACATGAAAAATCAATTCCACATCAACTTATCCCACTTCATACCAATCTAATCCATCCACATATCATGTCAATTCCACATCAACTTATGCCACTTCATACCAATCTAGTCCACCCACATGTCAAATCAATTCCCATCAACTTATCCCACTTCATACCAATCTAATCCATCCACATATCATGTCAATTCTACATCAACTTATCCCACATCTTTCCATTTCAATGCCACATCAACATATCCACCTACATCACAACAAGAACATGTGAGCCCAAGTCTACCTTGGCAACAAGATCAAATTCCCTCAACTTCATACCAACCCCAAGATCGTTTGTCTACATATCCCATCATTTCACCTTACCACAAAATTCATTCACAAGACTATCAATGGCCTTCACAACAAGAACATGTGAGCCTAAGTGATCCTATGCAGGAAGACCTAATATCCTTTGACAAGTGAGATACCAATATTGATTATGTATCCTATGAGTAGCCTCCATCACCATCCACTCAAATGCCAATCCATGAGCCTACTAGTCCTATCTCGACACCACCATGTGATCCTATTCCTAGTCCATTGATCCACCAACCTTCTAATCCATCGAGCCCTTCATTACCTTCATCCCCATTTTCCCTCAATCCTCCACCAAAGGATACCTTGGAGATAACCATACAAAAATTGGTCCAAGCAAATTTGATTGAGTTGCCACTGATAAAACCTTTTGTAGAAAACCACTTTAAAACCCATTGGTATAATGAAAATGATTATTGTGCATACCATAGGGTTAGGGGCCATACGACACTCAATTGTGCCACACTTAAGAGATTGATCAAAAACCTCATAAATTGTGGTAAGATTAATCCTAATCCTAATCCATCTAATCCTACTATCACTCCATCCAATCAAAATCCTAATCCTAAGCCTACAACACTTTCCACCCCTATTATCCCTCCACCTAATCCTAATCCTAAGCCTACAAAACCATCTACCATTATGATCCATCCATTATATTGTCCATCCACCCATACACTTATGAAGGATGTGATCCAATGGCTATTAGCAAGGAATAAACCATCTCCATGTCAAATACCCATTCATGAGCCTATCAAATAATCTCCCAACACCTTTCCTATTCCTACAACCCCATCATGTGGTCCACAACACATCGATCCTATTGAAGAGTCTCCAACTATAAGTCCAAGTCAAGATCCATCATGCCCTCATGTCGATAATCCTCAAGATCATGTCAAGCCTATCCAAGGGCCTTCCACTTCCATTCAAGCAACCCAAGTTGTATGTCAAGAACATAATCCTTAGCATGGGGAAACATCAATCCCTAGTCCTAATCAAGATCAAATCACTTTCATTCAACCCATCCATAACATTTATCTTTTCCATGATCAAGATATTACCTATGAAGAAGCTATCCATGAGCAAGCAATCCAAATCCAACATATTCGTAACACATATTTTCTATGATCAAGATGATATGTATGATGAAAAAACTATCCATGAGCATCTTGATATTATCCATAATCCTATACCTATCCATGAGCAAGATATCCAAATTTCTCCTATACATCCTCAATCTATCTCCATCTATGACCTATAAACATCCACTTGTCATGATGAGACACTTGGCTCCCAAGTAAACATATAAGATCAAATCAATATCTTGGATCTTAGTGAACACAATGCTAATCAAGATCCTAATGATCCTTCCACATCCACTATCGATCATGTTGCAAGTCCACCATCATATCCACTTGGTCTTACCACCTTCATTCGTGAGTGTTCCTCCTTAGGGGAACAACAACCTTTATCTGCTACCTCACCTTATCCATCTAATAATAAGTTTAAGTCTAGTTCCCAAAGCACACCAAGTCCTATTGTCCATCGCATACTCCAAAACATGAACTACCAAGGTAAAGGCTTAGGCCTTCATGAACAAGGTATTTTGGAGCCAATCCATGTCAAGGTCATGTTGACGAGTGTTTTTACACATTCAACAAAAGTTAAAATTCACAAAGGAACCTTAGTTGTCTTGAAAGATATGAAGAATTGACTAAGAATTCTTAATCTCAAGTTTCTGTATGGTTAGGTCCTGACCTTGTGGATAATTCAGCAGGTTGATGTGAAACTGTAATATTCAAGGGGCCTTACGCAAATTAAAGTAATCAATGACTCACTGGACCTCAAATTATGCAATCCATTTCAAATATTGTCAAAGTATTTACTCTTTTGCATAAATTTACTATTGCATCATAAAGCTTTGCATGAATTTCAGTAAAAAAAACTTTATCCTTCAAAATTATATGAAAATTACCAAAGATCAATGCAATTACTTATTCTTTCTTCAAAAAGTATGACAATTTCCTTCAGATTTTACATTTAAGCTAATTATTTATCAATTGTTTGGAGAAAAGTTTAGAAAACATTCAGGTTAGAAACAAATATTCTAAAATCTAAATTTTTTGCCACTCACGTTGACAAGGGTCATTGTACCTCATCATTTAATCATATTTCAGATGTCAAATCCAGGGTTGTGTCATTAGCTATCTGCAATTAGGAATCCTATAGTTACTAGTTTTCTCTAGCTAATTCTAATAAATTTTACTAATTTAAAGAGATTGATCTATCTGCTTATTAAATGAATTCAAAGAATGCTAAAAACAGAATTGAACAGTAAATTACTTAAAGCAATCTTATAACTGAAACATGCATCTATCTATGAAAATAGTAAATATATTTTAAAGCAAAATCTGAAACAACAAAACAACAATAGTACTAGCCTTCTACCTTGGTGGTGAGAGTGGGCCCTTGCTCCACACCCTTAGGGCTGAAGACTAAAATAAAGAATCAACACCAGAGAATGATATCACAACTCAATTCAGTCCAATTCCATCAACTTTGCATTAATATCAGAAATGAGATTACAGAAATCAAAAGGAAAAAAATAGCTTGTTATTTTTCTACTTCTGCTGTAAGTATATATAGAATTAGTGATGATATATAACTTATCTTATCTACTAGTTCTTCTATGAGATAACATCCATCTCTTTATTATACTAGCTGTCTAACTACAGAAAATAACCATGCAATAAAAATAGATTGAGTGGAACAGAAGTCCACTCTGAATCTAAGTTTTAGTCTTAATACCTTTGGGCAGCGAGGCCCTGAAAATATGGATATTAAATCAGTTTGATCAGTAACTCATGCAAAAACTTAAAAGAGATAAAAACTCTCAGCAGTTAACTATAGATGGTCCTTAATCACTCAGGTGATGATTTGAGTAATATAAGGGGTATCACGATCACCGTTGAAAGTGCCTGACTGACACCTGTGTTGGAAATCTGCTCTGCTCTAAAGAGGCACCAGAGATGTATGTCTCTTTTTGCAGCTCCAGAGATACTCTGTCTATATCTCCAAAGATATAATTGTGGCCTTCTTGCTTGGCTCCGAAGATGCTCTAGACTTCAGTCCAGCTCCTAAGATTCTTTTCCTCTTTACTCCAAAACTTTTGATGTCATGGTATTTTGATATTGTCTCTGGAGATCATTAGGACTACCTTCGGAGATGCACAAAATTGCCAACCTGAATATCTACACCTATTGATTCAAAAAGAGAAGTTTTTCTGCATATTTCCATTAATACCATGCACATTAGTCCTTTAATCAACAATCACGATCTTAAGTAATTCATCTCCGATTAATCATTATTTAGAACAATCTTGCTAGCCTATTCGGGTGTAGACATCAGGAAGATGGAATTAGAAAGGAGAAAAAGAGAGGTAAAAAGATGTATTTCATGGGTGCTACCTGGCACTCATCATCCCCCCCATACCTAAGGTTTAGCAGGTCCTCCTACTTCTCACAATCTGGACTTATTCTAGTGGAGCAGCCTATCAGTTAAGCTATAGTCTTGTGCATAGGTAGCCCAAGTGGTGCGGTTGGTATTACTATTTCCCATGTACTGATCAACCTGCTTCAACCACTCCTGCAATTTGTCATCTTCCATCTTAGCCCAGACAGGTAGTGTCTCAATTATGAGAGGGGGTCTAAACCACCCACCTATCCACTCCTGTTTATGTTTATCCATCATTTTGGATATTAACCTTGCCTTCCTCATAAGTAACCTTAAGTTTGTAGGGGTTACCACTTCTCTCATTTTCTACTCTGAGGTCAGAATGTTCCACCTTTTCTTTGCTATTGCAAGCACTGGATTAGCTGAACTATTCATAAAAAGACCAAAATCAATGGAATATACCTTTAGATTTTTCAAGTATAATGGCAAAATTTTGTTCTGACTTTCAGGATGATAGACATATGCCCTGAATTGGACCACAAAAGCATGAGGGTTTGGACACTCCTTTCTGATGAAAAGATTTGTTTCTATATCCTTCTTGAGGTGAGCCTCCATCTGCTCATTCCAAATCTGATGATTCCTCATCATTGACATTGAAATCATGAAAAATCAACATGAATGAAATGCTAACAAATGCAAATCAAATGAATGCAAACCTCATATCAACTCATGATCCATTGATAAGGTGGAGAGTGCTACACTCGAGGTACTCTAGCTTTACCCAAATAGATGAATGTTGGTTACTCGATTCAGTAGCATAACGATAAGATAGGGATTGGTAGATGAATGGATGGATGATGTTATATGCAAAATAGAGAGATTGAGATGAAAATTTGGTAGAGTAAGGATGCTAGAAGAAGATTCATTACAAATGGCTCAAGAGAGGCTACCTTTATAGAAAAAGGCAAATTCGAATGGACGGTTGTGATTGAGAGTTATGTTGAAAGATATGGATGGTCAAGATCGATTAGGGTTGGATTAGGGTTTCCCACTCAAAGAGGGATTTGTAGTCACATGACAAGTGTACGAAGGAGAATAAAGGGAATCTAATTCAAATATTTTATTTGAATTAGTTTGACATGTGAAGGCATATTAAGTGGGAGATGAGACATGTGACATGTTACGAAAGGTGAGGGAATAATTCAAATTTTCAATTTAAATTATGTGAGACATGTGACTAGGTGCAATTAATTAAATAAATGGGATTTATTTAATTAATTGGGAATGTGATCAAGTGGGATTAATTAAATAAAGTGGGTTTATTTAATTAATCAAGAAGGTGATTAAGTTGGACCAATGTGATTAAGATGAACTAGGACCTAGGGATAAATGGGATTAAGTCAGATGAGGTTAGATGAACTAGGATGAACTAGGACCTAGGGGAACATATACAAGTTCATGTCCACAATATGTTGTGTAACTAGGACCTAGGGCAAAGACATACAAGGTCATGTGTAAACAAGACCTAGACAATTTTTAGTGTCTACATTTGCCCCTCTTTGAGATGATGTTGCAAGATGATCAGATTTAAGTCGAGTAACATCATTTCAAAGAAGTTAAGGAAATGGATAGGGTAAAAGGATAGGATGATGAAAAGGATAGGATGACGATGCCCCCTCGAGAGGATAGGTGGGTTGCACAAACACGGGTATGCTCTCAAAATGAAAATGATTGGCTAAGGAAGAAAGATAAGGAAATGGATAGAAGAAAGAGATGGATGTGATATGCTGCAATGAAAGTGAGCAACCATGATGTTTGATGTTGCACTAGACATTATGCACCAAGGTATAAGGACCAAGGTGACAATGTGTCTTGTGCCCCAGCGTAATACAACCTTGTCTAGATACAAGATATGACTATTAGTTAGGTTGATTCGGATTTGATGCAAATGCAAGTTGAAAATGATAACACACACAAGCAAGCAAGCAAGCATGCACAAATGATACAAAAACAAACAAGGTATTGCCCCTGTCAAGCTATAAACCAATGATCAAGTGATTGATTGATTGATGATTTGATAAAGATAGTGTTTTCATGGTGGGGAACGATATATCCCATTAATGATGATAATGATTGATTGATTGATTTGGTTTTACAACAAGATTAGGATCAAAACCAAGGATTTCAATTGGATAACTTGGCAAGATTGATTGACTTGATTGGTATGGATAAAAACTAACTTGCATTTGAATCACTACTTGGATTGGATTGATTGGATGATGCATTGATGATTGGATTTGATGGAGATAGATTTGATGAAGTGATTGAAGAATTGATTGATGAAGTGATGAAGATAGATGATAGAAGAATGATGAAAGAAGAAAGAGGAATATCATATTGTGCTTGAATTTGGGCACTTTCTTCGTATCCCAAATTGCCTACATACCCTGTATCCACGGGATCAAGGTACTTAACGATAGGAAATGTGATGTAGTTCTGATTTGTGTTTTATTGATGGGATTTGAGTGATGTGATTTTGATTGATAGATTGACATGATTTGATGATTTGATTGGATTTGCTTGAGTGATGGATTTGAGTGGATTTTTTATGGATATTTGATTTTTTTTGTAGTTTTTTGGGAATATTTTGATTTTTTTGTGTTTTTGAAATGTTTTGATTTTTTTGGGTTTTTGAGATATTTTATTTTTTTGGATTTTGTATTTTTGAACATCAATGGATTTACAATTTGAGTAGCCTTTATGCTAGATACCAATGACAAGTAGAACCAAGTCTAGGTGCAAGGGAATGAATGGGATTGGACAAAAGGATGGATGATAGTGGATGGATGAAAGGATCATGATAAATGGATAGGATAAAAGGATAGGCTATAGAATGGAATGGATGTATGTGTAAGAGAGTGAGAATGTGATCTCCAAGGACTATGTCGCATAGGAATAACATGCCCCAGGTAGTAGACTTAGGATTTTTCAGTACAATCCTTAAGGCAATAGGATGATAGGATTTGACATGACAAAGCTTATGACTTGGATGATAGGGTTCATTTGGAAAGGATGAGGTATGTCAAGGGATATCCAAAACATTTGTCAACAGTTGCTCCCAATATTTGTCAAGATCAAAAGAGTAAGGGAGGATGAATGGATGCAATGTGATATGTATGTGTATGCAATGGATAGGATATGAAAATGATATGTAGGATGAGACAAGATACTCCCAAGTGTAAGTGGGATAGAAGATCAACCTACACATGATGCTTATTTGCCAGGTTTTCATCATGGTACTTATCCAAGGTGCCTGTTTGCTAGGTTTTCACCGTTGGAAGAAGGGATTTCTCTTTACTTTTTTTTTTGACTTTTTTTTAATTTTTGAATGGGAAAGCGGGGGATATGGATGGGTGGGACTCAAGTGTCTAGTTCTATGTAGTGTGATAGTCCCATTAGAGAAGGATGTCATCACAAATGGACCATGTCAAGTCATTATGCTCAAGATGTTGGTAGGGTGATTACATGAAAGTGAGATGGATAAGGTAGATAGTGGATTATGATGTGGATTATGGAGGGATTGAAAGTGGATTATGATGTGGATTATGTAGGGGTGAAAGTGGATTATGATGTGGATTATAATGGACTTATGCAAAAGCATGGACCATAGGAAGGTGATGGGGGAGATATGTAGGATAATGAGTGAATGATGGAGTGATGGAGGTGTGAAAAGGAATCATGACCAACAGTTGCACACACTGTGATAAACATGGAAGCTTTTGAGTGGATGGAGGTGTAGGAAGCAATGGCGATGTTTGCTTAGAAGATGGATGATTTAAGACTTTTGGAACCTGCATGGACTTAGCATTTTTGTGATTTTTTCTTTTCATGTGGGATGTTTGGGATGTTTGAATGGAATGGTATTTTTGAATGGAAGGGGATGGTTGGGATTTTTGAGAGGTGGATGCCTCATTTGACTTGATTGATTTTTGTTTAGGGACCTATATCATTTTAGTTTTTGACTTTGCTTTTGGAGGTATGGGCTTGGATGGCTTTTTGAATGTACCTTGTTTTGAATTTTTGGATTGATTTCCTAAGGCATTAGGACTCTTAGGATTTTGCACTTTATGGAACGAGGCATCCAAATGTTTATTTTTGAATCCCATGTGGCAGATGAAATGAGTAGAAGCTTCATGTTTATACAATGCGTGCATTTGCTGGTCATGATTAGGACATTTAGGGTATTTATGAATGATTGTGTAAGGAGGTGTTGGTAGCAATGGTGGCAAAGTAGATGGAGGGATATTAGGAGTTGGAAGGAGTGGAGGTAAAGTGGATGCTAGAAGGTGAATGGTCACATGCTTTTGACATTTGTAGGATGAGGGAGGTGGAATGACAACGTATGCTTTAGGAATATGATGGGATTTATGATGGAAGGAAATGGATTTAGGAAGTGTGGAGGAAGTACCAACATTGTTAGATTGTTGACCTTGGGGTGTGTATCCAAGGCCAAATGAGAGAGGAGGGACCTTGACATGGATTGGCTCCAAAATGCCTTGTTCATGAAGGCCTAGGCCTTTGCCTCGATAGTTCATATTTTGGAGCATGCGATTGACTATAGGACTAGGCCTAGTTTGGACACTAGACTTGAGTTGATGATTGGATGGATAAGGTAAAGTAGATAATGATTGTTGGTGTTCTAAGGAGGAACACTCATGAATGAATGTGGATAGACTAGTAGGATATGGTGGATTTGAAATGGGATCAACTGTGGATGTGGAAGAAGGATCATTAGGATATTGATTATGTTCATTGTGCTCACTAAGATTTGAGTTATTTGTTTGATCTTCTATGCTTGCTTTGGAGGCACATGTCTCATCATGACAAGTGGAAGGTGTAGGATCATGGATTGGGCTAGATGGAGGATGACTAGGAGCAATTTGGATGTCTTGCTCATGGAGTATAGGATTATGGATAGGATCAAGGTGCTCATGGATAGCTTCTTCATAGGTATCATCTTGATCATAAAGAAGGTACATGTTATGGATAGATTGGATGGGGATGATTTGATCTTGATTAGATTTAAGGGCTATTGTTTCTTCATGCTTAGGATCATGCTCTTGACATAACTCTTGGTTTTCTTGAATGGAAGTGGAAAGATATTTAATAAGCTTGATAGCTTGTAGATCACATGATGGGGTTAAAAGACTAGCCAAAGTGTTTAAGGACTCATGGGGAGGCTCAAGAATAGGTGTTTGATGACATGGCAATGTTTTATTCCTTCCTAGTAGCCAATGGATCACATCCTTTGCAAGGGTATGGGTGAATGGGCAATATAGTGGATGGATGATCATAGTGGAAGTTGAAGGTTTAGGGTTGGGATTTGTTGGATAGATAATGGGATTAGGATTTGGGCTAGATGAAAAGATAATGGAATTAGAGGGATTGGTCTTATCCAAGACAATCTTACCACAATCTTCTAGGTTCTTGATGAATCTTTGAAATCGGACACAAGTGGATATGGTATGGCCCCTATACCTATGGTATGCACAATAATGGTTTTCATTATACCCTCTAGGTTTAATCATAAATGGAGAATATGCTTTGAATGGGTATAGCCCAATCAAATTTGCTTAGACCAATTTCTCTAAAAGTATCTCCATGGAATCTTTTAATGAAGGATTAGTGGAACATGGGGATGAAGGTGATGAAGGCGATGAAGGGCTTGATAAAGGTGTTGAGATGGGACTAGTTGGCTCATGTGTTGGCATATGATTGGATGGTGAAGGTGACTCAAAGGAGGCACTTTCGAGGTTGGTTTTTCCCTTGTCAAAGGATTTTAGGTTTTACATAAGATAATTTGGACTTTCTTGATTTATTTACATAGGGCCATTTGGACTTGCATGTTGTTATTGTAAGGACATTTGATTGCCATGTGGATAAGTTTGGTGATGAGGTGGAATGATAGGATTTTTAGGTGAAAGGTTTGGTGAGGTGGATTGTTGTGGACTTTGGTTGATGTTGGAAGTTTGTTGAGAAAGCAGTTGGGATATGATGGTAATGGAGTTAGGATTGTTGGATGGTAGACTTATGGAAGTACTTGAGTTTGGGGTGTTGCTAGGAATAGTGAGGGTGATTTGTGGTATGGATGTGGAAGAATTAGTGTTTGGATTATGTGCTTGTTGGGCTTGTGATGGAATGTGGGAGCATTGATATTGGCCTAGGACTTGATGTTGCAGGAATTGTTGATGTTGTGGTGACATAGGGTCTTCTTCCTTTCTATATAACCACCTAAGTTGACTAAGTTGATTAAGCATTCTTTTGGTGCCATAAGGCTCATTCTCATAGGTGTTGTTTAAAAATGCCTTGTCCATGTTTACAAGTCATAGATGTGGAGAATTGATTGGATGAAGATTTGATGATGTGTAATGGCTAGAAATGATTAGGGGTTTTACTTGGATGAGGAGGACTATGGTGATGATGACTAGGATGTTGAAGATGATTAGGATGATGAGATTGGATGACTTGAAGGAATTAGGATGATTGATGGTGGAATTATTAGGGTGGGTGACTAGGATGATTTAGGATAATGGTAAGGGTAATGTGGGATAACAACGTGGGATGACTTGGATTGAGGTGATTAGGATGAATAGATTGGGATGAAAGTGGTTTAAATGAGAAATGTAGGTGATGATGTGGAGTGATTGGGATCAAATTTCAAGACCTTAGGATGATTTGATTTTTTTTTTTAATGGATGGCTCTCTATACTTAAGTTAGACTAATGACACTGAAGTAAGAGGGTTGATTGGATTGATTCTCTATACTTAAGGTAGACTAATGACACTTAAGTAATAGAGGGTGGATTGGATTGATTTAATTGGATGACTTACATAAGATAGACTAATTATCTCAAGCAAGTTTGGATAATGGTTGATGATGATCAACTAAGGTCTTGATTTTTGATTGGGTTGATTTGGATTTGGATTGGGATGAAAATAGTTGAGAAGTGATTTAGCTTGGAATGATTGGATAATGTGTAATGATTAGGATGATGTTGATTAGATAATGATTTGGATAGAATGATGATGATTTGATGATGTAGAGTGACAAGGATATGATTAGGATTGATTTAGGATGACTTGGATGTGATTTAGAATGGCAAGATTGTATGATTTGGATTGATTAGGATGATGACTAGAATGATTAGGATGACGACTTGGATATGATTAGGATTGAAATGGATAAAAATGGGTGATTAGGATGAATGTGATTGGATTTGAATGTGTTGGCAGAATAAGTTGAATGACTTGTCTTGATGTACTTGGTGTTTAGCTTGATTTGGCAATGTTCAATAAAATGATCACACATGTACAATCATGAATCACTCAAGCAAGACACATAAGAAATTTTGAATTTTACTTTGAATGAATGTAATGATGATTAAACAAGCACACATGGAAGACACATCAATGAGCCCTATGACTAGTCAAGTGGGGTATGGTCAACTAGGTCTTAGGCTATGTTTACATGAGGTTGACTAAGGAATTGAAAGTGAAATCCTGCCACACAGCTGAGAGAAAGGGGTAACCCACCCTTCACCTTCAATTCCCAAAGGTATAAAGTTCTTTGGGGCTTAGTCAAGAGTGACAAGATTCCAACTCCCAATGAGGGTGTCTTTCAATTCAGCCTTGAATGAGGTCGTTCCTAGGGGTGATGAAATCCCCTAGCATGCCCCCTAGGAAAGGGTAAACAACAACAAATCAAGTGAGGTGTTTTTGATCTCCAAGATCACCTTGCAGTGTGAGGAGAGAGAATACACACACACACACACACAGTTGACTCACACTCACACTTGTAAATTAATCCTTAGAAAATGAAATGTGTGTGTGAAAATTGAATGGATAAGAGGTGTTTTTTATTCTCAAGGTCATACAAAGTGCATGAAAAGAACATACACACCATGAATCACATGTAACTTCACCAAGTAATGAAGACACTTGTTCTTGTTTAACACAAAGTCAAGATGTGTGATTGAAGAAAATGGTTAATTTTAGCCCAGTTTTTTCGATGTGATTGCTAAAGCAATATTCATTTTAAGCCCAAATTGAAATATGTGATGCAAACAAGATTGATTGATCAAATGAAAGAGATGAATGATGAAATGGATATAGCTGATTGTTTCTCTATCCCAATCTACTATAGATGTTGATCTTGATGTTGTTCCAGCTCCTTGAGGTCACCTACAAGCCACCAAATCAAGAAAGAAGCAAGTGAAAGTACCGAGGCATCTGTTATGTGAAAATTGAGAATCTGATAAAATATGAAGAAAATGAATTGATAAAGAAAAATGGATTGCATGAGCAGGTTCTACGTGAAATTCTATGCACTTTTTAAAAAAAATCATTGAAAAAGGATGAAATTTGCAAAAGTTATGCTCGATTGAAGTTTTCATGCAAGTTTGACTTTGACTAATAAAACACCCTAAAAAATGGTATAGTCACCTGATAAAAGTGGTACATATGCGTATTTTGTCCTCCCAGCTTTCCAACAAGTCCAATTTTGCACGATTTTGACCTGTTTTGACTAAGTTATGATGAAAAGAAAAATAATGCCCTTCTAGGGCATATGCAAGACACTAATCAGACTTGACATTTAAATTCTAACCGCTAGAGGCTTTCGAAACCTTGGTCATATGTCACAGTTAAAGCTTGGTGGTTAATGGTTTTATGTTGGAAGTTAGAATTGGCTCTGCCCCTAGTCACCCATGTTACCAGGGGTCTAGTGAGGGCAAAAGGGAATTAGGGGTTTGGGGGCAACAAAACCCCAGCTAAAACCATACAATTTAAGATTAAAAACTTTAAATTGTTTTAAAATCTTCACCTGCTTGGCTCATGGTTTAGGGTTTATGCCAAGTTTGCCAGTGACCAGTGGTTGTGTGTAGTCTCAGCAGGCGGCAGAGGAGCTTTTGAGGGGTGGCGATAGGAATATGTCACCACTAGTAGTGGCGACTAGGCAGCAAAAGTAATGGCTACAAAGGCTGGCGACTGTGGCGGTGGAGGTGGCACTAGATATACTATGAGTGGAGATGGAATTTTGTGAGGGTTTTGACTATAGGTGGTGCAGAGGGAGTTTGACTTGGCGGTGAAGACTTCGATAGGAGCGGCGATCTGGTAGCAAGTGAAAGTGATAGGGGAAATGCAAGCATCCAGTGAAGGTGCTACAGGATATTGATTGGGAAGTCAAAGTTCCAAAGGGTCAAACTAAAGGTTTCTCAATGGTGGTGATGGGTAATAAGGGTGTTGACTCAACAGTCAATGGGTGGTGGAAATTGAAGCAGTGGTGGTGACAAAGGGTTTCAGGAGGGTGTCGGGGGTTTAAAACACAGGCGGCAGGTTAGCCATGAGTGGTGGTAGGGAGGTAAAAACCATGGCGACAACCAAACCTTCTCTGCAACTTGCAAAAATACCCAAAACATAGGCCTTGAATACTGTCAATATAGTGGATCCGTTTGGTATAGATCTGTTGGCAAGAGACACTATATGGATTCATGGTTGTTGTCATTGATGGCAACAAAGGTCATCCCACATATCCGCAAGTCATGATATGTCTCTACCGGAAGTCAGATTGAAGATTGTTGTGGTCCGGTGAACAAGAACAGAGCATGTGGCAAGGTCCGACAGATTGGTCCGGATCTCTCAGAGGAAGTGTCTTGGTGCAGTGCGGATCTGGGGAAGTCAAGAGGACTATCTTGAGTGGTATATTCCAAGGATTTAGCCTCCGGAGTTGGACAAGGAAAAAGATATGAATAGTTGAGTACCGGATTCCTGAGAGACAGTGAAAACAGAGGAAGAACTGACTGACAGAGTATCAGACTACTTTCCGGATGTGTTACAGATGATGATAAAGGTTGCGGAGGCATGAATCATGTTTGGCCGACATAATTGATGATATCTACAAGTATATGCTTGATCCGCATTGCTTGGTGAGCAAGGATTCAGCCGACAGAACTAAGTTTGTAAGAAACTAGACTGTTCCGGATGCCGACTAGAAAGGTGATGAAATTACTTGTGCGGATATATATAGAGGATGGATTTAGTTGTAAAGTGTGTGAAATGTGTGAAAGGATATGCGAACAAGTCCAGAGTAGAGCAGAAGTAGCAAGAAAGATCCGGTATGTGAAAGGATAGCAGACTAAAGAACAGAGGAAAGATGAAGTGCAGCAGATCAGTATACTGAACCTAACCGGAACTGAACTCCAGCATATGCAGATGCTTCCAATCAGTTCAAGACTGTGATTCTTATCACTTTGTAAGACAGTGTGTCTTCTTGTAGGCAGTGAGCCTCTTGTGAGCAGTGTGCTCGGGCAGTGAGCCCTAATTGGCAAGTGCCATTTTTGTAATTTCCTATTCTTCTAACAGAGAATAATTCTTGGGTTAATCACCCCGTGGTTTTCTCCCTTAACAGGGTTTCCACGTCAAAAATACTGTGTCATGTGTTTCTTATTTCATGGTTAATGTTTTGTGTTTGATTTTATGCTGCTTCAATTAAAAGGAAAGCTCAATAAGGGAAATAATTAGGATAACTGATTCACCCCCCCCTCTCAGTTATCAACAATTGGTATCAGAGCCAAGTTCCTCCTAATAGAGCCTAACAGCTTGAGGAAGATCTGGGATTTCAAATGGATGCATATGGTTTAAAGGAGCAACTCAAGACTGCCCTTGAGGATCTTGAACAGTCAAATTCTGAAGTCAGTGAATTAAGAGAAAGACTCAAACAGGCTGATGAATTCATGAGGGAATTAAAAGACAAATTAAGTCTCTCTATGAAAAAGAGAAAGGAGCTGCTCCAACAGTTGGCAAGACAAAGTGAAGAAAGCAATACAAATGAAGAATTGACTGAGCAAACCAAGTTATGTGAAAAGTTATCAAAAGAAGTCATTATGTTAAGACATGAAATGGAATCAGGAACTATAAAGTTCACTCAAGAGATTGAAGAAAAAAGAAAGGCTGAAGACAATCTAAGACAATCTCTTAAGGAAAAATCAGAAGAATGCCACCAGATGGACAGGATTATCAGACATCTTGAATCTGATCTTGAAGATGCCAAAAATAATGAAGAAAAACTTGAGGATCAAATTACCTCTCTCAAAAGAGATCTTCAAACAGCAAATGAATATAAAGAGAAATTCAAGATAAGTTCTGCTCAACTTGAAGTTCTTCTTGGAAGTCAAAAGAGGACTGATGACAAGTATGGTTTGGGATATGAGAAAGGAGAAAGCTCCGGATCCGGTCAGAGGAATCTTGGATCAGAAAATCCAAGGAGCAGGCCTAGAAGACCTCCGGTAAGACAGCCAAATGCTCAAAAATATCCATCCTTCAATGGATACTGCCACAGCTGCAACCATTTTGGTCACAAAGCTAATCAGTGCAGAATGAGAATGAATCAGATTAATTCATCCTTCTCCGGACAGTGCTTCAACTGCAAAAGGTATGGACACAAATCCCATGAATGCAGAATTATGCAAGTAAACAAATCATTCAAAGGTAGATGCTTTACATGCAATAGAGTAGGTCATATGGCTAATCAATGCAGATCAAGGGGATATCAGTTAAATATGCAAAGAAATGTTATTTGCCAAATCTGCAATAGGTCCGGTCATAATGCTAAAGTCTGCAGAAACAAGAATCAGGACAAAAGAGGTCCGGTGTATAATCAGAATCAAGACAAGGGTAAACAAAAGATGAATGCGGATGAAGTTAGGAATCAGATGAGCAAGATTTGGGTGAAGAAAAGCTCAGAGAATGTAGAGGTTGGATCCGCACCAGATTCTGGTGCTGATATTTCTTCCGGAAATTAAAAAGTGAGCTCAGGCTCAGGGGGAGACTCAAAGAAGATTCTGTTCCCCCAGCCAAACAAGTTGTGCCGGATGTGGCACAAGATGCGGATTAAAGGGTTTATAGATATAAGTCCTGAGATGCTTCAGTCAAGTTTTCAGAGGTCCGCATGGAGTTATGAAGAAGCTGTGTTCGATTAAGTTAGACCTGTTCAGGGAGGTGCTCCGGTATGATAAAGGATTACAAAAAGGTCCGGAGAGATCCGGAAGTGCACGATCTTGTCTTGCGGATTGGACAGAGTGTTTGGGATGTTCTTGTAATATGTTACCCAGATTTATTCATGATTTAAAGATCCGGATGATATTCAGTGATCAGGACTAATCCGGGATACTCCAAGCTGTCCAGACATGGTAAACCGGAATAATGCAGGTGAAGCATTTATTGCAGACAGATATTAGGGTTTGCGGAGCAATATAAGGGATTTCTCAAAAGTTATCTGCTCATTCTACACTTGAGAAGAAGCGAATAGTGGAGCTCTGCAACAAGGTTCATCAAGCACACCAAGGATCTCCTGCCGAAGCTATTGCATAAAGAAATCAATCCAACCACTCCGTGCAAACCGAAGGCGCATAAGGTATTCTTCGTTTTTCATTGCCTCACTGCAAATCTTTGAAGAATGGCTACTCCAAACATAGTTAAGATCTCTGATAGACCTCGCCCCTCATTCAAGAAACATCCCTACAAATCATTGGAGGTAGATCCACTAGGAGCCTTCTCTAGTGTTCCCCACGGAGTCTTACATACTGAAGATATTAGGGTTTACATACACGCAAACATTGAGGAATTTGGGGAATTCAAATTAAGAGACCTCTATCACAAGCAACTGATAGACAATGCTTTTGAGCTCAAACCAGAGTATAAGGGTATCCAGAAGAAACAATTTGAGCAATTCATTCATTTCCCTAGCTTTGAAGAAGATGAATGGGTCCGGTATGTACTGAGCAGGATGCATGACAACTTCCTTTGGCTAGATAGACCCTGTAAGATCACAAAAGAAGCAATTAGAGCAGTAACTGGTCTATACTCTTCCGGGGGGGTACCTATCCTCAAATCTGTCAAGAACAACGTTGTAACTGAGGCCACCGGATCAAAATATGATAAGAGGGCAATGACCATTGAAGATATTTCGGATCCAGATATCAAATATGCATCAATGATAATAGGATACAAGATCTATCACTCCAGCAGGGAGAATTCTGTATCCGGAACTGTAATATACACAGCATATGAAATGCTAAGAAAGAATGCAGATTATGATCTTTGTGAACTACTACTAAGCCAATTAATGGAAAATGTACAGAAAATCAAGAAAGACAAGAAGAACTCCTTTAAGTATGGTACTCTCATTGTATGTCTATTCTTTTACTTCATGAATGAGCTACCCGGAACAAGTGGATGGGTATGGCAGAATGACAAACCTGTTGCAGTCCAGATAAGAGACTATTTGCATGGACTTGGGGATGCAAAAGCGAGAAATACAGCTCTATGGGGATACTTCAAAAACTTTCAGAGCATGATGCAAGCAAGAGAGAGAATTCCCCAGTCTCTCATTGAGAAATACAAGGACTCAGTATGCTTTATGGTTGACACTGATCAGTGCCTAATGGAGGCAGTGGAGCCAAGGACTGTCTGGATCATGCCCATGGGGTATGAAGTTGATGAACAGATAGTAGAGCTGCATGTTCAACACATGCTAAGTCAGCCCAAAGATCCTAAGGCAGAAAGGTTTGGAACCTTTGAGGAGCTGAGTGTGAAATTACATGTAGAACTCAGGGAACCTGAGATTAAGAGAAAAGTGAGAAAAGAAGTAGAGCACATTGCTCAAGGCCTAGGCATCTCAAAAGAGGCACTTGATGCCAGCCGGGAAAAGAGGAGAAAGGCTGAGGAAGAAGAGAAAAGCAAAGAAAGTGCTCCGGTTGAAACCCCCACCCGGACCAGATCATCAAAGAGATCTGCACCTTCCACAACCAAAAGCTCAAAACTGGAAGTCCAGGCATCCGGTAAAAGATCCAAGACAAAAGCATCAAGGGCTTATGAAAGCCAAAAGGATGAAGAGGAAACAGAATCAGATGAGGAAGTAAGAGAAGTAAAGAAACAGAAGAAGAAAGGATCCGGTAAGCCCTCCACAGGCCAAGACAAGGATGAAATGGCAGAGGTAACTGTTGAAAAACCCACTCTGTCACTAGAGAGCATAATCAAGTCGGTCACGGTGGATGGAAACCTTCAACCAATGACTGAATCCTATGATGACTTCAGTGAGGCAGACCAAAAGACTCTGCAGGAAGCCACAGTTAAATATCTGAACACATACAATAAGGCTTTCATTGAGATCATATCTCTCATTCCTAAAAGCCTAGAGAAGGAAATGGAAGTAAGAAAGAATAATGCTCATGCCAAAGATCTTGAGATCCGGGAGCAGATAGCTATTCAGCTATATCCTCAAATTGATCCCAAGACAATGAACATGATCTTCAAGGACTGCAAAGATGAGTTCAGAAGTAAAGCCAGGATGAATCAGCTCATGCTTGGTGAGACTGACAAAGTGGCACAAGAGACAGAAGAGATCCTCCGGAAGGCCTTCAAAAGGTTCAATCTTCCTGTTGTAGAGGACTTAGGTGCAGAAACAGCTGCTGATTTGGAATCTTCTGTTCCGGAAGAAGTGAGCCCTGAACAGACAAGTGAGGACTTGGGACCCTCTGCTCCAGAAGAAGTGGCCCATGAACAAGCAAGCATCTCTCCTCCGGTTTCCCCTACAGTCTCCGGATCCAAAGAAGAAGAGCAATTGCAGGAGAAGGAAGCAGTGGTGACAAACAAAGAGGTTGACAGTTCTAAGACTGCAGAAGAAAAGAAACATCTGTCTCCGGCAAGAGACACTGCACAAACTGTTCAACAATTTTTGAGCAAAGAAACTCTAGAGATTGATGAACCGGAGCTTCTAAAAGGTCCATTTGATTTTGACTCTCTCTCTCCGGTACAAACAATGAAGATAGCTTCATTTGCAAATGCCAAGGCAAATGAAAAGCTCCTGAAGTCTCATATGGAAGACTGTGAGTTGATAGAGGCTGCTTCCGGAGTACTTGTAAAGATCATGCCATCAATCCAGATAGATCCGACAGCCTCCACTTCCGGTAATCTAAAAACCTTAGTCAGCAGTATTGATACACATTTTAATTCTCTAGAAAAATCAGCTGAAGAAAAGGTCCGGAAGGAATTTTTAGATAAGAGATTTTCTGAAATATTAGAATTAATCTCTAAGGATAGGAAGATTGTAAGCATTGGAATAAAGAGCTTAGAAAATGCTCTTAAGGATGGCGGTGACATCTACAAATTTTGTATATCTTGGTCAAAGGCAACAGCAGCAATTGACAAGAAAATAAAAGAGGAACAGGACAAGCTTCAAAGCTTATCTCAAAGTTTTGATCCTCTCTCTTCCTCTATAATAAATCAAGAATGTCAGACTATTGCAGTCTTGAATGAAATAAAGAATCTTGAGAAGGAGAGGAAGAACATTACCAACCGGATGGGAGAACTTAGAAGGATTATAGTCCCTAAGTTGGAAACTATGCATGAGGCCATCAGTGATGCCCAGACCACCGCCCATACAAAAGATCCGACAGATCTCAGGCGGGCAGAAGCTTTTGCATTTTTGTTGAGTGGTCACATTTCAATCTTGGACAGAATGAAGCTAAGTTGGGCTACTGAAATGGTTCAACTACAGACATCCTTTGCAGACATTCTGCAGTATATGTGAGTATGTAAATATGCGGCTATATATAGAAAATTTTTGAAAATTTTGGTGTGCGGACCCTACCCTTTGCCATTGATGTCAAAGGGGGAGTGAGGAGCAGTGAAAAATGAGGAATCCAACTCAGGGGGAGTTCCGGAAATTGTATATAAAGACAGAGCATCAGCAAAGGGGGAGCATAGTGTAAACACTTAGTCATTTTTCACTAAGTGTTGCCATCAATGCCAAAGGGGGAGATTGTTGGCAAGAGACACTATATGGATTCATGGTTGTTGTCATTGATGGCAACAAAGGTCATCCCACATATCCGCAAGTCATGATATGTCTCTACCGGAAGTCAGATTGAAGATTGTTGTGGTCCGGTGAACAAGAACAGAGCATGTGGCAAGGTCCGACAGATTGGTCCGGATCTCTCAGAGGAAGTGTCTTGGTGCAGTGTGGATCTGGGGAAGTCAAGAGGACTATCTTGAGTGGTATATTCCAAGGATTTAGCCTCCGGAGTTGGACAAGGAAAAAGATATGAATAGTTGAGTACCGGATTCCTGAGAGACAGTGAAAACAGAGGAAGAACTGACTGACAGAGTATCAGACTACTTTCCGGATGTGTTACAGATGATGATAAAGGTTGCGGAGGCATGAATCATGTTTGGCCGACATAATTGATGATATCTACAAGTATATGCTTGATCCACATTGCTTGGTGAGCAAGGATTCAGCCGACAGAACTAAGTTTGTAAGAAACTAGACTGTTTCGGATGCCGACTAGAAAGGTGATGAAATTACTTGTGCGGATATATATAGAGGATGGATTTAGTTGTAAAGTGTGTGAAATGTGTGAAAGGATATGCGAACAAGTCCAGAGTAGAGCAGAAGTAGCAAGAAAGATCCGGTATGTGAAAGGATAGCAGACTAAAGAACAGAGGAAAGATGAAGTGCAGCAGATCAGTATACTGAACCTAACCGGAACTGAACTCCAGCATATGCAGATGCTTCCAATCAGTTCAAGACTGTGATTCTTATCACTTTGTAAGACAGTGTGTCTTCTTGTAGGCAGTGAGCCTCTTGTGAGCAGTGTGCTCGGGCAGTGAGCCCTAATTGGCAAGTGCCATTTTTGTAATTTCCTATTCTTCTAACAGAGAATAATTCTTGGGTTAATCACCCCGTGGTTTTCTCCCTTAACAGGGTTTCCACGTCAAAAATACTGTGTCATGTGTTTCTTATTTCATGGTTAATGTTTTGTGTTTGATTTTATGCTGCTTCAATTAAAAGGAAAGCTCAATAAGGGAAATAATTAGGATAACTGATTCACCCCCCCCCTCTCAGTTATCAACAAGATCCATATGGTACGTATGACCTACTAAAACAAAATTCAAAAATTTTCCAAAAGTTTGCAGTGAGCGAAATATATCGAATTTTATGTCGATTTTAGTTTCTCAGGCCTCCTGATCACAATGGAGCAATTTATTTTTTCCTAGGAGGTCACCTGCAATAGTTTACTCCCAATTTTTTGCAAAACTTGACAAAACTAGGGTTAGAAAATGAAAATTTTTGACAACAAAACCCTAGAAAAATGATTGATTAGATCCAAGCCACCGAGAGTGCCAAATGAAATCATCAAAAATTGACATGAAGGAAATGATAACAAATGAAAATCAAATGAATGCAAACCTCATATTGACTTATGATCCATTGATAAGGTGGAGAGTGCCGCACTTGAAGCACTCTAGCTTTACCCAAATAGATGAATGTTGGTTACTCGATCCAGTAGCATAATGATAAGATAGGGATTGGTAGATGAATGGATGGATTATGATAGATGCAAAATAGAGAGATTGAGAGGAAAATTTGGTAGAGTAAGGATGCTAGAAGAAGATTCATTACAAATGGCTCAAGAGAGGCTACCTTTATAGAAAAAGGCAAATTCAAATGGACGGTTGTGCTTGAGAGTTATGTTGAAAGATATGGACGGTCAAGATCGATTAGGGTTAGATTAGGGTTTCCCACTCAAAGAGGGATTTGTAGTCACATGACAAATGTGTGAAGGAGAATAAAGGGAATCTAATTCAAATATTTTATTTGAATTAGTTTGACATGTGAAGGCATATTAAGTGGGAGATGAGACATGTGACATGTTATGAAAGGTGAGGGAATAATTCAAATTTTTAATTTTAATTATGTGAGACATGTGACTAGGTGCAATTAATTAATTAAATGGGATTTATTTAATTAATTGGGAATGTGATCAAGTGGGATTAATTAAATACACTGGGTTTAATTAATTAATCAAGAAGGTGATTAAGTTGGACCAATGTGATTAAGATGAACTGGGACCTAGGGATAAATGAGATTAAGTGGGATGAGGTTAGATGAACTAGGATGAACTAGGACCTAGGGGAACATATACAAGTTCATGTCGATAATGTGTTGTGTAACTAGGACCTAGGGTAAAGACATACAAGGTCATGTGTAAACAAGACCTAGACAATTTTTAGTGTCTACAGACATGAATGCTTTGAGCTGGCAATCCCCTACAAAATAATTAAGAATGAAGGTAATAGCGTCAACACATAAACCATGTAGATATAATTCACACAGGAAATTTTTGTCTACATCAAAGCTCCTTGTATATGCTTCCATGAACCCCTTTGTTGTCTCTGTATTCTCAGTTAGATTAGACAGGACTGAAGATAGTTTTCTTTGTAGGACCCTTTCTTGTAAAAACATAGCATAACTGGCACTTGGAGGCCTGCAAGATAAAATCTTAGAAGAAATGGAGGCCATCTGCATGACCTTTTCCTCCAGAGTTTCTACTCTTTTTGTCATGGCAGTAACCGTCCTCTATAATTGCAGCATAGGCTTAGAAGCCTCATATTCTCTACATCTCCTTTCCCAGTGGAACAGGGCCTTAGGAATATCAATGGGGATTGGACCCACATATGGATCTGTTTGTACCTCCTGTTCATTGGTTGCCCCTGGGCCAACTAACTCATGAATATATTCTTCTTGATCATCTATTTTGTTGTTGGCCCAAGTCAATTGTTTATCTCGGCTCTGTACTTTCTCAATTAATGCTGTAATTACTATGGGACCATTGTCTCTAGCCTTGGTAAGATCAAAAATACTTTGTATTGCCACTATCTGCTTTTCCTTCATGATTTTAGCTGTCTTAGTCTTCTCGGCTTCTAGTTCTGCTTCCCTCTCTTGAATTATTGGTCTTTTATCTGGAGCTTTGTTTGTAGTTTTTCAATTATTTGTTTTTGCTCCATCTCTATCTCCATTTTGACCTTCTTGAGATCAGTGATAATCTGATTTTTCCCCCAAAGTAATTTTTTTAGATTATCAATTTCTTCCAACATTTGTTGCTCTTTTGAAATCTCAATATCCTCTTGATCAGAGGGGTGAGTGAAAGTTCCTATTTCTTCTTCTATTTGCTGCACACCAGGGTCTTCTATAGCCATCTATTCTGCACTATTAGCTGCACACAATTGCTTGGTTTCATCTTTCCCTGTAGCCTCCCTGTCCTGAGGTTCTTCTTGGGTTTTCTCTATTTCTACTGGCACTGAGGAAGGCCCATCTTTTTCCTCAGAAGTTCTGAAACCCAGAAGCACTTCAGCTAGGAGAGCAGTATCTTTCTTAGTTTGGGAGAGATGCCTTTTTCTTTTGCTTCTCCATAGCATAGGTGGGGCAGGTGCCTCCGGAGTAGGTATCTCATCCTCAAAATATGAGGAAATAGTAAAAGTTTGCCTATGTTCTGTCTCTGGAGCAGGAGATTGTTTTGAAGTTGGACTTGAACCCAGATGGATAGATGGTTATGGGGAAACTTCTCTCTATCTTTTCTTCCTTACTAGAGGGATCTCCTCAAAATCATGAGATACTTCTTCAGCCCAATAGTGTATTCTAGAGTCATCTTTCTTTGGGGTTCTCTTTGGTTTCTTCCCTGACCTCTCCCTTGTTAGTCCCTTAGGAGAAGATTCCTCAGCCAGAGTCATCTTCCTCCTGGCTAAGCAAGTCATGTATGGAGTTTTCTCAAGAGCAGGCTCTTTAACTTCTTTTCCTTTCTTCTTCCTATCAAAAATAGGGGTAGTAGATGAAGTTACCTCTAGTGAGGACTTCTTTCCTTTTTTAATAGCTGGAGAGGAGGTTGAATTTCTCTTCTTCTTGTTGGGTAGAAGAACCCTTACCCTCTTCCTGTGCCCTCTCTGTTTCTCTATCCCAGGGATTTTGTTCAAGAAATGTTTTCCATAATTCTTCCCCATCAGCTTGAGACATAAAGTGGTGTTTAACTATTAAAAAAATGAGGCCATGATGTTTCATAGGACCCTTGTTTTGTTGATATTTTTGTACAATTGCCCTAATGGTAGAGTACAGAAAGTTGGGAATGTTTATGCTGAATTCAGGGTGTCCATTCCCATGCCTCAGAAAAATCAACATTTTCATTATTGGTCCTAAAACTAAGGAAAATTGACCATCACATGTGAAATATTTCATCAGCCATGTAGCTACAGATTGCCAAGGATTTGGAAGTGAGGACCTAAGAATTCCTTTAACCTCATTTTTATTTAAATGCAATTGTATTGTAGGTTCACCTTCAACAAAGAAATTCCTAATCAAATCAACATATAAAGTTTTTAGATGATAGAACCTCTCACCTTGTTCAGGCAACCCAGAAATATGACTGATAGTGGTTGTAGAGAGATTGATCTGAACACCCCTTACAATTGTCTAATTATCCCTCATGTTTCTTAGGAACTCATCAACAATATCTTCTTCAAACCCTTCAAACTTTTCCAGAAATTCCAACCATCCTGCATTCCTTAGAATGTCTGCTGCAGCATCATCTTACATAAGGCCTGTAGCACTTTCTGGCTCTGATTTCTTCTTAACCCCCATTTTAAAATTCTTTTCCTATCCTCTGTGTCTTTTTCTTCCTCACCCCATAGGCTCTGGAGAACTATTTCAGATGACTCTATTCTTTAGGGTATGTTGCAGTTTTGAATGAGGATTATTATGTCAATTCATTGAATGGCTTAGGCTTATGGAAAAAGAACTTAAAATTGGTTAGAGTACTTATGCGGTCATAATTGAAGCAGAGTGATGGGACACTCCATAGGCATGGTGGAAGTTCAACAAAGATGGCGACATGCATGAATTTGGGAAGGAAAATAATGGTAGGAGGACGTGTCATAATGACGTCACCCAAAAATAGAAATTACAAGACAGTTTCTAATTAATGCTTAATTAAGAGAGAACTACCTGAACCATTCTTAATGAGGTGCGATGTACTTGACTGAGATGCTGCGGTGTTGATGAGACTGGACGCGACATGGCAAAAGTAGCTTGTTGTGGCTTGAAATGACGTCAATCATTTTTATTGTCACGCAACCTCCAATCATTCCCGCTGAGTGGTTCAAGAATCCATGTATCCAGGGTGATGTCAACGCAGTCCTTGTAAGTACCCGTGCAAATGAGAGTAATGATATCTCCCGAGATGCGTGTTGACTTCATCTTTTTTCCTGCCATAAAGTGGAGGATGAGTCATGATGACCTCATTGAATGACATCTCTACTTTATTACCTAGAGAGGTGGGTCCCCTCCCACTTATTATGGTTGTGAATAACTCTTTATTGGTGGAGCACCGGAGGTGCTCCTAGTTTGTGAGCACCGGCGGTGTGTTTGAGTAACTCCTATCACCTGATCACATCCATAGCCTAATTATTCTCATCTGGCATGAAGAAGAGAACCACCATTTTCTGGTTTTCAATTCCCTTGGTTGAGAAAGATAACCATTTATTGGTTTTCCATCTTCCTCTATTTTTTTCTTTTTTTTTCAGAAGGCTGCCATTTGCTAGTTTTCAATCTTCTTTTTTTGTTTTTGTTTTTTAGAAGGTCATCATTTGCTGGTTTTCAACTTTTTTTTTAACTAGTCCAAATCTGTGATAGAGGAGGTGTCCCATGTATCAAAACACAAATCTTTGAGGAACTCTTCTTTAGTGGATGACCTTTTATAGAGTTTGATTCGGTGGCCATTTACTACGAATGTGTATGTGCTTCCATCAATAGGTTCCAATAGTATTGTTCCATTTTCAAAAACTTCCTTTATCTGATATCCAGTGAGTCTATAGCTTTCTTTTGAACTCTTTGAATTTAGAATCATAAAGAAGAACCCAATCACCTTGTCGAAATGTACCCCTCTTGATGTGTTGGTCATGCTATTGCTTCCTTTGATAATGAACTAATTATGTTTGTTCAATGGCCTCTGTCCGGATCTCATCCAACTCATTGAGTTGAAGAATTCTATTTTGTTGGGCTATGGACAATGGTAGACCAATATCCAATGCAGTTTTAAGTGTCTGGAGTTTAAATTCTATAGACAGAATAGACTTTTTCCCACAAACTAATTCATATGGTGAGAACTTTGTTGTGGACTTCCAAGTGGTATTGTAAGCCCAAACTGCTTCAGGTAATCTATTAGCCCAATCTTTTTTGTTCATTGCCAATATCCTTGTCAGAATATTCTCAAGTTCCCTGTTAGTCACCTCTACCTACCCATTGGCTTGAGGATGGTAAAGTGAAGATTTTCTATGCTTGACTTGATATAGATTTGTGAATGCTCTGATTACCTATGAAGTAAACTGAGGTCCTCTGTCTAAAACTATGGATCTCGATGCTCCAAACCTCAAGAGAATTTTATTATAAAGAAAATCAACAACTTTTTCTTCTCGTACAAATTGCAATGCTTGAACCTTGGCCCATTTAGTCACATCGTCTGTGTATACTAGAATATACTCCTTGCCTGATGATGGTGGAGAAATTAGTCTCACAAAGTCTAGACCCCACTGTTCAAATGGCTCCATCATTACTTGAGGATGTAGTAACATTTCCTAGGTGAAGGTTGGTTGTCCCATCCTTTAGCACTGGTCACACTGTTGCACATACTTCTTAGTATCCTTATGAAGAGAGGGCCAGTAGTAACCAGCTCCTAGGATCTTATGGATAGTTTTGTGGGAAGAATAATGTCCACCAGATGGTTCATCATGACATGCTCTCAACACATAAAAATTTTCATCAGTTTTTAAACAGTTGCGTAAAATGAAATCAAGACCACATTTAAATAGCAAACCATTTAACCATTTGTAAGATAAGCTTTCCTTAACTAAGCATTTTTTTCTATTTTGGGGTAAAATGGGATGGATACAAGCATGTAGATAAAAGATTAGCTATGTTAGTGAACCAAGGTATAGTAGAGGAGATAGAAAAAAGATGTTCAACTGGGAACATGTCCTCCACTAGCTAGTTTTCTCGTCCTGTATGCAATCTTGACAGAAAATCAGCAACCAAATTAAACTTGCCTAGGTTATCAACTATGGTAATATCAAATTCTTGCAATAGCAATAACCACCTGATGATCCTTGCACCTACTACTGGCTTATTCATTAGGTACTTGATGGCTGCATGATCAGTATGTACAAATATTTTATATCCAGTGATATAATGCCTGAATTTGTTTATAGCATAGATGACTGCCAAGAATTCTTTTTCAGTTGTGGTGTAATTTCTTTCTACAGAGGTAATGTTTTTGCTGATGTAATAAATGGCATGCATACTTTCTCCTTCCTCCTGTCCTAAAATTGCCCCAATGGACTCATTTGAAGCATTAATTTGTATGTAAAATGGTAAAGTCCAATTAGGTCCTCTCAAAATAGGTGTGACAGTAAGCTTCTCTTTTAGGGTTTCAAATGTTGATTGACAGTCTTCTATCCATAGAAATTCTGTGTCTTTGTTAAGTAGAGTAAGCAGGGGGGCAACTATTCTGCTGAAATTTTATATGAATCTCCTATAGTAGCCTGCATGACCCAGAAAACTTCTAACATCTGTCTAATTTTTGGGTGAAGGTAACTGTCTGATCACTTCTATCTTGTTTTGATCCACTTTGATCCCATTTGCTGAAATGTGGTGTCCCAATACAATTCCTTCCTCCACCATCATGAAGCACTTTTCATGGCTTAGGGATAATTGATTTTTCTCATAGCATTTTAGTACTTTTTCAAGGTTTGTGAGAGCTTCTTCAAAATTGTCCCCATACACAGTAAAGTCATCCATATAGACCTCCATGCACTTATTAGCTAATTCAGCAAAAATGGCTAAAACAAGCCTCTAAAATGTAGCTGGGGCATTACATAGTCCAAATGGAAGAACTTTGTAAGAAAAAGTTCCCCAAGAGTAGGTGAAAGTGGTTTTGTCCTAATCTTCAAGTGCTACTTGGATTTGGTTATACCCACTGAATCCATCTAGGAAAGAAAAATATTTTCTCCGAGCAAGGTTGTCCAGCACTTGGTCAATGAATGGTAAGGGAAAGTAGTCCTTTTTTGTATCTTTATTTAGCTCCCTATAGTCAATACACACCCTCCATTTCCCATTCTTTTTAGGCACTTTGACTAGGGGTAAGACCCATCAACTATTTGAGATTGGATATATAAACCCTGCTTGCAGTAATTTTCTATTTCAGTCTTAACAATGTCTTTTAAAGCAGGATTCAATCTCCTCTGGGGTTGTCTGATAGGTTTGATATCCTCAGTGTATATATGATGGGTATAGATCTCAAGAGGGATACCCTTCATACTTGGTATTCCCAAGTAAAAGCTTCTGAATGGGAAATTAGAAGTTGGATAAGTTTTTCTTCCTGATTTACTGTCAACTGAGTATTGATATTAAGTGTTTTCCCTAGTAAAATTGTGACCTATTTTGTGATTTGATCCATGGATGTAGTTAATCTATACACTGGAGTCATGGTATTGAGGGGACAAGAATATGGAAGCAACATGTGGAACGTGGCTAGGTCTCTGTAAAAGGTCTCCCCACAAGGAATGATATTTTCTAGGGTATAGTGAGTAGAAGTGAGAAGTTCTCTACTAGAATCTTGGGAAAGCTCCATCACATCCTCATTGATTAGGATGTGGGTAATGTCTTCTGTTGTGTCATAGTAGATTTCTTCTTCCAACTCTCCCAAATGTTCCTTGATGGTTACCATAGCTACTGAGGCACTGTTGTCCATATTATCTACTTCATCCACCCATACTCTTCCTGTATAATGTATTGATGGTTTAGCTGGTGGGTACAGAGATATTTTCTTCAAATCTATCCCATTAGAAATGACCATATCCCTAGTTTGACAATCAATAGATGTTACTATTGTAGCCAGCCATGGTCTTCCTAATATCAGTGGATAAGCATTTCTCTGGTTTCTCAGATCTAATATCAGGAAGTCTACTAGAAATTCCCATGATTCTATTACAATTGGAACATTAGTAATTACCCCTTTCAGAATAGATACTGACTGGTCAGCAAGTTGAAGGATTGTAGTCATGGATTGGATACCTATTAGGGCTAATTTGTCCATTGTATGAACTGTCATCACATTAATTGCTGCTCCCAAATCAACCAAAACATTTGAAATTTCTACCCCTGAGATGAAAATAGTTATGACAGGATTTCCAGGGTCTCCATATTTTAGAAGGAGCATTTCTCCCATCAATAGATCTACTACTTTCCCTTCTGCCTGGATTGTAGAAGGAAAGTTTTTCTTCCTACCCTGTGTTTTGATACAATGTTGTTTAATGAATTGGTTTAGTTCTGGTACATCTCTGATTGCTTGGAGGAGTAGAATTTCAATGTTCAGTTGGCTAATTTCTCATAAAAGTTCTGATTCTAGGTTAGATTGGACCTATTTTTCTAAAAACTTTTTCTAGGGAACATGCTGTTTGAGCCGTTCTAGGTATGGTGCTAGTTTTTCCATCCCTAGAGCATCTTCAGAGATTTTATCAGAAGTGTGTCCAAGAATGTTCTCCGGAGTCAGCCTTTTAGGAGGAACTCTAGAGTTACCCAAGGATGATTCCTTTAGCACTTTTTCGGTAATAATCTCCTCTGGGAGTTGAGTGGATGAATCTTCGGGTTCCTCATCATTGGTTACTTCAACTATAGTTGGAGGAGATGGTCTTGGGAATGTTTTCCCCAAATGTAGCTAGAGATTATTTGGATATATAGTGTTAATACCAGCCATGTTTTCTTGCTCTGTCATGTAAATAGTTGCTCCCTGTTTATTTCGTGGATTTGGTATAGGTTGAGCTGGTAAGGGTGGTTGGTTAACTGACTCATTTTGTGACTGACCTTATGTGTTGGATGGTCCAGTTAGCAATGCTTGTTGTTGAGGTTGGAAATTCCTAGGTCATCCCTAGTATTGTTGATTATATCCCTATTGAGAACCCCATTGAGGTTGCATGTTTTGTGATCCAAACTGTGGTGGCGACTGTTGATTTTCCCAGTGCTGATTTTGCCAATTCTGGGTTTGCCAATGTTGATTTGGCCAATCCTGTTGTCCCCAAGGAGGATTATTCTAAGGCCCATGCTAAGTTGGATTCCATTGATTATTTCCCCAATTAGAAGGACCCCTGTAAGAAGGCTGGTTTGGATACTGATTATAAGGGAAATTTCTAGCCTGTTTTTGTCCCACATAGTTCAATTCTTCTTCTATGACGGCATTCTTCTTACTCAACCTTTTTAAGGCTAGAAGTTGACTACATTGACTGGTAGGATGTTCCCTACCATAGATCTGACAAATCTCAAATTTGTCTAAAGGGCATTCTCTCAACAGATACTTATTTCTACACCTAGGACAATAGATAGAGAGCGGTTCAGTTGTTCTAGTTTTTGCCTAAATCCCATCCAATGTGGTATTTAGCTGGACTAAAATATCTATTTTCAAATTTTCAATCTCTTCCATTCACTGTCCTATTTCATTCTTCCCTTTGAAGGTTTTGGATGATCTCACTCCATCTTGGGTTCTAGAATAGTTCCTGTAGAGTTCTTCTATAGCAGGTATATCCATTTTATTGATATTTCCTTTTCCCATTAGATCCAGTGCTTGTTTTGATTCTTTATCCAATCCTTTTACAAATAGGGTTCTGGCCAAAGAGTGATTTACTAGGTTGCCATACCTTCTCAAGGAAAAGTTAAACCTATCCACATAGTCTTCTAAGGTCTCTTCCTCTCCCTATTTAATTTTAAACAATTCCTCATTTTTATTACTGACTCTACAGTAATCTTGGTATTTTCCTAAAAACTCCGTTTCCATCTGATCCCAAAAATGGATAGAGTTTTGGGGTAAACCCATAAACCATCTCATTGCAGAATCTTTTAGGGTTGAAGGGAACAGTTTGCGTTTTTGGTTATCTGATTCATAATCATAAGTTTTTCATACCACTTTGAAATCAAACAAAAATTGATCTGGATCCTCAGAAGAAAGACCTCTAAAATTTGGCAAGTGTGCTGGTGAAATATTTTTCATAGGAGCATTGTCTCCAAAAGCCAGAACAATGGGATATGAGAAGGTTATTGGAGCCTAATTTTCCTCCTCTTCATGATTATCATTATTATCATCCATGTCTAGTACTGGTTCTTCTCTTTGAGGTTCTAGGAAATTAGGTTCTATCAAAGGATTTGCCTAGAATTTTAGTTGTAATTCTTGGATATAATCAGCGAGTGGAAGATTTGGAGGATCTAAGGGATTATTGATTTGAGGTGCAACTTCCAAGGTAGGTTCTACGTTTCTTTCTTCAACAAGATCTTGTGCCACCCCACTACTTTCTCCTATTGTTTGTTGATGGGGTATCTATTTTATGTATCTTTCTTTTGAATCCCTAGCTCTAACCATACATATCTAACCTAAAACTATTTAGGTAAGTTTCCCTAATTAACACAACATCCCTGGTAACGGTGCCAAAAATGATAAGGGTCATTGTACCTCATCATTTAATCATATTTCAGATATCAAATCCAAGGCTATGTCCTTGACTATCTGCAATTAGGAATCCTATAGTTACTAGTTTTCTCTAGCTAATTCTAATGACTTTTACTAATTTAAAGAGATTGATCTATCTGCTTATTAAATGAATTCAAAGAATGCTAAAAATAGAATTGAATAGTAAATTACTTAAATAGTAAATATCTTTCTATGAAAACATGCATCTATCTCTGAAAATAGTAAATATCTTTTAAAGAAAAATCTGAAACAACAAAACAACAGTACTAGCCTTTTGCCTTGGTGGTGAGAGTGGGCCCTTGCTCCACACCCTTAGGTCTAAAGACTAAAATAAAGAATCAGCACTAGAGAATGATATCACAACTCAATTCAGTCTAATTCCATCAACTTTGCATTAATATTAGAAATGAGATTACAGAAATCAGAAGGAAAACAAATTGCTTGTTGTTTTTCTACTTCTACTGTAAGTATATATAAAATTAGTGATGAGATATCACTTATCTTATTTACCAGTTCTTCTATGAGATAACATCCATCTCTTTATTATACTAGCTTTCTAACTACGGAAAATAACCATGCAACAAAAATAGATTGAGTGGAACAGAAGTCCACTATGAATCTAAGTTTTAGTCTTAATACATTTGGGCAGCGAGGCCCTGAAAATATGGATATTAAATTAGTTTGATCAGTAACTCATGCAAAAACTTAAAAGAGATAAAAACTCTCAGCAATTAATTATAGATGGCTCTTAATCACTTAGGTGATGATTTGAGTAATATCAGGGGTATCACGATCATCGCTAAAAGTGTCTGACTGACAGCTATGTTGGAAATCTGCTCTGCTCTAAAGAGGCATCAGAGATGTATGTCTCTGTCTGCAGCTCTAGAGATACTCTATATGTAGCTCCGGAGATATAATTCTAGCCTTCTTGCTCAGCTCCAAAGATGCTCCAGACTTCAATCCAGCTCCTGAGATGCTTTTCCTCTTTACTCCAAAACTTCTGATGTCGTGGTATTCTGATATTGTCTTCGGAGATCATTAGGACTACCTCTGAAGATGCACAAAATTGCCAACCTAAATATCTACACCTGTTGTTTTAAAAAGAGAAGTTTTTCTACATATTTCCATCAATACCATGCACATTAGTCCTTTAATCAAAAATCATGATCTTAAGTAATTCATCTCTTATTAATCATTATTGAGAACAATCTTGCTAGCCTATTCAGGTACAAAAATCAAGAAGATGGACTCAGAAAGGAGAAAAAGAGAGGTAAGAAGATGTATTTCATGGGTGCTACCTGGTACTCATCACACGTACTAGAAGAATACAATAATTTGAACAATTCGACACAATTAAATCTACACATACAATGTCCTGAGCATTTTCATGAACATACATGAGAGATTGCAATCTTTTAAAGAATAATACATCAAACAAAAGCTAAATTTAGAACACACTTTGTAATAGATGCAAAATCTTGAGTTCACCTTTATTTCAAGTATAAAATCACACAAGATTTACAATTTAGTAGTGACTTCTGTTGCATTGATCCAAATTACCAGAAAACTTACAAATGTTTTCACAGATACATAGAGGAGACTGGACATTCCACGCACTCCTAAATGTAGACACAGGTGACTTCCCCTTAGGACTAAAGAAATGTTTTCTCTATTACAACACTTAGCAAATTACACTTACAGCTAACAATTCAAAATCCTTGTGTAAATAATACAAGTAGCAGAGCTTCTTATATAGACTTTGAAGCTTCCTACTGCTATGGTTATAAAATCCAATCAACAGTTAGCATTCAAATTTTTTAGATCAATGGTATGGATCAATTCCTAACCGTTCCTAAAATATCTTAATGGTATCTTTGTTCGGCTCAAAGGATGCCTTTGGAATCTTTTCAAAAATAAAAGATACCCATTGACTTCTTGTTTGTTGACTTTGGCTGATGACCCCCTTCATTTACATTCTTACTTAGTATTATCTTCCTTTTGATACCTTTTCTATTCTTTTAGGTACACCACAAAATTACTTGTTACTCCTATAAAAGTATGATCTTCTCCTGGACTTCTCATCCATATGTATTCCTGCATTCTGATTCCTTCCTTTAGCTTCTTTTCTTCTTTTATCTAACCTTCAACTCTTTTCTTATACTTTCTAATCTTAGCACTTGTTTCCATTATTGAATCAATCATCTCTGTACTCAGATATGCTGCAGGGTGAAAGGAAGCTAGGTGTATGGAAATTGCTTCCTACACTAATCTAATGAGGAGAGGGCTATGCAAATTCAAATTTATCCTAACTATTACAACAATGTTAAACCATTAACATGAGATATTGCAGCAAAACACAAGAGCCAGAAAGTAGACTAAAGAAGAGAGATAAAGATTTATAGTCGAGAAAACCCTTATCGGGTGAAAAACCCCACACTCAGAAACCTGCACAATGTATTAACAAATCTGAAAGAATGTTTACAATACACTTGCAATGCAAGCTTCAATGGTCTTTGACACTCATGTCTGGAGTCAATCCAGCAGCATAACAGTACCTATAAACCTGTGATACAAACTCCATCTCCAAGCACCTGTTTATATAGAAAATACAAGGCAATATTGGACCTTTCTTGGAATGGGCATCCAACATGGCTTCATGGACCAAAACCCACACCCAAAGACACTTGGTCAACATTGTAGAATGTTCTTGACACTTGTCCATAGCTCCCATTCCAAAGAGGTCACCTATTTCCAAAATGGGCTATGACAGATGCTCTTACGACACTTACGACCGTCATAGAATCTGTCATAGCGGTTACAACTTACAGTTGTAAGAGAATCTATCATACACATGCTATAAATAGCATATTCTCTTACAACATGTCATATTCCACCTTGGGGCACCCAAATATTCCTTATTCAAAGATGCTTCATGACACATGTCATCACCTGTCTTATAACCTTCTATTTTCAACTCTTACATATCATAGATTCGTCATAAGAATCCGTCATAACCATTTTGGTCAAACATTCCTTACACAACATGGAGGATGCCAACACATGGAAAAATATTCCTACCACTAAGTGGGATGCCTATCTCCTCATGTGAGGACAAAATAACAAGTTGTCATATTCCATGTAGGATTGACACATCACCGTGCCACATCCCACAACATGACAATATGGAATTTCCAAATATTTACAACATAGGCAATTAATAATAATAAATACAAACATTACAAATGCAGAGAATTATCAAGGTTGAGACACCTTAATTCCCAACATTCTCCCACTTGTCGAACACCTTGTAAGAGCCAATAGAAAAACATGATTTAACTGCTATAGGCCGAGAGGCCCATAGACTCCGAACACCATCTAAACTTCTCTGTGCTCACTGGTTTCGTCAATGCATCTGCAACATTCTTTAAAGTATCTACCTTCTCCAAATTTACCTTTCCATCCTCAACCATGTCTCTCACAAAGTGAAACTGAACATCAATGTGCTTGGTTCTAGCATGGAAATTTGGATTCTTTGCAAGGCAAATTGCACTCTGACTATCACAACTAATCATGATCTGACCTGTATCAACACCAATATCAAAACACAATCTCTTAAGACAAATGGATTCCTTACAAGCATGAGTTGCTGCCATGTACTCAGCTTCTGTTATGGACAAAGCAACAATAGGTTATCGCTTACTCATCCAACTAATAGCACCACCAAATAGTGTAAAAACATAAGCACTGGTGGATCTCCTACTGTCAATGTCACCTGCTCAATCTTAATCCACAAATCCACAAATATCAACAGAATGCAGAGGTCTTGAAACATTACCATGATAACAAATGGAATACTCAGAAGTACCCCTCAAATATCTAAACACTCTCTTAACTACATCCCAATGAATCCATCTAGGATTAGCCATAAATTGACTAAGGACTCCCACTACTTGGGCAATGTCTTATCTTGTGCAGACCATAGCATACATCAAACTGCAAACAACACTAGTATAAGGTACTTTGCTCATGTCCTCCACCTCACTAAGAGATTTTAGACAATCCTTAACAGACAACTTTGTCCCCAAAGAAATAGGAACACATAATGGTCTACAATCTGCCATGCTGAATCTGTCCAACATGGTCTTAACATACTTACTGTGGCTTAACCGAACTTTTTTGTTGATTCTGTCTCTTCTGATTTTCATTCCTTGAATGTACCTAGCTGTGCCTAAATCTTTCATTTCAAAATGAGCTGACAACTGATATTTAAAATTAGAAATCCTAAACTTACCCTTCCCAATGAGCAACATATCATCAACATATAGTGCAACAATGAGAATACGATCACCATCAAATTTATAATACACACAATGATCTGATTTCGATGTCACAAATCCAATTGACAACACAAAGGCATCAAACTTCAAGTACCATCTCCTAGGGGATTGTTCAAACCATACAAACACTTTTTAAGTTTGCAAACCAAATTTTCTTTACCTTTCACCATGTAATGCTCTGGCTGTGACATGTAGATTTCTTCCTCCAAGTCACCATGAAGGAAAGTTGTCTTCACATCCATTTGTTCTACCTCCAAGTCATAAGCTACTATGAATGACAACAGGAATTGAATGGATGCCAGCTTTGCAATGGGAGAGAAGATCTCACCATAATCTATACCCTCCACTTGTGAATACCCCTTTGCAACCAATTTGGCCTTATACTTCTCAACACTGCCATCTGCACCAATTTTCTTCTTGAACACCCATTTGCATCCAATGGGTTTCCATCCAGGAGGCAAAGGCACCAAGTCCCAAGTTTGATTCTTTTTCAAAGAAGCCATTTCTTCCTCCATGACCTTCTTCCAGGAACCTGCATCCTTCATAGCCAAAGCCTCTGATACAGTTCTAGGTTCATCATTGTTAGTAAGCAAAGCATAAGTACAACTAGAATCAAGCAATGTAACACCAAACCTTTCAGGTTGCTTTCTTATCTATGTAGACCTCCTCAAGAGCTGAGGTTGCGGTTCTACTTCTTCATCTGAGCTTTCAGAGCTACTAGAGCTCTCCTCATCATCAGGTCCAACATTATCTTTTTGTTCAGTCTTCTCAGGGGTGAGAGGAAACTGAACAACATCCTCTTTATTTTCTTTTTCTTCTGGCTGCAAAATAGTGGAAGAAGGTGTAAGCTGTCTGAATATGACACTTCTTCTATACAACACTTTTTCATCCATGGGGTCCCAAAGCTTGTATCCTTTCACACCAACACCATAGCTGATGAAGATACACTTAACAGCTTTGTTCTCCAACTTTGACGGCTTCTCCCTAGGCACATGTGCATATGCCTCACAACCAAAAACATGAAGATGCCTTACTAAAGGCTTTCTACTAGACCACACATCCATGGGTGTCTTTCCAACAAGAGCTAATGTTGGAGATCTGTTTACCAGATAGCAAGTAGTGGAAACAACTTCAGCCCAAAACTTTTGTTCTAAGCTAGCTCCACTAAGCATACTCCTAGCCTTCTCCATCAGTGTCCTGTTCATCCTCACTGCAACTCCATTTTGCTGCGGGGTGTAAGGAGTTGTCTTATGCCTTTAAATCCCAAGTTCCTTGCAATACTTATCAAATTATGTAGAACAAAACTCACCACCTTGTCAGTTCTCAAACATTTAATCTTTTTACCAGTCTAATTTTCAGCCAAGGCTTTAAACTCCTTAAACTTGCTATAGACTTCAGATTTGCTTCTGAGAAAATAAATCCATGTCCTTCTATTATAATCATCTATAAAAGATACAAAGTATACAGATTTTGATAATGAAGGAACATTAACAGGACCAACCACATCAGAATGAATAAGGTCCAACACACCAGAAGACTTATGAGAACTCGAGTAAAACTGACCACGGTTTTGTTTTCCATAAATGCAATGTTCACAAAAGTCAAACTCAAGATTACAATCATCTAACCCCTCTACGAGGTTCTTATTTTTTAGGGTATGCAGACCCTTCTCACCAATGTGGCCAAATCTCTTATGCCATAACATTGTCTTTTCTGCAGGAAGTTTAACTTCCAATGCACGATTACAACCATCAAGACTAGAAACAACAGATTTCTTTACTGCTCATTCAGATGGTGGGGATGAAGTGACTGCTGCCCTCTTCCTTGAGTCAGAAAAACTATTTCATTGTGAAATGCATGCCTCCAGCTAAAACAGAGTACCTCTCCTAGTACCCTTAGCAAGCACCATAGATCCTCTTATCATCTTACATCCTTCTTTCGAAAAGACAACCTGCACACCTACCTCATTCAAACTACTTACAGAAAGTAGGTTCCGTGTTAAGCCTGGGATGTGCATAACCCTAGGGATCCCCTTCACTTGACCATCAGGGAATCGGATAGAGACTCTTCCATGACCAACAATCTTCAAATGAGAGTCATCACCCAGATACACCTTTCCACCATCAAACTCCTCATACTTAGTGAACCAATCTCAATGTGAGGTCATGTGGAATGATGCACTAGAGTCAATTCGCCAGACATCATCAGATGCATGGGTTGCCAGGGCTGCAATGAAAGCATCACTGTCATCTTGTGATTTGTCATAATCTGAATCAGGAGCTTTCTTCTTCTTCTTCTTCTCCTCTTTGTATTCCTTTCAGAAATGCCTAGTTTTGCCACAGTTCCAACAAAGAGCCTTGGACTTTCCAGGAGATTTGGATCTCCCACGGGATTTGGATCTACCCTTCTCATCTTTCTTGTCCTTCCTCCCTTTCTCCTTAGGTCTTCCATGAACTGCAAGGGCCTCTTTGGCTGTCTCAGAAGACTTTCTCCACATCTCTTTAGATAACAACAAAGAAACCACCTCTTCCATTTTGAATGTCAATGTGGTGCTTCTGATTGCCATGACAAGATGATCCCATGAGTTCGGTAGAGAACAAAGCAGGGTCATACACTGATCCTCCTCCTCCATCTTTACACCAATAGTTGTTAATTGTGCAACTGGCATGTTGAAAGCATTCATATGTTCAGTAATGGATCCTCTGTCCTCCATTCAAAGAGAATACAACTTCTTTCTCAGAAAAAGTTTATTAACTAGGGATTTGGCTTGATACACATCCCCCAACTTCTTCCAAAGGAGTTTTGCAGTAGTCTCCTCATGGACATTTAACAACACAGAATTAGCCAGACTAAGTCTTATGAGACCCTTAGCCTTCTGATCCTTGAGATCCTAGTTAGCTTGTGACATTGCAGTTGGTTTAGTTCTATTCACACTATCCCAAAGGTCTCGATCAACTAGAATGTCTTCCATCTTGAGCTTCCACAGCTCGAAATTACTGCCATTGAACTTATCTACTTCAAACGTTCCTGATGTACCCACCATCTCCTTGCTGTAACAAGATACAAAATGCTCTGCACAGACTCCCACTCAACCTAAGATTAGCTCAAAAAACCCCTACCCAATAACTAGGACCAAAGGTGATCAAGATCTAATACCAACTGAATGGAAGCTAGGTGTGCAAAAATCGCTTCCTACACTAATCTAATGAGGAGAGGGCTATGCAAATTCAAATTTATCCTAACTATTACGACAATGTTAAACCATTAACATGAGATATTGCAGAAAAACATAAGAGCCAGAAAGTAGACAGAAGAAGAGAGACAAAGATTTATGGTGGGGAAAACCCTTATCGAGTGAAAAACCCCACTCAGAAACCTGCACAATGTATTAACAAATCTGAAAGAATGTTTACAATACACTTGCAATGCAAGATTTAATGGTCTTCGACACTCGTTTCTAGAGTCAATCCAGTAGCATAATAGTACCTGTAAACCTATGATACAAACTCCATCTCCAAGCACCTATTTATATAGAAAATACAAGGCAATATTGGACATTTCTTGGAATGGGCATCCAACATGGCTTCATGGACCAAAACCCTTGCCCAAAGAAACTTGGTCAACATTGTAGAATGTGCCTGACACTTATCCATAGCTCCCATTCCAAAGAGGTCACCTATTTCCAAAATGGGCTATGATAAATGTTCTTACGACACTTACGATCGTCATAGAATCTGTCATAGCAGTTACAACTTATAGTTGTAAGAGAATCTATCATACACATGCTATAAATAGCATATTCTCTTACATGTCATATTCCACCTTGGGGTGCCCAAATATGCCTTATTCAAAGATGCTTCATGACACATGTCATCACCTATCTTATAACCTTCTATTTTTGACTCTTACATATCATAGATTTGTCATAGGAATCTGTCATAACCGTTTCGGTCAAACATTCCTTACACAACATAGAGGATGCCGACACATTGTAGAATATTCCTACCACTAAGTGGGACACCTATCTCCTCATGTGAGAACAAAATAACAAGTTGTCATAATCCATGTAGGATTGACATATCACCGTGCCACATCCCACAACATGACACTATGGAATTTCCAAATATTTACAACAAAGACAATTAATAATAATAAATACAAACATTACAAATGCAAAGAATTATCAAGGTTGAGACACCTTAATTCCCAACACAGGGTTCCCCAAGCATGGTGCAAAAATAGCTTTAAACTCCTTCAATGCCTTTTCTAATTCATATGTTGGTACTTCTAGGCATTCATGCCCAATGAGTTTCTCTATCATTTTCCTATGTATCCTTACCATTTTATCAGCAATCTCCTCTAAGTCTTGAGTACTTGTGATACATCTTTTGAGAATATCATCCTCAAATTTTAATTCTAACTTGGCCTATGGCAATTGGTTAACCATAAGAGGAGTAATGACTCCTTCATTTATAAATTCTTCTGCTCTCTCCTCAATTTCTTCAAGTTGCCTTAATTCCAATTTGCATTCTTCCCTTCTAAATTGACAATTATGCATAAGAACACTGCATTTATTCTTCTCTGTCGCAGCCATTTCCTAGCATGTTACTGCTTGCTTTGTTACTTCTCCTTTTTGCATAAATTCTTTGAACCATTCCTCAAAAATATTAGCTTCAAGATTTTTATTTTCCATCTCTTTTACTTCATCTTTTGATAATACCACTATTTCAGTGGGTAACTCTGGTATTGTGGCATTGGGATCAAATACCCCCGCAATGAATTGTTGCAATTGGGCAATGTGTCATTTCAAGTATTCTTGTCTATCTTCATCTTTCTTCAATATTTCAGCAGTGGCCTGATGAATATCTTCCTATTCATTTATGTGATGTTCTCTAGTCATGTGGCCTAGATCCAAATTAACTATCTTATAGTCTTCCATAGTCATTTCTCCTTTTGACTTGTCTTTTTGTGGTATGGCTAGCTCCAACATTCTAGATCCAGAAGGACCTCTCTTGATAGTTGAAATAGTTCTAGCCTTTCTCTTCTCTTTTTGTGTTTAGAACCACCAAGTAGACTCTTGATATCAATGGGCACTAATTTCACCTCTACCTTCTCCTTTCTGACCTCAGAGCCTAACCAGGATGGAGCCTCCTTTGTAGATTCTGTTGCTTTTTTTTCATTGATCACCTCTTCCTGAGGTTTCTCCATTTCTAGTTGTTTTGTGTGTTGCTCTTATTGTTGTGGAGGGGGCTGAGGTTGAGGACCTTGTTCTAGAACAAGCGGATTATCATGCTGTTGTGACTCTCCCTCATTATCATCTTCCTCTATTTCAGCATCTCCTCCCTCTTCATCTTCCTCTTTTGGATACACCTTTCCTGAAGACTCTTTTTGTTCTTCTTCTTCTTTATCCTTTTGCTCCATATTTTCTATATCCATACCTTCCATATTTTCTTTCTGTTCCTTATTATCTTTAGAAACATTTTCTACTTTACCCAAGTCTTCTTCAAGATTGCCTGATGTTCCCACTATTTCTTTTTCTGGTTCAACTTGCTCTTGCACTTTTTCATGTTTATTTGTTTGTTCCACATGTGAAGGTGGACCTGTGATTTCATCAGGTTCCCTTGTATCTTTTTCATTCTCAGGTTTGCTTTCTATATTCTTTTCTTCTTTTGTATTCTCTTCTTGTTCACTATGTTCATTATACATATTCAGAATATCTAACACATCTGTACCAGAAGCATTTATCTCTATTTCCCCCTTAGCCTGGGCTGGTGTTTCCTTTACTACTTTTTCAAATGTTTCTTCTTTCTCAGATTCTTCTATCTGTTGTGCCACATCCTGCACTTCTTTAATGATTTTAGGTGGTACCAATGTACCAAAAGGATCTACTACCTCTACTTTATCTTGTACATTTTCTTCTGATGATTATCTTTCCCTTCTCTTGCACTAGAATACTCACTTAGTTCTTCTTCATCTTTTCCAGTTTCTTCTCTTGCATTGGGATTTAACTCCTTAACCCCACTGTCACTATTATCACTTTCTACGTTGATAGTCTCACTTACCCTTTTGGCTTCATGAAATTTTGAGTCTTATAGCTTTTCTTTAGCCAATTCTTTCTTAACCTCTACATATGTTTGCCTTTTCTCCTCTGATGTGGACTTACTATGTATGCCACTTAGCCTAGCTCCCACATGTTGAGCATCTATAACTTCACCTTGCACTGGTGTTTGTCCTTTTGGAGTTTCAACTGCTATGGCTCTCATAACCTTTTTCCCTGCCGATCCCTCAATATTTTGAGCTTTCTCTTTATCAACATGATGTCTTGATGACCCTGCTTCCATAAATGCCCCTAAAGGCTCTGCTATTGTAACTCCCAAAGCATATGGATCCATTAATGTTACATTTTTGTCTTTTTCACTAATCTTTGCCTCTACAATTTTTCTTTTCTTTTCATAAAAGCATTGAAGATCATCTTGATCTTCCCTTCCCCTTTTCTTACCCCTTTTCTGGAGTGTAAGCATAGTACCCTTACCCTTGAGTTCTTCTATTTTATCTTTCAACCATGTCTTGGAAAATAATATGACTGGTTTGGATAGTACATCCAAAGATATATTCCATGGCTATGTCCAATTAGGCTCACCAATGGGAACAAGCCTAGCACTCTCATAGCTATGATGCAACAACTTATCATCATCTTCAACCTCTGGAGGCACATAAATTTCCCCCATAGTTCTCATATATTCTATTGTTAGCCTCTTATGAGCTCTTTTCCTCACTTCTTTGTCATTTTTTCAATCTGACCAGTAGTCTTCAATATGCACTTGATGCTTGAACTTAGAATCAATGGTTCTCTAGATCCTATGGAAAGGATCAAAACGTCTTGCCAACTCAAACTCCTCAAAACCATAATACTTTAACTCATTCTCTGAGTATCCAGCCACCTCTTCACTGTAACAAGAATATCTCCCAATAGCCCAAGGGAGCTTGATATTTCCTCTGTTCCACTTCTTATACATTCTGAAAGCATTCATGTTTTGTCTTGAAAACTCCAATACAATCAATTTATTTGATGGATACCTAGGGAGCATGAATGACTTCCCCTCAAAACCCTCAGTTCTAATATAGCTAAAGTTTTGGAATTGTATATACCAAGAACTGTGTAACCCAATAGTATTCTCTGCATCCTCAGATAACCTTTTATCTTTTTCTCCCTTTAAAACTCTTACCATGTAAGTGTAAAATACATCATTCACTAAAGCATATTTCCTCAGTACATTATACTCCTGCAAATCTAGATAATGGTCATAGACTAATTTCTGATCTGGACCATTCCCCATGGTCCTAACCCTATCAATCCCAATTATATATGGTTGAATCATAGATGCATAGGAATATAACATGTATGATGATAAATAAAATGGCATCATCTTTTGTTTTCTCAAGACAGCCTATTTCGATATGGATGTACTAATGGCCTTAGCCTAGTGAATCTGTCCATCCTCCTTTTTTGTTTCCCTTATAAACTGAATTACTGTGAACATCCATGGTTCACATTTGATGGCATCTCTTAACCCTACTAGTCTACTCAGCATGGTGCTCATTAAATGCATTTCCTCCATGAAATCTATTCTATGAAGGTTTTTAGACAATCTCACTATAGCTTTGGGTTTGTTCTCTGTAGTATACCAACTATAGAAGATTTTTCTTTTGCAATCCCTTTCATTACTGTTAAAATCTTCTGTATACTAGTCCATGTCTATGTCCATTTTCTGTTGAGTATCCAAACCAAATGTCCTTGCTATCCCCTCCTTGGATAAATCTGCAATAACTTGATTCTCATGCATTACCTTTCTAGTATTCAAGTCATATTTGTTTATGCACTCCAAAACTAGATCTTTAGATTCCAAGGCCAATGGGAAGCCTATAGCTCTATATAATCCAATATCCCAAATGCATTTCATGTTAGGGGTAGCATCTACTGCTATGATTTTCTAAAGAACATCATCTGCATCATACAATCCTATGCTTGTATTTGTTGTGACCCCGCTCGTCTTGATCATGGATTGATACCCTCTGTGCATAGGCAATTCTTCTTTTTCCATTTCCTTTCTTGGTTTTCTTTCTTTCTTCACTTTTACCTTCTATTCACTCGCTAGATCAGTTATCTTCTATTTAGGGGCCATCCTGTGAAAATTTACATATTTAACTGCTTGTTTTACTTGATTTTCCTAGGGTTTTACAATGAATTTCTTACATTTTACATTTACCCTAATCCCCTTCTATCTTTTCCTACTTCAGATTTCATATTATTTAACACAAATCAACTAATTTCCTTAATCAAATACAATAATTTGTCACTTTCTTGCATTTTTAAATGAAATTACTGATAATCCATTTTGCATTTTCAATTAACTGAACTATAATGGCATTAAAGATAAATACGTGTATTCATGATAGCTCAAGTCTACAAGCGTTGACCCACTTTACCATTTTTTCAAGCCGTTCCCTTTCTGAAATTCTATTTAGCCGTGAACTGCTTGTTCAATTTGTGCAATAGTTTCCTTTCTCTATAATTTTAGTTTCAAGATGCAATTCTAAAAGAAAAACAATCTTTTATTTACCATAACATGTTAAAATTCATCCTTTCAATGTTAGTTCTACATTAAATGATGCATTGAATGCACCATACAGCTTCAGCTCTCTACTCTAACCTTCTATTTTAACATTGTATCTATTAACGCCCTTTGCATGCATATCAGTTTTTGTATGTTTCTTTGTATATTATTTCTTGTATGTCTCTTTGTATATCATTAATATACAAACTAAAATATGCAATGGGTTATAAACAATGTTACTTTTTACCTTATGTCTGGTTTTGTATCTTTTGTTTGCATATCGCAATGTACATGAAATAGATACAAAACTATATACAAATGCAATCGGTACATTAATTCTATTTTACTTTCATTTCATTCCCCGACAATGCACTTTTACCTTTTGTATATCAGGATTTTATGTATACAATCTTTCATACATACGAAAAAATTAATCCAATTTTGTCATCATCCAGAATCTGTATTGATTTTCCCTTTTTGTATCCTCCTTTTGTATGTACCTTTTGTATGTGCAACATACAATGTGATACTATCGTGGGCCCCATTTTACTTAACCGCCCCTCTTTTGTAATGATAATTGTATCTACTTTTAGATACAATCACTCATACATGCAAATGTTAGCTACAATAATTTTTGACTTTTAACTTTTATTAATCTCTTTGCATAATATTTTTGATTCCATGCATGTATATCGAGTGACTGCATAGAAATCCATAATGTACTAAGAAACAATGTCTCATTATGTCAAGTTTCAATAACTTTTGGAATCCGCAATTGTATGTATCCTAAGGATGCAAAGTTAAAACCTACACACATACAATTCTCCAAAAGTACCATTATAAACCACATTGTATATTCACCTCAGGTCCGTGTATGTATATCCCTTTGTATATAGAGTGTGCTTATAACTAAACATACATACAAACCAACATTCAACGCGAACCTGAAACTTTATCCATTCCACTTTTGAACTCCTATTGGGTCTGGATTGTATACAAAAAATGCATACAACCATAGGATACAAAAACCTAATTGTACCCAGCCCGACCAAAACAAAGATTGCACATACAAACGCATTTGTATATGACACACAAACCTCAAAATACTATATTTTACCACAAAAACAACATATCTCTCAAAATACTAGGAATTTCTTGCTGGTTTAAAAAACAACCCTTACTCTTTTTTCACACATAATTCACCAATACTTCCATTCTATACCTACTGCTAGGTATTTTCAATTTTCAACATGGTTTGTAAAACTTACCTATTTTTGCCTTTACTACCAAGCACACCTAGACACAAACTGAAGGCAACAGCCACAACAGGGGTGCTCAGTTTGCCCAGAGGTAAAATGGGGCGTGTTGTGATCATCACAACAACTAGCAACCAAATAAAACAACTAAAATTAAATCATTCAAAGAAAACCAAATGAAATAAATCCATGACTTTCAATTCTCTATATGTAAAACATTATTCACCTTGGACTAAATGTATTCAATAAGGTGTATGAACCTTCAATAGAGTTTAAATGTGTGCAGGGTAAGTGCAGGAAGATGGGGGGCCAAAAAGGGGTCTTAAGTGGCCACTTTTTTTCTGAAATCAGGAAATACTAGCCTTGGATGAGAAATTGAGCATAGTTACACTCAAAATTTGGAGATGCAACCAAAACAATGTTCGTAGTGCTCCGAGTCTACTTTCTAAACTACTATTTTCTTTTGAAAATGGCATAGATTAAGGGGTTCAAAAGAGGGAGCCACAAAAATTAGTGTTGTTTCTATCAAAAAAACATAACATAGCATGTTTTGTGGCTCCCTCAAAAGGTCAACATTTTTTTGGTATTTTTAAAATCTCTTTAGTGAGAAATTAGCTAATAGCATGTAGTTTATGCCTGATTTTTCTGATAATTTTTTGATGAATATTTGATTTTTTACTAATTTTCAAAGTGGACACATCCTAAAAAATAGAATTTTGGCCGTGCTACCCCTATAAATTTTGAAAACTAGTTGAAAATCATTTTTTTAATTTTTTAATATTTGTAGAATGGAGTCTAGTTTCTAAATATGTAATTTTTTTGAAATTTGAATGAATAGTTAATTTACAATGAAAAAAAGACCAAAAAGTGGTTTTTGCCTAAAAACGGACACACAAACAAAAGAAATTAAAGATGAAAGGCTTAACATTGTTAAAATGTGAAAAAAATCACATCGTCAAATAGCTAAGAGAAAGCCTAACATTACCCAAGTGTTTGATTTGTTTGACCTTGAAACATGTGCAAATCTGAGGGTTAGCATGAACAAAATTATGTGAAATTTTGAAGAATATGGAAAAACACGTCTGTGACTGTTCATAAGGAACTCCAAGCCTTTGGGTTGGAAATCCAAAGCAAATCCCAAGCCCAAGGCTTGGGATTCCCAAAGCAAGACATAACGCGAGTGCATTATAATGCACTCGCGTTATGTTTTACTTTACATTTTTCCTTTCCCACAAGTCTATTGTTTGTCATGTTTGACATAATGCGAGTGCATTATAGCGCGCTCGCGTTATGTTCCCCTTAAATTTTTTTACGTTTAAGGCTATTAATCATGAGGGCTAAGGGATAAGGGATAGGGTTGGAGGGTTTAGGGATAAGGGATTAGCATTTAAGGTATAGTATCGAGCCTGTTGAGAGCCTAGGAATAGGGATAGCGTTTAGGGTTTAGGGATGAGGGATTAGAGTTGAGGGATGACAGATTAGGGTTGAGGGTTTAGGGTTTAGGGATAGGGTTGAGGGTCGAGGGATCAAAGTTAAGGGATGAGGGATTAGGGTTTGACATTGAGGGTTGAGGGTTGAGGTTCAAGGGTCAAGGGTTTAGGGATAGGGTTGAGGGTCAAGGGATTAGGGTTAAAGTAGAGTGTGGAGGGTGTAAGGATTAGGGATAGGGTTGGAGGGTTTAGGGATAAGGGATTAGGGTTTAAGGTATAGTATCGAGTCTGTTGAGGGTTTAGGAATAGGGATAGCATTTAGGGTTTAGGGATGAGGGATTAGAGTTGAGGGATGATGGATTAGGGTTGAGGGTTGAGGGTTGAGGGATTAGGGTTTAGGGATAAGGTTTAGGGTTGAGGGTTGAGGGATTAGGGTTTAAGGTATAGTGTTGAGGGTTGAGGGTTTAGGGTTGACGGATTAGCATTTATGTTGAGGTTGGGGTTAGAGTGTCGAGGGTAGAGGGATTAGGGATAGGGTTTAGGGTTGAAGGTTTAAGGATTGAGGGTTGAGGCTTTAGGGATGAGGGTTTAAGGCTTAAGATATAGTGTTAAGTGTTGAGGGTGTAGGGATAGGGTTTAAGTTTTAAGGGTTAAGGGTTGAGGGATAGGGATTAGGGTTTAAGGTATAGTGTTGAGGGTTGATGGTTTAGGGATAGGGTTTAGGTTTGAGGGATTAGGGTTTAGGGTTGATGAATTAGGGTTTAATGTTGAGAGTTGAGGGTTGAGGGTTGAGGGTTGAGGTTGAGGGATAGGGTTAATGGTCAAGGGATTAGGGTTAAATAAGAGTGTCGAGGGTAGAGGGATTAGGGTTTAAGGTATAGTATCGAGCCTGTTGAGGGTCTAGGAATAGGGATAGCGCTTAGGGTTTAGGGATGAGGGATTAGAGTTGAGGGATGACGGATTAGGGTTGAGGGTTGAGGGATTAGGGTTTAGGGACAAGGTTTAGGGTTAGGGTTGAGGGATTAGGGTTTAAGGTATAGTGTTGAGGGTTTAGGGTTGAGGGATTAGAGTGAAGGGTTGAGGGATTAGAATTTGACATTGAGGGTTGAGGGTTTAGGGTTTAGGGATAGGGTTGAGAGATTAGGGTTTGATGTTGAGGGTTGAGGGTTGAGGTTCGAGGGTCAAGGGTTTAGGGATAGGGTTGAGGGTCAAGGAATTAGGGTTACAGTAGAGTGTGGAAGGTATAAGGATTAGGCATAGGGTTTGAGGGTTTAGGGATAAGGGATTAGGGTTTAAGGTATAGTATCGAGTCTGTTGAGGGTGTAGGAATAGGGATAGCATTTAGGGTTTAGGGATGAGGGATTAGAGTCGAGGCATGACAGATTAGGGTTGAGGGTTGAGGGATTAGGGTTTAGGGATAAGGTTTAGGGTTAAGGGTTGAGGGATTAAGGTTTAAGGTATAGTGTTGAGGGTTTAGGGATAGGGTTTAGGGTTGACGGATTAGAGTGAAGGGTTGAGGGATTAGGATTTGATGTTGAGGGTTGAGGGTTTAGGGTTTAGGGTTTAGGGTTAGGGTTAAGAGTTGAGGGATCAGAGTTAAGGGTTGAGGGATTAGGGTTTGACATCGAGGGTTGAGGGTTGAGGTTTGAGGGTCAAGGGTTTAGGGATAGGGTTGAGGTTCAAGGGATTAGGGTTAAAGTAGAGTGTGGAGGGTGTAAGGATTAGGGATAGGGTTGGAGGGTTTAGGGATAAGGGATTAGGGTTTAAGGTGTAGTATCGATTCTGTTGAGGGTTTAGGAATAGGGATAGCATTTAGGGTTTAGGGATGAGGGATTAGAGTTGAGGGATGATGGATTAGGGTTGAGGGTTGAGGGATTAGGGTTTAGGGATAAGGTTTAGGGTTGAGGGTTGAGGGATTAGGGTTTAAGGTATAGTGTTGAGGGTTGAGGGTTTAGGATTAGGGTTTAGGGTTGATGGATTAGCATTTAATGTTGAGGTTAGGGTTAGAGTGTCGAGGGTAGAGGGATTAGGGATAGGGTTTAGGGTTGAAGGTTTAAGGATTGAGGGTTGAGGCTTTAGGGATGAGGGTTTAAGGCTTAAGATATAGTGTCAAGTGTTGAGGGTGTAGGGATAGGGTTTAAGTTTTAAGGGTTAAGGGTTGAGGGATATGGATTAGGGTTTAAGGTATAGTGTTGAGGGTTGATGGTTTAGGGATAGGGTTTAGGTTTGAGGGATTAGGGTTTAGGGTTGATGAATTAGGGTTTAATGTTGAGAGTTGAGGGTTGAGGGTTGAGGGTTAAGGGTTGAGGTTGAGGGATAGGGTTAACGGTCAAGGGATTAGGGTTAAATAAGAGTGTCGAGGGTAGAGGGATTAAGGTTAAGGTATAGTATCGAGCCTGTTGAGGGTCTAGGAATAGGGATAGTGTTTAGGGTTTAGGGATGAGGGATTAGAGTTGAGGGATGACAGATGATGGATTAGGGTTGAGGGTTGAGGGATTAGGGTTTGGGGACAAGGTTTAGGGTTAGGGTTGAGGGATTAGGGTTTAAGGTATAGTGTTGAGGGGTTAGGGATAGGGTTTAAGGTTGAGGGATTAGAGTGAAGGGTTGAGGGATTAGGATTTGACGTTGAGGGTTGAGGGTTTAGGGTTTAGGGTTTAGGGATAGGGTTGAGGGTCAAGGGATCAGAGTTAAGGGTTGAGGGATTAGGGTTTGACATTGAGGGTTGAGGGTTGAGGTTCGAGGGTCAAGGGTTTAGGGATAGGGTTGAGGGTTGAGCAATTAGGGTTAAAGTAGAGTGTGGAGGGTATAAGGATTAGGGATAGGGTTGGAGGGTTTAGGGATAAGGGATTAGGGTTTTAGGTATAGCATCGAGTCTATTGAGGGTGTAGGAATAGGGATAGCATTTAGGGTTTAGGGATGAGGGATTAGAGTTTAGGGATGACGGATTAGGGTTGAGGGTTGAGGGTTGATGGATTAGGGTTTAGAGACAAGGTTTATGGTTAGGGTTGAGGGATTAGGGTTGAAGGTATAATGTTGAGGGTTTAGGGATAGGGTTTAGGGTTGAGCGATTAGAGTGAAGGGTTGAGGGATTAGGATTTGACGTTGAGGGTTAAGGGTTTAGGGTTTAGGGATAGGGTTGAAGGATCAAAGTTAAGGGTTGAGGGATTAGGGTTTGACGTTGAGGGTTGAGGGTTGAGGTTTGAGGGTCAAGGGTTTAGGGATAGGGTTGAGGGTCGAGCAATTAGGGTTAAAGTAGAGTGTGGAGGGTATAAGGATTAGGGATAGGGTTGGAGGGTTTAGGGATAAGGGATTAGGGTTTCAGGTATAGCATCGAGTCTGTTGAGGGTGTAGGAATAGGGATAGCATTTAGGGTTTAGGGATGAGGGATTAGAGTTGAGGGTTGAGGGTTGATGGATTAGGGTTTAGAGACAAGGTTTATGGTTAGGGTTGAGGGATTAGGGTTGAAGGTATAATGTTGAGGGTTTAGGGATAGGGTTTAGGGTTGAGCGATTAGAGTGAAGGGTTGAGGGATTAGGATTTGACGTTGAGGGTTAAGGGTTTAGGGTTTAGGGATAGGGTTGAAGGATCAAAGTTAAGGGTTGAGGGATTAGGGTTTGACGTTAAGGGTTGAGGGTTGAGGTTTGAGGGTCAAGGGTTTAGGGATAGGGTTGAGGTTCGAGGGATTAGGGTTAAAGTAGAGTGTGGAGGGTGTAAGGATTAGGGATAGGGTTGAAGGGTTTAGGGATAAGGGATTAGGGTTTAAGGTATAGTATCGAGTCTGTTGAGGGTTTAGGAATAGGGATAGCATTTAGGGTTTAGGGATGAGGGATTAGAGTTGAGGGATGCTAGATTAGGGTTGAGGGTTGAGGGATTAGGGTTTAAGGTATAATGTTGAGAGTTGAGGGTTTAGGATTAGGGTTTAGGGTTGACAGATTAGAATTTAATGTCAAGGTTAGGGTTAGAGTGTTGAAGGTAGAGGGATTAGGGATAGGGTTTAGGGTTGAAGGTTTAAGGATTGAGGGTTGAGGCTTCAGGGATGAGGGTTTAAGGCTTAAGATATAGTGTCAAGTGTTAAGGGTGTAGGGATAGGGTTTAAGTTTTAAGGGTTAAGGGTTGAGGGATATGGATTAGGGTTTAAGGTAAATTGTTGAGGGTTGATGGTTTAGGGATAGGGTTTACGTTTGAGGGATTAGGGTTTAGGGTTAATGAATTAGGGTTTAATGTTGAGAGTTGAGGGTTGAGGGTTGAGGGTTGAGGTTGAGGGATAGGGTTAATGGTCAAGGGATTAGGGTTAAATAAGAGTGTCGAAGGTAGAGGGATTAGAGTTTAAGGTATAGTATCGAGCTTGTTGAGGGTCTAGGAATAGGGATAGCGTTTAGGGTTTAGGGATGAGGGATTATAGTTGAGGGATGACGGATGATGGATTAGGGTTGAGGGTTGAGGTATTAGGGTTTGGGGACAAGGTTTAGGGTTAGGGTTGAGGGATTAGGGTTTAAGGTATAGTGTTGAGAGTTTAGGGATAGGGTTTAGTGTTGAGGGATTAGAGTGAAGGGTTGAGGGATTAGGATTTGACGTTGAGGGTTGAGGGTTTAGGGTTTGACGTTGAGGGTTGAGGGTTGAGGGAATTTTCTATCAAGAACTTGATTATGAGGGCTTGCCCCTTTATTGTTATGCCTATCATATGGTGGAGCATCTGGGAAGCTCTTGTAGGAAAGAGATGTGATCAATGCAAAGGATGTGATCAATCTATAGCAGGACAAAATGTGAGTGCGTTAAAGCGCGAGCACGTTATAGCGCAAGCGTGTTATAATGCACTCGCGTTTTGTCTTGCTATTGAAATGGTAAAAAAGTGGTTACCCCCATGATCCAGGCCCACATGCTCTATTTTCTTACTGATTCTGCGCGTGCTCTAACAAAAAAGAAGTTCTTTCATGCTATTGGGAAGTTCACATGCACATTTGACACATTGTACCACCTTTGCATGATCTTTCCACCACCTTTTCTACTTTACCAACTTGAGAAGGAGAATATAACATAGTTTTCACACCAAATTTGATGCAAGAAGATAAAAACACTACATAATTGGGTACTCTCCATTCAAATCTTCATTTTTTAGGTATGTCAAGTCTTTACATGCATGTTCTTTACATTTTCTTTATTTCGGATTGAATTACTTTATCATGCTTTATCATACATGTTTAAAATAGACACATTCCCAATCAAGAAAGCAACCTACAATCTCACATGATGCCATGTATATTTTCTACACTTGGGCTCTTTAATAATTATGTGCAATAAACAAACCTTAACATACCATGATGTCAAACTATACAAGAATAAATCCTTACAACATAAAAAAATACAATCCCACTATTATCTTGTATTCATTTCTTAGGAACTAATATTGGTCTCTTTATCACACTATAGACAAATTCTCTGTCATGTTGAGGAAATGATCAAGAATTAAACCAACACAGGAAGAGATAGAAGCTAAGAATGCAAAGAAAGTAGTGGCTATGAGGGAATTTCATGAGAAGAGGAAATTGGAGACGATAAATGAAGACATACCAATTGAAGAGGAACCACAACCATCACAAAGAGATATGGTATTGGCGGCACAAAGAGAGCAAATGCAAAAACTTCATGGTATGAGAGATTTGAATACCATAGTTGGAGACACGTCCTCTACCGCAAGTCAACATGTAGGGACACCATCTACCACATCTCAAGTTGAAAGTACATCATCACTCACATGTGATGAAGGAGGTACGCCATCATTCCCACCTCAACCTCAAGTTATGTCATCTATTCCATCTTCAATCAAAGGTATGCCATCTAACCCATCTCATTTAAATATTGATGAAATTCCTAATGTTGAGATGAATTTACCTAACTTGACACCACCTAGAATTTTGCATAGAAAGCCAAAGTATTTGATTAATATTGATGAGAATATTTTGTAGCCAATGGAAGGTAAGATTCCAAAACGCACTTGTAGAAGATATGCTAATAAGATTTGGAGATTGTTCTTTGAAAAGTTAAATGAGACTGCAAGATGTCAACTATTTGTTGAAATGATGCGAAGTATAAAGTATAGGTCTATCATGAAGATTCTTGGGTTGAGAACATCAGAAGCTTTAAGTGAAAAATCTATTATCAAGAATCTAATGAGTGCGTATGAGAGTGTGGGTAACACCTCACACACAAAAGATAGTAATACAACACGGCGTGTGATTACATTGACTATAGTAAGTAGTCAAATGAGGAAAGCTCGTCTCATTAGAAAGACAAGTCAAGAATTGAGAATTAATAGGAAAACTTTATCGAGAGCTGTTGGAAGACGCCAAAGAATTGAAGACACTAATGCCAATGAATTATGGGCATTCTCGGGGAGACTACCACAAAAAGATAAACCAATTGTTGAAGCATTGAGATCACTACTTGAAGACTTTTGGAAGAATTACACAAGGGTATCTCTGAATCAAAGGGATGTAGTAAGAAGGAGAATCGGTAGTCAGAACCGTGAGCCACATCCAAAGCATTTTTTGGATGAGACTCAAACACAGTTTTATCGTAAATTTCTAGAGAAGTATCCTCAAATTAAAATTTGTCAAAGATATTTTAAATTGCTAAAACCTTTCTATGTTAAGATAAATCACACACACACACTACTTGTTGTTGTAGATTACATATTGAATTTTCTAACCATTTTGATGCTTATAGGTCTATATGTTTAGATATGCATACTAACAATGATTTGCAAGGTTGTGCCATATGTGCCCCACCAACATCTTCAAGAGACTTCATATCAAGAATTTTATGTGAAAGAGAGGAAGGTCAAATATTCTACAAGAAATTATGCTTGGATGGCACATGTCATTGTTGCAGTGGCTTGCAACATTTGCTAATATGTGAACATATGGAAATAACACATGCGGTTGGAAACGAACTAGTAGAGTTTGGCAAGTATAAAGCAGTGGCATACAATACAAAAGATGGTAAAGAAGTAAAGAGGTGTGAATTAGTTAATGAAAAGATTCCAGTGTATCAGTTTATGCCTATATTTTGTGACAGCATAGTGTATGAGTATGCAAGACATGCCCATAGAGCTCGATGGTTGGACTTGCAATTCAAGTTATGCAAGGACACATTTCCGGTTGGTAGCATTGTTTCAGTCGTCGACTTTGCAAAGAACTACAGTCTATAGCCACAGCGTGAGGTGCAATCACAATATTACAACTCCACACAGGTTTCTATATTTGTGCACATCGCATTCATTCATGCGAATGATAGTATAGAGGATGATAGAAAGATCATAAGGGAGTATAATTTCTATATTAGTGATGATCGCATGCATTCTACGGAGTTCATGCAAGGTTGCTTTTAGGTGTTCTACAATGATTTGGCTAGAAGGGGCATATCGTTCAGTCAGCATATCATATGGTCGGATAACTATGCGTCACAATTCAAGAACTTGCGAAATTTCTATTGGCTGAGTAGGAGGCATAATTTTATAGGTATTCAACATATGTGGAACATTTGTGAGGCCGGGCATGGAAAGGGGGAGCATGATGGTGCAGGAGCATGTATCAAAAGAGCCATAGCACGAGAAGAGTTAAAGTATAAAGACAATGCAAAGTTGATAGATGCAAAATCAATTGTCGAGTGGTGTAATGCTTCCATGGGTCCAGGTAATAAAGGTAAGTCTTCAGTTCATAGATTTTTTGGTTGATAGATGATACTAACATTGCACCATATGAGGATTGTTGTACATTGACAGGATCAAATGAGATGCACTCTTTCAGAAGCTCAATTACAGGTTCATGGAGTATCCATACATGAAAGATGTCATGCTTTTGTTCTTCCTATACAATTCAAGTCTGGGATGAGTGCGAGTCAAAGGAGTGGGTTGATGAATGGCAGTTAAGTTATCTTAGCCCACTTGACACTGGAACTAACACAGATGGAATCGTCAGTTGACTTTGACCACATATCAGATTTAGTTCGACCAGGTAATATAGGGCACGTATATGCATCTAATTTCATCTAGTTCAACCAGGTAATGTCATCTTACTTTGTAGTGTTTTTGTAATGTTGACTAATTTCATCTTATTTGCTACACATATCAATGTAGGGCACGTATATGCAGTTATTGCAGATGAAGATAATGAAGAGGGAATAGATTATTACTTATGTTGTTGTGTTAAGGCCAAAAATAAATTGGAGGCCCCTGTTACAGATGGAGAAAACATCAAATACCCTACAGGCTCAGTGGTTATTATTGGAACATGGCTTAGAAGGTACCCACATAAGAGTGTTAATATTTGGCTATTTCAGGACTTTGACACGCATCGGAAGATTCTTCATTACTCGAACCTTGTCATGGCATCCAATGTTCATTTGATAAAGTATCGGGGTAGACCTTTGAACAAAATATTATGGAAGGTGCATGAGTCTGACCATGAAGCAATACTTGACACAATAAAGAGTAGAGTAGATTAATTTGTAAGTATTCACATTGATTTTGTAAAGTCATGTTACATTGAGTTGTAAGTATGCACATTAATTTGTAAGGTTTGTCTTTTTTTTATTTCCTCCTGCATTTTTACACATATGTACACATTTTTACATCATCATGTTATGCATTTTTGGTGTCCTGCTCCTGATGCGACTAAACTCATAACTCACCCTACTTCCTCTAGACACCATTTGATGATCTCTCCAACACTCTGGATCTAGGGTGCCCAATCATGATGATGACCCATATACCATTCTCCCAAGGTGCTCATAATGAATGAAAAGAAGACCAAGGGTGACCAAGCTTAATAGACTTATTTCTTTCAATTTTGATGATCCAAACTCTTGCAATACGACATCCACTTTCATGCCTTTAGATCTTCCTTCACATACAAGGCACCAAATCAAGTTGAAAAATCTACATAAGGGTGCCAAAATGGATGAAAGGAGACATGAAATGTGCCTTAGGACTCCATGCTAAGGTTTGAGCCATTAAAGTCTCTTGATATTAGGCGCTCATGATGATGAAACTTAGAGCTTTTTCCTTTCCTATGCGCTCATCTAAGATGTTTGAATGATAAGGAGCACCTTGACCTCTATAATGTACATTGGGCACCAAAATCAAGGTGATTTTAAGTCACTTTGAGTCATTTGGGGTCAGTTTGAGTCTTTGAGTCATGTTGCAAAAAAGTGTCAATATTGTCAAGTTGCACAAAGCAACTTTTGCATTTTTGGTGTCCTGCTCCTGATGCGACCAAAATGACTATTCCAACACTTTTGAATGGGTACATTTACGCTAGGCATGGTCCTTTTTTTCACCCAAACATGTCAAAACAGTCTGAGCTACATTGTACCCACGATATCCCTAAAGAGTCCACAGTGCAAAAAGGTAGCAATCTTTGACGAGATGTTACTCAAAAACTATGTCACTTAGAAACATTCTGTCTAAGGCAATGCAATCACGTAAAGTGCCTCTACAATAACCTCTCTCAGTTTTTTATATCTCTGAGGCATTTGCCCATGGTGAAAGGTTTTCTGTTGCCCCAAAAATCATCAGAAGGAGGCAGTGTAAAGTTGCAAAGGGGTGTAACTTTTGTCCTACTCCTGATGCGACCAAACTGACTGTTTCAATGTGTCTGGATGGGTACATTTACGATAGGCATGGTCTTTTTTTTCACCCAAACATGTCGAAACAGTCCAAGCTACATTGTACCCACGATATCCCTAAAGAGTCCAAAGTGCAAAAAGGCAGCAATCTTTGACGAGATGCTACTCAAAAACCGTGTCACTTAGAAACATTTCGTCTAAGGAAATGTGATCACCTAGAGGCCTCTACAATAACCTCTCTCAGTTTTTAATATTTCTGAGGCATTTACCTGTGGTGAAAGGTTTTCTGCTGCCCCAAAAATTGTCAGAAGGAGGTAGTGTAAAGTTGCAAAGGGGTGTAACTTTTGTCCTGCTCCTGATGCAACCAAACTGACTGTTCCAACGCGTTTGGATGGGTACATTTACACTAGGCATGGTCCTTTTTTTCACCCAAACATGTTGAAACAGTTCGAGCTACATTGTACCCACAATATCCCTAAAGAGTCCAAAGTGCAAAAAGGCAGCAATATTTGACGAGATGTTACTTGAAAACTGTGTCACGTAGAAACATTTTGTCTAAGGCAACACGATTATGTAGAGTGCCTCTACAATAACCTCTCTCAGTTAGTTATATCTCTGAGGCATTTGCCTGTGGTGAAAGATTTTCTGCTACCCCAAAAATCATCAGAAGGAGGCATTGTAAAGTTGCAAAGGGGTGTAACTTTTGTCCTACTCCTGATGCGACCAAACTGACTATTCCAATGCATTCAGATGGGTACATTTACGCTATGCATGGTCCTATTTTTCACCCAAACATGTTGAAATAGTCTGAGCTACATTGTACCGAAAATATCCCTAAAGAGTCCAAAGTGCAAAAAGGCAGCAATCTTTGACGAGATGTTAACAAAATGAACTTCATTGAGGGAGGTGCACTTGTGCATCTAGACAACTCCAGTTTAGCGCCTAAGAAAAAGCATGTTTAGATCCATAAGTTTGGGGAGTATTGAGTGAGGTAAGTCTTCATGAGCATATACAATGACTTAAATCCATCAATGATGAAGTAAACGCTTATTTTAACTAAGGCGCAATTTCACTCCTCTACAATCATCTTCTAGTGCCTTGAAAGCTAAGTGTTTGAAACTATCATGATTTGTGCCTAGATGAGGAAGTCTCTATAATGAGTTAAAGCCACTTGAACGGCAAGCATGAAGGGAGTGTCCAAACTTACCCAAGGAAGCGCCTAGAGGAATGGAAGTTGAGTTTGAAGATAGATGACCTTTCGAGTGCACTTACCCTTGAGTGACAATTTGATTTGGCACCCTTATGTAAATTTAGATATGATCTAGCACTTTGAGGTTGAGTGGAGTAATCTTGGTGCCTTTGTGTGTTGTTTTATACCTTGATGAGTGCCTTGGAAGAATGGACGTTTACTCACCCTTGATGGCCTTAGTTCCAGAGATTGAGTTTGAAGAGTAATACTCCTCAAAACGCCTTTATGAGAGTGATGAAACTAAGTAGCATAAGAGAAGATAAGTGTAAGAGCTTAGGGACTCAAGGTGCATTGTAGGGTCAAGAACATCAAGTTTGTGCACCTAAGGGGAAAATCAAGCTTCAAACACCTCATCAAATGGCGCCTTGGTAGAGGAGTTGCCAAAAGACCTTAAAATTGAAAATTTGATAAAATAACTCACATTATGAGTTTAGGCACCTTTCCAAGATCAAGCTTTCATATTGTGCCTTGAGTTGTTACTTTCATATTAGCGCCCTAGCATAAAGAAGAAGCCCTCAAATGCGCTTTAAGGAGGAAGATTGGTGATGGGAGTAATTATGAGCACCCTAGAGTGTTTGAAGTGGGAAGTAGTAAAGGATAGTGCCTTGAATAAATTTGAGCACCTCGAAGAGGATTGAGTGCTTAAGGGATAATAGGATCTTTTGAGACTATTGGTAAGTGTTTGGAATCATTAGAATTTCAAAAATAAGATAAATACCCTAGGCGCTATCTCCTACTTGGAACATCACACATGGGAACATGGAAACTAGATTGATTGAAGGAATGATACTTTAGCGCCTTGAGGGTGAATGAGTCAAAATAACACTAAATTGGTGCCTAGTCCAATTGATTGAAATCATCTTGGGCGCATTTTCTTACTTTAGTTGGGTTAAACTTATTTTGGTGCCTTGGTGAGAAGTTCTCTAGATATGAGTTAGAACCATCAAAATAATAAAACTTGCCAACAAAGAGATAGGCATTTTTATGAAGTTTTTCCTCAATGTTGAGCACCTAGGAGGTAGATTGCTCAAGAGAGGGTTAGATACTCTGTATTTCACTCTATTGTTGACTTGTCTAAAAATAATGGAAGCATAGAATTATCAACTTTTGAACCTTTGAACTCACTATTGGCGAGACAACATACCATCGGCGAGCTTAAAATTTCATCGGCCGATAGGCCAATGCCACCATGACTCCATTTGATTTCACTTCTGACAAACATCCCATCATTGACTCTTATCGGTCAAACAGACCACTATCGATGACTTTATATCCTTTCACACTGATGTCTTTGTCACTCCGATACGAGACTCTAAGTACCTTGCCTATTGGTAGGACTTAATACCATCGGCACACTCAAAAACTCTTCTGCTGACACAACGATCTCACGAATGACAACCTTCAGACGACACCCATTGGTGCGACTCCAAACATCGATGAACTCTAATCTTGTTGGGCCAATACACTGATGGATTTCGACTGTCAGTGTGACCCCCTTCATTGGCGAATCTCTCAACTGCTCTTTCGATGCACAGATGGGATTATCTTCTGATACACAGATGTCTTCGACTTTGAACCACACTCGTCGGCAAGACAGACCACTATCAATGAAGCCTAACCAAGGTCTTCTTATATGCCGATACAACCAACTCTTGATGTCGATACAAGGTTCTTTTACAGGGAAAGGGCACCTATGCTTATGGGGCTCAATTTGATGTATTTATTGAAAGCTCAAGGTGAATTGATGCTTATTGAAAATGCCACTTAGTCCTTCATTTGCATTATAGGCGCCATTTCCTATTGACTTATATACTCCTCCTCATGCTAGGCTGCCATAATGAAGTGGTTTAGACAATAGGTGTGCTTCACTTACCATAGGCTTGTTCTCCTTCCACCTTAGGCATACTTTTATGGTGGAACAGGTGTCAATGGGCGCCTTGTCTTAAATGAATGCTCTCTCTAAGTTGGGTGCCCTTTTGAGGCTTTATGAGTTGCAAATTGCACCTTAACCCTTCATGCTTGTTTCTCAATGTTTGAATGTTTAAGAAAGTCTCCTTTAGGCGCTCATCTTAATGACTTTTTCTCAAGGTGCAATCATCCTAATGACTTGGATATTCATCCTAGTGTTTCAGGATATCAGGCTACCAGACTTAGTCATTTTCAGGATCTCAAACATAAAGAATAACATGATGATTCATTTTTTTATATTGCATATAGTTGACATTCTATGCTACTCATAAAGAATATTAATATTTTATGTTCAACATGATGATTCATTTTTTTTTAAATACAACTTTTATCTTTTAATTCCAAAATGAGGTTTAGGTGATACTTGAATAACAATAGCTAGCTTATTGGATCAACAAACATCCTATGTAATACAATCAGACTTTAAATATTTGAAGTAGCCATCTACAAATATCCATTCAAACGTGGATTTATAATGCAAGTATGGACGCCATCAATAAAAAAGATTTGTATTAACCAAATATCCATATAGGCATACATCAATATCTATCGATATAAGTATAACATATATACAAAATAGCCATATAGGCTTACAAGAATGCCATATAGGCATACAATGTCAACTATGTACAATACAAAATATATGTCTACAAATGCCATATAGGCATACAACAAAGGAACACAATAAAAAGTCATTCCCCTCTGGCTGGTGAAGAGAATAAATCACGAGTAGCCTTTGATCTTCTAGGGGATGGAGACACGCATGTGGGTGGTCTACTATGAACCCGAGGGCTACTCCTCCTATTTAGGTCTTCTTGCATCTTTACCTGTTACAATAAAAAGTATAGACATTAATATATTGAAATTATATGTTATAAAAAATGAAACATTTAACAAAATAATCACATACCGCTAACATATAATCTATCTCCTCGCTTGCCTTAGTAGTAGGAATAGGCCTTGGTGATGTCATGTCCTATAGAAACCATCTAGATAGAAATTAAACTTCAAATCAATAATATTTTGATTTTTCAAAAATAGACAACTATAACAATGAATGTAAATTGAAATTTACTAGTCTGCCTCATACCCTTGTCAATGCCATGGAGCTATGAATTGCAGAGGCCACACCCTATACCATTGCCCTATGAACATGGGGAGGTGTCTCCGCAGCCTGCATCATCTGGAAATAAAACAACATTATTCAATTATGAAAACTATAATAGTGATGCAAATCATGGCTCCTAACATACACACACGTTCATCTAAACATGGAAGTACACACAATAAAGCACACAAATCACATACAAAAATTTAGTAAGTACAATTCATTTATTAAACTATTTATTTTATTACCTCCGTAAAGCTTTGAAGTCCACCACCGCTGGCAGGTGTTGCCGTGAAATCTACAGTATTAACCTGTTCAACATCTAAAATCAGATATTAGAATACCATTCATATAATGATGCTATTCACATGTAATATTTATAATTGTTTACTAGTTACATACCTCGACAGTAGATGATCTAGTGAAAAATGCAGGTGGAGAACCACTGAATACTGCATCGACGCTATGACCCTGAAATTTCATTAAAATCATCAATTTAAATTAGTTAATCTTGTATTCAAAAATAAAATTTAATAAATTAAATTCAATAAACTTGCTAATATTTACCTGAGTATCAAGGCTGAAAGTCTCACTCAGGAGGGTATCTGTCATCACCATCTGCTCAGCTGCAGATGTAGCCTGTGCACCTACGTCCTGACTATCCATGGGGTCATAACCACAGGCTGACCTGCAAGCCTGACAAGTATGGGGTGGGACCCTACTCCTTGCACTATCTCCTAACCCACTCTGTGTTGTAGGACTGGCATGCTCTATGATGCTCTGGGTCAAGGCACTAATCGACTGAAGTGTATCGACCTCAACACTCTCCTTCACAATGGAAGGGATAGAAACATGCTCATGGGCTAGTCTACTGATTACTCATCTCACTACCTGCTGTGGGTCAAGACGTGCCCCTGGTCTATCTTGTGCTAACCCCCCACCTCTACCCTGGAAGTCCTGCATATCAAAATAGTTTGGCACTTTATTGAGGACAAACTCGTAGTAGAGTTTCCTCAAAAAGTATTGCGGGACCTCATTATTATTGCATGGAGGATGGTCAAAAACCATCCACCACCTCTGCCCAAAATTGTCCCTTATCACTTGGTTGTTGCACCAATGGATAGGGAACCTCTTGCATGTAATGGGTGGAGGTTGATTTGTTTGTGGGTTTGTGAAAATTGAACACAAGTCTAATTTTGTAATTTATAATTTTTTCACATCTTGGTATGACAACTTGTCTGCATAGTAATCTCTAAATTCTCTCTTCTTATCCGTCCAACTAGTTATTTGCTTGCTAATTAAATCTACATTTGATAACATAGACTCAAGAGATTCGGCAAGCATGGACCTATGCAAGGTTGAAGTGGAAGGATCTTTCAACCTTGCAATTATATCTTCAATTTCCTTTTTGTTGTTTTCAATTTGCCCCATTATATTTTCTTGTGTTCTAGGGGCATGTCGAGGAATCAATGGAGGAGGTTATTGTTCTGCAGGTATTTCCTCCTCAGGATTTTGTGGATTTTGAGGAGGAGGAGGAGGAGGAGGAGGTGCATTAACATTTCCTGACAATTAATGAAATAACAATAAAAAATCAACTAAAACCTACCTATTTAGAAACAAATTCAAACAAAAAAACAAATATAACTCACTCCTTTGGCGTGCTCGATGTCGTGGCGGCATTTTGGCAATGAATTGATATGGTTTTTGTGTTGAATGGAGTTTTGTATAATGCAAGCGCGCTTTCTAGGGTCTGTAGGCTGCGGGCATAGAGGAGAAGAAGAAATGAAATGAGATTAGAAACGCTTTTTTTTTTAATTTATAGACAGTCATAACGTGAGCTATAAAATACAATCCAAATTTTAGAAAGACAGTATCATATGAAAGGAGAGATTTTGGACAAACTATCAAAATTTATATAGGATTATGATGATATATATTTGATTTTTATATGATTTACTTATACTAAGGTATCTCATAGTATTTCAAAGGCACTTTTGAATAGATAAACCATAAACCCTAAATAATTCCCCTAAGCCCTAAACCCTAACGCCTAAACCATAAACCTTAAACCCTAACCCCTAAACCATAAACCCTAACCCCTAAACCATAAACCCTAAATAATTCCCCTAAGCCCTAAACCCTAAACCTAAGAAAGGGAATCCTAGTTTTCTTGTTTCTATTTCCTTCATCGATAAGGGAGAGGGAAAGATAGAGAGGAGAGATAGGATATATAGGAATGATAGGGGGAGAGAGGCAAAAGATAGAGAGATTGAAAGAGATGGCTAGGTACAAAGATATAGAGACCTGAGATAGATAGGAAGAGATAGAGGAGACAAAGGGGAGAGATAGGGAGATTGAGAGTTAAAGAGATGTCCAGAGAGACAGGGAGATAGAGGAATGATAGGGAATAGAGAGGTAAGAGATAGGGAGAGATAGATATAGGTAGAAAGAGAGAGAGTAGATAGATTGGGAGAGATAGAGGAGACAAAGGGAGAGATAGGGAGATAGAGAGTGAGTGAGATGTCTAGAGAGATAGGGATAGACATTGAGACCTGTGGAGGAATGATAGAGAGAGGGAGATAAGGGAGAGATAGGGAGATAGAGGTGGAGGGATATTAATTTTAATGACCTCCACATTTTCCATAAATTCTTCTCCACTAAACCCTAGACCATCACCCAAATCCTTACTTTCCTAATAAAATCCCTTCCCCAAACATCATTTGGTCATGTGACTCCTTCCATCACTAGACAGGTGCCCAGGTACTTTCCATTATTCATCTAATACTATAATCCCAATGTCATATCTCACATTCCCACACTTACATTCATAGACTCCATTCCCCCTATTGACACCATCGTTGATAATCATTATATAAGGACACTCCCTTGAATAATAATTAAACCATGGATTATCCCGTATCCCCATCTTACACTTTCCTCACCTTTGAACCCTTAGAAGATGACATTTAGCTATCCCCACCATTACCAATAACACTTTCTAACAATTCCACATAAGACACCTTACCCATCACTTCACCTAGGTCATCACCAATTAAATCACCTCATTACTCCATTCAACCATACCCATACCACCCATTTCTCACTCCACAACCTGTATTAACGCATGATTAAACCTAACCCCTAACCCCTAACCTCTATTTCCTAACCCTTAAACCCTAAACTTGAGAAACCATAAACCCCTAAATCCTAAACACTAAACCCAAGAAATCCTAAACCTCTATCTCTCTATCTCCCTATCTCACTATCTCCCCATCACTATCATTCCTCTACCTCTCAATCTCTCTCCCTATGCTTTGGCCATGTCCCTAACTCTATATCTCCCTATTGGTCCTCTCTCTCTAAACACTAAACCCTAAATGTCTAAACCTTAACCCCTAAACTATAAACCCTAAACCCTAAATAATGCCCCTAAACCTTAACCCCTAACCCCTAAACCCTAAACCCTAAACGCGAGCAACCCTAAACCCTATCTCCTATCTCTCCCTTATCTCCCTATCTATCATCCCTCTACCTCTCAATCCTTCTCCCTATTTCTCTGGACATCTTGCTCACTCTCTATCTCCCTATCTCTCCCCTTTGTCACCTCTATCTCTCCCTATATGTCTCCTCTCTCTTTCTATCTAGCTATCTCCAAAACTAAGAAACCCTAAACCCAGGTACTCCCTAAATCCAATCAACTCTAAACCTATATCTCCCTATCTCTCCCCTATCTCCCTATCTCTATCATCCCTCTACCTCTCTTGATCTCTCTCCCTATGTCCCTAGCCATGTGCCTCACTCTCTATCTCCTTATCTCTCTCCTTAGTCTCCTCTCTCTATCTCCCTATCATTCCTCTCTCTCTATAAACCCTAAATCCAAAACCCTAAACCTCTAAACCTAACCCCTAACCCCTAAACAATTTAAATCCTAAACCCTAAATAATGCCCCTAAACCTTAACCCCTAACCCCTAAACTCTAAACCCCAAACCCCTAAACCCTAAACCCAAGTAACCCTAAACCACTATCTCCCTATCTCTCCCCTATCTCCCTACCACCTTTGTCCCTCTACCTCTCTATCTCTCTCCCTATGTCTCTAGCCATATCCCTCACTCTTTTATCTCCCTATCTCTCCCCTCAGACTCCTCTATATCTCCCTATCATTCCTCTCTCTCTATAAACCCTAAATCCAAAACCCTAAACCTCTAAACCTAACCCCTAACCCCTAAACAATAAATCCTAAACCCTAAATTATAATGCCCCTAAACCCTAACCCCTAACCACTAAACCTAAGAAACCTTAAACCCCAAACCCCTAAACCCTAAACCCAAGTAACCATAAACCACTATCTCCTTATCTCTCCCCTATCTCCCTATCACCTTTGTCCCTCTACCTCTCAATCTCTCTCACTATGTCTCTTGCCATGTCCCTCACTCTTTATCTCCCAATCTCTCCCCTCGGACTCCTCTATATCTCCCTATTGGTCCTTTATCTCTCTCTAAACCCTAAACCCTAAACCTCTAAACCTTAACCCCTAACCCCAAAACCATAAACCCTAAACCCTAAATAATGCCCCTAAACCTAAGCAACCCTAAACCTCTATCTCCCTATCTCTGTCATCCCTCTACCTCTCAATCTCTCTCTCTCTATATATATCTCTGGACATGTCTCTCACTCTCTATCTCCCTATCTCTCCCCTCTATCTCCTCTATCTATCCCAAACTCTATCAGTCCCCTCTCTCTATCTCTCTTTAAACCCGAGCAACCCTAAACATCTAAACCCTAAATAATTCCCCTAACAAACCTCTAAACCACTTCTCTATATAGGTGCAACTAATACCACTTTTTCATTGTTTTCCACATTTAATTGTATTCTTTTCCATTTTCCAAGTCCTACATGTGTCCAAGTTGTATTGTTTGTCAAGTTTTTAGTCTAATTGTTAGTCCCAGCTCTCATGGTTATTAAAATGTTAGTATAGTTAGATTTATCCTTCAGTAACATTAATTTACACATTGTTGCACAAACAACCACACTGAAACATAACCTTACCTAATTAAGGTTAACCTTTAAGGTTCTTTCATAAATGGCGAGCTTAACAGATCCAACTAGTTCAATATTCTTATAGTCCATGATTACCCTTCCAAGAGAGTTCATGCCATGTTAACTTTGCATTATGTCCTAACATATCACATGAAGGATTTCATCATCACAAGGAATCACAATGTCATGAAGGATTAACGAAGGTGTAGCTTCACCACATAAAGTCTCATTCATAATTTTATCACTAGAGGGTAAGGGTATATCATGTGTATCCTTCTCAAACCATGTATCATGAATCAAATCATATGAAGGGTTGGGTAAAGCAATTTAGGGCATGAAATCCAAAATGCCCCGAAACACATCCCCTGCTGCCCCACCATTCTTATCCCTAAAATATTGGAACATAGTCTAAAAGTGATTATTTCACCTGATGAACAAAACTAAATATTTTATTATTGATTATTTGAGTAATTCATTAGTGATGATTCTTAGTGTTTAACAAATCCTTATGGATCAATGTGTAAAGAAGCTACCAATGTTAATTTTCCCTCCTCCTTCACTAGAAACGGTCTTTAAGGAGGTTCATATATTGATGGGTGATCCAAGATTTAAGAGGTATATTTTCAAAAAGAGTAAAAAGCCTTTTTCCCAAATTTTTTTAGAAAATGGATATCCATTTTGTATTTCTAGAAACGGATATCCGTTTTGGAATAGATATCCATTTTGGTTTGGTATCCAAACCAAAATAGATATCCGTTTCAAAGTCAAACTTTGCCAAGTCACGAATTTGGCTAAGTAAAAACGTGATTTTTTTCCAATTGCCACTATTTGGCCCACGATGATCCTACACATACCCACAACATAGGACATACCTTTCTTCTAGGCTTGAAAAAAATGTTTTAGATGTTGACCATTAACAGGTAATGGCACATCTTCTCCAGTTAACATTTTGAGCCTAAAAGTATTATCTCCTATTATCTTAGCGACCTATAATGGACCTAACCATAATTTGTCAAATTTTCCATGATTTCCTTTCTTTTCATGTGCCTTATCCGAACACAACACCAAGTCTGATAATCTGAATGTTTTAACTCTTGCTCTTTTATCGAACCACCTTTTGACTACCACTTGATGCTTAGAAAATTTATTTATGGCTTGATCTCTCTTCTCATCCAATTGTAACATCTGGACCAATCTAGCTTCTCTATGATCATCAAACCCTAGGTACTCATTAGCAAATTTCTAGGTAGGTATTCTTAAATTCACTAGAAGTATGGGATTAGTCCCATAAACCAAATGATAAGGTGCATTACCCAAAGTAGTTTTAACCTTCGTCCTATCTACCCACAACACATATTTCAGTAGGGTATTCCATTCTTTTGGATTTTTTACAATTAGCTTCTTAATGATATCTAACATGATTTTGTTAGTAGATTCTATCAAACCATTACCCTAAAGGTAATAATTTGAAGAAAATCTTAAGACTATTCCATATTCAAATGCCCATTTAGAAAATTTCAGAGAAGAAAACGCGGGGCCATTATCACATACCAGAGCATAAGGAGCCCCAAACCTTGTAATGATGTTTTCTTCTAGAAATTTGATGACGACCTCAGTAGTAGAGAATTTACATGTTACCTCTGTCCACCTTGTACAATAGTCTATCACTGTCAGTATAAATTTGTGCCCAGTAAATGATGGAGGATTAATGACTCCAATAAAATCTAAGCCCCACTGTGCAAACAGCCTAGATTCAATGACATGTTGTAATGGATTAGCCTAATTTTTGCCTTTATCTGCTATAGTTTGATAGGTATGACAGCTTCTAATATAATTCTCTATATCTTTAAACATTGTGGGCCAATAATAAACCAGCTCTTAAAATCTTATGAGTAGTAGCTAAGTGAGAACCATGAGCTGTTTCATATTTATCATGCAACTCTAACAATACCTTGTCTGCTTCTCTTCTATTCAAACACCTTAAGTATATTCCCTCATGATTCCTTTTGAGTAGAATACCACCTTGTACCATATATCTCTATGCCTTAATTTTCAAGGCTCTCCTCTAAGAGGACTTCATCTTGTTTTGATACTTTTTAGATATCAAGAAAATGTTCAGATCATCGTACCACCCGGATGCATCATTAGAATTCAACATGTATTCCTGTTTCACCAAATTTGGGTCAGTATTGGATATTGTCTGTACTAATGCCTGATCTCTAACTAACTTCATTGGAATAATCTCCATATCAAACTCTTGTAATATGGTGATCCATTTGGCTCTTTTCTCTCCAGGCTCATTTTGCATTAGCAACATTTTCACCGCTGCATCTAGTACTATGGCTTTAACTTGGATTCATAAATGTAATGCCTGAACATTTTTACTACCCTTACCAATGCAAACGCCTGCCTCTCTATGTCTAAATATTTCAATTGTGCATCCTTCAAAGGTGCACTCATGAAAGAAACAGGTTTTTCTTCATTTTCTTCTCCCTTTTGTGTCAAAGCAGCTGCAATTGAGTGTGTAGATGCAAAAGAATAAATGTAGAATGGTTTGGTATAATCTAGACTTGCTAGCAGTGGGGCATTAGAAATGGCCTCCTTAATATCTTCAAATGCAACCTTGGCTACCGGTGTCCATTCTATTTTTTCATCCTTTTTTAGCATTGCATTCAATGGTTGCACAATCTCTGCAAATCTTGTAATAAATTTCCTGACAAAGTTAATTTTTCCAAAGAAAGACTTTAACTCTTTCTTACTATTAGGCAATTACAACTTTTTAATCCCTTCTACTCTATCTAAATCAATTGATATGCCATTTTTAGAAATGATATACCCTAACAATTTTCCCTTTGTCATGCCAAATCAGCACTTCTTTGGGTTGAGACAAATCCCATACCTTTCACATCTTCTGAGCACTTTTCTTGAATCTTTTGCATGAGTAGATGCATCTTTAGAATATATAGTTAGATCATCCATATAAATGACAATACACTTACCTGACAGTCCTCGAAATGTAATGTCCATGGCTCGTTGAAACGTAGCACCTGCATTAATCAAACCAAAAGGCATTCTTCTATATGCATAATTACCCCATTTACAAGTGAATGTAGTTTTCAACCTATCTTCTTCATCAACCAAAACCTAGTTATATCCTGAAAATCCATCTAAAAAAGACATCATCTTGGCTCCATTTACTGCTTGCAGTACTTCATCTATTGGTGGTAATGGATAATTATCTTTTTCAGAAGCTTTGTTTAAGTTTCTAAAGTCTACACACAATCTTATGTCTCCATTTTTCTTCCTCACGGGTACCAAGTTTGTTGCCTAGGTTGAATGTCTTACTGGGAAAATTATTCTGGTAGACAACAATTTTTTGACTCCCTCAAAGATCAAAGGCTCTAAAATAGCATTCATAGGCCTCTGTTTTTGCCTAAATGGTTTCATTCCTAGTCTTAAAGGTATCACATGAGTTATGATGGATGTATCATAAGTCTTCAAATCTTCATATGTCCATGCTATTATGTGTTTATACTCTTTTAGAACATCAACAATTTCTTTTCTTAATTCTTTAGAGCAAGCCTTTCCAATCAACGCATTTTGTGGACTTTGGTTAGTTCCCAGGTTAAAGGGATCACATTTAACCCCCTCAATTTTGGATAGATCCTTCTGTCTGACTACCCCATCAAAGTCAAAAATCTTTTCCAACTCTATTACCCCCTTGGGTAAGAAATTGCACTTTAGATTTACTATGTCTTCCTCATCCCAAGACACATCAGGCCTTTCCTTCTCATCAATGATCTGAGCCTCAAATACCTCATTGCAAGTAAGAAAGTCTACAATTTGTCGATCTCCTTCAAATACTTGAAAATGAGTAACGTTATCTGGTATACTTGGGACATTCACTAATTCAACAGCAAATCGCTTTAAACCTGACAATGTTAAAGTCTCTAATGTACTAGTAGCAATTGCTAATGTGTTTGGTCTTTGATTCAATTCCCTAGGCACATGCTCAATGTTAAAAGCATCAAATGATTCAATTAAATCCCATACTCTATGCCTATAGCTAACCATTTTCTTGTAATTACAAGCATACAGTTTAATGACCTATTTGACCACTAATTCAAAGTTAGAAAAAACTTTGATCACCTTTACCCTCTTCTTAATAGCCATGACAAGTCCATAAATCAGAGCTTCATACTCTGTTACATTATTAGTACAAGGAAATTGTAACCTATATGTTGCCAAAAATGACTTACCACTTGGATTAATAAGCTCAACCCCAGCTCCTACTCCGTGCTTAGATTTAGATCCATCACACTTTAATGTCCAAATGCCATTCTTATCATTTCGACTTTGACCTTTCACTTTAGAATGACATCGTTTACCTGCTACTTGTACTGGAACATCTTGTTTATTTCTGGGTGTCTCATCCTACATCAACTGTACATTAGCATTTTCAGCTTGTAATCCAAAATAATCAACATTTTTCATTTTTATTTCCCTTCCAAAGCTTGGATTGGTTCATTTATGTCATCAAGAAAATACAACTCTAGTTTGTCAGGAATAAACTTTTCACCTTGTTTCTCCATTTTCTTTATGCACTTTCCATATTGATACTCTATGATATCCCTGCACATTCCACAATTCTCTGTAGGATGGGGAGTGTTATTAATTCTGCATTGAGTTTCGTACAATTTACACTGAATTGGAGATTACTGCTTAATGCATTCTTCTATCTCCTGCTTTATAATCTGGCCAAAGCTATTTATAGCATCATCCTCTTCGTCAGAAGAGTTACAATCTGACTCAATGAATACAACTTTTTCTTTTCTAATAGGCCTTGTCTCAAAGTCTAACATCAGGATTTCCTTAACTTGTACTCCCTTGTTTGTGACTCTATAAACACCTAGTTCAACAAAGGCATACAATATCTCATTTGTTATGTTATACTCTATAATCATGTGTTTCATCCTAGGCTGACCTTCTATCCTAATCTGATTTGGGACACCTCTCCAAGGTAACCACATGTGTGAGAAATTAGTGGCCATATATCCATCCAATGTCTTGGACTAGTCCCTACTCAGTAACATGCCATAATTGACAGGTATATCAACTACCTAAATATCAATAAACTAACTCGCTCTAGGATCAGAGGCCAACTACATTTGAATGTGCATCAATTCACCTATCACATTGACCTCAGTTTTGTCCAACTGTGTAACAACCTTGGAAGATTTGGTAGGAGTCAATCCTAATGCTTTGCATATCCCTAGAGGCATAACATTAGCTGAGGCCCCTAAATCTACCATACAATTGTGTATATTATTTCCTAACATTCTTATGGTAAAAAAAAAAGGAGGAGCTTCCTTCTTTTCTGCATACATGATGACATTAGTGTTGGAAGGTTGTTCAGCTTTCTTACCTTTATCTTTGGACTGTACGTCCTTACCATGAACATCATTGTCAACAAAAGTTTCTTTTGCTACAGATGTGTCTAAAGATTTCATGAAAGTAGACCGTACCCCTGGACTTTTCAATAACTCATATAGAGGCACACTCACCTTGATTTTTCTTATTTCTTCAGATGAATAGTTCATTAACTTCATTGTTTCTATAGACTTTGTTCTTCCTATTTGGACCTTTGATGTTGTTGTCCCACCAATTCCTTGATGATTAGCTTTTAAGATTGCAGGATTATTACTGGCATGTTGATCTGGAGGAGTATTGAAATTGTTAGGAGGGATGGAGGTAGTGAAAGGACCTCCAGGCTTAATGTTACTTCTCAGATTATAAGTATGATTTTTGTTAGACTGCTAAAAAGCCTGTAGCTTGTCTGGCTCATTTAATTCTTCATTTTCAATCTCAAAGGGAAACTAAAAAGCATCTAATACTAGGGCTCATTCAGGATACAAACTCTCACAACAATAAGGCTCATTATCAGCTATCTGATTATCCTCTTCTCTAGTTGCAAAAGTGAAACTTTCCAAAACTAAAGTAGACTCAAATCTTGAAGGTACTATTTCATTCCCCTAAGGAATGAGAAATTCAGAAGTAGGAGCTTGTACATCAACATTGAAAATTCTAGCAGCAAGATGAAACTAAGGGCAATCAAGCTCAGGATGTGCATTCGTATTGTGAATTCTACACCAACTTTTCAATGCTACATTAGCCATTTGAATTCTAGCTGGCTGTTTCCCTTCCTGATTATCTAGACTCTCAAATGGAGATGCTAGAGTACCATTATTTGGTCCTATTTTCCATGTCCTAGGTGGCTTAAGTTGATTCTGATTTCTATTGTTATTACCCCAGGCTTTTTTATCTCCAACATGTACCCTATTTTGTGTTCCTTGTCCTTGATTATGATTTTGTCCTTGGTTGTAATTCTGATTTTGATTTGAACCTTGACCCTGACTATAATTCTGGTTCTGGTTTTGACTATATCCTTGAGTATTTCTACCATAGAAATTTTCATTTCTCAATTATGTCATCTCAGTGGTCAATCTCCTTAAGTGTATAGTAATTTCTTTTATTTCTTCTATATCCTGTTGTGCTTTTGCCACAAATGTATCTTGAGGAGGCTAGAAGAAAGACTGACCATTAGTCTGATTGTTATTGTTATTATTATTAGTATAAGGAACTATAGATTGGATGGGGAAAGGATTATACACAGGTGTATGTGTAGGAATTAGATTTAACAATGGAGTATGGTGCATGGGAACTCCATTCCAAGGTTGTGTTTGATTTTGCATCCTAGGATTTCCTTCATTTAGAAAAGGATTGTATGTCGTTTGTCTCATCTCCTAGTTTACAACAGCTACTTCTTTATAAGCTTTTGATATAGTTTCTATATTGACCTCCTCTTGACAAACATAGAAGTCAACAGATCTAAGGTGACATAATACATGGCTAATAAGGCTTCAGGAGTTACAGTATAAGGAGCAACTAACCTAGAGAAAGCCTTTTGAAACCTATCATTGAAATTGTTAATGAGCTCTCCTTCACCTCTTTTAATTGCTGCCAATTTATGATATAAGGTAGAAGGATCGACTGGTCCCCTAAACCTAGACAAGAATGCTTCTTCCATGAGTGCCCAAGAAGAAATATAACTGTTTGGCAAGTTGACATACTAGTTAGAAGCCTGCACATTAAAGGTGTAAGGCAACAACCTACACACCACATCTTCATGTTCTAATCTAGCTCTGAAGCATGCTTCTTTGAATATCCTAATATGATCTTCTGGATCCTGATGCAATTGATATTTAGGATAGATCTTCTCAAGATTCTTTGGCATTTCATGATAATCATTGAATGTTATAGGGGAATTGACATTAAAATATACCATTACTGGACCTCGAGGTGGACTAGGACCTCTAGGTGGACTTGTATTTAAGGGAGGACTGGGACCTCTAGGAGGACTAGGACTTCTGGGAGGTTCTAAACCAAGATTCAGAGATTTGAATGAATAACTGTCAGGATTTATGATATTATGTATATTGAAAGGTGATCTAGGAGGAGTTCTTGATGAACCTTCTACGTGTGATATTCTAGGATTCCAGATCAAAGGACCTTTATTCTGTCTCCTATCCAACAATTGCACAAAAATGTCTCCTGAACTAGACCTAGTCCTGGTCACTCAACTGCTATTATGAGCTAGCTTTGCACAAATCTTACCTCAATTTAAATCAGGCCCTCCTTCTAGCGCCAAAAATTGTTGACGAGTGTTTTTACACATTCAACAAAAGTTAAAATTCACAAAGGAACCTTAGCTGTCTTGAAAGATATGAAGAATTGACTAAGAATTCTTAATCTCAAGTTTTTGTATGGTCAGGTCTTGACCTTGTGGATAATTCAGCAGGTTGATGTGAAACTGTAATATTCAAGGGGCCTTATGCAAATGAATGTAATCAATGACTCATTGGACCTCAAATTATGCAAACTGTTTCAAATATTGTCAAAGTATTTACTCTTTTGCATAAATTTACTATTGCATCATAAAGCTTTGCATGAATTTTAGTAAAACAAACTTTATCCTTCAAAATTATATGAAAATTGCCAAAGATCACTCCAATTACTTATTCTTTCTTTAAAAAGTATGACAATTTCCTTCAGATTTTGCATTTAAGCTAATTATTTATCAATTGTTTGGAGAAAAGTTTAGAAAAGATTCAGGTTAGAAACAAATCTTCTAAAATCTAAATGCTCTGCCACTCACGTACTAGAAGAATACAATAATTTGAACAATTTGACACAATTAAATCTACACATACAATGTCCTGAGCATTTTCATGAACATACATGAGAGATTGCAATATTTTAAAGAATAATACATCAAACAAAACCTAAATTCAGAACACACTCTGTAATAGACGCAGAATCCTAAGTTCACCTTTATTTCGAGTATAAAATCACACACGATTTACAATGTAGTAGTGACTTATGTTGCATTAATCCAAATTACCAGAAAACTTACAAATGTTTTCATAGATACAAAGAGGAGACTGGACATTCCATGCACTCCTAAATGTAGACACAAGCAACTTCCCCTTAGGACTAAAGAAATGTTTTCTCTATTACAACACTTAGCAAATTACACTTATAGCTAACAATTCAAAATCCCTGTGTAAATAATACAAGTAGCAGAGCTTCTTATATAGACTTTGAAACTTCCTACTGCTATAGTTACAAAATCCCATCAACGGTCAACATTCATACTTTTTAGATCAATGGTATGGATCAATTCCTAACCATTCCCAAAATATCTCAATGGTATCTTTGCTCGGCTCAAAGGATGCCTTTGGAATCTTTTCAAAAATAAAAGATACCTGTTGACTTCTTCTTGTTTGTTGACTTTGGCCGATGACCCCCTTCAATTACATTCTTACTTAGTATTATCTTCCTTTTGATACCTTTTCTATTCTTTTAGGTACACCATAAAATTACTTGTTACTCCTTCTATAAAAGTACGATCTCCTCTTGGACTTCTTGTCCATATGTATTCCTGCATTCTAATTCTTTTCTTCAGCTTCTTTTCTTCTTTTATCAAACCTTCAACTCTTTTCTTATACTTTCTGATCTTAGCATTTGTTTCCATTATTGAATCAATCATCTCTGTACTCAGATATGTTGCAGGGTTCCCCAAGCATGGTGCAAAAATAGCTTTAAACTCCTTCAATGCCTTCTCTAATTCATATGCTAGTACTTCTAAGCATTCATGCCCAATGAGTTTCCCTATCATTTTCCTACGTATCCTTATCATTTTATCAACAATCTCCTCAAAGTCTTGAGTACTTGTGATACATCTTTTGAAATTCTAACCTAGCCTGTGGCAATTGGTTAACCATAAGAGGAGTAATGACTCCTTCATTTATCAATTCTTCTGTTCTCTCCTCAATTTCTTCAAGCTGCCTTAATTCCAATTTGCATTCTTCCCTTCTAAATTAATAGTTATGCATAAGAATACTGCATTTATTCTTCTCTGTCGCAACCATTTCCCTTCATGTTAATGCTTGCTTTGTCACTTCTCCTTTCTGCATGAATTCTTTGAACCATTCCTCAAAACTATTAGCTTCAAGCTTTTTATTTTCCATCTCTTTTACTTCATCTTTTGATAATACCTCTATTTCAGTGGGTAACTCTGGTACTGTGGCATTGGGATCAAATATCCCTTTAATGAATTGTTGCAATTGGATAATGTGTCCTTTCAAATATTCTTGTTTATCTTTATCTTTTTTCAATAATTCAGTAGTGGCCTGATGCATATCCTCCCATTCATTTATGTGATATTCTCTAGTCATGTGGCCTAGATCCAAATTAATTATCTTATAGTCTTCCATAGTCATTTCTCCTTTTGACTTGTCTTTTTGTGGTATGGCTAGCTTTAGTATTCTAGATCCAGAAGGACCTCTCTTGATAGCTGACATAGTTCTAGCCTTTCTCTTCTCTTTCTGTGGTGTAGAACCACCAAGTAGACTCTTGATATCAATGGACACTAATTTCACCTCTACCTTCTCCTTTCTGATCTTAGAGCCTAACTAGGCTAGAGCCTCCTTTGTAGCTTCTGCTACTTTTTCTTCATTGATCACCTCTTCCTGAGGTTTCTCCATTTCTAGTTGTTCTGTGTGTTGCTCTTGTTGTTGTGGAGGAGGCTAAGGTTGAGGGCCTTGTTTTGGAACAAACAGATTATCATGCTGTTGTGACTCTCCCTCATTATCATCTTCCTCTTCTGGATTAACCTTTCCTGAAGACTCTTTTTGTTCTTCTTCTTTATCCTTTTGCTCCATATTTTCTATATCCATACCTTCCATATTTTCTTTCTGTTCCTTATTATCTTCAGAAACATTTTCTATTTTACCTGAGTCTTCTTCAAGATTACTTGATGTTTCCACTATTTCTTCTTCTGGTTCAACTTACTCTTGCACTTTTTCAGGTTTATTTGTTTGTTCCATATGTGAAGGTAAACCTGTGATTTCATCAGGTTCCCTTGCATCTTTTTCATTCTCAGGTTTGCTTTCTGTATTCTTTTCTTCTTCTGTATTCTCTTCTTGTTCAATATGTTCATTATACATATTCAGAATATCTAACACATCTACACCCGAAGCATTTATCTCTATTTCCCCCTTAGCCTGGGCTAGTGTTTCCTTTACTGCTTTTTCAGATGTTTCTTCTTTCTCATATTCTTCTATCTGTTGTGCCACATCCTGCACTTCTTTAATGATTTCAGGTGGTACCAATTTACTAAGAGGATCTACTGCCTCTACTTTATCTTGTACATTTTCTTTTGATGATTCCTGACTTTGTTCTATTTCCATATATCCTTGAGTATCTTGCCCTTCTTCTGCACTAGAGTACTCACTTAGTTCTTCTTCATTTTTTCTAGTTTCTTCTCTTACACTGGGATCTACCTCCTTAACTCCACTGTCACTACTGTCACTTTCTACATTGACAGTCTCACTTACCCTTTTGGCTTCATGAAATTTTGACTCTTGCAGCTTTTCTTCATCTAATTCTTTCTTAACCTCTACATATGCTTGCCTTTTCTCCTTTGATGTGGACTTACTATGTATGCCACTTAGCCTAGCTCCCACCTGTTGAGCACCTATAACTTCACCTTGCACTGGTGTTTGTCCTTTTGGAGTTTCAACTGCTATAGCTCTCATAATCTTTTGTCTTATTGATCCCTCAATATTTTGAGCTTGCTCTGTATCAACATTATGTATTGATGACCCTGCTTCCATAAATGCCCCTGAAGGCTCTGCTATTGTAACTCCCAAGGCATATGGATCCATTAATGTTGCATTTTTGTCTTTTTCACTAATCTTTGCCTCTACAATTTTTCTTTTTTTTTCATAAAAGCATTGAAGATCATCTTGATCTTCCCTTCCCCTTTTCTTACCCCTTTTCTGGAGTGTAAGCACAGTAGTCTTATCCTTGAGTTCTTCTATTTTATCTTTCAACCATGTCTTGGAAAATAACATGAATGGTTTGGAGAGTACATCCAAAGATGTATTCCATGGCTGTGTCCAATCAAGCTCACCAATGGGAACAAGCCTAGCACTCTCATAGCTATGATGTAGCAACTTATCATCATCTTCAACCTCTGGAGGCACATAAATTTCCTCCATAGTTCTCATATGTTCTACTGTGAGCCTCTTATGAGCTCTTTTCCTCACTTCTTTGTCATTTTTATAATCTGACCAGTAGTCTTCAATATGAACTTGATGCTTGAACTTAGAATTAATGGTTCTCTGGATCCTATGGAAAGGATCAAAACATCTTGCCAACTCAAACCCCTCAAAACCATAATATCTTAACTCATTCTCTAAGTATCCAACCACCTCTTCACTGTAAAAAGAATATCTCCCAATAGCCCAAGGGAGTTTGATATTTCCTCTGTTCCACTTCTTCTTATACATCCTGAGAGCATTTAGGTTTTATCTTGAAAACTCCAATACAATCAATTTATTTGATGGATACCTAGAGAACATGAATGGCTTCCCCTCAAAACCCTCAGTTCTAATATATGTAAAGTTTTAGAATTTTATATACCAATAACTGTGTAACCCAATAGATTCTCTGCATCCTCAGATAAACTTTTATCTTTTTCTCCCTTTAAAACTCTTACCATGTAAGTATAAAATACACCATTCACTAAAGCATATTTCCTTAGTGCATTATCCTCCTGCAAATCTGGATAATGGTCATAGACTAATTTCTGATATGGGCCATTCCCCATGGTCCCAACCCTATCAATCCCAATTATTTATGGTTGAATCATAGATGCACAGGAACATAACACGTATGATGATAAATAAAATGGCATCATCTTCTATTTTCCCAACATAGCTTGTTTCCATATGGTTGTACTAATGGCCTTAGCCTAGTGAATCTGTCCATCCTCCTTTTTTGCTTCCCTTATAAACTAAATTACTTTGAACATCCATTGTTCACATTTCATGGCGTCTCTTAACCCTACCAGTCTACTCAGCATGGTGATCATTAAATGTATTTCCTCCTTGAAATCTATTCTGTGAAGATTTTTAGGCACTCTCACTACAACTTTGTGTTTGTTCTCTATAGTATACCAACTGTAGAACATTTTTCTTTTGTAATCCCTTTCATTACTGTTAAAATCTTCTATATATTGGTCCATGTCTATGTCCATCATTTTCTCTTGAATATCCAAACCAAATATCCTTGCTATCCCCTCCATGGATAAATCTACAATAACTTGGTTCTCATACATTACTTTTCTAGTATTCAAGTCATTTGTTTATGCACTCCAGAACCAGATCTTTAGCTTCCAAGGCCAATGGGAATCCTGCAGCTCTGTATAATCCACTATCCCAAATGCATTTCATGTCAGGGGTAGCATCTGCTGCTATGATTTTCTGAAGAACATCATTTGCATGATACGATCCTATGCTTGTATCTGTTGTGACCCCGCTCATGATGATCATGGATTGATACCCTCTGTGCACAGGCAATTCTTCCTTTTCCATTTCCTTCCTTGGTTTTCTTTCTTTCTTCACTTTTACCTTCTCTTCACCCATCGGATCAGTTCTCTTCTGTTTAGGGGCCATCCTGTGAAAATTTACATATTTAACTGCTTGTTTTACTTCATTTTCCTAGGGTTTTACCATGAATTTCTTACATTTTACATTTACCCTAATCCCCTTCTATCTTTTCCTACTTCAGATTTCATATTATTTAACACAAATCAGCTAATTTCCTTAATCAAATATTGTAATTTGTCACTTTCTTACATTTTTAAATGAAATTACTAATAATCCATTTTGCATTTTGAATTAACTAAACTATAATGGTGTTCAAGATAAATACCTATATTTAGGACAGCTCAACTCTACAAGCGTTGAGCCACTTTACCATTTTTTCAAGTCGTTCCCAATCTGAAATTCTGTTCAGCCATGAACTGTTTGTTTAATTTGTACAATAGTTTCCTTTCTCTGTAATTTTAGTTTCACGATGCAATTCTAAAAGAAAAAGAATCTTTTATTTACCCTAACATGTTAAAATTCATCCTTTCAATGTTAGTTCTGCATTAAATGTTGCATTCAATGCACCATATGGCTTCGGCTCTCTACTCTAACCTTCTATTTTAACATTGTATCCATTAATCCGCCCTTTGCATGCATATCATTTTTTGTATGTCTCTTTGTATATCGTTAATATACAAATCGAAATATGCAATGGGTTATAAACAATGTTACTTTTTACCTTATGTCTAGTTTTGTATCTTTTGTTTGCATACCATAATGTAGATGAAATAAATAAAAAACTACATACAAATGCAATTGATACATTAATTCTATATTACTTTCCTTTCATTCCCTGACAATGCACTTTTACCTTTTGTATATCAGGATTGTATGTATACAATCTTTCATACATACAAAAATATTAATCCAATTTTGTCATCATCCAGAATCCGTATCAATTTTCCCTTTTTGTATCCTCCTTTTGTATGTACCTTTTGTATGTGCCTTTTGTATGTGCAACATACAACGGGATACTATTGTGGGCCCCATTTTACTTAACCGCCCCTCTTTTGTAATGATAATTGTATCTAGTTTTAGATACAATCACTCATACATGCAAATGTTAGCTATAATCATTTTTGACTTTTATTAATCTCTTTGCATAATCATTTCTAGTCCATGCATGTATATCGAGTGATTGCATACAAATCCATAATGCACTAAGAAACAATGTCTCATTATGTCAAGTTTCAATAATTTTGGAATCCGCAATTGTATGTATCCTAAGGATGCAAAGTTAAAACCTATGCACATACAATTCCGCAAAAGTACCATTATAAACCACATTGTATATTCACCTCAGGTCCATGTATGTATATCCCTTTGTATATAGACTGTACTTATAACCGAACATACATACAAACCAACATTCAACTTGAACTTGAAACTTTATCCATTCCACTTTTGAACTCCTATCAGGTCTAGCTTGTATACAAAAGACTTAAACATTATACAAGCATAGGATACAAAAACCTGATTGTACCTAGCCCGATCAAAACAAAGATTGTACATACAAACGCATTTGTATATGACACACAAACCTCAAAATACTATATTTTACCACAAAAAATGGCATATCTCTCAAAATACTAGGAATTTCTTACTGGTTTAAAAAACAACCCTTACTCTTTTTTTACACATAATTCACCAATACTTCCATTCTATACCTACTGCTAGGTATTTTCAATTTTCAACATGGTTTGTAAAACTTACCTATTTTTCCCTTTTCCACCAAGCACACCCACACACAAACGAAAAGCAATAGCCATAGTAGGGGTCCTCAGTTTTCCCAGAGGTAAAATGGGGCATGTTGTTAACATCACAATAGGTCCCTCCAAGCTCATATGGCCTTGGATATACACCCCAAGGAAAACAATCTAAAGATGTTGGTACTTCCTTCATGCATCCTAAGTCCAACACTTTCCATCAAAAACTACATCATACCGCCAAAACATATGTGGCCATTCTACCTCCTGTGTATATGGAAAATCGATCTATTCTAAACTAAATAAAAACCAAAAATCCAATAACATAAAGAAAACGAATTTAAATAAAAGCCATGACAAATAATCAATGCAATAAAGACTTTTACCGAAATTTGTGTTGTTTCCTTTGGATCGAATGTAGAATTGCTCAATGCAATTGCAAAGCCATAGCTGCAACAAGCAAGTGTAGTGCTCAAGAGATCAATGTCAAAAGATCGTAAGGGTTGCGCCAAGATCAATGTTAAAAGATCGTAAAGGTTGCGCCAAGATCAATGTTAAAAGATCGTAAAGTGGCTCAAGAAGATCAATGTCAAAAGATCGTAAGGGTTGCGCCAAGATCAATGTTAAAAGATCGTAAAGTGGCTCAAGAAGATCAATGTCAAAAGATCGTAAGGGTTGCGCCAAGATCAATGTTAAAAGATCGTAAAGTGGCTCAAGAAGATCAATGTCAAAAGATCGTAAGGGTTGCGCCAAGATCAATGTTAAAAGATCGTAAAGTGGCTCAATCAACGCGTAGTGTATGCTCGAAGCTCTGTTAAGTGTGCCTGAAAATACAATCGAAGAGAGAGAGGCTAAATGAAGGAGATGAGGGGGGTTTATATAGGTTTCATCAAAGATCGATCAACGGTCTAGATAATTCAGAAGAATCAACAGAGGAGATAAGTTGAGGAATGTACAACGAATGAGAAGAAGACATGTGTCTTGCTTTCTTTTGCATGAGAGGAGTTATCAAGAATAGAAGAATGAGTTAACTGAAGAGATAAATCAATTAAAAGAATAAAGCAATCAGTTAAGTGATTTAAAACAAGAAGAAGGGATTTGCATGAGAAAAGAAGATATTTTGCTTTATTAAATATAGAAATATTTAATTGATGAGCAAGAAAGCTTGAGTTATTTTAGAGATAACTCAAATTAGAAGAAAAAGCAATTTAAATAAATAATTGATTTATTTAAATTTAGAGAAGATATTTTGGAAGAAGTAATTAAATAATTGGAATTATTTAATTTAGAAGATTTGAAAGCAAATTAAATAAATAAATTTATTTAATTGTTGTGCATGATTTTGGAAGAATAAAGATTATAAATAAAATATTTGATTTTATTTATTTTTAGAGGATTGAGATAATTTAAATAAATTTGATTTGATTTATTTAAATTTAGAAGAACAATTGATTTAATTAAATAATGTAAATTATTTAATTGTAGATAAGAGGGAATTTGTTGATGAATTAATTAAATAATTAATTTAATTAATGTGGAATTGAAATTTAGAAAAAGAATAATGATTTAATTAAATAATTAAAATTATTTAATAATAGAAGAATAACAGAGGAATTTAATTTAATTAATTAAATAACGAGAATTTATTTAATTAATGTCGCAATTTTGTGATTTAGAAGAATTTGGTGAAATTAATTAAATAATTAGATTATTTAATTAACGTGTGAAATGCAGGTGATTAGACAGATGATGAAATGCAAGTGATGCAGCGACTTGGTCATTTTAGGGTGTCTACATTTTGCCCCTCTTTGATGCAATGCAGCATGTAGCGTTGCGTCAAAGAAATTAATTGTCGAAGATGTAATACAATTTTTTTGATGCCCCAGTGTAGGTAGTTGCCCCAGCATAGTTAGTGTAGGGTGCCCCCTCGAGAGGAAAGACAGGGAAGTGACAGAAGAACTGTGTTGACGCTCGACTAGAAGATTTGTTGGAGACAGATAAGGTTGGGTAGAAGAAAGTGGAGATAGAAAAGAACATAAGAGAAAGACTGTTGATCGATCTTTGCTGGAAAACTATATAAGGCCATGGAAAAATGGATGGTGTAAATGGATGAGCTTGTTGCAATGGTTTCACATTTGTTTATAAAGAGCAATCCTTATTTTTGATATAGCACGTGGATAGTTTGCCACCAAGGTATAAAAGACCAAGGTGCTGTAATATCCGAGTGCGTGGACGTTGACTCTGCAAGCAAACGGTTTGAACCCAGATCCTTTAGACATAATATAACCTTGTTGGAACGTGTGAATAAGCCATAGTCTTGAACATAAAATAAACTTCCATACATGTAAATGCAAGAAGAATTATTAATATGTAAGATGCTAGGTCCTAACACACACAAGATAAATAGAATGCTAAGAAAGATACTGAAGATCATTCCTCAAACATGGCACACAGAAAGCAATGACTATGCCCCTAATCCGTACTGCATCGCAACATACCAAGATTATAGATAAATCAAGGTAGTCTTGAATAGGTATTGGAAAAGGAACAAAAGATAAACCATAACACAAATTGACTGACTTACAAAGTAAACATACAGCCAACATATTCTCTTGCCAAAGAGGTTTGCTCAGGATAGATTGGATAGGAAAGATAACAACCTTATCGTAGGAACTCTGTGTCCGTTAAAGGGGGCTATCTACCTAAAAAGATAATATCTCGCTGCAGGAAATGCCACATGTCGCAGGAGACGTGTGTGTTGGTCTCGACAATGGAACACTTCGCAGAAGACAAGCTTGTGGATCTAGGGCTTGGTTAAGCGGTACTTAGCTGATGTTGGCAATTGGTATGCAGGACAGTAGATGACTCTGGCAGTAGGCCTCTTTGCTTCAAGTTTGTTAAGGACTTTTTCTTTGAAAGGATGTGCTAGCTTGCTGCTTGAGTTAGTCAAGTCGAGGTGAACTGGATTTTGACAAACGGAAGACTAGAAGGATGGAATGCTAATGGATTGAGACGGGTGGAGAATGATGGATCGTGTGTGCCTGAGTACTGGATACATCCTTTGTATTCCAGATTGCCTACATACCCTGTATCCACGGGATCAAGGCACACTTACGATGGAAGATGAATGTGATAAATATGTAGTTCTGGATAGAGTGATGAATGGGTCAAGGTGAAAGGAGGGGATCTTATGTACCTGAGTACTGGATACTTCCTTCATATTCCAGACTGCCTACATACCCATGTCCATGGGATCAAGGTACCTTAAGAGTGAGAAGATGATAATATGTAGTTCTGGTTGGTGTGATGATGTGGACAAGCATTGAGAAGATGGGATCTTATGTACCTGAGTACTGGAAACGTCCTTCGTAATCCAGACTGCCTACATACCCATATCCATGGGATCAAGGTACCTTAAGATTGAGAAGAGATGATAGTATGTAGTTCTGGTTAGTGTGATGATGTAGAACAAGCGTTGAGAAGATGGGATCTTATGTACCTGAGTACTGGAAACATCTTTCGTAATCCAGACTGCCTACATACCCATATCCATGGGATCAAGGTACCTTAAGATTCAGAAGAGATGATATGTAGTTCTGGGGGAGGTGATGATGAGGGACACTGGCAAATTTCCAAGCTATACTAGGTAGGGAGATGGAAATGCAAACAAAGTCAATGGTTTTATTATGGATGTATGGATGAATCAGGTTGCGAACTGGACAAGGAGTGGACAGGACTCGATAGACGATGGATGCTGACTCTACGCATAGCGCCTGTTTGCCAGGTTTTCACTATGGTACTTATCCAAGGCGCCTGTTTTCCAGGTTTTCACCAGAGGATGGATGTTTTTTTGTATTTTTGTATTTTTGATTTTTTTGATTTCTTTTGTTTTATTTTGATTTTTTTTTGATTTTTTGTGGGAATACTCTGAGGATCAGGCATAGAACTTCTTGAGATGGACACTGTTAAGTGGCTCATCTAGAGGAATGCCGTCAGGTGTAGCTAAAGTATAAGCTCCCGATCCATATGCTGCTATGACAATGAAGGGACCTAACCAGTTAGGCTCAAACTTACCCTTCTTCTCTTGATCTGCTTGATTTCTCTGATTCTCCTTAAGTACAAGATCACCAACTTGAAACTATCTTTCTTTGATCTTTTTGTTGTAATTACGCCGGAGGCGGTTTTGATAGACATGGAGATGATTAAGTGCGGCAAGGCGCCTCTCATCTAGTAGTTCAAGCTCAGCTAATCTGGAAGTGCGATACTCATCTCCGCCGATCAGGTCCTGCATGGATACTCTGAGGGATGGGATCTCGACCTCTATAGGTAGGATGGCTTCAGAGCCAAAGACCAAGGCATATGGTGTGGCACCAGTTGGTGTTCTGATACTAGTGCGGTAGGCCCATAGGGCGGGATTGAGTTGCAAGTGCCAATCACGACCAGCTTCATTGACTGTTTTCTTGAGGATTTTGAGAATGGTTTTATTGGAAGCCTCAGCTTGGCCGTTACTCTGCGGATAGTAGGGAGTTGAAAAGCGATGTTGGATGTTGTATTGTATGCATAAGGCACGGACATCTTGGTTCTTGAATGGTCTCCCATTATCAGTGACAATGGCTTGGGGAATACCATACCGGCATATGAGGTAGTTTAGGATAAACTTGGCTATTTGTTTACCGGTGATATAGGTCATAGGAATGGCTTCCACCCACTTCGTGAAATACTCAGTAGCGGTAATGATAAACTTGTGGCCATTGGAGGAGGAAGGGTGGATTTGTCCTATGAGGTCGAGACCCCATTGAGAAAAAGGCCATGGAGTTGTCACAGGTTGTAACTCATGAGCGGGTGCGTGAATCAAATCTCCATGTTGCTGACATTGTAGACACTTCTTAGCAAACTGTGCAGCATCTTGCTCTATTGTAGGCCAGTAATAACCTGTTCTGAGTATCTTCTTAGCAAGATTAGGACCGGTAGAATGTGCGCCACAGACACCTTCGTGTATGTCTCGTAAGGTAACTTCGGCTTCTTCCGCGTTAAGACATCGTAAGAGGATACCATCGAGACTCCGGCAATATAGTGTATCACCCAGAATGATGTAACGAGAGGATCGACGGATAAAGGTTTTACGTTGAGTGGATGATAGGTCAGGGGGAAAGGTTTTGTTCTTGAGGTATTCATAGATATCTTCGTACCATGGGGAATTGGGACCAACAAGTTCGCAGATGATTTTAGTAACAGGAACATCGACGGCTGGTATCAACAATTGCTCGATCAAGAATTCACACTTCTGTGTATTTGCAGGCATGTCAATCAGTGACCCTACAGAAGCCATAGAATCCGCAGCTTTATTATGTTCTCTTGGAATTTGCTCAAATGTGATGCTAGAAAAGTGTGGTTTGTAGGCATCCACTAGTTGCTTGTAGGGGACCAACTTTTCATCCTTTGTTTGGTATTCATCCATGACTTGGCGGATGACTAGCTGTGAGTCTCCATATACTTGTAATTTTGTGATGTCCCATTGAACTGCTGTATTGAGACCTATGAGGAGTGCTTCATACTCGGCTATGTTGTTGGTGCAAGGGAATGCGAGCCGATATGACTTTGGAATGTAATCATTCTGAGGTGTAACAAATAAGATGCTAGCTCCTGATCCATGCTGTGTGTAAGAACCGTCAAAGTACAACTTCCACATTATGGAGTTGGAAAGAGTGAAGAGATTCTCATCAGGAAAGTCTGCTACCATAGGATGTGTATCTTTCATAGGTGCTTCTGCTAGTTGATCCGCGAGGGCTTGTCCTTTGATTGCCTTACGATCTGTGTATTCAATGTCAAACTCGCTAAGGATCATGAGCCACTTAGCTAGTCTGCCTGTGAGAGCTGTTTTTGCTAATAGATATTTCAAGGGATCAATCTTGGCTATCAGATTTGTGTGTTGGTTCAACATGTAATGCCGCAACTTTTGGGAGGCAAACACTACTGCTAGACAAGCCCTTTCCATTGGTGAATAATTGAGCTCGTATCCCACCAAGGTTCTACTGATGTAATAAATTGCATGCTCCTTTCCTGTGTCATCATTCTGTGTTAGCAGAGCCCCTAGGGCTGAATTTGTAGTGGAGATGTATAAGATCAAAGGTTTGTCTGCAACTGGTGGAACCAATACCGGAGGTGTAGCTAGATACTCTTTAAGTTGATCAAACGCTGCCTGACACTTGTTGTCCCATTGAAACGAGACATCCTTTCGGAGCAAGTGCTGAAAGGGTTGACATTTATCTGCTAGCTGTGATATGAAATGCCTGATGGACTGTAACCTTCCCTGGAGGCTCCTTAATGCTTTTAGGTTTTTTGGTGGAGGCATCTCCACTATAGCCTTTACTTTTGCTGGATCTACTTTGATGCCTCTACGAGATACAATGTATCCCAATAGTTTCCCTGATGTGACACCGAAGACACACTTCTTAGGATTAAGTCTTACTTGGTATTTTTTAAGCCTGTCGAAGATCTATCCTAGGACCTGTATATGTTCTGCTCTAGAAGATTTAGCCAATATATCATCCACATAGTCTTCCATAATGTGATGAAATAGATCGTGGAAGATCACTGTCATAGCTCGCTGATAGGTTGCTCCTGCATTTTTGAGACCAAATGGCATAACACACCAACAGTAATTGCCCCAAGGACATGTAAAGGTTGTTTTGTGTTGATCCTCCTCAGCTATTCTAATCTGGTTGTAGCCTGAGAATCCATCCATAAGAGAAAGCATCTCGTGACCTGCTGTCAAGTCCACTATAATGTCAATGTTTGGTAGTGGAAAATCATCTTTGGGACATGCCTTATTGAGATCTCTGAAATCATTACACATGCGGATGCGCCCATTAGGTTTAGACACAGGTACAATGTTTGAGACCCAATCTGAATAGTCGATAGGTCGTATGAACTTTGCGTCTAATAGCTTTTGTACTTCCACTTTCACCAAGAGAGCTATCTGTGGGTGCATTTTTCTCAACTTCTGTTTCACTGGTTTCACCTTGGGATCAACTGTGAGATAATGAACTACCAGCTTAGGGTCTAGCCCTGGCATATCTGCATAGGTCCATGCAAAGTTGATGGTTCATTGTAAGAAGAAGCTGTTAAGATTTCTGTGCTCTGTGTCAGATAATGATGCCGCTAGGAATGTTGTCTTTGGATTCTGTTCTGTACCTAGGTTGATCTCTGTAGAATCTTCCACTAGGAGAGCAGATTTCTCTTGATACTTAGAAGGTAAGGGAAGGTCAAATCCTCCATCCTCAGGTGCCACAGTTGGGTTTTCACCTTTGGATACGTCCTTTATTTTTACTATTTTATGATCAGGAGGTGCCACAGTGTGGTTTTCACCTAGAGATCTTTCTTTATTTGCACTTTTGCGACTAGAGGATTTGGCATTCTCACCAAAGTAAGCCATGGGCTCTAGTTCCATTACAAAACCTGCCTTGTGATCGCCAAGAGGGATACCTTCCCGAAGTCCCATGAACTCAGCTAAAGCTTCGTCATTCTGAAATACATCTATAACGGGGGCCCCTTGTTGGTCCCAATCGATAAGTTCAGGGTAGACAAGCGTGACATTCTGGGTGCTGGTGGTGGAAGTTAAGGATACGGAGGATAGTGTAAAAATGGAGGATTCTGCGAATAGATTGGTCATGTGGAGGGAAGAGTCATCGGTGATATCCTCTGTAGATGTCGAATCGGCGGGAAACTTGTCAGCTACCTTGTCGAGGATATACTCGATGTCCGAGGCGCGTGGTACCTTCTTACCAAATCCTAATCCTTTCTTGTCTAGCTTCTTTGTTACCACAATGGGCTCCATAGTGCCTTGATTCTGTTTCCCAAGGCCACCTTTGCCTTTATAGCCCATGTTTTTCACTATCCTTAAGCCATTGCCATACTGCTTGACTGGTATCGTGACTGGTTCTTTCTCCTTGTAGAGCCAAGAAGAGATGTCCTCAATAGTTTCCTCTTCCAATAACCGTCCATGTTGGAATTGGGTTAGGAATGTTGGGGGAGGAATAGCTACTTTTTTGGTAACTTTAGCAATGGGTGGTTTGCCGTAAGATTTTGGAGATAAAGGCATCCGCCCTACACAACAAGATTCAGAGATATCATAAGAGCCAAAGCCTATATCCCGAAAGCGAGCTGTGATTTTGGGGAGGGGTGTAGGTTCACTTGTAGAGGCTTGTGTGAGAGTTTCAGGGTCAACATAGAGAGGGGACTCAAGGGCTTTGTCATTTTTAGGCACTTGGTTGCAATTCTTATAGCTTCCTTGCAAGACACGGCAAAATTCAAAAGGATTAGGGTCTCCTGGGATGGTGATCTCCGTACCATTGTATGTGAACTTTAGGGACTGATGGTACGTGGAGGGAACAGCTTTCATTGCATGGATCCATGGGCAGCCAAGAATAATGTTGTAAGGCAGCTCAATATCAAGAACTTGACACCTGGTTTCAAGCATAACGGGGCCCAGCTGTATAGGCAAGTGAATAACACCTTCTGAACGGCGTTCTGCATCATCATACCCCTTGATTGTAATACTATGATCAGTGTTGATGTGATCCTCAGAGTATCCCAATTGCTTTAGTAACTTTAAAGAACAGATGTTGAGACCAGCACCACCATCTATGAGGATGCGTTTGATTTTGCGCTTATGGATGAGCACTTCAATATGGAGGGCATCGTTGTGACAAGGATCATGGGAGGGAAGGTCTTTCTCAGAGAAGACCACATTGTAAGGCGAAGCAATATTACCCACTATAGCTTGGAAATCTGCGACTGCTATGTTGTTAGGAACGGAGGACTCTTGGAGGGCCTTTTCTAGCACTACTCGATGTGCAGGTGATGACCGTAGAAGGTCCAAAATAGAGATCTGCGCTGGTGTTCTCCCTAGATGTTCGACAAGATTATAATCAGACTGAACCGGAAGCCTAGGTGTAGGTGCACGAATGGTGACATGACCTCGACGAGTAGTAACAGCACAATCCGTAGATTTGCCTTTAATGGTGAGGGTAGACACTCGACTCTCTTCAAAACGACCTACAATGGAATCGAAGGACATGGAAGCGTGATTGATACCTTTACCTCTATCCTGAGGAGGAGGTGGACCATGATGAGGGAATGGTTCCTTGTACATATCGAGATCCTTGTTCGTGTGTTGCGCTGGTGATTCATTCTCAAAGGTGATTTGATTATCGTCGATGAGGTTTTGGATGAGGTGCTTAAGCTTCATGCAAGATGTAGTTCGATGACCTTTGCTCCTATGGAACTCACAATACTCATTGTCTCTGTAACGTGCAGTTTTGTAGATAGGTTCTCCATAAGGAGGAGCATCAGGTAAGGTTATGAGCCTTTTCTACAAAGCTTGCTGTAAGACCAATTCTATGGGCACTCCCAAAGGAGTAAATTGACGTCGCGGAGGGTAATCTTGTTGAGGCCGTTCTTGTTGTCGTTGCTGTTGGTTGGGATAAGGCTGCCTTTGTTGCTGCTGTTGTTGAGGTGGAGCTTGACTTGGTTTGGAGAGTTGCAGCGGTGTTTGCAATGTTTGGACATGCTTAGCATCGACCACTCCATCATTGACCACGTTTTTGTTCTTGTTCCAATACTTGGGTTTATCGTTCGATTGTTGATGAGAAGAGCTATCTTTCGTCTCCTTAAAGATTTTGACCACACCCTTAGCGATGAGGGCCTTCTCAATGTTGATGCCCTTGTATGTGATTTCATCGAAGGTTGTAGCACTAAGGATTTGCAAATGGAAACCTAACTCTTGGTTGAGGTTCTGCACAAAGATGCTAACAAGCTGTTTCTCTGGAATCTTGAAAGGGAATTTACTAGCCATTTGTCTCCATCGTTGGAGGAAAGAAATGAAAGTTTCACCATTTTTCTGTTTATTGTTGCATAGGTCCGTCATGGAAATCTCATGCTCTGCGTTATAAGAAAAATGGGTGGCAAACTTTTCTGCTAGCTCGTTGAAAGACTTGATACCCGTAGGTAAGTGTGAGAACCATTCTATTGCTTGTCCTCCAAGACTGCGAGGAAAAAGATGCATAAGATATGTGTCATTGTGAGAAACCTCGAAGCAAGCAAGATAGAATTCCCTAAGATGGTCTTTTGGGTCACCTTTTCCTTTGTACTTATCGAACTTGGGAATAGTGAAATTTTGAGGAAAAGGGATCATTGGTAACGACCGATCAAAAGGATAAGGGCACACTTCCTCCAAGGAGAAGGTCTTTTTGGTGTGGCCAAATGTAAGATCAGATAGCTGTTGTTGCACCTCTGCAATCTTTAGTTCCATAGTCGTGGGAGGGGTTGGTAACGTCTCCTGTTGTCCAAAAAGCGGTTGGTGTTGCCCATATGGAAGATTATAATGTGAGCCATGCGTAGTGGTATTGTAAGGGTCGTAAGATTGATTGGGATTGTATGGATTGTATGATTGGTTCAGATTGGGTTGGAATTGGGGGTTTTGATTAGGCAGAGGTGGAGGTGGCGCTAGGTAAGAATGTTGGCTTTGCGATGGTTGAAGAAACGTATTGGGGGGAGGAAAGCTAAAGTGCGTTTGATTAGGTTGTGATGGTGGCACATAGCTTTGGGAAACTCGATGTTGGGAATGTTGCGAGTGGCTAGGCAATGTATGAAAGAAGTTGAGCATGGATGAATGTTGTGGAGGAGGAACATAGGTAGAAGTGATCTGCGACGGTTGGGGTTGATTGAAGATGAGAGTAGAAGAATGTTGTGGTTGGGGCTGCGTGACTCCAATTGGTTGAGAGACATGCAGGTGTGATGATATAGGAGGTGGCATATGTTGAGACCCTTGTTGCATGGCTACATACGTGTTCCTCGGATTGTAATTGGGTGGGAAACCTACGCGTGATGGGGTAACCAAGATTCCACTTGCGCTTGGGGTGGACACTTTAGGAGGTGGTTGCACATTCGACCGAGCTAAGGTGGCTTGCTTAGCTAACTCTGCTTGCCGTTGGAGAGTTTCTTGTTGGTTTTGATAGATCTCCATAGGAGTCAAAAGTGGTGATACGGGCCTCTCCTCTGTTGGATTTTGAAAAAGGGGATTCCTATACTGCGAACCTTGAGTAGGTAGGGGCGTAGTCACCGTGGACATGGTTTGCACCGCTTGTATGGTTTCTTGGGTGTTGTTGCTCTCCTTGAGAGTGGACACATCAAAATCTTGAGGTAACTTGGCACCTTGCTTTGCAAGCAAGCGAAAGAAATGATCCTGGTTCTCACTAAGGATTTTATCAAAGGCAGCTATAGCTCTAGGATCTTGTATAAATTCATCAAGATCTTGCCCATCTTCTTGAGAGGATTGACCTATTTCAAAGTGTCGCTCTTCTTGAGATGGGGTTTGATCTACGATATAACCTTGTGGGACAAAATCCGGAGGCAAGCCTGTGGTATACTGCGGTGCATTTAGCAAAGGGGTTCTATCCTCATGAGGATTACTTGGTTTATCTATGTGCGGCATGTTTGGAGAGCTGATTGGTTTTTCCGCGGGTGTATTAGGAGTCACCTTGGGAGTAATGTTGAGACGACCTGATTGTGGTGTTCGAGGGGGTGACTTGTGCTTCTTAGGGACAACTTGCCTAGACTTCATAGTTTGCTGTAGCCTAGTGGTGACCATGGGGTATGTTTAGGACACAATGTAATGCTGGGAATCTGTAAGATGCTTTGAAGAAACGGACAAACTCTGATGCACAAAGTACTGGACCAAAGGCGCTATACTGTTTGACCAGAGGCGCAGGACTGTGCTACCAAAAGCGTGCTACTGTGGGCCAGAGGCGACGGGCGATGGACTGAGCTGCCAATAGCAAGTTACTGCTATGCCAAAGGCGAGCTACAGTGACCAAAAGCGAGCTACTGTTATACCAAGGGCGCTGAAGTAGAGTTTTGCCAGAGGCGGGTTACTGCTGACCAAAGGCGATCTACTGTATTACCAAAGGCGAGCTGCTGTAGTACCAGGGGTGCTGAAGTAGTGTCGGATGTTTTTCAAAGGCAAGATTTTTCTATTTCTGATTGGATTGGTTTGGCAAGAGAAAACACAGCAAACAAGTGGTCAAAAAAGGCACAAGGACTGACACAACAGATAGTGTATGTTCAAGGCTCCAAACAAGCCCAATGTTTCCACAGGTCAAATACAGTTGCAATCAATAACAAGCACTTTTTATCCCTAGAGACAAGGTTTCATTGCAGTAGATCAGCTCACAGCTTAATACTCCGTCGATAAAAATATCATTCCATAAAGGTGTCAGATATTTAGTATCTTTGCGAGAGACGATAGGTAGGGATATCTCACCCTCCCCTTGGAAAGCTCAAGTAGGTCACAAGAGTTTTATGTCCAAGGGAATACTATCTCTTCTCAAGGGAGCCAATGGTGAGTATCTTAAGGGTTTAAATCGATTTCCCTTGCACTGATGATTACCGCAATGTTCGGAGGTAGGTCGGGTAGTCTCTATCTAAATTGGTTCTTAGTGACTTTGAGGGACCAACGCCTTACGAGCAATGCGACAAGCTACTAAAAGCTTTAACCAATCCTACTAAGAGTTTCAAACACTTCGCTCAATGTGAAAATTGTTTCCACAAAGGGCTAGTACACCTCTTTTCAGTTTGGCATCACAAGGTAAGGCTGACGTCGGTTAGGACTTAGCTTTCGCCTTATCCCTTTTATAGAGCGGTTCAAAGGAAAACTCCGCTTAGGGTCGTCCCTTTTGGATGAAACGCAATCCAAAAGCAGGCCCTTCTAAAGGAAGTACAAAAAATGTAAAATCAAGCACGTCACACAAAGGTTCAATTGTCCCGTTATAAGAAAAATAAGGTGCAACTAAGCTATGCACACACACGATTGTAGTTGTAAATTGTCCCTTATGAAATGAAGTGTTTGGCATTCATGTCCATTGTCCTTTAGAAAATTGAGGTGTTTGTTCATACATGTCCATTGTCCCTTAAGAAAAGCAGTATGTTCCTAAGACTTAGATTGCAAGAAAAGATTTGTTCAATTATCCTTTTAAGCATGCAATGTGTTTCTAAGACTTAGTGAGATAGATCAAGAGGTCTTCAATGCTCATCCTGCATGAACATGTTAAAAACACCTATTTGCTCTGTATGAGTAATAAGAAGCTGCAACAAGTGATATTAGGTCCACACAAACTCAAAAGTTAGCAAGTGCTTGAAGTTAGAGATTGAGAATAGGCCAATGAGTGGTCTTAAAAAATAAATCTCAGAAAATCTTTGAAAAAATATTACCACTGTGTAGAGGACAGAAAAAAAACCAACTTTCAAAAAAAACATCACCTGAATCCGAGTCCGTTTGTGAAAGTTATGAAGCTTGAAAAGTCAAAAAACTGTGACGAGACAAAGACAGCAGTGAGAAAATCAATTTTCTGAAAAATCAGAGAATCTTGAGAAAAAACCAATTTCACCACGATGTAGATCACGAAATTCTAGCCTATTTCAAAAAAAAAAGCACTGAAATACGTGTCCGTATGACCAAGATAATGAGGTTTGAAAATCGCCTATTCATTTAAAAAGCTCATTGAAGAGGGGTCTGTCTTAGCCCCCTGTGACTGGCTCCTGGTCACTGATGTGACCTGCTGCTGGGCTGAAGGTGCTTTATTTTTTTTCAAAAAATAAAAAGAAAAAAGAAAAAAGATTCTCTTTACTTTGTTTTACTTTTTAAAAGAAATAAAAACTAAAAACACTTCATTTTTTATTTGTTTTATTTGCTTTTTCTTTTTGCTTTTTTTTTTTTTTTTTTGAATTTTTTTTTTGAAAAAAGAAATTTTTTTTTTTTTTTTTTTACCGTACCTCATAGTGATTGTATGGCCTCGGGTTGCGTGCCAGAGGTGAAAAAATTTTACCTTCACCGAAATAGGTCAAATTTTATATTTTTCTTCGTCCCTCGACCCTTCCGAACACAACTGTGACCTCCATTTTTGCCCAGCAAGCTTCCTTTAAATTTTTTTTTTTTTTTCGAATCTCTCCAAAAAAAGAGTTAAAAAACCTGTGAAATCAAACTAAAAATTCCACAAATTTGATATTAAATCAGGACCAATGGGTCCCACCGGGCGTGCCAGAATGTGTATATGGAAAATCGATCTATTCTAAACTAAATAAAAACCAAAAATCCAATAACATAAAGAAAACGAATTTAAATAAAAGCCATGACAAATAATCAATGCAATAAAGACTTTTACCGAAATTTGTGTTGTTTCCTTTGGATCGAATGTAGAATTGCTCAATGCAATTGCAAAGCCATAGCTGCAACAAGCAAGTGTAGTGCTCAAGAGATCAATGCCAAAAGATCGTAAGGGTTGCGCCAAGATCAATGTTAAAAGATCGTAAAGGTTGCGCCAAGATCAATGTTAAAAGATCGTAAAGTGGCTCAAGAAGATCAATGTCAAAAGATCGTAAGGGTTGCGCCAAGATCAATGTTAAAAGATCGTAAAGTGGCTCAAGAAGATCAATGTCAAAAGATCGTAAGGGTTGCGCCAAGATCAATGTTAAAAGATCGTAAAGTGGCTCAAGAAGATCAATGTCAAAAGATCGTAAGGGTTGCGCCAAGATCAATGTTAAAAGATCGTAAAGTGGCTCAATCAACGCGTAGTGTATGCTCGAAGCTCTGTTAAGTGTGCCTGAAAATACAATCGAAGAGAGAGAGGCTAAATGAAGGAGATGAGGGGGGTTTATATAGGTTTCATCAAAGATCGATCAACGGTCTAGATAATTCAGAAGAATCAACGGAGGAGATAAGTTGAGGAATGTGCAACGAATGAGAAGAAGACATGTGTCTTGCTTTCTTTTGCATGAGAGGAGTTATCAAGAATAGAAGAATGAGTTAACTGAAGAGATAAATCAATTAAAAGAATAAAGCAATCAGTTAAGTGATTTAAAACAAGAAGAAGGGATTTGCATGAGAAAAGAAGATATTTTGCTTTATTAAATATAGAAATATTTAATTGATGAGCAAGAAAGCTTGAGTTATTTTAGAGATAACTCAAATTAGAAGAAAAAGCAATTTAAATAAATAATTGATTTATTTAAATTTAGAGAAGATATTTTGGAAGAAGTAATTAAATAATTGGAATTATTTAATTTAGAAGATTTGAAAGCAAATTAAATAAATAAATTTATTTAATTGTTGTGCATGATTTTGGAAGAATAAAGATTATAAATAAAATATTTGATTTTATTTATTTTTAGAGGATTGAGATAATTTAAATAAATTTGATTTGATTTATTTAAATTTAGAAGAACAATTGATTTAATTAAATAATGTAAATTATTTAATTGTAGATAAGAGGGAATTTGTTGATGAATTAATTAAATAATTAATTTAATTAATGTGGAATTGAAATTTAGAAAAAGAATAATGATTTAATTAAATAATTAAAATTATTTAATAATAGAAGAATAACAGAGGAATTTAATTTAATTAATTAAATAACGAGAATTTATTTAATTAATGTCGCAATTTTGTGATTTAGAAGAATTTGGTGAAATTAATTAAATAATTAGATTATTTAATTAACGTGTGAAATGCAGGTGATTAGACAGATGATGAAATGCAAGTGATGCAGCGACTTGGTCATTTTAGGGTGTCTACACCTCCATCATCCTACAAGTGTCAAAAACATGTGACCATAGACCTTCCACCATCCAATTTACCTCCATTACTTCTAACTCCTATTTTCCCTCCATCAACTTTACCTCCACTCCTTCCAACTCCTACTATCCCTCCATCCACTTTGCCTCCACTTCTACCAATGCATAATTATCCACTTATCCATAGGTCCCCTAAAAATCCTAATCATGACAACAAATGCATACATTGTCTAAACATGAAGCTTCCACACATTCTACCATGTCCATGGGATTCAAAAGCAAAAATTTGGATGCCTCAATTCATAAAGCTAAAAGTCTTAAGGGTCCTAATGCCTTAGGGTACAAATACCAAGAATCAATGAAAAATCCATCTAAAAGGTTATCCAAGCCCATACCTCCAAAACAAAAATCAAAAACTAAAATGGTTTGGGTCCCTAAGCAAAAAGAAAGAAATTCAAATGAAGCATCCACATCTTAAATATCCCAACCATCCCCTTTCATCCAAAATTCCCATTCCATCCAAAAATTCCAAATATACCACAAGCAAAACAAAAATCATAAAAATACTAATTCTATGTGGGTCCCTAAACTTCTACATCACCCATCTCCTAGGCAAAGATCTCCATTGCTTCCTACACCTCCACCACATCAAAAGATTCAATGTTTATCATGGTGTATGCAACCGTTGGTCATGGTTCCATTCCATTCCGCAACATTCCCACATACCTCCATCACCCCATCATTCAACCATTATCCCACATATCTTTCTCATCATCTTCCTATGGTCCATGATTTTGCATAAGTCCTCCTTAATCCAAATCATAATCCACTATTCTTCCTTCCATAATCCACTAGCATTCCCTTCATAATTTACTATCTACCTAATCCATCTCCCTCTCATGCAATCCCCTACCAACTTCTATGAGCATGATGAGACTTGACATAATCCATGTGATGACATCTATCTCTAATGGGACTATCACCCTTCATGGAATTAGATGTTTGAGTCCCTCCTATCCATATCTCCCTATCCCATCCAAATATTCTAAAAAAAAGAAAAAAAATTAAAATAGTAAAGAGAAATCCCTTCATCCAATGGTGAAAACCACCCTTGGTGGCACCTTGGATAAGTACCATGATGAAAACCTGGCAAACAGGCATCATGAGTAGGTTGATCTTCTATGTCACTTACACTTGGGGGCACGTTGTCTCATCCAAACTATCTATCCCATCATACCATTGTTGAAATGTACAGGACAACTGAGAAGGGGGGGGTGAATCAGTTGTCACAAAACTTTAATCACTTATGAATATCAACATATTAAATTCTTAATCACTGTTATTAAGATTAACTATGAAATCATGAAACAAGAAGCTCAACACAATAACACATGAGACACCACAATTTTTACTTGGAAAACCCTATAAGGGAAAAACCATGGTGGGTGTTAGCCCACAGTAATAAATAAGTTATAGCAATACCAAAAATTAGAGGCTCATTGCCCAAAATGTTCACTGCAAATGTTAGGGCTCACTACCAAGATCAACTCACTGCCAAGGGGTGGTTCACTACCAAGGATTGGTAAACTAATTTTATAGCATCTACTTCATGCCTAGGTTTGATTCCATTGAAGCACAATATGACACCTCTTCTCTACTCTTCTTACACCTTCACACTTATCATTTCATTTTTTGCACAAGGACATCTTTTTCCCAACTTCATTACATGCTTTTATACAATTCATCAACCTTGGAATGTACATCAAGGTCGGCATTACTTTCATCAATTGTTGGAACAATCTCCAAGGTCGGCATTACAAACATACATAGAAATAGGTCTAGACCTAAATAAGATTATCTAAGGAAAAGATTATACAAATCATGTTATGCATTAGATGGGACTCAAATGCAATCTTCCATGCCACAACACGCTTCCACAACCTTCAATGCATCTCTACAAGTAGTAAAAACAACAAGGTTGGCCAAGACTGGTGTTATCACTAAGTCGTCTAAGAGCAGTCTTCATCTATGATCCATAATTCTCTTTGCAAACCACTTCAAAGGTAGGAACACGATCAAGAGACATCTACAACCACATTGTAATCACCAGGAACATCCGCACAATCTCTAACCACTCTGTCAAGAAGATTCTTCAAATCAGAGCACAAAAACAACACTATCAGCTACTATCATAAGGAAAAGATTGCTTCCAGACCACCAAATCATGAACCATTGGAGTTGAAGGCACTTATCATCATTATAAACTTGATTCTCGAACCATAGACTTAAATACTTAAATGCGGAGGAATGCAAAGCACAATACATTCTCTCTTGTTGCAAATATGTGCCTAATCAGTGTTGTCATTGATGTCAACATATCCTTGTTGTCATTGGTGTCAACTGTATCCAATTCTAGAAGATTTGTATGTTGAGGATATTGAGAAAATTAGCCTCTCTGGAAGAAACAAGTGAGTTACATATCTCTATAAGAGACAGTGAAGACAGTATAGTACATTTCTCAACATTCCTAGTGAGATGAAGATTAGAGTTTATGGATTAAAGGGTTTGTAGAGGATTGTCTGAAGGTGCTCTAGTTATGATTTGAGAGGTCTGCATGAAGTATTGATGAAGTTATGGCCATCTGAGTAGAACTGGGTTTTTGTAGTGTTCAGAGGTGATAGAGTGACAGGAGTATGGTCTGGATTGATCTGCATTGAAATATTATGATCTGCGGATCTAGAGGTGTGTTTAGGATATTAGTGTGTATCCTCAACTCAAGTGGTTCATGGTTTGGAGGTCTGCAAGAAATCTTTCTAGTGTGATAGTCATGACAGTGAGAGTTCTTAAGTTCCCAGATGAAGATGAAAGTGTTTCTGGTGAAGTGAGGTGTTGTGGTTGTTCCTGTTGATTTCATTGTGCTTGTGGTAGTCTCTAGATTGTGTGCCTACTGTGTTGGTGGTCCGCATTAAGGATTGAGCTCGTAATTGAAGATTTATCCTTGGGTGCTGTTGTTCTTTCCAGTCTTCGCCAACCAGATGCTTTGTGCATATTGTGGATGATCTAAGAGAGATTCTATGAAGTGTGGCATGTTGTTTGAGGAAGATTTGGATCCCAGTTATGTTTGGCCAACAGTATAGTGATTTGCATTATGTCAGATGTTTGTAGTGCTGACCTTGATGAAGCATATAAATATGTGTGGTTGAGTTGTGGAAATGCATCCTTGTGTGAAAATGATAAGATCTTAAGAAAGAAAGAAGAGTAGAGCAGAGAAGAGGAAGAGCAGTAAAGAATGAGGAGATAGCAAAAAAGTGTTTGGGGGAAGAGTAGAAGTCTTGTGCGCATCAATGGAACTGATCTTGGCATGAAGAAGATGCTATTTTCAGTTCAATCTTTCTGTGATAAACTTATAAATATTTCTGTGGGAAGTGAGCCTCTTTTGAGAAGTGAGATTTGGGTAGTGTGCCTGAAGGTAAGTGCCTTCCCATTTTTCTATTCTTCTAACAGAGAATAAATCTTGTGGGTTAACCCCCACCATGGTTTTTCCCTTAATTGGGTTTGCACGTAAAAATCCTAGTGTTATGTGTGTTGATTTTGTTTCTACTCATGTATTGTTGATTCATGCTTTCATGGTTATATCATTCATCTGTTAATAAGTGGTAAGGAATTTTAAGTTGTAGCAAAGGATAAAAGTTTTGTGACAACTGATTCACCCACCTCTCAGTTGTCTGCCCTAATTCCAACAATTGGTATCAGAGTCGGTTCCTCTGAAAGAAGCTTGCCCGCTTGAGGAGATCCAGGATGTCAAGTTACAAAAAGGATAGTCTGAGATTTGATGGAACAAATTACTCTCTTTGGAAGAGTCACATGGAGTGCCACTTGCAATGCATGAGTGATGCTTACTAGTTAATAACAAAGGATGAGTATAAGCCTCCAGACAAAGGGCCCTCAACTCCAGATCAACTCAAAGATGTTGAAAACAATATTTGAGATAAAGAAGCTTTGTTGAGTGCTCTGACTGATACATAAATGACAAATGTCCTAGAATTGAAAACTACTCATGAAATCTAGAAGAAGTTGGAAAATCTGTATGAAGGTGATGAATATGTCAAATGTGCTAAGTTGCAAAGCTTGAAGGGTAGATACAAAAATTTGAGGATGAGTGAAGATGAAAACATCACTTCCTACATACAGAAAGTGAATGAACTTGTGTGCAGTATCAGGTGTGCTGGTGGAACACTGGAAGAATCAGAGATTGTTGGCAAAGTGCTTAGATCCTTACCTGCTTCATACAAGTAGAGTTTCTACTATTGAGGAAATCAGGACTGTGACAACTGTTACAAGGAATTAGTTGGTTGGCAGACTCTCAACATTTGAAATGAGTGAGTTTGGTGATTCTCTTCCTAAATCTGAATTTACATTTAAGGCCAGTGTTTATGGAAAGTAAAGATTTGATCCAGGTGAAAGCCCTTCAAGAAGACTAACCAGATTTGAGAAGGCAAGGAAGGGACTTGAAGAAGATGAATCAAAGTTTGAAGAACTTGAAGCCCTATTTGCCAAAAGATTACCAAGAGGATCTAGTAAGAATGAAGGAAAATTGCCCTTCGAATGTTTTACTTGCAATAAGATTGGTCATTTTTCTTCAAGATGTTTGGAGAGGGGTTCAAAGCCCAACCCTAATAGACCTAGGGTTCAAAATAAATGCTACCATGTCCAAGAAGATGCTGAAGAAGGAGTCACTGATGATGAATCTGATAAGAGAAGTACCTCAAGAAATGAATGGGTGTTCATTGCCATCAAAGAAGAAGATCCAGTGCCTATTGAATCTGCTAGCTGTGTGAATGTGGAAAGAGCCTTGGCTGCTCAAGTTGAAGAAAAGGATGAATGGGTAATTGACAGTGGATGGTCTCATCATATGATAGGTGATAAGAGTAAGTTTGTAAGTATGGAAAGGTATGAAGGTGGAATTGTGAAGTTTAGAGACAATTCAGCTGGTAGAATCCTGTTGCAAATATGTGCCTAAGTGGTGTTGTCATTGATGTCAACATATCCTTGTTGCCATTAGTGTCAACTGTATCCTATTTTTCTACCTATATAGAAGACTAGATTGTTGAGGATATTGAGAAAATTAATGTATGTGGACCATATTGTTGAGTAGAGGATTGTTTGAAGAAGCTCCAGTTAAGTTTTGAAGGGTTCGCATGAAGATTTGAAGAAGCTATGGCCATCTGAGTTGAACCCATATTGTAGTGTTTAGAAGAGACAGAGTGACAGGAAAGAGGTTCAGATTGTTCTAGATATGTCAAATGATGATATGTGGATCTAGAGGCATGTTTGGGAAGTCAGTGTGTATCATCCATTCATGTACTTCGTGGTTTGGAGGTCTGTAAGCAATCTTTCTAATGTGATAGTCATGGAAGATAGTGTTCTTGAGGTTCCGGAGGAAGATGCAAGTGATTCTGATGATTTAGAGGAGTGTGGATGTTTTTGTTGAATTTAATGTGCTTGTGGAGGTCTCTGGATTGTGTGACTGCTATGTTGGAGGTTCGCATTGAAGTTTGAGCTTGTCAAAGAAGATTTCCTTCTTGGTGTTGATGTTCTTTCCAGTCTTGGCCGACTGGATGATTCAAGCGTGTTACGGATGATCTAAGAGAAATTCTATGAAGCGTGGCATGTTGATCAAGGAAGATTTGGGTCCCAGTTATGTTTGGTTGATAGCTTAGTGATTCGCATTAAGTCAGATGTTTGTAGTGCTGACCTTGATGTTCATTCCAAGGTTGATGAAGCCTATAAATACTTGTTGACGAGTTGTGGAAAATTATCCTTGTACAAAAATAATAAAATCCAAAGAAAGGATCTAAAGTAGAGCAGAGTAGAGGAGAAGTAGAAGAACAAGAGATGTTTAGATGAAGAGATAGAGAAGAAGTATTTGGAGCAGAGAAGAAGTTTTGTGAGCATTCAATGAAATTGAACCATGCATGAAGTAGATGCTATTTATCAGTTAATTCTTGCTGTATTAAAATTCCATAGGTAGTGAGCCTCTCTTAAGTAGTAAGCCCGAAGGCATGTGCCTTCTCTTTTTTCTAAGTACTTTTAACAGGGTACGAATCGTATGGGTTAACCCCCACCATGGTTTTCCCTTAACCGGGTTTCCATGTAAAAAAATTCTGGTGTTATGTGTGCTCAATTTATTTCTACTCTTGTATTTTTAATTCATGCTTTAATGTTTATCTAATTGAAAGTTGTTAAAGAAGATTAAAAGCAGAAAAGATTAATATTTGTGGGACAACTGATTCACCCCCCTCTCAATTGTCCAAACTAATTGCAACAATTAGTATCAGAGCCAGATCCTCTAAAAGAAGCTTGACCACTTGAGGAGATCCAGGATGTTGGCCTACAAGAAGGATAGTCTGAGATTTGATGGAACAAATTACTCTATTTGGAGGAGTCACATGGAGTTCCATTTGTAATGCATGGGTGATGCTTATTAGGTGATAACCAATGATGAGTATAAACCTTTGGAGAAAGGTCCTTCAACTCTAGATCAAATTAAAGATGCTGAAAATAACCTTCGAGCTAAAGAAGCCCTGTTGAGTGCCCTGACTGATTTAGAAATGTCAAATGCCTTTGGACTAGAAACTGCTCATGAAATCTAGAAGAAGTTGGAGAATCTTTATGAAGGTGATGAATATGTCAAATGTGCCAAGCGACAAAGTCTGAGAGGAAAATTTGAAAATCTGAGGATGAGTGAAGATGAAAACATCACAATCTACATGCAAAAGATAAATGAAATTGTGTGTGGTATTAGGTGTGTTGATGGAACTTTGGAAGAATCAAAAATTGTGGAAAAAGTGCTTAGATCTTTACCTGATTCATAAAACACAAGGTTGCTGCTATAGAAGAGATCAGGATTGTCTCAAAAGTTACAAGAGATCAGTTGGTTGGCAAAATTTCAGCTTTTGAATTAAGTGAGTTTGGTGATTCTCTACCTAAGTCTGAATATGCTTTTAAGGCCAGTGTATATGGAAAACAAAGATATGATCCAGGTGAAAGCTCTTCTACAAGATCAAATAGATTTGCTAAGGCAAGGAAGGATCTTGAAGATGATGAAATTGAGTCTACAGAACTGGAAGCTCTTATTGCCAAAAGAATGCCAAGAGGGTTTGGTAAGTCTGAAGGAAAGTTGGCATTCAAATGTTTTGCTTGTAATAAGATTGGTCATTTTACCTCAAGATGTTCAGAGAAATTTTCAAAGCCAAACCATAACAGATATAAAGGTCAGAAGAATTGTTACTATGTCCAAAAAGCTAGAGAAGGAGTCATAGATGATGAATCTGATCATGGAGGTGCCACTGAAGATGATTGGGTATTCATTGCTATCAAAGAAGAAGATCCAGTGTCTACTAAATTTGCTAGTTGTGCAAATGTGGAAAGTTCCTTGGTTGCTCAAGTTGTTGAAAAGGATGAAAGGGTGATTGATAGTGGATGTTCTCATCATATGATTGGTGATAAAAGTAAGTTTATAAACTTTGAAAAGTATGAAGGTGGAATTGTGAAATTTGGAGACAACTCAACTGGTAGAATCCACAGCAGAGGAGCCATCTCTTTTGATGGTAAGAATAACACAAATGATGTTCTATATGTGAAAGGGCTGAAGCATAATCTTCTTAGTGTTGGACAGTTGGTTGACAAGGGTTATGATCTTTGATTCAAGGATGACAAATGCAGAATCTTGGAAAGCTCTAGAACTAAAATTGCATCTGGTACACAAACTAGAGGTAACATCTTTCAATTAAGTAGTTTTGGTAAAAGTTGTTTGATTTCACAGATAGATCAGAGTTGGTTGTGGCATAGGAGAATGTGTCATGTGAATTTTGATAACATTGTCAAGATAAGTTCTACTCAGGCTGTGAGAGATCTTCCAAGACTTGTGAAACCTGATAGCATGTGTAGAGAATGTCAATTGGGTAAACAGAACAAAACATCATTCAAAAGTAAAGAACAATTTTCAAGTGGGTGATTGGAACTTGTGCATACTGATCTATGTGGTCCTGCTAGAATTAGGAGTGTGCAAGGAGACATATATTTTATGTTACTAATTGATGATTACTCCCAAATGATGTGGGTAACTTTCTTAAAAGAAAAATCAAAAGCTCTTGACAAATTCAAAGTGTTCAAAGTTATGGTGGAAAATGAGATTGGTATAAAGATAAAGTGTTTGAGATCCGACAGAGGTGGAGAGTTTACCTCTGGTGAGTTTGATACATTTTGTGAAAAGCATGGAATAAAAAGAAAGTTATCTTCTCTAGGACTCCTCAACAAAATGGAGTTGTGGAAAGAAAGAACCAGACCATTCAAGAAGCTGCTAGGACCATGATGATGGAAACAAATGTTCCACAAGTTTATTGGAGAGAACCTGTGAGTACTACTATCTACACTCTTAATCAAGTGTAGATCAAAGAAAATTCTGGTAAGACTCTTTATGAACTCTAGTTTGGTCATCCTCCTAGTGTGAGATATTTCAGAGTTTTCAAGGTAGTAAATGCTATATCAAAAGAGATGAGGATCTAGGCAAGTTTGAAGCAAGAAGTGATGAAGGAATTTTTCTGGGTTACTCCACTCAAAGTAAAGCATACCAGTGCTTTAACAAGAGGTTGAAAAAGATTGTTGAAAGTGCTAATGTCAGAATTGATGAGAGCAAAGAAGGACATTCTAGGTCTTGCGGATATGATTCAGATGATCAAGATGAAAATCCAAGTCAAGAAAAGCAAGTGTAAACTTAGATTTAGATCTAGATTGATCCAAAAAATCTAGTAATTCAAGAGGATAGTGCAGAAGTTTAGGAACAAGATCAAGAAACAGAAGTTCAAGCAAATCCCAAAACTCCTAGGTATGTAAGGATGAATCATCTTGAAGATCAAATCATAGGAGATAGAAAAAAAGGTGTTCAAACTAGGAGAAGAATTGTCAAAGATCAAGAAGAGATTTGTCTGATTTCAAAGATTAAACCAAAAATAGTAAATGAAGCCTGCAAAGATGAAAACTAGGTAAAGGCATTGGAAGAAAAATTAATGCAAATTGAAAATAATCACACTTGGGATCTTGTTTCTAGACCTGAGGACAAAAATGTGATTGGAATTAAATGGGTCTTCCGGAATAAACTAAATGAAGATGGTGAAGTTGTAAGAAATAAAGCAAGGTTGGTATGCAAAGGATATTCTCAAGTGGAAGGAATCGATTTTGAAGAAACTTTTGCTCCGGTTGCAAGAATAGATGTAGTTAGATTGTTTCTTGCTTTTTCTGCTTATAAAGATTTCAAAGTCTATCATATGGATGTCAAGTCAGCATTTTTAAATGGAGAGTTAGAAGAAGAAATCTACATTGAGCAACCGGAAGGATTTTAGTTGTCTGATCAAAGAGACATGGTCTGTAGATTAAGGAAAGCATTATATGTACTCAAACAAGCCCCAAAGACTGGTATGCAAGATTAGATAAGTATTTGCTAAAGCTAGGTTATAGAAAAGGCACTACTGACAGTAATCTCTACTTCAAGATTGATCATGAGAATATTTTGACTGTTGAGGTATTTGTTGTTGATATCTTTTTTGGTGGAAATGAGAGTATGTGCAAAACATTTTCTAATCAGATGAAAAGTGAATTTGAGATGTCCATGTTTGGTGAAATGAACTTCTTCTTAGGTCTACAAATAACTCAGTCAGATAAAGGTATATTTATATCTCAGTCTAAGTATGTGAAAGAATTGTTGAAGAAGTTTGGAATGGAAGATTCAAAGCCAGTAGGTACTCCTATGGTAATTGGATGTAAGTTGAGTAAAGATGATGACTCCCCTAAGGAAAATTAGAAAAGGTATAGATTAATGATTGGAGGACTGCTTTATTTGACTCAGACCAGACCTGATATCATGAATGCAGTTGGGCTTGTCGCTAGATTCCAAGCTAATCCTAAAGAATCCCATGTTGTAGCAGTAAAGAGAATTTTTAGATATCTCAAAGGGACAATTGATTATGGATTATGGTATCCAAAGGATAATGACTTCACTCTACATGTGTATACAGATGCTGATTGGGTAGGAGATGTGGATGATAGAAAAAACACTAGTGGTGGTGCATTCTTCTTGGGAAGTAGATTGGTTTCTTGGCTGAGCAAAAAGTAGGAGGCAATTTCCCTATCTATAGCAGAGGTAGAATATATAGCAGCATCAAACAATTGTACTCAAGTTCTGTGGATGAAGCAAATGTTGAAGGACATCAGAATTGTGTTCTAGAAGCCTATCACAATCTTCTGTGATAATTCAAGTGCAATAAGTATCTCAAAGAATCTTTTGTTGCATTCAAAGACAAAGCATATATCCATCAAGTTTCATTTCTTGAGAGAGAAGGTAAATGAGAATGAAGTCAAGTTGGAGTTTGTGTCTTCAAAGGATCAGATTGCAGATATTTTCACTAAGCCTCTTCCAAAGGATACTTTTGAGTACCTCAGAGAAAAGTTAGGGGTTATTACCCCTCCTGATTAGAACTAAGATGCACTAAAGTAGATCAGTCTGGTGGAATTCACAGTCATATCTTGTGATCCAGATTGATGTTAAGGAGATACTACTCAGCGGGAGTAGTCAGTATAAAAATTTTGGGATCAGTTTGAAATAAAAAGGGAGAAAAGATTGCAAATATGTGCCCTTTGCCATTGGTGTCAAAGGGGGAGAGAAGTTCATGTGAAAAACTAGTTGCTGATGAAAGGGGGAGCAGTGAAGAAAGTGATTATAGAAGTTATAAGAGAAAGGGGGAGAAGGTCATGTCTTGATGGTCAAATCAAATTTTCACATCATATGTTTCCATCAATGACAAAGGGGGAGATTGTTGCAAATATGTGCCTAAGTGGTGTTGTCATTGATGTCAACATATCCTTGTTGCCATTAGTGTTAACTATATCCTATTTTGCTACATGTATAGAAGACTAGATTGTTGAGGATATTGAGAAAATTAATGTATGTGGACCATATGGCTGAGTAGATGATTGTCTGAAGAAGCTCAATTTAAGTTTTGAAGGGTTCACATGAAGATTTGAAGAAGCTATGACTATTTGAGTTGAACCTATTTTGCAGTGTTCAGAAGAGACAAAGTGATAGGAAAGAGATTCGGATTGTTCTGGATATGTCAAATGATGATCTGTGGATCTAGAGGCATGTTTGGGAAGTTAGTGTGTATCATCCATTAAAGTGGTTCATGGTTTGGAGGTTTGCAAGCAATCTTTCTAATGTGACAGTCATGAAAGATAGTGTTCTTAGGGTTATGGAGGAAGATGCAAGTGATTCTGATGATTTGGAGGTGTGCGGATGTTTTTGTTGAATTCAATGTGCTTGTTGAGGTCTCTAGATCGTGTGACTGCTATGTTGGAGGTCTGCATTGAAATTTGAGCTTGTCAAAGAAGATTTCCTTCTTGGTGTTGTTGTTCTTTCCAGTCTCAGCTGACCAGATGATTCAAGCATGTTGCAGATGATCTAAGAGCAATTCTATGAAGCATGGCGTGTTGATCAAGGAATATTTGAGTCCCAATTATGTTTGGCTGACATCTTAGTGATTTGCATTAAGTTAGATGTTTATAGTGTCAACCTTGATGTTCATTCCAAGGTTGATGAAGTGTATAAATACTTGTTGATGAGTTGTGGAAAATTATCCTTGTCCGAAAATAATAAAATCTAAAGAAAGGATCAAAGGCATGAGAGGAACCTCCTACAACAATATAATGAAAACTGCACGAAATAACAGAAATATATAAATAGTAGAAACACAGAAGGAATTTATTGATCACATGCCACTTTGAGGGGGAAACCTCCTTTGAGAAAGCTCAATACAATAAATTCGTGGATGCCTTCATTGGCCTCAACACGTACTTATAGACTAAGTCTAATCTAGACAACTATTACTTCCCATGAATGTAGGATAATACAACATACTCACGGGATGACTTACAAAGCATATGCGTCCAAATGTAATATACTAAAAAAGTAAAGAGAAGGGTTAAACACGGGTTCCTAACATCCCCTCCCTCTTAGAAAAGCTTTGTCCTCAAAGTGTAAGATGTGGAAATTGTTGCTGAATATGAAGGAGTGGTTCCCATGTAGCAATCTCTGGGTGCATTCCATGCCATTGAATTAATACCTCTGTGATGGATCAGGGGTGAAGATGACAAGTGTGCCTGTCAAGGATTGCCTCCATCTCCAAAGGATGGATCCTTCATTATCTAGTTGTGGTAAAATAGTTTGTTCTTTGTCGTTGGTGCCAATAAATTTCTTTAGATAAGAGACATGAAATACTGGATGAATGTGGGAAGGAGGAAGCTCTAATTTATAAGCAACTGACCCAATCTTCTGAGCCAGCCTATGATGCCCAATCTGATCCTGGGTGCGGAGAACCGTGTTGATTACCTGAACTCATGACCTATTGGTGGAGTATGGAAGGAGTCTTGGTGGTGCCTGACCATAGATTGCTTCATATGGAGTCATGTTAGTTGCAGTGTGGTAGGAGGAATTGTACCACCATTCAATGAGAGGGAGCCACTTTGCCCATTGATGCTGTTGTTCTGAGGTGAAGCAACAAAGATAAGTTTCCAAACATTTGTTGATAATTTCAGTCTAACCAACTATTTGTGGGTGATACCTAGAACTCATCTTCAGTTTGGGCCAGTGTAGTGAAATAGGTCTGTCCAAAAATGACTGATGAAAGTTGCATCACGATCTAAGACAATAGAAGGAGGGATGCCATGAAGATGGAAGATTTGGTCCATGAAAATTTGTGTGACTGAGGAGGCAGTATAGGGATGGATGAGGGCACAAAAATGACTATATTTTGAGAGGTGATCACCCACAACCAAGATCACTATCTTCTCTCCAATTTTAGGGAGCCCCTCAATTAAATCCATAGAAATATCTGTCTAAATCTATGTAGGGATGGGCAAGGGTTCAATCAATCCAAGGAGTATCATTTCACCCTTGTTACATTGGCAGGTATCACATTCAGCCACCATCTGTTGAATTTCCCTTTTCATTCCCTTCCAAAAGAAGTTACACCGTGCCTGCTCATAAGTTTTGAGGAACCCAAAGTGCCCTACCGATGGAGAAACATAGAGTTCATAGAAGACAGCCTGCTGGACAGATTCCAACCAATTTGGAATAGACATAAAAATAGCTGAAAGAGAAGCTTGGTCATCACATGTGTGAGAAAGAGATTCCGCCACAATATTGTCCTTACCCTTCTTGTAAGTGATCTCATAGTCATAACTCATGAGTTTACTGATCCATTTCTGTTGTGCTGGGGATGAGACCCATTGTTCCAGGAAATTTTTTAGACTCTGGTGAGTAGTCCTAATGCAAAAATGATTCCCTAGTAGGTATGGCCACCACTTCTGTACTACATGCAAAATAGCTATCATTCATTGTAGATCCATAGTAGTGGAGACCACAGATGGTTGCATCTGAAAGGAATGAAGCTGAGTGATGACACTATGGGAATTCTTCTTAAGAAACTTTTCCATGCCATGTGAACTTATGATGGCAAGAGACCTCAGTTGTAAGCCCTTCAATGTGTGTTTGTGCCCATTGTTTGAAAACTGCATCCAAAGTTTAGCTAAATCCCATAAGATGGGTCCAAGTGTGCATAACCATTGGGCACCCAAAACCACATCACATCTACCTAAGGGTAAGGCAAACTTGTCGAAGCACAGGTTATAATCTCCAATAGAGATACACATATTGTGACACTTCCCTTTGCAAGGTAATGTGCCCCCATTGGCAATCATGACTTCAAAACTAGAGCAAGGATGAACAAAACAATCAGCTTGTTTGGCTATTCGAGGGTCAATGAAGTTATGAGTGCTACCAAAATCAATGAGTATTATAAGAGGGAGCTTATTGAAGTAACCCTTGACCCACATGGTTTATGGGGTGGTGACTCCTGCTAAGGCATGGAGAGAGATCTCTGGGTGGTCTTCCTGAGAAGTAGGGTCAACAGGCGAGTGCTGAGTTTCAACCTGATCAGCTACTGCATCTTGAGCAACTGCATAAACTTTAGTTTTAGGTGGAGAATCAACATCCAAGAGATAAAGATTTTTCTCAACACATCTATGTCCCTGAGTGAATTTCTCATCACAATTATAACAAAGCTCTTTTTCTCGATGTACCCATATCTCTGCTTCAGTCAAATGCTTGATAGGAGTTGTTCTAGGAGTTGGCATTATTTGAGGTCTTTGGGAATCCATATTTTTGAATGGAACAAAATTAGATTTGGAGCATTGTTGAGGTGTGATCTTGTCCTCTGCCAACTTAGCCAACCCTAAGGCTTCCGTCATTGTTCTTGGATGAAACATTTTAACCTTAGAGTGAATTGCATCCTTCAGACCACTGACAAAACAACTCTTGAAGAATTCATCAGACAATCCCTCTATGTGATTGGCCATTTTTTCAAATTCTGTCTGATATTCTCTCACAGTGCCTATTTGGTGCAGTTTCGTGAGTGCTCCTGTGAAGTCATCAAAAGCACTAGGGCCAAATTGTTGCAAAATGAGTTTGCAAAAATCTGTCCATTTTGGCTCGTCATGAGCCTTGATGTACAAATGAAACTATTGAAGGGCTTCATGTTCCAAATGAAAGGATGCAAGTGGTACTTTGTTGACATCAAAAGTATTATGCATATTGAAATATTGTTCTGCCTGGTATATCCATCCAGTCGGATCATCACCATTGAAGCAAGGAAAATCAAGCTTCGGCCCATGAAAATTGTCAGAAGAAGAAAACCTTGTATCTGTAGAAGACTTTGGTTGTCGTCTATTGTTCATGGCTGAATGTTGCAAATTGAGCCTGAGAATTTTTTCATCCAGATCTTAGAGTTTGGTCTTGAGGGTTGCAAGTTCATCCTCCATGTTTTTTTCTCCTGTGTGGGTGACAACCATAACTAGGATTTTTTTGGGGGGGAATGGGTAGAAAAACACAAATAGAAACTTTTTTAGTAAAGGAAAATTTGGATTTGGGAAAAACTATGAAGGTTAATTGGGGTTTGACTAGGTTTTGAACACTTTCTTAGGGAAAGGGGAGAAGAAAATGGGGATTTCAGAATCAAGGTGAAAGAATGGGAAAATTTGTCCAAGAGGGACAAAGGAGCAGAAATATGAAATGAACACTGTGGAAAAATTTGAAGGCTATTGGGTGAGAATCGAAGAAGTTATGGAAAACCCTAAAAATAGACAAATGTGGGATTTCTGGCTTCGATAAATGGAATTTGGGATAGGGTCCTAAAGGAAGGAAATATGCAGAATGAAATTTCAGGGGTTCCAGTGAATTTTGAGAGGAAACAGAGCTAAAGCAAGGAAGATATGGCAAAAAAATTGAATTTTTATTATTTTTTGGAAACTATCTGCCAACTACTCTAGACAAATGCAATCTGCAATTTGCCGGCTACCAATATATATGGGCCCCAGGTATGTGCGGCTTCCTAAAGGTTCAGGGGATTCACTTGGCTACCAATGCTATCTAACAACTTGTGTATTGGGGTAGTACCCCTCATTCCACGGCTTAGGTAAAACTGATAACCGCTTTGCCACAAATGACATCTCTTGGTTTACCTCACGGATGGGAACTAGTCAATTAGGTAGGGTTTGTTACCCTTTTCACTAGTAGGTCCTCTCAATTGGCCAGCTACTTAGTGGTTCCTATGGTACTCCTCACAATGAGTTTTAGGGCTATGCCTAGGCACTTCCCACAGTTAAGCGCATATGGATTATTCCCTGATCCAAACCTGTAATTGAAATGAACAATAAAGATGCACAAAAAAGAACTACTGCAATAATCATAGTGCTTGGAGGCCAATGTAGAAAAAAAAATCAGCAGAAATTCCACCCAGCGAGCCCAAGAAAGTGCTCTGATACCAGATGAGAGGAACCTCCTGTAACAATATAATAAAAATTGCATGAAATAACAAAAATATATAAATAGCAAAAATATAGAAGGAACTTATTGATTGCAGGCCACTTCAAGGGGGCAACTGATGCAGAGGCATCCACACTAAAACCTTGACATACAACATGTATGTCTATAACCCATCATCATCATCATATTTCTGTTAACACTGTCAGCATCATCATATTTTCTCTTGCCGACTGATATCCTCCTGCAGACAAACCTTCGACCCTTCGCCTGTCAGCAGCATCATCATATCCGGCTATCGGCAGCATCATCACATTCGGCAAGCGCAAACATCCTCCTGATGTTCACTGTTCATCTTACCGCCAACCTCTATTTGCAGCATCATGATGTTCAACATCATGTTCATCAGCAGGATATAAAATATCCGGTTCCCTCCATATATCCTGATGACGACAACCTCATGCACCTTTCCTTCGATGCTTACGTCACCCCGATATCTGACTTTATCGGGTGATATTTCAAAATGTCCTGATGACGATTATCCTGATGACAATGACGTCATATGCAGCTCCTCCAATATCCTGCTATCGGCCAAACATAACATTATCGGCCCGCGATGGTTTTATCAACCCGATCTTCTACCTTATGTCGATACGCTCCTCCTCGACAACACCTTGCGATGATCACCCCAATGCACATTCACCTTATGCAAATGATTGCATCATGCTCACCTCCATCTACTCGGATGACGCCCGAAGTAACTGCAGGATATACACAGAAATATCCTGATGATGCCGTTGTGACGAATTTCCAACCTTAGCGAATTTCGATCCGCCGAACCTCCTGGGGTGACCCGATCTGCTTCCTGGACAACTTTCCAGACTCTAACAACCAGCACGACCTAGCACATGCCCATGCTAGGGTTCTCAACACCTCTCGACTGCGATCCTGCAAACATACATGCAAACAAATAGAAAATGCAACCTAAATCCTAACCTATGGTACACAGCCATTCCACCGATTCGACGAATGAACTGGTGGAATGGATCAGCGAATCCATGTAACCACCAAAACAACAAATAGATTACACAGTGGAATCCAAATAGAAAATTGACACAAACAGGATCTCTTTATTGATTTCAAAAGATGCAAATACAGTACTCTGTCTCACTCTGTAATCTAACTCCTCAATCTGTATCTATATCTCAATCTTGTCTAAGACCAACTGATCCTAATACATAAATAGGATCTGCTTGCGAGTACTACCACTCGATTCCCAGCGGCTGGGAGCTTCCAAGCGGCTGGGAGGATCCAACAGAACTAACAAACTATACAGCTGTCATCAGCTGTCATAACAAACTACCTAAAAATAGAAAAGCACGGTCAACTTGGACCTTATTGCATGCATTGGTCTTATAAGACCTTCTTGGAAACATTAACCAGACCTATAACAAACTAACTGCCTCATGGAGGCCAGCTGTCAGGTAGGTGCTCCTGCACCAGCAACCTCCTTTGAGCAAGCTCAATACAATAAATTTGTGGATGCCTTCATTGGCCTCAACACGTACTTATTTACTAAGTCTAATCTAGACAACTATTACTTCCCATTAATGTGGGATAATACAATATACTCACGGGATGACTTTCAAAGCATATGTGTCCAAATGTAATATACTAACAAAGTAAAGAGAAGGATTAAACACAGGTTCCTAACAAGGTAGAGCAAAGCAGAGGAGAAGCAAAAGAATAAGAGATGTTTAGATGAAGAGCTAGAGAAGAAGTATTTGGAGCAGAGTAGAAGTTTGTGACCATTCAATGAAACTAAACCAGGTATGATGTAGATGCTATTTATTAGTTAATTCTTCCTGTATTAAAATTTTGTAGGCAATGAGCCTCTCTTGAATAGTGAGCTCTGGGCAGTGAGCTTGAAGGCATGTGCCTTCTCTTTTTTTCTAAGTACTTTTAACAAGGTACGAATCTTGTGGGTTAGCCCCCACCATGGTTTTCCCTTAACTAGGTTTCCACGTAAAACATTCTGGTGTTATGTGGGCTTAATTTATTTCTTCTTTTGTATTTTTGATTCATTCTTTAATGTTTATCTGCTTGAAAGTTGTTAAAGAAGATTAAAAGCAGAAAAGATTAATATTTGTGAGATAACTAATTCACCCCCCTCTCAGTTGTTCGGACTAATTCTAACAAATCCATGGCAGAGGATCCATCTCTCTTAATGGTAAGAATAACACTAATGATGTTTTGTATGTAGAAGGGTTGAAGCACAATCTTCTTAGTGTTGGACAGTTGGTTGACAAGGGATATGATCTCCGATTCAAGGATGGAAAATGCAGAATTCTGGAAAGCTCCAGAATTGAGATTGCATCTGGTACACAGACTAGAGGTAACATCTTTCATTTAAGTGGTAATAGTAAAAGTTGTTTTATTTCTTGATTTGATTAGAGTTGGCTATGGCATAGGAGAATGTGTCATGTAAACTTTGACAACATTGTCAAGATAAGTACTACTTAGGCTGTGAGAGATCTTCCAAATCTTGTAAAACTTGCTAATAGCATGTGTAAGGAATGTCAGTTGGGCAAACATAGCAGAACTACTTTCAAGAATAAAGAACAATGTTCAAGTGGATTTTTAGAACTTGTATACGCCTAAAAATGGCACGATTGAGTCTAAATAAATATTCTTAATATTTATTCCCTTCTAATTCTTCTATCAATAAATAAATAAACAAATTTATTTATTTGATTCACATTCCTCTTAATTAATTAAATATCGAAATATTTAATTATTTCTTCTAAAGTCTAAATTAAATAAAATCAATTTATTTAATTAAATTCCCTAAATTCTTCTAATGTCTCACATAATTAAATAATCCTACATTATTTAATTAATTATAAATTCCTCTATCCTAAAATCCACCTCACCTTTCCACCTCACCATGTTGCACATGTAATTAAATATTTTAAATATTTAATTAGCTAATATTCCCTCACCCACATGTCCTATTTCCTCTCTAAATCAAAATTAGTTAACTCATCAATCAAAATTGTTAAGTAATCAATCAATTTTGTCAGCTCCTCAATCTACCTAGTTAACTAATCAATCAATTCAGTTAACTCCCCAATCAATTCACTTAACTGATTGGTCTATTTTGTTAACTACCCTATTACATGATGGAAGTGAGACACTTGTCCTCTCCCTATTCGTTGCACATTCCTCAACCATTCTCAACCATTGATCTACTCATTTCGTCTCAATCGTCGATCTTCATTCTTCCAACTCTATAAATGGAACCTTATTCTTCCATTCTATTGATCCAGGCTATTTGTATTGTTACTCTGCAGGAATTTACCAGCGCGCCTTTGGCACCCCCATTTATATTCATTAGCTTTAGATCACACATTTGCTTTGAATCTCATCTTCATTGCACGTTTATCACCACAACCATTTACTATCGACATCCTTGAGCACAGCAAAGGAGTGCACTCTCTACGGGCCCTACTTCATACAAGCACAGACGGTTTTAATAGGCAAACAATAGAAGCTTTGATCTAAGGAAGGTATGCATTGTTTTATTCATTGCTTTATTTCATTTAATCTTCTTAGTTTCACTATTCTATTGAGTTATGGGTATTTTATGTTGTTTATTGTATATTCATTGTTTAACCAAATTTCCCTTAACATTTTTCATGCCCCACGGTGGGGCGCAAAAAATGTTAAGGGAAATTTGGTTAAACAATGAATATGCAATAAACAACATCAAATACCCATAACTCAATAGAATAGTAAAACTAAGAAAATTAAATGAAATGAAGCAATGCAAACCTTCCTTAGATCGAAGCTTCTATTGTTTGCCTATTAAAACCGTCCTTGCTTGTATGAAGTAGGGCCCTCAGAGAGTGCACTCCTTTGCTGTGTTCAAGGATGTCAATAGTAAATGACTATGGTGATAAACGTGCAATGAAGATGAGCTTCAAAGCAAATGTGTGATCTCAAGCTAATGAATAGAAATGGGGGTTCCAAAGGCGCACTGGTAAATTCCTGCAGAGTAACAATACAAATAGCCTGGATCAAGAGAATGGAAGAATAAGGTTCCATTTATAGAGTTGGAAGAATGAAGATCGACGATTGAGATGAAATGAGCAGATCAATGGTTGAGAATGGTTGAGGAATGTGCAACGAATAGGGAGAGGACAAGTGTCTCACTTCCATCATGTAACAGGGTAGTTAACAAAATTGATTGAAGAGCTAACAAAATAGACCAATCAGTTAAGTGAATTGATTGGGGAGTTAACTGAATTGATTGATCAGTTAACTGGGTAGATTGAGGAGCTGACAGAATTGATTGATTAGTTAACAATTTTGATTGATGAGTTAACTAATTTTGATTTAGAGAAGAAATAGGACATGTGGGTGAGGGAATATTAGCTAATTAAATATTTGAAATATTTAATTACATGTGCAACATGGTGAGGTGGAAAAGGTGAGGTGGAAAGGTGAGGTGGATTTTAGGATAGAGGAATTTATGATTAATTAAATAATGTAGGATTATTTAATTATGTGAGACATTAGAAGAATTTAGGGAATTTAATTAAATAAATTGATTTTATTTAATTTAGACTTTAGAAAAAATAATTAAATATTTCGATATTTAATTAATTAAGAGGAATGTGAATCAAATAAATAAATTTATTTATTTATTTATTGATAGAAGAATTAGAAGGGAATAAATATTAAGAATATTTATTTAGACTCAATCGTGCCATTTTTAGGCGTATACAGAACTTGTGCACACTGATTTGTGTGGTCCTGCCAAGGTTAGGAGTTTGCAAGGAGACAAATACTTTATGTTGCTGATTGATGATAACTCCCAGATGATGTGGGTCATTTTCTTGAGAGAGAAATTAGAGGCTCTTGACAAATTCAAAGTGTTTAAGGCTAGGGTGGAGAATGAGATTAGTGTGAAGATAAAGTGTCTGAGATCTGACAGAGGTGGAGAGTTTACTTCCAGTGAGTTTAATGAATTTTTTGAAAAGCATGGACTAAGAAGACAGTTGTCTACTCCTAGGATTCCTCAGCAAAATAGAGTTTTGGAAGGAAAGAACTAGACTATTCAAGAGGCTACTAGAACCATGATGATGGAAGAAAATGTTCCACATGTCTATTGGAGAGAGGCAGTAAGTACTGATGTCTACACTCTTAACTAGGTGCAGATCATAAGTAATTATGGTAAAACACCTTATGAAATGTGGTTTGGTAATGCTTCTTCTATAAAATACTTCAAAGTTTTTGGTAGTAAATGCTATATCAAAAGAGATGAAGATCTAGGCAAGTTTGATGCAAGATGTGATGAAGGAATATTTCTGGGTTATTCTAATCAAAGCAAGGCATACCAGTGCTTTAACAAGAGATTGAAAAAGATTGTTGAAAGTGCAAATGTCAAGGTTGATGAAAGCAAGGAGAGACCTTCAAGGTTTTGTGGATATGAATCAGATGATCAAAATGGAAGTCCAAATGAAGGAAAGCAAGATTGTTTTACTCCAGAGAATCCAGTGACTCAAGAAGTCAATGCAGATGTTGAGGAACAAGTTCAAGAATCAGAAGCTGAAGAAATTCCCAAAACTCCCAGGTATGTAAGATTGAATCATTCTAAAAATTAGATCATAGGAGATAAAAATAAAGGTGTTCAAACTAGAAGAAGAATTGTTGAAGAACAAGAGGAGTATTGTCTAATTTCAAAGATTGAACCAAAATCAGTGAATGAAGCTTGTAATGATGAAAGTTGGGTAAAAGAAATGGAAGAAGAATTAATGCAAATTGAAAAGAATCATACTTGGGATCTTGTTCCTAGACCTGAAAACAAAAATGTAATTGGAACTAAATGGGTCTTCCAGAATAAATTGAATGAATATGGTGAAGTTGTGAGAAACAAATCAAGATTGGTGTGCAAAGGTTACTCTCAGGTAGATGGAATTGATTTTGAAGAAACTTTTGCTCTGGTGGCAAGAATTGAAGCAGTCAAATTATTTCTTGCCTTTGTTGCTTACAAAGATTTCAAAGTTTACCCGATGGATGTTAAGTCAGCATTCTTGAATGGAGAGTTGGAAGAAGAAGTCTACATTGAGAAACTGGAAGGATTCTAGTTGTCTAATCAAGAAGATAAGGTCTGCAGATTGAAGAAAGCATTGTATGGACTTAAACAAGCCCCAAGAGCTTGGTATGAAAGATTAGATTAGTATCTACTAAAGTTAGGCTTTAACAAAGGCACTGTTGATAGTAATCTTTATTTCAAAATTGATCATGAACACATCTTGATTGTTGAGGTATTTGTTGCTGACATCATCTTTGGTGGAAATGAGAGTATGTGTAAAAAAATTTCTAATCAGATGCAAAGTGAATTTGAGATGTCTATGCTTGGTAAAATGAATTTCTTCTTAGGTCTGCAAATCATTTAATAAAAAAAAGACATCTTCATATCTCAGTCTAAGTATGTGAAAGAGTTGTTGAAAAAGTTTGGAATAGAAGATTCAAAACCAGTAAGTACTCTTATGGTAACCCAATGCAAGTTGAGTAAAGATGATGATTCCCCTAAGGTAGATCAAAAAAGGTATAGATCAATGATTGGAGGATTACTTTATCTAACTCATACTAGACCTGATATTGTGAATGCAGTTGGCCTTGTTGCTAGATTTCAAGTTGATCCTAGAGGATTTCATGTTGTAGCACTCAAAAGAATTTTCAAATATCTTAAGGGAACATCTGACTATGGATTATGGTATCCTAAGGGTGATGATTTCAATCTTCATGCATATACAGATGCTGATTGGGCAGATGTGGACGATAGGAAGAGTAATAGTGGAGGTGCATTTTTCTTGGGAAAGATATTAGTTTCTTGGTTGAGCAAAAAGTAGGAGGCAATATCTCTGTCTACTATAGAGGCAAAGTACATAGCAACAACAAGTAACTATACTCAAGTTCTATGGATGCAGTAGATGTTATATCATATTTGTGTTTGAAGAGCCTGTTACAATTTTCTGTGATAATTCAAGTGCAATAAACATTTCAAAGGATTCGGTGTTGCATTCAAAGACAAAGCACATATACATCAAGTTTCACTTTTTGAGAGAGAAGGTAAATGAGAATGAAGTCAGATTGGAGTTTGTTTCATCAAAAGATCAGATTGCAGATATCTTCACTAAGCCTCTACCTATGGATACTTTTGAGTATCTCAGAGTGATGCTAGGGGTTATTACCCCTCCTGTTCAGAACTAAGATGCACTAATGTGCATCAGTCCGGTGGAATTCACAGTCATATCTTGTGATTTGGATTAGTGTTAAGGAGTTGCTACTCAGGGGGAGTAGTCAGTATGCTGATTCTGGATTAAGAAACAAAAAGAGGAAGAGATAATTGCAAATATGTGCCCTTTGCCATTGATGTCAAAGGGGGAGAGAAGTCATGTGAAAAACTTGGAAGTAAGCAATTGACAGTGAAAGGGGGAGTAGTAAAGAAAATGGTTGTAGGTGTGATAAGAGAAAGGGGGAGAACTTCTTGTCTTGATGGTTGAAATAGTTTTTCACATCATATGTTGCCATCAATGACAAAGGGGGAGATTGTTGCAAATATGTGCCTAATCGGTGTTGTCATTGATGTCAACATATCCTTGTTGTCATTGGTGTCAACTATATCCTATTTTAGAAGACTTGTATGTTGAGAATATTAAGAAAATTAGCCTCTCCAGAAGAAACAAGTGAGTTACATATCTCTCTATAAGAGATAGTGAAGATAGTGCAATAGATTGCTCAACATTCCTAGTGAGATGAAGATCAGAGTCTGCAGATTAAAAGGTTTGTAGAGGATTGTCTGAAGGTGCTCCAGTTATGATTTGAGAGGTCCACATGGAGTATTGATGAAATTATGGCCATCTGAGTAGAACCAACTTTTTGCAGTGTTTAGAGGTGACAGAGTGATAGGAGTATGGTATGGATTGATCCGCATTGAAATATTATGATCTGCAGATCTAAAGGTGTGTTTAGGATATCAGTGTGTATCCTCAACTTAAGTGGTTCATGGTTTGGAGGTTCACAAGCAATCTTTCTAGTGTGAAAGTCATGATAGTGAGAGTTCTTAAGTTGCTAGATGAAGATGCAAGTGTTTCTGGTGAAGTGAGGTGGTGCAGTTGTTCCTATTGATTTCATTGTGCTTGTGGTGGTCTATGGATCATGTGCCTACTATGTTAGTGGTCCATATTAAGGATTGAACTCGTAATTAAAGATTTGTTGTTGGGTTCTGTTGTTCTTTCCAGTCTTGGCCAACCGGATACTTTGTACATATTGCAGATGATCTAAGAGAGATTCTATGAAGTGTGGCATGTTGTTTGAGGAAGATTTGGATCCCAGCTATGTTTGGCCGATAGTATAGTGATTCGTATTAAGTCAAATGTTTGTAGTGCCAACCTTGATGTTTATTCCAAGGTTGATGAAGCATATAAATATGTGTGGTTGAGTTGTGGAAATGCATCCTTGTGTGAAAATGATAAGATCTTAAGAAAGGAAGAAGAGCAGAGCAGAGAAGAGGAAGAGAAGCAAAGATTGAGGAGAGAGCAAAAATGTGTTTGGGGGAAGAGCAGAAGTGTTGTGCGCATCAATGGAACTGATCTTGGGATGAAGAAGATGTTGTTTTCCAGTTCAATCTTTCTGTGATAAACTTATAAATATTTATGTAGGCTGTGAGCCTCTTTTGAGCAGTGAACTCTGGGCAATGCACCTGAAGGAAAGTACCTTCCCATTTTTCTATTCTTCTAATAGAGAATAAATCTTGTGGGTTAACCCCCACTGTGGTTTTTCCCTTAACCAGGTTTCCACGTAAAAATCTTGGTGTTATGTATGTTGATTTTGTTTCTGCTCATGTATTGTTGATTCATGCTTTCATGGTTATAACATTCATCTGTTAATAAGTGGTAAAGAAGTTTAAGTTACAATAAAGGATAAAAGTTTTGTGACAACTGATTCACCCCCCCTCTCAGTTGTCTTCCCTAATTCCAACATTCTCTATCATCACCAACTATAAAGAAAAATAGTTTTCACTATGGTGAACATAACTCACCCAAATCTTCATACCAAAGGCTTAAACTTGGAACATAGCATCTTCAAACATGCCTCTAAATAACTTCTAATATGTAGACAAGGATATTCATTCTACAAGAAATGTAGAGCAATCTACTCGACTGTTCTATTGTAAATAAAGATACTCTTCTATACACTATTTCAACCGGAGGAGCAAATTTTCTCAAAAGCACTTGGAAACTCAATATTAGGATTACTTACTCATTATCTCCAATACTTATTTAAGCCAATGCAAAGCATCTAACTCATTACCAGTAATCATCAAAACATGAGCATAGTTGACACTAATGACAACATAGATATGTTGACATCAATGACAACACCGGTTAGACACATACTTGCAACAATATTCCCCTTTGTCATTGATGGCAACATATGATGTGAAAAGATGTAGAAACCATCAAGACAAGATACTCCCCCTTTCTTTCTATACATCTACACTCTTTCTCCCCCTGAGTTTTTCACATGATTTCTCTTCCCCTTTTACATCAATGGTAAAGGGCACATACTTGCATTCTACTATTCTAATCAAACTAAAACTGCTCTTAAATAGGAACTTATGTTAATAACATCTAGCTATTCCCCCTGAGAGGTATCTCTCGAAACATCAATCCAGATCAATGACTGAGACTCTAGGTACCACTAGATTGATGCATTCCTATGCATCTTAGTTCAGAGCAGGAGGGCTAATAACCTCTAACGTTTCTCTGAGATACTCAAAGGTATCCTTAGGCAGGGGCTTAGTCAAAATGTTTGCAATCTAATTCTTTGTGGACACATATTCCATCTTTACTTCATTCTATGTCATCTTCTCTCTCAAAAAGTGATACCTTATTGATATGTGCTTTGTTCTTGAGTGCATCATTGGGTTCTTTGAAATGTTTATGGCACTTGTATTGTCACAAAAAATTGCAATTGGATCTTCATAGACAACTCTTATGTCCTTCAAAGTCTATTTCATCCATAATAATTGAGTGAAACAACATGCTACTACAATATACGTTGCTTCTGCAGTAGACAAGGAGATTGAATCTTGCTTTTTGCTTAGCCATGAAACCAATCTATTTCCCAAGAAGAAAGAACCTCCACTTGTACTCTTTCTATCATCAACATCTCCAACCCAATCTGCATCTATATAAGCACTGAGAGTGAAATCATTGTCCTTTGGATACCATAAGCCATGATATGATGTGCCTTTCAAATACCTCAAGATTCTCTTGACTGCTATCACATGTGATTATCTAGGATCTTCTTGAAATCTTGCCACAAGACATACTATATGCATTATATCAGGTCTTCTTTGAGTTAGATAAAGTAATCCTCCAATCATAGATCTATACCTCTTCTGATTAGTCTTAGGTGATTCATTAGTTTTTCTTAATTTGCAGCCAGTCCCCATGTGAGTACATACCGGTTTGGAGTCCTCCATCCCAAACTTCTTCAACAACTCTTTCACATACTTAGACTAAGAAATGAAGATTCCTTTATCTGATTGAGTGATTTGTAGGCCTAGAAATAAATTTATTTCACCAAACATAGACATCTCAAATTCATCTTGTATTTCTCCTACAAACTTCATGTACATACCATCATTTCCTCCAAAGATAATGTCATCAACAAAAACTTCAACAATTAGGATTTGATTATCATTGATTTTGAAATAGAGATTACTGTCAGCAGTGCCTTTATTGAATCCTAATTGCAACAAATATTTGTCTAACCTTGCATACTAGGATCTGGGAGCTTGCTTCAATCCATACAATGCCTTCTTTAATCTGCACACCATATCACCTTGTTTTGATAATTGAAACCCTTCTGGTTGCTCAATGTAAACTTCTTCTTCCAACTCACCATTCAAGAATATAGATTTCACATCCATCTGATACACTTTGAAATCTTTGTGAGCTGCAAATGCCAAAAATATTCTGATTGCTTCAATCCTAGCCACCAAAGCAAAAGTCTCTTCAAAATCTATTTCTTCATTTTGAGAATATCCTTTACACACAAGCCTTGCTTTGTTTCTTACAACTTCTCCATTTTCATTCAGCTTGTTCTTGAAAACCTATTTGGTTCCAATGATATTTTTATTAGCAGGTCTAGGAACCAATTCCCAAGTTTGATTCTTCTCTATCTGCATCAGTTCTTCTTCCATGGATTTTACCCAATTTTCATCATTGCAAGCTTCATTCACAATTTTTGGTTCAACCTTTGAAAGAAAATAGTAATTCACTTGTTCCTTTGCAGCTCTTTTCCTTGTCAACACCCCTTTGTTTTTGTCACCTATAATCTAATCTTCAAAATGATTTATCCTTACATATCTGGGAGTCTTAACAATAGTTTCTGGAGCCTCTTCTTCATCCTAACTATCTTCTTGCTCAACTTTTTCTTCATTCACTATAGTCACAGGTTCATCTGGTTCATAGCAACCCAGATCTGATATTATTTCCTTGCCTTCATCCACTTTCACATTAGTACTCTCAACAATCTTTTTTAGTCTCTTATTGTAGCACTGGTAGGCCTTACTCTTGGTAGAGTAACCAAAACAAATTCCTTCATCACATCTAGCATCAAACTTTCCTAGTTCTTTATCTCTTCTGATATAGCATTTGCTTCCAAAAAATTTGAAATACTTCACTGTAGGAACTCTTCTATACCATAATTCAAAAGGAGTTTTAGAGTTGTTACCTTTGACTTGAACTCTATTTAGGATGTACATACTAGTATGTATGGCTTCTCTCCAATATACTTCTGGTAGATCAACTTCCTTAAGCATAGTCCTAGAAGCCTCTTGAAGTGTCCTATTTTTTCTTTCAACAACTCCATTCTGCTGAGGAGTCCTAGGTGCAGACAACCGTCTCTTTATCCCTTGTTCTTCACAAAAAATATTAAATTCATTTGATGTGAACTCACCTCCTGTATAAGACCTTAAGCATTTGATTCTCAATTCTAACTCATTCTCAACAATTGCCTTGAAAGCTTTGAACTTGTCTAGGGCTTCATATTTTTCTTTTAGAAAAGTGACCCAAGTCATTCCAGAATAGTCATCAATAAGCAACATAAAATACCTGTCACCTTGCAAACTTCTTGTTCTCGTGGGACCACACAAATCTATATGTACTAGCTCTAGAAATCTAGCAAATAATTGTTCTTTGCTTTTGAAACTTGTTTTTGTTTGTTTCCCAAATTGACACTCCTTACAAATGGTGTTTATTGGATTCACAAGTTTAAGTAGATCTCTCACAGCCTATGCAGAACGTATCTTCACCAAATTGTCAAAATTGATATGACACATCCTTCTATGCCATAGCCAACTCTCATCTGTCTGAGCCAATAAACCGTAATCATTAGTTCCTCTTAATTGGTAAATGATACCTCTGGTCTTTTTACTAGTAGTAGTCACTATTCTGGAGATTTCCATGATCTTGCACCCTTTGTCTTTGAATCTCATATCACAACCTTTGTAACACATTTGAGCAACACTCAAGAGATTATGCTTTAAACCCTTCACATATAGGACATTATCAATGTTGTGCTTTCCATCAAAAGAAATAGATCCTTTTCCACAAATCTTACCATATGCATTAGCTCCAAACCTAACCAGTCCTCCATCATACTTTTCCAAAATCACAAAATTACTTTTGTCACCGGTCATGTGATGTGAGCATCCATTATCAATAATCCATTCATCCTTATCTTTCTCAACATGAATAGCCAAAGCACTTTCTTCCACTGGTTTTTCTTCCTTCACATAACTAGAAGGATTAGTAGACACAGGTTCTTCCTTAATAGCAATAAACAAGCACTCATTTGCACTAGTACTAGCATCATCAGATTCATCATCTATCACACCTTCATCATCAAGATCTCTAACATAGTAGCATTTCTTTGGAACCCTAGGTCTATTCTCAAATATTTTTCTATTCCTTTCAATTCTTCTAAGACATCTAGAAGCATAGTGACCAACCTTACCACATGTAAAACATTTGAAAGGTAATTTGTCTTTGAACTTACCAGAACCTCTTTGCAGTCTGTCAACAAAGTTTTCTTCAATTTCATCAAGCTCATCATTAGGTTCCACCTTGTACTTTTTAGCTCTGGAGATCTTTTCTAAAGTACTGGCTTTGAAAGCAGTCTCAATCTTTGGCAGAGCATCACCAAGCTCTCTCATCTTAAAAGTTGTAAGCTTTCCTAGTAATTGATCCTTGGTGACATCTTTCACAGTCATTACTTCTTCAATTGCAACTACCTTGTGACTGTAGGATTTAGGTAATGACCTAAGAATTTTCATCACAACTTCCTTCTCCTCAATAGTTCCTCCCATACCTTTTATTCCATTGACAATTTCATTAACGTTTTGCATGTAAGCTGTTATGTTTTCATCTTCTCTCATCTTTAAACCCTCATATTTCACTTTCAGACCCTACAATTTAGCACTTTTGACAGACTCATCTCCTTCATATAGATTTTTCAGCTTTTCCCAAACTTCATTAGTAGTTTCCAGATCCATGGCCTTTATCAACTCAGTGTCTAACAAGGCACTTAACAGTGAATCTCTAGCTTTTATATTTAACTCATATTCTTTGATTTCATCTTCAGTTGTTAAACCATTCTAAGGCATGGTATACTTAGTCTTTGTCACTTTCCATACTCTATAACCAAGACAAAGGAGGTGGCTTTGCTTTCATACCTTCCAAAGAGTATAATTCGTTCCATCAAACTGCAAAGCTTCCTTCATGTAAGACATCTTGGATCTTTGTCAAGTGGTTAGGATTTCATCCAAGGAACCTTGCTCTGATACAAATTGTTAAATGCATAGGACAACTGAGAGGGGGGGGTGAATCAATTGTCACAAAACTTTAACCACTTATAAATAGAAACATATCAAATTCTTAATCACTGTTATTAAGATTAACCATGAACGCATGAAACAAGAAGCTCAACACAATAGCACATGAGACACCACAATTTTTACATGGAAAACCCTATAAGGGAAAAAGCACAGAGGGTATTAGCCCACATAAATAAATAAGTTATAGCAATACCAAAAATCAAAGGCTCACTGCCCAAAATACCCACTGCAAATGTTAGGGCTTACTACCAAGATCGGCTCACTGCCAAGGGGTGGTAGCTCACTACCAAGGATTGGTGAATTGATTTTATAGCATCTGCTTCATGCCTAGGTTTGGTTCCATTGAAGCACAATATGACACCTCTGCTCTGCTCTTCTTACACCTTCACACTTATCTTTTCATTTTCTCACAAGGACATCTTTTTCACAACTTCATTACATGCTTTTATACAATTCATTAACCTTGGAATGTACATCAAGGTCGGCATTACATTCATCAACCATTGGAACAATCCCCAAGGTCGGCATTACAAACATACATAGAAATAGGTCTGGACCTAAACAAGATTAGGTAAGGGAAAGATGTATGTAGATCATGTTATGCCTTAGCTGAAACTCAAATGCAATCTTCCATGCCACAACATGCTTCCACAATCTTCAATGCATCTCCACAAGTAGTGAAAACAACGAGGTCGACTAAAACTAGTGTTATCATTGAGTCTTCTAAGAGAAGTCTTCATCTATGATCCATAATTCTCTTTACAGACTAGTTCAAAGGTAGGAACATGATCAAGAGACATCCAAAAGCACATTGTAATCACCAGGAACAACCACACAATCTCTAACCACTCTATCAAGAAGATTCTCCAAAATGGAGCACAAAAACAACACTGTCAGCTACTGTCATAAAGAAAAGATTGCTTGTGGGCCACCAAATCATTAACCATTGGAGTTGAAGGCACTTATCATCATTAAAAACTTGATTCCAAAACCGTAGACTTAAATGCTTAAATGCAGAGGAATGCAGAGCATAATACATTCTCTCTGTCATCACCAAATATACAGAAAAAGTAGTTTTCACTCTGGTGAACATAACTCACTCAAATCTTCATACTGGAGGCTCAAACTTGGAACATAGCATCTTCAAACATGCCTCTAAATAATTTCCAATCCACAGACAAGGATATTCATTCTACAAGAAATGCGGAGCAATCTACTAGATTATTTTGTTGTAAACAAAGATACTCTTCTATACACTGTTTCCACCAGAGGAGCAAATTCTCTCAAAAGCACTTGGAAACTCAATAACAGGATTACTTACTCATTATATCCAATACTTATATAAGCCAATGTAAATCATCTAACTCATTACTAGTAATCATCAAAACAAGAGCACAGTTGACACCAATGACAACACAGATATGTTGACATCAATGACAACACCGGTTAGGCACATACTTGTAACAACCATTTCCATACCATCCTACCATTCTTATCCATTACACCCATATACCTATCCTATTGTGTCCATTCATCCTCCCCTCCTTTTTTTAATCTTGATAAAGATATGAGGGCAAAATGTTGAAATTTTCTTTGAATATCTCTTGATATATCTCATTGTTTCAAACCAATCATATCATCATCCTATTGTTATAGGCCTTGTCATGAAAAATCCTAAGTATTACACCAAGAATGGGGCATGTTATTCCTATGTGACATAGTCTTTGGAGATCACATCCTAGCTCCATTATGAGGCATACATCCATACACTATAGCTTATCCTTGTATCTATCCATTTATCATGAGCTTTCCCTTCCATGGCATATCCTCTTATCTACCCATCTATCACGAGTCTTCCATATTACATCCTATCGCCCATCCATTTATCCAATCCTACCTCTATCCCTTACACCTAGACTTGGTTTTCCCTTGTCATTCGTATCTAGCATAAAGGCTACCCAAATGGTCATCCAATGCCATCCCAAAACAATATCAAAAATTCAAAAAATCCAAAAATGTCAAAAGTCCAAAAAAGTGAAAACATTCAAAAATCCATAAAAATCAAAACATTCCAAATTCAAAAAAATCAAAACATTCAAAAATCCAAAAAAATCAAATATTCCCCAAAATACAAAAAAAAATTCAAATATCTAATAAGAAGTCAAGCAATAAAATCAATCAAATCAAGCCATCAATCCCATTCATCCAATCAATCTATCAAATCAATCAAATTAATTCATCAAATCAATCAATCAATCCATCAAATCAATCCAATCCAATCAAAATCAATCACATCATCAAAATCAAATCAATTCAATCAATCAACTTCATCAAACTCAAATCAAATCACTCCATCTAATCAATCGATCAAGTTCATCTAAATCAAATCATCAAATCAATCCAAGCAATAATACAAATTCAAGTCAATCCTTCATCCATTCCAATCAAGTTAATCAATCTAGCCAAATTATCCAATCACATCCTTGATCTTGGTCCTAATCTTGTTGTAAACTAAATCAATCAATCATCATCATTGTCAATGGGATATATCATTCCTGCATCCTTGTGTTGATCTAGAGATATATCATTCCCCGCAATGACAACACTATCATCAATCAATAAATCAATCAATCATTGGTTTATAGCTTGACAGGAGCAATACCTTGTTTGTTTTTGTATCATTTGTGCATGCTTTCTTGCTTACTTGTGTGTGTTATCTTTTTATCTTGCATTTATATCAAATCCATATATTTCTAGCTAATATTCATATCTTTTGTATGTTGGAATAACTTTTTTCATTAACCGTTGCATGTAAGGTCATATAATACCTTTTGTGCATTAGGACTTCAATGCTCTAAGTTTACTTCCTCATACATTAGACAAGGTTGTATTATGCTAGTGCACAAGACACGTCGTCACCTTGGTCCTTATACTTTGGTGCATAATGTTTAGTGATAAATAAAACATCATGGTTGCTCACCTTCATTGAAGCATAATGCATCCTTCATTTCTTCTATCCACTCCCTTACCTTTCTTTCTTGACCAATCCCTTTCATTTCGAGAGCCTACCCGTGTTTGTCCAACCTACCAATCCTCTTGAGGGGGCATCATCATATCCATTGTCATCATATCCTTACATTATCATTATATCCTTACATCATCATCCCATTCCATCATCATCGTATCCCTTTTCCTCTATCCATAACTTAGCTTCTTTGAAATGATGTTACTTGACATAAATCTCATCATCTCAAAGAGGGGCAAAATGTAGACACCCAAATTTGTCCATGTCTTGCAACACCTAGTCAAATACATTATTAGAGACATCATGTAGCATTTTGTCCTAATTCCACTCCTAATCCAATTTATCCCATTATCCAATTAATTAAATAAATTTAATTTATTTGATTAATTTCCCATTTATCCCACTAGCCAACTAATTAAATAAATCCTATTTATTTAATTAATTTCCCACCTTTTCTCTAATTTAAATAAATAAAATATTAATTTAAATTATCCCTTTCACATGTCTCAACTAATTCAAATAAAATATTTGAATTAGGTCCTCACTTTTCATCTTATTGCAACACTTGTCCACCTCTCAATTGAGTCATGTGTGGTAGTACAACTTTCATTTTATATCCTTCACATGTCCAACAAATAGGTCAGTCCTATTCTCCTTCACACACTTGTCACATGACTACAACTTCCTCATGGAGTGGGAAAACCTATTCAATCCTTGCTGTCTACATCATTCAATTAGCCTTTCAATCTCAACCATTCATTCAAACCAACCCCTTCCTATAAATCAACCCTCTCACAAGACATTTGAATGCATCTAGTTTTTAAGTATCCTTATGCTGTCAAAATACCATTAGAGCCTTTGCATCATTCATCCTATGCCATTGTTATGCTGTTGAATTAGTGAGCACCCAACATTCCTCCCATCAATAATCCTTCAAAATCTTGCATGCCTATGCGAGGTTGAGAAGAGCAATGGAGATAAATCAAGTTTAGCATGGAGATAAGTTTGCATTTGCATTTGTTGTTTTGATTTTCATGTTATCTTGTGCTCTATTGTGCTTTTCATTATTGTTTTTTATGCTTTTTCCCTAGATTTTTACCCTAACTACACTACCAAACTCTAGTTGGTGGCACAACCCTTCTTCCAAACATGAAAAGAGCTTCAAATTAGGAAAACAAAATAGACTCAATATCTTATTTCCAAGCTTCCCATAATCCTTTCCAAGAGAGCATAGTAACAAAGATAATTAACAAGTGTTTTGATAGAAAGATGATAGTAAGGCTCATAGCACGATATATGCCCCCAAACTTAAAGTGATTTCTAACTCCATCAGGGAGCAATTGCCTTTAAGGTAGGGTGTGGAGGAAATATATAATAGGCACAAGAGATTTATACAAGTACATTCCCAAATGATATGTGTTTTCAAAAGCTACATCGTGACAAGGGGTTGCCCCTAGGATGAGCAAACCAAGGCAATAATTACATGCATGATACATAATAGCTTGTGCAGTCATGGTATGATGTCAAGCATTGAAACAAGGTGCCACATAAATAAAACATCATAACTATGAATATGACAAAGGAAAGATCACATGAAAGTAGAGTACACATAAATTGAATCATGAAAGGATGCTAAATCATCCAAGAAAAATAACAAAATTGTACACCACAACATATAAAAGAATATAGATACATATAGAGGAATGCCACAATGTATTCTTACTCTTTATACCTTTGTGCTAACAAGGGTGTCAAGGGATAACTAACCATCAACAAAACATCACAATACGGGGATAACACTACATACAAGCATAACAAAAATGAGAGGGAGAGACCACACTTGTGAGTCAGCCTATAACAAATCATCCTCCCTCAACTTGCTTATGATAAAATGGACAGAGGACAAGTGGCTCTAGGGACTACATCAAGCGTGGTGAGGAGTGCTGGAGGCATACCTTTTCCGAAGTTAAATTTTGTCACCCAAGACTTGACATTCTTTAGTGGAATGGCCAAGTGCTGGATGATATGCACAATAATGAGGTTTTGAATGATTATTTTGTTGAATATTTTTGTGTGTTGGAAGAGGAGGAGTGATTAAGTAGTCTTTGAGTAGATTGGACAACATACACTCTTGTTGAGATAGAAGAGAAGATATAGGTGGAGTAGGAAGTAATCCTTTTTGTCATGAACATGGTGGAGAGAACGTAGGAGAAGGTTGGAAACCTAAACCTACTTTAGACAAGTGTGGTGTTGGTTCCACAAGTTCCTTAATTCCTTGTTCTTCATATCCTAACCCATTTCCATTGTATCCTTGTTTTTAAAGAATTTTAAATCCATGCCCATAATGCATCTCCAAGTCCACAAGAAGAGGTGAGGTCATACGACTAGCTTTGTTGAAATGAGAAGTGAGATTATATGTTTAAGGAAAAGGATCAAACATTTTATCATGGTGTGGAGGGTCAATCTTTGTTTCAACAATACCATGGGGGTTTAAATCTATAGAGAACTCATCATTACCAAGACATGTATTAAAATTAGATGATACTTTATCATAGATGGCCGCTATTTCTATAGAAGAAGGTAGATCTTCATCAATTTTAAAGTTTCCATCATCATTAGTCTTGAGTTTAAGATTTGTAGGAGTATAAAATTATGTTGAAGAAATTTCATTTACCTTTGAGATTTTTGGGTGTGAGGGTGAGACTTTATATTCACCCACAAAAGGAGGGTATTAAATCTAATGAACCCCAATCATAACCAAAAAATGCCTTTGAAGGATCAACACTATCCTGACCAACATTGTTGTTAGTAGTGGAGGGTAGTGTTAAAGAAGGGATCAAACTACTTAAATGATTTTGATGTCTCGCTTCCATTTGCAAGCAATTTTTCAAAGCCGAATCAACTTTAATTGTATAAGGTTTGTTTTTGAAGATGTATTTTATTGAATGATGAAGGGTAGAGGGAACTACCCCCATGACACAAATCTAAGGTCTACCAAGAAGAAGATTGTATGAAAGAGAATTAGGCATGACTGGATAAGGGTAGGCATTGTCATAGGTCCAACCTTAATATCTAAGGTGATTTCTTACCAACATTATCAAAGTCATGAATGTTGAGTTTATTTGGTTTGATGAGAGATGTAACAATATTGAGTTTATGTAACAAGTCTATTCCACAAACATTAAGACCTGATCCACCATCAATCAAAGTGCATCTTAGTCTCATTCTATTAATGATGATGAATATCATAAGAGGTTCATATTAGTTTTGAACTTCTATGAGAGGTAATTCATGTTGTTGAAATGAAATATCTAATGTTGTCGCATGCATACAACTAAACAGAGATGCTACATCATTTGGTCAAATAGTAGGTGGAACAAATACCTTTTGTAGGGCCTCGTGGAGAATTTTTTGGTATGTAGGCAATGTTTGTATTAAATCCCATAGAGAGATCTTAGTCGGAGTAGCACAGAGCTGCTTGACAAGATCATATTCTTTACCAATATGTGGAGGAAGATGAGGTGCTTGAGGTAGGATAGGTTGATAAGGTGGAAGAGAAATGGGCAAGCTCGATACGTGCTTACTTTGTTTGTTACTGTGGGTGTTGTATGTGTGAGAAACCACATTATTATGAGATCACTGCGACACAATTTGAACACCTTGATTCCTTTGAGTAATTTTGTTTGCATAATTTAGAATGTAACCTGGGGGTCAAGGTGGTGTTGGATGACCTTGAACCGTAATCACCAGCTTATAGAAAAGAGATGAATTACACTTATTCACTATGCCTTTGGTGGGTGGAATAAGTCTATTAATGATGATTGAATTGACATTATTTTCCTTTTGAGTAAGCTCAACACCCATCCTTGAGGGATTTAATGTGAGAGACTGCTCTTCATCTAGTAATGCTTCATTTTTTGAAGAGAGAGAATTGGAATGAAGGGAGGGTAAAGTGTTGTTAAGAAAATTGTTGATGATGGTATCCTTAGTGATGTCCAAGGGGTTTGAACATGCAACCAAAGGAGAAATATCAAGGGTTTTTGCATCCTTAGTGATATCCAAGGTACTTGAATATTCATCAAAGGAGGAAGATCAAGGGTCTTCACATCCTTAGTGATATCCATGGTACTTGAACATTCAACCAAAGGTAGAAGATCCATAGGATGAGCCATAGAATTATCATGTACTATGATAGAAATAGAAGTAGTATGCTCAACATCATCTAATGCCCTGTCTCTAGAAGAGGAATTAAGGTGAAGAGAAGGTAAAGTATTGTTAATGAATGTGTCAATGATATCATGCTCTTGTGCCCAAATGTATTCACTTTTGGGAGAGGGGTCCAAAGCATAGGGTGAAGTAGGCAATGCTAAGTCACCATCATATGCCTTAGAGGTGATGTCAATGATATTATCATGAATTGTAGTAGAAGTATAAGAAGACCTATCATCATCTTTCTCATGACAATTCACAGAGATGATTTTAGTAAGATCTTCTAATATCAAAGGATATACACCCATGAGATTCATGAAGCTAGAAAAAATAGATGTATGAAAAAGGATATGATATATGGAACATATAGACACATCAATATCATACATGGATGTTATATTATCTAAAATATAAGGATGCATATTAATGAATTTAGATTTTTTTTCAAAATCTATGATGTATGCATGCAAAGATTCCAAAGAGAAATAAAAAGAAGCCATAATGAAATGTCTTGTCTACTATATGCAAATATGATATGGAAAATAAATGTATAATCAGATCTATTCATAAATGAATTACCACCAATATGAAAATAAGATTGTAATCAAAGACCTACAATTGCAAGAGAAGCGGGGTCTTTAAAAAATGTGATATTCTTGGTAACCAAAACAACTAAGTCTTGTAAATGTAGGATGTGTAGTATGTTAAATAGAAGTGCCTAAATAGTTTATCCACTTAAATGTAACAATGATTTACAAAACTTTGCTATGATGAATGTGCACTAAATGCAAGACTAGCTAGGGTTTACTATCAAAACCCTAGATTTTGAATACTTACTCCTTGAATCACAATTTTTTGATGCAAGAATTATTTTTGAACACAAATGATATTTATGACATGATACATAAATGAAAGATCAGATTGTAAATGTAAATTATAGCAGCAAAATTTAAAACAAGATCTTAATTACAAACCCTAGATTTTGAATTTGACTTGGTTTAACAAAAATGCAACTTTTTTGACAAAACCCTAGCAAACAAGAGGTTTACATGCAAGATGTATCACTATGAAATGATTAAATTCTGTTATACCAATAATATATGATGCAAAAATCAGAAACTTAATTCATGCTATGATGATCTAAAACATATGCAATGGAAACAATGCAATAAATATGCCTTTTTGTAAGCCTAAAATGTTTGATTTTTTTAAATTAATGCAAATATGCAAGAATGTATTTTCTTAAATACAAAGATTATATTATAAAACAAATTAAATCAATTTAATCATTCCACAAATATCTGAAATAACTCACTAATCTTCGAACCCTAGGTTCAAGACAAGCTAGATTTTCTAAAAAATGCATGGTTTTTGCAAACCCTAATTTTGAAACAAGGCAAAATTAGGCTATGAAAGTATGAAAAATGATGAATGAATGTAATATAATCAGATCTATGGCATACAATATCTCATATCTGAAGCAAGAAGGATGCCAAAGTGCAAGAAACGATGGGTTCACCAAAATGTTAGATAGAAAAAAGAGACTAGCTTGATAGATCAAACTAGGTCAAACCCTCTTCTATCAAACATTAGAACACAAGATGAGCTTGGATTCTATCCAAGAAGGAGATCCAAGGGCTTTGTCCCTTTTTTGTATGTAAAAGAATAAACCAAATCCAACCAATCAAACTAGGGCAAAACATGAACCCTAATTGAGCAAGATCAGAGCATAATAGACTATTGAAAATAGATACTGACAATCTGAAAGAACAACATAGACTAGTGAATAGAGGAGAACATGGATCCATACTTAGGAGCTCAAAGGACCAGGGAACTTGGGTGCCCTAATGCTAATTAGGGTTTTACATAATGTTAAACTTCCTGTGTCTTCACCCTTTTGTGTTCCTTCTCCCCACAACTTGATTTTTGCAAATTCCTCTAGATGCTACCTACACACACAAGAAGGAAAATGGTTGGGTGCTATTTAGGAGGTTTCCTAAGTCAAGCTCCGTGAATAGTGTTTCTACCTCCACAATAGCAATGATGAGAGATAAAGAGAGTGAGCTCTAGGAGGGCTGAGGAAAATCTGAAGTAGAATGGAATGCTAGAACAAAGCATGAAGGAAAAAAGTCACCATGAGTGTGGAAACCATAACATGCTTGATGTGACATCATAACTTGAATCAAGAAGTTGGTGTAACTAAAAGAAGTAGAAATATATTCACAAGACCTACAATAAGTTAGTGTTGCAGTAATAATCCACCATAGAGATCTTTAGAGAAGAGTAGAGAGCATGAGAGAGGAAGAGAGAGTGCAAGAGTGCCTAGATTGCTTAGAGAACTTAGAGTTGTTCAAATGAATAAAATAACTTTATTTTATATGTATTCCTACTCACAAATGATGAATAAAACCAAATGGTGTTGAGGAACCACTTAAGATGTCTTAAGCCGACATACCTTAAAATAGGCCAGGGCTAAATGAGGGACTAGGGTGCTTGGGTGCCTTTGTCCTTTAGCACTAAAAAAAATGGCATACATCTCTTTAGGTGTTCTTAGGTTGGTCTCATAGTTATTTTGTTAGGTTTTATCATCAAGATTGAGATTTAATTGTTTAATGTTCAAAAAGGTGTTAAAATATGTCTTGATTAACAAGTAAAAACATTTTAGGTTCACCCAAGTGCTAAATGTTGACCTATTTTCCTCTTCCTAGAGTCAAATGGCCCAACTTGAAAATAATTTTGAAATCCCTTGAAATCTAACTCTACAAGCCTTAAATCCTTCAAATTCCAATGTTCTGCCTTGTCAAAATCTATGAAAAATTCATCCAGAGAATCCTTGTAGAAAACCCAAAGAAACCTAGAAAATTTGAAGCTTTTACCTCATTTTTGCCCTCCTTTTGGCCTTTATCGGCAAAATTCTAGTTTCCTGAACTAGCAAAAAATGACTAAGGCATGAAAGACTCTTTCCCTTTTATTGACAAAATTCAAGTTTGATGAACTCAAGGGAAGTTCACTTTTTCTCAAGGTTCGCCGATCCGGCAATTTGTTGATAAAGCGATAGGAGGGCAGGCTTCTTCAAAAATTATCTAAGGCAAAAGAAAAGGAAAGGATGCCTTTATCAACAATTTTGCCCACACACAAACTTTTCATGAAGTTTGAAAATTCTTTGGTTTGCCAACTAGGTGATTTCCTGATAAAGGGAAGCAAAAAGGGAAAGCGAAGGGGAGGATTGGCAAAATCAACTAAGTTAAAAGAAAGGAACAAAGGCTTGTCGGCAAAGTCCATGAGGATGAACTTTTCATAAGTTTGAAGTTTCAATGGTTTACCAATGAGACCAATCACTGATAGAGAAGGCTGAGAAAGGCAAAGTTCACTAAAAGGTAAAAGAGCCGACAAAGGTGATTTTGGCTAAGGCATTGATGGTTCAAAATTTGGTGATTTTACCAATAAGGCAAAATGGAAAAATGGGAAATTGGAAGTAAAAAAGGTAAAAGGGCCCCTTCTATCAGCAAATCGGGCAAAGGCTGAACTTTCATAAAGTTTGGAATTTATTTAGTTCTCTGACATGAACATTTGCCGATAAAAGAAACAAGCAAAGGATGAAAGTCAAATTGTTCAGAAAAGGAAGATTTTGTCGACAAGAAGACAAAGTCCAAAGTTCAAAATTGTAAAATCACCGACAAAGTGGGTCCAATTCAGAAAATACCACTTTTGTTGATAAGGCAAAATAGAATCATGAAAAAATGGCTAAGTAAAGATGGAAAAAGGAAAGCCTTATTGGTGAATCAACATGAGGCCAAACTTCTCAAAAGTTCAAGGTTCTTTTGGTTCACTGATAGCATACTTTTGCCAATAAGGTAAGGATGAATTAAGGCTAATGACAAAGTTCACAAAGGCAAACTTTTGCTGATAAGGTAGAGATGAAGTAAGGCTAATGACAAAGTTTGCAAAGATGAACTTTTGCCGATAAAGGGGCAAAAGAGAGCCAAAAAGCAATGTTGATAGAAAGTAAAATTACTGATAAAGATGCAAAAGAGGCAAGCCCAAATGGTTCCAAAAGGTGATTTTGCTGACAAGGGCAAAAGTGATGAAGAAAGAGGAGTTCACCGATAAGGGACTTTTGCCAATAGAAAAGAAAGGAAAGCCAATTTCAGAAAAAGGTGATTTTGCTGACAAAGGCAAAAATAGAGATGAAAAGGAGAACACAAAGATAGTTTGAGAAAAGAATTTTTTTTTGATAAGGGCAAAAGATGATAGAGTAAGAATGGTTCAGCAAAGAGGATTTTTGATGATAAGGGCAAAAATAGACAGAACAAGCCAAAGTTTAGAAAAGTGAAAAGTTGCCAGCTAAAGATAAAAATGTATAGAAACAGACACATAATGGTCTGTAAAATACTAATTTTTGTTGACAAAGCAAAATATAGGCCAAAATCTTGGAATTTTCCAAAAAATTTAGAAATAAAGAAAAAATAGAGTTGTAATATATTGTGAACCTTAAATATCTAAATGTAGATATTTGAAGTGTTGTAAAAGCTCTATAAAAAGGGAATTTTGGAGGGAAAATTCATTTGATTTTCCTCATCTACCATTAATGTGCAGATCTGATCTGCTCAGCTACCCCATTTTAGATATTTTTGCATTTAATGTTGCAGGTGGTGAATCAGCTAGTGCATTGGAGAAGAAAAATATCTCCTAGCTACTCCATGATCCAAGATATTTTTTTGCATTGAATTTTCGCAGACATACATTCCTTTTGTAGGGATTTTTTTGACAACCCATGGGGGCAAATTTATTGTGACAGATGACTGAGGTCAATGTAATTCAATTGCTATATATGCATATTTGTAAGATGTATTGAGGGTTGGATATAAAGATCATTTTTGTATTCCAAACAGAGCCCTCCTTTCCTGTAACCGTGCCTTCTTGATGAAATACACTATGTTTTTACCTTTTCTGCTATTTTAGCTCTACGCAATTTAGAACTGATTGTCTATGAATGTTCATTTCCTCTCAATCTTGTTCATTTATTTACCTCTGCTAAGAATATTCTAGATTTGTGTGAATGATTAGTTGTATTTCTTTATTTTGTGCATTTTTTAGTTCTATGAGAGCTTTCATATTCAAAACCTGGTTTATCACCCCTTTAATTTATAGTTTTATCCCTCTTTCTCTTTTCCTCAATGGTGGATAGATTAGGTTTAGTCTTAGGAATAGCTAAATCTCTCATTTAGTGAAGGAACCAACCTCTCTCTAGAGATTTGGCCTCCTTGTAGGGTCCCACACCTGGAGGTCATCTCAATGTTTCATTGGAATTTTGAAGACTGTTAAACCTCTCCAACACAGGGTGCAAATCCAAGTGACAACACTAAACTATTTGTAAAATTCTATTGTACACATTTTTTATGTAACACTTACAATGCATACAAGACAAAGGAGTAAAAGTATATCTTTATTAGCACATGAAAGTATTATAGAAGTAGAGTAGAGATGGTCGGCCAAGGATCAAAGTAGATCCGACTAGATCAAACCACTTTATTTTATGATACAAAGAATATTTAAAAGACCCGACGGTTGCCAAGAGGAACACAACTGCCAACTAACTAACTCAGACAAATCAACTCTTATAACCACTCGAGAGCCAACAAATAATTAATACATAGTTGGATAACCAAAATTATCAAACATAATAATCAACATTTTACATTGAATACATGATTTATGTAAATGTATGCAATGTATGAATGTTTATGGATGCATTTGATGGATATGTGATGTATTGTGTTTTATATATGTATTTGTGATATGTGGTTTATCTATAGATGAGTATGTATGTTTATGATGTTTTGTAAATGATTTATACATATGTTATGATGATGTATATGATGATGTGTTGTATGATTAGATGACTATAATGGATAATTTATGGATTATTTCTGATGGAATACAAGATTGAATCCTTTAATTTGGTGCTTTGTACACTAAATCAAGATCTAATCTATTTAAAGTTTTTTAATTTCACATTAATGCCAAATGTAAGTGTGATGTATGCTTATTTTCTGTTGGATATGTATAATTACCATTAATAAATTTCTTGTACATTGGTGTATAGATGATTATGGTACTTATGTATGTTTATGATGGATATAAATGTTTTTGATGATTTATGGATGAGTTGTGGAGTATAAAACTCTATATTTTGTTTTCAGTAGTGTGCTCGCGAGTTTAAATGTCTGTGTCTATAAATGTTTCTGAGAATGGCCGTGAGGGTTTACAAGGGTTTCATTTTACCATTGCTACGGGTTTCTTTTTACCAGTATCGTGGAGTCTGACAAGTGTTGAGCTACGGTTTAAGCCACTTTTGTTTCTAAGTTACAAAATTTTCAAGGGATCGTGCCACGTGGATTAAATGTCTCTAATACATTCTAAGTTGTGAGCCTGTGGAAGACACCATGTGTCACCTGCGGAGACACAATTATAAAGTTTCAGTGATGCTGCGGAAGAAGCCATGTGTATTTTATGATAGCCGTGGAGCTTGCCAAGTGTTAGCTTCCGCGTATCTATTTATATATGCTTCGATGCAAAGTAATAAATGGAGGTAGGCCCCAGTGTCAAGTTTCAGTGATGCGAAATGTGCCACGTGGTGTATGCGGCGCCCAAGTAAAAGAATTTGCCCCTTTCTTCCAATGATAATAGATGTTTTTTCAGTTTCGCGGAGCCTGACATGTGTCAACCTCCGCGTGAGTCTCAAAAGGGTTCTAATGTTTCAAGAGGACTGCGGAAGCTACCACGTACCAGATAGTTGATGCTGCGGAAGCCACCACCTGTCCTTGTTTGAAAGCTAGTGAGTGGAGGGTTGTGGGCCCCATTCTTAATGTGTCTTTAAGCTTCAGAGTAGCAGATCGTGACAATTGTCACAGGTAGGGGCTATCTGAATATAAAGATAGTTAAGGAAAGTAAAGTGGATAAAGACACGTATCTATTTCTAGTTGCTGCAGACGCCACCATGTGTTAGTTTCCTGTTTCTCCTAAGAGACAAAGAAGTTCCAAGTTATGAATGTGGATGCTGCCATGTGTCTCAGAGTTCATTTTTTAAAGAGTGTGGAAGCCGCCAAGTGTCTTTTCCCTATAGAAGGGATGCGCCACACATATTTTTCCATAGCCAATGGACTTCCAGTTATTGTAACTATTTGTGGATCCAAAAGATCTTAAGTGTTAGGGACTTCCAGTTAGCTCCAGTTTGGTTAGACCGTTGGGATTTGATTGTGCAAAAAATCTAGAGTCGATCCTGTGCTATAAATAAGTACCATTGGTAATATATTCAGATTCATATAGAGATTTTTTTAGAGATAGTTTTGCTATAGAGTTTTTTGTCAGAGATTTAAGAAGAGAAGTTTGAGACTTTCTGCTGTGACTGGTGAATATCATTTGCCTTTATTTTGTTATTCTTGATTCAGAAAGTAAATGTAACTGTACATGTATCTATGCCTCTTATGTTGCTAGAAAAATTAATGAGAAAGACAAAGTTCTGTGCCTTGGTTGATATTTTCTGTGTCATTGTAAATTGTTTGTTTGTGAGCCTTTGAGTTTATTCATTATATCTGTTTATGTTAATAATGCAACATTTTCTCTTTAATGTAACTGAATCTTGAGAATAGCTTCACTGTGCTTAAGTTGAGAGAGATACTTATTATTCAGGCACATCGCCATAGATAGATTTTCTTTAACTGTACCTTTAATTCTATTAGTTTCTATCCTTTTTCCCCAAAACCCATACCAGATAGAGAAGAGCCAACTTCTTTAAAATCTAGAGGTTATTTCAGGTAGCAAGTCCCACATTGCTAAAACTTCCCATGTTGGTGTTGGAACCTGTGCAATTTTACACATCAACATTTTTTGGCATGCCCAGTGGGACCATTTCTTGAAGTTTCTGTCAAGATTGTATGAGCTAGAAAGCCACAAGAAGTCAGAGCTATGGACCTGTAACAAGAGCTCAATCTGTTGCTAATCTAGGCATTCTTTTGCCACCACTGATAGCTAATCCAAGGAGAAGAGTCAATCAATTTGCAGCAGTACCAAGAGTAAATATGGGAGCACCTGTAGCCCCAAGGAATTATGTAAATTAGAACACTGGTAGTCCTCTGATTCTCCCAATACCACCAGCCACTTGGGATCCTATCCCAGCCAATGCTCTGAAGGCTCTGCCTAAGTTCAGTGGGGAAGATTTCATGACACTTGAAGATCATCTACAAGATGTGTCTGATGTTTGTGCGGTGCATGTGATCACTCAACAGAATGTGGCTATAAGACTATTGGTAGCTTCTTTTAAAGGGAAGGCTCTAGACTGGTATAGATCTTTGACCCCAAACACAATATCTACATGGGATCAGCTTGGTGATGCTTTCTTTGCAAGATTTAAAGAAAAGGGTGATAAATCTTCTTTGCTGCAACAATTGATCACTATCAAAAGGGCACCACAAGAAGCTATGACTGATTTCAATTCAAGATTTCAAAAGACTTGGGAGAGAATTCCTGCTACAGCAAGACCATTACCAGGTATGGCTATTGTGTTTTACCTTAAAGCTTTAAACTCAGATATATCAGTGATGATTCAGTCCCTTGGAGGTCAGACACTACCAGAAGCTTATGAGTTTGCAGTCAAGGCTGAAAATAACTTAATAGATGCTGAAAAGTTGCCCCCAAGGCCTCCTATGCCTATGTTCCTAGAAATTACCTTACCTTTGCCTCAAGAAGCTCCTAATCCTACAACCCCACCTGTGTCTATGTATTCTTTTCCTTAGCAACCTGCTAAAGTAATTGCCCCTGTTCAATCATTTGAAATGGATGATGTCAAGAATATCTTAAGAACCTTTTCAAATGAGATAATTAATCTAAAGAGGCAACAGAATCCCTATCCAAAGCCCCCTTATCAAGGTTACCAAGGAAATAGGCCTCCCTTTTCACTAAATCAATATCAAGGCCTTCAAAGGCAAGCTAATCCTCAACCATCAAACCAGTTAGTCACAGTCCCTACACCCTTGCAGACTGTTCCTCTTAATCCCAACAGGGAGATTGTTCCAGGGCAAAATAATTTTGCAAATGGCATAAATGCTTGGTGTTTTCCTTGCAACAATGTCCATATGCCTAGAGACTGCCCCAGAGGGAATTTACAGCAAAAGATAGCAGAACAGAGAGGATTAGAAGGACAATTTGCAACTGCTAACACTCTACCATACTAGTCTCCTGGTGTACAAAATGTAGTCTTGGTAGCTCAGATGCAAGGGATGTCCTTACAACAAGAAGAGGAAATTGCCCCTGAGCATGCTTTATTTTTATGGATTGAAGAGGAAGATTCAATGTTCTTGAATGAAGCATCTACTTCCAAGAAGCCATTGGTGCAATCAGACTATTATACCAGAGCAAAAAGGAGAATGATGGAACAACCTGAAGTCACTAATAATGAGACCATGGGAGCTCCTCCATTTGAAAGTCATCAGAACATAGTTGCTAGACAAGAAATGCCCCAGCCTATGCAGAATCAAGTAGCCTCTAGGCAAGTTCAAGAAAAAGTAAGGTATCCTTATTACTTAAAGGCCCAAGCATTAGAACCTGTGAATGTGGTGGATCAGCTAAAAAGAACTCCAGCGCACATATTAATCTAGGACATGTTAGCTATTCCTGAGTAGAAGACACTGTTGCAAGAGGCTCTACAAGGCCAAGAAGTACCTAAACATACTGGTGCCAAAGGAGGACCTACTGATAAAGAAAAAGCTATAGTTCAAAGATATTGTACCTCTATAGACAACAACCCTTTTGAATAATGCACCTGAGGTAGGTAAATCCAAACTAGAACTCCTTTATTTGACTTTAATAGTTGGGAAGAAATTGTTGCATAATGCAATGATAGACTCTGGGGCCAGTACTACAGTAATGCCAAAACAAATAGCAGATGCTTTGAAGATAAAGTATGAGCCACTTACTAGAGGAGTTATGCAGTTGGATGGGAAATCAGTGCAAACAATAGGGAAAATTAAACAACTCCCATTGCAATTGTACACTTGCCCTAATATAATTGTGAATCAGGATGTGGTAGTCATAGATATTCCTCCTGTATTTGATCTATGTCTATCCAGAGATTTTACAGCCAAGATAGGAGGTTACATGTCACTAGATTGGTCACACCTCATTCTAAGAAACAAATATGGGACAAAAATGAAAATACTATCCGAGTCATTATCTAAAGATCATATCACAAATGAACCAACCCCAAAATTAGAGGCAACCTATGCTATGCTAAATAAAGAGGAGAGAATCTTTGTTGAAGAGTTAGGGGACTGGACTAAATATGACCAACAAGAGGAAGAGAATAACTAGTTATTGACTATGATGCAAAGTGATCCCTATGGAAATTATGACTCTACTAGTTTAGGCAATTATGTCATATTTGAAGAAGACCAAATGATCCCAAATGTTTTAAGGGAAGAAACACCACAGACTCAAGAATCTGAAAAGGACTTAGAAAATTGGACTCTAAATTTTGATGGGACTAGAAGTAAAAATGGTGCTGGAGCAGGAATTTGCCTTACTGCCCCAAATGGTGAGAAAATTTTAAGAGCCATCCGTTTTTAGTTTGTCTGTACCAATAATGATGCGGAGTATAAATCCTTGGTGCATGGACTCATGTTAGCCAAGAAAAAGGGAATAAAGAATCTGATAGTAAGAGGAGATTCAGAACTAGTGGTGAAATAAATCAGAGAAAAGGTAGTAGCCAAAAATATAAGGATGAGATCCTATAGGCACAGGATTTGGGACCTAATAGATGATTTTGAAGCTTTCAATATTGAAGTAGTTCCTAGAGCCCAAAATTCTAAGGCAGATAGAATGGCACAGGTTGGTTCACAGTTTGACCTAGCAACTAATTTACTAGTCAATAATGAGTCAGTCAAAGTTATAGTAAGACGAACTATCCCAGACAATGACAAAAATTGGCCAGTTTTTTAAAATAATTTTCAAGTCCTCTCATTTTTGCAACAATCAGGAGAATTTGCTGATCAGTTGCACCCTAAAATTGAAGAAGCCTATGGTGACCAAATTATTCAACTAAAGTCAAATAAGCTCCCTAAAGGACTGATTACCTTAGAAAACTTATTTGACCCAGAAGATGTAAGCTTAGAGAAAAAGAGGTTTCAAGCAGATAAAGTAGATTATTCTGAAATCCAAATTAGTGAAGGAAGGAGATTGAAGATTGGAAATTCCATGACACTAGAGGAAAAAGAAAGACTAATTGATTTGTGTGAAAGATATGACAGAGTGATTGCTTGGACCTATGAAGACCTTCATGGCTATAATAGAGATATCATACAGCACACCATAGAGCTGGCCGAAGGATCTAAACCAGTCAGATAGAAGCAAAGGCCAGTGAACCCCAAAATTAAACCTCTAATGGTGGATGAGTTGCAAAAGCTCTTAGAGTCAAAGATTATTTTTCCAATCAAACATTCAACCTGGGTATCCAACCTAGTGCCAGTCAGGAAAAAGAATGGTGACATAAGGCTCTGTGTAGATTTCAGGGACCTGAATAGAGCATCCTTGAAGGATCATTATCCCTTGCCCTCTATGGAACAAATTCTACAGACTGTGGCTGGATCAGAGAGATTTTCCTTGCTAGATGGCTTCTCTAGATACAATCAGATTTGGTTGGCTGATGAAGACCAGCATAAGACTGCATTCACTACCAAATGGAGAACATTTGCATATGCTAAGATGCCTTTTGGCCTTTCAAATGCTGAAGCCACTTTTCAAAGAGCAATGGATGTAGCATTTGGGGAGCTTATAAACAAAATCATCCTGATTTATCTAGATGACCTCACTATTTTCTCTAAAAATGTTGTTGATCATTTTGATCATTTAGAGGCTATTTTTAAGAAGTGTCAAGAGTTTGGAATATCCATGAACCCCAAGAAGTGTATCTTTGCAGTACCTCAAGGTAAACTGTTAGGGCATATAGTGTCAAAAGAAGGGGTCTCTATTGATCCAGAAAGAGTCACTGCCATTATGAACTTATCTCTGCCAGTCAATAAGAAAGCAGTTCAATCCTTTCTGGGGAAGATTAATTTTGTCAGCTAGTTCATATCTGACTTTGTAGGACTGATTAGACCAATGATACTGTTGCTAAAGAAGGACATGGATTTCAAATGGACTGCAAAGGGGAGACAGGCTTTTGAGGAAATCAAGAAAGCCATTTCAATAGCCCCAGTACTTAGAAACCTAGACTTTTCTAAGTCTTTTATAATGTATGTGTATGGAGGTGAGTTCAGTGTTGCTGCTGTTTTGACTCAGAAAGATGACCAGCAAGAAGGAGAGCATCCAATAGCCTTTTTCTCTAGGACACTCAAGGAATATGAGGCCAGATACAATTTTATGGAGAAACAGGCATATGCTATGGTCAAAGCCCTTAAGAAATTTAGACACATGGTAACAGGGAATAAAATTCTGGTATTAGTCGCTCATCCTAGTGTAAAAGAATACATTATGGAGGGTGAGATCACTAAGAAAAGAGCAAATTGGATAACAAAGATCATTGAATATGATGTGGACGTCAGACCCACTAAGCTAGTCAGAGGCAAAGGATTGTGCCAATATATGGCCCAAGACATGGAAAGAATGTGGTGCAGAGGCACCTACCTAACAGCTGGCCTCCATGAGGCAGTTAGTTTGTTATAGGTCTTGTTTATGTTTTCAAGAAGGTCTATTAAGACCAAATGTATGTAATAAGGTCACGCTGATCATGATAAGATCATGCTGACCAGGCTTTTACTATTTTTAGTTAGTTTGTTAGAACAGCTGTCATGTTGTAGGATCGGTTGGATCTCCCAGCCGCCTGGAGAGTTCCCAGCCGCTTGGAGTCGGGTCAGTAGTACTCGTAGGAAAGTCTATTTAAGCATAAGGATCGTTTGATATTACAGACAGATAGAGATATCATCGATCGAGCTAGGTTGCACAGAGTGAGACAGAGAGAGAGTCTGATCATTGTAATTGCATCTTTTGAAATCGAATAAAGAGATCCTGTTTGTGTTCTTTCTCTGGTTGGATCCCATTGTGATCGATTTGCTGATCTGGTGGTTTCATGGATATGCTGATCCATTCCACCGGTTGATTCGTCGAATCGGTGGAATGGCTGTGTACAGTAGATTAGGAGGTAGTTTGTGTTTTCTGTTTGTTCGCATGCAGGTGTGCAGGATCGCGGTCGAGAGGTGTTGAGAAGCCTAGCATCCTCATGTGCTAGGTCGAGCTGATAGAGTTGGGAAGATCACCCTGGAAGTGGATCGAGTCATTCCAGGAGGTTCGGCGGATCAGAACAGTGAAAATCCGCTAAGGCTAGAAATTTGTCGAAACGGCATCATCAGGATATTTCTGCCAATATCCTGCAGTCGCTTTGGACGTCGTCATCCGGATAAGTGAAGATGAACATGATGTAGTTGAGTGCATGAAGTGAATGTGCGTCGGGGTGATCATCATCAGGAGTTGCCGAAGAGGAGTACATCGGCATAAGGTAGAAGATCGGGTTATGAAACTGTTGGAGTTTGCATGTTGCAAGTGCATCAGGATGTTTTAAGTCGGATATATACTCAGTGTATACATCGCCGTCAGGATCATCTCTCGGAGGTACCCATCATCCGCGTATCGCTAGCAGATGCGGGTGTGAAAGTTTAGTTTTTGACTAAGTGTTGAAGAGGTCATCAGGATATTGTGTGACGTCATCGTCATCAGGATATGACGTCATCGTCATCAGGATATTGAGATATCACCCTATGCATATTGATCCTGTTGTCGCTAAGTGGTTAGGTATCGGCGTAGGTAGAAAGTTGTGAAACATCATCAGGAGGTTTCGAGAGAACCGGATAAATCATATCATGATGCTGTTGCTTGTATCGTCGGCTAGCGGGGCATCGAAGGGAAGGTACTGAAGTTGTCGTCATCAGGATATTTGGAGCAACCGGATATTTGATATCCTGCTGACGAAGGTGGTGTTGCATATCATGATGATGCCGATAGTGTTTGGCGCCCAATGAACAGTGCAACAGGAGGATGTTTGCGCCCGTTGAATATCATGATGATGATGATAGGCGACAGGCGGAGGAGGTGAACAGTAGTCGGCAGGAGGATAATTGTGAGCATCCGAAATATGATGATGTTGTTGGCGTTTACAGGAAATATGATGATCATGCTGAGCCGATAGGGATTTTTATCAAGCTGTTTGTATATTTGGCTCTTCCTTCCTGTCAGTAAGCTTCCGTTGCGTTTCACTCTGCATCATAGTGGTATCAGAGCAAAGGTTAGGATCTTCTGGAAAAGATAAGCAGGATGTTAGATGAAGAAGGAACATCAGAGGTTCCAGCAAGGATGACCAACGCTGAGTTGGCAGTTCTGGTGAAGAAACAGATTGCAGAAAGCAAGGCCGTGAAGCCTCAGAATCAGGAGTTGAAAGATGAGTTAGCAAAGTTGAGGAGCAGAGTAGGTTCTGGTAGAGAAGAAGATAGGGAAGAAGAAGAGATCCCTAATTGGAGCGAGGAGGTCGTTCCTGCAGACCAGAGACCACTGTTGAACGCCCTCAAGGCCATGGAGAGGAGAACCATGGATGTGAAACTAGATTTGCCAGTGTTTACAGGTAAGATGGACCCTGATTCACTGATGGAGTGGATAGACTGTTTGAACAATTTCTTTGTAACAGAGGAGATACCAGAACAACAGAGAGTGAAGATAGCACAGTCAAAGATGAAAGAAGCTGCCTTGACATGGTGGAATTTTGTTCAAGATGATAGAGTACAGGAAGGAAAACGTAGAGTTGCCACATGGAAGAAGATGATGGCATTGGTAAAGGAAGCTTATATTCCATTGGATTACAGTATCCAGTTACACAAGAGGAAGCAAAACCTGAAGCAGAAGGAGCTAGATGTCAGCTCATATACAGAAGAATTCATGAAACTCTGTATGAAGACAAAGGTGAAAGAAAGTGAAGAAGAGAAGGTAGCCAGATACCTTAATGGATTGAGGTTTAATATTCAGGATGATTTAAGTCTGCATAATCCAGATACCATCCAGAAATGCTTCCAGTTGGCATTGAAAGTGGAAGAGAAGTTAAAGAGAAAACAAGAACAAAACAATAGAGGAAGAGGATCAGCCCATAGAACAAGGCAAACCAATGAGGGTCAAGAAGACACTGGTAAAGGACAGGGACAGTCTGATTTCAGAGGTGGATGGAAAGGTAATAAAGGCAGATTTGGAGGTGGTAGAGGTTCTACTACATTTTCAGGAAAATGTTACACCTGTGGTGAGTTTGGTCATCCATCTTTCAAATGTCCAGAAAACAAAGGTTCATCATCCAGAAATGATAGAATGAGTGACAAGAGAGTACAACTTGTGCAAGAAGAGAAAGAAGAGAAAAGTGTGTAGAGTCCAAACACTTATCAAAAGGATAAGGAGGCTGATGATTGTGGATACCCAGAAAGTGGAGAGTCTCTACTGATGAGAAGAACAGTGATGGTACCTGACAAAGAATCACCACACAGAAGAGCTCTTTTCAAAACCACATGTAAGAGCAAAGGTAAGGTATGTAAGGTTGTCATTGATACTGGTTCAACAGACAACATGGTATCTCAGGAGATGGTGGATAAACTGCATTTGGAAAGGATTCCACATCCACACCCTTACAAGTTATCTTGGGTGAGTGATAGTCAATCACTTTTTGTCTCTGAACAGGCATATGTTGATTTTCAGATTGGAGCATATCAGGATAGAATTTTGTGCGATATTTTGCCCATGGAATGTTGTCACCTACTGTTGGGTAGACCATGGCAATTTGATCGAAGGGTACTGTATGATGGGTATGCTAATACCTACACCATCCAGAAAGATGGAAAGACTATTAAGTTGATGCCATTACAGGAAGCAGCTGCAGCACAGAAGGCAGCCCAAGTCATTTTAATGGGAAAGAAGGAATTTGTGCAGATGCCTAGAGGAGCAGGCATAAAGGCAGTTGAGGACACTGCAGGAAAAGGAGTTGTTCAAGACAGCAAGCTGAAGAAAGTTTCAGTTGTGACTGACAGAGGTCAGCAGCAGGTTCAGAAACAGGTTTGTACACAGCAACCAGTTCAGAAGAATGACAAGGATGTTGTCATAGTTGGGACTATTGCTTGTCCTATAAAGGTTGACAAGAAGACAGAGTTGAACATTGCAGCAGTTCAAGAGGCAGTTCAGACAGAGGTTCTGGTCAGACAACCTGACAAACACAAGGTATGTGAGAGAAAAGCCTACATTAACAGGCATGAGGATTTACTTGCCAGAAAGCAAGTTACAGTTCAGAAGTCTTGGAGCAGCCAAGAGACAGCAGCAGACAAAGCTGGAACAGGTCAGAAGACTGACAAGGCAAACTGTAAAGGTGGAGGACTTCCATATCCTAACTCATGGGACATGAGTTCTTTTCTGTTGGGGAGTATGGTGCAGAGGCACCTACCTAACAGCTGGCCTCCATGAGGTAGTTAGTTTGTTATAGGTCTTGTTTATGTTTTCAAGAAGGTCTGTTAAGACCAAATGCATGTAATAAGGTCACGCTGATCATGATAAGATCATGCTGACCAGGCTTTTACTATTTTTAGTTAGTTTGTTAGAACAGCTGTCATGTTGTAGGATCGGTTGGATCTCCCAGCCGCCTGGAGAGTTCCCAGCCGCTTGGAGTCGGGTCAGTAGTACTCGTAGGAAAGTCTATTTAAGCATAAGGATCGTTTGATATTACAGACAGATAGAGATATCATCGATCGAGCTAGGTTGCACAGAGTGAGACAGAGAGAGAGTCTGATCATTGTAATTGCATCTTTTGAAATTGAATAAAGAGATCATGTTTGTGTTCTTTCTCTGGTTGGATCCCATTGTGATCGATTTGCTGATCTGGTGGTTTCATGGATATGCTGATCCATTCCACCGGTTGATTCGTCGAATCGGTGGAATGGCTGTGTACAGTAGATTAGGAGGTAGTTTGTGTTTTCTGTTTGTTCGCATGCAGGTGTGCAGGATCGCGGTCGAGAGGTGTTGAGAAGCCTGGCATCCTCATGTGCTAGGTCGAGCTGATAGAGTTGGGAAGATCACCCTGGAAGTGGATCGAGTCATTCCAGGAGGTTCGGCGGATCAGAACAGTGAAAATCTACTAAGGCTGGAAATTTGTCGAAACGGCATCATCAGGATATTTCTGCCAATATCCTGCAGTCGCTTTGGACGTCGTCATCCAGATAAGTGAAGATGAACATGATGCAGTTGAGTGCATGAAGTGAATGTGCGTCGGGGTGATCATCATCAGGAGTTGCCGAAGAGGAGTACATCGGCATAAGGTAGAAGATCGGGTTATGAAACTGTTGGAGTTTGCATGTTGCAAGTGCATCAGGATGTTTTAAGTCAGATATATACTCAGTGTATACATCGCCGTCAGGGTCATCTCTCGGAGGTACCCATCATCCGCGTATCGCTAGCAGATGCGGGTGTGAAAGTTCAGTTTTTGACTAAGTGTTGAAGAGGTCATCAGGATATTGTGTGACATCATCGTCATCAGGATATGACGTCATCGTCATCAGGATATTGAGATATCACCCTATGCGTATTGATCCTGTTGTCGCTAAGTGGTTAGGTATCGGCGTAGGCAGAAAGTTGTGAAACATCATCAGGAGGTTTCGAGAGAACCGGATAAATCATATCATGATGCTGTTGCTTGTATCGTCGGCTAGCGGGGCATCGAAGGGAAGGTGCTGAAGTTGTCGTCATCAGGATATTTGGAGCAACCGGATATTTGATATCCTGCTGACGAAGGTGGTGTTGCATATCATGATGATGCCGATAGTGTTTGGCGCCCGATGAACAGTGCAACAGGAGGATGTTTGCGCCCGTTGAATATCATGATGATGATGATAGGCGACAGGCGGAGGAGGTGAACAGTAGTCGGCAGGAGGATAATTGTGAGCGTCCGAAATATGATGATGATGTTGGCGTTTACAGGAAATATGATGATCATGCTGAGCCGATAGGGATTTTTATCATGCTGTTTGTATATTTGGCTCTTCCTTCCTGTCAGTAAGCTTCCGTTGCGTTTCACTCTGCATCATAGTGGTATCAGAGCAAAGGTTAGGATCTTCTGGAAAAGATAAGCAGGATGTCAGACGAAGAAGGAACATCGGAGGTTCCAGCAAGGATGACCAATGCTGAGTTGGCAGTTCTGGTGAAGAAACAGATTGCAGAAAGCAAGGCCGTGAAGGCTCAGAATCAGGAGTTGAAAGATGAGTTAGCAAAGTTGAGGAGTAGAGTAGGTTCTGGTAGAGAAGAAGATAGGGAAGAAGAAGAGATCCCTAATTGGAGCGAGGAGGTCGTTCCTGCAGACCAGAGACCACTGTTGAACGCCCTCAAGGCCATGGAGAGGAGAACCATGGATGTGAAACTGGATTTGCCAGTGTTTACAGGTAAGATGGACCCTGATTCAGTGATGGAGTGGATAGACTGTTTGAACAATTTCTTTGTAACAGAGGAGATACCAGAACAACAGAGAGTGAAGATAGCACAGTCAAAGATGAAAGAAGCTGCCTTGACATGGTGGAATTTTGTTCAAGATGATAGAGTATAGGAAGGAAAACGTAGAGTTGCCACATGGAAGAAGATGATGGCATTGGTAAAGGAAGCTTATATTCCATTGGATTACAGTATCCAGTTACACAAGAGGAAGCAAAACCTGAAGCAGAAGGAGCTAGATGTCAGCTCATATACAGAAGAATTCATGAAACTCTGTATGAAGACAAAGGTGAAAGAAAGTGAAGAAGAGAAGGTAGCCAGATACCTTAATGGATTGAGGTTTAATATTCAGGATGATTTAAGTCTGCATAATCCAGATACCGTCCAGAAATGCTTCCAGTTGGCATTGAAAGTGGAAGAGAAGTTAAAGAGAAAACAAGAACAAAACAATAGAGGAAGAGGATCAGCCCATAGAACAAGGCAAACCAATGAGGGTCAAGAAGACACTGGTAAAGGACAGGGACAGTCTGATTTCAGAGGTGGATGGAAAGGTAATAAAGGCAGATTTGGAGGTGGTAGAGGTTCTACTACATTTTCAGGAAAATGTTACACCTGTGGTGAGTTTGGTCATCCATCTTTCAAATGTCCAGAAAACAAAGGTTCATCATCCAGAAATGATAGAACGAGTGACAAGAGAGTACAACTTGTGCAAGAGGAGAAAGAAGAGAAAAGTGTGTAGAGTCCAAACACTTATCAAAAGGATAAGGAGGCTGATGATTGTGGATACCCAGAAAGTGGAGAGTCTCTACTGATGAGAAGAACAGTGATGGTACCTGACAAAGAATCACCACACAGAAGAGCTCTTTTCAAAACCACATGTAAGAGCAAAGGTAAGGTATGTAAGGTTGTCATTGATACTGGTTCAACAGACAACATGGTATCTCAGGAGATGGTGGATAAACTGCATTTGGAAAGGATTCCACATCCACACCCTTACAAGTTATCTTGGGTGAGTGATAGTCAATCACTTTTTGTCTCTGAACAGGCATATGTTGATTTTCAGATTGGAGCATATCAGGATAGAATTTTGTGCGATATTTTGCCCATGGAATGTTGTCACCTACTGTTGGGTAGACCATGGCAATTTGATCGAAGGGTACTGTATGATGGGTATGCTAATACCTACACCATCCAGAAAGATGGAAAGACTATTAAGTTGATGCCATTACAGGAAGCAACTGCAACACAGAAGGCAGCCCAAGTCATTTTAATGGGAAAGAAGGAATTTGTGCAGATGCCTAGAGGAGCAGGCATAAAGGCAGTTGAGGACACTGCAGGAAAAGGAGTTGTTCAAGACAGCAAGCTGAAGAAAGTTTCAGTTGTGACTGACAGAGGTCAGCAGCAGGTTCAGAAATAGGTTTGCACACAGCAACCAGTTCAGAAGAATGACAAGGATGTTGTCATAGTTGGGACTATTGCTTGTCCTATAAAGGTTGACAGGAAGACAGAGTTGAACATTGCAGCAGTTCAAGAGGCAGTTCAGACAGAGGTTCTGGTCAGACAACCTGACAAACACAAGGTATGTGAGAGAAAAGCCTACATTAACAGGCATGAGGATTTACTTGCCAGAAAGCAAGTTATAGTTCAGAAGTCTTGGAGCAGCCAAGAGACAGCAGCAGACAAAGCTGGAACAGGTCAGAAGACTGACAAGGCAAACTGTAAAGGTGGAGGACTTCCATATCCTAACTCATGGGACATGAGTTCTTTTCTGTTGGGGAGTATGGTGCAGAGGCACCTACCTAACAGCTGGCCTCCATGAGGCAGTTAGTTTGTTATAGGTCTTGTTTATGTTTTCAAGAAGGTCTGTTAAGACCAAATGCATGTAATAAGGTCACGCTGATCATGATAAGATCATGCTGACCAGGCTTTTACTATTTTTAGTTAGTTTGTTAGAACAACTGTCATGTTGTAGGATCGGTTGGATCTCCCAGCCGCCTGGAGAGTTCCCAGCCGCTTGGAGTCGGGTCAGTAGTACTCGTAGGAAAGTCTATTTAAGCATAAGGATCGTTTGATATTACAGACAGATAGAGATATCATCGATCGAGCTAGGTTGCACAGAGTGAGACAGAGAGAGAGTCTGATCATTGTAATTGCATCTTTTGAAATCGAATAAAGAGATCCTATTTGTGTTCTTTCTCTGGTTGGATCCCATTGTGATCGATTTGCTGATCTGGTGGTTTCATGGATATGCTGATCCATTCCACCGGTTGATTCGTCGAATCGGTGGAATGGCTGTGTACAGTAGATTAGGAGGTAGTTTGTGTTTTCTGTTTGTTCGCATGCAGGTGTGCAGGATCGCGGTCGAGAGGTGTTGAGAAGCCTAGCATCCTCATGTGCTAGGTCGAGCTGATAGAGTTGGGAAGATCACCCTGGAAGTGGATCGAGTCATTCCAGGAGGTTCGGCGGATCAGAACAGTGAAAATCCGCTAAGTCTGGAAATTTGTCGAAACGGCATCATCAGGATATTTCTGCCAATATCCTGCAGTCGCTTTGGACGTCGTCATCCGGATAAGTGAAGATGAACATGATGCAGTTGAGTGCATGAAGTGAATGTGCGTCGGGGTGATCATCATCAGGAGTTGCCGAAGAGGAGTACATCGGCATAAGGTAGAAGATCGGGTTATGAAACTGTTGGAGTTTGCATGTTGCAAGTGCATCAGGATGTTTTAAGTCAGATATATACTCAGTGTATACATCACCGTCAGGATCATCTCTCGGAGGTACCCATCATCCGCGTATCGCTAGCAGATACGGGTGTGAAAGTTTAGTTTTTGACTAAGTGTTGAAGAGGTCATCAGGATATTGTGTGACGTCATCGTCATCAGGATATGATGTCATCGTCATCAGGATATTGAGATATCACCCTATGCGTATTGATCCTGTTGTCGCTAAGTGGTTAGGTATCGGCGTAGGCAGAAAGTTGTGAAACATCATCAGGAGGTTTCGAGAGAACCGGATAAATCATATCATGATGTTGTTGCTTGTATCGTCGGCTAGCGGGGCATCGAAGGGAAGGTGCTGAAGTTGTCGTCATCAGGATATTTGGAGCAACCAGATATTTGATATCCTGCTGACGAAGGTGGTGTTGCATATCATGATGATGCCGATAGTGTTTGGCGCCTGATGAATAGTGCAACAGGAGGATGTTTGCGCCCGTTGAATATCATGATGATGATGATAGGCGACAGGCGGAGGAGGTGAACAGTAGTCGGTAGGAGGATAATTGTGAGCGTCTGAAATATGATGATGCTGTTGGCGTTTACAGGAAATATGATGATGATGCTGAGCCGATAGGGATTTTTATCATGCTGTTTGTATATTTGGCTCTTCCTTCCTGTCAGTAAGCTTCCGTTGCGTTTCACTCTGCATCAGAATGGTACCTGCAGAAACGTAAAATTAGAGTGTGTTGAGAATCCAAGAGATTGATCAGAATTCCTGGGTCACAAATAGGATTCAATTTATGAAACATGGTATTTTCCCAAATGAGCTCTCCCATGATAAGAGAAGGTATTATAGACAACAAGGGTCCTACTTTGTACTAATTGACTAGATCTTATTCAGGAGAAATGTTGATGGCATACTTTTGAGATGTATAGAAAAAGATGAGGCTCAAAGAATATTACATGAGTTGCACCATGGAACCTCAAGTGGACACTTTTTCAGCAAGGACCATAGCAATAAAGGTGACTCAAGTAGGATACTTCTGGCCAAATCTATTTACAGACTGTTATTAGTTGGTCAAAGAGTGCCAAGCCTGTCAGTTTTATACATGAAAAAGAAGAAATGCAGCAATGCCCCTAAGCCCCATAATTATAGATGAGCCCTTTGCCCAATGTGGTCTTGATTTCATTGGTATGATCAATCCAGTGTCAAGTATGGGACACAAATGGATCCTTATAGCCACATATTACTTTACCAAATGGAGTGAAGTAGTGCCACTCAAGGAAGCAACAGAAAAGGTAATACTGGACTTTCTGGAAGGCATTACTGCTCGTTTTGGCCCTCCTCGTACCATCATATCAGATAATGCTAAGGTATTTTTGGGAACAAAGATATTAGAGCTTGCATTAAGATATGGAATTTATCTGAAGACTTCTTCAAATTATTACCCTCAAGGTAATGGTCGGGTAGAGTCTACTAACAAGAACCTAATTAGACTCATTAAGAGGATAGGGACCAACTATCATAGAGAGTGGCATAAGCTACTAAATACAACACTATGGGCTGATAGAATTACACCTAAGCAAGTGACAAAAATGTCTCCATATGAATTAGTCTATGGAAAACCAGTAGTAATGCCACTAAGCCTAGAGATCCCTACTTTGCAATTATTGAAATAGATAGAGATTGAGGAGAATAGTCCCATGCAAGTCAGACTTGCTAAACTACTAGAGCTACAAGAGAAAAGAGAAAGCACATGAGTCACTAATGAGATACCAGAAAATAATCAAGGATTATTTTGACAAGAAAACTTCAAATCCCCATTTTGAAGTGGGCTCAGTGGTTTTGAAGTGGGATGAAAGAGCTACCAAGCTGGGCTGACACAGTAAATTTGAATCGCTGTGGACTAACCCTTACAAGATTCATTCCTATAAGCAGCAAAATTCTTTTGAGCTCGAGACCATGGACAGTGAACCTGAAGAGATTCCTATAAATTGGATCTATTTGAAGCACTTTAACAAAGCAGTGTCTCTTATGTACCATAGTTAGTTAGTTTCCCTTTTTGTAGCTTTCCTATTTTCCCGCCCTCTTTTTCCCGCTTTCCTTTTCAATAAGTGTTCTTGGAACACATGTCAATAGTACAAGCTCCTTCTCTTTTTGAAAAGCTTGCATTCATTAAGGTTGTCTCCAATCCCCAAAATCCTTGAAAGTACACTTTCGCAACCACTCTCATAAGTTCTGACACTCCTTTTCATAGAGATTTCAAAAGATACACTAACAGTTTTCTCGATGTAAATGCCATTTATGAGACTCAATGTGTCATTAAAAGCCCCATTAATAATAATTAAATCCTAAATATGGCTCTCATTTTTGCTCTATCTCTCTGTTTTGAATCATTGTTGCTCACATTTCACATCCCTAGCAAGCATTTTCAGCTGTGTGTCATTCCTGTGTAGCAATTCCATCTGTTCCTATGTCAATGCTTCCCAAATTCTCCCTGCAAATATAGACATGGCGGTCGAAGCACAGTCTTCTCAAGAAGGACTCAGGATTTACGAATCAATCGACAGGCTTTTGAGTAGCAAATCATATGTCTCAGTGCCTGCACAACCTAAGAGAACTTATCCACGGACGAGGATCCCCAAAGTAGGGTTTTCTGTCAACCTAGAGAAGGTTAAGGATTTTGCAGATGGTATTTTTGATCTAACCCTTCAAAAACCTACCAAGGCTCTTCGAGAAGGGGCACACCAGTGATGCATTCAAAAGGTAAAGAGTGGACAATCTAAAACTTTTGGAATGAGGATTTGGACTTCGCAGTTGGCACAATTCCTAGTCCCTAACATGCACCTATGTCCTGACCTAATTGATATATGCATGGAGCATTTTCATGCACCCTCAAGCACCATTCAACAGGGACCCTTTATGGTGCAGGTTACACCCAAAGCCATAAGAGACATGCTGGCCCTGTATCATGATCGAACAACCACATTCCCCACTATTGCCAAAATGCAAAAGACATGGTCAAATGTCAATAACCAGATTAGATTCCTTAACTCAGAATTGCAGTTAGAAGAGGAGAACACACAGATGCCCACGCTACCTACAGGAAGGGCGCAATTTAGCCAGGCCAGTCAAGGGGCACTGTCAATGATGGCTTTCATTTTTGGAATGAAGGAAGACAACACAGTCTATGACTGGAAAATTGCCATCCTTTTCAGATTGAAGACTGTCGATAAGTCGCAGGAATACCGGCTAGATTTCTCCAAACAAATTGCTTATATCATGGTTGATCAACTCATAAATTTCAAATCCAAAGGATTTTTCAGGTATTTCGCTTATCTGTTTCATCTAATGTTATATCAGAACTAGAATATATTTGCACAAACTATGCAATTGAACATGTATGACCCAAATTTTGGGCAAAATAGAACTATTCCTGTGTCTACATGGACACATGTGCTATCTAAGGCATCAGATCCTTATGAGTTCTGGGAACTTTTTGTTGCCCCTGCCTTTTGCCATTTGAGCCCTGAGCCTATAGAAAATAGGTTGACATAGAGCGTTAGGGGTTTCATGACTAATTGCCCAATCCCATGTGACTATTTCTTTGGGGCCCAAAATATGATCATCAGGGTCCATGGTTTCAATGGGGAACCTATGCTGCTACCTAAAATTTTGACCCCTAGGGTAACGTTTCTAGAAGTAACCCGGCAAGTGTCCGTGGTTGACAATGAGTTTGGCACTAAGAAGAAGAAGAAGAAAATGTGTGATATCCTGTGGATTAGAAAGAACATGGCCCTAGAGGTCAGGGATGCTGAGCACCTATTGCTCAGAAAGTTAGTTGTCTTGGGACTCTTCATCATTAAAGACAAGTGGAGGTATGATCCAAATAGTTTTATAGCCTCCTAGGTTAGAAGCAACAAGGTCAAGGCTAAAATAGTACATTAGGGTTGCCCCTTTTAGGAAGACAGGAGAAACCCTAAAGAAGATAACCCTGACCTGTATGTGGAGCTAGCAGACTTGCCCTTTGAGGGGCCCAGGCCATGGGAGACCTTTTATGTTAAGCAAAAGGAATTTGACCCTAAGTTAAGAATGACCATCGGTCTGAGAAGGGCATTGAAAAACAAAGAATGGAAGCCAAAGAAAATTGAGGCCTATTGGAAGTATAGGCAGGAAATCTCAGAGATTACCAATTCATTTAGAAATGTTGATACTGATGAAAGATGGGAATCTATCTAGGATGAATGGCATCCCTCTCCAATTTCTATCCCTGATACAAGCAGAATCCACAAGAAGGGTGAGGAGTCTGAAGAGGAGGCTGAGTCAACTCATACAATGTAAGCAACAAAACAAGCCTCATCTTTTGCAGTCCATGTATCTCCTTGGCCCCAATCTCTCAGTACTCAAGAGAAACAAAAGGGTGTGGTGTCATCACCACCTAGACGGACTCCATCAGTTCTAGCTACTGGGGCTTCTAGTTTTGTACCCTTGCCACCTTCAGTAGTGGTAAATGTAGAGGAAAAGGAATCTGAAGGGGAGATAGGAGAAAGGCCAAGGAAGGATAGAAAATTGAACTTGCCACCAGAGTCAGATGAAGAAGCAGAACCACTACTACAGCAAATGCCAGTCAGAGCTACTGCTCCTCAGGTAAGTGTTTCTTCTCCTTCTTCCTCTTAGTCTCTTTCTTCTACCATAGGGGTTGCAATCCCAACTGGCCAAACATTAATATCCCCTGCCACCTCTGTGGTGCCTATATCATTACTTGCCCCAACTACCAATCCTCAGGCCATATCTCCATAGGCCACTTCATTGCCTCTCTTTTCCCCCTTAGTTCCAAAAAGAGTCCCTCCCCAAATTTCCCCTAGTCAACAAGCATTGGCTATACCTTATGGCTTACCTCAGGGTCATCCCTTTGCTGGGGGATATATTGCCTCTCCTCCCACTTTCCAGGCTCAAGAAGATACTACTAAGAAGGTTAGAGAAGCCAAGATGGATAAGAAAAGAAAGAAAGAAAATAAAAGCTTGGCTGTGCCACACATGAGGTCTCTCTTTGACCCTATTCAATAGTAGCTGACTATCACACATTTGTCCCCAAATGTGATAACACTGTTAGACTTAGGGCACACAACTGAGAGGGGGGGTGACATAGAGCGCGCGACAAAACTGGTGGAACCAATCTAAAAATGCGGTTGTGGTTATAGTTGAGTGACTATACCCCTGCACTTAATATTTTACTGTATCAAATGCTATCGGCATGCATTGTAGGCTATTGAACCCGCGACCTCCATTGAACTACTGAACTATCAGCTTGCTAAACCTTCAAGCCTTGGTGAGCCATTGAACTGCGCCCGTCGTTGAACCCGCCGGCTCGTTGAACCATTGAACCATTGAACCGGTTCAATGGGTGGTTCAACGATCATTATTTATCCTTACCACCTTCATCATTCCGCTAGACCTCCAAACTGACATGCGGTTGAACCATTGAACCCTTTGAACCGTTGAACTAGTTCAAAGGTTCAACCAAAAGGTTTTCTCTGCCAAACTTATCATGCCGATCACTTAGCTTCAAACGTCGTTGAAATAGCGAACTCTCAAACTTTCAAAATCAGTTCAAACAAAAGAATTTGGCCTAATTTAAGTCATCGACAGAGCTGATACTCTTTGCCTGATGATGAACTTCACACTGGTGCTACACTCAGCTTCCACTAAACTAGCAAACCGTTGAACCCTTAAAATGGTTCAATCAGTGGAGTCTGTCGAAACCCTCACGATTTCATAGAACTACTTCTCTCACAAAAGAACAAACTTTTACACTTCGTCAACCTAGCACATGCGAATGCTAGGGTTTATTCCAGCATGCTGTCGATCGATCTTGTGACTGTAAAACTCACACAATATAGAAAATGCAAAAACAAAATCTAATCTAATATGTACAGCCATTCCACTGATTACAGAGTAATCAACTAGTGGAATGGAGAAACCCCATATTGATTGTAAATCAGAAATTGACAACACAAATGCAATTCAAATGTAAGTTAGGATCTTCTTTATTTCTCTGAGGATGAATACAAATGTCTATTTTCATAGTACAACTCAAATTCACAATCACTACTCTGTCTAATTTCTTCTTTCTGATCTCTCTCTATCTATCTCTAACCGATCAAAACTTAGGCTATTTAACCACCCATAGAGAGTAGTACTGACAGGATTCCCAGTGGCTGGGAGACATAACTAACTAACTCATAACTAACTAACAACCTATCAATATAGATCGACAGGTGTCCTAACAATAGAAACAAACTAAAAATAGCAAGCGTTGGTCAAATAGACCTTATTACATAGTAAATGCATAACAACCTATTTAAGACTTTAGGGTTCTAATTAGCATGATGAAGGGGTGCCCCTGCACCATACTCCCTGAGAGAAGAAATCTCAAGTCCACTTGAGATGAGAGTGTGTAAGTTTGCTTCATATTTCTTGATCTATTCGTCAGTCATCCAAACTACTTCTGAATCAGGTTGCCCCTACCAAGTGACCAAATATTCGATATATTCTTTATTCTTGGTCTTCTTTACCATTCGGGTATCTAAAATCTTCTACAATGTTGGTGGATCATGTTTAGGAATATCATCATCTGTTGTACCCTGTAATATTTCCTGTTCCATATCTGTAGTAGGTTTGTATGGAGTTAAATCACATACATTAAATATAGGTGATAATCCAAGATCAGAAGGAAGTTGGATCTCATAAGCATTCTGTCCACATTACTTCAAAATTTGACATGGTCCAATCTTTCACTGCATTAGCTTTGCATGTTTTCCTTTTGGAAGTCTTTCCTTTTTCAGATAAACCCATACCAAATCTCCAACATCAAATTGGACATCTCTCTTTTTCATGTCAGCATATTCTTTATACTTTAAAGTAGTTCGCTGGAGTTGGTTCTTGACTTGATCATGCACCTTTTTTATTGCTGCTGCAAAAGCTTCTCCATCTACACTAATTGAGTCTCTTGTAGGTAGATTTCTTAATTCCAAAATACCTCTTGGATGCATACCATACACCACTTGAAAAGGTGTTTTCCCTATACTCCTATTGATGGTATCATTATAAGAAAATTCTGCCTGTGGTAGGATGCTATCCCACTTCTCTCCATGCTGTTTTGTCAAACATCTAAGCAGATTTCCTAATGAACGGTTGACCACCTCAATATGTCCATCTGTCTGCGGATGATATACTAATGAGAAAGATAAATTTGTGCCAAGCTTCTTCCAAATAGTCCTCTAGAAATGACCAATGAGTTTCACATCTCTATCTAACAATATACTCAATGGCAATCCATGTATCTGCACTATTTCCTTGAAAAACAAATCTGCAACATATGAAGCATCACAAGTAGTTTTGCATGGCAAGAAATGTGCCATTTTACTGAACCTGTCTACTACAACAAAGAAACTGTCATAACCCTTCCTTGTTCTGGGTAAACCCAACACAAAATCCATACTTATGCCTTCCCATGGCCTAGAAGGAATGGGCAATGGCTGATATAAACCTACATTAGTTGATATGCCTTTTTCTTTCTGACATATCACACATTTCTCCACAAATTTTCTTACATCTAATTGCAATTTTGGCCAATAGTAATGTCTCTTTACCAGTTCCCGAGTCTTATCTAAACCAAAATGTCCTGCCATAGCTCCGCAATGCTTTTCCCTAATGATGTTTGGCCTCATAGAACACCTTGGAATACACAACTATACACCTTTGAATAGAAATCCATCCTGGATCAGAAATTTAGAAAATTTAGCATGATATTTATCTCTGAAAGAAGTACATACTTGATAGATTTCTCCAAATTCTTCATCAGCATCATACATAGTCTTTAAGGAATCAATGCCAACACTTTCCAATTGAATCTGATTTATAGTTAGAGCTCTTCTGCTCAAAGCATCTACTACCTTATTCTTTACCCCTTTCTTGTGCTTAAGTGTGAAAGTAAAAGCTTGCAAAATTTTGACCCATTTCATATGTCTGTGATTCAGCTTCTCTTGACTATTAATGAATCTAAGAGCCTGATTATTTGTGAATACTATGAATTCCTTTGGCATCAAGTAGTGCCTCCACTTCTTGAGTGACTAGACTAGAGCATACATCTCCAAATCATATGATGAATACCTCTTCTTTGCATCATTTAACTTCTCACTGAAAAATGCAATAGGCCTACCTTCTTGACTGAGTATTGCGCCAATTGCCATGTGACTAGCATCACATTCTACCTAAAAAATTTTGCTGAAATTAGGTAGTGTAAGGACTGGCTGTTGTGCCACCTTCTTCTTTAACGTTTCAAATGAATCATCTGCTTCTTTGGTCCAAGCAAACTTGCACTTCTATCCTCCTTTAATGGTGTCAAGCATGGGTGTACAGATATGACTAAACCCTCTTATAAACTTCCTATAGAAGGTTGCTAACCCATGGAAACTTTTGACATCATTCATAGTTCTTGGAGTTGGCCAAGATAATATGGCACTTACCTTCTCCGTATCCATTTTCAGTTTACCTTGTGAAATGACAAAACCCAAATAGGTGATCTCTTCCTGCATAAACAAACACTTTTCCAAGTTGATCATTAGCTTCTCTTTATGTAACCTTTTGACAACCAAATCTATGTGTCTGAGGTGTTCTTCCCTTGTATTACTGAAAATCAGAATGTCATCTAGCTATACTATGACAAACTTGCCTATGAATTCACTCAAGACCTCATTCATCAGTCTCATAAAAGTACTGGGACCATTAGACAATCCACAAGCATGACCTTCCACTCATACAATCCCTCATTTGTTTTAAATGTTATTTTCCACTCATCTCCTGGCCTAATCCTGATCTGATGATAACCACTCTTCAAATCTATTTTTGTGAAATACTTAGCACCTCCTAAACAATCAAGCAAATCTTCTATCCTAGGTACTAGGAACCTATACCTGATTGTGATCTTGTTAATAGCCCTTGAATCAGTGCAAAGCCTCCAAGTGCCTTCCTTCTTCGGTGCTAGTATAGTTGGTACTGCACATGGACTTAAACTTTTGCCAATTAGGCCTGTGTTCAACAATTCTTCAATCTGTCTTGCTACTTCTGCATTCTATTCTAGAGTAAGCTTGTATGCTACTTTGTTTGGAAGTGTAGATCCTGGGATCAGATCTATGCAATGGCTGATATCCCTTATAGGTGGTAGGGATCTTGGCATTCCATCAGAGATGATGCCTTTGTATTTATCCAACAAATCTTGGACAGCAGGATCTATGAACCTCTGTCACTTCTCTCCCTTGATTTCTTGTTGCTGTTCTTTATTTACTTTCAGGCATGGAATTAGGGCATATGTAGCTGTACCCTCTCCTACTATTTCTTTCATGAACTGTTTACCTTCTACCAGCATTACCTTGGTTTCTTTCCCTTTTTATTCTACCTCCTTCTCCATCAATGGTAGTAACTCTATCACCTTACCATCCTTGGTGATTGAATATGTATTTCTAACTCCATCATGTTGTGCTCCTAAGTCATATTGCCATGGTCTGCCAAATAGGAGATGACAAGCATCCATCTAAGCTATGTCAAACAATAATCTGTCCTTATATGTTCCAATTTGAAATTCTACCCAAGCCTACTCTTCTACAACTGTTTGTTGACCTTGAGTGAGCCATGAAATCTTATATGGGTAAGGATGTGGCAGCCTTCTAAGCTTCATCTTTTCTACCATTTCAGCAGACACAAAATTTTCAGTAGATCCAGAGTCAATCAGAACTCTACATACCTTTCCTCCTACCTTGCAAGTAGTTTTGAAAAGAGATTTTCTTTGTGGGGGTTTCCTGTCAGGCACCTTCATGGTGGTCATTGCTCTTCTAATCATTAAAGATTCTCCTGTCTCAGGATATCCATAACTATCAGGAGCTCTTACACTTTGACCAGTGTTTGAGCTTGTCACACTTTGACAGTCAGATTCTTGTATCAGATTTGTTCATCTTTCTCCTGTTGAACTCGATGTTTTTTCTGGACATCTGCTGGCTATATGACCTTCGTGATTGCAATTGTAACATTTGATAGATCCTCTACCTTGAGATCTTCCTCTGAATGGCGGTCTTTTGCCCCTAAAGTTTCCTTGCTGATTGTAGTTTCCTCTTTGAATTTGACTGCTATCTCCTTTGTTGTTTTCCTGATTGGATTCTCCATGATATCCAAATCCATTGCCTATGCCTTTGAAAGGACTTCTTCCACCTCTTTCATGTCTTCCTCTTCCTCTGTTGTTCTGTTCTTGTCTTCTCTTTAACTTCTCTTCCACCTTTAGTGCCAATTGATAGCACTTCTAAACTGTATCTGGACTATGCAGATTTAAATCTTCTTGGATGGCAAGTCTCAACCCATTGAGATATCTTGCTACCCTTTCTTCCTCATTTTCCTTTACCTTTGTCTTGACATAGAGTTTCATGAATTCTTTAGCATATGAGATGACTCTAACTATTTCTACTTCAAGCTTTGCCTCCTCTTATGCAATTGGATGTTGTAATCCAATGGAACATAGGCTTCCTTCACTAAAGCCACCGTTTTCTTCCAAGTAGCAACTCTGTTCTTTCCTTCCTTCACTCTGTCATCTTGGATGAAATTCCACCAAGTCAATGCAACCTCTTTCATTTTGGACTGTGCCATCTTTACCTTTTGATGCTCTGGTATTTCTTCTGTTTCAAAGAAATTGTTCAAGGAGTCTATCCACTCCATCACCGAATCAGGATCCATCTTTCTTGTAAACACTGGTAAATCTAGTTTCACATCCATGGTCCTCCTCTCCATGGATTTGAGGGCATTCAATAAAGGTCTCTGATCTATAGGAACCTCTATCTCTTCCTGCCTAGGGATTTCCTCTTCCTCCCTATCATCTTCTTTACCAGAACCTACTCTATCCCTCAATTTCTCCAACTCATCTTTCAAACCCTGATTTTGAGCCTTCACTGCTTTGCTCTCTGTAATCTACTTCTTTACTAGGACAGCCAACTCAGCGTTGGTCATCCTTGCTGGGAGCTCTGATGTTCCCTCTTTGTCTGACATTCTGTCTTCTTATCTTCCCAGAAGATACTCCTTCACTCTGATACCACTATGACGTAGAGTGCGTGGTGAAACTAGGGGAACCAATCTAAAAATGCGGTTGTGACTATGGTTGAATCACTATACCCCTGCACTAGGGGGGGTGAATTAGTTGTCCAAATCTTTCTCCAATTTCACACTTAAATCTTCTTAGTGATTAGCAATATATCAATCATGAAACATAATGCAATTAAACAGAAAGCAGAAACTCATCAACACATAAGACACCAAGATTTTGCATGAAAAACCTGGTTAAGGGAAAAACCATGGAGTGATTAACCCAAGATTGTGTTCTCTGTTAGAAGAATAGAAAGAACAAAATAGCACATGCCAATTAGGGCTCACTTCTTGAGCACACTACTCATAAGAGGTTCACTGCCTACAAGAGACACATTGTCTACAAAGTAACAAGTATTACAAACTTGAACTAGAGAATAGCATCTTTACCATGCTTGGATCAGTTCCATTTAGGTCCAAAAACTTCTACTCTGCCTTTCGCTCTCTTCTTCGCTACCACACTCTCATCTCCACAAGACACACTTTGGAATGACTTCACAATCTCTTATTTATACAAGGCATCGACTTAGGAACAATCATCTAAGTCAGGAAACATCTACAAGAACATCTGCAAGACGTGTAATACATCCGGTTGGCCAGTCTTAGGAAGAACACCAACATCTTGTGGTTATTCTTCAAATACGAACTTTAACTTCAATGCAGACCACCAACATGAACTAGACACGATCCACAGATCACCACAAGCTTTTCTAAATCACCAAGAACATCTGCACTTCATTTGCTTATTGGAATCCTTCTCTCCTTCATCTGGAACCTCAAGAACATAGTTTGTCATCACTATCACAAAGGAATAGGTTCTTCCAGACCTTTAAACCATGAACCAATCAACTTGACACTTCACAAGGATGTCCTTAACACTTCCTCAAATCCACAGAATGGTATAATGCATTTTCGGATCTCACCGGACCTATATGTGTCAATCTGTCACCTCTAAACACCTTCCAGAACTAGTTCTACTTGAACAGCCATAACTTCTTTAGATCTTCATGCGGACCTCTAAAAGCTTGATTAGATCATCTAAGGACTTATATCTACAAACCCTTTAAACCACATCCTCTAATCTATATCTTAGCTGGGGTCTTCACTTCACTGTCTCCAATGCTCTTCTCTGCTCAACCAATCCTTCTCATCAATGCAATATGAGTATGTTGACATCAATGACAACACTGGTTAGACCCATACTTGCAACAATCTCCCCCTTTGTCATTGATGGCAACATATGATGTGAAAAACCATCAAGACAAGAACTTCTCCTTACTGTCACAACTCCCCCTATTAGCAACAACCCTTCACATGTCTTCTCTTCCTTTACTGCTCCCCCTTTGATCATCAACCACTTGTTTTTCACATGTCTTCTCTCCCCCTTTGACATCAATGGCAAAGGGATCATACTTACAATTTCAACACTTCAGAACATACCAGCTGCTCCCCCTGAGTAGTAGCTCCTTATCACCAATCTAGATCACAAGATATGACTATGATATCCACCAGACTGATGCACATCAGTGCATCCTAGTTCATCACCAGAGGGGCAATAACCCCTAACTTCTCCCTAAGATACTCAAAAGAGTCCTTGGGAAGAGGTTTAGTAAAGATATCTGCAATCTGATCCTTGGAGGGCACAAACTCCAATCTGACTTCATCCTTGTTCACTTTCTCTCTCAGAAAGTGAAACTTGATAGATATATGCTTAGTCTTAGAATGCAACACCGGATTCTTAGAAATATTTATTGCACTTGAATTATCACAGAAGATTTTGATAGGCTCCTCATACTCTACTTTAATATCTCTTAGCATTTGCTTCATCCACAAAACTTGAGTGCAACTACTTGCTGTTGCAATGTATTCTGCTTTAGTTGTAGATAGAAATATTGCCTCTTGTTTCTTGCTTAGCCAAGAAACCAATCTCTTTCCCAAAAAGAATGCTCCACCACTGGTACTCTTCTGGTCATCCACGTCTCCTACCCAATCTGCATCTGTATATGCATGAAGAGAGAAATCATGATCTCTAGGATACCACAAACCATACTCAACTGTCCCTTTTAGATATCTAAAAATCCTCTTGATTGCCATGACATGAGATTCTCTGGGATCAGCCTGGAATCTAGTAACAAGACCAATAGCCTGCATTATATCTAGTCTAGTTTGAGTGAGATACAACAATCCTCCAATCATTGATTTGTACTTTGTCTGGTCTGCCTTAGGAGAGTCATCATCTTTGCTCAACTTACATTTGGTTGCGATGGGAGTATTCATTGGCTTTGAATCTTCGATACCAAATTTCCTCAACAATTCTTTCACATATTTGGTCTGAGAAATGAAGATTCCTTTTTTTTTGAGTAATTTGCAGACCCAAGAAGAAATTCATTTCACCAAGCATAGACATCTCAAACTCACTTTTCATTTGATTTGCAAAAGTTTTACACATACTATCTCTTCCTCCAAAGATGATATCATCAACAAATACTTCAACAATCAAGATGTTTTCATGATCAATTTTGAAATATAAGTTACTGTCAGCAGTACCTTTGTTGAAACCAATCTTCAAAAGATGCTTATCCAATCTTTCATACCAAGCTCTTGGGGCTTGCTTCAATCCATACAGTGCCTTCTTCAACTTGTAGACCATATCACCATGATCAGACAATTGAAATCCATCCGGTTGCTCTATATACACTTCTTCTTCCAAGTCACCATTTAGAAAGGTAGACTTGACATCCATCTGATATACCTTTAAATCCTTGAAGGTAGCAAAGGTAAGAAATAATATGACTGCTTCAATTCTTGCCACTGGAGCAAAAATTTCTTCAAAATCAATTCCTTCTATTTGAGAGTAACCTTTGCAGACCAATCTGGCTTTATTTCTAATTACTTCACCAACTTCATTTAGTTTGTTCCGGAAGACCCATTTGGTTCCAATCACATTCTTGTTTCTAGGTCTGGGAACAAGATCCCAAGTGTGATTTTTCTATATTTGCACCAGCTCTTCCCCCATTGCTTTAGTCTAATTTTCATCATTGCAAGCTTCATTCACTGTCTTAGGTTCAATCTTTGAAATCAAACAATACTCTTCTGAATCTTGAGCCATTCTCCTTCTTGTTAGAACTCCTTTGCTTTTATCACCTATGATCTGATCTTCAGAGTGGTTCATTCTTACATACCTGGGAACTTTGGGAGTTTCTTGCACTTCTAATTCTTGATCAGGCTCATTATGACTCATCTCTTCTCCCTGAATTACCAGATCTGTTTGATTATAAGTACTGGAAGGAGTTTGGGCTCCTTGAATCAGAAGACCATTCTAATCATCTTCATCATATTCATAAAACCTTGAAGGTTTCTCAATTCCTTCATCAACCTTCACATTTGTACTTTCTATCATCTTTCTTAGTCTCTTATTGTAACACCGGTATGCTTTGCTTTGAGTGGAGTAACCCAAGAAAATTCCTTCATCACTTCTAGCATCAAACTTGCCTAGATTTTCATCTCTTTTAATGTAACATTTGCTACCAAACACTTTAAAATACCTCATAGTAGGAGTGATGTCAAACCCAAGTTCATAAGGAGTCTTATCGGTATTGCTTCTGATTTGAACTCGATTGAGAGTATAGACTGCAGTGCTGATAGCTTCTCTCCAAAACATCTGAGGAATGTTTGCTTCCATCATCATTGTCCTAGATGCTTCTTGGATGGTCCGGTTCTTTCTCTCCACTACTCCATTCTGTAGTGGAGTCCTAGGAGCAAAAAATTGTCTCTTTATACCATGCTTCTCACAAAAGTCTATGAACTCACAGGATGTGAATTCACCACCTCTATCAGACCTCAGACATTTCAATTTTAATCCGGTTTCATTTTCTACCATAGCCTTGAAAATTTTGAACTTCTCAAAAGCTTCTGATTTCTCTTTCAAAAAGGTAACCCACATCATCTGGGAATGGTCATCAATTAATAGCATGAAATATCTATCACCTTGTACACTCTTGATTCTTGTCGGACCACATATATCAGTATGAATTAAGTCCAATAATCTGGTAGAAGATTGATCCTTACTCTTGAATGTGATTCTATTCAGCTTACCCAACTGACATTCTTTGCACAAGCTATTAGTAGGTTTCACCAATTTTGGAAGATCTCTTATAGCCTGAGTATTGCTTATCTTGATGATATTATCAAAATTCAAATGACACATTCTCCTATGCCATAACCAACTCTGATCAACTTGAACAAATAAGCAACTTTTACCAGTGCCAACCAAGTGGAAGATATTACCTTTAGTTTGGGTACTAGATGCAATCTCTGTTCCTGAGCTTTCAAAGATCTTGCATTTTCCATTCTTGAACTGGAGATCATAGCCTTTGTCCACCAACTGTCCAACACTGAGAAGATTGTGCTTCAAGCCTTCAACATATAGAACATTACCGGTTTTGTTCCTTCCATCAAAAGAAATAGTTCCTCTTCCTCTGATTCTACTAGTAGAATTATCACCAAACTTCACCACTCCTCCTTCATACCTTTCCAAATCTATGAACTTATTTTTGTCACCTGTCATATGGTGAGAGCAACCACTGTCAATGACCCAATCATCCTTTTCTTCAACTTGGGCAGCCAGAGCTCTTTCTACAACTTTATGATTGATAGATATAGAGGATATTGGTTCTTCTTCCTTGATGGCAATAAACACCTATTCACTTCCAGATTTGTTTCCTGTCAATAATTCATCATCTGTTACTCCTTCATTACCATCTTCTTCACGAACATAGTAACAATTCTTTTAGAACATTGATCTGTTAGGATTTTTCCTTGAGAATCTTTCTAGACATTTTGAGGCAAAATGACCAATCTTATTGCAGTTAAAACACTTAAAAGGCAATTTTCCTTCATACTTATCAGATCCTCTTGGTAGTCTCTTTGCAATGAGGGCTTCAAGTTGAGTAGTTTCTACTTCTTCTTCTTCCATGTCTTTTCTTGCTTTTTCATACCATGATAGTTTCCTTGATGAGTTCTCTCCCGAATCAAACCTTTGTTTACCTTTTACAGAGGCACTGGCTTTGAATGCAGATTCAGTCTTGGGGGGATCATCTCCAAACTCGGTCATTTCAAATGCAGCCAATTTGCTAGCCAATTGATCTCTTGTGACAGTTGTATGGGCTCTGAATTCATCAATGGCAGCAACCTTGATTTTGTAAGAAGTAGGAAGGGATCTGAGAATTTTGCCAACAATCTCATTTTCATCCAAGACTCCACCAGCATTTCTAATTCTACAAATAAGCTCATTTACTCTTGGCATAAAAGTAGTAATATTTTCATCATCTCTCATCTTTAGGTTTTCAAATTTCCCTTTCAAACTCTGTAACCTTGCACATTTAACATACTGGTCTCCTTCATGCAAAAGTTCCAATTTTTATCAAATCTCAAAAGTAGTTGGTAGGTCAATAACATTTGAGAGCTCTGAATCAGATAATGCGCTTAGAAGAGCTTCTATAGTCTGCAGATTATTTTCAGCATCTGTGATTTTATTTGTAGCTTTTGGACCACCCTGTGGAGGTACATACTGTGTTGTAGCCATGGTCTAGTATGCCATACCCATGCATTGCAAGTGACACTTCATGCAACCTTTCCATAGATTAAAATTTGTTCCATCAAACTTCAGGCTATCCTTCTTGTAAGACGACATCTTGGATCTCCTCAAGCGGTTAAGCTCCTTTTAGAGGAACTTGGCTCTGATACCAATTGTTAGACTTAGGGCACACAACTAAGAGGGGGGGTGAATCAGTTGTCCAAAACTTTCTCCAATTTCACACTTAAATCTTCTTAGTGATTAGCATAATATCAATAATGAAACATAATGCAATTAAATAGCAAGCAGAAACTCATCAACACATAAGACACCAAGATTTTGATGTGGAAAACCCGGTTAAGGGAAAAACCACGGGGTGATTAACCCAAGATTGTATTCTTTGTTAGAAGAATAGAAAGAACAAAATGGCACATGCCAATTAGGGCTCACTGCCTGAGCACACTGCTCACAAGAGGCTCACTGCCTACAAGAGACACACTGTCTACAAAGTAACAAGTATTACAAACTTGAACTGGAGAATAGCATCTTTACCATGCTTGGATCAGTTCCATTTAGGCCTAAAAACTTCTACTCTACCTTTCACTCTCTTCTTCACTACCACACTCTCATCTCCACAAGACACACTTTGGAATGACTTCACAATCCCTTATTTATACAAGGCATCGACTTAGGAACAATCATCTTGTTGTGTGGTTACACAACACGCCCCATTTTGACTTGGCAAAACAGGGACCCAACTTTTGTTTTGGCTTGTGTTGTCTGTTTCTAGCGGTTTGGTAAAAATAAGTCAGGTGCATCATCATCATGAAGGTCAGGATGAGGTAGGTCATCATCATGAGGTTAGTTTCTCAAAGTTCATATTTTGTTTCTATGACTTCATAGTTGGAAAGAGCTTGAAATTCCATGTAGGTTTGCCTTTTACATCACCCGAAAATTCGTCCATATGAAGGAGTTATGAGCAGTCAAAGTGTTGGTCAAACCTGATAATTGCTGTATGAACATCATCATCATGATATTTGAAAAGTGCCCAGATAATATCCTGAGGTCGAAATATCCGGACGTCAAGTTTAAGTCGTAGTAATCTTTTCCCGTCGGGCGGTCTTTTGTATCGCCAAAGGTCATCATCATGATCTTGCTCTATCACCTGATAAAAATCATGCAGTCCCGAAACATCCGGACGTCAATCTTAAATGCTAGTGTGTTTTACCCGTCAAGCGAGCATCATGATATTCTAACATCATCTTCATCATGATATTCTCACATCGCGAGCATCATGATATTCTCACATCGCGAGCATCATGATATTCCAACATCGCGAGCATCATGATATTCCAACATCGCGAGCATATTATAATATCATGCTGATGAATCATCATCACCTTATCTTCCGAAGCGGAGGGTGTTATTTCATTCCTGCCTTGTTAACAAGATCATCATCATGATCTTTCTCTACCCGACATTTCGCAATATCCTCCTACCGAGATGCATAAACTTTTGCGGATATGATGATGACGATGATGTCATCATCACCTTCTCCTTCGGCAAGGTATTTTCCAGGGTATGATCCTGTTCGCCAATATGATGATGACGATGACGTCATCTTCGAAGATTAACACAGGCTGGGATATCCTGATGACGTCATCAGGACTTTCAGCAGGATCATATTTTAGATCACCCAGTGCGTATATGATGATGATGATGTTCATCATCCTGATCTTTCGAGCGGATAGCCTTGGCCGAAAAGGGTCATATTGCATTCATCCACCTGATCATCTTCCTTAGAGGGAACCCGATATTCCATTTATCTCATGATCTTAACGAAGCATGACGGTGACGTCATCCCTTTGCATTTTATTGAAGCCTGATGATGACGATGACATCATCATGATTTTCCCCAGCGGCAGGATCATTTTCCGGGTCCTCCTGTTTGTCAATATCATGATGATGATGACGATGTCTTTCTTTCCCAGTATGCAGAAGTGAACATCCTGATGTGCTTTTCATCAGAGCATTAGGAAAGGAGGATCATCATATTTCAAATATCCTGCGGACAGACAGAAGGCATATAGTTGGTCATCCTCATGATGTTTGGCGTTGGTATAACTGTTGCTGTCGGCCTAAGGTAAATTTGTCAACCTGATCATATGTGTTCGCACCAATGCGAACATGATGATGATGACCCGAAACATACATGCAGGGCATGCGAACCGGTTTCAAAGGATGGTTGAAGGGCGATTATTTCCTTGTATAATTTGAGATCATCATGATCATATTTCGAACCCGATACACATGAAAATGGGCGGGAAAACATGAAGCGATGAAATTTTGAAGACCCGATTGCCTGTTGCTGCGCATTTTGGGGGTTTGTTTAATTAAGCATTTTACTTCCTGTTGTTTATCATCATGATGATGAACTTAATGTTTGTCTGTTTACTTGCAGGAAGAAATGATGATGCTGCTGAAGCTGAACATTGAAGTCATGATGCGGTTAGAGCTGCTGCTGAAGCTGATGATTACAAAGTTGCGCATGGAGTCAGCATGAGCCAGAAATGAAGAGGATATTGTCAAATATGCTGTTCGCCAGCTGGAGACCGAATCAAGTTGAAGATGCTGGAATATTATGCGCCAGCTGTACATGTGCTAACTGGCGAAGCATGTGCTTTCCATCTGGACCGCTAATTGTTATGAGATGATCCTGATCCTTGGATCATTGTAACCGTTTCTGGCATTTGCTCTATATAAAGGCCAGAGCCTGAAACATTAAAGGGGGGATATACATTAGAATACACAGATGCATCTGGCGCAAAAAGCTAATTACTGTAGGATCAATTAGGAGATCGGATTACTGAGACTAATGAGGATAGAATTGTTGAAATGTCAAGGTTCTTTCTTCAGATCACTGTAAATGTACCTGTTCTTGAGCATACTGAATGGATATGAAGTTTTAGATTACATCCTGATTGTAAATTTTACGTAATCTTTTTGTTGATTTCTGGATATGTACTGGTGAATGCTGTGTTCAACTAGAAGCGCTTTCATTTCATTACATGTTGTTGTCAACTTTCCTTTGAAGATTTGCACTAGATCATGCAGATTTGTGGAATGTCCTGGTGAAGTATGATTTCTAGTTTTCCTTCTTTTCATTGCAAGTATGGGAGCTTGTATGTGGATCAGTGATCTAAGTCCAGTAATTTTGGGAATCTCATTCTTTAACCCTTTTCCTTTTTTTAATTTCATTAATTCATCACCATAACTACAAATCATGATAAATAACAAGCAGAAACAGTGAAATATGCTGAAATCCCGTAGGTAACTGAAGATCATTAGCATATTTGAGTTAAATGCATGTAGTATTGGAAATATCATGCAAAGAATCATAAATAATGATAGAAATCATGCAAATATCAGCCTGTAGGCACATTATTTGACTAAATTTACAGTGCAGAGGTAGAATTGTTGGAGACTTATGCAGAGCAAACATCCAGAGCAGGATATTTGAAGATGATGATGATGAACAGTGCAGAAACACGTAAGGCCCCTGAATGGAAAACAACAACACACATCAACCACTGAGTAACGTCAGTAGATTAAAACCTAATCAACGGAGACTTGGGATCATGAATTCTTTGAATTCATCGTATCTTTCAAGATGAGTAAAGGTTGTTGTGTAACTTTTATTCTATGTTTGCGAATGACTAACATCATGAACAACATAAATTGGCGCTAGAAGGAGGGCTGAACTGGAAAGGACGCCATTGCTTCAGTCATCATTCATATATGCAGGCCCCTCGCTTCTAACGCAACATCAATTTTGGAGAAGGCTGGGCGTGAGCTGCGAATTTTTGGATTTTCTGCAAATATTGCATAAATATTTCAGGATTTGAGCTAAATGTCTGCAAATATCTCTTACCTAAGATGTTTTTGTTGCACCTTTGCAAAGATCTAGCCCAAAGCATCAAATATTTGTTTGATTTTCTGGACTTTCAAAGTTTTAGTCTGAGATATGATAGATCTCCTTAAAATTGCAAAATAAATTTTTTTTTTTTGAAGAATAGAGTCTCATTTTGATGGATGCATATGAAAATAATTGTCAAATTAACATTCCTTTATTTCAGGAAACTCTGAATGGGCAGATTTACCCTCACAATTTGTCTAACTTTGGTTTATCTACCTGTTGCAGGATACACCAGACTACAGAACACAGTGAAATAAATTGTTTAACTTTCCTCACAAGGTTGGATTTATACTTGAAAGGACTAATATTCTTTCTAGATGTGTTCAGGGTTGAAATTTGCCAAGAAAATGAAGAAGTTTGCCAGGAAAATAAAGAAATCTGCCAGGAAAATGAAGAAATTCTGGAGCAACAAGCAGATGGAGCACCAGAAGTTATTAATTGTCCAGACACTGAAGTAGATCATTCTGAAGATTTTGAATTATACTTGTCTAGAAATATACAGTGTAGTCAAATATTAGGTTTGCCCATTGATGATGTCTTGATTGAAAGCTGGTGCAGATTACATGATGAAGAGCATTCAGAGAGAGATTGCTACCCTTGCTTGGTCATGTTGAAAAGGATTCTAGAAAATACAATAGCTGAGTCAGTTCCAGAAGGTAATGAAGAGGAAACATCTTTCCTGGATTCATTTTATGGTGACATTGATAGGAGTTCTCTACTTCCTAATACAAGTAAGGATCAGTCAGTATGCAGGTATGAATCTTGTGAAAATTTTAGAGAAGAAATCACTCATCAGGATAATTTTTTTGATTCTGATCCTAATACTTTTGATAAAGAAGATGAAACATCTTTCTTGGAGTCATTCTATGGTAAAGAGAAGTGTAAACAGATAGTAGAACAATTTAAATGCACTCCTAATGATGAAGTTCCTATGATGGTAACTCAGGGAATCATAGAGAAGAAAATAAATGCTGATTTATTACCTGACTTCTTTGAATTAAATGATCAAATGCAAGAATGTTGCAGGTTAAAGGAACCAGATCCTCTAATAGATAGAAAATGTGAATTATTCAATGAACAATTCCTGAAAGAAGAAGATGTAGAAGACTTTGGAGTTGTTGTGCATAATCAGATGTCACTCCAGAAATATTTTGAGAATGAAACAGGGGAGTGTCCTTATCAAGTGAAAGTTGTTTCTCCTTTACAGTCAAATGATTTAGAAATGATAAATTTCTGTATATCAGGTTGTGATAATAAAGATACTTATTTAGATGCTGATGTGCAGGAAATTGAAGAAAATACTGAGAAGTTTCCTAAACTGGAGGATAATCTGAACATCCAGAATGAAGGGATAAGGCTGGATAAAGATGAAGAATTAATACATCAAAGGTCATACATCCTTCAATTTGAAGAGAGACCAGGCACTGAGCCAAGCAGTGAAAATATAATGACAAATGGAAGACCAACTGCCAATGAAGAAGCATGTCCAACAAAACCAGAAATACACCAGGTTGTATTTCTCCTTTCCACAGTAAATGATGTTGAATACCATTTTGATTATGGAAATTCAGAAGATAAGACATGCATATGGATTAATCATGAACATGGTGAGCTTCCCCAATTGCTGATCATCAAGAGTTGTTCTGTTGAATACAGTGAATTCAGAATATCAGAATTTTCTTCAGGATATAAAGATAAGTTTGCTAGGTTGAGAACCATAACTAATACCCTGATGCTCCTGCACAATCAAAAGAAGTATGCAAATGCAGGTGTCCTTAGGTCTTTTTCTGGTTTTTGTTTGCCTAGTAGTGTGTTGTATATAATTTTGTAGGTTAGTTGTTTGTACAGTTTGTTTGTTTTGCTTTCTTGTTCTGTTCCTGTTGTTTCCTTTTTGTAGGTTAGTTGTTTGTATAGTGTTGTTTCTGTTTTGTGTTGTTTTGGTTGGGACCTTGTTCTGGTAAGTCAGGATGATGCACTTCATCACCTTAAGAAAATAGTTAAATTGTTAGGATTCAAGTGATGAGATCAGATTTAAAGATAGGTTATGATTCATTCTAAGAAGTGTTCATGATCAGGTTTATGATGTCTTTTCATCAAGGTGCCTTTTCTTGTCCAAAGTGAATCAAACACAATGAAACACCTAACAGCCTTGGGCTTGTTGAAGATATGAGTATAGGTGTTAAGTGAAAAATCTAAAGGGCCTCCCTTGCTACCAATACAATCTCCAACCTAAAGCTGCAAGTGACTACACCTTGTACAAATGAGCTGACATGATGATATCAAATTTAAATTTTTAAAGGAAAATCAGAAATGAAATAAAATTAGGCCATCTAAGTAACTCTACCGGGGCTATGGACACCTGCTGGCAGTGGAGCCCTACTTAGGGAGATTGTATAGATAACCTTGCCGGGGTTATGGACACCTGCTGGTAGCAAGGCTCTATCCAGGTTGGCTATGAGGGATGATCTCCAACTATGTAGTTTAACACCAGTTACTTATGTTTTCAACTTACTTTCAAGATGAGGATAATTAATCATATGCACACACATGATCCTTTGTTAGCACTGTTACCTTAATGAAATTTTATCATTCAAAGATCATGATGATTTTACTTAGAAAGAATTAGAATACTATAGATGAATATGATCATATCACTTGAATTATTTGAATTTTGTTGTTTTCTTTGGTGGCAAGTTGTTGTGTGGTTACACAACACGCCCCATTTTGACTTGGCAAAACAGGGACCCAACTTTTGTTTTGGCTTGTGTTGTCTGTTTCTGGCGGTTTGGTAAAAATAAGTCAGGTGCATCATCATCATGAAGGTCAGGATGAGGTAGGTCATCATCATGAGGTTAGTTTCTCAAAGTTCATATTTTGTTTCTATGACTTCATAGTTGGAAAGAGCTTGAAATTCCATGCAGGTTTGCCTTTTACATCACCCGAAAATTCGTCCATATGAAGGAGTTATGAGCAGTCAAAGTGTTGGTCAAACCTGATAATTACTGTATGAACATCATCATCATGATATTTGAAAAGCGCCCAGATAATATCCTAAGGTCGAAATATCCGGACGTCAAGTTTAAGTCGTAGTAATCTTTTCCCGTCGGGCGGTCTTTTGTATCGCCAAAGGTCATCATCATGATCTTGCTCTATCACCTGATAAAAATCATGCAGTCCCGAAACATCCGGACGTCAATCTTAAATGCTAGTGTGTTTTACCCGTCAAGTGAGCATCATGATATTCTAACATCATCTTCATCATGATATTCTCACATCGCGAGCATCATGATATTCTCACATCGCGAGCATCATGATATTCCAACATCGCGAGCATCATGATATTCCAACATCGCGAGCATATTATAATATCATGCTGATGAATCATCATCACCTTATCTTCCGAAGCGGAGGGTGTTATTTCATTCCTGCCTTGTTAACAAGATCATCATCATGATCTTTCTCTACCCGACATTTCACAATATCCTCCTGCCAAGATGCATAAACTTTTGCGGATATGATGATGACGATGACGTCATCATCACCTTCTCCTTCGGCAAGGTATTTTCCAGGGTATGATCCTGTTCGCCAATATGATGATGACGATGACGTCATCTTCGAAGATTAACACAGGCCGGGATATCCTGATGATGTCATCAGGACTTTCAGCAGGATCATATTTTAGATCACCCAGTGCGTATATGATGATGATGATGTTCATCATCCTGATCTTTTGAGCAGATAGCCTTGGCCGAAAAGGGTCATATTGCATTCATCCACCTGATCATCTTCCTTAGAGGGAACCCGATATTCCATTTATCTCATGATCTTAACGAAGCATGACGGTGACATCATCCCTTTGCATTTTATTGAAGCCTGATGATGACGATGACATCATCATGATTTTCCCCAGCGGCAGGATCATTTTCCGGGTCCTCCTGTTTGTCAATATCATGATGATGATGACGATGTCTTTCTTTCCCAGTATGCAGAAGTGAACATCCTGATGTGCTTTTCATCAGAGCATTAGGAAAGGAGGATCATCATATTTCAAATATCCTGCGGATAGACAGAAGGCATATAGTTGGTCATCCTCATGATGTTTGGCGTCGGTATAACTGTTGCCGTCGGCCTAAGGTAAATTTGTCAACCTGATCATATGTGTTCGCACCAATGCGAACATGATGATGATGACCCGAAACATACATGCAGGGCATGCGAACCGGTTTCAAAGGATGGTTGAAGGGCGATTATTTCCTTGTATAATTTGAGATCATCATGATCATATTTCGAACCCGATACACATGAAAATGGGCGGGAAAACATGAAGCGATGAAATTTTGAAGACCCGATTGCCTGTTGCTGCGCATTTTGGGGGTTTGTTTAATTAAGCATTTTACTTCCTGTTGTTTATCATCATGATGATGAACTTAATGTTTGTCTGTTTACTTGCAGGAAGAAATGATGATGCTGCTGAAGCTGAACATTGAAGTCATGATGCGGTTAGAGCTGCTGCTGAAGCTGATGATTACAAAGTTGTGCATGGAGTCAGCATGAGCCAGAAATGAAGAGGATATTGTCAAATATGCTGTTCGCCAGCTGGAGACCGAATCAAGTTGAAGATGCTGGAATATTATGCGCCAGCTGTACATGTGCTAACTGGCGAAGCATGTGCTTTCCATCTGGACCGCTAATTGTTATGAGACGATCCTGATCCTTGGATCATTGTAACCGTTTCTGGCATTTGCTCTATATAAAGGCCAGAGCCTGAAACATTAAAGGGGGGATATACATTAGAATACACAGACGCATCTGGCGCAAAAAGCTAATTACTGTAGGATCAATTAGGAGATCGGATTACTGAGACTAATGAGGATAGAATTGTTGAAATGTCAAGGTTCTTTCTTCAGATCACTGTAAATGTACCTGTTCTTGAGCATACTGAATGGATATGAAGTTTCAGATTACATCCTGATTGTAAATTTTACGTAATCTTTCTGTTGATTTCTGGATATGTACTGGTGAATGCTGTGTTCAACTAGAAGCGCTTTCATTTCATTACATGTTGTTGTCAACTTTCCTTTGAAGATTTGCACTAGATCATGCGGATTTGTGGAATGTCCTGGTGAAGTATGATTTCTAGTTTTCCTTCTTTTCATTGCAAGTATGGGAGCTTGTATGTGGATCAGTGATCTAAGTCCAGTAATTTTGGGAATCTCATTCTTTAACCCTTTTCCTTTTTTTAATTTCATTAATTCATCACCATAACTGCAAATCATGATAAATAACAAGCAGAAACAGTGAAATATGCTGAAATCCCATAGGTAACTGAAGATCATTAGCATATTTGAGTTAAATGCATGTAGTATTGGAAATATCATGCAAAGAATCATAAATAATGATAGAAATCATGCAAATATCAGCCTGTAGGCACATTATTTGACTAAATTTACAGTGCAGAGGTAGAATTGTTGGAGACTTATGCAGAGCAAACATCCAGAGCAGGATATTTGAAGATGATGATGATGAACAGTGCAGAAACACGTAAGGCCCCTGAATGGAAAACAGCAACACACATCAACCACTGAGTAACGTCAGTAGATTAAAACCTAATCAACGGAGACTTGGGATCATGAATTCTTTGAATTCATCGTATCTTTCAAGATGAGTAAAGGTTGTTGTGTAACTTTTATTCTATGTTTGCGAATGACTAACATCATGAACAACACATCTAAGTCAGAAAACATCTACAAGAACATCCGCAAGACGTGTAATACATCCGGTCAGCTAGTCTCAGGAAGAAAACCAACATCCAGTGGTTATTCTTCAAATGCAAACTTTAACTTTAATGCGGACCACCAACATGAACTGGACACGATCCACAAATCACCACAAGCTTTTCTGAATCACCAAGAACATCCACACTTCATCTGCTTACTGGAATCCTTCTCTCCATCTGGAACCTCAAGAACACAGTCTGTCATCACTGTCACAAAGGAATAGGTTCTTCTGGACCTTCAAACCATGAACCAATTGACTTGACACTTCACAAGGACATCCTCAACACTTCCTCAAATCCGCAGAATGGTATAATGCATTTCTGAATCTCACCGGACCTATTTGTGTCAATCTGTCACCTCTGAACACCTGCTGGAACCAGTTCTACTTGAGCGACCATAACTTCTTTATATCTTCATGTGGACCTTTGAAAACTTGACTAGATCATCTAAGGACTTATATCTACAAACCCTTTAAATTGCATCCTCTGATTTGTATCTTAGCTAGGGTCTTCACTTCACTGTCTCCAGTGCTCTTCTCTGCTCAACCAATCCTTCTCATCAATGCAATATAAGTATGTTGACATCAATGACAACACCGGTTAGACCCATACTTGCAACAAAAGCCAAATGAGCGAATGCAACCTCAAGACTTTGCAATGAATGCAGTAGCCATGGACATGTCACTTTTCAGACCACAAGATAGGGTTGAACTACTGAATGAAACCACTTCTACTATTGCAATTGACTACTTGAAAATCTCTAGGAAGTTGCAGAAAGTCAAAACTGACTTAGCTCAAGAAAAGACCAATAGTAGCAATCTTGCTACAGAGTTGAAATCTAAGAAAGATGAAATAGAGAATCTATATAAATAGTTGCAAAATACTATTTCCTGTCAAATCCATCAAGTGACAGTGACACAAAATGCTTCTGTAAAGGTAGAGCTAGCATACAGTAAATGTTTTGAGGCAAGAAAAAGCCACCTTAGAGAAGAGGTATCAAGAAAAGTTGCAACAAGCTACACAGTTTCAGTAGAAGCTGTTGAGTGAATAGAATGCTGCTGCTGTAATACAGGCGCAACTCCTAGCAGAGCAACAAATGACAAAACAGCTAACACTTGAGTTAGCTAACAGACCTCAGAATGCTAGAGTTTTGAATCTGGTCAAGGAACTATATGTTTCAGTGTGGAACAGGTTCTCTGATGAGATTGACCAACTAAAGTCCTCCTTGACATTCCTGTTAAATGCATAGCTATTATGTGAGAAAGTGGAAAATTTGGTTCAAGCCACTCTGTCTACTGTCTCTTTGAGAGTTTCTAACTCTCAACTGTTGCTAAAGAAACTATATGACACAATAGATGAAATTCTATCAATAGCAGGGATCAGTGATAGAATGATAGCTGCAAAGAGGGTGAATGAAGTTCTAAGTTGCAATTCAACTACTACAAACTACCAAGAGCTCCTGGATATTGTTAAAGAAGGAGTAAAGGATATGAAGAGACACATAGAAGATTTGGTGCAGCTGAGTCTTCCCTCACCTTTTCCAGATGATAGCACTGTCCTAATGATTGATGATATAAAGACCCTGCTTTTGACAAAGCAAAATGATCAATCTATTTTTCAAGGTTTAAGTGATTTCTCATCAGTACAGGAGGTAGAAGCTGTCTTGATCTTGATGGCCCAATTAGAGTTTCAACTAAAGACTACGGTTCAGATTCTGTAGAAGTTTTCTCACAAGGACATAATAAATCTTGATTTTGCCTTTCAGGATTTACAGAGCAAGCAGGGACTCTCAGATTCAGAATGGTCTGTTTATCAGACAGCTTTGCAGAATTTGTGACCCTGTCTTGTATTTTACATACATATATTTTACCAAGTTTTGGGTTCTTTTTGAGCAGGCTCAAAATCCCTACTGGTCGCCAAGAACTGTAGAGTATAAAACTCTACATTTTGTTTTTAGCTGCGTGCCCGTGAGTTTAAATGTCTGTGTCTATAAATGTTTCTGAGAATGGCTGTGAGGGTTTACAAGGGTTTCATTTTACCATTGCTACGGGTTTCTTTTTACTAGTGCCGCGGAGTCTGACAAGTGTTGAGCTACGGTTTAAGCCACTTTTGTTTCTAAGTTACAAACTTTGCAGCGAGTTGTGCCACGTGGATTAAATGTCTCTAATACATTTTAAGTTACGAGCCTACAAAAGATGCCACATGTCACCTGCGGAGACACAGTTATAAAGTTTCAGTGACGCTACAGAAGAAGCCATGTGTATTTTGTGATAGCCATGGAGCTTGCCGAGTGTTAGCTTCTGTGTATCTGTTTATATATCCTTTGATGCAAAGTAATAAATGGAGGTAGGCCCCAGTGTAAAGTTTTAGTGATGTGGAATGTACCACGTGGTGTATACGGCACCCAAGTAAAAGCTTTTGCCCCTTTCTTCCAGTGATAATAAATGTTTCTTTAGTTTCACAGAGCCCGACATGTGTCAACCTCTGCGTGAGTCTCAAAAGGGTTCTAGTGTTTTAAGAGGACTGCGGAAGCTGCCATGTACTAGATAGTTGATGTTGCGAAAGCCACCACCTGTCCCTGTTTGAAAGCTAGTGAGCGGAGGGTTGTGGGCCCCATTCTTAATGTGTCTTTAAGCTTCAGAGTAGTGGATCGTGACAGTTGTCACAGGCAGGGGCTATCTGAATATAAAGACACAGTTAAGGAAAGTAAAGCAGATAAAGACACGTATCTATTTCTAGTTGCTGCGGATGCCACCATGTGTTAGTTTCCTATTTCTCCTGAGAGACGAAGAAGTTCCAAGTTATGAATGCGGACGTTGCCATGTGTCTCAGAGTTCATTATTTAAAGAGTGCGGAAGCTGCCAAGTGTCCTTTCCCTATAGAAGGGATGCGCCACACATATTTTGCCACAGCCAATGGACTTGCAGTTATTGTAACTGTTTGCGGATCCAAAAGATCTTAGGTGTCAGGGACTTCCAGTTAGCTCCATTTCAGTTAGGCCATTGGGATTCGATTGTGAAGACAATCTAGAGTCAATCCTGTGCTATAAATAAGTAACATTGGTAATATATTTAGATTCATATAGAGATTTTTTTAGAGATAGTTTTGCTACAGAGTTTTCTGTCAGAGATTTAAGAAGAGAAGTTTGAGACTTTCTACTGTGACCAGCGAATATCATTTGCCTTTATTTTGTTATTCTTGATTCAGAAAGTAAATCTAACTGTGCATGTATCTACGCCTCTTATGTTGCTAGAAAAATTAATGAGAAAGACAAAGTTCTGTGCCTTGGTTGATATTTTTTGTGTCATTATAAATTCTCTGTTTGTGAGCCTTTGAGTTTATTTATTATATCTGTTTATGTTAATCATGCAACATTTGCTCTTTAACGTAAGTGAATCTTGAGAATAGCTTCACTATGCTTAAGTTGAGAGAGATACTTATTATTTAGGAGAATCACCATAGATAGATTTGCTTTAACTGTACCTTTAATTCTGTTAGTTTCTATCCTTTTTCCCCAAAACCCATACAAGATAGAGAAGAGCCAGCTTCTTTAAAATCTGGAGGTTGTTTCAGGTAGCAAGTCCCACATTCCTGAAACTTCCCATGTTGGTGTTGGAACTTGCGCAATTTTACACATCAACAAGTTGTAAGTTTGGATGAAAGAATTCAATCTTGTATTTCATTATGTCATGATTGTGATATGATTATGGTTATGATATGATATGATGTGATGTGATGTGATGATGCAAGTGTATGGATTTATGTGATGCTTACAGTATATTGTACAATGGGTAAATGCTTATGGTATGGATATGTTTATGTAATGGATAGATTATGATGTGGATTTGGCGATATAGATGGTTATGCCAATGATTAGGATGAGTGATGATGTGGTACTAATGTGTTGATGTAGGTGTATGCAATAGATGATGGCAATGATGTAGATATTTGTAGGTCATGATACAAAGCATCATAATGATGATGGATAGTTATATGAGTGGAAGATGGGGAAAGTTAGTTATGTGGAGGGTGAAGTTAGAAATATTCTCTAGGGTACAAGGTAAATGATATATGGAAGGGATGATGGGATGGTGAATTTATGGATTGGATTGATTAGGATATATGGAGATAGGTATGTGATAGGGTAGATAGGGGGTGGGGTGTGGTTATGCTGGTATGTTTAGAGCAATCCTAAGTTTTAATATAGCAAAGGATAGTATGCACCAAGGTATAAGGAACCAAGGTGGAACTATATCCATTTGCATGGAATTGACACTTCAAACAAAAGGTCATCCCTATATATGTTAGATGTAATATAACCTTAGAGGATCATGTGAGGGTAGATACATATAGGATGAGAATGTCCTTAGATAGCTAAGGGATTTTCCTTAGTGTAAGGAATCAAACTTCATACCTATAGCATTGCCAACACACCAAAGATTAATATTAGCCTAAATGCAAAGAAACAACCACAAGCACAACATACAACAACAAATGACTCTACCCCAATCTAAGATTATCCAATAACACACCAAGATATAGAAGATCTGGGTGGCCTTGGGAAAGTGTAGAAGGGGTATGGTAAGATAAATAAAAAACAAAAGACCAAATGACAGACTGACTGAACAACCATTGCATCTATTTCCAAGATGATGGGTAGATGAGGTAAGATAGGATTATGACTGATATTGGAAGCATATATATCCCTAAGACATAGTTGTAATGATGAGTGTTTTTTTGACAATTGTGTGGTGGTTGGAACAAATAGTCGTATGGGGTATTTGTGTTAGGGTGTGTTGTTGTTGCATGTCAGTTTGCTTGAATTGTCTAAAGGTCACGTCATTTTAGGAAATAGGATGGTAGTGGGTGAAAGTGGTCTTAGGTAACTTTATTATGTTCAAAGAATGGAAATTTATTATGGGTTGGTGGGTGAGATGGAAAAGTGTGTTATGTATTTATTATGGGAATACATGGAATATAACTATGTAAGAATCAGTGGCATGCATACAAAGATCCTATCCTTATAGGGTTAGGGAGCTTCCCCTTGTATAGTGTGATGGGAATGGATGGATGTGGGATGTAAGGGAAAGACCTTAACATATACAAGATCAAGCCATGGTAGAATAGGGAATGAATGGATGGAACATGGAACATGAAATGGACAAGAACCTAGAGGATGGTGGATATGGCCATGACACATGCTGGCTAAAACCAAGTTTTCACCACAATCCCTATCCAAGGTGCCACTGAGGTGATTTTCACCACTAGATGACTTTATTGCACTTAGGCTTTTTGGAAATTTTTAATTTTTTTGCTTTTTTGAATTTTTTTTGGGACATTTTGGGCATAGTCGAGACTAGGCATAAAGCTTCTTTAGATGGATGATTACCTCTTCTAGAGGCTAACCCTCTAGTGTGGCAAGATGATATGCTCTTGACCCATAACTGGCAATGATGATGAATAGACCCAACCAATTAGGCTTGATCTTACCCTTTTTCTCTCATCTTATTGATTCTTCTAATTTTCTTTGAGGACATGGTCGCTTACTTTGAACTCTTTGGACTTGATATTTTTTATAGCTATGATAGAGAAGGTTATGCTAGACTTGAAAGTGGTTTAAGGCATTGAGGCACCTTTCATCCAATAACTCTAACTCATGTAGCTGGGAAACCTGATATTCCTCCTCATCAATAAGATTTTGCAAGGATATGTGTAGTGAGGGGAGTTGGACCTTGATTGGCAAAATGGCTTGTAATTAAAGACAAGGGAGTATGGAATGGCTTTGGTAGGTATTCTGATGCTTGTGTGGTAAGTCCAAAGGGTAGGATTAAGCTGTAGATGCCATTCATGACCAATTTCATTGATTGTTTTCTTGAGTATCTTATAGGTGGTAAGCCCAATGGTAAGCTCAAAGGGTGGTAAGCCATCTAATAGGTGGCTCTAACATTGTTAAGGCCAAACAACATAACTTACCAATAGTGTGTACCCCATGGACATGAGAAAGCTAATTTGTGTTGGTCTTCTAGTGCTATGTGGATTTGGTCATACCGTAAAAATCCATCGATGAGATAATATTTCTTGTCCAGCTATCAAGTCCAAAATTTTGCTAATGTTTGGTAAGGGGAAGTCATTCTTGGGACACACTTTGTTGAGATCTCTGAAGTCAGTGAAAATGTGGATGCCCCCTATTAATTTAGCTACTAGAACAAGATTGGACACCCATTCAGGATAATCAATGGGCAGATGAAGTTATCTTGTAGTAAATTTTGTAGTTCAACCTTCACCAGGAGTGTGATATGTGGATGCATCTTTCTGAGGTTTTGTTTGACAGGCTTAGCATCTGGGTGGACTACAAGATAGTGCATGACAAGTGTGAGATCTAACCCTGACATGTCTACGTATGTCCATGCAAATTTATGAGATCTTTCTTTGAAGAATGTAGAAAACTCTGATTGCTCTAATGGGGTTAATGATGCAGCTCTAAGGTGATCTTTGGTGTATCTATGGTCCTGAAATTCATTTGTTTTTCCTCTTATATCAAGGTTGTGGACTTCTCTTGATAGAACCTAGGAACTTTGGGGAGATCAAGTTCCTCATCCTCTAGCACCTCAGGAAGGTTTTCACTAGAGGATATGTTCTTTATTTTTACTTTTTTGTCATCCAAAAGTGCCACATTATGGTTTTCACTAGGGGGTGCTATTTTTATATTTTTACTTTTGCAACTAAGGAACTTTCCGGTCTCCCCAAAAAAACATGTGTCTTGAGTTTAATGGCATATCCTTCTTTGTGATCCCCCAAGGGAATATATTCTCTGACTCCCATAAGTTTTGCTATGGCCTCGTCTTTCTAAAAGGTGTTAAGGATGGGAGGCCCTTGTTGGTCCTAGTCTATCAGCTATGGATAGATGAGGGGAAGATCATTAGATGAGGTTGATATGGATGAAAGGGTATATATGGTGCAAATGGCTATGTCTTGGAAAAGATCAACGATGTGTTTGATGGAGTCATCGTAGAAACCCTCATTGATACTCTCAATGTTGGTAAAGGCCTTAGCTATCTCACTAAGTATACATTCAAGTTATGAGGGTTGAGGCTCAAGTGTCCCATACCCTAGGCCTTGATAGTGTTATCCTCATGTAGGCTTGATGGGCTCAATGGTACCTTGTTCATGAAAGCTTAGACATCTATTGAAAGGAATCAAGGTACACAGAAATAGCTTCCTACACTAATCTTATGAGGAAAGTTATGTAAATTTTAATTCTTTATAGTTACAAATTATGAGATGCACATTAACAAAAAGGTAATAACAACATCCAAATGTAAATACAAAGCTCACAACACAAGATATATGTGGGGAAAGCCCTTTCAGGTGAAAAATCCCACACTCCAAAACTTACATAGTGTATTATCAAATCAAAGTATGACTAAAACACACTTTCAATGCAAGTTCTTCTAGGAGTACACAAATGTTGAATAATGGAGTAATTCTATCAGCATAACAGTACCTACAAATGAACCATACAACTCCAACTCCAAGCACCTATATATATAGAGAAATACCAAGGATGGAGGTAGCTTCTAGAGGAAGCCACAAAAGAATCTTGTCCAAATCCATATGGCCCAAATTCCAATGCCATAAAACATGCAAAAGAAACTTGTCAAAGATTCCCTTTCATCCCTTACAACCCCCATAATTGGGTACCCCAAATTTTGCCAAAATAGGCACCTACTTTCTCCATGCAAAGATGCTTCTTGACACTTGCCACACCTGTCATAGAATATCTATTTCTGGCTCTTACATGTCATACAATCTATCATATATCATAACCTCTTACACAACCCACAAGATATTGGCACATGGAAATAATGCGATTGTAAAATGGGATGCCTACATTTTCAAATGTTGACTTGACAATCCAAGTCACCTCCCAAGTGGGATGACATGTCAACATGCCACCTCACAATAAATGATAAAACTAGATGACCAATATTAAATACAATATAGGCAATTAAATAAACATACAATAAAATAATAAATGCTAGGAAATTGCAAAGGTTGAGACACCCTAATTCCCAACACTCTCCCACTTGTCGAACACCATACAAGAGCTAATAGAATGATAGGATTTATTTGCTAGGGATCGAGAGGCCCATAGACTCTTAACACCATTTGAACTTCTCTATGCTTACACGTTTTATCAATGAATCTGTAACATTCATTGAAGTGTCAATTTTGTCTAAGTTTACCTTCCCATACTCTACCATGTCATGAAAAAAATTGTACTGGACATCAATATGCTTAGTCCTCATTTGAAAAGTAGAATTCTTCACCAAACATATGGTACTTTGACTATCACAACAAATAGTAATATTCCTTGTATCAAACCCAACATCAAAACACAATCTCTTAATCCAAATGACTTACTTACAAGCATGAGTTTCTACCATGTACTCTGCTTTAGTAGTGGACAAAGAAACCACAGGTTGTTGCTTATTCATCAAACTAATAGTACCACCACACATAAGCACTAGTGGATCCCCTACTGTCAATGTCACCTGCCCAATTTGAATCCACAAATCCTTGAATACAAAGTGAATACTGAGGTCCTGTAGAATAACTATGATAACATATGGAATACATGGAAGTACCCTATAAATATTTGAACACTCTCTTCACCACATCCCAATGTACTCATCTAGGATTAGCCATAAACCGACTAAGGACTCCCACTGCTTGAGTAATGTTTGGTCTTGTATAGACCATCGTATACAACAAGTTGTCACTGCACTAGCATAAGGAACTCTACTCATATCCTTCATCTTAGAAGGAGACTTTGGATAATCTAGAACATATAACTTTGTCCCTATCATAATAGGAATAGTCAATGGTCTACAAGCTGCCATGTTGAATCTCTCCAATATAGAATTCACATACTTACTCTGGCCTAACCAATTTTTTCTATTAGCTCTATTTCTTTTGATTTCCATTCCAAGGATGTACCTGGCTGCCCCTAGATCTTTCATCTCAAACTATGTTGACAATTGAGACTTCAAATCAAAAATCAAACTTTAACCATTCCCAATGAACAACATATCATCAACAAATAATGCAATAATGAGAATGCGATCATTATCTATTTTATAATAAACACAATGATTTGATTTCAATCTCAGAATTCCCAAACTCAACAGAAAGGCATCAAATTTTTGGTACCACATTCTAGGAGATTGCTTCAAACCATATAAAGACTTTTTCAACTTGCAAACTAGATTTTCTTTACCTTTTACCACATAGTGCTTTGGCTCTGACATATAGATTTCTTCCTCCAAGTCACCATGAAGGAAAGCTATCTTCACATCCATCTTTTCAACTTCTAAATTGTATGATGCAGCAAGTGATAACAAGAATTTTATAGATGTCAGCTTTGCAATAGGAGAGAAAATCTCACCATAATCTATTCCCACAACTTGGGAATATCCCTTCATGACCAATCTTTCCTTAAATTTATCAACACTGCCATCTGAATCAAACTTCTTCTTGAAAACCCATTTGCATCCAATAGGTTTACATCCATCAAGCAAGCACACTAGATCCCAAGTATTATTTTTCTTCAAGGAAGCCATCTCTTCTTCCATGGCCTCTATCCAAGAATCTGTATCACTCATACCCATAGCCTCCCTTACATTCTTAGGCTCATTAGTTTTAGAAATAAAAAAAAATACAACTAGAATCATGCAATAAATAACTAAACCTATCAGGTTTCTGCCTTATCCATGTGGACCTACTCAAAAGTTGAGGTTGAGGTTCTTCTTCTTCTTCTTTTGAGCTTTCATTGCTACTAGAGCTCTCCTCATCATCAAGTTCAATAGTTGTCTTCGGTTCAACTTTCTTAGGGGTGGAAGGAAGCTAAACCACATCCTCTTTTTTCTCTTCTTTCTTTGGCTGTACAACATCAGAAGAAGGATTGAGCTCTCTAAAGATCACACTTCTGCTATACAAAACTCTCTTGGCCATTGGATCCCAAAGCTTGTATTCTTTCACACTGATGCCATAACTGATGAAGATACACTTCACTGTCTTGTTCTCCAACTTAGACCTCTTCTCCTTAGGCACATGTTCATATGCCTCACAACAAAATACTCGAATGTGTCTCAATGAAGGATTTTTACTAGACCACACCTCCATAGGTGTCTTATCAATGAATGCTAATGTAGGAGATCTGTTAACTAGGTAACAAGTGGTAGCAATAGCTTTAGACCAAAAAATTTGTTCAAGGCTAGCTCCACTTAGCATACTCCTATCCCTCTCCATCAACGTTATGTTCATCCTCTCTACAACTCCATTATGTTGAGGAGTATACGAAGTTGTATTATGCCTCTCAATACCATGTTCTTTACAAAAATTATCAAAATCTGCTGAACAAAAATCACCACCATTGTCAGTCCTCAAACACTTAATCTTTCTATCCTTCTAATTCTCTACAAGAGCTTTGAACTCTTTGAATCTATTCAAGACTTTAGATTTGCTTCTTAGGAAATACACCCATGTTATTGTATTGTAATCATCAATGGATCAAACAAAATAAAAATGTTTGGATCAAAGGAACATTAATTGGACCAAACACATCAAAATAAATCAAGTCCAACACCTCAGAAGATTTGTGAGAACTAGAATAAAAATGAACACAGTTTTCCTTTCCATAAATTCAATGTTCTCAAAAATCAAACTCAAGGTTATAGTCTTTTATACCTCAATGAAGTTTTAATTTTTTAGGGTCCTCAAACCCTTTTCACCAATGTGACCAAGCCTTTGGTGCTATAACATTGTCTTCTCAGTTGGAAGTTTCATCTCAATAGAATGAGCACTCTTAGGTACCTAGAAAGCAGGACCATCAGAAGTAGATGCAACAATCCTCTTCCCTACTGGTTCCAATGGTGAGGATGAAGACTTTGAAGTTCTCTTGTTTGAAATAGAGGCACTATTGCACTAAACCACGCATGCATCAAGCTGAAATAGAGTGCCAATCCGAACACCCTTATCTAGAACCATAGCTCCTCTAGTCATCTTACATCCTCCATTTGAGAAAATAACTTGCACACCCACATCATTCAACTTACTTATAGATAATAGGTCCCATTCCAAACTAGGGATATGCAAAACACCATTGATCTTCTTCACACATCTATCAAGGATTCGAATCAAGACTCTTCCATAGACAACAATCTTCAAGTTACAGTCATCACCCAAGTACACCTTGCCACTGTCATATTCTTCATACTTTGAAAACCAACCCCAATGAGAGGTCATGTGAAAAGATGCACCAAATCCAATAAGCCACACATCTTCTGATTCATGCATTGCCAAGGTAGAAACAAATGCTTCTCCATCATCCTGAGAGGAATTGTTAGAATCTAAATCATACTTCTTCTTCTTTTTCCTCTTCTCCTCCTTCCAATCCTTACGGAAGTGACCAGGTTTTCTGTGGTTCCAACACAAAGCCTTGGACTTTCCAAGAGACTTGGATCTCCCATGAGATTTGGATCTTCCTTTTCCTTCCTTCTTCTTATCCTTTTTCTTTCCCTTCTCTTTAGATCCACCACGAACCGCAAGAGCCTCCTTAGTTGAGTCAGAAGACTTTCTCTACATCTCTTCAGACAATAGTAAGGAACATAGTAATGTCATACATCGATCCTCCCCCTTCTTCACACCAACAGAGGTCAACTAGGAAACAAGCATGTTGAATGTATTCAGGTAGTCAATGACAAATCCTCCATATTACATCCTCGGATAATACAATTTCTTTCACACAAATAACTTGTTCACTAAGGATTTAGCTTGATAAACATCTCTAAATTTCTTCCAAAGATCTTTTGCAGTCTTCTCTTCATGGATATGTAGGAGCACTAAATCAGCCAAATAGAGTCTTATCAGACCCTTAGCCTTCTGATCCATCAAAACCCAATATTCTTGTTTCATGCCTGATGGCATGGTTCCGAATACTATGAGCCATAGATCTTTGTCCACCAATAAGTCCTCCATCTTGAGTTTCCATAACTCAAAGTTGCCTCCATTAAAATTCTCTATATTAAACCTCCTAGATGTGCTCATCATCTCTTTCCTACAACAAAGATTTCAAAATCCTCTACACAAGCTCCCACTCAAATGAAGATTTTCTCAAAAAACCCTGTACCCGACAAATAGAACCAAAGGTGATCAGGCTCCGATATAAATTGAAAGGAAGCAAGGTATTTAGAAATAGCTTCCTACACTAATCTAATGAGAAATGTTATGCAAATTTTAATTCTTTATAGTTACATATTATGAGATGCACATTAATAGAAAGGTAATAACAACATCCAAGTGCAAATACAAAGCTCACAACACAAGATATACGTGGGGAAAACCCTTTTGGGTGAAAAACCCTACACTCCAAAACCTACACAATGTATTATCAAATCAAAGGTTGATTACAACACATTTAACATGCAAGTTCTTCTAGGAGTACACAAATGTCGAATACTAGAGTAATTTTGATAGTATAACAGTACCTATAAATGAACCATACAACTCCAACTCCAAGCACCTATATATATATAGAGAGAAATACCAAGGATGGAGGTAGCTTCTAGAGAAAGCCACAAAAGAATCTTGTCCAAATCCATATGGCCTAAATTCTAAGGCCATAAAACATGCAAAAGGCACTTGTCAAAGATTCCATTTCATCCCTTACAACCCCCATACTTGGGCACCCCAAATTTGCCCAAAATAGGTATGACAGATGCTATTACACCATCATAAAATCTATCATATATGACAACACTTACAACTATAAGAGAATCTGTCATAACTAACTATTAATAAATAATTCTCTTACAACTTGTCATAGTCAAACTTGGGTGCCTACTTTCTCCATGCAAAGGTTCTTCTTGATACTTGTCACACCTATCATAGAACCTCTATTTCTGGCTCTTACATGTCATAGAATCTATCATATGTCATAACCTCTTACACAACTCACAAGATGCTAACACATGGAAATAATGCCATTTCAAAATATGACGCCTACATTTTCAAAGTGGGAGAATGTTGGGAATTAGGGCGTCCCAAATGTTTTATTAGTTAAGAGTGCAAAGGTTTAGGCTAGATCCACCATCTACCAGGACTCATTTGATGATGTGCTTATGGATCCGGACTTCAATATGTAAGGTGTCATTGTAAGATGGATCTAATGTTGGGAGGCATTTCTTAGAGAATGTGAGATTATGTGATGATGAATGATGTCCTTGGTGTATGTTAAGGTTGTTAGGGACACAAGTTTCTTGTAAGGCCTTGTCAAGTATTTCTTTGTGGACAGGCAATGTACGAAGTCACTCTAGGATGGATATTTAAGCTGGAGTTTTTCTTAAGTGGTCAAGGATAATATACTTTCTAGAGGATGTGGATGTAGATGTTGCTATGGATGTGGATGTAGACTAGGCTCCTTAGATGGTTACACGTCCAAGGTTGGTGGTAACAACACAATTAGGAATATTGTATTTAATAGTTATGGTGGCTATTTGAGGGGCACATTCTTTTATACAACCCATAATAGAGTCATAAGAATAAGAGGAAGAATTAACAATACTGGATGGATTAGAGGATTTCCCCTTACCATGTTCAGGAATGGGATCTTTATATGCACCAAGAATCTCATTAGGTGATTGGTTTGGGGGATCATTAATTGAGATTTCATCCTTGTCAATAAGGTCTTGTATACAGTTCTTTTATCTCATGCAATTAGGTGTCTTATGGACCTTGACCCTATAGTATTCACAATACGCATTCTCATTAAACCATGAGGGCTTGATTTGGTTGTCATTATAGGGCCTAACAATGGGGAGTTTGATTAAATTGGATTGAACCAACTTGCACAAAATGAATTCGATAGGCTCCGCCAATGGGGTGAATTCATGTTTAAGTGCATTGTTTTGTTTAGGTTGGCCCTTAGATATGTTAATATTGTTGTTGGATGTTTAAGGATTGGATGGTGAGGGTGCTTCTATATTTTGGATGTTTTAATGTCCATCACACCATCATTAACAACATTCTTGTTTTTAGCCCAAAATCATGGTTTGTCTTGTGATTAGGGGTTGTTATTATTGTTATTGTCTTTGTACTTATAAAGTTTGACAACCCCTTTGGTGATCAGGTATTTTTCAATAGTAGTGCCTTTATCTATGATTTCTTTGAAGGTTGAGGCACATCGTATTTGTATATGAAAACCTATCCCCTGGTTTAGGCTTTAAACAAACATGTTAACCAACTATTTTCAGGAAGAGGCCATGGGAGATTGCTTTCTAAGCTTCTCCATCTTTGTAAAAAGTACACGAAGGCTTACCCATTCCATTGTCTAGTATTACAAAGGTATGCCATGGAGACCTCATGTTAGATGTTATAAGAAAAATGATTGACAAATTTCTCTGCAAGTTCTGCAAATGTTTTGACACCATGAGGCAGAAGGAAAAACCATTCTATGGCTTGTCCTCCTAAGCATTTGGGAAAGAGTCGCATAAGATAGATATCATCGTGAACAACTTCTAAGCAAGCAATGTAAAACTCTTAGATGTGATCCCTACGATCACCCTTCCCTTTGTATTTGTCAAATTTGGTTGTTTCAAAATTATGAGTGAAGGGGGTCATGACAATGGAATGATCAAATGGATAAGGAAAAACATCCTCAAAAGAGTATTTATTTTTCTGTTATCCTTGTTACATATCATCTAATGTTTTGGTTAACTCTTGGAGGGTTTGTGTTATATCAAATGTAAGTTTTGTGGTTGAGGTGTATTGGTGTGATGTTGTGTCAATACTTGTTGGAGTTGAGACACTTCAATGGGATTTTGTTGAAATATGTTGGTGTTTTGGTTTATAAGTTGTTGGAGGGATGATTGTTGTTGTTGTGTGTTGATGGGGTTTTGTTGTGTGTTTTGTCCTAATAGTTGTTGGAGGAATGATATCATTTGGGTGTGTGGGTTGTTGGGTTGGGTGTTGTGAGACTTGAGGGGTGGGTGAAATATGTTGTTGTGTTCAATAGGATAGATGTATGAATATTGTTTAGGGTTATGGAAGTTTGTGTCTTGTTTAGAGGGATGGTGGTTTGGGTGGATGAGGTTAAGGGTTGGGACATGAGTTTATTTAAGAATTCTATAGTGTTGGGATAAATTTGTGGAGTGCTCATGATGGTGCTAGATTGATTAGGGTTGATGGGGATATTTATGTGAAGGGATGAATTTGGGTTGGTAAAGGGTTGGGAAGTTATTGATATGTTTTAGGTATTTGGGATTGATACAATTCCAATGGTGTGGGAGCTTGATGGAATGGTTTTAGATCCCCCTATGATGTTATTTATGTCAAAGGTTGTGGCAAGTTTTGTTGTGAGGTGTTTGTGGGATTTGTGTTTGAAGTGGATGGGTTTTGTTGTGGGATATTTGCATTTCTAGGTAGGGTGGCACCATATTGGAGTAAGACTGCAAGATAATGATTTGGGTCAAATTTTAGGACTTGGTCCTGTTAGATTCAGGACAGACAACTGAGAGGGGGGTGAATCAGTTGTCCAAAACTTTCTTCCAATTTAAACACTTAAATCCACTTTATAATTCAGTAGCATAATAATTAATCAATCATGGAAACACAATGCATTAAATCAAGAGCAGAAACATATCAACACATAGACACCAAGATTTTGACGTAGAAAACTCGGTTAAGGGAAAAACCACGAGGTGATTAACCCAAGATTGTATTCTCTATTAGAAGAACAGAAAGAACAAATGGCACATGCCAATTAGGGCTCACTGCCCGAGCACACTACTCACAAGAGGCTCACTGCCTACAAGAGACGCACTGTCTGCAGAATAATAAGTATCACATACTTGAACTGGAGAATATCATCTTCACCATGCTTGAATCAGTTCCATTTAAGCCCAATACTTCTACTCTGCCTTTTGCTCTTCTTCTCTCTACCACACTCTCATCTCCACAAGACACACTTCAAAATGACTTTACAACTCCTTATTTATATAAGACATCAACTTAGAAATAATCATCTAAGTCAGCAAACATCTCCAAGAACATCTGCAAGATGTGTAATTCATCTGGTCAGCCAAACTTAGGAAGAACACCATCATCTAGAAGTTATTCTTTAATTGTGGGCTCAAAATCTAATGCAGACCACCAAGACAAACTGGACACTCTCCAAAGATCACCAAAATCTTTCCTGAATCACCAATAACATCCATACTTCATCTGCTTACTGGAATCCTTATCTCCTTCATCTGGAACCTCAAGAACACAGACTGTCATCACTGTCATAATGGAATAGATGCTTGCAGACTCCAGACCACTAACCAACTGAGTTATCACTTCACATGGACTTCCTAAACACTCCACCAAATCTATAGAATAGGATATTTCATTTCTGGATCTCACTAGACCTCTCTGTGTCACTCTGTCACCTCTGAACACTTGCCAGAACTAGTTTTACTTGAGCCACCACAACTTCTTTAGATCTTCATGTGGACCTCTAAAATCTTCACAAGATCATCTTAAGACTCATATCTACAAACCCTTTTAACCATATCCTCTGATAGTCATCTTATCTTGGATCTTTACCTTACTGTCTTCACTGTTCTTCACTGTTCCTGACATGACTATTTTTCTCAATATCCTTAGCATATAGCTCATCCAATCCTTGTCATCAATGCAATAGGAGTATGTTGACATCAATGACAACACCGGTTAGGTCCATACTTGAAACAATCTCCCCCTTTGTTATTGATGGCAACATATGATGTGAAAAAATGTTTTAACCATCAAGACAAGAACTTCTTCGTAGTGTCACAACTCCCCCTATCAGCAACAATCATTCACATGTCTTCTCTTCATTTCTTGCTCCCCCTTTGATCAGAAACCACTTGTTTTTCACATGTCTTCTCTCCCCCTTTGACATCAATGGCAAAGGGCACATACTTGCAATTTCTCTACTTCAGAATCATATCAGCTACTCCCCCTGAGTAGTAGTTCCTCATCATCAATCTGGATCACAACATATGACTATGATATCCACCGGACTGATGCACATTAGTACACCTTAGTTCATCACCAGAGGGGCAATAACCCCTAACTTCTCCTTGAGATACTCAAAAGAGTCCTTAGGTAGAGGTTTAGTAAAGATGTCTACAATCTGATCCTTGGAAGGCACAAACTCCAATATGACTTCATTCTTGTTCACTTGTTCTCTCAAAAAGTGAAACTTGATGGATATATGTTTAGTCTTTGAGTGCAACACCAGATTCTTAGAAATATTTATTGCACTTGAATTATCACAGAAGATTGTGATAGGCTCCTCATACTCCACTCTTATGTCTCTTAGCATTTGCTTCATCCACAAAACTTGAGTACAACTACCCACTATTGCAATATATTCTGCTTCTATAGTGGACAAAGATATTGCCTCTTATTTCTTCCTAAGCCAAGAAACCAATCTCTTCCCCAAAAAGAATGCTCCACCATTGGTACCTTCCGATCATCTACATCTCCTGCCCAATCTACATCTGTATATGCATGAAGAGAGAAATTATGATCTCTAGGATACCACAAATCATACTTAATTGTCCCTTTTAGATACCTAAAAATCCTCTTGATTACCATGACATGAGATTCTCTAGGATCAACTTGGAATCTAGCAACAAGACCAACAACATTCATAATATCAGGTCTAGTTTGAGTGAGATACAACAATCCTCCAATCATTGACCTGTACTTTTTCTGATCAGTCTTAGGAGATGCATCATCTTTGCTCAATTTACATTCGGTTGCCATGGGAGTACACATTGGTTTTGACTCTTCCATCCCAAATTTCATCAACAATTATTTCACATATTTGGTCTGAGATATGAATATTCCTTTCTTAGTTTGAATGATTTGCAGACCTAAGAAGAAATTCATTTCCCCAAGCATGGACATCTCGAATTCACTTTTCATTTGATTTGCAAAGGTTTTGCACATACTATCTCTTCCTCCAAAAATGATATCATCAACAATACTTCAACAATCAAGATATTTTCATGATCAATTTTGAAGTATAAATTACTGTCAGCAGTACCTTTGTTAAAACCAATCTTCAAAAGATGCTTATCCAATCTTTCATACCAAGCTCTTGGGGCTTGCTTGAGTCCATATAGTGCTTTCTTCAACTTGCAGACCATATCACCATGATCAGACAATTGAAATCCATCCGGTTGCTCAATGTATACTTCTTCTTCCAAGTCACCATTCAGAAAGGTAGATTTGACATCCATCTGATATACTTTGAAATCCTTGAAGGCAAAAAAAGAAAGAAATAGTCTGACTACTTCAATTCTTGCCACCGGAGCAAAAGTTTCTTCAAAATCAACTCCTTCTATTTGAGAGTAACCCTTGCAGACCAATCTGGCTTTATTTCTGATTACTTCACCAACTTCATTCAGTTTGTTCCAGAAGACCCATTTGGTTCCAATCACATTCTTGTTTCTAGGTCTAGGAACAAGATCCCAAGTGTGATTTTTCTAAATTTGCATCTACTCTTCCTTCATTGCTTTAGTCCAGTTTTCATCATTGCAATCTTCATTCACTGTCTTAGGTTCAATCTTTGAAATTAGACAATATTCATCTAAATCTTGAGCAATCCTCCTTGTTTGTACACATTTGCTTTTATCACCTATGATCTGATCTTCAAAGTGGTTTAGTCTTACATACCTGGGAACTTTGGGATTCTCTTGCACTTCTAATTCTTGATCAAGCTCATTATAACTCATCTCTTCTTCCTGATTTACCAGATTAGTTTGATTCTAAATTTTAGAAGGGGCTTGGGCTCCTTGAATCAAAACACAATTCTAATCATCTTCATCATATTCATAAAACCTTGAAGGTTTTTCAATTCCTTCATCAACCTTCACATTTGTACTTTCTATAATCTTTCTCGGTCTCTTGTTAAAACACCAGTATGCTTTTCTTTGAGTAGAGTAACCCAAGAATATTCCTTCATCACTTCTAGCATCAAACTTGCCTAGATCTTCATCTCTTTTAATGTAACATTTGCTCCCAAAGACTCTAAAATACCTCACAGTAGGAGTGATGCCAAACCAAATTTCATAAGGAGTCTTATCGGTATTGCTTCTGATTTGAACTCAATTGAGAGTATAGACTACAGTGTTGACAGCTTCTCTCCAATAGATCTGAGGAACATTTGATTCCATTATCATGGTCCTAGATGCTTCCTGGATGGTCCAGTTCTTTCTTTCCACTACTCCATTCTATTGTGGAGTCCTAGGAGCAGACAACTATCTCTTTATTCCATGTTTCTCACATAATTCTATGAACTCACCAGATGTGAATTCTCCACCTCTATCAGACCTTAGACATTTTAATTTTAATCTAGTTTCATTCTCTACCATAGCCTTGAATATTTTGAATTTCTCAAGAGCTTTTGATTTCTCTTTTAGAAAGGTAACCCACATCATCTGGGAATGGTCATCAATTAATAACATGAAGTATATATCACCTTGCACACTCCTTATTCCTTCCAGACCACATAGATTAGTATGAACTAAGTCCAATAATCTAGTAGAGGATTGTTCCTTGCTTTTGAATGAGACTCTTCTTTGTTTCCCCAACTGACATTCTTTGCACAAACTATTTGTAGGTTTCACTAGTTTTGGAAGATCTCTTACAGCATGAGTGTTTCTTATCTTAATGATATTATCAAAATTCACATGACACATCCTCCTATGCCATAGCCAACTCTAATCAATCTGCATAAATAGACAACTTTTACCAGTACCAGCTAAATGGAAGATATTACCTTTTGTCTGAGTACCGGATGCAATCTCTATTCTGGAACTTTCAAAGATCTAGTATTTTCCATTCTTGAATCAGAGATCATAGCCTTTGTCCACCAACTGTCCAACACTGAGAAGATTGTGCTTCAATCATTCAACATATAGTACATTACCAGTTTTGTTCTTTCCATCAAAAGAAATAGTTCCTCTACCTCTGATTCTACCAGCAGAATTATCACCAAACTTTACCACTCCTCCTTTATACCTTTCCAAATCTAAGAACTTATTTTTGTCACCTGTCATATGGTGAGAATGTTAGATCTAGGGCACACAACTGAGAGGGGGGTGAATCAGTTGTACAAAAACTTACTTCTACTTGAAACACTTGATTCTTCTTTATTAGTTAACAACATATCAATTAACCATTCATGAAAGCAAAAAGCATAAACACCAGAGCAGATAGACATCAACACATTAGACACCAAGATTTTTGATGTGGAAAACCCGATTATGGGAAAAACCATGGGGTGATTAACCCAAGGATTATTCTTTGTTAGAAGAATAAGATAAAATGAATGGCACATGCCAATTAGGGCTCACTGCCCGAGCACACTGCTCACAAGGAGGCACACTGCCTACAAAGAGACACACTGTCTACAAGATCATAAGGATCACAACCTTGAATTGGAGAATGACATCTTCACCATGTCTGGATCAGTTCCATTTAAGCCCAAATCACTTCTGCTCTGCCTTTCGCTCTTTCGCTATATCACACTCATCTGCTCCACAACCCACTTTGAAATGAACTCACAAACCTTTATTTATACAAGACATCAACTTAGGAACAATTATCTAAGTCGGCAATCAACCATAAGGACATCCGCAAGATGATCAATACATCTGGTCGGCCACCACAAGAACATTCGCAAGATGAATAACTCATCCGGTTGGCAAGTCTAAGCAAGAACTTCATCCAGAAGAATATCTTCAATTCTGAGCTCTACCACCAATGCGGACCAACAACATAACCTCAACATGATCCAAGAACCTTCACAAGCTTGCCTGATTAACCATGTACATCCACACTTCCTCTACTCACTGGAATCTCTTCTCCTCTTCATCCGGAACTTCAAGAACATAGTCTGTCGCCACTGTCATACTGAAGAAGATGCTTTCAGACCTCCAAACTTTGTACAAACTGAGATGACACATCACAAGGTCATCCTGAACACTCCTTCTAATCCGCAGAGTCTAACAATGCTCCTCTGGATCTCACCGGACCTTTTTGTAACACTCTGTCACTTCGAAACAGCTCCCGGAAACAGCTCCCGGAACCGGTTCTACTTGACCGATCACAAATTTTTCATATCTTCATGCGGACCTCTAAAATCTTAACTGGATCATCTCAAGACTCATATCTACAAACCCTTTAATCTGCATCCTCTGATTCTCAACCGATTGAGTACATTTGCCTTCTTCTTATCACTGTTCTTCACTGTTCCTGATTGAGACTACTTTTCTTAATATCCTCAACACACAACTCATCCAAACCTTCTTACCAATGCAATATGAGTATGTTGACATCAATGACAACACTGGTTGACCTCATACTTGCAACAATCTCCCCCTTTGTCATTGATGGCAACATATAGTGTGAAAAACCATCAAGACAAGAACTTCTCTTTTCTGTCATAGCTCCCCCTATCAGCAACAACTCTTCACATGTCTTCTCTTCCTTTACTACTCCCCCTTTGATCATCAACCACTTGTTTTTCACATGTCTTCTCTCCCCCTTTGACATCAATGGCAAAGGGCTCATACTTGCAATTCTAACACATCAGATTCATACCAGCTGCTCCCCCTTAGTAGTAGCTCTCCATCATCAATCCAGATCACAAGATATGACTGTGATATCCACCAGACTGATGCACATCAGTGCATCCTAGTTCATCACCGGAGGGGCCATGACCCCTAACTTCTCCTAGAGATACTCAAAAGAGTCCTTGGGAAGAGGTTTAGTAGAGATATCTACAATTTGATCCTTGGAGGGTACATACTCCAATCTGACTTCTTCCTTGTTCACTTGTTCTCTCAAAAAGTGAAACTTGATAGATATGTGCTTAGTCTTAGAATGCAATACCAGATTCTTAGAAATATTAATTGCACTTGAATTATCACAAAAAATTGTGATAGGCTCCTCATATTCAACTTTAATGTCTCTTAGCATCTGCTTCATCCAAAGATTTGAGTGCAACTACCTACTGCTGCAATGTATTCTACTTCAGTTGTAGATAGAGATATTGCATCTTGTTTCTTGCTTAGCCAAGAAACTAATCTTTTTCCCAAAAAGAATGCTCCACCACTGGTGCTCTTCCAGTCATCCACATTTCCTTCCCAATCTGCATCTGTATATGCATGAAGAGAGAAATTTGGATCTCTAGGATACCATAGACCATACTCAACTGTTCCTTTCAAGTACCTAAAAATTCTTTTGATTTCCATAACATGAGATTCTCTAGGATCATCCTGAAATCTTGCCACAAGACCAACAGCCTGCATTATATCTGGTCTAGTCTGAGTGAGATACAATAGACCTCCAACCATTGATCTATACTTTGTCTGATCTATTTTAGGAGAATCATCATCTTTGCTCAACTTACATCCAGTTGCCATAGGAGTGTTCATTGGCTTTGAATCTTCCATTCTAAATTTCCTCAACAATTCTTTCACATATTTGGTCTAAGAAATGAAGATCCCTTTCTTTGTTTGAGTAATTTACAGACCCAAGAAGAAATTTATTTCACTAAGCATAGACATTTCAAACTCACTTTTCATCTGATTTGCAAAGGTTTTGCACATACTATCTCTTCCTCCAAAAATTATATCATCCACAAACACTTCAACAATCAAAATATTTTCATGATCAATTTTGAAATATAAGTTACTGTCAGCAGTACCTTTGTTGAATCCAATCTGCACAAGATGCTTATCCAACCTCTCATACCATGCTCTTGGGGCTTGCTTCAATCCATACAATGCTTTCTTCAACTTGCAGACCATATCATCATTATCAGACAATTGAAATCCATTCGGTTGTTCAATGTATACTTCTTCTTCCAAATCACCATTTAGGAAGGCAGACTTGACATCCATCTGATATACCTTGAAGTCCTTGAAGGCAGCATATGCAAGAAATAATCTGACTGCTTCAATTCTTGCTACCGGAGCAAAGGTTTCTTCAAATTCAATTCCTTCTATTTGAGAGTAGCCTTTGCAGACCAATCTAGCTTTGTTTCTGATTACTTCACTGACTTCATTCAGTTTGTTCCGGAAGACCCATTTGGTTTCAATCACATTCTTGTCTCTAGGTCTGGGAACAAGATCCAAAGTATGATTTTTCTCAATTTACATCAATTCTTCCTCCATTGCTTTGGTCCAGTTTTCATCATTGCAAGCTTCATTAACTGTCTTAGGTTCAATCTTTGAAATCAGACAGTATTCATTTGAATCTTGAGCAATTCTTCTCCTTGTTTGTACCCCTTTACTTTTGTCACCTATGATCTGATCTTCAGAGTGATTTAGAGTTACATACCTTGGAACTTTGGGAGTTTCTTGCCCTACTAATTCTTGATCAGGCTCATTCAGACAAACTTCTTCTTCCTGATTTACCAGATCAGTCTGGATCTGAATTTTAGAGGAGGATGGAACTTCTTGCACCAGAGGATCATTCTGATCATCTTCATCACATTCATAGAATCTTGAGGGCTTCTCCATTCCTTCATCAACCTTCACATTTGTATTTTCTATCATCTTTCTCAATCTCTTATTGTAACACCGGTATGCTTTGCTTTGAGTGGAATAACCCAAGAAAATTCCTTCATCACTTCTAGCATCAAACTTTCCTAAGTCTTCATCTCTTTTGATATAACACTTGCTACCAAATACTCTGAAGTATCTCACAGTAGGAGTTAGACCAAACCAAAGTTCATAAGGAGTCTTACCAATGTTGCTTCTGATTTGAACTCGATTAAGAGTGTAGACTGCAGTGCTGACAGCTTCTCTCCAAAACATCTGAGGAATATTTACTTCCATCATCATTGTCCTGGAAGCTTCCTAGATGGTCTGGTTCTTTCTCTCAACTGCTCCATTCTGCTATGGAGTCCTAGGAGTAGACAACTATCTCTTTATGCCATTCTTCTCACAAAAATCTATGAATTCACCACCTCTATCAGACCTTAGACACTTTAGTTTCAGTCTGGTTTGATTCTCTACCATAGCTTTGAAGATTTTGAACTTCTCAAGGGCTTCTAATTTCTCCTTTAGGAAGGTAACCCACATCATCTGGGAATGGTCATCAATTAGCAACATGAAATATCTATCACCTTGCATACTCTTGATTCTTGTCGGACCACAGAGATCAGTATGTACTAATTCCAACAATCCGGTAGTGGACTAATCCTTGCTTTTGAAAGAGACTCTACTCTGTTTACCTAACTGACATTCTTTGCACAAACTATTTGTAGGTTTCACCAATTTAGGAAGATCTCTTACAGCCTGAATACTGCTTATCTTGATGATGTTATCAAAATTCACATGGCACATCCTTCTATGCCATAACCAACTCTGATCAACTTGAACAAATAGACAACTTTTATTAGAACCAACTAGATGGAAGATATTGCCTTTTGTTTGAGTACCGGATGCAATTTCAGTTTTGGAGCTTGTAAAGATTCTGTATCTTCCATTCTTGAACCGGAGATCATAGCCTTTGTCCACTAACTGACCAACACTGAGAAGATTGTGCTTCAATCCTTCAACATTTAGTACATTACCGGTTTTGTTCTTTCCATCAAAAGAAATAGTTCCCCTACCTTTGATTCTGCCAGTAGAATTGTCATCAAGCTTTACCATTCCTCCTTCATACTTTTCCAAATCTAAGAACTTGTTCTTGTCACCAGTCATATGGTGAGAGCATCCACTGTCAATAACCCAATCATCCTTTTCTTCAATTTGGGCAGCCAAAGCTCTTTCTACAACCTTATGATTGACAGATTTAGAGGATATTGAATCTTCTTCCTTGATGGCAATAAACACCCATTCATTTCTGGATTTGCTTCCTATTTCTGATTCATCATCTTCATGAACATAATAGAAGTTCTTTTGAAACCTTTGTCTGTTAGTATTTGACCTTGCAGATCTTTCTGGACATCTTGAAGCAAAATGACCAATCTTATTGCAGTTGAAGCATTTGAAGGGTAGTTTTCCTTCATACTTACCGGATCCTCTTGGCAGTCTCTTTGTAATGAGGGCTTCAAGTTGAGCTGTTTCTGCTTCTTCCTCTTCCATGTCTTTCCTTGCTTGATCATACCATGACAGCTTCCTTGAAGAGTTCTCTCCTGGATCAAATCTTTGTTTGCCTTTCACATAGGCACTGGCTTTGAATGTAGATTCAGTCTTGGGGGGATCATCTCCAAACTCAGTCATTTCAAATGCAGCCAGATTGCTAGCCAGTTGCTCTCTTGTGACGGTTGTATGGGCTCTGAATTCATTAATGGCAGCAACCTTGATTTTGTAGGCAGCAGGAAGGGATCTAAGAATTTTGCAAACAATTTCATTTTCATCCAAAACTCCACCAGCATTCCTGATTCCACATACTAGCTCATTCACTCTTGGCATAAAGGTAGTGATATTTTTATCATCTCTCATCTTCAATCTTTCAAATTTCCCTTTCAGACTCTGCAGTCTTACACTCTTGACAAACTCATCTCCTTCATACAGAAGTTCCAGTTTAGTCCAGATCTCATATGCAGTTGGTAGGTCAATAACATTTGAGAGATCTGAGTCATTCAATGTGCTTAGAAGAGCTTCCTTAGTCTGCAGATTGTTTTCAGCATCTGTGATTTCATTCAGAGTTGTCGGACCACCCTGTGGAGAAACATATGGTTTTGAGACCATGGTCAAGTATGCTTTTCCCATACACTCCAAATGACATTTCATGCGACCTTTCCAAAGAGTGAAGTTGGTTCCATTGAACTTCAGACTATCCTTCTTGTATGACGACATCCTAGATCTCCTCAAGCAGTTAAGCTCCTTTTAGAGGAACTTAGCTCTGATACCAATTGTTAGATCTAGGGCACACAATTGAGAGGGGGGGTGAATCAGTTGTACAAAAACTTACTTCTACTTGAAACACTTGATTCTTCTTTATTAGTTAACAGCATATCAATTAACCATTCATGAAAGTAAAAAGCATAAACACCAGAGTAGATAGACATCAACACATTAGACACCAAGATTTTTGACGTGGAAAACCTAGTTAAGGGAAAAACCACGAGGTGATTAACCCAAGGATTATTCTCTATTAGAAGAATAAGATAAAATGAATGGCACATGCTAATTAGGGTTCACTGCCCGAGCACACTGCTCACAAGGAGGCACACTGCCTACAAAGAGACACACTATCTACAAGATCATAAGGATCACAACCTTGAACTGGAGAATGACATCTTCACCATGTCTGGATCAGTTCCATTTAAGCCTGGATCACTTCTGCTCTGCCTTTCACTCTTTCGCTATATCACCCTCATCTGCTCCACAACCCACTTTGAAATGAACTCACAAACCTTTATTTATACAAGACATTGACTTAGGAACAATCATCTAAGTCGGCAATCAACCATAAGGACATCTGCAAGATGATTAATACATCCAGTCGGCCACCACAAGAACATTCGCAAGATGAACAACTCATCCGGTTGGCAAGTCTGAGCAAGAACTTCATCCGGAAGAATATCTTCAATTCCAGGCTCTACCATTAATGTGGACTGACAACATAACCTCAACATGATCCAAGAACCTTCACAAGCTTGCCTGATTAACCAGGTACATCCACACTTCCTCTACTCATTGGAATCTCTTCTCCTCTTCATCTGGAACTTCAAGAACATAGTCTGTCACCACTGTCATACTGAAGAAGGTGCTTCCGGACCTCCAAACTTTGTACAAATTGAGATGACACATCACAGGGTCATCCCAAACACTCCTTCCAATCCGCAGAGTCTGACAATGCTCCTCTGGATCTCACCGGACCTTTTTGTAACACTCTGTCACTCTGGAACAGCTCCCGAAACCGGTTCTACTTGACCGATCACAACTTTTTCATATCTTCATGCGGACCTCTGAAATCTTAACTGGATCATCTCAAGACTCATATCTACAAACCCTTTAATCTGCATCCTCTTATTCTCAACCTATTGAGTACATTTGCCTTCTTCTTATCACTGTTCTTCACTGTTCCTGATTGAGACTACTTTTCTTAATATCCTCAACACACAACTCATCCAAACCTTCTTACCAATGCAATATGAGTATGTTGACATCAATGACAACACTAGTTGACCTCATACTTGCAACAGAGAGTATCCACTGTCAATGACCCAATCATCCTTTTCTTCAACTTGGGTAGATAGAGCTCTTTCTACAACTTTATGATTGATAGATTTAGAGGGCATTAGATCTTCTTCCTTGATGGCAATAAACACCCAATCACTTTTGGATTTGTTTCCTATCTCTGATTCATCATATGTTACTCCTTCATTATCATCCTCTTTATGAACATAGTAACAGTTCTTTTGGAACCTTGATCTGTTAGGATTTGGCCTTGAAAACCTTTCTAGACACTTTGAGGCAAAATGACCAATCTTATTACAGTTAAAACACTTAAAATGCAATTTCCCTTCATACTTACCAGATCCTCTTGGCAGTCTTTTTGCAATAAGGGCTTCAGCTAAGCAGTTTTAGTTTCTTCTTCTTCTAGGTCTTTTCTTGCGTTTTCATACCATGATAGCTTCCTTGAAGAGTTCTCTCCCAGATCAAATCTTTGTTTTCCTTTCACTGAAGCACTAGCTTTGAATGGAGATTCAGTCTTGGGGGGGACATCTGCAAACTTGGTCATTTCAAATATGGCCAATTTACCAACCAATTGATCTCTTGTGACACTTGAATGGGCTCTAAATTCTTCAATGGCAGCAACCTTGATTTTATAAGAAGCAGGAAGGGATCTGAGAACTTTGCTAACAATCTCATCTTCATCCAAGACTCCACCAGCACATATAATGCCACAAACAAGCTCATTTACTCTTGGTATAAAGGTAGTGATATTTTCATCTTCTCTCATCTTCAAGTTTTCAAATTTTCCTTTCAAACTCTATAGCCTTGTACATTTAACATACTTGTCTCCTTCATGCATAAGTTCCAGTTTTTCCCAAATCTCAAAAGTAGTTTGTAGATCAGCAACATTTGTAAGCTTAGAATCAGACAAGGCACTTAGAAGGGCTTCTTTAGTTCACAGATTATTTTCAGCATATGTGATTTCACTTGTAGATTTTGGGCCATTCTAAGGAGGCATATAATTTGTTGTAGCCATGGTCCAGTACTACATTCCCATACATTGCAAGTGACATTGCATGCGACTTTTCCAAAGATTAAAATTAGTTCCATCAAACTTCAGACTATCCTTCTTGTAGGACGACATCCTGGATCTCCTCAAGTGGTTAAGCTCTTTTTAGAGGAACTTGGCTCTGATACCAATTGTTAGATTCAGGACAGACAACTGAGAGGGGGGGTGAATTAGTTGTCCAAAACTTTCTTCTAATTTAAACACTTAAATCCACTTTGTAATTCAGTAGCATAATAATTAATCAATCATGGAAACACAATGCATTAAATCAAGAGCAGAAACATATCAACACATATACACCAAGATTTTGATGTTGAAAACCTGGTTAAGGGAAAAACACAGGGTGATTAACCCAAGATTGTATTCTCTATTAGAAGAATAGAAAGAACAAAATGGCACATGCCAATTAGGGCTCATTGTCTGAGCACACTACTCAGAAGAGGCTCACTGCCTACAAGAGACACACTGTCTATAGAATAATAAGTATCACATACTTGAACTAGAGAATAGCATCTTCACCATGCTTGAGTCAGTTCCATTTAAGCCCAATACTTTTGCTTTGCCTTTCGCTCCTCTTCTCTCTACCACACTCTCATCTCCACAAGACACACTTTGAAATGACTTTACAACTCCTTATTTATATAAGACATCAACTTAGAAATAATCATCTAAGTTAGCAAACATCTCCAAGAACATCCACAAGATGTGGAATTCATCCGGTCTGCCAAACTTAGGAAGAACACCATGTTGATAACTAAGAGGGGCAATGAATCAATTATCTTAATAATTGTCTTTCTTTTCTTCTTTAACAATTAAAGTAATATCAAAACATATCAGCATACATAACCATGGAAGCAGAAATAAACTCAATACACATGACACAATATTTTGATGTGGAAAACCCTGTTAAGGGAAAAAACCACGGGGTGATTAACCCAAGATTGTATTCTGTGTTAAAAGAATAAGATAGTACAAAATGGCACTTGCCAATTATGGCTCACTGCCCGAGCACACTACTCACAAGAGGCTCACTACCTACAATAGTTTATAGAAGAAATCAAGATACTTGAACTAATGAGAAGCATCCACATGTGCTTGAGTTTAGTTCCGGTTGAGCTTAATATACTGATCTACTGCACTTCATTCTTCCTCTACCTTAGTGTTGTTGTTCTATCACATACTAGACCTCTATCTCTGTTTCCACACCGTTCTCTGCTTTTCTTCGCACTACACAATACACCACACTTTACTTCTCATCAAAATCCATTTGGTATATATATCCACATCAAGGATTTCACCATCTTTCTAGTCGGCATCCGGAATAGTCAATATTATCCCAAACTCTGGTCTGTCAGTTGAATCCTTGCTTACAAAGTGATGCATATCAAAGAGATAGTTATAGAGGTCATCAATGATGTCAGCAAATCATGAATGATACCTTAAGAACCTTGATCACCATCAATAACTCATCCGGATTAAGGTCTAATGCTTTGCCGGTCAGTTCTTCCTCAGTCTACTTTGACAAACAGGAACCCAATACTTAGGTGCTCATATCTCTTCACTCTTTCATCACCAGAGGCTCAATCCCTGGAATCTATCATTCAAGGTACTCCTCTTGACTTCCCCAAGTCTGCACTTTACAAAGATACTTCCTCTGAGAGATCCAGACCTGATTGTCAGACCTTGCTACATGCTTTGTTCTTGGTCACCAGACCAAAATACTCTTCAACCTAACTTCCGGTATAGACACACCATGTCTTGCAGATGTGTGGGATGGTCTTTGTTGCCATCAATGACAACACCCATGAAGCCACATAGTGTCTCTTGCCAACAATCTCCCCCTTTGGCATTGATGGCAAACTTTTGTGAAAAATGACTAAGTGTCACACTACACTCCCCCTTGGCTAATGCTCTGTTCTAATGTACATTTTACCTTTTTGACATCAATGGCAAAGGGTAGAATCCGTACACCAAAATTTCCCAAAAGTCCAACTATACTTAGCCGCATAAGTATATATACATGCTATACTTACATATATTGAAGTATATCTGCAAAACTTGTCTTTAACTGGACAAATTCCATTGCCCAACTCTGCTTCATCCTCTCCAAAATTGAGATGTGACCACTCAATAGGAATGCAAAAGCTTCTGCCCTCTTTAGATCTGTTGGATCACTGGTCCGGGCCGTGGTCTGAGCATCAGTGATGGCCTCATGTATGGCCTCTAATTTAGGGATAATCATCCCTCTTAGTTCACCCATCCTACTTATTATGTTCTTCCTCTCCTTCTCAAGCTTCTTTATCTCATTTATGACTGTAATAGTCTGACATTCCTGGTTTATTATGGATATGGTAAGAGGGTCAAAATTTTGAGAGAAGTTTGATAGTTTATCCTCTTGTTCTTTCACTTTCTTCTCAATATCCTTTGTTACTTTAGACTAGGATAAACAAAATTTATAAACTTCTCTGCCATCTTTAAGAGCATTTTCTAAGCTCTTTATTGCAATATCCATATTTCTCCCATCATTGGTTATAAATCCTTGTATCTTAGAGAATCTTTTTCCCAAAAACTCCTTCCAGACCTTTTCTTCAGCTGACTTCTCTAAGGAATCAAAATGTGTATTAACAGAATTCACAAGATATTTTAAATTACTAGATGTGGAGGCCGAAGAGTCCTTGTGGAAGGTTGGCATGATTTTCTCTAGCACAGCAGATGCAATCTCTATTAGCTCACAATCTTCCATGTGAGACTTCAGAAGCTTTTCTTTTGCTTTGTCTTGAGCAAAAGATGCTACCTTCATTGTCTGGACTGGAGAGAGAGAGTCAAAATTGAATGGCCCTTGAAGTAGCTCCAGTTCATCCCATTCCATCATTTCTTTTGTCAAGAAGTCTTTGACTGCTTCTATAGTGTCTCTTGCCGGAGATAGAGTTTTCTTCCCCTCTGCAGCCTCAGCACTATCACTTGAGGTCTTCTTAGTTTGACCTTCTTCTCTTCCCTTCACTTCTTCTCCTTGACTGATACTCTCCTTTTCTTTCAATTTTGGAATCTGTAGGGGGATCCAGAAGAGAGGTGTCTACTTCTCCATGAACTTCCTCTTCCAGAACAGAGGAATCTAAGTCCTTAGCTTTATCTTCATTTATCTCCTTTGCCTCTTCTGCCATTGTTTCAGTAGATTCTCCTTTATCATCCATGATAGAGGGTTCATCACTTAAGTCCTCTATGATAGGAATATTAAATCTTTTATAGGCATTCCTAAGGATCTCTTCAGTCTCTTTAGCCACTTGATTAGTCTCTCCAAGCATAAGCTTATTTATTCTAGCTTTGCTCCGGAACTTGTCCTTGCAATCTTTGAAGATCATATTTATTTTCTTGGGAGTGATGGAAGGATAAACATGGATAGCAATCTGCTCCCAGATTTCTAGGTCTTTTGCCATGGCATTGTTCTTTCTTATCTCAAGTTCCTTCTCCAAGATTTTGGGAATCAGGGATATAATTTCAATGAATGCCTTGTTATAAATATTAAGATACTTGACTGTAGCATCTTGCAGGATCTTCTGGTTAGCTTCATTGTATTCATCATAGAACTTAGTCATTGGTTTCAGGTTCCCATCCACAGTGACTAATTTGATGATATCATCAATGCACAAAGTAGGCTTTTCAACAAATTCTTCTTCTTTCTCTTCCTTGCCTTGACCGGTAGAGGGTTCACCAGATGATTTCTTCTTCTTCTTCATTTTCTTGATCTCTTCATCAGATTCTATCTCTTCTTCATCCCTCTAACTAGACCTTGTTACCTTTGTCTTAGTTCTCTTCTCTCCTTTACCAGATGATTTTGCTTTCAGTTTTGATGTCTTTGAGCTCTTAGCAGTGGAAGGTGTAGAGCTCTTAGAGGATCTAGTCCAGGAGGGGGCTTCTACCAGAGCACTTTCTTTTTCTTCTTCTTTCTTTTCTTTTTCTGCCCTTTCCATCTTCTCTCTATTTGCATCAAGTGCCTCCTTTGAAATTCCATGCCTCTTGGCAAGTTCTTCTACTTCCCTCCTTACTTTTCTCCTGATCTCAGGCTGTCTTAGTTCAATATGAACTTTTACACTTATCTCTTGGTAGGTTCCAAACCTTTCTACCTTAGGATCCTTGGGCTAACTCAGCATGTGTTGAACATGTAATTCCACAATTTTCTCATCTAGTTCATACCCCATTGGCATGATCCAAACTGTCCTTGGCTCCACTGCCTCCATTAGGCATTAATCAGTGTCTACCATGAAACACACTGTATATTTGTACTTCTCAACCAATGATTGGGGAATTCTTTCTCTGGTTTGCATCATATTTTGAAAATTCTTGAAGTAGCCCCAGAGTGCTGTATTATGTGCCTTGGCATCACCAAGTCCATGCAAGTAATCTCTGATTTGAATTGCAGCCGGTCTATTATTTTGCCATACCCATCCATTAGATCCAGGTAGCTCATTCATGAAGTAAAAGAATAGGCAGAGTATCAAACCACCGTATTTGAAAGAATTTTTCTTGTCCTTTATTTTCTGCAGATTCTCTAAAAGTTGGTTCAGAAGGAGCTCACAAAGATCATAATCTGCATTTTCTTTTAACATCTGATAAGCAGTGTAAATTACAATTTTGGGTATTGAATTTTCCCTACAAGAGTGATATATCTTGTAACCAATTATCATGGAGGCAAACTTGACATCTAGATCAGTGATGTCTTCTATTGTCATTGCTCTCTTGTCAAATTTTGATCTGGTAGCCTCACTTACAGTTTGGTTTTTGACAGATTTGAGAACAGGTAACCCTCCAAATGAGTGCAAACTAGTTACTGCCCTAATTGCATCTTTTGTGATCTTAAATGGTCTATTCAACCATATGAAGTTATCATGTACTCTGCTTAAAACATATCGGACCCACTTATCTTTTGCAAAACAGGGGAAATGGATGCACTGACTGAAATGCATGTCCCAGATAGCCTTGTACTGAGGTTTGAGTTCAAAAGAATCATCTATTAACTATTTGTTATAGATATCCATTAACTTGGATTCCCCAAATTCCTTAATGTTTGCATGAATATATGCCCTAACATCTTCTACATGTAAAACCCCATGCGAAATGCTTGAAAAGGTGCCTAGGGGATCAACTTCTAGGGATTTATAAGGATGTTTCTTGAATTTAGGGTGTAGCCTATCAGTAATCTTTACCACATTTGGAGTAGCCATCTTTCAAAGATTCAAAAAGAGATATTGAAGAGCGAAAAATACCTTTTACGCTTCTAGGGTTCACAATATGAGCCGAATCGGATTGCTGGATGAATCGATTTCTACGGTTGATCTTTGAGGCAATTTTATTGCAAAGCTCCTTTTCTCTTTTTCTCGAATGTAGAATGAGCAAATATTCAATAAGAGAACCATTATATTTCTGTGCAAACCCTAATTCCTCATTGCAATAAATGTGCAACTTAAGTCATTCTAGTTGCCTTGTTTTCTTTGTTCTAAGAAAGAAAATCTTATCCAGATCTCTGAGATGCACTTAGAGTTGATGTTAGAGATGAATTACAATGACTATCCTTTCCTCAGATCATCCCATTTATCTACAGATCAAGATGTTTCAATTTAGAATCACACCGGATCAAACTATGAAAATACTGCCTTTACCAAAAGACTATTAAACTGGATCAATCTGGGAAGATTAGACTCTTCAAATCTTTTTGCAGATCTTCCATATCTTCACCAAGGATTCTTTAGATATTTCTATGAGAACCATTTAATCTGCAACTTACCATGTGCCAATTTCAGGCACCAAATGATTGACTGGGGGAAATTGTTTTTCCTTTGTGTCTCCCCCTGAGCCAGAGCTCAATATTTAGTTTCTGGAAGGAATATTAGAGCCAGATTCTGGTGCAGATCCATCCCCAACATTTTATGTGCTTCTCTTTACCCAAATCTTGTTCATCTCCCTTTGAACTTCATTCGTATTCACTTTTCCTTTTCCTTTGTCTTGAGTTTGATTATGATGCACCGGACCCCTTTTATCCTGATTCTTGCTTCTGCAGAATTTGACAATATGACCGGATCTATTGCAATTATGGCAAACAACATTTCTTTGCATTTTTGACTGATATCCTCTTGATCTGCATTGATTATCCATATGTCCCATTCTATTTCATGCAAAGCATCTACCATTGAATGAATTGTTCATTTGCATATTTCTACATTCATGAGATTTGTGACCATACCTTTTGCAGTTGAAACATTGTCTGGAGAAGGTTGAATTAGTCTGATTCATTCTCTTTTTGTACTAATTTTCTTTATGACCAAAGTTATTACAATTGTGGCAGTATCCATTGAAGGATGGATATCTTTGAGCATTTGGTTTCCTTACCGGAGGTCTTCTAGGCCTGTTCCTTGGATTTCCTGATCCAAAGTTCTTCAGACCGGATCTGGAGCTTTCACCTTTCTCATATCCCAAGCCATGCTTGTCATCTACCCTCTTTTGACTTTCAAGTAGAACTTCAAGTTGAGCAAATCTTATCTTGAATTTCTCTTTGTATTCATTTGCTATTTGGAGATCCCTTTTGAGAGTATTTATCTAATTTTCAAGTTGTTCTTCATTATCTCTAGCATCTTCAAGATTAGATTCGAGATGCTTGATTATTTTGTCCATTTTGTGGCATTCTTCTGACTTCTCTTTGAGATATTGATTTATATTATCTTCAATTTTTCTTTTCTCTTCAATTTCTTGGGTAAATTTCATAACTCCTGATTCCATTTCATGTCTCACCATAATGACTTCTTTTAATAGTTTCTCACATAACTTGTTCTTCTCATTCAATTCTTCATTATTATCATTGGCTTCACTTTGATTTGCTGATTGTTGAAGTAGTTCCTTTCTCTTTTTCATAGACATACTCAATTTTTCTCTGAGTTCATTTATGAAGTCATCAGCTTGTTTGACTCTTTCCTTCAGGGTATTGACTTCAGAATGAGATTGCTTAAGATCATCTAAGGCAGACTGAAGTTGCTCCCTCATACCATACATATCCATTGAGATTCCCAGATCTTCCTCAAGCTATTAGGCTTTGTTTGGAGGAACTTAGCTCTGATACCAATTGTCGATAACTAAGAGGGGGGGTGAATCAGTTATCTTAATAATTGTCTTTCTTTTCTTCTTTAACAATTAAAGCAATATCAAAACATATCAGCATACATAACCATGGAAGCAGAAATAAACTCAATACACATGACACAATATTTTTGATGTGGAAAACACTATTAATAGAAACAACCACGGGGTGATTAACCCAAGATTGTATTCTCTGTTAAAAGAATAAGATAGTACAAAATGGCACTTGCCAATTAGGGCTCACTACCTGAGCACACTACTCACAAGAGGCTCACCACCTACAATAGTTTATAGAAGAAATCAAGATACTTGAACTGATGAGAAGCATCCACATGTGCTTGAGTTCAGTTCCGGTTGAGCTCAATATACTGATCTATTGCACTTCATTCTTCCTCTGCCTTAGTGTTGCTATTCTATCACATACCAGACCTCTATCTTTGTTTCCACACTATCCTCTGCTTTTCTTCATACTACACAATACACCAAACTTTCCTTCTCATCAAAATCCATCTGGTATATATATCCGCACCAAGGATTTCACCATCTTTCTAGTTGGCATCTAGAATAGTCAATATTATCCCAAACTCTGATCTGTCAGCTAAATCCTTGCTTACCAAGTGATGTGTATCAAAGAGATAGTTATAGAGGTCATCAATGATGTCGGCCAATCATGAATGATACCTTAAGAACCTTGATCACCATCAATAACTCATCCGGATTAAGGTTTGATGCTCTGTCGATTAGTTCTTCCTCAGTCTACTTTGCCAAATAGGAACCCAATACTTAGGTGCTCATATCTCTTCACTCTTTCATCATCAAAGGCTCAATCCCTAGAATCTATCAGTCAAGGTACTCCTCTTGACTTCCCCAAGTCTGTACTTTACAAAGATACTTCCTCTAAGAGATCCAAACCTGATTGTCAGACCTTGCTACATGCTCTGTTCTTGGTCATCGGACCAAACTACTCTTCACTCTAACTTCCGGTATAGACACACCATGTCCCGCGGATGTGTGGGATGGTCTTTGTTGCCATCAATGACAACACCCATAAAGCCACACAGTGTCTCTTGCCAACACACCATCATCTGGAAGTTATTCTTCAATTGCGGGCTCAAACTCTAATGTGGACCACCAACACGAATTGGACACGCTCCAAAAACCACCAAAAGCTTTCCTAAATCACCAAGAACATCCATACTTCATCTGCTTACTAAAATCCTTATCACCTTCATCTGAAACCTCAAGAACACAGACTGTCATCACTGTCATAATGGAATAGATGCTTGCAGACCTCTAGACCACTAACCAACTGAGTTATCACTTCACATGGACTTCCTAAACACTCCACCAAATCCGCAGAATAGGATATTTCATTTCCAGATCTCACTGGACCTATCTGTGTCACTCTGTCACCTCTGAACACCTACCAGAACTAGTTTTACTTAAGCAGCCACAACTTCTTCAAATCTTCATGCGGACCTCTGAAATCTTCACAGGATCATCTTAAGAGTCATATCTACAAACCCTTTGAACCGCATCCTCCAATAGTCATCTTATCTTGGATCTTTACCTTACTGTCTTCACTGTTCTTCTCTATTCCTGACATGACTTCTTTTCTCAATATCCTTAGCATATAGCTCATCCAATCCTTGTCATCAATGCAACAGGAGTATGTTGACATCAATGACAACACTGGTTAGGCCCATACTTGCAATAGGTCCTACATGTCCATGCACTTCAGGTTTTGTGTAAACTCTAGCATTTCTTGGTCTTGATTAGGCCTTTGTGCAATTTGGGGAAGAGAGGAAAATACTTCCTCTCCTTAGTCATTTGTGTTCCAAATTTTATTTGGTTGATGGGATGCCATTTTCTTTGCTTGTGCTCTTGTGATAAATGGCATACAAAAGAAAATGACCTAGGTTATGGATATGAGATGTGTATTTTGGATATGTGTGATGAGGTAAAAACAACATCATCCTAGCAGTGGCTAGTTACCTCTTTTGTGCTAATAAACCAACCCAAACATTATGCCCAAATTATTAATCTTATGATAAAAGTTATCTATTTTTAAAAGAATAATGTATAAATCTTTGTTCCTAATTTGATTGATTTTGACCACTAATGTTGACAAGATTTTATGAAAGATTTGTGTGTTTTTCGTAGGTTTTGAATGCAATAGAGTGGAAGACTTGGACATTAATATAGATTGGAGTCAATAGCACCAGAAGTCTAGGAGCGCCAAAAATTTAGGAGACTCATAACTAAAGACATCATTCATTTTGCTATTTGTCCATCCATTTGGTAGTTTATTTATCTTTCTATTATTTTAAAGACACTTAAGGCATTCAAGGATCCACTCAGAGCCCCTTTTTATGGAATTAAGAGACAAACTTGTTCAGTTAATTTTCTATTATGTTATTATAAGACTTTTGGAAGCAATGATGAGCCACCCTAGATTTTAGGATTCTGAGGTGATAAAAACTATCTGTTTTTCAAATTGATATACACTATGAATGGAATGAACAAAAGTTTACACTGAGTCAATATAGATGGATGTATGGTGCTTATACAAAATTGGATTGAATTCTATTTTTGATTAAGATCTAAGTTAGAAGAATTCTGGAGAGCTAGCCAGTCAAAGGAAATAGATAGGTATTTTGTGTTTTGTGAATGTGTTTGTTGTCTTTTATAGCATTTCTATTTTGTTTTGTGTATTCTGTTATGAAGTGTTGTGGTAGGATTGTGTTAACCTGTAGGGTGTCATGTCTAATATCTTTCAGTGAAGTATAAATTTTAGTTGTAATTTAGTAGTTCTATGTGTGTCACCTTAAATATTCTAGAGTTCTAGAGCTTGTCTTTTGTGTTATGTAGTAAGAAAATTTTAGAGCTTTGCATAGTTCAAAATTTTTGTAGTTCAGTAGAAGTTGATAGTATAGTTCATATTTGTTACTCTCATTCTTTCCTAGATTAAAGTGTTTCTTTCAGTTCATAGATTAATGTGGGCTAGTTTTATGAATTTCAATTACATTAAGAGATTCTTCTTAAGTTTAAGTTTCCATGCTTTGTAGCTAGATTTACTTTATAAAGGCTTCTCTTAAAAATAAAAATCCAAAAAAATATTGCTAAGATGAGATGTCTGAATATCCTCTCCTATTGCATACAACCTTAGGCACAATCCGGTCGATGAAACTGATACATTTTCAGCTAAAGTGTTAGGTTTAATGACAACTTGTCTATGTGTTTGAAGATTTTTGAGACTTTGTGATAACGTTTAATTTTTTTCAAGATTTTTGGACCAAATGGATGAAGATAATATGATTATGATTTGGGGTGATGATTTAGGAAAGATTTAGTTACTTTGGATGAAAACTAAAAGATTTTAAGACAAATGTAGATCTTTTTGTGGATTTAAGGGTTTTACCCTTTCCCTACTTAGGGTAGACAAGATCCTAAGAAAAGATGAGGATAGGGGATAATTTTACTTGTGGTAGACAAGATACCCAAGCAAAACGGGATTCTTAGAGTCCACCAAGTTACGAGTAGTCTAGGCTCCTAAGTTGATTTATTTAGGGTAGATAGGGCTAATTTACACAATACTTAATGTAGACAAGATCTTAAGCACTATGAAAACTAGTGGATGATGAAAAGACCTAGACTTAGCCTCTCACAAATTTGGTTTTTTTGGTTAAAATGGATTGGATAAGATCTTGATTGATGAATTTGGTCTAAGATAGATTTGAGGGTTTGGTACAAAAAGTCTCAAAGGTTTGATTTTTTGGGTGAGATGACAAATGGGTGGAATGGATGTAATATTTTTGGGAGATGGAAATTTAAATGGAGTGACTGATGAGTTGAAACTAGGTCAAATCTAGTGTGTCCTAGATTACAGATGTAAGTAGTCTAATTCTTAGATTTTACAATGATGGATTCAGATGATCCAAAAAAAATCTATGACAATTGTTGCTTAGTGAATTTTAAATTGGGTAACTAGAAATATTTGTCTTAAAACTTAAATAAAAGAGTTATAAAAGACATCAAAGAATTAAAACATATAAAATAGAGCACAAATTTGAGAGAAGACAAGAGCCTGCCAATTAATAACAGAGTTCACCCAAATGGGCTACGTCTCTGAGTCCCTCTCCAATGAGTGACCGATCCTTAATAATGCTTCAAATGCTTGAGTACATAAAAAGGCAACTTCAATCTACCAGTTTTACACAATCTTCTTCAACAACAATGAAGTCTTCAAGTATTTCTCTCTTCTAACAGATGGTTATAGCTTCATAACCCTTTAAAAGAACCTCTATCCATACAGAAAAATACAACTTCAAATAATAATCTGTGCAGTATCATTTTATGTCTTCGACCTCCACTCCAATGGCCAAAGCTTTGCCCCTTTTTATAAGAGGGCTCGGGTTCAAACCCGAGCCCCTCTTTTTCAGGATCTCATAGTTTACATATAACAAATATGATACCTTCTTATCATATATCACACAAAATATGCATGGAATAATGGCATGGGCAAATTTGAAGGGTGGAGGTTGACGATTCAATTCATCAGCCTCCTCATTTAGTGGATATAATCTTTGGATTGTTTAAATAAAAACCAATGCTTATATCTTTTGAAGATCATGCATGGTGTAGTGGTGGAGAGTAAAATTTGTAGGTTAGAGGTTAGGGATTTGACCCCCATCAACCAACATTTTAACAAACAAAACAAATTGAGCAACCACAAGGGTGCCATGTGGCACCCAACCTTTAGTCCATGTGCACCATTTGATTTGCTCACACCTTGCCACATGGCACCATGTAATTGGTCCACGTCAGTTGCTGTGCCAAGTCAACTACCACATCAGCTCCCTAAAACATCACTGCCAACTATAGCTACCATGTCACCATGTTGATGTCATGCTAATATCAACCTATTTTGCAAAACTTTGACCTGCCATAACTTTTACATACGAACTCTGTTTGACATGATTCAAGTGGCATTGGAATTGTCTTGACGAGCTCTTCGACATGGTGCAATTTTTTTTAGCATTTGGAACTATCAATTTTTTGGTGAACAACATATCCACCTAGATCATTAGATGTCTACGGATATAGGCAAAATGGTACAGTCACGGTTAGGAGGATCCACAAAGTGAATAGTCCAAACCGTGTAGCAAGAGTAAACAAAACAGAAACAACTCAAAGATATAAAACAAATGCAGATTTAGGCATTCAATATATCATATAATTCAAATGCAAATTGGTCAGCAACATGTGGGCTTACAATTAGGGCTCACAGCCCTAATTTCATAGAATTAGAGAATATGTACAAGATATAGCTCTGAAGCTCATTCAAAAAGAATTCAAACTATCAAAATTAGATGATATAGAATAGGGGAATGCTTATCAAGTCTCACAAACATGAGTGACTGATCTTGGAGGGAAGGACAACAAACTTGCACATCATGACACCTACAACCTCCATTCATGAGCCTAACTTGGTTTAGATGTATGAGATGATTATCAACACTTGAGGAGGGCATGAGACATGTTATTTTTACCAATGGAAGCTTAAAAAACTCATAAGTTAGCCTAGCAAGTTGTCCTACCCAAGGTTCCTTCACAAATGGCCTATTTTCCTTATAGCCCTAGAAATGCGGTTTAGAGGGCTTAACTCCAAAACTTTCCAATCAACTCCCAGAACTATTTATCTTTTTAGATACCCTTTAAGGCCCTATATAACATACTAGACATGAAGGGTAAATTGTTTTGTAACAAAAGCCTCTAAAAATGATTGTTCCTGTTGTTTCAAGGGGTAATTAGCCCTAGGTTTACAAAGGAAGTACCCTACCAGAGTGACCCAAAACTTTCTAACCAATTCCAAAACTTAGTATGGATTGAAAATAGATGGATTAAATGGGTTTTGGGCTTCCATGGGCATTAGAAACAAGTTTTCCAACTAAATCTTCCTCTAGCTATCACCAATGGCTTAATACATAGAGATATCAAGCCAAATCTTCCTCAAATCTTTTCTTGGACTACTCCCCTGCACTTGCACACAAAACCCATTGTATAATATACATATACAGACCCAAAAAATCCATTTTGGGGCTCTAAATCAAAGATTTGGGTCAGAACCCCATAAAACTCTTAAAACCCTGCCAAACCCTCTTCAAAACAGCAAAACTGGGACAACAAATTGTTCTCTCTCATCCTACAATTTCAAGGCACCTAATATGGTTTAAATGAAAGGTAAAACATGCATTTACAACATCCAAAATAGGAGATCCCTTGAAATGGATGTATGGGCAAGTACTGTAGCAAAGAACTGCGAATTTCATAGTAAAAAGTAGCAAACAGTCATCTTTTTTGTATTTTCTCTTTTCAAACTTCATTACATTACTTCCCACAAGATAAAATGGGATAAATATAATTCAAATCATCTCTTCCCATCATGAAAGATTCCTTTTTTATCAAAAAGGCAAAAAGGATTACTAATTTCCCACTAATTTCACTAATTTTAGCCTTATGACTATTTTTTCTAAACATAGCACATGCTATTTTGAGTTCCACTACTAGTTTGACTTCTAGAATAGAGAGAGTGGTTTCTAAAATAGAGAGAGTGTTTTGACTCATACCTTATTACAATAATAAACTAATACATGACTCCACCTAGGCTCATAATGAGCATAAAATCCAAAATTTAAGGCTCCTAGTGAGCATACAAGTCAAAATTAACTATGGTGGTCTCTACACCATACAACCGGGGTAATAATATTTCAATCTCCTGATGAAATGAACTCATGGACAGAGGCTCCATGCTTTTTGATATCCTCTTCTGTCATCCATGTAGCATCTTTAATTGGCAAATGATGCCATTTCACCAAATGTTTATTATAGACTTTGTTTCTTGTCCTCTTAACCTCTCTTGTGTCTAAGATAGTTTCAAGTGTCACTGGCTGACTAGGTGGGAGATCCCTTATCCAATACTCATCAGCAACTTCTTCAACTTCTTCATCTGCAACATTAGATCCTTTGAAAGGATACAGGTCTGCAACATTGAAAATGGGGGAGATAGCAACTCCAGGAGGGAGTTCTATCTCATAGGCATTCTGACCAAATTTGTGGACCACCTTGCAAGGTCCTATCTTCTTCATCATCAACTTTGTATATCTTCCCTTGGGTAGTCTCTCCTTCCTCAAATGAGCCAGCACCATGTCACCTACTTTGTATTGAACATCTCTTCTTCTTAGATCAGCCTTCTCCTTGTACTTGGCAACACTCTTTTCAAGAGTTTCTCTTACTTGGTGATGTATCTCTTTCATGGTTGTGGCAAAGTCTTCTCTTTGTACACTTCTATTGTCTACTCTCCTTAGGTCTCTCAACTCATAAATGCTTCTTGGCTTCATGCCATACACTACTTCAAAGGGCATTCTTCCAATGCTCCTATTAACAGAATCATTGTAGGCATATTTGGCTTGGGGCAGTAGTAGATCCCATGACTGATTATGCTCCTTTGTTAGGAACCTTAATAGGTTTCCCAAAGACCTATTTACAACCTTAGTTTGCCCATCTATTTGGGGATGGTAGGCAAAACTGAAAGTTAGATTTGTTCCCAGCTTCTTCCACAAAGTTCTCCAAAAGTGACCAATGAACTTGGAATCTCTATCGGACACTATTGTCAAAGGCAATCCATCGATTCTTACAATTTCCTTGAAGAATAGACTAGTAATATGAGAGGCATCATTAGTGGACATACAAGCAATGAAATGTGCCATCTTACTAAATCTATCTACAACAAAAATGTTGTCATAACCTCTTTGTGTCTTGGGCAGACCTAGAACAAAGTCCATGCTGATTGACTCCCATGGCTGATTGGGTATTGGTAAAGGCTGATATAAACCTGCATTAGAACTTAATCCTTTATCCCTCTGGCATATCACACAACTCTCCACAAGCTTCTTCACATCATTATGCAACCTAGGCCAATGATAAAACCTTTTGACCTGCTCCAAAGTTTTTTCATAACCAAAATGACCACTCAAGCTGTCACAATGTTTTTCCTTGATCAAATTTGCTTTCATGGAGCATCTTGGCACACACAACTGAGATCCCTTGAACAATAGACCATCTTGTACCACAAACTTAGAAAATTGATTGTGAAAAACATCTTGGGACTGATTGTAAACAACAAAAATAGTACTGAAATCTTCATCATTCTCATACATACCTTTGAGTGCATCAATACCTACACTTTGCAACTTGATCTCCTGCACCATCATGGACCTTCTACTCAGAGCATCCACAACTTTGTTTTCTTGTCCTTTCTTGTGTTTGATGGTGAATGTGTAGGCCTGCATATACTCCATCCACTTCATGTGTCTGTGACTTAGCTTATCTTGGCTATTTAAGAAACTTAAAGCATGGTTGTCTATGAAGACAATAAACTCCTTAGGCAATAAATAGTGCCTCCACTTCTTGAGTGACTGTACCATAGCATAGAGTTCAAGGTCATAGGAAGAGTACTTCCTCTTTGCTTCATTGATTTTTTCACTAAAGAAAGCAATCGGTCTCCCATCTTGACTCAGGACTGCACCTATGGCATATCCACTTGCATCACATTCAATGGTGAACACCTTGTTAAAATCAGGGAGTGCAAGAATAGGTTGTTGAGCTACCGTTATCTTCAAATAATTAAATCTTTTCTTAGCTTCCTCAGTCCATTGGAACTTCCTCTTCTTATCTCCTCTGATAGTATCAAGAATAGGAGAACAAATATATATGAAATTTTTGATAAACTTTCTATAAAATGTAGCCAAACCATGGAAACTTCTTACCTCTTATGTTGTTTTAGGAGTTGGCCAGCTGATTATGTCTTCTACCTTGGATGTATCCATCTTGAGTGTGCCCTTGGAGATCACAAATCCAAGATAGACAAGCTCCTCTTTCATGAATTCACATTTCTTGAGGTTGATCATTAGCTTCTCCTCATTTAATCTCTTCAACACCATGTCCAAGTGTTGCAAGTGTTCCTCTTTGGTTTTGCTATACACAAGAATGTCATCTAGATAGACCACCACAAATTTGCCTATGAAATGCTTTAGGACTTCATTCATGAGTCTCATAAATGTACTTGGGGCATTTGATAACCCAAAAGGCATAACTAGCCATTCATAAAGACCTTCATTTGTCTTGAATGTTGTTTTCCATTCATCACCCTCTCTAATCCTTATTTGGTGGTAACCATTCTTTAAATCTATCTTTGAAAAGTAACATGCATCACCCAAACTATCCATTAGGTCTTCTATCTAAGGTATTGGGAATCTATACCTTATGGTTATCCTATTGATGGCTCTAGAATCAGTGCAAAGTCTCCATTTTCCACCCTTCTTAGGTGCTAGGACAGTTGGAATAGCATAGGGACTCAAACTCTCCTTGATCAGCCTTTTGTCCAATAGCTCTTGGATTTGATTTTTGACTTCTTCATTTTGCTGTGGTGTCATCTTCTATGATGCCTTGTTAGGTAAACTTGCACTAGGTATGAGATCAATGTGATGGCTTACATCTCTGACAGGAGGTAGTAAACTTGGTAGGTCTTTCACCACTATGTCTTCATACTTGTCCAATAGGACCTGCACCTCCTCTGGTATCTTTTCTACCTTGACTGTCACAGGATTGCCAATGATGGCATAACCAACTTCTCCTTCCTTCAGTGTCTTCAAAAACTCTTTCTCTTTCACCATCATCATGCTTGGTCCTTCATGGATTGTTGCACCATCTTCTTTTATGGTTGTCAGATTGTAGGTCACTCCCTCCTTCACAATCACGTATGTATTCTCTTCTCCATCATGTTTGGCCTTTCGATCAAATTGCCATGGTCTGCCTAAGAGTAGATGGAATACATCCATAGGGATGATATCACACAAGATCTTGTCCTTGTAGCCACCAATGTTGAACTCCACCCAAGCTTGTTCATTCACAAGTACTTGCTGACCCTTATTGAGCCATGATACCTTGTAGGGTGTAGAGTGAGGAATCTTCTTTATCTTCAACTTTTCTACCATTTTTAGAGACACAAGATTGTTAGTAGAACCAGAATCAACAATCACCTTATATACCTTTCCTTGTGCTTTGTAGAGTGTTCTGAACAAGGCCTTTCTCTATGGGGGCTCTTTGGCTGATGGTACCTTCAGCAATGTCCTTATCATTAAGGATTCTCTTGCCTCTGGGCCTGCATGTATAGAATGTGAGTTTACACTCTCTTGGTCCTCCTCTTGCACTATGTGGACTGTTCTATCACCTCCATGTGAACTTGATGCTTGTTTGTCTAGACATTTGAATGCAGGATGTCCAACTTGATTACAGTTGTAGCACTTGCCTGTGAAGGTGCTTGACCCTCTACCATGGCCTCCAAACCTACCTCTACTATTTGATCTCCTTCCTCTAAATCTACCTCTTTCACTTGACTCTCCTCTTGGTTCATGGTTCTCCTTGTTGCTGTCATTTGTTTCTCCTTGCTGCTTTTGTCCTCTTCCACCAAAGTTTCCTCTTCCTCTGAAGTTCTTTCCTCTACACCTTCCATTTTGTTCTTGTTTCCTCTTTATCTTCTCCTCAACTCTTATTGCCAACTGGAAGCATTCTTCCACATTCCTAGGTGTAGTGATACTTAGTTCATCTTGGATATTGAACCTAAGCCCATTCATGTATCTAGCAATCTTCTCAACTTCATCCTCATTATGGCCAGTTCTCATACTGAGCTTATGAAACTCCTCTGTGTAGGTCATTACATCCATCTCTTTTTGTTTTAAGTTTTGCAACCTTATGAAGGTTTGAATGGCATAATCTTTTGGAAGGAATTGACCCTTCACCTTGGACACCATCTGGTCCCATGAACTGATTTTGGTTTTTCCTTGTCTTATTCTCTTTGATTGAACATAGTTCCACCATGTCAATGTTGCTCCCTTCAACTTGGTCTTTGCCAGTTTGACTTTCTTCTCTTCAGGCATCTCTTTGTACTTAAAGTAGTTATCTAAAGAATCAATCCAGTCTAGTACCTCCTCATTGTTCATCTTACCCTCATACATGGGCAACTCCATCTTGACATCAGTGCTTTCTCCTTTCATAGTCTGCAGCATCTTCATAAACCTTTTTGCATCTAGATCCATCTCTGTCTCATTGGATCCCTCTTGAGGGTCTACATTCTCATCCTCACACTCTTGGTCACTATCTTCCTCAATGACCCCACCTTTTCTTAGGTTTGCTTCAATGGCTGCAAGTCTGGTTAGGACTCCTTGAGATTCCTTCATCAATCTCACTTCTTTAGTGAGGACTGGACTATTCTGGAGGCATCTTGTACTCCTTCTTCTTCACTCTTTCCCAATCAGAAATTGTGCTCTAATACCACTTGATGCAGAATAGGGGAACAGTTATCAAGTCTTGCAAACATGGGTGACTGATCTTGGAGCGAAGGACAACAAACTTGCACATCATGACACCTACAACCTCCATTCATGAGCCTAACTTGGTTTGGATGTATGAGATGATTATAAAGACTTGAGGAGGGCATGAGATATGTTATTTTGACCAATGGAAGCTTACCAAACTCATAAGTTAGCCTATCAATTTGTCCTACCCAAGGTTCCTTCACAAATGGCCTATTTTCCTTGTAGCCCTAGAAATGTGGTTTAGAGGGCTTAACTCTAAAAATTTTCAAACAAATCCTAGAACTATTTAGATTTTTAGATACCCATTAAGGTCCTCTATAACATAGGTGACATACAGGGTACATTGTTTTGGAACACAAGCCTCTAAAAATGACTGTTCCTGTTGTTCCAAGGGGCAATTAGCCCTAGGTTTACAAAGGAAGTACCCTACCAGAGTGACCCAGAACTTTCTAACCAATTCCAGAACTTAGTATGGATTTAAAATGGATGAATTCAATGGGTTTTGGGCCTCCATGGGCATTAGAAACAAGTTTTCCAACTAAATCTTCCTCTAGCTATCACCAATGGCTTAATACATAGAGATATCAATCCAAATCTTCCTCAAATCTTGTCTTGGACTACTCCCCTGAACCTTTACACAAAACCCATTGTAGAATATACCTATATAGACCCAAAAAATCTAATTTGGGGCTCTAACTCAAATATTTGGGTCAGAACCCCATAAAACTCTTAAAACCCTGCCAAACCCTCTTCAAAACAGCAAAACTGGGACATCAAATTATTCTCTCTCCTCCTGCAATTTCAAGGAACTGAATATCATTTAAATGAAAGGTAAAACATGTATTTACAACATCCTAAACATGAGATCCCTTGAAATGGTTGTACGGGCGAGTACTATAGCAAAGAACAACAAATTTCACAGTAAAAAGTAACAAACAATCTTCTTTTCTATATTTTCTCTTTTCAAACTTCATTACATTACTTCGTATGAGATAAAATGTAATAAATATAATTCAAATCATCTCTTCCCATCATGAAATATTCCTTTTTTATCAAAAAGGCAAAAAGGATTACTAATTTCCCACTAATTTCACTAATTTTAGCCTTATGACTATTTTTTCTAAACATAGCACATGCTATTTTGAGTTCCACTACTAGTTTGACTTCTAGAATAGAAGGAGTGGTTTCTAAAATAGAGAGAGTGGTCTGACTTAGACCTTGTTACAATAATAAACTAATACATGACTCCACCTAGGCTCATAATGAGCATAAAATCCAAAATTTAAGGCTCCTAGTGAGCATACAAGTCAAAATTAACTATGGTGGTCTATGCACCATTAAAACTATCAATCACTATTGATGGCTACTTTCCTAGGCATCTATTACATGATTATATATCATCACCAAAACATAAGATTCCTCTGCATCATTGAAGGAAGATCACAAACTCCAATGAAGAGCTATAACATGTGTACATAGATAGGTCAATCCTAACCATATAGAACTCCTCCGCAAATGAATGGAATAGAATACGGATCTCAGGGAAGGTAGAAAACAATCCAAATAAAATTGAATGATGTTTCATTTAGTTTCACAAGTCATGGAATGCTCTACAAGTCTTCTCCTTTGGCTGCTTGTCTGAGACTGTCAAGATGCTCTGTTATGAGAAAACTGTCAATCTTCTGATAGCGATATCTTTCCAGTACCTAATCCAAATGATCTAAGATTTGGATATGATGTGTATGAGTGTGTCTAGATGCTATGTACAACTCTATAAGGTCTAAAATGAAATTGTGGTAGAATGCAGACCAAAATATAGAAACTACTACTAATTGAATTAAACTAGAAAATGAAAAGAAACAAACAAAAAAGCAAATGTTTTTGGTTGATGCAAGATTTCTCTTGAATCAGGAATTCTCCTGCACCAGACATCTAGGGTTGTTGAAATAAGTGAGTCCCTCACTTTGTTGGGGCTGGAGGAAAACCAAGATGGTCTACCTCAGACTAAGAAATTCAAGATGAGTCATCTTCTGGTCTGCCTTTCCACTTCACAAGGTATTCTTTGTATTGTCTCCCTCTAGTGTTGTATCCAACTCTGTTGTCCAAGATGTCCTCCATCTGTTCCAGTACTTGTTGTGGTAACTGCTTCTTCAGGTTTGCTTCAATGTTGTCACTAAATTCTACTTCAAGATACTGATATAGGTCTACAATGTTGAAAATAATACCCATTGATGTCTCCGGTAACTCCACTTCATATGCATTTCCTGAATCAAACTTTTTGAGTATCCTACAGGGTCCAAACTTCTTTAGCTTCAGCTTGTTATATGTCCCAACTAGAAATCTTTCTTTTCTCTAATACACCATCACTTCATCTCCCACTAAAAATTCTTTGTGTCTCCTCTTCACATTTTCTTTCTCCTTATACTTACTATTCATCTCCTCCACATGCTTCTTAACCTAATTATGCACTGTCTCCATGTGTCCCACAAATACTTTTGCTTATGCACTCCTCTTTTCTTCCGTACTGATGTCTCTCAACTCTGTTACTCCTCTAGGGTTAGTTCTAGTCACAATCACAAACAATGTTCTTCCAGTACTCCTATTCATTGAATTATTATCTACAAATTCTACTTGTGATAGAATTAAATCTCAATTTCATGCCTTCTCTCCAACCAAACATCTCAACAAGTTTCCCAAACTCCTATTCACTACCTCTGTCTATCCATCAGTTCGTGGATGAAATGTTGAACTAAACTTCAAATCTGTCTTCATCTTCTTCCAAAGTGTCTTCCAAAAGTATCCAAGAAATCTTGTGTCTTTGTCTGAAATTATGCTCTTATGTAATCCATGCAATCTCACAATCTCCTTGAAAAATATGTCAGCTACATGAATTGCATTAGTTGTCTTCTTACAAGGTATGAAATGTGCCATCTTTGAAAATCTATCCACCAATACAAATATTGAATCATTTCCTCTTTGTGTCTTCTATAATCCCATTATGAAATCCATGCTTATGTCTTCCCAAGGTCTCTTCAGTACTGTCAAAGATTTGTATAATCTAATATTATGACTACTCCCTTTTGCAACTTGACATACTCTACAACTCTGCACAAATTTCCTAACATCCTTATGTATCTAAGGCCAAAATTAATTCTCACTTACCAAAGCCACTATCTTATCAATGCCAAAATGTCCTGCCAATCCACCACTGTGTTTCTCTTTGATCAAATTGTCTCTCATTGAACTCCTAGGTATGCATAACTAATTTCCTCTGAACAACATATCTTCTTGAATGAAATAATCCAACCACTTACTCATATCTGTCACAATAGGTTCCTTACATGTTTTCCAAGGTTTTGCAAAATCAATATCTTTCTTATACATGTTCTTCAATTCTTTAAATCCTAACACTTCAACTCTCATCTTTGTCAGCAAGTTCCTTCTCCTAGTCAAGGCATCTGCAACTTTATTTGATTTTTCACTCCTATGCTTCAACACAAAAGTATAACTCTGTATGAACTCTACCCATCTCATATGTCTCTAATTCAACTTTCCTTGACTGTTCAAATACTGCAAAGCTTGATGATCTGTACATAATACAAACACCTTAGGCAACAAATAATGTCTCCACTTCTTCAAGGCTTGAATTATGGCATAGAACTCTTGATCATAAACTGAATATCTACTCCTTACATCATTCAACTTCTCACTGAAATATGTTACGATTCTACCTTCTTGACTTAACACTACTCCAATTGCATTTCCACTCGCATCACAATCTACTTGAAATACCTTATTAAAATCTAGTAATGCCAACACAAGTTGCTTTATCACTTTTTGCTTCAACAATTCAAAAATTTTATCTTCTACTGATATCCACTTAAAGTCTTTTCTATCACCTCTCATTATCTCTTTCATAGGGTTACATATTGAACTAAAATTTCTAATGAACTTCTAGTAGAAACTAGCCAATCCATGAAATGATCTGACTTCCCCAATGCTCTCAGGTGTAGGCCATTCAACAATTGCTCTCACTTTCTCAAGGTCCATCTTCAATCCTTCCGTAGAAATAACAAGTCCCAAGTATACCAACTCTTCCTTCATGAAACTACGCTTCTTGATGTTTATCACCAATTTATCTTCTCTCAATCTCTGTAATACTTGTCTCAGGTGCCACCAATGTTCTTCTTTTGTCTTACTGAAAAATAAAATATCATTCAAATATACAATAACAAAATTACCCAAGAATTTCTTCAAGACTTCATTCATCAATCTCATGAAAGTACTTGGTGCATTTGTCAATCCAAAAGGCATCACTAACCACTCATACAATCCTTCATTTGTCTTAAAAGTAGTCTTCTATTCATCTCCTCTAATTCTAATTTGATGCACTCTTCAAATCTATCTTTGTAAAATATTTCGCTCCATTCAAACAATCCATAATATCATCCTTTTGGAATTAGACCAGACAACTAAGATGGGTGGGTGAATCAGTTGTCCCACAATTAAAAATTTTTCTACTTTTAACCTTCTTTATTAGCTTACTATCAGATTATTGATGTCAATATTAAAGCATAGATCAACAACATAAGAGCAGAAACATAATCAACACACTTGACACCAAGATTTTGACATGGAAACTCGGTTAAGGGAAAAACCACAATGGGGTTAACCCACAAAATGCGTACCTTATTAAAAGTACTTAATAAAATAGAAGACACATGCGTTCGGGTGCATTGCCCAGAGCTCACTGCTCAAAAGAGAGGTTCACTACCTACATAATTTATTTAGAAAGAATTAACTGAGAAATAGCATCTACTTCATGCCTAATTCAGTTTCAATGAATGCTCAAAGAACTTTCTCTTTGCCCCAAACTCTTCTTCACACTCTATACTTCTCTCGCTCTTTTTCTTCTCTGCTCTGCTCCTGATCCTTTCTTTAGATTTTATTTGTTTTGCACAAGGATGATTTTCAATAACTTTTCAACAAGTATTTATATACTTCATCAACCTTGGAATGATCAACAAGGTCAGCTAAACTTGATGTGGATAATCACATTGTCGGCCAAACACAACTGAGACTTGAATCTTCTTCTACAACCACTCCACGCTTCATAAAAAGTCTCTTAAGGCATCCACAACAGGCTAGGAAAATCCGATCGGCCAAGACTGGGAAGAACATCAACCTCAAAGAAGAAATCTTCAATCAACAAGCTCAAACTTCAATGTGGACCTCCAACATAGTAGCTACATGATCTAGAGACCTCCACAAGTGCATTGGAATCACCAATGACATTCACTCTAAACCATATTACCAGAAACATTTGAATCTTCCTCTGGAACCTCAAGAACACACTCTACCATGACTGTTAGACTGGAAGTATAGCTTGCAGACCTCCAAACCATGAACCACTGGAGTTGATGATACACACTGACTTCCCAAACATGCCTTCAGATCTGCAGACCAAGATATTGTTAGAAATAAGGTGGATAACTGAGAGGGGGGTGAATCAGTTATCTTAAATATTTTAACTTTCTTTCCTTGTTAACAATTAGTGCAACATCAAAACATTTAAGCATACATAACCATAAGAGCAGAAATAAAATCAACACACATAACACAATAATTTTGACGTGGAAAACCCTGTTAAGGGAAAAACCATAGGGTGACTAACCCAAGATTGTATTCTCTGTTAAAAGAATAAGAAGTATAAAATGGCACTTGCCAATTAGGGCTCACTGCCTGAGTACACTGCTCACAAGAGGCACACTACCTACAAGAGACTCACTATCTACAAAGTTTATAGAAGGTAACTAGATGTTTGAACTAAAGAGAGGCATCCACACATGTTAAGGTTCAGTTCCAGTTAGGCTCAATATACTGATCTAATGCACTTCATTCTTCGTCTTCTTTAGTGCTGTTGTTCTATCACATACCAAACTTGTATTACTACTTCCACACTTCTCTCTACCTTTTCTCGCATATATATCATCACACACACCCCTTCATACTGAAATATGTTTGGTATATATATCTGCATCAAGGATTTCAACATCTATTTAGTCGACAACCAGAATATTCAAGATAATTCCAAGACACTGATCTGTCAGCTGAATCCATGCTTAATTTGTGATGCGTATCAAAGACATAGACCTAGAAGTCATCAACCATGTCAGCCAACCATGAATGATCCCTCAAAAAGCTTGATCACCATCAATTTCTCATCTAGACTAAAGTCTGATGCTCTACCAATTAGTTCTTCCTAAGTCTACTCTGCTTGTCAGGAACCCAACCCTTAGATGCTCATATCTTTTCACTCTTTCATCATCGGAGGCTCAATCTCTGGTATGTAGTAGTCATGGTACTACTCTTGACTTCCCCAAGTCTGCACTTTGCTGAGGTACATCCTCTGAGAGATCCAGACCTGATTGTCAAACCTTGTTGCATGCTCTGTTCTTGTTCACCAGACCAAAACACTCTTCAATCTAACTTCTGGTAGACATACTATGTACTGCGGATGTGTGGGATAGACTTTGTTTCCATCAATGATAATAGTAATGAAGCCACATAGTGTCTCTTGCCAACAATCTCCCCCTTTGGCATTGATGACAACACTTAGTGAAAAATGACTAAGTGTCGTAGCAAACTCCCCCTTGGCTGATGCTCTATCTTATGTACACTTTTACCGAAGCACCCCCTTAGATCGATTCCACATTTTTCACTACTTCTCACTCCCCCTTTGACTTCAATGGCAAAGGGTGGAATCTGCACACCAAAATTTGCAAAAATCAACCTATATATAGCTGCATAAGTATATATACATGTTATACTTACATATACTTAAGTATATCCGCAAAAGTGGTCTTCAACAAGACAAACTATGTTGCCCAACTCTGTTTCATCTTGTCCAAAATTGAGATGTGACCACTCAACATAAATGCAAAAGCTTCTACCCTCTTTAAGTCTACTGGATCACTGGTCCGGGTTGTCGTCTAAGCATCAATTAACACTTCATGCATTGCCTCTAACTTAGGGATAATTATCCCTCTTAGCTCACTCATCCTGCTTATTCTATTCTTCTTTTCCTTTTCATGCCTCTTTATTTCATTTATAGTGGAAATAGCCTGGCACTCTTGATTCATTATGGATGAGGTGAGAGGATCAAAATTCTGAGATAAACTTGATAGTTTACCCTCTTGTTCTTCCACCTTTTTTGCAATGTCGTCTGTCACTGTGGACCAAGATAGACAAAATTTGTATAATTCTCTACCATCTTTAAGAACATTTTCTAGGCTCTTTATCCCAATATCCAGATTTCTCCTATCATTTGCTATGAGTCCCTGTACTTTAGAGAATCTCTTTCTCAAAAATTCTTTCCAAAATTTCTCTTCTGCCAATTTCTCCAAAGAATCAAAATGTATGCTAATAGAATTAACAAGAGATTTCAAGTTACTGGATGAAGAGGCTAAAAGATCCTTTTGGAAGGATGGCATGATCTTCTCCAACACACCGGATGCAATTTCTATTAGTTCACAGTCTTCCATGTGCAACTTCAAAAGCTTTTCTTTTGCTTTAGCTTGAGAAAAAGATACTACCTTCATTGTCTGGACCGGAGAGAGAGAGTCAAAATTGAGTGGTCCTTGAAATAGTTCCGGTTCATCTATTTCCATCATCTCTTTGGTCAGGAAGTTTTTCACTGCTTCTACAGTGTCTCTTGCCAGAGACAGAGTCTTCTTTCCTTTTATAGCCTCAGAACTATCATTAGAGATCTTCTTTGTGTGTTCTTCTTCTCTTCCCTTTTTCTCCTCTACTTGACTCAATTTCTCATATTTTCTTCCTTCTTGAGTTTCGGAGTCAGTAGGGGGGTCCGGAAGAGAGATGTTTACTTCTTCATGGACTTCCTCTTTTGGAATAGAGGAATCCATGTCCTTAGTCCTCTCCTCACCTATCGCCTTTGGCTCTTCTACATTTTTCTTAGTAGACTCTTCTTTTGGTGTACTTAGTCCTTCGTCATCCATGGCAGAAGGTTCATCATCTATGTCCTCTATAACAGGAAGATTGAATCTTTTAAATGCATTTTGAAGGATGTCTTTAGTCTCTTTTGCCACCTGATTAGTTTCTTTGAGCATAAGTTTGTTCATTCTTGCTTTACTCCGGAACTCATCCTTGCAGTCCTTGAAGAACATGGTCATTTGTTTTGGAGTAATGGAAGGATAGAGCTGAATTGCAATATGTTCTTGGATCGCCATATCCTTTTCCTTGGCATTGTCTTTTCTGAGTTCAAGTACCTTCTCTAAACTTTTGGGAATTAGAGATGATTTCAATGAATGCTTTATTATAAATGTTTAGGTACTTAACTGTGGATTCTTCCAAGATCCTTTTGTCTGTGTCACTATACTCATCATAAAAATTTTTCATTGGTTGTAGATTCCCATCCACAGTGACTGCTTAGATGACATCATCAATGGAGAGAGTAGGCCTTTCAACAAATTCTTTTGCCTCTTCTTCTTTGTTTATACCAGTAGAGGATTCCCCTGATGTTTTCTTCGTCTTCCTCATTTTCTTAACTTCCTCATCGGTCTCTATTTCTTCATCATCCTTTTGCCTTATATAAGACCTTGTGGTCTTGGTTTTTGTTCTCTTTTCTCCCTTTCTGAATGTCTTGTCTTCTAGTTTGGAGGATTTTGAGCTCTTAGAGGTGGTAGGTGCAGAACTCTTAGAGGATCTAGTCCAAGAGGGGGCTTGCACCAAAACACTTTCTTTTTCTGCTTCTTGTCTCTCTTTCTTTACTCTTTGTACTTTTTCTCTATTTGTATCAACCTCTTCTTTTGATATGCCATATCTTTTGGCAATTTCCTCTACCTCCCTTCTCACTTTTCTTTTTATCTCCAGTTGTCTATATTCAACATGTATTTTCACACTTAATTCTTGAAAGGTTCCAAACCTTTCTGCCTCAGGGTCCTTAGGCTAACTCAGCAAGTGTTGGACATGCAGCTCTAGGATTTTATCATCTACCTCATAGCCCATTGGCATAATCCACACTGTTTTGGGTTCTACTGCCTCCATTAGGCATTGATCTGTATCTACCATGAAGCATATTGTATCCTTATATTTTTCAACTAGTGTCTAAGGAATTCTCTCTCTGGCGTGCATCGTACTTTAGAAGTTCTTGAAGTATCCCCAGAGTGCTGTACTTTGAGCCTTGGCATCACCAAGCCCATACACATAATCTATGATTTGTATGGCAACCAGTCTGTCATTTTGCCATACCCAACCACTTGATCCAGGTAGCTCATTCATATAGTTAAAGAAGAGACATAGTATTAGGTCACCATACTTAAATGAGTTCTTCTTATCCTTCTTTATCTTATGCAAGTTTTCTAACAGTTGGTTCAGAAGATCGCATAGATCATAATATGCATTTTCCCTTAGCATCTGATATGCAGTGTATATTGCAATTTTGGACACAAAATTCTCCCTGCTGGAGTGATATATTTTGTAGCCAATTATCATAGAGGCAAATTTGATATCTGGATCTATGATATCTTCTATTATCATTGCTCTCTTGTCAAACTTTGATCTAGTAACCTCACTTACTATCTGGTTCTTGACAAATTTGAGAGCAGGCAACCCACCGGATGAGTGCAATCTGGTTACTTCCCGAATGGCATCTTTTGTTATCTTAAATGGCTTCATCAACCACATGAAGTTGTCATGTATTCTGCTAAGAACATACTGGACCCATTCATCTTCTGCAAAATAGGGAAAGTGGATGCAATGTCCAAAATGTTTGTCCCGGAGGGCCTTGTATTAAGGTTTAAGTTCAAATGTTTCATCTATTAATTGTTTTTGATAGATATCCGTCATCTTGGATTCCTCAAATTCCTTAATATTGGCATGCATGTATACCCTAACATGTTCTACGTGCAGAACCCCATGCAGAATGCTAGAGAAGGCGCCTAAGGGATCAACTTCTAGGGATTTGTAGGGATGTTTCTTAAACTTTGGGTGAGGCCTATCAGTGATCTTAACAACATTTGGAGTAGACATCTTTGTAAAAGATTTAGAGAGAGATATTCAAAAATGGAAATACCTTTTTACACTTCTAGGGTTCACAATATGAGCTGGAAAAGATCGCTTGTTGAATCAGGTTTTGTGGTTGATCTTTGAGAAGGTTGAAACAATCTTGATGTAGAGTTCTTCCTTTCCTCTTCTTGAATGCAAATGTTAAAATGATGAATAAAGAAACCCTTTTATCTCTGCGTAAACCCTAATTTCCTAATGCAATAAATGCACAACTTAAGTTATTCTAGTTGCCTTGTTCTTCCTTGATCTGAGAGATATCTTTCTGAATCACTTAGGTGCACTTGAAATTAATTTTAGTGATAATTGACAATGTATCTCCTCTCCTCCAATCAATCCATTTATCCGCAGATCAAGATGTTTCAATTTTGAATCATACCAGATCTAACTATGAGAATCCTGCTTTTACCAGATGGCCGTCAAACCGGATCAATCTTGGATGATTAAACTCTTCAAAACTCCTTGAGGATCTTTCATATTTTTACAGAGGGTTATTTAGATATTTCTCTAAGAACCCTTTAATCTGCAACATTCCATGTGCCTAATTTAGGCACCAATTGACTGGCTGGGGGAATTTACTTTCCTTTGTGACTCCCCCTAAGCCAGAGCTCATCTATTTTAATTTCTGGAAGAATTATCAGCACCAGATTCTGGTACGGATCCATCCCCAACATTTTCTATATTCCTCTTTACCCAAATCTTATTAATCTCCCTTTGAACTTCATCTACATTTACTTTGCCTTTTCCTTTATCTTGATTTTGATTATGCTGCACCGGACCCTTTTTATCCTAATTCTTACTTCTGCAGAATTTGGCAATATGACCGGATCTATTGCAATTGTAGCAAACAACATTTCTTTGCATATTTGTATGATATCCTCTTGATCTGCATTAATTAGCCATGTGTCCCATTCTATTGCATGCAAAGCATCTACCATTGAATGAATTGTTTATTAGCATATTTCTGCATTCATGAGATTTGTGGCTATACCTTTTGCAGTTGAAACACTAACTAGAGAAGGATGAATTAGTCAGATTCATTCTTCTTCTATACTAAGTTGATTTATGACCGAAGTTGTTGCAATTGTAGCACTATCCATTGAAGGATGGATATCTTTGAGCATTTGGTTGCTTTACCAGAGGTCTTCTAGGCCTATTTCTTTGATTTCCCGATCCTGAGTTCCTCTGACCTGATCCAGAGCTTTCACCTTTCTCATAACCCAAACCACGTTTGTCATCTACCCTCTTTTTGCTTTCAAGAAGAACTTCAAGTTGAGCTAAACTTATCTTGAATTTTTCTTTGTACTCATTTGTTGTTTGAAGATCTTGTTTAAGAGTGTCTATCTGATTCTCAATTTGTTCTTCATTATCTCTAGCTTCTTCAAGATTAGATTCTAGATGCCTAATTATTCTGTCCATTTTGTGGTAGTCCTCTGACTTCTCTTTGAGAGATTGTTTTAGATTATCTTCATTTTTTCTTTTCTCTTCAATTTCTTGGGTGAATTTCATAACTCTTGATTCCATTTCATGCCTTACCATAATGATCTCTTTTGATAGCTTCTCACATAGCTTGTTTTTCTCATTCAAATCTTCATTAGTATCATTGGCTTCACTTTGACTTGCTAGCTATTGAAGAAGTTCTTTTCTCTTTTTCACAGAGATACTCAATTTTTCTTTTAGCTCATTTATGAAATCATCAGCTTGTTTGAGTCTTTCTCTCAGGTTATTGACTTCAGAGTGAGATTTCTTAAGATCATTTAGGGCAGACTGCAGTTGTTCCTTCATACCATACATATCCATTGAGATTTCCAGATCTTCCTCAAGATGTTAGGCTTTGTTTGCAGGAACTTGGCTCTCATACCAATTGTTGGAAACAAGGTGGATAACTGAGAGGGGGGTGAATCAGTTATCTTAAATATTTTAACTTTCTTTCCTTATTAACAATTAGTGCAACATCAAAACATATAAGCATACATAACCATAAGAGCAAAAATAAAATCAACACACATAAAATAGTAATTTTGACGTGGAAAACCCTGTTAAGGGAAAAACCATGGGGTGACTAACCCAAGATTGTATTCTCTGTTAAAAGAATAAGAAGTACAAAATGGCACTTGCCAATTAGGGCTCACTGCCTGAGCACACTGCTCACAAGAGGCACACTACCTATAAGAGATTCACTATTTACAAAGTTTATAGAAGGTAACCGGATGTTTGAACTAAAGAGAGGCATCCACACATGCTAAGGTTGAGTTCCAGTTAGGCTCAATATACTGATCTAATGCACTTCATTCTTCGTCTTCTTTAGTGCTGTTGTTCTATCACATACCAGACTTGTATTACTACTTCCACACTTCTCTCTACCTTTTCTCACATATATATCATCACACACACCCCTTCATACCGAAATCCATTTGGTATATATATCCACATCAAGGATTTCAACATCTATCTAGTCAGCAACCAGAATATTCAAGATAATTCCAAGTCACTGATCTGTCAGCTGAATCTATGCTTCATTTGTGATGTGTATCAAAGACATAGACCTAGAAGTCATCAACCATGTTGGCCAACCATGAATGATCCCTCAAAAATCTTGATTATCATCAGTTCCTCATCCGGATTAAAGTCTAATGCTCTGCCGGTCAGTTCTTCCTTAGTCTACTCTGCCTGTCAGGAACCCAACACTTAGATGCTCATATCTTTTCACTCTTTCATCACTAGAGGCTCAATCTCTGGTATGTAGTAGTCATAGTACTCCTCTTGACTTCCCCACATCCATACTTTACTAAGGTACATCCTCTGAGAGATCTAGACCTGATTGTCAGACCTTGATGCATGCTTTGTTCTTGTTCACCGGACCAAAAACAATCTTCAATCTGACTTCTGGTAGACATACTATGTACTGCGGATGTGTGGGATAGACTTTGTTGCCATCAATTACAATAGTAATGAAGCCACATAATGTCTCTTGCCAATAGATATTTTATTGCGGAGCAATCTGGACCAACTTACTGTCACACTGTCTCTTCTGAATACTCCAAAAACTAGTTCTACTTAGATGGCCATAACTTGTTCAAATCTTCATGCAGATCTCTCAATTCTTGACTGGAGCAACCTCTGACAATCCTTTACATAGACATATGGTCCGCATGCATTGATTATCATTAATTTTCTCAATATCCTCAAAAATCTAGTTTTCTATACAGACAGCAAAATAAGATACAATTGACTCTAATGGAAACAAGGATATGTTGACATCAATGACAACACTACTCAGGCACATATTTACAACAATCTCCCCCTTTGTCATTGATGGAAACATATGATTTGAAAAACTGAATTAACCATCAAGACAAGAACTTCTCCCCCTTTCTCTTATCACACCTACGACTACTTTCTTTACTGCTCCCCCTTACATCAGCAACTAGTTTTTCACATGACTTCTCTCCTCCTTTGACATCAATGGCAAAGGTCACATATTTGCTATCTTTTCTCCCTTTTTCTTTAGACTAATCCCAAAAATTGCATACTGACAACTTCCCCTTTGAGTAGTACCTCCTTAACATCAATCAGGATCACAAGATATGAATGTGAATTCCACCGGACTAATGCACCTTAGTGCATCTTAGTTCTACTTAGGAGGGGTAATAACCCCTAGCTTCTCTCTGAGATACTCAAAAGTATCCTTGGGAAGAGGCTTTGTGAAGATGTATGCAATCTAATCTTTACAAGGCACAAACTCCAACTTGACTTCATTATCATTTAGTTTTTCTCTCAAGAAGTAAAACTTGATAGATATATGGTTTGTCTTTGAATGCAATAGTGAATTCTTTGAGATGTTTATTACACTAGAATTATCATAGAAAATTGTGACTGGATCCTCAAACACAATTCTAATGTCCTTCAACATTTGCTTCATCCACAAAACTTGAGTACAATTATTTGCTACTGCTATGTACTCTGCTTCTGCAGTAGATAAAGCTATTGCCTCTTGCTTTTTGCTTATCCAAGAGACCAATCTTCTCCCCAAGAATAATGCACTGCCACTAGTACTTTTTCTATCATCCACATCTCCTTCCCAATCAACATCTGTATATGCATGAAGAGTGAAGTTATTGTCCTTTGGATACCATAGTCCATAATCAATTGTCCCCTTGAGATATCTAAAAATTCTTTTAACTGCCATAACATGGGATTCTTTTGGATCAACTTAAAATCTGGCAACAAGTCAAACTGCATTCATGATATCAGGTCTGGTCTAGGTTAGATAAAGCAATCCTCCAATCATCGATCTATACCTTTTCTGATTTGCCTTGGGAGAGTCATCATCTTTGCTTAGCTTGCATTTGGTTACCATAGGTGTACCTACTAGCTTTGAGTCTTCCATTCCAAATTTCTTTAGCAATTATTTTACATACTTGGACTAAGATATGAAGATACCTTTATCTGATTGAACAATTTGCAGACCTAGGAAGAAATTCATCTCACCAAACATTAACATCTCAAACTCACTTTTCATCTGATCAGCAAATGCTTTACACATGCATTCATTTCCACCAAAAATGATATCATCAACAAAGACTTCAACAATTAGAATGTCCTCATGATCAATCTTGAAGTAGAGATTACTGTCAGTAGTACCTTTGCTAAATCCTAGCTTAAGCAAATGCTTATCCAATCTAGCATAGCAGATTCTTGAAGCTTGCTTGAGTCCATACAAGGCTTTTCTCAATCTACAAACCATATCTCCCTAATCAGACAACTGAAATCCTTCTGGTTGCTCAATGTAGACTTCTTCCTCCAAATCTCCATTCAAAATTACTGATTTCACATCCATTTGATATACTTTAAAATCTTTGAAGGTAACAAATGCAAGAAACAATCTAACTGCCTCTATCCTTGCTACTGGAGCAAAAGTTTCTTCAAAATCAATTCCTTCCACTTGAGAGTAGCCTTTACATACCAATCTTACCTTATTCCTTACAACCTCACCATCTTTATTCAGTTTATTCTGAAAGAACCATTTGGTTCCAATCACATTTTGTCCTCAGGTCTAGGAACTAGATCCCATGTGTGATTCTTTTCAATTTGCTTCAATTCCTCTTCCATTGCTTTGACCCATTTTTCATCATTGCAAGCTTCACTTACTAATTTAGGTTCAATCCTTGAAATTAAACAAATCTCTTCTTAATCTTTAAACATTTTTCTCCTAGTTCGAACACCTTTACTCTTATCTCCTATGATCTGGTCTTCAGGATGATTTAACCTTACATACCTAGGAGTTTTGGAGATTGTTTGAGCTTTTGTTTCTTGAACTTGTTCCTCATCATCTATGTTAATCTCTAGAGTTACCGGTTCAAACTAAATCTAAGTCTGAACTTGAACTTGCCTTCCTTGATTTTGACTTTCATCTTGATCATCTGAATCATATCCAAAGTACCTAGAATGTCCTTTGCTTTCATCAACTTTAATATTTGCATTTTCAACAATCTTCTTCAATCTTTTATTGAAGCACCGGTAGGCCTTACTTTGAGTTGAGTATCCCAAAAATATTCCTTCATCACTTCTTTCCTCAAACTTACCTAAATCCTCATCTCTTTTGATATAACATTTACTACTAAAGACTCTGAAGTATCTCGCAGTAGGAGGATGACCAAACCAAAGTTCATAAGGAGTCTTACCAGAATTTCCTTTGATTTGCACCTGGTTAAGAGTGTAGACAACAGTACTCATGGCTTCTCTCTAATAAACTTGAGGGACATTTGTTTCCATCATCATGGTTCTGACAGCTTCTTGAATGGTTGAGTTCTTTCTTTCCACAACTCCATTTTGCTGAGGAGTCCTAGGAGTAGATAACTATCTTTTTATTCCATGCTTTTAACAGAAAGCATCAAACTCATCGGAGGTAAATTCTCCACCTCTGTCAGATCTCAGACACTTCAATTTCCCATCAATCTCATTTTCAACCATCATCTTGAACACCTTAAACTTGTTAAGGGCTTCTAATTTTTCTCTTAGAAAAGTTACCCACATCATCTGGGAGTAATCATCAATCAACAACATGAAATATTTGTCTCCTTGCACACTCCTAATTCTAGCAGGACCACAGAGATTAGTATGTACCAGTTCCAATCTCTCACTTGAACCTTGTTACTTACTCTTGAATGAAATTTTATTTTGTTTACCCAATTGACATTCTCTACATATGTAATTAGGTTTCACAAGTCTTGGAAGATCTCTTATAGCTTGAGTGGAACTTATTTTGACAATGTTGTTAAAATTCACATGACACATCCTCCTATGCCATAGCCAGCTTTGATCTGTCTGAGGAATCAAACAACTTTTCCTAAAACTACTTAAGTGAAAGATGTTACCTCTAGTTTGAGTACCGGATGCAATTTTAGTTCTAGAGCTTTCCAAGATTCTACATTTTCCATCCTTGAACTGAAGATCATAACCCTTGTCAACCAACTATCCAACACTGAGAATATTATGTTTCAGTCCTTCCATATACAGAACATCATTGGTGTTATTCTTGCCCTCAAAAGAGATGGATCCTCTGCCACAGATTCTACCAGCTGAGTTGTCTCTAAATTTCACAAGTCCTTCTTCATAGTTTTCAAAATTCACAAACTTACTTTGTCACCAGTCATATGATGAGAACATCCACTATCAATCATCCATTCATCCTATTCAATAACCTAAGTAGCCAAGGCACTTTCCACATTTTCACAGCTAGCAAATTTAGTAGACTCTGGATCTTCTTCTTTGATAGCAATAAACACCCAATCATTTTTAGAAGAGCCTCCATGATCAGACTCATCATCTGTTACCCCTTCTTCTCCATTTTCTTGGACATAGTAACATTTCTTCTAACCTTTATACCTATTAGGGTTTGGTTTTGAAAACCTTTCTAGACATCTTGAGGCAAAATGACCAATCTTATTACAAGTAAAACATTTGAGTGGTAATTTTCCTTCATACTTATCAGATCCTCTTGGCATTCTTCTGGCAATAAGAGCTTTAAGATCAGAGGTTTCTATTTCAACATCTTCAAGATCCTTTCTTGTCTTCACAAATCTATTTGATCTTATAGAAGATCTTTCACCAGGATCATATCTTTGTTTTCCATACACACTGGCCTTAAATGTAGATTTAGACTTGGGAAGAGAATCACCAAACTCACTTAATTCAAAAGCTGAAATTTTGCCAACCAGATGATCTCTTGTAACCTTTAAGACTATCCTGATTTCTTCTATAGCTGCAACCTTATGTTTGTATGAATCTGGTAAAGATCTAAGCACTTTTGATACAATTTTTTATTCTTCCAAAGTTCCACTAGCACACCTGATGCCACACACAAGTTCATTTATATTTTGCATGTAGATTGTGATGTTTTCTTCTTTGCTCATCTTCATAGTTTCAAATTTTTCTCTTAGACTTTATAGCTTTGTTCATTTAACATATTTATCACCTTCATACAGATACTCCAGCTTTTTCTAGATTTCATAAGCAATTTTTAGACCAAAGACATTTGTCATTTCTGAATCAGTCAGGGCACTCATCAGGGCTTCTTTAGCTCGAAGACTATTTTCAGCATCTTTGATTTGATCAGGAGTTAAAGGACCTTTCTCCAGAGGTTTATACTCAACACTAGTTATTGCCCAATAGGCATTGCTCATGCATTGCAAATGGCACTCCATGCAATTTTTCCAAACAGAATAATTTGTTCGATCAAATCTTGGACTATCCTCTTGTAGGTCGACATCTTGGATCTCCTCAAGCAGTTAGGCTTTTATAAGAGGATCTGGCTCTGATACCAATTGTTGAAATTAGACCAGACAACTAAGAGGGGGGGGTGAATTAGTTGTCCCACAATTAAAACTTTTTCTTCTTTTAACCTTCTTTATTATCTTACTATTAGATTAATGATGTCAATATTAAAGAATAGATCAACATAAGAGCAGAAACATAATCAACACATGTGACACCAAGATTTTGATGTGGAAACCCAGTTAAGTGAAAAACCACAATGGGGGTTAACCCACTAAATGTGTACCCTATTAAAAGTACTTAATAAAATAGAAGGCACATGCCTTTGGGCGCACTGCCCAGAGCTCACTACTCAAAAGAGAGGCTCACTGCCTACAAAATTTATTTAGAAAGAATTAATTGAGAAATAGCATATACTTCATGTCTGATTCAGTTTTAATGAATGCTCAAGAACTTTTGCTTTGCCCCAAACTCTTCTTCACACTCTATACTGCTCTCGTTCTTTTTCTTCTCTTCTCTGCTCCTGATCCTTTCTTCAAATTTTATCTATTTTGCACAAGGATGATTTTCAATAACTTTTCAACAAGTATTTATATACTTCATCAACCTTGGAATGATCAACAAGGTCAGCTAAACTTGACGTGGATCATCACATTGTTGGCCAAACACAACTGAGACTTGAATCTTCTTCTACAACCACTCCACGCTTCATAAAAAATCTCTTAAGGCATCCGCAACAGGCTAGGAACATCCGGTCAGCCAAGACTGGAAAGAACATCAACCTCAAAGAAGAAATCTTCAATCAACAAGCTCAAACTTCAATGCGGACCTCCAACATAGTAGCTACATGATCTAGAGACCTCCACAAGCACATTGGAATCACCAATGACATTCACTCTAAACTATATTACTAGAAACATTTGAATCTTCCTCTGGAACCTCAAGAACATACTCTGCCATGACTGTCAGACTAGAAGTATAGCTTGCAGAACTCCAAACCATGAACCACTGGAGTTGATGATACACACTAACTTCCCAAACATGCCTTCAAATCCACAGACCAAGATATTTTACTATGGAGCAATCCAGACCAACTTACTATCACACTGTCTCTTCTAAATACTGCAAAAACTAGTTCTATTCAGATGGCCATAACTTGTTCAAATCTTCATGTGGATCTCTTAATTCTTGACTGGAGCAACGTCTAAAAATCCTTTACATAGACATATGGTCTGCATGCATTGATTGTCATTAATTTTCGCAATATCCTCAACAATCTAGTCTTCTATACAGATAGCAAAATAGGATACAGTTGACACCAATGGCAACAAGGATATGTTGACGTCAATGACAACACTACTCAGGCACATATTTGTAACACATCCATCCTAGGTAAAGGAAATCTATACTTAACTGTGATGTTGTTTATTTCTCTAGAGTCTGTACACATTCTCCATTCTCCATCTTTCTTTGGTGCTAATACTGTAGGTATTGCACAAGGACTCAATCTTTCTATGATCAAACCTTTCCTCAACAACTCTTGTATTTATCTATTCAATTCTTCATTCTCTACCGGTGTCATTCTGTGTGCTGCTCTATTAGGAAAACTAGCTCCAGGTATAAGATCCATGTGATGATTGTTACTCCTGATTGGTGGAAATCCTTCAGGTACATTATCTGATATGATGTCTTCATACTTTGTCAGCAACTCAGTTATCTCCTCCGGTTGTGATTCTTTAGTCTTTAGATTTTCAGGATTCTTAGGGATCAAAGTATAACACATTTTCTCATGTCTCAAACCATCTAGAAATTTTCTTCCATCTACCAAATAGATTCTAGAATTTCCACATACTTCACTCATAGGATCATCTTCCAAAGGAATCAAAGTAAATCTCCTTCCATTTGATGTTATAGTATATGTATACTTTCTTCGATCTGTTTAGGGTGAAAAATGATAGTTTTTGTTCACTAGGTTATATGCTACCATTTCTCACTGCTAAGCATTGGGGAGACAAGGATCGAGCTTGGAATAGGCTTCTAATCACTTTGCCTCCCTTTTATGCTCACATGGTTATGAAACCTAAGGACCTAATCAAGATTTTATCAAGTATTCGTGTTTTCAATCCACTAAAACCCTAATTATGCCTTAAATTAGAAATATATAGAAACTAATGAAGCAACTGGTAAAATTGATTGTAGAAGTACAGAGAAGAGGTTTCAGAGACACAGTACCCAAATTTTGAGGGCTACCTAGACTAAGGCACCTACTCCAATGTCCTGCAATCTTTTGAACAGAAAAACCTTCTACACAGGGTGTCTAAGACTGTAAAATGGCTTCCAGATCTCAAAGGAAACACCTGGTTGGACTAGGGTGCCCACTCTAATGTCCTGCAAGTCTCAGAAACCAAAAATCCAAAAGTCTGTCTCGATTGTACCCGCAATATCTGTCTTCCTATAACTTCTTTTTGCCAAAACTTGCAAAACATGATCTGCACATACAAAAAAAGGAAATTATTGCGGCTATATAGGAGCTTGCCTCACTCAAGCCCCATCTTCAGTATTTCTACCTCAACAATAGCCAAAGGAAAAAGATTTGTAGAAGTGTGTTCAAACCTAACAATGTGTGTATGCATAAAATCAAACCCTAGATGTCTCAATCAAGGGAAGATCAACAATTTTCTTTGCATCAATAAACACATACAACTTCACCCCAAGGAGATGAAACAAATGAAGACTTGCATGAACAAGAAGGTGAATCAGCAATGTCTGCGAAGGATCTCCAAGCTTGTTGTTGGAGGCTTCAACCCTTCTCCTGATCATGCAAAAGGTGTACAAACCCTAGGAAGAGAAAGATAGACTCAAGATCTTGATTCCTAACCTTCATCCATTGTCTCCAAGATAGGAAATAAAGCATACTTCGAATAGCTTCAACAAGTCACTGATCTTCAATGGAAATTTTAGCAAATTTTTGGCATCAAGCTTGCATAAGAATTGTGTATGATAAATTGATTTGCTAATGTCTTTTTATATCAAGGTTTAGGGAATTCAAATTTTGAAATAATGTCTCGATATCGCGTGAATATCAAGAATTTGAAAATAGAATCCCGAGGCACTCGGCGGGAACCGACACCCTGCCAAAATTCAAAATCCTGTGAAACTAGGGAGGACTAGGGCATAGGCACGGGTGCCCAAGTCCAAGCCCCTAATTTCATCTCAGATTTGCATTTTTGGGGGTCCTGGGGACCCTATTCTCAAATCTCTTTTCGGGTTCTCTTAATCAGTTAACTCAAAAAGTGAATAGATTGCTCCTATACTAAGTCAATCAGGGTTTCAGGAAGGCCAAGAAAGAAAAGGTTGAGAGACCACCAAGAGTGAGGAGCTAAACCGAGGTTAATTGTACCATTCCATACAGGAGGACAATTTCTGATGTTACATTTAACCCCCACTTTAGTGGCCATATGACACTATGTGCATATGCAACTAAAGGAAAGTAAATACATTAATTATGAAAAGGATACCCAAAATGATACTTTGGAGGAAGCCAAAGCATTGTCGATGAACAGGAAGAAGCCCCAATTCTGCACTCCTACAAGACCACAAAGTCAGGAACCGTAACAGACAAAGGAACATTTGTTAGAGAAAATCATAAATCAAATCAACCTGCAACCACCACCAATGAGTTAGTATTAAAAAAAGATAATGGGGTTGAGTGATGGAACATGGCGAGGGAGGAAATCGAGGGACATATATACCCCCCCTTGTTTCTTCTTGCTTAGTCTGAGAGTAGAAACAAGAAGATATCCACATGTCAATTTTGAGGGAAATGTGTTGTGAGGGTTGTTTAAGGGAACAATGCTCAAACACAACACATTGGGTAAGGATAAAAGTAGAACCAAGATTCCAATGCGACAGACGGCACTAGAATCAGAGTTCGACAGCTCACGAAAAGGGCTCCAGAGTGAAAGAACACACTTTTACACCTAGTTAGGGATAGGATTTCTCACTAGCTTACTTTATGTAAAAGGGAGTTGTCACTTACCACTTAATTGATTCTTGTTTCTTGTTATTGGGAGAGAGAGAGAGAGAAGGAGAATAGGAGAATGACCATGCTAAGTTGACGTCCATATCATCCACTACGACTAGAGATGCTTTGAGCCTGAGTGGCAGAGAGACACTTCGAGGCTGAGGTAGGGTCCTGATTCCATCCCTCTACTGTCTTTCATCGTATTTTGCTTTTCACATTTATCAATGTCTGTACCAAGAGGGGAAGGTGGACAGGGTTCCTAGATAGGGGTGCCCTGGTCCACCCAGGGCGCCAAAGTCTCTCTGGGGTGCCCTAGACCCATAGGAGCACCAGTGTCCCTCTGGGGTGCCCTAGTCTTCCTGGGGTACCCTAGTCCTCAAAGGACACAGGCCCTAGGCTCATACATTCTATTCAGTTTTTGATAGCTTATTTTGGTTTCTAGCAGGGATTTTGATACTCTTGCTTGCTTTCTGTTTTGCAAGATGTTCCTAACATGCGTGAGCACACAAATGGTCGTCTAATGGCACTTCTACGAGAGCGTGCTAGCACTTTGATAGCCACAGAGAGAGAGCACTTACAGATGGTAGGCCTATGGTGGGTGTTTGAGATGCCCACAATTAGATTCCACTGCATGATGCTTATGGTACTGATGGAGAGATGGGATGCAGATACTTCCACATTCCATTTACCGACTTGTGAGATGACCATCACACTGGAGGATGTATGCAAGATCCTTCGATTGCTAATCTGAGGAGAGACAGTGAGGGTTGTTGGACATCGCTCAGAGGAGTACACTCATGAGAGTTAGTTATATTGCTTGGGTCACACTGTGTCATAGGAAGAGTGAGGACATATTCAGCTTCGGTTGCTAGAGCAGGGATGCAGAGACATTCCCTTACTACAGAGGATCATGATTGTCATAGTTACACTAGCTATCATACCAGATGGACGAGGCACTCACCTTTATGGGGATCTCGTTCATACTATCAAAGCGATGGAGGAGCATCAGACTATCTACGCATGGGGGCACACTATGCTTGCGCACCTATATTGTGACTTAGGGTGATATGTCCACTACGAGATGCAGAGTCTAATGGTTTGCACATTATTATAGGTTTGGGCCTTTAAGCACATTAGGTGCACACGATCGATGGGTTATCCCATAGAGACAACGTTCACACATCCACGTGTCTATGCCTATCCACTAGTCAGGTGTTGGAGGCACATCAATTTGTTATACTGGAGAGTAGTATTTGACATATTACAGCCTGGTGACATCGTCTAGAGACCGTATCGTGGCTTCATCAGATGGCCAGGCAAACAGAGGTAGTTAGCTTGGATGTAGAGGGATCAGCTAATGGCCGGTCACCTCGATCATACTGTATCTTGGTTTTACTATGACAGGGTGGCACAATAGTTTGGACAGGTACAGGATGTTCATGTAGTTTGTCTGAGCTATGCACATGCAGCTCGGAGTGCAGTCAGAGTCAATACTGTTTGACAGCTGACTATAGGAGATGTACCACTTAGCGATGACGAGGGTCTTGAGGATGTAGTGCTAGTATCAGGTGTAGATGATGTCAGGTGTACTTGAGCATATCGGACCTGGTGGCACACAGCATGACCTGCACCTATCTTCCCACCCAGGCATCATACAGGAGATGCCCAACCTTGGTTGGATCATACTAGTGACACAGTGGTGGAGGATGATGTTAGCAACTTCGCAGGATACTATGATCTCAAGGAGGGTATGAAGGAGGACGAGGATGAGTCCGAGCAGGTCCCATCATAGTATGTCTTTAGAGTGAGATTGTGACAAAGTCAGCAGGAGGCAGACACTGACGAGGAGACTGAGTCGAGACCACTGTCCAAGGCTCATGGTCCTATTCCTACAGATGATGTGAGCCCTAGTTAGATAGAGTGATGGGAGAGTAGTAGGCCTATGCCCCTAGCTACAGATCAGATAGCACAGCTCATCACACCATCAGCAATCTGAGATCCATCCTGGCAAGATGGAGATCTAGGTAAGGTTTGGTTTATTAGTTTTTGTGCTTTTGGTATAGTTTACTATTTATGATTTTTATATGGCAGTCTAACATCTATCTCACTCTCTATCTTGCAGTTGGGACAGATGCCTAGTGAGACTTTGTGAGTCATGTCATAGGAGACATGTTACCGACAGACGTTTCAGTGGAGCAGGTGCAAGCAAATCATATGCCATGATCATCCGTTGGGCAGCATGCTGAGATATTTATGCCTGTCACCAGATATAGGACTACTGTAGAGGCCATGTTAGAGTAGTCTACATGAGAGAGAGAGAGAGAGAGAGAGAAAGAGGAGTTTTGAAAAAGAGTTGAGCACACTGAGGCTGAGCTCAGGGCACAGTGAGAGCAGATGGTAGCGGTTCCTACATCAGAGGGAGAGCCAGCTGTCGATGAGTTCTTACTGTGGGAGGTCCAATAGGCAAGAGCTAATAGAGATAGGGTTCAGGCTAAGATAGACTGATACCAGAGGATGTACCAGGAGGCACATGAGCAGATGATAGAGATGAGAGGCGAGATCAGGGGGTTATGATCGTGAAGCGTCTCTAGGAGTCATTCACGATCCGTAGCCACACATGGTCAGGCTTCTGTCACTCGTGCACCACGAGGGCCTGAGGGTACTAGCAATTGAGGTTTTGCTATGTGATTCCTAGACATTAGGCACTACAACATCCCATTTTTCTTATAGGGATAGTCGGCTCTGATGTATACATGAAGCCTATATATATATGATGTTTACTTCTTTTTATCTATGTGTAATGGCTTTTGATCTATCACATGTGATTTTTGTAAAATGCAACTAGCGATGATGTCTAAATGCTATATTAATTACTATTGTGATATACTAACAATTCTAAAAAGAACATGTAGTAACAAACACAATGATTAATTATTTTACACATAACTTTAATTTTCATGCTATCTTTAGTTAATACAAAAGTGATATAAGCAATGACTACTTAAACACAATGCAATAATGACTAACTGAACAAAGTTATAATGCAAAATGAATTAAGACAAAGTAGTAATAGCTTGTCGAAATTGAAACTAATCTATGTACTAAATTAGCTTATAAACATTTAACATTAAATATTTAAGCATAAAATATTTTGAGGTGCATCACGTTGATAGGTTCCTTGAGAGGTGTACCTTGCTCATCGGCTAATTTATATGCTTTGGATCCAAAGGCCTCAGTAATTATATACAGTCCAAGCTAGTTAGGGCTGAACTTACCTTTTTCATCAGGCGGTGCATTTATATTGTGTTGATTTTCATAAAGACCCAAGTCCCCAATGTTAAATGAATGTTGTATGACTTACGCATTATAGGCCCGTTGTATTCCTTTTTTATAAGCCTTGAGATGTTCAAGAGCGTTAATGCATCTTTCATCAAGCATCTCAAGTTCTTGTAACCTTTTCTCTCGTTCTATGTCATCATCCATAATGTCTCTTAGGGAAATTCACAGGGAAGGAATTTCTAACTCCAAAGGCATTATCGCGTCTGCACCATAGACAAGGTTATACGGTGTGTTACCCATAGCTATTTGAATACTTGTTTTGTAAGCCCATAGTGCATAGGATAATTGTTTATGCCAATCTTTTTATGTTTATTAACAATTTTCCTTAGAATCTATCCAATTACTTTGTTTGAAGCTTCTACTTGGCTATTTGATTGAGGATAATAAGGCATAGAGAAGCGATGTTGTATATGATATTTTTTGAGGAACTTTTTCACATCCTTATTTTTGAATGGCTTACCATTGTCTAACACTAAGGAGGAAGGTATTCCAAATTGATAAATGATGTTATCTTGTATGAATTGACAGATTACATAGGTGGCCATGGATCACAAAGGGACCGCTTCGACCTATTTTGTAAAATAATTAGTAGCAGTAATTACGAATATATGTCCTTGAGAGGAGGGCAGGGAAATCTTTCCAACAAGATTCAAGCCCCAGATAGAAAATGGTCATGGTGACACTTGGGCACGAAGCTCTTGAGCAGGAGCATGGATGAGGTGTTTATGTTGTTGACATTATGGGCATCTCTTGACGTAAGCAAAGGAATCTTGTTCCATATGCTGCCAATAGTACCCCATATGTAACAGTTTTTGCACCAATAATTTTCCACCAAAATGTACCCCATAGGCACCAGATTGAGCTTCTTCTAAAGCTATCAAAATCTCTACATAACTTAGACATTAGAGTGAAACACCATTATAGCTTCATTGATACAAGACATTCGATAATATAATATATCGCACTGCCAGTTTGCATAAACAGAGTCAGGCATTCTTAGATGTTGAGTCTAGAATAGTTCCATCGTGTAAATAGTTGAATATGTAAGAGAACCATTCATCAGTGTATGTATTACCACAGAGTTTCAAATTTGTAACTATAGGACTTTCAATTATCGAAGACTTTAGATTGTGAACAACGAAGGTAAATTCCTTAGGAGACCCATCAAGAGATATAAGGAAAGTTGCGCTTGCCATTACATCTACATGCCGATTATCTTTCCTGGGAATGGTATCGATCATATATTACTTGAATTGTTTTAAAAGAGATAATGCAAACTCTTGATACTGAGATAACTTATCGTGCTTAGTTTGATACGATCCTATTATTTGTCTAACAATTAACTGAGAATCAATGTATATTGTAATGTTCTTAATGTTAAGAGCTAAGGTTGCATGAAGTCTAGCGATGAGAGCTTCGTATTCAGCTATATTGGTCATGCATAAGAAATCTAAATGGTAAGATAAGGGGATCAGCTTACGGGAGGTATTAATATAACACCATCTTTAGAGCCAGTTCGACATTTAGATCCGTCAAAGTATAACTCCCATCTTTCATCCGCAAAGATTGTTAAGATCTGTTCATCAAGAAAATCATCGACATTTTGTATAGAAAAGGGTGAGGGACCTTCAGCTAACTGATTGGCTATCACTTGCCCTTTAATTGCTTTTTGTGAAATAAACTTAAGATCAAATTCTGTTAATAACATAACCCATTTGGCAAGAGGACCTGATAAATCTGTTCTTGCAAAGAGATGTTTCAAGGGGTCAAATTTTACCATAACGTGCACTTCAACATTTAAGAGGTAATGTCTAGGCTTTTGAGTGGCAAACACTAAAGCTAGGAAATGCTTCTCTATGACTATGTATCGCACTTCATAATTGAGCAAAGTATGACTGATGTAATAGACAACACATTCTTTGCCTTCGGCATTATGTTGTGCTAACAAAGTTGCTAGGGCATTGTTAGATGCTAAAATGTATAACAGAAATGGTTTATTAGAAACAACAAGTTGCAACACAGGTGGATTAGCTAAGTAATCCTTTAGATCATAAAAATATTTTTGACATTCAGGATTCCATTAGAAGTGAGAATCTTTCTTCAGTAGTTGTGTAAAGGGGTGGGTCCTATTTGCGAGTTATGAAACAAATCAGTGAATGGCCTGTATCTTTCCCTACAAACTACGAAGTTCAGATATGTTCTTTGGTATTGGCATGTTAACAATTGCATCTATCTTTTTCGTGTCAACTTCTATACCTCAATTTGAAACGATAAATCCAAGTAACTTTCCACTGTCCATGCTAAAAACACACTTACGGGGATTCAATCGCATATTATATTTTTGAATGTGCTCAAATATTTGTCAAAGATTTGTAACATGATCCTTATGATGGATAGACTTCACTAGGATGTTGTCAACATAATCTTCTAAAATATTGTGCATGTAGTCGTGAAATATAAGAGTCATCGCATGTTGGTAAGTAGCTCCTACATTCTTAAGTCCAAACAACATGACTACCCAACAAAATGTACCCCAAGGTGTTATAAAGGTTGTTTTATACTAATCAAGAGGATCTATAAGGATTTGATTATATCCTAAAAATCCATCCATAAAATATAGCAACTCATGTCCGGCTATAAAATCAACAATCATATCAATATTAGGAAGCGGAATATCATCTTTTAAAGATGCCAAATTTAAATCTTGGCATTCTGTGCACATTCTTATACGACCATCAGGTTTAACCATAGTGACAATATTTGAGATCCACAGAGAGTAATCAATAGGTCGAATAAAGCCAGCTTGTGGGAGTTTTTCTATTTCAGCTTTAACAAGCAAAGCAATCTTAGGATTCATCTTGTGAATCTTTAGTTTAAAAGGCTTGACATCTGGTTTCAACACGATATTATGTGTTATAATCTGAGGATCTATACCAAGCATGTCTGAGTAATTCCAAGTGAACAATTCTGAGAATTCATTCAATAATTTAATCATTTCTTCTTTTTCTTCTGCATCTAAACAATCACCAATAGGGATAACTTTTTTAGGATTATCCTTATCCATAACATCATCGATAGTCTTTCCATTAAGGAGAGTACTATGGCCTGGGGGATTGTAAGATTGCAATTATTCTTCAAGTTCTTCATTATGCTCTACTATAGCTGTTATTGTGCTAGTAGTCTTTCCAAAATATGCATCATTGTTTAAACAATAAGGTAGGCCACATTTGTGGTGATAATGAGGAATACCATCATAAGCACTTAAGAATTCCATTATCACTTCATTCTGCATAAACATATCTAATGGAAGTGCTCCTGGAGGACAATTGATATCAATCATCTCAAGGAATATAAAACTAAGTGTTGATATTGTATTCACATTTAGAGTAGGGCGTTTGCAGATTTTGGATTCCTTAAAGGGATTGTATCCAATACCACTAGAGTAATGTTGTGAAGCAGATTCTATAGGGACTTTGATTCCTTATTGATTTATGCCACAACCCTTAGCTACATAGTCACAATTTTTGTAAAGGATTCATAATCCTCTTCCATAAAGAGAGACTATTTCTTTGGACGAAGGTGGAGCTTCATATGTCTCATAATCAATAGTATAACTAAGAGTATTATCCTTATTTGTCAACAAAGAGATCTTGTGTTTATCATTCAAAACGTATGATGTGATCGATGCAATATTTGATATTTTGGGAATGGGGTTGTTAAGTTTATATTCTCATGTGGAGGAGGATGCAAAATCTAATGAACCCCAATCGTCACCAACAAATGCATTTGATTTTTTAGACTCTTACATAACATTTTTAGAGGCAAGAGGAGCTGACAACTCAGCTTTCAGATTGTTCAAAATCTTAGGACCAACAACATGTTTATGCACTTCCATTTGAAAACAATTATCAGGTTTAGGATCTGAATGGATAGTGTACAATTTTCCTTTAAATATAAACTTTATTGAATGGTGTAAAGTAGAAGGGACTGTTCCTAATGCATGTATCCAAGGTCTACCTAGAATCATGTTATAAGATAGAGAACAAGGCATTACATGAATCAAGGTAGGCACCATCACAGGTCCAACTTGTATAGGTAAAGTTATAGTACCCACAGATTGTCATCCAACATTATCAAAGCCACAGATACTTAATGATTCCAGTTTGACAACAAATATATCAACTTTAACCCTATGCAATAAATCAATGCCACAAACATTAAGGGCTAACCCATTATAAATCATAACTCTCTGAACCAATGTTTTGTTGATTGTAATAAAGATAACTAAAGGATCATACTACTTCTAAACTTCAAGAGATGGTAACTCATGTTGTTGAAACAAAATATCTATTTTCATTGCATGCATACAATCTAGTAAAGCAGAAACATCATCTGGTTTAACAGCAGGAGGAACAATCACCTTTTGTAAAGTTTCTTGTAGCATTCCATGGTAGGTAGGTGAAGTTTGTATAAGTTCCCAAAGAGATATTTTCGCAGGGGTAGCACAGAGTTGCTCTACAAGATCATAGTCTTTATCACCTTTATATGTTAAACTAGGTGCTTGAGGAAGCATAGGTTGACAGGCTGGTAAAGATATTAGAACATTTATTTGTTGTGTACTCTATTCATTATTCTAAGTGTTATACGCATGAGCAACCACGTTATGATTAGTTTGTGAGTCTTGTTTCTCTATTTGTTTTGCATAATCATAAATGTGATTAGGAGATTGAGAAGAAGATGAAAGACCTTTAACAACAAGCACAGATTTAGAAGGTGGTTGAACCGCATTTGCACATAGAGTGACCACAATTTTTGGTTTTTCAATCTCTTCTTTATGTTTAGGAACATAAATCGCATTTACAAATCTTTGGAATAGTGATGGCTTGGAGGCCATAGTGGAATGTTCAATCGAGATAAAGTCCTCAAGGGCTTCATCTAACATATCAAAGTCATCATGACTAAATAGCTCATCATAAGCATGAAAATCTTACAAAAAATAATCTAACATTCTAACATGCTCTATTTAAACCAAGATTTAAATGCACAATGATAGTCTTTTGCAAATGAAATACAATATCCAACAATAAATGATAATTTCCAACTCTTTTAGTGAAACGATAAAGAATGTAATCATAATCTAACATATGCAAATTTCACTAAAGGGTTTTCCCAATCCAATTATACTTTATAGCAGTAAATTGTTTCAAATTTGAAGTTTAAAAGGAATGCAAATTTGTTAAAGCTCGGGTTCACCAAAATGTTTAGGGTGAAAAATGATAGTTTTTGTTCACTAGGTTATATGCTACCATTTCTCACCGCTAAGCATTAGGGAGACAAGGATAGAGCTTGGAATAGGCTTCTAATCACTTCACCTCCCTTTTATGCTTGCGTGGTTATGAAACCTAAGGCCCTAATCAAGATTTTATCAAGTATTCGTGTTTTCAATCCAGTAAAACCCTAATTATGCCTTAAATCAGAAATATACAGAAATTGATGAAGCAACTGGTAAAACCAATTGCAGAAGTGCAGAGAAGAGGTTTTAGAGACACAGTACCTAGATTTTAAGGGCTACCTGGACTATGGTACCCACTCCAATGTCCTGCAATCTTCCAAATAGAAAAACCTTCTATATAGGGTGTCTGAGACTGTAAAATGGCTTCCAGATCTCAGACGAAACACTTGGTTGGACTAGGGTGCCCACTCCAATGTCCCACAAGTCTCAGAATCCAAAAATCCAAAAGTATATTGTCACAGTACCCACAATATCCGTCTTCCTATAGCTTCTTTTCGTCGGAACCTATGAAACATGATTTGCACATACTGTATATGCCTATAAATGACACAAATCATCCTAAATAAATATTCCAAATATTTATTCCATTCTTCTATTAATTAAATAAATATTCTAAATTTATTTAATCAATTCACTATCTCACAATTAAATAAATTCTATTTATTTAATTAAAATTCTTCTAAAATCCCTCACAATTAAATAATCATGAATTATTTAATTAATCCTATTTCCTCTATCCTAAAGTTCTAAATTCAAAATTCCACATCACCTTTACACCTCATCTTGTCCACCTCATCAGGTTGCACATGTAATTAAATATATTTAATATTTAATTGCCTTATTTTCCCTCACCCACATGGCCTATTTCTTCTCCAATCAGAGGTCAGTTAACCAATCAATCAAATCTGTTAACTAACCTGTCAGTTGAGTCAAATCCTCAATCAATCCAGTCAGTTCCACAATCCACTCTTCTAACTGATCAATCAATTCTGTTAACAGATCAGTCAAGTCTGTTAACTCTCCAATCAGTTTTGTCACATCCCACCTTTCATGAGAGAGCTGGGACACTTGGCACGTTTCCACTGGTTGCACATTCCTCAACCATCCTCAGCCGTTGATCTTCATATCTTCTCTCAACCGTTGATTCCTATTCCTCCAAGTCTATAAATGAAGCTTCATCCCTTCATTCTAATCATCCAGGCTTTTGACATCGTTACTCTGCAGAAATATCACCAGCGCGCCTTTGGCACCCATTTGTCACCCACAAGCTTGAGATCACCATTGTTGCATTGGAGCTCACCTTCATTGCATATCACCATAGCCGTTCACCATCAACTTCCTCAAACAGCTTTAAAGATTGCACTCTCTGAGGGCTCATCTCATCTGCGAAAGGACGATTCGTGATAGGCGAACAACAGAAGTTTCGAAACGGAAGAGGTTTGCTGTGTTTGTTCATTGCTTTGTTCATTTGAATCTTCTGTGTTTCTCTATTCTGTTGATGTTTGGGTCATCTATTATTCATTTGATTGATGCACTATTTTACCTCCACATTTTTGGCACCCACCGTGGGGCCGTTGCCCCTTTATTTCACCATTTTTGAGCTTTTTTGAAGGCAGGTTCCGTACAGGTCCCGCAGAGTCACGCATAGGTTCTTTCGGCGCATCTGTTCATTTTTACGGCGCTTTTGAAGACTGTTACGGCACTTTTGTAAAACTGCGCATTTGTTGACTGTAACTGCGCTTTTATAGACTGTTGCTGCGCTTTTGTTGAAACTACGCACTTGTTGATTTTTGCTGCGCTTTCATACAATATTGCTGCACATACGTTAAAACGGCGCATCTGTTGTCTGTTACGGTGCTTCTGACGACTGTTGCTGCGCATATGTTAAAACTACGCATCTGTTCATTTTAACGGCGCATAGGTTCATTTTTACGGTGCATTCGTTAATGTTGCGCTTCTGTTGATCAGTTATGCACATCTGATCACTGAAGCTGCGCATTTGTAACTGGCTCAGGTTTTGGTACTTTTCTAGAGTATTTTGCTAACGCTAACCCTTTTGCAGGTGTTTGCTGGAGCGGTTTTGCAGGTTAGGCTCAGGTTCAGTTACATGTAGTTGCATCTAACTAGCTCACATTTCATTTTCTGGGAAAGAGTAAAATGGTTGTTCATTACAAATCTTCATCTAGTCTTAATTAGGGAGGAAGTAACTTGTTTATTTCATGCTTGCATTACAAACAAACTTCCAAGTTATTGCTATCTAAGACTTAAAATTGAACTCACAACTGCATTTTGAAGTTAAAATGAACCATTGCTATATCGTGAGACCTGAATTTCAAAGTTAACAATCTCGTGCAACGTGGACTTAAAATTGAACTCACAACTGCTTTCTGAAGTTAAAATGAACCATTGCTATATCGTGAGACCTGAATTTCAAAGTTAACAATCTCGTGCAACGTGGACCTAAAATTGAACTCACAAACTGCTTTCTGGGATTTAAAATTGAACCACTGCAATATTGTTGAAATCACTTCAAAGTTTGTTTGACTAGCTTAGCCCATTTAGTTTCTATCTTTTTAACTAGGGTGGATTAATCAGTGTATTCTGTGCTTGCGAATGACAATAGGCTTATGCTCTCCCCTCTTCTGGGTGATCAGAGTGCCAGACTTGTCATTCTACTTGTTTAACCTTTAGGAGGGGCCTGCCCTTGGATGCACGCTTGTCCAAGCGGGAACGACCCTGAGTGGTAACAGGCTAACGCCAAGCCCTACCGAGCCACTTAAAATAAATTGTGCTTGAGGTGAAAACCTCTTGCAACGAGTGCTGTTATGTTACACCGACGGCCAACCTCCCCCAAAACCCTCTCAGGCGCAACCCTGTGAGGCTGGGAGACTCCATAACGGAGAGTAGCACCGCCGCACGTGTAACCACTTGAACGGTTGCCCAAATTAACTACCTCTTGTTTTAGTGGCCCAAATCCCTTATAATCCATTTCTCGCCTAGGATTTTGTGCTTGCTTTTGTCCGAAATAGAGTCAAAAAACTACAAAAATAATGGAAAACTACAAAATACTCTTTGTGCTTGCTGTGTTTTCTTGCTAAATTAATTCATAATATCAGATCAGGAAGACCTATTCCGGCCAAAAGAATACCAAAAAAAAAGAGAAAAATCCCAAAAATTTGCAAAAAAATACCAGAACTGCGCATATATCCATTTCTGCGGCGCATATACAGAGACTTGCTGCACTTTTGTACCGACTGGCGGCGCTTTTATACCCTTCTGCTGCGCATATACTCTGTTCTGCTGCGCTTTTACAGCGACTTGCTGCGCATATACGCCGACCTGCTGCGCATATACTTTTCTGCTGCGCATTTGCGCACTGTTACTGCGCATACATACCTCACCAGAGCGGTGCATATACAACAACTTACGGCGCATTTACCTATTCTTGCTGCGCATCTGTTTCTGTGCATGTGTGATAGTGAGCATCTGCCCTATTTTTGAGAAATTTTTGTCAGCTATTCAGAGTACCCATTTAAGCCTAGTTTCATTTTTCGAGGGCAGAATCAACCTTGCAGTCAGTTTTCATCCATTTCACCCATTTCTCTCTCTTTCGACGGTCGTCCCAGTCACCTTCTGTCCTAGTCACTCTTGCCCCAACGTCATTCTGCCCCATACCGATTCGACATAGGTCCTTCTTCGTTTCATTCGTGAATTCACGTAAGCCTAGTAGGTCACAGTACCTTTTGCTAGTAGTCTTGTTGAACAACTAAGCCCTACACAGTGAGACTGGTATCGACTACCCTTGCTAGTGGCTAGAGTCTTGTGTCAACCGTCTTACCTGAAGTCATTGAGCGAGAGAACCCTTTGTCCAAGTCTTGTCCTAGGTATCCCATTCATTACAGTCTTAGTCGGCACCTTGCCAAAATTTCCCATCCTAGTCCATTTCATCCCACCCCACCTTGCATGGTTCTTACTCGATCCCAATACAACAAGCTAACTGAAATGGCCGACTCTTCTGATCACATCGCCCCACCACGCGATGATGATGAAGAAATTTCTCGTGAAGAATTAGTGGCACACATGCAAGATAGCAAATTCCAACGCCTAGTGGAGAAAGTGCTCCTTGAGGACCCCACCAAATATTTCCATCATCTTGCTAGTCTCGGAATCAAACTCCCCGCAGACTTTGACATTAACTCCATCATGGAAAATGCAGACAATGAACGTGAGAGGGACACAAACGACACAGTCCCAAATGCACATGAAAGAGGCACAAATGACACGGTCCCCCAGGCCAATGAGAGAGGAAAACAACACATAGATCAAAATGCTCCTATGGCAGATGTGAGACAACAAATTGAGAGTCTAAAGCTAGAAATCTCCAACCTTAAGATCGGCACCAGTTCCAAGAACTACTCCTTGGAAAATATAGCACCATACCCCTTTGACAGAAATTTGGTCATGAAACCATTCCCCTTTCAGTTCAGAATCCCGAAATTCGACAAATACAAAGGGAAGGGGGACCCTAGAGATCATATCAGGGAATTCACTGCAGCATATTTAGAAGTAGCTCACAACGAGACCTACTTAATGAGACTGTTCCCAAGATCTTTAGGAGGTCAAGCTATGGAGTGGTTCTCACGTCTTCCACCAGGAATCAAAACTTTTGATGAACTTGTCAATAAATTCATAACACACTTCTCTTACAACATAGAACACGAAGTATCTATGCTAGACCTATGCAACACCAAACAAAAAGGTGGTGAGTCTTTCGCCACCTTCTTACAACGATGGAGACAGCTAGCTAGCAAGTGTTCTTACGACATGCCTGAGAAACAACTATTGGAAATGTTTGTCCACAATTTGAATCCCGATCTTAGCTATCAGATTCAGATACAATGCCCTACCTCATTCACCAAAGTCATCGAAATGGGGCTATTCATTGAGAAAGCTATGATCGCTAAAGGGACTCTCAAGCTCTACAAGGACACACCTCCTTCCAATTACACAACTGACAAGTCAAAGTTTTGGACCAAGAACAAGAATGTGGTCAACGATGGAGTAGTGGATGCCAAGGCGGCAGCCCCTAAACAACAACCCATATTCACTCTTAAGGAAGAAGCAAATAACGGTGCACTCAACAAGCCATCCCCTCGGGAATCTAGACCTTGGTTCAATTCGAATCCAAGGAGAAAATTCACGCCGTTAGGAGAATCTCAAGAGTTTGCTCTTAGGAAGTTGTTGGCTAACAATGAAATTTCTCTACCGCCAACAAGTGACTATGAGCCTATAGTCAAACCTCCCTATTGGAAGGACACAGACTATTGCGAGTATCACCGAGGAAGGGGGCACACAACCAATAATTGCATCCGTCTTAAGAACGTCATACAGGATATACTGGATCAGAATCAGGGAGGAACACAACAGCATACCTCCAATGAATCTCATGTGGCCTACCGGGATCCTCTCCTAAACCACAACTGGCCGTATAACAACAATCACAACAGTGGTCACAATAACAACAATGGTTACAACCACAACAATGGTCACAATGGCAACAATTCCAATAGTCATAACAATAATGACAACAATCACAATAGGCCAAACCAGAACAGTGGGTCGAGTAGTGCTAACTATGCAAGCGTTCCCTTTGAGTACACCATTAACTGTATTTCTGAGCACGTTCTGCAAGTCAACGTCATATCCCCCAACCAACAACCAGGACCTAACGGAACTAGTTGTAGTATAATTACCCGCAGTGGTAGAGTCACGATCAACACCACTCCTCCAAGGTCGTCGCCATCTCCGTCCAACCCCCGCCCATATAATGTCATCGACCAATTGCAAAAGACTCTGGCTCATATTTCTATATTGGAGCTCCTACGTCTATCTCCTTCTCATAAGGAGATTCTTGAGAAAGCCTTAGTGGAGACTACTGTCCCCACTAACCTAGCCCAAGAAAAGTTTCAAACCATGGTGGGTAATTTGACATCCTCCCCTTCCATATCATTCACAGAACAAGATGACCTTTCCATGTCTCAACCCCACAACACTCCTCTACACATTGTCGCATTCATACACAGGCACCGCATCAAGAGGGTTCTCATTGATGGGGGTGCCAGTTTGAATATTTGCACTTTGAAGCTAGTCCTTGCATTGGGGTTCTCTGAACAAGTAGTGGATCCACGGAGGAAGATTACCATAAAGGCCTATGACGAGGAAGAGAGAACCACAAAAGGCACGGTTGTCCTTCCTATTCAAGTTGGGCCGGTAATTAAAGATGTGGTGTGCCAAGTCCTTGATCAGGAGCTTGCTTACAATATTTTGCTAGGGAGACCATGGATCCACGCCATGAAGGCTGTCCCCTCCACCTACCATCAGTGCATAAAGTTCCCACACGATGGCAAACAGGTCACCATACACGGCGACCCCGATCCCTACCAACACTGCAACTCTTTCCAAGCTAAACCTGAATGTGTCATTCCCAACAATAGAGCCCATATCTCCCCTACTCCGCCACAAGACCATACTGCCGAAGCTTCCTCTTCACAGCCCAAACCAATGAAAATCACCATAAAAGAAAATGGCGTGGGGGAATATCAAATTGAGCACAGCCTCAACCTTGCAAAAATGCCCTTGTCTCCTCACTCCTTTGGCCAGCCCAAGCATCAACCCAGGTATTTTTCAAAGCCCTCTGCTCCTCCTACAACTCCCGCAAACCCCTTTGTAAAATGGGGGACCTTATCCGATGAATCAGAGGAGCGAGATCTCTTGCAATGGCTTTATGCCGAAGAAGAAAACACATCCCAAGATCCACCCAGACTCCCTACAGAGCTCTATGGGTGAGGTGAAACCATCTTGCATAGGATGGGATATGAAGGACAAGGTCCTATCGGCCTCAGAAAAGAGGGGATCATCAAGCCTATACAACCTTCTTCCTCCTCTTCGGCTAGAAACACGACTGGCCTAGGGTACAAAGGTAAAGGTAAGGCCAAAGAAAATGCCTGCCTAGTGGAGACAATTCAAACACTCCAAGAGGATAGTGATGCAGATTCAGACGAGTCGAATGAATATGAGTGGGACGAGCTGACAGAACACTCCTACGATGACAAGGAGATTGACACCATCCAAACCCTTAGCCCATATCATGAGAGACAAACGCAACGGGACAGACCACTGGAGTCTGATTTGCCCCTCCCTGAAGTTATGGCTTTCGAGGAAAGTATAGATTCCATTGCGATAAACAACCTGGAAGAAAGTACCACCCAGAACACTACCCCCACCTGTGCTCCTAGTATTTCCATCCACACTATCAACGAATCAGGTCTTTCATCCGACTCCCTTCCCCTCTTACACCCTGAGCTTATTGACTGGGACCTGAAAGGGACCCCTCAATTAGATATGTTCCAGAATGATGATGCCTACATTGACTATATGGAACTTCGAGATCACTTAACAAAAGGAGATCATAAAGCCAGTTTCGCTATCGAACTCAATACTGTAGCTTACTTCGGGGAGGGTACCAAGCCTTCTAGTCGCAAAAATGTAAAGATCAAAAAGGGATCTGACGGTGAAAACTGCCATGCGGCAGTGTCAGATCATAAAATAGTAAAAAGAAAGGATGTATCTGAAGGTGAAAACCCAACTGTGGCACCTGACGATGGATTGCTTGACACCCTCCCAAGTGACATGTATCAAGAAAGGTCACAGATCGTGGTAGAGCCAACAGAGCCAGTGAACATTGGAACCGAAGAGCAGCCTAAGATAATCCACTTTGCAAAATCTCTCACGCCACCTGAGAAAACCAAGTTTGTACCATTCTTTAAAAAGAAGAGAGGCAGCTTTGCTTGGTCATATGCTGACATGCCAGGTTTGGACCCAAACCTGATTCTACATCACTTGCCATTGGATCCAGGGGTGAAGCCCGTAAAGCAAAAACTGAGAAAAATGCATCCCCATATTGCCCTCCTAGTCAAGGAAGAACTCAAAAAATTGTTAGACGTGGGGTTCATCAGGGCCATTGATTACCCCGAATGGATATCAAACATCGTGCCAGTGTCTAAACCAGATGGCAGGGTTCGACTATGCAACGATTTTAGAGACTTAAACAAAGCATGCCGCAAGGATGACTTTCCCTTGCCTAACATCGATATCATAGTTGACCTCACGGCAGGACATACAATGCTGTCACTTATGGATGGATTCTCAGGGTACAACCAGATCAAAATAGCACCAGAGGATCAGCACAAAACCGCTTTCACTTGTCCATGGGGTACTTTTTGCTGGAATGTCATGCCGTTTGGGCTGAAAAATGCAGGTGCTACATATCAGCGGGCCATGACAACCATATTCCACGACATGATGCATGTGACCATGGAAGATTATGTTGATGACATCTTGGCCAAATCACTCACCAGGGACTCACACCTGGACACATTAGAGAAAGTCTTCCAACGGTTGGATCAATTCCAAGTAAAATTGAACCCGAAGAAATGTGTGTTTGGGGTAACATCGGGCAAGCTGCTAGGCTTCATCGTGTCAGCAAATGGCATAGAGGTAGACCCGGCCAAGGTCAAAGCAATCATGGACATGCCTCCGCCCAAAACTCTAACACAGTTGAGATCCTTACAGGGCAAGCTACAGGCCATCCGCAGGTTCATCTCACAGTTGGCCGACAAGTGCCATCCTTTCAGCCATCTCCTACATAAAGATGTTCCATTTAAATGGGATGAGCAGTGCGAAGAGGCCTTCAACAAGCTCAAGGAGTACCTCATGAATCCTCCTATACTTATGCCTCCAATCCAAGGAAAACCTTTGATTCTCTACATATCTGCTACACCTACTGCTCTTGGGGCTCTCCTAGCGCAGCAAGACTATGAGAACAAGGAAAGAGCTGTGTACTACATCAGTCGAACCTTAGTGGGCTACGAGTTGCAGTACTCACAGGTGGAACGTTCATGCCTTGCGGTGGTTTTTGCCTCACAAAAACTCCGACACTACATGTTGGCACATCCCGTCAAACTCATTGCCAAGATCGACCCACTAAAATATCTTCTCAGCAAGGCAGCTCTCATAGGTCGACTAGCCAAATGGGTTATGCTTCTTAGCGAATACGATATAGAGTATGTGGATAGAAAAGCCGTCAAGGGGCAAATCATCGCAGACCAACTAGCTGAGGCACCGTTACAGGACACTTCACCAATGCAGTTTGAGTTCCCAGATGAGTCTTTATTCACCCTATCAACATCTCCTTGGAAACTCTACTTCGACGGGTCTTACACCAACCATGGATCGGGGGCAGGTATCTTGTTTATCACTGCCCAAGGCGACACAATTCCAAAGTCCTACAGGTTGTTATTCCCATGCACTAACAATATAGTAGAGTATGAGGCTTTGGTAATTGGTCTCAAGATGGCCACTGAGTGGAAAATTCAAGCACTATGTGTCTATGGTGATTCTCAGCTTGTCATAAACCAGGTCAACGACGAGTATCAGACCAAAGATGAGAAGCTCATCCCATACAAGCGAATGGTCGACGACCTCAAAGAACATTTTGGGACCATCTCGTTTGAGCAAATACCCAGGATAGAGAACAAAGCAGCCGATGCAATGGCGACCATAGCCTCTCTTCTTGAGATACCTGAACATGAGTCACGGTATGAGTTCTTAGTAGAAACAATTCGACAGCCGGCTTATGATCTCCTCGAAACCCATTCCATTTGCCACCTAGTAGGATCTGATTCACCTTGGTACGGTAAGACCTACACTTACCTCAAGGACAATATCCTTCCTTTGGACCTCTCTTCCAACCAAAAACGAACCTTCATCCGACAAGCCTCCCGTTACACCATTATCGCCAATACCCTTTACCGACGTGGTCTGGATGGTACTTTACTCCGTTGTCTAGAACAAGAAGAATCTATAACTGCCTTGCAAGACGTGCACGAAGGGATCTGTGGAACACACTCCAGCGGTCCTTCCTTAGCTAAGAAACTCATGCGTTTGGGTTATTACTGGCCCAATATGGAAATGGATTCATATCAGTTCGTCAAAAAGTGCAAACAGTGCCAGATACATGGGAACCTGATTCATGCACCTGCTCAGGAGTTGAGACCTCTAACGACACCCTGGCCCTTTTGCCAGTGGGGACTAGACCTCGTGGGAAAGATTCATCCGCCTTCTTCCAACGGCCATAAATTCATCATAACCGCCACTGAGTACTTTACAAAGTGGATTGAAGCCATTCCCTTATCAACCGTCACAGGAAAGCAAATTTCCTCTTTCATTCTGAATTACATTATCTGCCGATATGGCATCCCTTCATCCATCATAACGGATAACGGGAGACCTTTCAAAAATCAGGATGTCCAGGAACTTTGTGAGCGTTTCAAGATCCAACATCGCTTCTCCACCCCATATTACCCCCAAGGTAACGGCCAAGCTGAGGCATCAAACAAAACCATTCTGAAAATCCTAAAGAAGACTGTCAATGAAGCTGGTCACGATTGGAACGTCCAGCTCAATCCCGCTCTGTGGGCCTATCGAACCAGCATACGCACTCCCACAGGTGCTACACCCTATGCCCTCGTCTATGGTTCTGAAGCCATCCTTCCCATTGAGGTCGAACTCCCATCCCTTCGGGTGTCGTTGAAAGGTCTCATATCAGACGAAGAGTACAGAGTCTCCAGACTGCAAGAGCTAGAACTGCTAGAGGAATGGCGCCAGAAAGCTTTTGACCATCTCAAAGCCTATCAACAGATGATGTCAAGAAGCTACAACCACAAGGTTAGACCAAGATGCTTCAAGGTTGGGGACCTCGTCCTAAAAGAGAACCCTCGCAATCAGCAGGACAAAGAAAAGAAAGGTAAGTTCGAGCCTAACTGGCTTGGACCCTATGTAATTGTAGCAGCTTACGGATCGGGGGCATATCAGTTGGCCACATCAGAAGGTGAGTTGTTTGATGATCCAATCAACAGCATGCACCTTCGCAGGTTCTATACCTAAGAGAACCCCAATGCAAGGGGGCACAATAAAATCAAAAAAATCAACAAAAGTTACAAAGAGAAAATACAAAAAAATTGAAAAAAATAGAAAGCATGCAAAAAAATCATCCTTTGGTGAAAACCTGGCAAACAGGCACCTTGGATAGGTATCATGATGAAAACCTGGCAATCAGGCGTCATGTTACTTTCTAGCTTCTCGTGCAAATAAAAGCAAGTGATGAAAACCTGGTAAACAGGCGTTACTTGTGACAAACCGCATTCTCCATCTTTGGGAATCCAATCACCTTGAGTCCATTCTCCCTCTATTTTCCCCATTCGACCCATATCCATCCCACAATGCACACTTGACAGTTACCTATCATGGCTTGATACTCACCTTGTGGCCTTGTCAACCAAGGTTTTGTCCCATATCGTCTCCTCGAAGTGAGCCTAGTGTAGTGTCTCTCGTCAGTGTCTATGGTCCGAATCCGTGAACTACGTTGCCTCTGCGCCGTCACGTAGGCAAGGCCATTATTCTAATGCGCCCCCGAGGCTTCCATCTCTCCCAAGGTCCCATTCGTCTCCTCTCTTGTCTTCATTCTTGTCGTCTTTCTTCTAGTCCATCCATGGTCCATTAGGGTTTACCCCGAACTACGTTGCCTCTGCGTCGTCACGTAGGCAAGGCCATTTAGCAATGAGCCCCCGAGGCACTAGGTCAGTCCCTTAGGGCCCGTCTTCTCAAAAAGGATTGTGCCATCTTCTCACCAAGCAAGCAAATGCAAGCAAACACCCGCGCCTCGGGCATAAATCTTGACTATGAGCATCTTAACCTATCCAATGCAAGGCAAATACCCAAGGTCTTCTAAATGATTTTATGCAAATTAAGGCAAGAAATAAACACATATCAATGCAAATATGCTTTTGTAGCTTGGAACCTAGGGTTACGTTACAGAGTCTTGATTTTGCTATCATACCTTCCTATGCTACTCAAGGATGCCAAAAGCTAGAGCGGCTATGATGGGGGCATGATCACTTTCTTTGTTTGTTGTTTGTGGATTAAACTTTAGTAATGTGACACCTTGTCTAAGGACATGATCAGCAAAAGATCATCGAGGACATCAAAGGTCTTATATGAACGGGGGCAATCCTTGCTTGTTGAAACGCAAGAAGTACTCAGGTCATCTAGATTTAATTTTGACTAGATGCTTGTATTAACTTGCTCAATCACACTCCATGTAAGCGATACTCAGGTCATCTCGGTTCAATTATACCTCGATGCTTGTATTCACTTACAACATTTCAGAAAAGTACCAAAAACAAAATGCCCAATGATGAAATAAAGCAATCTAAAAGCAAAACATCCATCCTATATCCATACACCCATCCATACAAATCCTCATTATTCAAAGTATGCAGAGTAACGAGATCAAGTAACGTTCCTAAGTCATTCTTTCGCAACCATTCCTCTATCCATCATGTCATTCTTCTGTCGATAGAGTACATTTGGACATCACAAAAACAAGGCATATAGGAACATATCATATCATTCGTAGAAACTAGTCATGCACATGATTAGGTTAATAGAATACACCACCCAATGCATTAGGCCACCAATACATTTACATCACATCTTAATCTTAAAAGCCCAGAAAATCAAACAACATAGCTAAGTGCATCACATATATAGTTACATCACCACATAGTACTCATGTTACAAATGCATACATTCAAATCATTACATCATATAAATATCCAGTAGCATCTCACATATCTATACAGCATCATAACATAGAAATCATGTTCCATACACACATCTGCATTAGCTCATTTACACACCACATATACAGCATCATAACATAGAAATCATGTTTCATATACATACATTTGCATCATCACATAGACATCATATTACATTTTGCATTCATTTGTCACATTAGATCATATAGACATCATATAGCAGCATATCAAAGTATTTCTCATATAGCATCATATAAACCATCTAACTATGCGATAGAATCACATCAGGCAATAGAAGTAATCATCTCATAAACACATGCAATAGATACACAAAGCTGCATCATCATCCATACTATCATATACAAAGATGTCCAAATGTACAATATCACCATCTCTCTCAAAATCAAAGTGTCATATACAATGTACGTCTAAATAGACGGTGATACATGTCCCAAAATGTACACAATCAGGTCTATGTCTACCCCTGCTGCTGTGGGCCACCACTGTCAGCTCCTGACTGCTGAGGTCCCATGACAGATGCCCCTGACTGGGATGGACCTGCTCTGTGAGCCACCCCAGACTGACTCCTGAAACTCCCTGCCCTCTGGCTCAACGACACGGCACCATGGTACAAGCCTCGGTAGTACTGTGCCTGTTGCTGCACTCTGGCTAAGTCTGTCTACGCCTGTGCCAACTGCATCTGCAACTGGCCTACCTGTGCCTGTGCCTGCTGCACCTGCCCAACTAGAAAAGAGCTCGCTACATCTGTACCCATGGCAGCCACTGCTGTGTCCCTCTCTACTCGGATAAGGCGTACCCAGGCATCGGCCATGTCTCGCTCGCGAGTCAAACCAGCGATCACCGCTGCGTCTGTATCTCGCCTCCTCTCCACTCTCCTCAGCTGTGCCTGCAGCTCTCGCACCTGTCCCCTCAGACTGGCTATAGTCCTGTCATGTGCCTCACCCTGCACTGGCCCCTGTGCTGCCTCTGCCTGTCCTAGCCCCTGCTGCTGGGGCACCTACTGCTGTGGCACCTGCTGCTGTGGTACCTGCTGGGGTGGTGGCATCTGCACCTGCTGCGGTACCTCTCCCTGTCCTAGCACTGCCTGCCCAGCCCGATCTATCCTCCTCCGCTACCTCGGCCTCTCTGCAGCCCGGCCACCCCGTCCTCGTCCTCCTCTCGCGGCCCTCCGCCCTGGGCCAGCCTCTCCCTCCTCCTCTGAATCTGCCTCGTCAATACGAGGCACCAGCATGCCAGGTCCTGAATATCTCAGGAATGGATGTGCAGTAATCCAGTCCTCATACTCCTGTGTGATCCCCGCATCCGCTATCTCTCACCTCATGTCCCATGCCACATAAGGTAACTGCTGGAACTCTGCCAGGGCCTCCTCATAAGAAGCCATCGGCCCCCATCGGACCCTCTCTGCATGTGTCCGTGCAAACATGGCCTGTCCCTGCGGCATGCCCTATCTCCTGCCAAACTGTCTCAGTACCTGGCCCACCGTCTGCCTCTCCAAGATGTGCCGTGTCCGGCCTATCAACCACCTGGTCTGAAAGCAGAAAGGTAGCTCATCTCCCTCATCATCCCAAGGCTCGCAGTCCAGATATGGTCGCCAGACGACCACATCTATCCCATCCAACGTATGCCACCAATACTCTAGCTTCCCCAGCCTGTGCTGGGAAATCACTCCTGCGTAGCCATAGCTGTACGGCTCTCCCCTCTGCCTAGCAAAGACGCATATCGGCCTGGTCACCGCTATGTGCTCCCACAGCCAAAACTGTAACAGCAACACCCCAGCCGATAGACTCGTGCTGCGGTGGTACACCACCTGATGCATGTCGTGATATAAGTGGGCTAGCACGCAAGGTCCCCACGCATATCGGGTGCCCTCAGTCAGCATCCGCTCCATGATCCTGCCCCATCCAATAGGGAACCCGTGCGATCTCCTGTCCGGGCATACAACGCCTGCAATCAGTCCAGCCACAATCCCAGGGAAGTAGTCGTAGCAGTCATAGATATCCTGCCAGGGGATGACCTGTCCCACCAGCTCGGGATCGTCAAATACTCGCTGACACTCGGCGAGTCCCGCGTCCCGCTGTGCATCGTACTCCACCAACTCGCCTACCACGGGCAAGTGCAGTATCCTATAGACGTCCTCCAACGTCACCGTCATCTCTCCAGTGGGGAAGTGGAAGGTCCCGTCCTCGCTATGGAATCTCTCCACGGCAGCTGTCAACAGTCCTCGGTTCGCCCGCACCTCAGGCATAAAGCAAACGTAATCTAAGCCCATGGCACCAAGCGCCACTCTATCAGCCTCCGTCAGCATATGTCTCTGCAATAGAGGCATAGGGAACGTCTCCCTCGACTGCAACGTCTCTCGTATCTCCTCCTGCAAGCACGCAAAGCAAGGCGTCAGTCTCAAGCCGCATATACCATACTCAACATATCTATTGAACTATATCAACTAAACTTAGCATTTCAAATTGATCAAAACAGCACACTACATCTCTTGACTAGATTCCTGCAATCTCGAAGATAGCTCATCGATTCATGCGTCAAACAGGACGCTAGTCGAATCAATTTGGCTAAGCAATTTGCCATCTCAAGCAAATGCGCCACTGCAGGTGGTAAATGCACCATTTCTGGTATATGCACCGCAAAAATCAACACATGCGCCGTAAAAATGCATATGCGCCGCTACAGCGCACGTATGCGCCGTTATCACACATGCGCCGCAGAAATCCACGCATGCGCCATGAAATTACACATGCGCCGCAAGAATCCACATATGCGCAACTTTAACAAATGCGCTGCTACATTTCACACATGCGCGGCAGAAACACAAAAGCGCCGCCGAATTACGAAAGCGCCGCCAAAATGCACAAATGCGCAGCTTTCACGCATGCGCCGCCGAAACCGGCATATGCGCCGCGAAATTACAAAAGCGCAGCTTCACGAGGCATATGCGCCATTCTGCGTTTCGGCGCATTCATTTCACCTATTTTCTACGAGCATTTATGACACCTAAACTCGACCCTAGGAGAAATTTTTCGAAGCACATACCGGGGGTCCTGCCTCTGCTGGCCGCCCGAATTGTCGGACTCGCTCGAATCGGTGCTCCTCGCGTGGAATGTCTGCTGCTCTGGCTGCCATGCTGCTCTAAGTTTGCTCTGAGCTCTCTTTCTCCAATCCAGATCAACCAAGTGTGCAAATGACTATTCTTGTGGACCCGGCTCCTATTTATAGCCTCCAAACCCTAATTCTGGCTAGGTGATGACTGTGACTACTTCCCGTGTCTGTTTTTCCTCCCGTTTTCTTCCCGCTTCCTTGACCGCGTCCCTATTCCTCCAACTTATCCTTACCCCTTCCTCGTCGTGAGATCGTCCGTCTCCAAATCTTTCGCCGTTTTTTCCTGTCCAATCTCCCGAGGGGGCATCCTATTGTCATTTAACCTGTACCAGGGGCAAACTGGGGCATGTATCATCATTCAGACTATCAATTTCTTTGAAGCAACGCTGTAAACTGCATTGCATCAAAGAGGGGCAAAATGTATACGCCTAAAAATGACACAAATCATCCTAAATAAATATTCCAAATATTTATTCCATTCTTCTATTAATTAAATAAATATTCTAAATTTATTTAATCAATTCACTATCTCACAATTAAATAAATTCTATTTATTTAATTAAAATTCTTCTAAAATCCCTCACAATTAAATAATCATGAATTATTTAATTAATCCTATTTCCTCTATCCTAAAGTTCTAAATTCAAAATTCCACATCACCTTTACACCTCATCTTGTCCACCTCATCAAGTTGCACATGTAATTAAATATATTTAATATTTAATTGCCTTATTTTCCCTCACCCACATGGCCTATTTCTTCTCCAATCAGAGGTCAGTTAACCAATCAATCAAATCTGTTAACTAACCTGTCAGTTGAGTCAAATCCTCAATCAATCCAGTCAGTTCCACAATCCACTCTTCTAACTGATCAATCAATTCTGTTAACAGATCAGTCAAGTCTGTTAACTCTCCAATCAATTTTGTCACATCCCACCTTTCATGAGAGAGCTGGGACACTTGGCACGTTTCCACTAGTTGCACATTCCTCAACCATCCTCAGTCGTTGATCTTCATATCTTCTCTCAACCGTTGATTCCTATTCCTCCAAGTCTATAAATGAAGCTTCATCCCTTCATTCTAATCATCCAGGCTTTTGACATCGTTACTCTGCAGAAATATCACCAGCGTGCCTTTGGCACCCATTTGTCACCCACAAGCTTGAGATCACCATTGTTGCATTGGAGCTCACCTTCATTGCATATCACCATAGCCGTTCACCATCGACTTCCTCAAACAGCTTTAAAGATTGCACTCTCTGAGGGCTCATCTCATCTGCGAAAGGACGATTCGTGATAGGCGAACAACAGAAGTTTCGAAACGGAAGAGGTTTGCTATGTTTGTTCATTGCTTTGTTCATTTGAATCTTCTGTGTTTCTCTATTCTGTTGATGTTTGGGTCATCTATTATTCATTTGATTGATGCACTATTTTACCTCCACACATACAAAAGAAGGAAATTGTTGCGGCTATATAGGAGCTTGCCTCAGTCAAGCCCCATCTTCAGTATTTCTACCTCAATAATAGCGAAAGGAAAAAGATTTACAGAAGTGTGTGTAAACCTAACAATCTGTGTATGCATAAAATCAAACCCTAGATGTCTCAATCAAGGGAAGATCAACAACTTGCTTTGCATAAATAAACACATGCAACTTCACCCCAAGGAGATGAAACAAATGAAGACTTGCATGAACAAGAAGGTGAATTAGCACTGTCTGCAGAGGATCTCCAAGCTTGTTGTTGGAGGCTTCAACCCTTCTCCTAATCATGCAAAAGGTGTACAAACCCTAGGAAGAGCAAGATAGACTCAAGATCTTGATTCCTAACCTTCATCCATTGTCTCCAAGATAGAAAATCTAAAGAATACTTTGAATAGCTTCAACAAGTCAATGATCTTCAATGCAAATTTTAGTAGAGTTTTGGCATCAAGCTTGCATAAGAATTGTGTATGATAAAATGATTCGCTAATGTCTTTTTATATCAAGCTTTAGGGAATTCAAATTTTGAAATAACGTCTCGATATCGCATGAAAACTGAGAATTTGAAAACAAAATCATGAGGCACTCGGCGGGAACTGACACCCAGCCAAAATTCAAAATCCCAGGAAACCGAGGAGGACTAGGGGGCGGGCGCCCAAGTCCAAGCCCCCAATTTTAGTTCAAATCTACATTTGTGGGGGTCCTGGGGACCCTATTCTCAAATCTCTTTCTAGGTTCTATCAATCAATTAACTTAAAAAATGAATAGATTGCTCCTAGACTAAGGCAATTAGGGTTTTGGGAAGGCCAAAAAAGAAAAGGTTGAGAGACCACCAAGAGTGAGGAACTAAACCAAGGGAAATTGTACCATTCCATATAGGAGGACAATTTCTGACATTACACCATCATGTATAGTTTTTCTATCATATTTCCATAGTATACCCAACAAAACATGATAAACATCCATAGGCATAATATCACACAATACTTCATCATGATAAGATCCAATATAAAATTTCACCAAACATTGTTCACTCACCAGTACCTTATCATCATCTTGAATCCATGCTATCTGATATGGCTTAGGGTGTTCTAATCTTTCCAACTTTAGCTTAGTCACTATCTCCTCTAAAACTAAATTATCTAAACTACCACTATCAATTACAAATTTACAACATTTACCACCTAATTTGCATCTAGTTCTGAACAAAATTTTCCTCTACAGTGGTTCTTCATTTGTCTTTGCTTGAAATAGTTCTCTCCTCATGAGAATTGATTCTCATTTCTTAGGTTTACCAACTGAACTGGGTGATCCAATAGGTTCTTCCACATAGGCTTCTCTTCCACTATTCTTTGTTTTCTTGCTTGTACTCCCTTGATTACATCTATGTCCTTCACCTCCACATTTAAAACCAATTCCTCTGAATGTTCTCCTATCAAGTCCTCTTCCTTCTCTCCTATATCCTTTGCTTCGGTTGGACTAGGGTTTCCTCTGTGGTAGAAAGTTTTGTCATCTCTCTGGTATGCATTGTTATCTCTATCCTCCTTCTTGAATGTGTTTTCTTGTCTATTCTGCTCCACATATGATCTCTCTGTTGGTAGATGGTCAATGCTCCTCATGGGATTTGTGACATGGACTAACCGCCTCCCGTGGATTCATTAACTTTGGCACTTGTATTAGAAATTGAAAGGTCAACCTTCTGGTTTAATGACAATTGTGGGCCAATAATCGGTATCAGAGAGAAAGGTCATGGGTTTGAATCCCCCCGGGTAATGCTGGGGGGGAGTTTGTTGGTAGATGGTCAATGCTCCCCGTGGGATTTGTGACATGGACTAACCGCCTCCTATGGATTCATTAACTCTGGCACTTGTATCATAAATTGAAAGGTCAACCGTTTGGTTTAACGACAATCATGGGCCAACACTCTCCTCCAAAAAATGTTCTACCTCTCTAAAATTTACCTCCTCTACCCCTCTGTCTCTGATCATGTCTCTTGTTCAAAAATTTTCAACCTTTAGGGAAAAATGGCATGCTTCTTCCAATGTTGTCATCCTTACAAAACTCAGTTCTTCTTGAATGTTCAATCTTAGTCTATTGATGTATCTAGCCACTTACTCCTTACTTGCTTCACTATGTTCTGTACTTATGATCATTTTATGAAATTCTTTAGTATACTCCACATATTTCTCCTTTTGTCACAGGTTCTGTAATCTCTTCAACAGTTCCAACTCATAGTCAACAGGTATAAACTGATTCTTCAATTTTGTCACCATTCTGTCCCACTTTATACTCTTCTCTTTTCCTCTTCTATTTCTATCCAACTGAATTTCTTTCCACCATATAGTAGCATGTCCTTTCAACTTTGTCTTTGCAAATTTCACCTTCTTCAGATCTTCAATTTCTTCATACTCAAAGTATTCTTCTAAGTCATTTATCCAATCAATCAACTCTTCAGGATTCAAATTTCTAGTATAGTTTGATACATCAACTCTAGGTCTTTTCCCAATCTTTGAAATAGCTCACAACATCTTGACTTGATCTGATTCTTCTTCTTCATCTCCTAGGGTTACTTCATTTTGATCAGCAGATTGGAATTGTTCATCATTATCACTTTCTACATTAGGTCGAGTTATCAATCCTCTTCACCTATCTTCTTCAACAGCATCCAAGTGAACTCGCATGTTTTCAATCATCTCCATTATCCCATCTATTCTTCCATCCATAGTTCCAAAAACAGGGATTCTCCTCGGCGACATTTCTTCCTACGATCAAGTATAATTGCCTCAAATTCAAATAGGTCGATCCTAATCATGTAGAAATCCTCTACAAATGAATGGAATAGCATGTATATCTTGGGGAAGGTCAGCCACAATCTAAACAACATTGAATGATGTGTCATTTAGCTCCACAAGTTATGGAATAATCTACAAGTCTTCTCCTTTGGCTTCTTGTCTGAGACTGTCAAGATGTTTTGTTCTGAGAAAAAGGTTGATCTTTTGATAGCGATATCTTTCTGGTACTTGATCCAAATGATTTGAGGTATGATGTATATGAGTGTGTCTAGATGCTAAGTCCAGCTCCACAAGGTCTGAAATGAAATTGCGGTAGAATGCAGACCAAAATATAGAAACTACTACTAATTGAATTGACTGAACTGAACTGGAAAATGAAAAGAAACAAATTGAAATGCAAATGTTTTTGGTTGATACAAGATTGCTCTTGAACTAAGGATGATCTTGCATCACAAAATCACTAAAGGGTGGATCAAGGGTGATAATATATCACTTATAGGCACTAATAGAGAAGTCAGAGGCACTGTCATAGAAACCAGAGGTGCTAACAGAGTGATTAAATGTGCTAAGAGGGTAATCACAGGTGCTAAAAGGATGATCACATGTGCTAAGATAGCCTACAAATGTTTTCTGAGTGGTCTAGTGATGATATCAAAGGTGCTAATAGGTGGTTTAAAGGTTCTAAAAGACTTCTCAATGGTGCTATTAGGGTGATCAAGGGTGTTGGGAGAGTCTGTAGATCTGATAGAGTTTGGATGATAGTATTGTATAAAAGAATTAAAGGACTGATCATAAGCACTAATAGACTCTTTAAAGGTGCTGATAGAGTGGCCATAAGCACTAAGGGAGCAGTCAAAATTTGTAAAATATATGTCAAAGGTGCTAAGGCAGTTATCAAAAGTGCTAGTATTCAGATCAAGGGTGCTACTCTACCAGCTTAAGATGTTTGGGTCTGATAATTTTAAGTGATAGTTAGAAGCACTAACATAGTGATTGTAGGCACTAATACACGGGTTAAATGCACCAAAGAATTGGTCAGAGGTGCTATTCTATAAGGTGTTGACTATTTGATGGATTTTTTTGGTAAGAGATTTGAAAAAAATACACAATGGCTGACACAGACTTTCAAGGAGTTTGGTGCGAATTTATTCACAGATGATAAGGATTATATTGGTCTAGCACATACAAGGAACTCCAAGAAAATAAAGAAAAATAAATTTATTCAAGAAGGTGTGTCAAATCTTGTGGACTCACTAGGGCAAACTTTAGCCCCCACTAATTAGATAATGGTGACTTCCATCCCCTTGATACCATGCACCATGTAGGATAGATAGGGAATGTATGGTTATGTACCACCATACAACCCTTACCTTGGAGGACTAGCCTTTCCTAAAGTAGATCCTATCTTAATGCATATAAGTACATGTGATCACTTCTGCTCCCTGACAGTGATGTAACACAAGATAGGACAACTGAATGCTCTTAGCTAGGTTTGACAAGGTTGCTAGGGAGTCCCCAATATATGATAGGTATGTGGGGCACAAGTTTGTGAATGGAGGGCCTATCTTTAAAGGAAAATATTAGGAGAGTCTCTCCTGCTCTCTTCACCACCAAGTCTTGGTAGACTGATGGTCACAGGGGTTCTTGAAGCACGATGGTGGCCACTCATTGAGGTACAAATTTCATTCTCCTCCTATATACCCTGCCAAAACATGTGGTTGAGGTCATCCCTTGGGGGATGAAATCCCCAAGAAAGCCTCCTAAAGGGAAGGAATGGTATTCACTTTTGATCCCTAGGCTCGCATGAAGCACAAGGGGAGAGTATACATGAAAATAGAACCCCTAGGATTAACAAATAATAAAAAAGATTTATGAAAGTATTTCTAATCACCAAGATCATCCAAGGATGTGATTGGAGAGCATACATCCCTTCAAAATCCCAAGACATGGAAACAAAATATTTTTAATTCCACTAATCTAATGTTCAACTAAACTAGTGGAAAAAAGATGCTCTTTGACAATGGTACTATAGAAAACTATTAGTAGTCTCTATTTGTTTATCTTGGACATACGAGATACAATTGCATAGATTAGTTAGTTTAGGAAAAACAAGCAGAGTTAGTTTCTAAGAAAATAGAATCAAAAGTACTAATAGACAGAGTGTATGCACTAATAGGTAGATCAAATGCACTGACAGATAGAGCGTAAGTGCTAACAATTAGAACATAGGTGTTGCAAGATAGAGCTTGGGTGCTGATAGCAAGAATGAAAGCACTAAATGGTTATAAATAACACTAAATGATAATATCAAAAGCACTAACAAATGACACAAAAGTGCTAAAATATATGACAAAGGCACTAAATGATGTAACACAAGTGCTAAAAGGGTCAAGCATTATACCTGCACTATACCTGAACATGTGAGTGAAGGCGTTGAAAGGGATGGCGTATATGCTGAGGCTTAATAGAAACCAAGAACCTATAGAAATGATTAGGTTTCTTGAAAAATAAAGACTAAGTGGTGACCCAAATTACATATAGGTGTTAGGATTAACTTAAAAGGCTATAAAAATATACAATATAAATAGAACCTAGCAATGTTAAAACCCTAGGTCAATCAAAAGGACAAACAACAAACCCTTGTTCACAAACCTACTGTTGACATTTTCTTCTGAATCAGCATTAGGGTTTGCCACTTCTAATGCACAGGTAGATTCAGGCCAACTGAATACAGGAGGTTGCGTGAGCTCCTCCCCTTCACTTCTGGTTCTGCCGCACCAAGGGGGGTATCCCTATAACTCAAGATGTAACCTTGACTAGCTCAAAGATAGAAAGATCTAACTTGATAACAACAGGCAGAATACTCTCATGTATGGACCAAGATCTGCATGATAGATCACAAGGCTGGCAACATTCTTGGACATGATGTCTGGTTGGGTATGAGAGTATGCAGGGGGTTCCTAATCCTACTCCTACAACTAACAGGTGGAGGTATGAAGTGTTTTGATATGAATTTGGATGCAAAGCTGGACATGGTGTATAACACAAGAACACAGCATGATTGGTGCCTATCCAGGGCTTGGAGTCGGTAGACATACACCTGTGAATGATCAGCATGAATAGCTAAAACTGGATTTCAGGGGGATACACATGATATCTGCCCTACAGATATCTCCCAATATAGAGTGTTGAGCTATCTCTACTTATGGCATCCCTACTGCAGTATACCCTTCCCAATGTTCAACCTGAAAACAGTTTAATCTGCCCCTTGAGCAGAGGTTAAAAGATCAGACATTCAACATAGGAATTCTATGCTCTAGAATCTAAACATAAGCAAACATCTAGATCCAGAAGAAGGATACATGCAATACTGGAGACAGAATTAACACAACACATGCTAAACAGCATTACTCATATAAGATCAACCATGAAACCAGTGGATTCATGCCAAGTCCTACAACAGGAGATACATAAACTCACAAGATAACTGTACAAAGCAACCAGATCAGCTGGTTATGGATTACAGAGCCAAAATTCTACAACTTTCAACAACCTCAAAAGAATAACACCATCTGCATTATATAGCAGGAGGGTGTCTTCAGCATCAACTACCAGGTTGACCAAAAAGCCCGCCAGATATACAGTACCATAGAAATGGCGCTCAAACTTGAATGCAGCAGGTAGGGGAGGAGACAGGAAGATTTTTCGAGCCTTGCGCCGCCGCCTCGGGATTCAGATCTTCAATCAGGTACAACATTCATCCACGCCATCGCCCATACCTCTGCAACAATCGCCATTGATGGCGCACCAACCCGCGGCCTCGGGAAGAACATCAAATAGACAGTCGCAACCGCTTCCCACCGAGATTCATCATCATGATATTTGAAAATGTAGGATAACAGTATCCCACATGCACCCCGCGACGACCTCAATAACACTTTATATACTAGGTCATGAGCATATATCATGTCGGTGCTTTTGCTCCTGACAACACTAGTATATAACCTCATCATCATCATCCCCCAGCAGCATGATATCCTGCTGTTCGAAATATCACCCTGACGTCATCATGATATTTGAAATATACCCTTCATGATAATCGGCACAACCTGATCCTTCGGAGGAACATCCTCCTGCTGAGCTTAAAACAAAAATCTGGCCGATGAACATCCCGATGACGTCATCATCATATACTGCTGACGTCATCATCATATCTGCCTACTGCGCACCTCCTCATATCCAGATGACGTCATCATCATGTTTGCAAATATCAGGAGGTCTCTTCAAGATGATCACTTGTTAGAAATATGACCCCCCCGGACCTTGATGACGTCATCATCATATTAACATCATCATGATATTCGGAAGACAACCGGATATTTGGAAATACCCTCCTGATGTGAAAATATCAGGTTGCACTGTAGCCCCGCTGTAAGATCGGGGCGAAAACTGAATATGATGATGCTGCTTGAAAAGATCACCCCAGTAGATAATGCGCGAAGCCAGCAGGCGGATATCTCCCTGATATCAGCATCATCATGATGCTCGAGCAAACATATATCCGGGTGATATGAAAATATCACCCCTTCCTTCGGAATATCATGATGCAGATAGGCAGAAAGAAAAATATCACCCTGATATACGGATGACGTCAGCATCATCAGGATGAGAAACAAAGAACAAGAAGTGATACAACATCATCAGGATGATATTGACTAAGATCATCCTGACGTTCAAAATATGATGACCCTAGTGAATATCGGGTTGCACTTAAAACTCTTCAATCATCATCATCAGGATGATCATAACCAAGATCACCCGATGATAGAAATATCACCCCGGCGAAATATCATGAAGGCAGAAAATATGATGACCACCGCAAGCAGCAGGATGACAACTGGAAAATGATGATGATGACGACCCTTAGGATAAAACAAGTTAGGTCGAGCAACTCAAAGAATAAGCAACATCATCATCATGCCTGCGCAAGGTGATAAATGGAAGATCACCGGAGACAATGAAAAAATCACCCTCGCAAGCAGATCAGGGTGCACTGTAGCTCATCAGTATCATCAGGATAAAACCCGAAAATCACCCGACAGCGAAATATGATGATGACGATGAGAAACCGGTCGAAGGAGAACATGATGATGCTGACCTTCATGGAAACAAACATGATGATGATGACCTCCTCCTCAACAAAATATGATGCTGCAGCTGAAAAATACTGAGGAGGTCCGTTACTTAGAGCATTTTTTGGATACTTAGGGAGAGTGCCTGAATGAAAATTTTTCAAAAAACTACCAGTCAATTTAGGCGTCAACACCTACAATGAAAGTGTTAGATCCCTACACACAAGGCACCAAATAGGTTTAAGACACATGTTAGCTCAATAGAAAGCATCTAACCAATAAAAACTTGATATAACGTGCATCAAAGAACATTTTTAGTCAATGAAAACTATTGGAGTATAGGACCACTGAGAGGGGGGGTGAATCAGTGGTCTAGAAAACTTACAAATTTTTGGCACCTTTTAATATATTGAAAGAACATGATAAAGACATCAATGATTCATACAAGTACAATGATTAGTAGGATGAATAAAACCTTTAATCAATCATAAGAGCATTAGTGCACATGAACACATGGAGACAAACAAGAAACATAGCACATGATTTTATGAGTGGAAAACCCTCATAGGGATGAAAAACCACTCTAAAATGCCTCACTCACTTAATCAAAAATCATGCCTCACTGGCTACATAAAATGTCTCATTGGCAAATACAAATACCTCACTAGTAAAATGTGCCTCATTGGCAAATTAGTGTCTCACTGACAATCAGGTGCCTCACTGGCAAAAACAAGAACATTAGAAAGAAGAGAATCAATTCAGAGGGGTACTCTGATTCACTATAACACATCACACTTCACAAACTTATATCTCCTTTAGTTTACAATCAATACACCCATTGATGATGATTTTATTCAGCATAACAATAGATAAAATTCACAAAGAATCTTGTCTTACCTTGAAGAATATGGAGAACTATTAGAAATATTTCTCAATTCCAAGTCTACGTTAACTAGGACATGGTTGTGTTGGATTCACTTAATGTTCAATGTAAAACTATTTGTTCAAGGGGCCTTACATGATTTAAGGGATATATATTGGCTGTATTTACTTATACTCTACAAATAACTACAAATTACACTATAATTAGTGATCCTTTGCATGTATTTACCGTTCTACTGCAAAGCCTTGCATGAATTTTAATGAAAACATACTTTGTACTTTATATTTATATAAAAAATGTTAGAGATCTTTGTAATTCACAAGTATTTATTTGAATCAATAACAATCTCCTTCAGATAGCTGTGTGCATGCTAATTATTTAAAGATTTGATGAGGGAAAGTCAAAAGATAAAGTTTAGAAAACTTGATTCTGTAGGAATTATTTCTCTGCTACTCATGCACACAAGTTTGATTAGCTATAACAATTCAAAGGAGTTAAATTCATGTATGTTTCTTCAGAGCAATATCACAAATTAACATACATAACTGCAATCATCAAAGGAAATATATCAAAAAACACCTGAATCCAATTACACTCTGGAATAGATGCAGCAATTAGATGTTTGTATTCATTAACATATGAAAGCTATTTCAAATTTACAATGTATTTTGACTTTAAAATCTTTGAAAGTATAAAGAAACTAAATTAAACTTACAGACATTTTCTAGATACAGAGAGAAAACAGAACATTCCACATTCTCTCAACTATAGATACAAGTAAAATGCTAACTTGACTCCCTATGCTCAAAGTATTTTCTATAAATCACTTCTATTGCAAATTCTTCAGTGCTTTTTTATATCAGTCATGTGTCTTCAAATATACATATTAAAGGCCCTTTTATAAACTCAAAATCCCCTACTACAGTCACAAAACTACCAACAGTTCAAATTCAAATTCCTAGCCACCTATCACTTCAAAATATCTTAAAGAATATTCTCTCAGGCGCAAAGATGTGTTGGCAAGAGACACTGTGTGGCTTCATGAGTGTTGTCATTGATGGTAACAAAGTCCATCCCACACATCCGCAGGACATGATATGTCTATAACAAAAGTCATATTGAAGAGTATCTTAGTCCGGTGAGTAAGAACCGAGCATACAAGGTCTGACAATTAGGTCCGGATCTCTCAGAGGAAGTATCTCTGTAAAGTGCGGAAGTCAAGAGGAGTACCTTGACTGATAGATTCCATGGATTGAGCCTCCAATGATGAAAGAGTGAAGAGATATGAGCACCTAAGTATTGGGTTCCTATTTGGCAAAGTAGACAGAGGAAGAACTGACTGGCAGAGCATCAGATCTTAATCTGGATGAGATATTGATGGTGATCAAGGTTCTTAAGGTATCATTCATGATTGGTCGACATGATTGATGACTTCTATAACTATCTTTTTGATACGCATCACTTAGTAAGCATGGATTCAACTGACAGACCAGAGTTTGGAAATATCTTGAGTTTTCCAGATGCCAACTAGAAAGATTATTGAAATCATTGATGCAGATATATATACCAGATTGATTTTGGTATGTAGGAGTGTGTGGTGTGTTGTGTGGTGCGAAGAAAAGTAGAGAGTAGTGTGGAAGCAGTAAAACATGTCTGGTATGTGACAGGACAGCAGCACCAAAGAAGAGGAAGAATGAAGTGCAGTAGATCAGTGTATTGAGCCTAACCAGAACTAAACCTCAACATATGTGGATGCCTCTCATCAGTTCAAGTATCTTGTTACTTTCCTTATACCTTGTAGATAGTGAGTCTCTTATAGGCAGTGAGGCTCTTGTGAGAAGTGTGCTCAGGTAGTGAGCCCTAATTGGCAAGTGCCATTTTGTACTTGAATTCTTTTAACAGAGAATACAATCTTGGGTTAGTCACCTTGTGGTTTTTGCCTTAATAGGGTTTTCCACATCAAAATCATTGTGTTATGTGTATTGATTTTGTTTCTTCTTTCATGGTTATGGATGCTTACTTGTTTTGATGCTGCACTAGTTATTAAAGAAGAACAAAAAGTTAAATTAATTAAGATAACTGATTCACCCCCTCTCAGTTATCAACAATTGGTATCAGAGCCAATTTCCTCCAAACAAAGCCTAATAGCTTGAGGAAGATATGGGAATCACAATGGATATGTATGGTATGAGGGAACAACTTCAGTCTACGCTTGATGATCTTGAGAAATCTCACTTTGAAGTCAATAACTTGAGGGAAAGAATCAAACAAGCTGATGATTTCATAAATGAACTAAAAGAGAAACTGAGTATCTCTATAAAAAAGAGAAAGGAGTTTCTTCTGCAATTAGCAAGTCAAAGTGAAGCCAATGATACTAATGAAGATCTAAATGAGAAGAACAAATTATGTGAGAAGCTATCAACAGAGGTCATTATGGTAAGACATGAAATGGAATTAGGAGTTATGAAATTCACCCAAGAGATTGAAGAGAAAAGAAAGACTGAAGATAATCTAAAACAATCTCTCAAGGAGAAGTTAGAAGACTACCACAAAATGGATAGAATAATTAGGCATTTAGAATCTAATCTTGAAGAAGCTAGAGATAATGAAGAACAACTTGAGAATTAGATTGTCACTCTAAAAAGGGATCTTCAAACAGCAAATGAATACAAAGAGAAATTCAAGATAAGCTCTGCTCAGCTTGAAGTTCTTCTTGAAAGCCAAAAGAGGGTAGATGACAAACAAGGCTTGGGGTATGAGAAAGGTGAAAGCTCTGGATCTGGTCAGAAGACCTCTGGATCAAGTAATCCAAGGAACAGGACTAGAAGACCTCTGGTAAGGCAACCAAATGCTCAAAGATATCCATCCTTCAATGGATACTACCACAATTGCAATAACTTTGGTCATAAAGCAAATCAGTGCAGAAGAAGAATGAATTAGACTAATTCATCCTTCTCCAGACAGTGTTTTAATTACAAAAGGTATGGTCACAAATCTCATGAGTGTAGAAATATGCAAATGAACAATTCATTCAATGGTAGATGCTTTGCATGCAATAGAATGGGACATATGGCTAATCAGTGCAGATCAAGAGGATATTAGTCAAATATGCAAAGAAATGTTGTTTTCTACAATTGCAATAGATCCGGTCATATTGCCAAATTCTACAGAAGCAAGAATCAGGACAAAAAGGGTCTGGTGCATAAATTCAAAGGGAGATGAACAAGATTTAGGTGAAGAGGAGTACAGAAAATGTTGAGGATGGATCCGACCAGAATCTAGTGCTGATATTCCTTCTGAAAACTAAATAGATGAGCTCTAGCTCAGGGGGAGTCACAAAAGAAAACAAGTTCCCCCATCTAGTCAATTAGTGCCTAAAATTGGCACATGGAAAGTTGCGGATTAAAGGGTTCTCAGAGAAACATCTAAATAAGCCTTGGTAAAGATATGGAAGATCCACAAGAAGTTTAGAAGAGGTTAATCTTCCTAGATTGATCTGGTTTAACAGTCATCCGGTAAGAACAGGATTCTCACAATTAGATCCAGTATGATTCAAATTTGAGGTATCTTGATTTGTGGATAAGTGGAATGATTGGGGAAAGGTAGATAGACAACTAATAGTGCATACCAGTGATCTGAAAAGATCTCTCTCAGAACAAGGAAAACAAGGCAACCGAAATAACTTAGGTTGTGCATTTATTACAAAATGGAATTAGGGTTTGCGTAGAAATAAAAGGGTTCTTTGGTTCATCATTTGCACATTTGCATTCAAAAAGAAGAGAGAATGAGCTCTGCAACAAGTTATCTCAAACCTCTCAAAGATCAACTGCAGAAGTTGATTCATCCAAGCAACTCGATTCGGCTCATATCGTGAACCCTTGAAGCGTAAGAGGTATTTTCTACACTTGAAATCTCTCTCTGAATCTTTGAAAGATGGCTACTCTGAACGTTGTGAAGATCACTGATAGGCTGCACCCTAAATTCAAGAAATATCCCTACAAATATCTAGAAGTTGATCCCCTAGGCGCATTTTCTAGCATTCTGCATGGAGTTCTGCATGTAGAGGATATTAGGGTTTACATACACACAAACATTGAAGAATTTGGTGAATCCAAGATGATGGACATCTATCACAAGGAACTGATAGATGAGTCACTTGAACTTAAACCTCAATACAAGGCCATCCGAGATAAACACTTTGGATAGTGCATCCATTTCCCCTATTTTGCAGAAGATGAGTGGGTCCGGTATGTTTTGAGAAGAGTACATGACAACTTCATGTGGTTGAATAGACCATTTAAGATCACAAAAGATGCCATTAGGGCGGCAATCAGATTGCACTCATCCGGTGGGTTGCCTACTCTCAAAGCAGTCAAAAAACAAAGTATTAGTGAGGCTACTAGATCAAAATTTGACAAGAGGGCAATGACAATATAAGATATCACTAATTCAGATATCAAATTTGCATCTATGATAATTGGCTATAAGATATATCACTCTAGCAAGGAGAATTCTATGTCTGGAACTGCTGTATATACTGCATATGAAATGCTAAGGAAAAATGTTGACTATGATCTTTGCGAGCTTCTTCTGAGCCAACTGTTGGAAAACTTACAAAAGATCAAGAAGGACAAGAAGAACTCATTCAAGTATGGTGGGATAATACTATGCTTGCTCTTTTACTTTATGAATGAGCTTCTTGAATCCAGTGGTTGGATATGGCAAAATGACATACTAGTAGCCATACAAATCAGAGATTATTTGCATGAAATTGGTGATGCCAAGGCACATAATACAACACTCTAGGGCTACTTCAAGAACTTTCAGAGTATGATACAAGCTAGAGAGAATCCTCCAATCTCTAGTTGAAAAGTACAAGGATACAGTGTGCTTTATGGTAGACACTGACCAATGTCTAATGGAAGCAGTAGAACCAAGAATAGTATGGATCATGCCAATGGGGTATGAGGTTGATGAGAAAATCCTAGAACTGCATATCCAACATCTATTGAGTCAGCCCAAGGACCCTAAGGTAGAAAGGTTTGGAACCTACCAAGAGCTAAGTGTAAAAGTTCATGTTGAACTAAGATAGCCTGAGATCAAGAGAAAAGTGAGGAGGGAAGTAGAAGAATTTGCCAAGAGGCATGGAATTTCAAAGGAGGCACTTGATGCAAACAGAGAGAAGATGGAAAGGGCAGATAAAGAAAGGCAAGAAACTGAAAAAGAAAGTGCTCCAGTGCAAGCCCCCTCCCAGACCAGATCCTCTAAGAGCTCTACACTTGCCACCTCTAAGAGCCAAAAGGCATCAAAACCAGAAGTCAGGACATCTGGAAAGGGAGAGAAGAGAACTAAGACAAAGGCCACAAGTTCTTACATTAGTCAGAAGGATGATGAAGAAACTGAAACTGATGAGGAAGTCAGGAAAATGAAGAAGAAGAAGAAAACATCTGGTGAACCCTCTATTGGTCAAGGCAAGGAAGAAAAGGTAGAAGAATTCATTGAAAGGCCTACTCTCTGCATTGATAACATCATCAAATTAGTTACTATGGATGGGAACCTGCAACCAATGGTTGAATTTTATGATGAATATGGTGAAGCTGATCAGAAGATATTGCAAGATGCCACAATCAAGTATCTAAACATCTACAACAAGGCATTCATTAAAATTATATCTCTGATTCCCAAAAACTTAGAGAAGGAACTTGAAATAAGAAAAAACAATGCCCAAGCAAAAGATCTAGAAATTCGGGAGCAGATTGCTATCCAACTCTATCCCTCCATCACCCCAAAGCAAATAAACATGATCTTCAAAGCTTGCAAGGATGAGTTCCGGAGCAAAGCTAGAATGAATAAGCTTATGCTTGGAGAGACTGATCAGGTGGCTAAAGAGACTGAAGAGATCCTCCAGAATGCCTATAAAAGATTCAATATTCTTGTTATAGAGGCTTAGGTGATGAATCCTTTGCCATGGATGACAAAGGAGAATCTACTGAGTCAGTTGCAGAAGAGACAAGTAAAGAGAAAGCTAAGGATTTAGATTCCTCTATTCTGGAAGAGGAAGTTCATGGAGAAGCAGACACCTCTCTTCTGGATCCCCCTGTAGACTCTGGAATTGAAGGAAAAGAAAGAAAAGAAGAGAGCATCAATCAAGGAGAAGAAGTGAAGGGAAGAGAAGAAGGTCAAATTGAGAAGACCACAAGTGACAGTGCTAAGGCTTTAGAAGGAAAGAAGACTCTATCTCTGGCAAGAGACACTGCAGAAATTGTTAAGGATTTCTTGACTAAAGAAATGATGGAGATTGATGAATCGGAGCTACTTCAAGGACCATTCAATTTTGATTCTCTCTCCCTAGTTCAAACCATGAAGATAGCATCCTTTTCTCAAGCAAAGGCAAAAGAAAAACTTCTAAAGTCTCACATGGAAGATTGTGAGCTAACAAAAATTGTATCCGGTGTATTGGAGAAGATCATGCCATCCTTCTAGAAGGATCTCTCGGCCTCATCATCTGGTAATCTAAAATCTCTTGTAAATTCTGTTAATACACATTTTGATTCCTTAGAGAAGTCAGTTGAAGAAAAGGTCTGGAAGGAGTTTGTGGGAAAAAGATTCTCTGAGATACAAGGATTTATAACCAATGATAGGAGAAATATGGATATTGGGATAAAGAGCTTAGAAAATGCTCTTAAAGATGGTGGAGAAGTATATAAATTTTGTTTATCCTGGTCTAAAGTGACAAAGGATATTGAGAAGAAAGTGAAAGAACAAGAGGATAAATTGTCAAACTTCTCTCAGAATTTTGACCCTCTCACCATATCCATAATAAACCAGGAATGTCAGACTATTGCAGTCATAAATGAGATAAAGAAGCTTGAGAAGGAGAGGAAGAACATAATAAGTAGGATGGGTGAACTTAAAGGGATGATTATCCCTAAATTGGAGGCCATGCATGAGGCCCTAACCAATGCTCAGACCACAACCCAGACCAGTGATCTAACAGATCTAAAGAGGGCAGAAGCTTTTACATTCCTGTTGGGTGGTCACATCTCAATTTTGAATAGGATGAAGTAGAGTTGGGCAACAAAATTTGTCTAGTTAAAGACAACATTTGCAGATATACTTCAATATATGTAATTATAACATGTATATATACTTATGCGGCTAAGTATAGTTGGATTTTTGGGGATTTTTGGTGTGTGGATTCTATCCTTTGCCATTGATGTCAAAGGGGCAGCAAGTAGTAGTGAAAAATGTAGAATCTAGCTAAGGGGGAGCTCCAGAAAAGTGTACATTAGAACAAAGCATCAGCCAAGGGGGAGTGTAGTGTGACACTTAGTCATTTTTCACTAAGTGTTGCCATCAATGCCAAAGGTGGAGATTGTTGGAAAGAGACACTGTGTAGCTTCATGAGTGTTGTCATTGATGGCAACAAAGTCCATCCCACACATCTGCAGGACATGGTATGTCTATACCAGAAGTTAGATTGAAGAGTATCTTGGTTCGGTGAACAAGAATAGAGCATACAGCAAGGTCTGACAATCAGGTCTAGATCTCTCAGAGGAAGTATCTCTGTAAAGTGTGGACTTGGGGAAGTCAAGAGGAGTACCTTGACTGATAGATTCCAAGGATTGAGCCTCCAGGGATGAAAGAGTGAAGAGATATGAGCACCTAAGTATTGGGTTCCTGTTTGGCAGACTAGACAGAGGAAGAACTGACCGGTAGAGCATCAGATCTTAATCCGGATGAGATATTAATGGTGATCAAGGTTCTTAAGGTATCATTCATGATTGGCCGACATGATTGATGACTTCTATAACTATCTTTTTGATACGTATCACTTAGTAAGCATGGATTCAGCTGACAGACCATAGTTTGTAAATATCTTGAGTTTTCCAAATGCTGACTAGAAAGATGATTGAAATCATTGATGCAGATATATATATACCAGATTGATTTTAGTATGTAGGAGTGTGTGGTGTGAAGAAAAGTAGAGAGAAGTGTGGAAGCAGTAAAACAGGTCTGATATGTGACAGGATAGTAGCACCAAAGAAGAGGAAGAATGAAGTACAGTAGATTAGTGTATTGAGCCTAATTGGAACTAAACCTCAGCATATGTGGATGCCTCTCATCAGTTCAAGTATCTTGTTACTTTCCTTATACCTTGTAGACAGTGAGTCTCTTGTAGGCAGTGAGACTCTTGTGAGCAGTGTGCTTGGGAAGTGAGCCCTAATTGGCAAGTGCCATTTTGTACTTCTATTCTTTTAACAGAGAATACAATCTTGGGTTAGTCACCCCATGGTTTTTCCCTTAACATGGTTTTCCACGTCAAAATCATTGTGTTATGTGTATTGATTTTGTTTCTACTTTCATGGTTATGGATGCTTACTTGTTTTGATGCTGCACTAGTTATTAAAGAAGAACAGAGAGTTAAATTAATTAAGATAACTGATTCACCCCCCCTCTCAGTTATCAACAAGATGCCCTTTAGAATCTTTAAAAAATTTGACATTACTTTGACCATGTATCAGTACAAAATCATAACAAAGTATAACATGTAACAAATAGTGAAAAGATTGTCTAGTCACTATCATTGTCATCTTCTATCTGCATATCCTTGTTCTTATCACTCATGTATTGTGTGAAATTTGTAGTTAACGTGGATATGGAGGCACAACGAGTTCTCTAAGAAGCATCCTAGGTGTACTGCTGCATTTCAATGCTTGTCTTTAATGCTTGTGCTTTGTTCTCTCTATCTTCTCTCCTCTTGTGATATTTTCTAATCTTAGCGCTTAGTTTCACCATATTTTCCATTTCTTCCTCATCTAAATGGTTTACAAGATCATCAATGCAGGGCTAAAAGTTGCCTTTGAATTCTTTAATAGTTGTATCTGCATCAAATACTTGAACTTGAGGGCATGGATGTTTAACCAAATCTTCCACCATCTTCACATGTTTCTTCAACAAAACATGAACATTCTTTTCCAATTACTGTATATTGGTCAAGCAAGGCCTCAGTATTCCCTTTTCATATATTAGCTCCATCTTCATTTGAGGGTCCTAAAATACAGCATGCATGGATATAATACCTTCATTCACCAAGGACTGTGTATGTCCTTCCAAAGCTTTGAGTTTCTTCAACTCATCTCTATTTTGCTTTATTCTTTCTTGACACTTTTGTATAATGTGGGAACAATTATCTCACTCAGTTAGTGTAATATTCCAATTGACAATGGTAATTTTTATTACCTCTTCTTCATTATGAATAAATGACCTGACAAAATCCTCCAACATACTCGCCTCATGCTTTTTATTCTCTATCTCTTCTATTTGTTCCTTAGAAAGAATAGTTAAATCAGGGGCCAATTCAGGTACATTTTGTATGGGATCAAATATCCCTTGATTGAATTGTTCACATTGGGCAATTCACCCCTTCAAATTCTTTATTTTTTGCTTATCTCTTCTCATTCTGCTTGTAGTGAACTCGGTCATTTCCTACAATTCCTCAATGTGTTGCTCCCTATTAACATGACCGAGATCCACACTAATCACCTTGTATTACTCTACATTTATTTCTCCTTTCTCCTTATCAACCTGGGGAATTGCTATTTGCACACTCCTTCCACCAGAGGAATCCCTCTTTATGGCCAACATGGTTCTAACCTTTCTTCTGCCTCTTTTCTCGATCTCACTAGTTAACAAGATCTTAATAACAATTGTTTCCACTTTGACTGCTATGTCATGTCTCACTTCAGACTCTAACCAAGCTGGTACCTCCTTATTTGTATCTGTGGCTTCCTCATTCAACACTTCTTCTTGAGCTCCATCTATGAGCACTTCTTCTTTCTCTTCTTCTTGTTGTTGTAGCTGTTGCTGTTGTTGTTGTGGTTATTGTTGTTTTTTTTGTTATTGTTGTGGGGGAACTTGTTGTTACTATGGGGGTTGGACATTTTCTGCATTCTGCTGCTCCTCACCATGAGGTACTTTAGGGTTAAGACCCTCTTATGGTGGATCTTTCCCTTCATCAACTCCTTGTTCCTACATCCCCTCTGTAGGCATATTTTCTTGATGGGCCTCTTCTTGAACATCCTGTACCTTTTCCATGTCTACATTTTCTTCTTCCTTAGCTTGATTCCTCAATATTTCTTTGGCCACTTCCTTAACCTCTTCCATGAGATCTCTTGGCACCATGTTCTCAAAAGGATCAATTATTTTAATCTTTTGTATTGATTGCTTGGAGATGAGAGGAGATTTAGGTCCTTGTTTGTCTCCTTCTTCCTCATTGCTCATCTCAAGGCTATCATCACTACCTTCATTTTTACCTTCTTCTTCATCTTCTTCTACATCCTGAATTTGGTGCACATCTACTACTTCTACATTTTCATTGGTGGATGGTTGGGTAGTAGATGTCTTTGCTATCATTTCTTTGGTCATTTCTTGTTTGACCTTGATAAACCCCTGTAATTTCTCTTGTTGGGTTTGTTCTATAGTTGTAGGAGTCTCCAAAGGTGTTTGTTGAGATGCTTGCACAAGTACTGTTAGTGTTGATGGTGGTTGTGATAGCACCGCTTCCTGTAGTGGAGCCTACTCTATTGGAGAAACACTACTTTGTCTGATGGCTATCTTGGTAGTTTAAAAGGTTTACCTTAAAACCCCTCAGTTCTAATGTATGTGAAAGTGGAGAACTGAATGTACCAAGCATTATACAATGTGATGGCATTCTTTGTTATTTCAGACAACCTTTGATCTTTTTCTCCTGTCAAAATCCTTACCAGATACATAGAAAACACATCATTTACCCTTATTCAATTCTTTCCTACATTTTGTGCCTGTAGGTACAGGTAATGATCATATACTAACTTCTGTCTCGACCCATTCCCCAGTGTACAAATCCTTGGTATCCCATTCAGTTGCATCTTAGCAATACAAGAATATATAATATAGGATGACATGAAGAATTTCTTTTGCTTGTTAAACCTCAAGACCTATCCATAAATTGCATTACTAATAGCTGAAGCCCAATGCACATCCCCTATTTCTTCTCTGATGAATTGTATTATTGAAAATCATCCAAGGCTCAAATGAAGCAACATCCTCTAACCCCATTACACTACTCAATAATGTAATCATGATATATACTTCTTCCTTGAATCCAACATGTACAAAGTCTTTGGTACCCTGGCAGCTGCCTTCAACTTCTTATCTAAAGAATACCACCTGTAAAATATTAAACTTTTACACGCTGCCTCATTCTTGTTAAAATCATCAGAGTACTTCTCTATATCTAATTCCTTCATCTTTCCAGTAGTCTTCAACCCAAAAGTTTCTGCTATACCATCAACAAACAAGTTTGCGAATATCGCTCCATTATGTTTTACCTTCCTGGAAGTAAAATCATATCTCTGTAAGCACTCAAAAACTAGGTCCTTATCATCCATTGCTAATGGAAATACTATTGCTTTGTACAAACCAACATCCCAAATGTTCTTCATGGATAAATATGCACCCAGCTCTTGGATCTTGTTCAATATCTCCTCAGATTCAAAATCCCCAATTTCAGTATCTAATGTCCTGTGTGAACAGTATATATTTGAACGGTAATCTTTGACTGCAAATTCCTCTTTAGCTCTGGTGTATTTCTTTTCATCTTTTCCAGCCATCTTTTCCACTTTCTTTCCTTTTAGAGGCATCCTGAAAAGATATACATTTCTTTTACAACCATGTCTGAATCTACTAGGGTTTCTACCATGCATATTTACCATTTAACTTTCACCCTAAGCTTCTTTTCATTTGAATTATGCATATTTATCTTACTGTGCTTAATTTTATGATTTAATTCTAACGATTACTTAATCCTAACACATTTTTGTTATTCAACTATAATTACTATAAGATTTCTGTAATCGTATTCTGTAAAAATCACGAGTAAGAGTCTTTCGGTACATACCTGAACTGCAACTATTAACTTTAAGAGCGTTGACAAGAAATTTACCATTCAAATTCAACCCAGCTACCTTTCTCAAATTTTAATTCGCCCTTTGAATTGCCTTTCACCTTTGCTTTGTAAACTACTCTAAATACAATTGTGAAGATTAACATAATCAAATTTCCTTTTTTATTTCTTCAAATTTAGGTTTTACAATGGTAGATGTGCATTAAATGTTGTAATTAAGGCATACAATTCAATCTGTGTTTTTCTTTTCTCATTCAATTCATATTTTGAATCTTTTATACATTAGTTTTCTGCACTTTTGAATTTTGTATATCATATACATGCAATTTTCCCATTTGAATTTCACATACATGCACGATAAATCTTTATGCATTTTAATGTTTCTCTCTAGACTAATTTTGTATATTAAGTTTTGTATATCCTTATGTATATCTTATACATTCATCAAAATATACAAACTCAGACTCCAATGGGTTTATAAAATAGATTGCAATTATTTTCGAATCCATCTTTGTATCTAAGTCTTTTGTATCCCTTTTCTGTATATCACTTTTATGTATCCCAAACGTACAGATGTGGACCCCACCCGATGTATACAATGTTCAAACCTTTATTTACATCAGGTTTTGTATATAATTCCTTTTTATTTTTGTGTGTATATCATATACAATCATCGAAATATACAAATATCAGCAATGTTAATTCTTTATCTTTTGTTATGAACAAATGCACTTTATCTTGTTTTTAATACCAGGTTCAAATCCACAAATACATTTTTCACTTTTGTATTTCTAATACATGCATCCGAATATACAAACATGGAATTCATTTACAATTTATTTTTCTTGACTTTCCCATTCATGTCTGGTTTTGTATTTGTATATAAGAGACATGGAGTTATACATACAACAATACATACAAACATGTGCATTTACTTTTGTTTTCAACATTTAATTTAATTTTACTTTCGAGTATCCAGCTCTATGTTTGTATAAAAAGCATGTAAGAAACAATGTATCTAACATACAAACAAGATGTCCCCAACCTTATACACGATTTTGAACTTATTTTGACATCTACACATGTATATTTTGCATTTGTATTTCTAATACATGAGTTGTAATACACAAAATACAACTGCGGGTTCCTACGTTTATATAATTCACCACAAAACGCGGTTGGATCCAGACTTGAATAGTTTAAAGTATGGCAAATATATCACATGACTTAAAACACAATGAATAAAGTAACCCGACTGACTAAAAGCATAACATGCATATGCAAATAATAATGTATATTAAATACATGTTGACCAACATTCGTATAGCATTGACTTTTCACAGAAACAAGCATAACTCTCAAAATATGTAGAATTTTCAAATGATTCAAAAGGCAACCCTAGCTGATTTTTCATACAAATTTTAATGATAACAACCACTTATACCCAAGCATTGTGTAACTCAAATTTCAAGAACACAAGTCATTTTGCCTATACCGCCAAGCAAGAAGAAACATACAAGCAAAAAGCAAAAGCCACAACAGGGGTCCTCATTTTGCTAAAGGGTAAAATGGGGTGTGTTGTGAGCATCACAACAACTAGCAACCAAATAAAATAATTAAATTCAACAAAACTTAGGAAACAAAAATGAAATAAATTATAAATTTCCAACTTCTGTACATGCAAGATATTGCTTAATCTCAGAAAGAATGTGTTCACTAACATCAAAAGAAAACTAAAGGAATTTAATTGTGTGCAATTGATTCATTCCCATTATTTAGACTAGATTTAGAAAACAACTATTTGCATTAACCTACATAGATGGATTTAACCTTTTAAGCCAAACTGGAGAGAGCCTTGCTACCAGTCAAGTAGCCATAGCTCCAGCAAGGTTATAACCTATAATCTCCCCAAATAGAGCACCACTGCCAGCAAGCGTCTATAGCCCTGGTGGAGTTATTTGGTAGTCCTCATATGTTTTCAAATGATTTCTTTTAATCATTAGTTTTGTATTAATCACTAATACTTTTAATATTGCAATAAAGCTCATAGTTAACAGATAATAGAATCATGTTAATGATCTATGTAGGGTGGAGATTATAGTGGTAGCAAAGGCAAACCTTTAGATTTTTCACTTAATGCAAGTGTTCACTATCCTCCAAACCTATTCCTAGAATCTTAAAGATATGTATTTGTATGATTCCTTGAATATTCTAATTTTCTAATGGTAAATAAAATCTTTAAAAGACCAAACAAACAAAATACATTTATAAAAGTCACAACTTATATATAAATTTCAAATGATTTTCTCAGTTCTATAAATTCCATTATTTTCTAAAGTTGTAGCCTGCTCATGTTTACCCCAAAATCGAAGATCCCCAAGAAAATAAACAACCAAACCAAAAAAAAAAACAAACAAACAAACTAACCAAATATAAAACCAACCAAACACAAAACCATACAATATTCACAATAGAATACACAATGAGACTTAGCTCAACACCTTTAGGCCTGAAAGTAATGTTTAAGATATTCACCATTTATAGGTAATGGAATATCTTCACTAGTTAAAGTCTTCATCTAAATGTATTGTTTCCTATAATTTCAGAGATCTGTAGTGGACCCATCCACAACATCAAATTTTCTATGGTTTCCCTTTTTCTCATGTGCTTTATCCTAGCATAAGACCAAGTTTGAGATTCTAAAAGTTTTGACTCTAGCTCTTTTATCAAACCATCTTTTTACTACTACTTGATGTTTTGTAAACTTATTTATGGCTTGATTCCTTTTCTCATCTAGGTGTAGCAATTGAACTAACCTAGCTTCTCTTTGATCATCAAAACCTAAGTACTCGTTAGCAAACTTCCAGGGTGGTATTCTCAAATTGATAGGCAAAATTGCATCTGTGCCATATACTTGTAATGGGTAAAATTTGGATGTTAGGTTTTTGGTAGTTTTGGTGTATATCCTCCTTTCACCCTTACATTCAAGGACCTAGGGTCGAGTTGCAATGTACTATCATACCCTAGGTCACTATTGAGATGTAGGGAAACTTGGATTTTTATGATTAGATTAGCAATTTCCTTCTCTTATGTTCAGTTGTACCTTAAAACCCTAATTATGCAAATATGACAGTAAACGGATGAATTACAGAAAATGTTGCTACAAAAAGATGTAAAATGACAAATAACTGTGCACCTATTTTTAGGGTTCAGAGGTGGAAAAGTCAGGGACTAAAGAGCGGGGGCCCAAGTCCAATGCCCTACTTTTTGTCGAGATTCAGAAATTCAGTCTACAACCTGTATCTACTGTATCAAAGATTTTCCCGTTGTGAAACTTTGAGGACTAATGAGTGGGCACCCAAGTCCAGGTAGTTGATTCTTTCACTGATCTACAATCTTGACACTTTATTGTACCCTCCTGTAACTTCACTTTATCTAGATGTTCAACCTGTAACCTGCAACCATGAAACATTGGGAGGGGGTTGTGGTGTTTAGAGGCTTGCCTCAGTCAAGTCCCGGAGAGAGATCTAAGTCTTTCGAACACCATTGTCAGATAGACAGTGCATGCCTTGGGAGGTAGAGGTAAAAACCAAATGATAAATGCTCAATAATCATAATACATATCACCTTGTAGTGAAGATCTCATGGGAGGAAGAAGCTCTTCATTCCATGAAATGGATGCTCAAATCTGCAAACACAAACACATAGACAACACAAATCGGCTCTTGCAACACAATGAAAGCCTTGAATCACTTTTAGGATGCATAAAGTTCACAATAACAATCTAGTAATCATCTAGTTTACAAATGAATGCCTAAACATGCTTTTATATGCAACTACAAACATTCTCACCAAGATTTCATAAATTCAAACTTTACCGTGTCAGCCTAGGGACCAAATAATGGTCATAAACCAACACTAGAAATTTGGGCCTAACCCAAAATAGGGTAGGACTAGGGCGCAGGTGCCCAAGTCCTCCCCCCCTATTTTGGGTAGGGTTAGGTTCAAGAGGCCCCCCTGGGCCCCATTTGTCATGATACACAGGGTTCATTCCATTAGGATGTTGAATTATGATGCAAGATGTCTTAAATGCACACTAGAGACTCGGGAGCTAAACCTTTTGAGGGAAAAGCCCCCAAGGGGACATTTTCCAACATTAAATTTAGACCCCACTTTAATGTATGTATAAACATGAGGCCAATACATGCATTAAAGTATGGTCAACAAGCACAGTAAACACGCCAAACATGGAGAAGACACGCCAAGCACATTGAAGACAATGATAGGCACACAAAACATGGAGAATACAATAAATACATAGAAGACACATTAATGCATAGAAGATAGGAATGATTTATTTTCTTTTCTTTTTCTCATATATATGAAATACAGATGCAAGTATAGAAAAATAAACTAACCTCCCATAATGCAAGATGTACTGCATATATGGGGCAACACACACACAAGACATGCAAAACCTCCCAAAATGTAGGATGCACTCATCACGCAGGTCTTTAGACTACATATGGAGCAACAAACATGCCAAACAAAGCAAGCATGCCAAACACACACACTTTGAAGACACAGAGAAAACACGGCAAACAAGCAATGGAGTGTCCCTATTTCTAGGTTCAGCACCATCTTAGGTACATTATAGGCATACACCGACGATTGGGCTTCACCACAATAATCACCGAAGACACACTTAAGGGTTGAGTTAGTCACAAAACTTCTCCCCACCTCCGCATAGGACTTTTGAAAATGATAGGATGGTGCAATCTACTATGAGAAATACACCACCCCTGCCTCTGTAGAGGGCTTAAGAAAAAGGATATGCTTGATATCCCGCCTTCGTAGAGGGCTTACATGATTGATTGATTGCAAACAAATGCAAGATGCAGGATGCACTCATCGTGTAGGTCTTTAAACTACACTTGAGGATAAACACATTGCTAACATCTACAACAAACAACTTACCTTATATATGCCCCCACCTTAAGGTGGTTGATATCATGCATCGATATCAAGCACGTTAAGGTAGGAAGAAAACACACAAGGGAACATAGACTCTCACAAAGCCCATGCCCCCTGAAGGTGACATGTACTTTACGATCACCAAAAGTTCCCACAAACACATCCCTACAAGAAACATGTTAGTTTCCACATAAAAACAACATCAATGCATATGAAATCTGAGACATGCAAGATTCAAGATAGAAAAAGTGCACGGAGTAGAAGTATTGTTATGATCTATAAATGAGATAGAACACCATCAAAATCACTACACAAAAAGCATGAGTGCTTCCACAAGCCAAGCGTCGGATAAAATATACAACTCCATTGTCATATTAGGAACTAAGTCCAATTTTTTATTTCTCACAAAAGGGACACTAGGTCCGCATCAGTATAAATGTTTTTCATCATCCTCCCTCTAGATAGAAACACTAGAGGAAGGGAAAAAATAAATAAGAGAGGAGAAACAAGTGTCTTAAGGATAATCATGTAGGAGGGTGCCCCCAGGTCACCAACCGCAACACTATGTCCGTAAGACATAACACACAACAATGAAATCAAAGAGAGAGGCAATATAGAAGAATGATGATACAAATAGAAGGTCACAATAGAGGTAGTCTCCTGGTATCCTAGACCTTATGGGAGAATCAAGGGTCATCCCAGGAGGCCTAAACAACACATAACACATCACAAGGGAAGCACATCACGAGAGAGATAACGGGTTAGAGATACTTACCTATTAGGGTACAATCATTAAAAACATACATATCTGGGATATCTGTCATGTTGTTTTGATCTTGTTGCATTAACATTAAGTTTAGGATGACAAGAGGCTTTCTTTTCTTTAAAAGGATTATATCCAATGCTGCTTGAGTAATGTGTTGAAGCAGATTCTATAAGTACTCGAATCCCTTGTTGATTTACACCACATTCCTTACCTACATATTCATAATTGTTATAAAGGATTTTAAATCCTCGACCATAGAGGGATGCCATTTCCTTAGAAGATGGTGAAGCCTCATAGGTCTCATAATTTGTGGTATAAGTGAGTTTTGTTTTTATTTTCTACCAAGGGGACTTTAGGTTTCTTAGGTGAGACAAAAGTTTGCTTAGGTAAAATTGATGCTACTTTTGATGTGTCGAGGTTATTAATTTTATATTCCCCTATACTACAAGGATTAAAATCTAATGGGCCCCAATCATCACCAAAGAGTGCATTCAATGTTCTAGAGTCTTGCATAAGGTATTGATGACTTAGTTTGTAAATTGTTTAAGCTCATATGATTGTCGACTAGATTTTGCATTTCAATATGTAAACAACTATTTGGTTCAGGATCGGCATGAATAGTATGAAGTTTACCTTTGAATATAAATTTTATTGAATGATGCAAGGTGGAAGGGACTACCCCAAATGCATGAATCCAAGGTCTACCAAGAATCATGTTGCAGGATAAAGAACAAGGCATGACATGAATTAGGGTAGACACAAGCACAGATCCTACTTGTATAGGTAGAGTTATAGTGCCCACAGATTATCGTCCAACATTATCAAAGCCACAAATGTTAATGCCATTTGGTTTGATTTGTGATTTGTCAACCTTGATTATGTGTAGTAGGTCAATGCTACAAACATTAAGAGCCGATCCATTGTCAATCATAACTCATTTTACCAACATTTTATTTATTATAACAGAGATCATAAGTGGGTCATATTGGTTTTGAACTTCAATTGATGGTAATTCATGTGGTTGAAAGCTAAAATTCATTTTTGTCACATGCATACTATCCAATACGGCTGCTACATCATTAGGCTTAGCAGTAGGTGGGATAATCACCTTTTACAAAGCTTCTTGGAGCATTCCATGGTATGTAGGTGATGTTTGTATTAAATCCCAAAGAGAGATCTTAGCTGGAGTAGCACAAAGTTGTTCAAAAAGATCATACTCTTGACCACTTTTATGAGTAAGACAAGGTGGTGGAGGGAGCATAGGTTGAGAACATGGAAGAGGGATAGGCACATACGGCGCTTGCTTACTTTGCTTGTTATGACAGGTGTTTTATGTGTGAGCAATCACATTGTGGTGTGGTTGTTGTAACACATTTTGAACACCTTGAACCGTAATCACCAGCTTGAAGAAAGAAGGTGTGCTAAGTACCCCTCGTACAACCATCTTAGGAATGTTGCTACCAAGTCTATTAATGAAGATTGAATTATCTTTGTTTCCCTCTTGATTGCACCCAACATCCATCCCTAAAGGATTTAATGTGAGAGACCTTTTCTCATCCACTAATACTACATCTTGGCTAGGGAGAGCATTGGGATGAGAGGAAGGTACATCATCATCATCATACTCTATGGTAGAAAAAGGCTTTTCACTCTCATCTTTTTCATGAGTGTTCCTAGAGATGAATTTGGCTAAATCTTATAATATCAAAGGATGTTCACTCATGAGGATTAGGAATTTGTCAAAATCAAGATCTTTTATAAATGCATGCAGATATACCATAAAAAAATGACATGAAGGTGCCATTGCATTGTTTTCAATGTAAAATCAGATTTTAAAAGCTTTTCAAATTTGATGCAAAAAGACAAGTGCAAAGTTATATGCAAGAATGACCTAACTGCTTGATATTTTTTTGTACTTTTTTAATGTAAATAAGTGAAAGCAAAGGTGTTGTAAGGATTTTGATCAGGGGAAGAAAATTATATGTTTGATATTAGTCCAATACAGTAGTAATATCCTTCACAACACACTCTTGATGTAAATCTAAGTTGATGACAAGTCAAAATATAGTGAAAAATACACTAAAACATGCGATTTTTCACCAAATCTCAATGTAAAAGAGCATGAAAAAGGGTGTTGTGAGGAAAATGATGATGGAAATAAAATTATATCAGTAATAACAACCTCTTAATGCCAAAAATCACCACAACACACTTATAGTGCCACTCAAGGTCAAAGCCTACTGAAAATATAGCAAAAATATGCAATTTTTCATGATTTTTCAACTCCAAGACCTAGAAAAAGGGGTATTGTAAAGAATTTTAGGATGTGAAGAAAATAATAGCAATGATATCAATCACCTCAATCCATAAAACTTGTCACAATACACTTGGAGTGCAATCTAGGTTAAACCTTAGGGCAAATATAGCAAAAATGTGCAATTTTTTCCCAAGTTTTCAATACAAGAGCTCAATAACAAGGTGTAGTGAATATTTTTAGGAGGGTAAGTAGATAATAACCCTAATAAAATCCAATTAGTTCAAAAATATTCTTCACAACATGCCTATGGTGCAAGTTTTGAGAGTCGATAAGGCCAAATCTAGTGAAAAATCAAGGTTTTCCAAGCCCTAGGTTTGAGATTTTGATGCAAAATGCTATATGAATGTCTTGCAGTTTGATTATGATGAAAATTAATTCTCCTCAAATCTGAAAATGATTTTCAAACCCTACCATGCAAAATGCAAGTGCAAATCTAAGGAAAAATCAATGAAAATGCTAGTTTTTGTTGAAATTTTCTATGTAAAAATGCAAATTTTTGAGATCTAAATGCAAATTTACACTAAAATGCAACACTAAAGCCAAATGTAAATTTGAATTAATGTCTAATATCAGTAGAAAAATCTGAAACAAGATTTTACCTACAAACCCTAGTTTTTTGAATTACTAGGTTATATGCAAAATTTAAAATTTCCAACAAAACCCTAGAAATTTGATGATGAAAATGCAAATGTAATCTATTGAATTTTTGTAATTTTTTGCAATTTAGCTCAGATCTAATGCAAAGATCAGAAATTTAATGAAATTCAAATTAATTCATGCAACATGCAAACCCTAGAATGCAATTGTTTTCAATTTTTTTTGTAAGTTTTTTAATGCAATAAGATGAATGACTATATGAATGAATGAAATTAATGAAAATCTGAAGCACAACACTCAGCAAGGTGCCAACAAGTCCAATAACATGGGTTCACCAAAATGTAATGGGTAAAATTTGGATGTTAGGTTTTTGGTAGTTTTGGTGTATATCCTCCTTTCACCCTTACATTCAAGGACCTAGGGTCAAGTTTCAATGTACTATCATACCCTAGGTCACTATTGAGATGTAAGTAAACTTGGACTTTTATGATTAGATTGGCAATTTCCTTCTCTTATGTTCAATTGTACTTTAAAACCCTAATTATGCAAATACGACAGTAAACAGATGAATTATGGAAAATGCTGCTACAGAAAGATGTAAAACAACAAATAACTGTGCACCTATTTTCAAGGTTTGGAGGTGGAAAAGTTAGGGGCTAAAGAGTGGGTGTTCAAGTCCAGTGCCCTGCTTTTTGTCAAGATCTAGAAACTCAGTCTGCAACTTGTATCTGTTGTATCAGAGATTTTCCCATTGAGAAACTTTGAGAGCTATCTCTTTCACTGATCTACAATCCTGACACTTTTTTGTATCTATTGTGTGGTTACACAACACGCCCCATTTTGTCTTTGCAAAACAGGGACCCAACTTTTGCTTGGCTTGTTTTTGTGCTTTCTAGTGGTTTTGGTAAAAGTAAGTGATGGAGATCATCATGCATGGGAGGCTGGGTAAGTCATCATCATGAGGTCAATTTGTCAAAGTTCATATTTCATACCAGTAACCTCATATTTAGAAAGAGATTGAAATTCCATGCAGGTTTGCCTTTTGCATCACCCTGATATTTGCTAGGGCGTGAAAGTTATGAATGGTCAAAGTTTGAGTCAAACCTGATATTCACAGGAGGAGGATCATATTTCATCATCATCATCATCTTGAAACGTCGCCTGACATTTCTACATCACTGGATATTTTGATGTAGGTTTTCCCGCTCAGAGGCGGATGATCATATTCCACCAAGGGGATCATCATATTTGAACATCACCCGATATTTCTCAATATCACCCTGCTACAGAATATCACTCCGATCTGCTAACATGATGATGACATCATAATTACATAGCGATAAATGAGGTCTTCCATCTGTGGATGCCATCTCGAACTTCCGAGGAGGAGGATATTTTAAACATGACCCGATATTCTAAATATAACTCGATATCCAAATACCACCTTGTTGCGAAACATCACTATATGTTGACATGATGGTGACGTCACCCAGATCCAACAAACAAAGGACATCATCCTGATGCTGACGTCATCCTAATTTTTTCAGGGGGGTCATTTTAGTTGCGGGGGTCATTTTCAAACATCCCCTGATTTCTTAGCATGACCATGATGTCATCTTTCTCCAGTTAAGCGAAGCTAGTTCATGATGATGACATCATCCTTATATCTTGATCTTTGCATGATCATGATATATGTGCACCCGATATATACAAAAGATGTGACCCAATATACAAAAGGAAATGGCAGGAAAATTAGGCGATGGTTTTTTAAAGTTATCTGGAGCCCGATAGCATGATGTTGGTCAACAATGGTTGACCCGATTGTTTTAAATGCCATATGTGTAGTTAGGATGTGGATTTTTATGGATTTGGAACCTGATTGCTTGTGTTTGCACATTTAACCTAATGTTGATGTAAATTTTATCTTCCTGCTATTTATTGAGGGTTGATGTTTATTGCTTGTTTGTCTATTGCAGGATGTTGAAGCTGTTTGAAGTAGATGGAATTGCAGAGTTGCACACGGAGACAACATGACCCTGAGCAATGAAGAAGATATTGTCAAATATGTTGTCTGCCAGCTGGAGACCGAATCAAATCAAAGATGCTAGAATATTCTATGCTAGCTGTACATTGCCAACCTGGTAAAGCATGTGCTATTCATCTAGACCATTGATTGTTATGAGAGGATCCTGATCCTTGGATCATTGTAACTATTTTCTGGCATTTGTTCTATATATAGGCCAGAACTTGTCATAAAGAGTATTGGAATATCTGGCAAAATAAGGCCAATTACTATAGAATCAAATAGGAGATCGAAATGCTGAGACTAATGAAGACTGAATTGTTGAAATGTCAAGGTTCTTTCTTCAGATCACTGTAAATGTACCTATTTTTGAGCATACTGAATGAAGATGAAGTTTCAGATTACATCCTGATTGTAAATTTTACGTAATCTTCAAGTTGATTTCTAGATATGTCATGGTGAATGCTGTGTTCAACTAGAAGTGCTTTCATTTCATTACATGTTGTTGTCAACTTTTCCTTTGAAGATTTGCACTGGATCATGCGGATTTGTGGAATGTCCTGGTGAAGTATGATTCTAGTTTCCTTCTTTTCATTGCATGTATGGGAGCTTGTATGTGGATCATTGATCTAAGTCAAGTAGTTTTGGGAATCTCATCCTTTAACCTTTTTCTTTTTTTTAATTTCATAAATTCATCATCATAACTGCAAATCCTGATAAATAATAAGCAGAAATAGAGAAATATGCTGACATCCCGTAGGTAACTGAAAATCCTTAGCATATTCTAAGTTGAATACATGTAATGTTGAAAATATCATGCAAAGAATCATAAATATTGGTAGAAATCATGTAAATATCAGCTTGTAGGCACATTATTTGAGTGAATTCATAGTGCAGAGGTAGAATTGTTAAAAGATTTGTGCAGAGAAAATAGAAAGAATAGGATATATGGAGGAATCTTGATGAACTTTGCAGAAATTACTGAAGAACGTAAGGCCCCTAAATGGAAAACAACAACACACATCAACCACTGAGTAACGTCAGTAGATTAAGAACTAATCAATGGAGACTTGGGATCATGAATTCTATGAATTCATCGTATCTTTCAAGATGAGTAAAGGTTGTTGTGTAACTTTTATTCTATGTTTGGTGTATGACTAACATCAGCATCAACATAAATTGGCACTAGAAGGAGGGGCAAACGGGAAAAGATACCATTGCTTCAGTTATCATTCATTTTTATACAGGCTCCTCACTTCTAACGCAACATAAATTGGCATTAGAAAAAGGGCGAACGGGAAAAGACACCATTGCTTCAGTTATCATTCATTTTTATGTAGGCTCCTCACTTCTAATGCAACATAAATTGGTGCTAGAAGGAGGGCCTGAACACAGAATTTATGGATTTCTGCAAATATTGCATAAATATTTCATCATTTGAGGTAAATGTCTACAAATGTCTTTTATCTGAAGGGTTTTGGTTGGGCCTTTGCAAAGATCTAGCTCAAAGCCTCAAAGATTAGTTTTATTTTCTGAACTTTAAAGTTTTATTCTGAGATATGATGGATCTCCTTAAAATTTCAAAATCTTAGAAAATGGGAAAATAGAGTTTCATTTTGATGGATGCATATGAGAGTAATTGTCAGGTTAACATTCCTTTATTTCAGGAAACTTTGAATAGGCAGCTTTATCCTCATAGTTTATATAACTTTGGTTTATCCAGTTGTTGCAGGATACACCAGACTGCAGAGCACAGTGAAGTTAATTGTTTAACTTTTCTCACAAGGTTGGATTTATATTTGAAAGGACTAATATTCTTTCTAGATGTGTTCAGGGCTGAAATTTGCCAGGAAAATGAAGAAGTTCTAGACCAGCAAAATGAGGAAATTTTGGAACAAGAAGTAGAGACAGCACCAGAAGTTATTAGTAGTCCAAACACTGAAGTGGACTGCTTTAATGATTTTGAATTATATTTGTCTAGAAATATACAGTGTAGTCAAATATTAGGTTTATCCAATGATGATGTCTTGATTGAAAGTTGGTGCAGATTACATGACGAAGAACATTCAGAAAGGGATTGTGATGCTTGCTTGGTCATGTTGAAGAAGATTCTAGAAAGTACAGTAGCTGAACCGGTTCTAGAAGGTAAAGAAGAGGAAACATCTTTCCTTGAGTCCTTTTATGGTGACATTGATAGGAGTTCTTCAAAAGAAGAGTGCAGGTATGAATTTCTTGAAAATCATGGAGAGGAAGGTACTTCTTGTTTCACATCATTAGACAATCAGCAAGAAAGATTTGATGAGAGGGAAGATAAATATGAAATTGATCTTGATACACTAGACAAATATATTGAATTATTAAATGCTTGTCAGGATAATCTTTCTGGATCTGAGTTTAGCAGTTTTGATAGAAATGAGTTATGCACTGCTGCTGATGAAGTTCCTATGGTAGTAACTCATGAAATCATAGAAAAGAAAGTAAATGCTGATTTCATAGATGACCTGTTTGAATTGAATAATCAAGTACAAGAATGTTGCAGGTTAATGGAACCAGGTACTCTACTAGATGATAGAAGTGAATTATTTAATGAACAATTCATGAAGGTTGAGGATACAGAGGATTATGCTATTGTTGTGCATGATCAAGTATCATTCCAGCATTATTTTGAAAATGAAACAGGGAAGTATTCCTATCAGTTGAATGCCAATTCTCCTTTATAGTCAAATGATTTAGAAATGATAAATTTTTGCATCTCAGGTTATGATAATAAAGATACTCATTTAGATGCTGATGTGTAGAGAATTGAAGAAAATATTGAGAAGTTCCTTGAACTGGAGGATAAACTAAACATCTAGAATGAAGGAACAAATATGGATAAAGATGAAGAATTAATGCATCAAGAGTCATACATCCTTCAATTTGAAGTGAGACCAGACATTGAGCCAAGCAATGAAAATATAGAGTTAAATGGAAGATTAGCTATCAATAAACAAGCATGTCCAACAACAGAACCAGAGATACACTAGGTTGTATTTCTCCTTTCCACAATAAATGATGTTGATTATTGTTTTGATTATGGAAATATAAAAGATAAGACATGCACATGGATTAATCATGAACATAATGAGCTTCCTTAGTTGCTGATCATCAAGGGTTATTTTGTAGAATATAGTGAATTCAAAATATCAAAATATTTTTTAGAATATAAAGATAAATTTGCTAGGTTGAGAACCATAACTAATACCCTAATGCTCCTGCACAATCAAAAGAAGTATGCAAATATAGGTGTTTTTGGGTCTTTTTTTGGTTTTTGTTTACCTAGTAGTGGTTTGTATGTAGTTTTTGTAGGTTAGCTATTTGTACAGTTTGCTTTGTGTGTGTTTGCTTTTATTTTGTGTTGTTGAGCTTTTGTTTTGGTTGGGCAAAGTTGGTACACCTTGTTACTCAAGAGCACTATAGAAATTGTTAGAATTCAAAAGTTGGATATAAGTTTTTGTATAGGTTGTAACTCATGTCAGTATAGGTACTCTTGATCAGGTCTGTGGTATCATATTCATTAGTACTACTTTTCTTGAGTCAACGTGATCCTCACAATGACACACCTAATAGCCTTGGGTCTGTTGAACATGTCAGTGTAGGTGTTAAGTGAAAAATCTAAAGGTTGCCCTTGCTACCATTGCAATTCTCAACTTAATTTCAGCAAGTGACCATTCCTTGCATCATGAAGCTATAACTGTTATATCTTATGAAATCAAATTTCAAAATATAAAAAATAATAAATAAAATAAAATAGGGATTTACTAGAATCTAGATTAAGTCATCTAAGTAACTCTACCAGAGATATAGACGCTTGCTAGCAGTGGGGCTCTACTTAGGAGAATTGCAACGATAACCTTGTCAGGGCTATAGACGCCTGCTGGTAGCAAGGCTCTATCTGGTTGGCTATGAGGGATGAACCAAACTATGTAGCCTAACACTAGTCACTGATTTATTCAACTCACTTTCAAGATGAGTATATGAATCACATGCACACAATTGATCCCTTATCAATTCATTGTTACATTGATGAACATGATACCAGTTAGAGAAGATTAAGATGCTCATGCTCAATAGGAGTTGGAAATTTATGTTTTAACTTATCTTCACCTTTTGAATTATTTGAATTTTGTTGTTTTCTTTGGTGGCAAGTTGTTGTGTGGTTACACAACATGCCCCATTTTGTCTTAGCAAAACAGGGACCCAACTTTTGCTTGGCTTGTTTTTGTGCTTTCTGGCAGTTTTGGTAAAAGTAAGTGATGGAGATCATCATGCATGGGAGGCTGGGTAAGTCATCATCATGAGGTCAATTTGTCAAAGTTCATATTTCATACCAGTAACCTCATATTTAGAAATGAGATTGAAATTCCATGCAGGTTTGCCTTTTGCATCACCTTGATATTCGCTTGGGTGTGAAAGTTATGAATGGTCAAAGTTTGAGTCAAACCTGATATTCACAGGAGGAGGATCATATTTCATCATCATCATCATCTTGAAACGTTGCCCGACATTTCTACATCACCAAATCTTTCGATGTAGGTTTTCTGGCTCAGAGGCGGATGATCATATTCCACCAAGGGGATCATCATATTTGAACATCACCCGATATTTCTCAATATCACCCTGCTGTAGAATATCACTCCGATCTGCTAACATGATGATGACGTCATACTTACATAGCGATAAATGAGGTCTTCCATTTGCAGACATCATCCCGATCTTCCGAGGAGGAGGATATTTTAAACATGACCCGATATTCTAAATATAACCCGATATCCAAATATCACCCTGTTGCGAAACATCACTATATGCCAACATGATGGTGATGTCACCCAGATCCAACAAACAAAGGACATCATCCTGATGCTGACGTCATCCTAATTTTTTTAGGGGGGGTCATTTTAGTTGTGGGGGTCATTTTCAAACATCCTCTGATTTCTTAGCATGACCATGATGTCATCTTTCTCCAGTTAAGCGAAGCTAGTTCATGATGATGACATCATCCTTATATCTTGATCTTTGCATGATCATGATATATGTGCACCTAATATATACAAAAGATGTGACCTGATATACAAAGGGAAATGGTGAGAAAATTAGGCAATGGTTTTTTAAAGTTATCTGGAGCCCGATAGCATGATGTTGGTCAACAATGGTTGACCTGACTGTTTTAAACACCATATGTGCAGTTAGGATGTGGATTTTTACTGATTTGGAACCCGATTACCTGTGTTTGCACATTTAACCTGATGTTGATGTAAATTTTATCTTCCTGCTATTTATTGAGGGTTGATGTTTATTGCTTGTCTGTCTATTGCAGGATGTTGAAGCTGTTTGAAGTAGATGGAATTGTAGAGTTGCAAACAGAGACACCATGACCCTGAGCAATGAAGAAGATATTGTCAAATATGTTGTCTGCCAGCTAGAGACCGAATCAAATCAAAGATGCTGGAATATTTGGTGCTAGCTGTACATTGCCAACCTGGTAAAGCACATGCTATTCATCTGGACCATTGATTGTTATGAGAGGATCTTGATCCTTGGATCATTGTAACTATTTTCTAGCATTTGTTCTATATATAGGCCAGAACTTGTCATAAAGAGTATTGGAATATCTGGCAAAATAAGGCCAATTACTGTAGAATCAAATAGGAGATCGAATTGCTGAGACTAATGAAGACTGAATTGTTGAAATGTCAAGGTTCTTTCTTCAGATCACTGTAAATGTACCTATTTTTGAGCATATTGAATGAAGATGAAGTTTCAGATTACATCTTGATTGTAAATTTTACGTAATCTTCAAGTTGATTTCTGGATATGTCATGGTGAATGCTGTGTTCAACTAGAAGTGCTTTCATTTCATTACATGTTGTTGTCAACTTTTCCTTTAAAGATTTGCACTAGATCATGTGGATTTGTGGAATGTCATGGTGAAGTATGATTCTAGTTTCCTTCTTTTCATTGCATGTATGGGAGCTTGTATGTGGATCATTGATCTAAGTCAAGTAGTTTTGGGAATCTCATCCTTTAACCTTTTTCTTTTTTTTAATTTCATAAATTCATCATCATAACTGCAAATCCTAATAAATAATAAGCAGAAATAGAGAAATATGCTGACATCCTGTAGGTAACTGAAAATCCTTAGCATATTCTAAGTTGAATGCATGTAATGTTGAAAATATCATGCAAAGAATCATAAATACTGGTAGAAATCATGTAAATATTAGCCTGTAGGCACATTATTTGAGTGAATTCATAGTGCAGAGGTAGAATTGTTAAGAGATTTGTGCAGAGAAAATAGAAAGAATAGGATATATGGAGGAATCTTGATGAACTTTGTAGAAATTACTGAAGAACATAAGGCCCCTAAATGGAAAATAGCAACACACATCAACCACTGAGTAATGTCAGTAGATTAAGAACTAATCAACGAAGACTTGGGATCATGAATTCTATGAATTGATTGTATCTTTCAAGATGAGTAAAGGTTGTTGTGTAACTTTTATTCTATGTTTGGTGTATGACTAACATCAGCATCAACAGTACCCTCCTACAATTTCACTCTATCTGGATCTTCAACCTGTAACCTGTAACCATGAAAACTTTGGGAGGGGGTTGTGGTGTTTAGAGTCTTGCCTCAGTCAAGCCCGGGAGAGACATTCAAGTCTTCCGAACACTATTGTCAGATAGAGAATGCGTGCCTTGGGAGGCAGAGGCAAAAACCAAATGATAAACGCTCAATAATCACAATAGATATCACCTTGTAGTGAAGATCTCATGGGAGGAAGAAGCTATTCATTCCATGAGGAGATGGATGCTCAAATCTACAAACACAAACACATAGACAACGCAAATCAGCTCTTGCAACACAATGAAATCCTTGAATCACCTTTAGGATGCATAAAGTTCACAATAAAAATCTAGTAATCATCTAGTTTACAAATGAATTCCTAAACATGCTTTTATATGAAACTAGAAACATTCCCACCAAGATTTCATAAATTCAAACTTTACTGTGTCGGCCTAGGGACCAAATAACGGTCATAAACTGACACTAGAAATTTGGGCCTGACCCAAAATAGGGCAGGGCTAGGGCGTGGGCGCCCAAGTCCTCCCCCCCAATTTTGGGTAGGGTTAGGTTCAAGGGGTCCCCCTGGGCCCCATTTATCATGATACCCAGGGTTTATTCCATTGGGATGTTGAATTATGATGCAAGATGTCCTAAATGCATACTAGAGACCCGGGAGCTAAACCTTTTGAGGGAAAAGCTCCCAAGGGGATATTTTCCAATATTAAAATACCAAATGATATAGTGAATTTCCCAATGTTGCCTTAACTTTTGTTCTATCAACCCACAAAGCATATTTTAATAAGGTATTCCATTCCCTAGGATTATTGGAAATTAATTTCTTAATGATATCTAAAAAAATCTTGTTAGTGGATTCTGCTAAACCATTCCCCTGTGGATAATAGTTTGATGAAAATTTTAAAATAATACCATATTCAAATGCCTAATTTGAAAATTTTAAAGAAGTAAATGTAGGGCCATTGTCACATACCAGTGAATATGGTACTCTGAATATTGTTATGATATTCTCTTCCATAAATTTGATGACAACCTCAGTGGTAGAAAACTTACAGCAAGTAGCCTCTATCCATTTGGTGCAATAGTCTGTCACTATCAAGATAAACTTGTGTCCCGCAGAAGATGGAGGATTAATGACTCCAATGAAATCTAACCCCCATTGTGCAAATGGTCTAGTTTCTATCACAGGTTGCAATGGATGATTCATCTTTCTTCCCTTATCAGTAGTGGTTTGACATACGTGACAACATCTAATGTGTTCCTCAGTGTCTTTAAACATAGTAGGCCAGTAATAACCTGTCCTCAAAATTTTATGCGTAGTAGCCAAATGAGACCCATGGGTTGTCCCATATTTATCATGTAACTCTAACATCACTTTATCTGCTTGCTCTATGTTCAAACATCTCAGGTATATTCCCTCATGATTTTTTTTGAACAATACACCTCCTTGGATCATATTTTCCTAGAATTTTAACCCTAGTGCTCTTCTTTGTGAAGACTTCATGTGACTAGGATATTTTCTTGATATGAGGAATAAATTAAGATCATCATACCATCCCATTGTGGTATTTGTATGCACAACAAATTGTTGATGAACAATCTTAGGGTCTGTATTCGCTATACTCTAAACTAGAGCTTGATCTCAGACTAATTTCATTGGAATGATTTCCAAATCAAACTCTTGTAACATAGTGATCCATTTAGCTCTTTTGTCCCCTAGCTTGTTTTGCATAAGCAACATCTTTACTGCAACATCGGGCACAATGGCCTTAACTTGACTCCTCAAGATGTAATGCCTTAACTTCTTTACTACCTTTACTAAAGCAAAAGACTACCTTTCAGTATCCAGGTATTTAAACTTTGCACCTTTAAGGGGAGCACTCATGAATGCTATTGGTTTTTCCTCATTCTCCTCACCTATTTGTGTTAAAGCTACTGCACATGAGTGTTTCAGATGCAAAAATATATATATAAAATGGCTTAGTATAATCTGGGCTCGTTAATATAGGAGCATTGGTAATAGCCTTCTTTATATCTTTGAATGCTACCCTGGCCACTGGTGTCCATTCTATCTAAGTGTCCTTCTTGAGAATAGCATTCAAAGGTTGTACTATCTCAGCAAAACTAGTAATAAATTTCCTCACAATGTTTATCTTACCGAAAAATGACTTCAGTTCTTTCTTACTTGTAGGAAACTGTAACTTGTTTATCCCTTCCACTCTATCTGGATCAATGGAGATATCATTCTTAGAGATAATATGACCTAAGAGTTTACCTTCTGTCACCCCAAAGACACATTTCTTTGGGTTCAGAGATATACCATACTTTTCACATCTATACAATACTTTTCTCAAATCATCTGCATGGTTAGACCTGTCCTTAGAAAAGATTGTTAAATCATCCATATAAATCACAATGCATTTTCCTGTTAATCCACAAAAAGCAATATCCATGGCTCTTTGGAATGTAGCACTTGCATTGATTAAACCAAATGGCATTCTTCTATAGGCATAATTACCCCATTTACATGTGAATTTGGTCTTTAACCTATCTTCCTTATCTACCAAAACTTGGTTATAACCAGAAAATCCATCAAGGAAAGACATCATCTTAGCACCATTAACTGCCTGCAAAACTTCATCTAAAGGAGGTAAAGGATAATTGTCTTTCTCAGACACCTTATTAAGATTCCTAAAGTCAACACAAAGCCTGATGTCCCCATTCTTCTTTCTCACAGGTACTAAGTTAGCCACCCAAGTAGAATGTCTCACTAGGAAAATTATCCTTACAGATAATAATTTCTTAACCTCTTCAAAGATCAAATGTTCTAGTATGGCATTTACTAGCCTTTGTTTCTGTCTAAATGGCTTTACTCCTGGTCTCAGTGGAATCACATGAGTTATGATAGATGTATCATATGTTTTACGGTCTTCATATGTCCATGCAATCACATGTTTATAAGCTTTCAATACAACAATTATATCATCCCTCAACTCAGGGGAGCAAGTCTTACCAATGAACACATTTCGGGGCCCCTTATCAGTACCTAAGTTAAACGGGTCACACTTACCTCCATCTGTTTTAGGAAGTTTTCTTTGTCTAACAACTCCATCAAAGTCAAAAATCTTTTCTAACTCGATAACTCCTTTTGGTAAAGAATTACTTGTCAAATCAACAATGTCTTCTTGATCCTAGGATATTTCTAGTCTATCATGTTCATCTATGATCTGTGTTTCAAAAACGTAATGACTTGTTATAAAATCAAGAATCTGCTGATCAACCTCAAATACTTGAAAATTTGTTACGTTATCAGGAATACTAGGAATAGACACCAGTTCTACTACAAATTTCTTCAATCTTGAAAAAGTTAATGGTTCAAGAGTACTAGCTGCAACTGCTAAGGTATCTAAATGTTGATTTAACTCTCTAGGAATATGTATGATATTAAAAGCATCAAAAGAATCAATCAAAATCCATACTCTATGCCTATAACTTACCATTTTCTGAAAATTGCAGGCATATAATCTTCTGACTTGCCTGACTACCAACTCAGAATTAGTTAAAACTTGAAGAACCTTCACCTTCTTCTTGGTGGCCATTACCAATCCATGCACTAATGCTTCATACTCGGCTACATTGTTAGTACATGGAAATTGTAATCTAAAATCTTCCAAAATGACTTACTGTTAAGATCTATAAGCTCTATTCCTCCCCCTGCTCCCTGTTTGGATTTTGATCCATCACATTTTAAAATCCACATGTTATTCTTGCTCTTTACTAGATTTCTTGTTCTTGCAGTAAGTAATTCTTTTACCTCAAGCTTTGCAGGAGCATACATGTTCTCACGCATTTTTGTTTGACTTATAGGCATTGTAACATTTTCTACAGGTTTGTATGTAATATGATGTTTATCCCTCGTTGACCTTACACCATCATTTGAATCCTTTGTTATGGCACCAACATTCTTATGCAACAATTATTTCTGAATGTCAACAATATGTCCATTCTCTTGGTTTTCACTTTGTGTCATGCATTTTCTATGTTGACACTCAATTATTTCTCTACATATCCCACAGTTTTCTTCAGAATGTGTAGTTTTGTGAACTCTGCACCATCCTTTGCATTAAACATCCCAAATACAAGTTCCTTGTTGAATGCACTTTTGAATTTCCTCATTCATGATTTGATTGAACATACTAATAGTTTTTTCTTCCTAATCAGAAGAATCACGATCAGACTCAATGAGTACATTAGTTCCCTTGTTAACAAGTTTCTCCTCAAAATTGAAGGTTAGGATTTCCTCTATTTGGACTCCTCTATTGGAAACTCTATACACACCTGGTTCTACTACAACATAGAATACTTCATTTGTCCTATTATACTCAGTTATCATATGCTTCATCTTTGGTTCTGCTTCAATCATAATCTAGTTAGGAATGCCTCTCCAAGACAACCACATGAGTGAAAAGTCAGTTACCATATATCCATCTACAGTTTTGGACCAATCCCTACTTAATAACATACCATAGTCCACAGGAATGTCTACAACCTGAATGTCAATATATTGGTGTACCCTAGGGTCTAAAGCTAATTGCATTTGAATATGCATCAACTCTCCTACCACATTAACCTCAAATTTGTCCATTTGAGTTACAACCTTGGCTGACTTTGTAGGTGTGAGTCCTAAAGTCTTACACACTCCTAATGGCATGACATTGGCAGAAGCTCCAGAATCTACCATGTAATTATGCAAGTTCTTTCCAAAAATTCTCAAAGTCAACAAGAAAGGAGGAGATTACTTCTTCTCTATATACATTACTACATTAGTACTTGCAGGTTGTTCAACACTCTTGTTCTTATCCTTAGTTTGTATGTCTTTGCAATGATTATCTAGACTTATTGAATTTTCCCTAGGACCAGATTCATCTAAGGATTTCATAAATGTAGTTCTCACTCCTAGAATATTTAATAATTCATACAAAGGCACATTGAATTTTATCTTCCTAATCTCTTTAGACAAATAATTCATCAATTTAGCATCTTCATTAGGTTCTAATTTTCCTACCTAAAATTTTGGTGATGTTGAAGTACCAATGCCCTAATAATTAGCTTTAGGAGGCACACGATTATTACTTGCATGCTGATCAAGTGGTGTATTGAGGTTATTTGGAGGTGTAGAAGTAGTAAAAGGACCTCCAGGTTTGCTATTATTTCTCAAGTTGTAGGTATGATTCCTGTGGGACTGTTGAAATGCCTTAACCTTATCAGGTTCACATAGCACTTCATTCTCAGTTTCAACAAGAAACTGGAAAGTTTCTAACACTAGAGCTGATTCAGGATATAGACTTTCACAATAATAAGGCTCATCCTCTTCTATCTAATCTTCTTCTTCTTTTGTTGAGAATGTCAAACTTTCTAGAACCATGGTTGACTCATATGCTGAAGGCACTATCTCATTTCCTTTAGGAATCAAGAACTCAGATGTAGGGGTCTGTACTTCCACTTTGAAGATACTAGCTGCCAAGTGAAACTGTGGACAATCAAGTTCAGCATGCACACTAGTATTATGAATTCTACAATAGTTCTTAAGTGCTACATCTACTACTTGTATCCTAGAAGATTGTTTAGACTCTTGATTGTGTGGATTCTCAAATGGAGAAGCCAGAGTATTGTTATTTGGTCGTGTTCCACATTCTAGGGGGTCTAGGCTGGTTTGAATTCCTATTATCATTTTCATAGGCTTCAGTATCTCCACTATAATGTCTATTCTGTGATCCTTGTCCTTGGTTTTGGTTATGGTTATGGTTCTGGTTCTAATTTTGAGGATTTCTGCCATAAAAACTATCATTCCTCAACTGAGTCATTTCAGTTGTTAACCTTCGTAGATGAGTAGTAATTTGTTTTAATTCATCCTTGTCCTCTTGTGCCTTAGTTACATATGCATCCTGGGGAGGTTGGAAGAATGATTGGCCATTGACCTGGTTATTATTGGTAACACCATCTGTGTATGGAACTATAGTGCAAGTAGGGACTAGATTGTATACTGGAGCATGAGTAGGTACTAAATTGAACATTAGAGTATGGTGCATCAAAGCACCATTCACTTGTTGCATCTGATTGGGAACTGCAGCATTACCTAGACTCACTAAAGGACCATAAGTTGTTTGTCTCATCTCTTGATTGATTTTCACTGCCTCTTTATAAGCTTTTGACATGTTATCTACGACAGGTAGTGGTCTCTTGAAAAACATTGCAGTTAATGGATCTAAAGCAACATAATACATTGCTAATATTGCCTCATTAGTTATAGTGTAAGGAGAAACTAACCTTGAATAAGCCTTTTGGAAATGATCATTAAAGTTATTTATAAGTTCTCCTTCACCTCTCTTGATCTCTGCTAACCTATGATACAAAGATGCTGGCTCTATTGGACCTCTAAACCTCAATAGGAAGCTTTCTTCCATTAGTGCCTAGCTTGTAATGTGATTGTTCAGTAGATTGACATACCAGTTGTAAGCTTGTTCATTGAGAGTGAATGGAAATAATCTACACACCACATCCTCATGTGCTAGCCTTGCCCTGAAGAAAGTTTCTTTGAAAATCCTAATGTGATCTTCGGGATCCTGGTGTAATTGATACTTAGGACAAATTTTGTCTGGATTCTTTGGTATATCATTAAATACACCAAAGAGTAAAGGTGAATCAACATTAAAGAATGCCATAGTAGGACCTCTAGGTGGAATTGAACCAAAATTTGGTTGATTCTGAGGATTTAGACCAAAATTCAAAGGTCTGAATGCAGAAATGTTAGGACTTACTATGTTAGGAATGATCAAAGGTGATCCTAGACTTGGAGGAGTATTTGAGGAACTCCCTGCCTAGAATACTCTAGGACTTGAGATTAAGGGGTTATTTATACATTTTTGTCATTTGTCAGACAATTGTAAGAAAATATCCCCTAGATTTGACCTAGACCTGGTCGTCTGGCTAGTATTGTTAGCTAGTTTGCTCAAAACTCACCTTAAATCCTATCAAGCCCTCCTTCTAATGTCAAAAAACTATTGATGATGATTTTATTCAGCATAACAATAGATAAAATTCACAAAGAATCTTGTCTTACCTTGAAGAATATGAAGAACTATTTGAAATATTTCTCAATTCCAGGTCTACGTTAATTAGGTCATGGTTGTGTTGGACTCACTTAATGTTCGATGTGAAGCTATTTGTTCAAGGGACCTTACATGATTTAAGGGATGTATATTGGTTGTATTTACTTATACTCTACAAATAACTATAAATTGCTCTATAATTAGTGATCCTTTGCATGTATATACCATTCTACTATAAAGCTTTGCATGAATTTCAATGAAAACATACTTTATACTTCAGATTTATATGAAAACTATTAAAGATCTTTGCAATTCACAAGTATTTATTTGAATCAATAACAATGTCCTTCAGATAACTGCATGCATGCTAATTATTTAAAGATTTGATGAAGGAAAATCAAAAGATAAGGTTTAGAAAACTTGATTATGTAGGAATTATTTCTCTGCTACTCATGCACACAAGTTTCATTAAATGTAACACTTCAAAGGAGTTAATTCATGTATGTTTCTTCAAAGCAATATCACAAATTAACATACAAAACTATAATCATCAAAGGAAATATATAAAAGAACACCTAAATTCAATTACACTCTAGAATAGATGCAGCAATTAGATGTTTGTATTCATTAACATATGAAAGCCGTTTAAAATTTACAATGTATTTTGACTTCAAAATCTTTGAAAGTATCAGCAAACTAAATTAAACTTACAGACATTTTCTAGATATAGAGAGGAAATAGAGCATTCCACATTCTCGCCACTGTAGACATAGGAAAAATGCTAACTCGACTCCCTATGCTCAAAGTATTTTCTACAAATCACTTCTATTGCAAATTCTTGAGTGCTTATTTATATCAGCCGTGTGTCTTCAAATATACATATTAAAGCCCCTTTTATACACTCAAAATCCCCTACTACGGTCACAAAACTACCAACAGTTCAAATTCAAATTCCTAGCCAATTGTCACTTCAAAATATCTTAAAGAATATTCTTTCAAGTGCAAAGATGCCATTTAGAATCTTTTAAAATATTTGACTTTACTTTGACCATGTATCAATACAAAATCATAACAAAGTATAACATGTAACAAATAGTAAAAAGACAGCCTAGTCACTATCACTATCATCTTCTATCTGCAATCCTTGTTCTTATCATTCATGTATTGTGTGAACTTTGCAGTTAAGGTGGATATGGAGGCATGACTAGTTCTCTAAGAAGCATCCCAGTTGTACTGTTGCATTTCAATGCTTGTGCTTTGTTCTCTCTATCTTCTCTCCTTTTGTGATTTTGTCAAATCTTAGCACTTAGTTTCACCATATTTTCCATTTCTTCCTCATCTAAATGGTTTACAAGATCATCAATGTAGGGCTGAAAGTTGCCTTTGAATTCTTTAATAGTTGTATCTGTATCAAATACTTGAACTTGAGGGCATGGATGTTTAACCAAATCTTCGACCATCTTCACATGTTTCTTCAACAAAACTTGAACATTCTTTTCCAATTCCTCTATATTGGCCAAGCAAGGCCTCAATATCCCCTCTTCATATTTTAGTTGCATCTTCATTTTAGGGACCTAAAATACATCTTGCATGGTTATAATACCTTCATTCACCAAGGACTGTGTATGTCCTTCCAAAGATTTGAGTTTCTTCAACTCATCTCTATTTTGCTTTATTCTTTCTTGACACTTTTGAATAATGTGGGCACAATTATTTCACTCAGTTAGTGTAATACTCCAATTGACAATGGCAATTTTTATTACCTCTTCTCCTTTAAGAATAAATGACCTAACAAAATCCTCCAACATACTAGCCTCATGCTTTTTATTATCTATCTCTTCTATTTGTTCCTTAGAAAGAATAGTTAAATTAGGGGCTAATTTAGGTACATTTTGTGTGGGATCAAATATCCCTTTAATGAATTGTTCATATTGGGCAATTCACCCCTTCAAATTCATTATTTTTTGCTTATCTCTTCTCATTCTGTTTCTAGTGAACTCGGTCATTTCCTACAATTCCTCAATGTGCTGCTCCCTATTAACATGACCGAGATCCACACTGATCACCTTGTATTCCTCTACATTTATTTCCCCTTTCTCCTTATCATCCTAGGGAATTACTATTTGTATAGTCCTTCCACTAGATGAATCCCTCTTTATGGCCAACATGGTTCTAGCCTTTCTTCTACGTCTCTTCCCAGCCTCACTAGTTAACAAGCTCTTAATATCAATTGTTGCCACTTCAACTGATGTGTCCTGTCTCACTTCAGACTCTAACCAAGCTGGCACCTCGTTATTTGTATCTATGGCTTCCTCATTCAACACTTCTTCTTGAGCTCCTTCTATGAGCACTTCTTCTTTCTGTCATGCCTGCATTTCCCATGTGGTCAAGACACATAAACACGCGTGTCATGCCCACATTTGCCATGTGGTCATGACACGAAGCACAAAAAAAAATTTCTCCCTACCTAAGAACCACCTCGCATGCACTTGCATGCTCAATGGCAATACACCTAAGGCGTAAACATGACAACACAATCGATGAAGGTGAAGGCTGACAAGGGAGTATGTGACAAGTAAGGTGTCGCTTCTAGGGTTAGACTAAATAAACCTGAACCCTAATTAAACTTGAACCGACAAGTGGTCAATTATGATGACCAGATGGCACGTGATTAAGTTGGAAGATGGATGGAACACATTTGAAGTGGAAGGTTGGTGAGAGAATTTATTAAAACAAGGCATAAATTAAACTCTAGGAATCCAGCAAAAATCTGGCAGCATAACGCGTTAACGATGAGGATGCACAATTCATGATACTAACGCTTAACTCGGTTATGTTGTTAACCTATGTCTGGTTATTCTACGCAAGATTAACTATCGTCATTTGGTGACGTCTACAGGGTTTACGCTTTGGATAAAAAGATTCTGCTATGAATAATACTCTCGCTTGGTATTTATAATTTGCGGTAGGTGGATCAACTCCGTTTCAAAATTTCATACTATGTTTTCGAATATATGTAGATACAAATTCACCCTTATTAATTTAGTTGTTGTTATGAAACATTGAGGGGAAATTATAATCCCCTACTTAAAATTTGTTCCATAAGGCTTCCTTTCTACATAATTAACGCCAAATACAGTATAATAACTTTCTAATTATTATATAGATGAATTGATCAATTATGTGTATTTATTATTTAAGTGAAATTATTAATTTAAAAACAAACCACATTATTTATATACCTATATCTATATAATTTGTTTATATATTTACATATATATTACATATATATTTATAGCGATTATCCTTTTTTTTTAACAATATTATATAAGTGACTATATAATTATATACATATCATTGTTTGTATATATTTATATATTTCATATATATATATTTAGTAATTCATTTGTTTGAGAATTATGTATATATATAAAGAAAAGATCTCTCTCCTATAATAATTTATTCTTCCTTAATACAACTAATCTCCCTCCTGCCCTAATCCCTTAATCTATTATGTTCTTGTGTGATGCCCTAACTCTTTATTTTATCTTGCCTCTTGGTAGGGTTTGTCCTTTCTTTGCTGTGTATTATTTCATTCTTATTGCAGAGCTGGGGTTTGTAAGGCCATTGGAGGCCATGGTAGAGGAGGGTCACCAAGCGTTGGTGGCAACATTGAGTCATGGTGGCGCAATGGGGAGAAAGGCGGAGCCATAGAGATGGTCCGAAGGTTGCAGAGGGCAGCGGGAGCTGCACGCTGGAGAGGGCCATGGCTAAGGGTGGAGGATGGCGTAAAGGGGATGTTGGCCAGACAGGGGCCGCAGACTAAGGCACAGGGTTTACCTGCCAGGTGTGCAGCAAGAGGAGTGTGGGGAGTTCGGGGGCATGAAGTCTGCGGAGGGTAGCGGTCATTGGGGTTTGACGTGGGACGGGGGGTGTGGCTACGGAGGTGAGGAGAGTTGGGGGGTGCAGGGTGTGGGGGAGGCGGAGCCCCCACCCACACTTGCAGGTGTGGGTGGAGGCTCCGCCTCCCCCACACCCCATTTTTACCAAGGAGCGGGGGGGCTATGGCAGCGCCACAGTCCCCCTTGATAATATTTATTTATTTATTTATTTTTTTGTATATTATTTTTTTTAAAACACAGAAGTGTAATATATATGAAGCATTTTCATAATGTTTGTTTTCAGTTAAACATTTTTAGCTTCTCTATAATGTGTTATATATATATATATATATCACACACACACACACACACACACACACACACACACACATATATATACACACACACCTGCACTAATATATATTTAACAATTTAGTTTTTTTTATATAAAGAAATATATATTTACCTCTCCCATACATTTAAAAAAAAAAGAACATGCACCTAACAGATACCTATATTTATTTTCATGTGTATATACAAGGTTTGCTATACACAGAAAAAGTATAAAAAGTTTCCTAACATAAACGGATCAATAGCACATCATTTAAAAGGATAAAAGGCAAAAATGTAAAATATATTATTTATATATATTTTTGAAATGAATTAAACTTAATTCAACTACATTCTCACATATTCTTCATCTGAAAGAATGAGATAGAAAATTGAAACAATCTCATGCATATTTTCTTTTCTGAAAGTCATATGACTGTAATACATATAACATCTGTTTAGGCAAATTTATTTAAACATCAATTACATCTTTTTTTTTTCCATTTTCTGCAACACACTAATAAAGCCTTCTCATGCTCAAACCAGGTAACTACTTTAACCTCTTTCTTTCATCTAAAATAGAATCTGAACAGCAACCTTTTGACACTTGCATAATTTCTTTGGACAACTATAATGGCAAAAAAATTTAAATATATATATGCTTTTCACAACTATTTCACAACTTCACATCTCCACACAATAGAAAGTGACAGCATAAACTAGCCAGGGATTTCAATTCTTTTCTTTCATTTACATCAAAATCTAATTAGTTACTTATATCACATACATAAATCCTTTCTTTTATCTTTTTGAAGAACAAAGGTAGAAAGTATTTATGTTTATTTTCCATGCATTTTCTCTACACCAAGCTAACTTCATGATAAATGGAATAGACTATTTTAACCTCAATAACAGTAAGTCACATTGAATAACCATTTACAGCCAACTACATGGTAATTAACATAGTGACTTCTTACTATAATTACATTACAACAAGGCCACCATGGCCATCGTTTAATTAGCCACTGGAGTACTACAAAGGCCACACAAAGGAATCTTTATGAACTCCAACTTGAGCTCCAAAACACTTCATTTCTTCACTAACATCCTGCAACTAAAACACAGCAATGAAACAACCCAGAAGGCAGCCATTGAGAAAGGAAAGCTCTCCTCCCTACCATAGACCCGTAAGTGGGTCACCCCCAAGCTAGGGAGGTAGGGGATTTCACACAGGTGTACCAATCCACAACAGAATCAAACACAACTAAACACAAAATAGAAACACCCCATAGGATTAACACATTACTCAACTCATAAAAATGAGTTTAGTGAGGGTAGGGAATGGACCTCTCAACTTAAAGGGGCTCCCAAAAGAAAGAAAATCTCAACTCCTGGCCTCAAGCCAAAATCCCAGAACACCACAATCCACAAGAATCATAATAAAATGCATGGCACTCTTGCCTTTTAGATATCTCCTCCTCATATGATGATAAGCCCTCAAGGCATAAACACATAAACACATACTGTGGGAGAGCCCCCAAGGATTGTTCCTCTCCCCTACCCATACAAGTTGAGCATTACCTCCATTGGAGGTGCTCTCACCATAACACCCACCCCAACATCAAATGCAAAACATCACAATGCAAACAAACTTACAACCAAAATTCAAACATGGAACATCATATAAACAAATCAAGAAGCAAGTTAAGAGCCTACCTTCAAGGTCTTGACAAGGGAAGTAGAGTTGGTGGAGAGCTCCAAGCTTTCCCAAGACTTCCAACTTTCAAGATTTTCCCACCTTCTCTAACTCCTCCAAACTAGTAAGGAAATCCAAATTTTGCAAGAAGTCTCTAAAAATGCAAGGAAAAAGAATAGAAGAGAAGAACCCCCACTCCTCTACAAGAGGAGCTATTATAGGCCATCCACTTGGCCTTGAGGCAATGGGAAGGTGACATTTGTCACCATCTCTTCCCTCCTCCTAAGCCACTTGTAAGAGTGAGAAGGTAAGAGGATGACAAATGTCCTCCTCTCAGTCCACCTCCATCTCCACCTCATCCACTTGTGCTTCCACACAAGTGGGAGGGGGACAAGTGGTGAGTTGGATTCCCACTCACACCTCAAGAAGACAATGGCCTTGAGTGGTGCTCCCGCTCACTTGGGAGTTTGGGAGGACTCTTGGAGACCTCCCTAGTCTTCCTTGGGAATGCTTCCCAAAACATAGGGATGGGAGATGGGTTCTTCCCAAGGAAAGGCCCATCCCCATCCTCCTTCCCAAATTCGTCACTTTGACTCAACCATGGTTTAGGGTGACCTAAGGTGAGTCAAAACTAGGGTTAGGTGGTCCAAGTTGACCCTAGACTCATGGTTGACCACCTAGGGTAACTTTTGGGACCCTAGGGGTCATGAAAGGGGTAAAAAGTCCACATATAAATGGCCCAAACAAAATAATAAAAATACCAATTGACATAAATCAAATAAAATTTTACAACACTTAATATTAATCAAAATAAGAAAGAGAAGGGGTACTAAGGCTTAAAAATAATTAAAATTAAACCAAGCACAATGAATCATCATTCAATTTCACACGTGATCCTTATCCCTCTTGGGAATGGATCGGCTTAACAGGGAATAACATGGTGTGAATTCCTACCTCTGTTTTCCCGTGGCTAGGGAAAGTAAAACCTACACATCTCGATCAAGTGTCAGTCCTGTCAGAAAGCCATAGCCGAAGCAACTAAAATTAACTTCACGCAATTGAAATAAACATCACTACATAACTCCAAATCAAACTGTTTTATCAAATCATATGTCAATTAATTCCTTAACACATAAACAACTAGAATCTCATAACAAAATAACATCTAATATAAATCCCATATATCGAACCACAACATATCATCCAATATGACTGAATCAAATCACATGTATCAAATCAGTGAGATAAACAATAAGTCTACATAATGAAACATAGTCACGAAGGTCTAATAATGTCATCTACTACATAGCATAATGATCAAAATATGGGAGGTGAAATAGTCGGCCTCACACTTTCTCTTGTTCTTCTTCCTATTGTTGTTGTTTTTGTTGTTGTTGTGGTTGTTGTTGATGTTGTTGTTGTTGTTGTTTTGGGGGAACTTGTTGTTGCTATGGGGGTTCAACATTTTATGCATTTTGCTGCTCCTCACCATGAGGTACTTTAGGGTTAAGACCCTCTTGTGGTGGATCTTTCCCTTCATCAACTCCTTGTTCCTCTATCCCCTCTATAGGCATATTTTCTTGATGGGTCTCTTCTTGAACATCCTATACCTTTTCCATGTCTACATTTTCTTCTTCCTCAGCCTAATTCCTCAATATTTCTTTGCCTACTTCCTTAACCTCTTCCATGAGATCTCTTGGCACCATGTTCTCAAAAGGATCAATTATTTTAATCTTTTGTATTGACTGCTTGGAGATGAGAGGAGATTTAGGTCCTTGTTTGTCTCCTTCTTCCTCACTGCTCATCTCAAGGCTATCATCATTCCCTTCATTTTCACCTTCTTCTTCATCTTCTTCTACATCCTCAATTTGATCCATATCTACTACTTCTACATTTTCTTTGGTGGATGGTTGGGCAGTAGATGTCTTTGCTATCATTTCTTTGGTCATTTCTTGTTTGACCTTGATAAACCCTTGTAATTTCTCTTGTTGGGTTTGTTCTGTAGTTGTAGGAGTCTCCAAAGGTGTATGTTGAGATGCCTGCACAAGTACTGTAGGTATTGATGGTGGTCGTGATAGCACCGTTGCCTGTAGTGGAGCCTACTCTGATGAAGCAACTGTAGTGGATGTAGAAGTTCCCTTTTTGGCAAATACAAATGTTCCTACAAGAATTTCCACTATTATCCCTAATGCCTAGTGATGCAGAGTGGGACGCAACGGAGGCAACCTAACAGGAAGGAGCTGCCAACAAAACAAACAGCATGATAAACTTCACTATCGGCTGAACCTCATCATCATATTTCCTAACAACACCAACTGCATCATCATATTTCTGATGATCGCAAATATCCTCCTGTCGATTACTATTCACCTCCTTCGACTGTCGCCTATCATCATCATCATGATAATTAGCGGGCGCAAACATCCTCCGGTTGCACTGTTCATCGGGTGCCCAATACAAGCGGCATCATCATGATATTCAATATCACCTTCGTCAGCAGGATATCCAAATATCCGGTTCTTCGAAATATCCTGATGACGTTCCACTTCAACAACTTGCCTTCGATGCTTCACTGCCCGACGATACAAGCAACAGCATCATGATATTAAACCTCCGGTTCTTCGAAACCTCCTGATGATGCTAATACAACTTCCTGCCTACGCCAATACCTTTCCACTTAGCGACAACAGGATCAACCCGCATAGAGGGATTTCCTAATATCCTGATGACGATGACGTCATATCCTGATGACGATGACGTCATACATCATCCTGATGAACTCTTCAACACTTAGCCAAAAAAACTCAACTTTCACACCCGCATCCGTTAGCGATATGCGGATGATGACCTTCCCCGAGAGATGATCCTGACTGCGATATATACACTGAGTATATATCCAACTCAAAACATCATGATGCACCTGCAACATGCAAATTTCAACAACTTCATAACCCGATCCTGATGGCGATGGATTCGCAGATGATGTTGCGGCTCGTTCCGACTGGAAACGCACATGCAGACTCCTGTGTATCCTCCCACTGCATGAAACACTCACATCCGCATAATTTCACAAAGATCATGTGACGACCGGGCCGGATCACCTCCAAACCAAAATCTAACAATTTGTCTTCTAGACCTAGCACATGAGGATGCTAGGCTGATTTACAGCATGCTTCTAACAGATCTCCTGGACAATGCAATGCATAAACAAAAAACGAAAATGCAATCTAATCTATGATACAGGACCATTCCACCGATTTGCAGGATCAACCGGTGGAAGGGTTGAAAGTGGTCATTAGCTTGCAAAACGGAAAGGAAATCAACACAGGTGCAAACAGATAATGCAAAAGAGGAGATCTTCTTCAATTGAAATTCAATGTCCTGAATACAGCTTTACAATATCTGAACTGCTCTCCTGAATCTCAACTCAACACCAGTACGTCCAATCAAAAGCTATATCGAAAACTATATCTAAACCCTACAGATCGAAGGTATATATAACAAATCCTTCGAGTACTACTAACATCACTTCCCAGCGGCTGGGAGCTTCCAAGCGGCTGGGAGAGAGGACAGCTCAGACTCTCTTATTTCGATTTCTAACTGCCTCTAACTGCCTACACATACTCCTATGTTGAACTATTACATAGCATCGGTCCAGTGGACCTTATTACATGATAAAGTCAAACATACTAAAAATAGATTATCCCGTCAGCATGATGATAACTATCCTACATCCTGATCATGTATGTCATCATGCGGACCTATATCCTGATCATGTGCGGGTGCTCCTGCACCATACTCCCCAAAAGAAGAAATCTCAAGTCCACTTGAGATGAGAGTATCAAGGTCGGCACCATGTTTCTGTATCTGTTCTGCAGTCATCCAGACTGCTTCAGAGTTCGGCTGTCCCTTCCAAGAGACGAGGTACTCCAAGTACTTCTTGTTTCTGGTCTGTTTGATCACCCTAGTGTCCAAAATCTGCTGTATCTGTGGAGGATCATGTGGAGGAATGTCTTCAGCAACTGTAGCCTGTAGGATATCCTGATCATCATCTGGATTAGCCTTGTATGGAGTCAAGTCACATACATTGAAGATAGGAGATAAACCAAGATCAGGTGGTAGTTGGAGCTTATAAGCATTTTGTCCATGTTTTTGCAAAATCTGACATGGTCCAACTTTCTTTTGCATGAGCTTAGTATACTTCCCCTTAGGGAGCCTGTCCTTCTTCAAGTGAACCCAAACCAAATCTCCAACAGCAAATTGAACATCTTTCTTCTTCTTGTCAGCATACTCCTTATATTTCAAAGTTGTTTGCTGGAGTTGGGCCTTAACCTGATCATGAACTTCTTTGATTGCTTCAGCAAAAGCTTCTCCATCTGCACTAACAGGATCTGCTGTAGGTAGCTCTCGTAACTCTAAAATACCTCTGGGATGCATTCCATACACTACCTGAAAAGGCGATTTTCCTGTGCTCCTGTTAACAGTATCATTGTATGAAAACTCAGCTTGAGACAGAATATTGTCCCACTTCTCTCCATGCTGTTTTGTCAAGCATCTAAGTAGATTCCCTAAGGAACGGTTCACAACCTCAGTTTGTCCATCCGTTTGAGGATGATATGCAGAGGAAAATGACAAATTGGTTCCCAGCTTCCTCCATAGGGTTCTCCAGAAATGACCCACAAACTTCACATCTCTGTCTGAAACTATGCTCAAAGGCAACCCATGAATTCTGACAACTTCTCTGAAGAATAAATCTGCAATATATGAGGCATCTGCAGTGGTTTTGCATGGCAAGAAATGTGCCATCTTACTGAACCTGTCCACTACAACAAAGACACTGTCAAATCCTCTCCTGGTCCTTGGTAAACCTAAAACAAAATCCATACTGATACTTTCCCATGGTCTGGAAGGTATGGGTAAGGGCTGATATAACCCTGCATTAGTTGACCTGCCTTTAGCCTTTTGACAAATTACACAGGTTTCTACAAATTTCCTGACATCTGACTGCAACTTAGGCCAGAAATAATGCCTCCTGACCAGATCAAGAGTCTTGTCTAGACCAAAATGACCTGCCATTGCTCCACAATGTTTCTCCTTGATTATATTCAACCTCATAGAACATCTGGGAATACACAACTGTCCACCTTTGAACAGCAATCCATCTTGGATCAGGTATTCAGAGAACTCAGCATGATATTTCTCCCCAAAAGAAGTACAGACCTGATATACTTCTCCAAAATCTTCATCAGCCTTATACATGGTCTTGAGTGAGTCAATGCCAACACTCTCTAACTGAATCTGATTTACTGTGAGAACTCTCCTGCTTAAAGCATCTGCAACTTTGTTCTTAACCCCTTTCTTATGCTTCAAGGTAAAAGTGAAAGCCTGTAGTGTTTCTACCCACTTCATATGTCTGTGGTTCAGCTTCTCCTGACTGTTGATGAAACTCAAGGCTTGATTATCTGTGAAGACTATGAACTCCTTTGGCATCAGGTAATGCCTCCATTTCTTTAGGGACTGGACTAGAGCATACATTTCCAGATCATATGATGAATACCTTTTCTTAGCATCATTGAGCTTTTCACTAAAAAATGCAATTGGTCTACCCTCTTGACTGAGTACTGCTCCAATGGCCATGTGACTGGCATCACACTCTACCTGAAAGATCTTGTTGAAATCTGGAAGTGCAAGGACTGGCTGCTGTGCCACCTTCCTCTTCAATGCCTCAAAGGAATCATCTGCTCCTTGAGTCCAAACAAACCTGCACTTTTGTCCTCCTTTGATGGTATCCAACATGGGTGCACAAATATGACTGAACCCTCTGATGAACTTTCTGTAGAAGGTTGCTAACCCATGGAAACTTCTGACTTCATTCATGGTCTGTGGAGTTGGCCAATTCAAAATGGCACTCACCTTCTCCTTATCCATCTGCAGCTTGCCTTGTGAGATGACAAAACCTAAATATGTGATCTCCTGTTTCATGAACATACACTTGTCCAAGTTTATCATCAGCTTCTCGTCCTGTAACCTCTTGAGAACCAGCTCTATATGCCTGAGATGTTCTTCTCTGGTGTTACTGAAAATCAGTATGTCATCTAAATAGACTATAACAAACTTACCAATAAATTCCTTCAGAACCTCATTCATCAGCCTCATGAAAGTACTAGGGGCATTAGACAAACCAAAAGGCATAACCTTCCATTCATACAAACCTTCATTTGTTTTGAATGCTGTCTTCCACTCATCACCTGGTCTAATCCTTATCTGATGGTACCCACTCTTCAAATCTATTTTAGTAAAGTACTTAGCATTTCCCAAACAATCAAGTAAATCCTCAATTCTGGGGATTGGAAACCTATACCTGATTGTGATCTTGTTGATGGCTCTGGAATCGGTGCAAAGTCTCCAAGTGCCTTCCTTCTTAGGTGCTAGTACAGCTGGTACTGCACATGGGCTCAAACTCTTTCCAATCAAACCTGAATTCATCAATTCTTCAATCTGCCTGGCTACTTCTGCATTCTGTTCTGACTCCTAGGGGTCCATTATTGTGACTCCTATGTTGTCCTTTGTTATTCTAGCTTCCACCACCTGCCTCTTTGTTTTTAGAAAATCATGAAAATCCCTCTCATTGTCCCAACTTCTCTTATTACCCTTCTTACCTGGGTAAGTGATTGTCACTCCTTTTACTTTCAACTCTTCTATTCTTTCTTTTATCCATATATTTGAGTATGTAAATACTGACTTTAAAATATCCTCTAATGAAATTTCTTCAGATTGATTCCAATCTGGCTCAGTCAGAATTTCCTTTGTGTTGTCATACCCTATATGCAAGGTATTTTCATCATCATCTCTAATTTCTTGGGGCACTTTGATTCCCCCCAGTGTTCTCATCTGATCAAGGGTTAATCTTTGATGAGACCTCCTCTTAACCTCAGCTTCATTGTCATAGTCTGCCCAAAAATCCTCAATGTGAGGTTGATGCTTATACTTCCTATCTATAAAGTTTTGAATCCTTTTGAATGGATCAAAATGTTAGACTAGATCAAACATTGGAAAACCATAATACAACAACTTTGCCTCTAATGTTTTGGATACATCGTCATTGAAACACTGATACCTTCCAATAACAAAGGGGAATTTGATGTTACTCTTGTTACACTGAGACTTACACATTTACATCCAATATTTGTCTCATGAATTCTCAAAACACTACTTTGTCTGATGGGTATCTTGGTAGTCTAAAAGGTTTACCTTTAAACCATTGAGTTCTAATGCATGTGAAAGTGGAGAAATGAATGTACCAAGCACTATGCAATGTGATGGCATTCTTTGCTATTTTAGACAACCTTTGATCTTTTTCTCATGTCAAAATCCTTACCAGATACATAGAAAACACATCATTTACCCTTATCAAATTCTTCCCTACATTTTTGCCTTGTAGGTCTGGGTAATGATCATATACTGACTTCTATCCTAGCCCATTCCCTAGTGTGGCAATCCTTGGTATCCCATTCAGATGCATCTTAGCAGCACAAGAATATACAATATAGGATGACATGAAGAATTTCTTTTTCTTGTTAAACCTCAAGACCTGTGAATAAATTGCATTACTAATAGCTAACACCGAATGCACATCCCATGTTTCTTCTCTGATTAATTGTATTACTAAAAACATCCAAGGCTCAAATGAAGCAACATCCTCTAACCCCATTACTCTACTCAACAATGTAATCATGATATATACTTCTTCCTTTAAATCCAACCTGTACAAAGTCTTTGGTACCCTGGCAATTGCCTTCGTCTTCTTATATGAAGAATACCACCCGTAAAATATTGAACTTTTACACGCTACCTCATTCTTCTTAAAATCATCAGAGTACTTCTCTATATCTACTTCCTTCATCTTTCTAATGGTCTTCAACCCAAAAGTTTCTTCTATACCATTGATAGACAAGTCTGCGAATATCACTCCATTATGTTTTACCTTCTTGGAAGTAAAATCATATCTCTATAAGCACTCAAAAACCAGGTCCCTAGCATCCATTGCTAATGGAAATCCTACAGCTTTGAACAATCCAACATCCCAAATGTTCTTCATGGCTAAAGATGCACCCAGATCTCGAATCTTGTTCAATATCGCCTTAGAATTAAAATCCCCAATTTCAGTATCCAATGTCCTGTGTGAACAATATTTATTCGAACGGTAATCTCTGACTACAAATTCTTGTTTAGCTCTGGTGTCTTTCTTTTCAGCTTTTCCAACCACCTTTTCCACTTTCTTTCCTTTCGGTGGCATCCTAAAAAGATATACATTTCTTTTACAACCATGTCTGAATTTACTAGGGTTTCTACCATGCATATTTACCGTTTAACTTTTACCCTAAGCTTCTTTTCATTTGAATTATGCATATTTATGTTACTGTTCTTAATTTTACAATTTAATCCTAAGGATTATATAAGCCTAACACATTTCTATTATTCATCTGTAATTACTGTAAGATTTTTGTAATCGTATTTCGTAAAAATCATGAGTAAGAGTGTTTCGGTACATACCTGAACTGCCATTGTTGACTTTAAGAGCATTGACAAGAAATTTACTGTTCAAATTCAACCCAACTACCATTCTCAAATTTCAATTCACCCTTTGAATCACCTTTCACCTTTTCTCTGTAAAATGCTCTGCAATTTTAACTTTGAATACAGTTGTGAAGATTAACATAATTTAATTTCCTTTTTTACTTCTTTGAATTTAGGTTTTACAGTGGTAGATGTGCATTAAATGCTGTAATTAAGGCATACAATTCAATCTATGTTTTACTTTTCTTGTTCAATTCATATTTTGAATCTTGTATACATTAGTTTTTTACACAAGTTTGAATTTTGTATATCATATACATGCACCTTTTTTTGTTTGAATTTCACATACATGCATGATAAATCTTTATGCATTTTAATATTTCTCTCTCCTACTTTTGTAAATTAAGTTTTGTATATCCTTATGTATATCTTATACATTCATCAAAATATACAAACTTAGACTCTGGCAAGTTTATAAAACAAATTGCAATTATTTTTGAATCCAGCTTTGTATCTAAGTCTTTTGTATACCTTTTCTGTATATCACTTTTATGTATCCCAAACGTATAGATGTGGACCCCACCCGATGTATACAATGTTCAAACCTTTAATTACGTCAGTTTTTGTATATAATTCCTTTGTATTTTTGTATGTATATCATATACAATCATCTTAATATACAAATATTAGCGATGTTAACTCTTTATCTTTTGTTATGAACAAATGCACTTTATTCTCTTTTTAATACCGGGTTCAAATCCGCGAATGCATTTTTCACTTTTGTATTTCGAATACATGCATCTGAATATACAAACATGGACTTCATTTACAATTCATTTTGCTTAACTTTCCCATTCACATCCGGTTTTGTATTTTTATATAAGAGACATGGAGTTATACATACAATAATACATACAAACATATGCATTTACTTTTTTTTTCAACATTCGATTTAATTTTACTTTCAGGTCCAGCTCTATATTTGTATAAAAAGCATGTAAGAAATAATATATCTAACATACAAACAAGATGTCCCCAACCTTATACACCATTTTGAACTTATTTTGACATCTGTCGATGTATATTTCACATTTTTATTTCTAATACATGAGTTGTAATACACAAAATACAACTCAGATTCCTATGTTTATACAATTCACCACAAAACACGATCAGGTACAGACTTGAATAGTTTAAAGTATGCCAAATATATTACATGAATTAAAACATGATGAATAAAGTGACTCGACTGACTAAAAGTGTAACATGCATATGCAAATAACAATGTATATTAAGTACACATTGGCCAACATTCATCTAGCGTTGACTTTTCACAGAAACAAGCATAATGCTCAAAATATGTAGAATTTTGAAATGATTCAAAAGGTAACCCTAGTGGATTTTTCATACAAATTTTAATGATAAAAACCACTTATACCCAAGTGTTGTGTAATTCAAATTTCAAGAACCCAAGTCATTTTGCCTATACCGCCAAGCAAGTAGAACCACACAAGAAACAAGCAAAAGCCACAACAAGGGTCCTCATTTTGCTAAAGGGTAAAATGGGACATGTTGTGAGTATCAAAACAACACCCTTCAATTACAACCTTCTAAACCACACATACATTATCAACTTTCATTGATTACATAAGAGAAAATTATAACCTCAATGAATTCTGTAAAACATGATAAAGACCTCTGCAACTCACTATATCCTTTTCTACAAACTCCTTATGAAAATGTCCTTCAATTTCCACTCCATCAATAACCCTATTTTCTTCAACAATTTCCTTTAGTTTGCATATATACAGGTAGGTATCTATCTTTGGTCACCTTTTGATCAAGTCTCATGTGTTGATTTATCATCCAGCCTGAGAAATCAATTTTTCTGGCCCTTTTAGTCGGTTCCACAACTATAGGAACAGTTAGGACTTTTTATCTTTCAACTTCCCTATCATCCTTCACTAATTGCTTCAATGTTCATATAGGTGTGTAGGTATGTGTCTCAATTATCATACAGATCAAGTCTCACATCTTGTTTTTCCATACATCCTGAGAAATCATTTTTTTTGGCCCTTTAGGGTTGGTAGACAAACTGGTTATAGGTTAGTTGAATGACCACATAGGAGATAACTATCAATTTTCCAGTAAATAAAGAGTCATTATGATTTGAATTTAATTTGAATTTAACTTGTCGATCTTTACCTCCCACTCTCCAAATGGAGGATCCCAATTTTATTTTGAATTCATTTAAAAACAAACTCTAGACTCTTGGTATGCCTAGGTGATGGGGCCAATCACCTTATGAGGGATAATGACTTAAGTTTATAACTTAAGTCCTTTTCACCGGCTAGCCCAATCAATCTCAAAATATAACAAAAAGTAGTGGCAATTCAAAAAACAAATATAATGTGCTTTTGAAAACTTGTTTAGGGTTGTGTTCTTCAAACAAATGAAACCCTAAATACAGAAGTCAACCCTTGAAATTTTATAAATCACCTCTAAAAAACATTGCAGACCATAGAAGCTTCTAAGAGACATGGAAACAATCAAATGCAGGACCTTTGATCATTTTCACCTGTGACAAACAATCATCTACACCTTTGGATTCACATTCTATTTGAATGAAAACCAAACTCCTCAAAGCACCTTACAAAAGCATGAAGGATATTATGAACCATGAAATCATCAAACAAGAAACTTATTCTGATCATTTTGTTTCATGATCAACAAGGGAAATAGAAAAAGCACATCTTCTATGAAGACTTAAAGCACCAAAGACAAAGATAAGTCATGTGAACACTTGAAACATCAACCTCTGATATGAGTAACACTAACACCTCATGATGAACACATATTAACCTCTACACTTACTTGAACATGCATGTGAGAACTCCTGTATCAACAACAAAAACACTGAGCAAGTCCTAAAAGGAACACAAGTCCTAAATGGTCAACATTCTCTACAACATGATGAAGTCTTGCAAGTCTCACAATGGCAATGCATGATGAAGACCTTATATTCTCAAACCTTCAACAACTTTAACTAAATGAACAAATATGAATTCTATCAACTTCCACCAAGACATGAACATGAACCTTCTCCTTTGCATCTCATGATATCTTGAAACATGGTGATTCTGATTTAAGGTAAGGTCAACATGAACATCCTTTGATTCTGATTGAGAGCATGGAAAACAACATGAAGCAACACTTTGAGAGCATGGAAATCAACATGAAACAACATGACTGCATGAAGCAACACTTTCCAACAATTAGGATTAGGATATGATTAGCTGCATATCAACCTTTGATGTTTCTCTTCTCCTGATTGATAATGATCTCCAATTCCAACTCAACCCAAGTCCTGATGATCATATGAATATGATCATGAGTGGTATCTTTGACATCAATAACAAAATCAATGCTAATTCAACATACTCCCCCTTTGGCATTGATGTCAATGTTCATGTGATAAACAACTTCTCCCCCTTTGACAATAATGACAAAGAGTAGCTCCAAACTGGGATTGAAAGAGGTGAAATAGATAGTCTTGTCCAAACATAGTGCAGGAAGATACATCAACTGTCCAAGAAAACAAGTTTTATTCAACTCTAAGCACACACACCATAGAATGACAAATAAACACTGTCACTGATTGATACCACTTGTAGGCTTAACCTTTAACTGTCATTTTCCTCTAGACTTTGTCAAATCAAAATGGAATCATGACTGCAAGATCACAGTCACCTAGATCAATGTCACCACTGTTTCATATCACTATTCAAACATCATTGTTCAAAACATGAGCATTGTTACTAATACAACATAGATTGAACCACTGTCAAAACACAATAGAGGGCACTATCTAGGAACAAAGAAAAAAATATAGATTGACACTAATTTTGAGGCAAATACTACTATCACTTGAAAGAGCGGAGCATTATTAGTAGCATACTATCACATTGGAGAGAGGAGGAGCAATATCAACAATGAAAACAAGATACAACACATTTTGAAATCCCTAGACTGAAAATACTATCTGTCATTATCTTCCCATGTTTGAAAAAGCCCTGTCATCATCATGAATCTGCATACACCTTGTCTACTGCTTATGAAATTGTTACTTCAAAAAAGTTGAAACTATTACACTATTGTCCTTGTCATTGCAAAATGTTGACTTCAAGAAGAACTACACAAACCATTTATGTATGAAATATGTCCTCTCTTTTCTCTATATACTATTTTATTAGACTTTATGTCACCTTTCAAACATGACTGTCAACACCATTGGCATTGCCAACATTGTGAAGCAACCCAAACACTATTACAATGGCCATAATTGTCATAATATAGGATCATCCAAGAATACATCAAATATCAATTCCCAAACTACTGCTTCATCAGTAGAATTCATGCAATATTTTTCAAAGACTCACTGTCCCTTATGACAAATCTCTACCATATCAGAATTTTTTATTATTGCTCTATCACTACAAATCACTGAGGTCTGCATCACACATAATAATTGCACATATAATCCTACTCTGCACTATACATAAAGAACTTGCATATTGTCTTGGCATAAAGAGCACTGAAAAGATCATCAAAACAATATCATTATGAGGAATATCACATTATTCATTATATTCCCCTAAAGAATAGCCACTATACAACTTTGCACTACACTCTGAGACCTTCACCATCTTGTCACTTAAACCTGATTCCAACATAATATTCATTATTCAATCTGTTTGCCATATTGTTCATCACCAATACATTTACTGTCATGAGTGGTCAAAAAGAATGTCATCATGCCATGTCAAAAGCATGTTAGATCATTGTGACTAATCAAATTATCAACATTTGCAACTATTATCAACAAGGACTACTGCACTTTCCACTATGACACCTTGATACTGTGACTTAGAAATGAAGGGTCACTGCCCCTGCATCCATACTCCATTGAAGTAATAGCTTCATGCAAACTAAAAACATGAATATGTTACATTGAAGACTCTTCTTCTTCATTATAAACCAAGTCCTTATGCACACTAAAACAATTACTACTGGAAAAAATGTAATACTAAACAGAGATGACACAAAAGAGGTTGACACTATCATGACTGAGAAGATAGGCACTTATTACATCAATCAACATTGTTATTGCATTTATCTAAGAAAATTGTTGCGCAACTCATCACTTGATGGATATCACACCCTGTTTCAAAGCCACTATGAATTGATTTTTAGGCAAGAATATAATACCATGACATAACATCATAAAGCATCCATTGAGTTCTGTCATGGAAACTCAAAAAACATACACTATAAAACTAGTACCTGCCCTGCTCCTTACATCCCATAATCCATTTTTATGCATAAATCTAGGACAAGTTATAGGTGATCACAGTTACTGTCATTAATGACTACACAATGACTATCCCATTGAAAGCATCGAGATAATACCATACTGTCCTTTCATTAGACTAAAGATCACTGAACTCTATGTATGAATTTTACCTACAATGAAGACTCTCTGAACTATATTTTCTAGTGAAGACTTTCTGTACCTACAATGCACTATCTATGCTATCTCCAAGTCAATAGAAATATGTTATTGTCATGCATCAACCTACCAAATCATGTGCATCTCATTTTCATCAGGTGTAATTGACAAGACATAACCACTAGCACCATGGCAAAGAATGGACAAGAACCTGATATCCCTCAAGAACTCATGCATCAACTAATCATGTATGAACATTCTACACACATCAAGAAACCTCTTAAAACTCCTTGGGGGGAAGAGATAAAATATTGGATGACTCCCCCTAAACCCATGCTGCTTCTTTTAAGCTATTATTAGTGTTTCTTGTACAACATGCACAAGATTAGGTTCAACCTTCTTTTTCAGTTGTTTCCTTCTCCAAACCAGTATAGGTTTTTCCTTCTTCTTGTTTAAGATATTCTCTTATTTTTGTTTGATCATATATCTCCTAGATGGTTTCATCACTTTTCTTACACCATTGTGCTTTATGTCCAAACTCATTACACCTATAACATGTAACATTGTTGTCTAGACCAAAGAAAGGATAATTTCTTCTATGCATGTTATAAGCACTCCTATTTGAATTCTTCTCATACATCCTACAATGTTTTACAATCTCTTTCTCTATGACCATAAACATGACAACAATAACAATAACCATGAAATTGAGAATAGTTGTACCTCATTAAACGATATTGCCTGATAGATGGGGGTCTTGAGGTACTACTTGTTCTTCTACCTTCATCAATACTTTTATCCTTTGTCTTATCTATAGGAGCAACATCAAGATGGCCCAAATCTATCTTCTTCCTTGGTGTATTTCTAACTATAGAAGTCTGCCCTTCTTCAAATCCAAGACCTGTTGTGTCCTTATGATGTTTTTTCTTCCTCAACAAGTCATTTAAGCATTCAGTACTCTTGTCAAACTACATATTCTTGTGCAGCTAAGAAGATGTCTTTTCCAATTCCTTTCTTAAGGAGACTATTTCTAACTCTAGTTTTAGGCATTCACCAGTCTTGACTTCAAGATTAGATTTTGTAAAGTCAACAACCCTTTTAACTTCTTGTATTTCAATTTTTAGACTTGTAATTAGTTTGTCAGATTCATCAACTTGACTCTTTAAGTTAATAACCCAATTTCTCACCTCTTCAAGATCTAAAGAAAATTTTGCAAAATCTAAGTGTACCTTGTCCGTGGAATCTTTTTCTTGTTGAAGCTGATCTTCTAATCTCCTATTCTCTTTTCTGAGCTACTTGATTGTATCCAGGGCATACAAGAGTTCTCCTTCAACATCAACTTCACAATCTTCTTCATCAAACTCCTGTCCATCTTCATCCATAAAGAGGTTCTTTTCTTCATCATCAATCTCAACAATAAAATCATATTTTCTTTCATCAAGTGCTTGTTCATCTATACTCACAATGAAATCTTCCTTTTTATCAGAACTCTCAACTGCAAGATCATTCTCTTTATCACTCTTTGTAACAACATTCAAGGGTGGCTCATGTAACAACTTATTGCTTGACTTGACTGGGGCTTGTTTTACAACCTCTCTTTGTTTGGCAGCTTTCTTTTCTCTATTTCTTTTACACTTTCTTATGGTATTCCAATATCAGGACCTACCCAAGCCTGTTAGAATTCAATAGGGAACCTATACTCTGATACCACTTGTTGGAGTACAGGACCACTGAGAGGGGGGCGAATCAGTGGTCTAGAAAACTTACAAATTTTTTGCACCTTTTAATATATTGAATATAACATGATAAAGACATCAAGGATTCATACAAGCACAATGATTAGAGGGATGAATAAGACCTTTAATCAATAATAAGAGCATTAGGGCACATGAACACATGGAGACAAACAAGAAACATAACACCTAATTTGATGAGTTAAAAACCCTCATAGGGATGAAAAAATACTCTAAAATGCCTCACTAGCTTAATAAAAAATCATGTCTAAATGGCTACATAAAATGCCTCACTAGCAAATAAAAATACCTCACTGGTAAAATGTGCCTCACTAGAAAATTGGTGTCTCACTGACAATTAGGTGCCTCATTCGCAAAAACAAGAACATTAGAAAGAAGAGAATCAATTAAGAGGGTTACTCTGATTCACTGTAACAAATCACATTTCAAAAACTTATATCTCCTTCAGTTTACAATCAATACACCCTTCAATTACAACCTTCAAAACCACACATACATTATCACCTTTCATTGATTACATAAGAGAAAACTATAACCTCAATGAACTCTATAAAACATGATAAAGACCTCTGCAACTCACTATATCCTTTTCTACAAACTCCTTATGAAAATGTCCTTCAATTTCCACTCCATCAATAACCCTATTTTCTTCAACAATTTCCTTCAATTTGCATATATACAGATAGGTATCTGTCTCTGGTCACCTTTTGATCAAGTTTCATGTGTTGATTTATCATCTAGCCCAAGAAATCAATTTTTCTGGCCCTTTTAGTCAGTTCCATAACTATAGGAATAGTAAGGACTTTTAATCTTTCAACTCCCCAATCATCCTTCACTAATTACTTCAATTTTCATATAGGTGTGTAGGTATGTGTCTCAATTATCATACATATCAAGTCTCACATCTTGTTTTTCCATACATCCTGAGAAATCAATTTTTTTGGCCCTTTAGGGTCAGTAGACAAACCAGTTGTAAGGGAGTTGAATGACCACATAGGAGATAACTCTTAATTTTCTGGTAAACAAAGAGTCATTATGTCTTGAATTTAATTTGAATTTAACTCATCGATCTTTACCTCCCGCTCTCCAAATGGAGGATCCTGATTTTATTTTGAATTCATATAAAAACAAACTCCTGACTCTCAGTACCCCTAGGTGACAAGGCTGATCACCTTATGAGGGATGATGACTTAAGTTTATAACTTAAGGCCTTTTCACTAGTTGGCCCAGTCAATCTCAAAATATAACCAAAAGTAGTGACAAGATTTTCTGAAATATCTACATGTTTTCCATAGGTTTTGAATGCAATAGAGTGAAGGAGATGGAAATTAATACATACTGGAAGTCTAGGAGCACCATAAATTAAGGAAACTCATAACTAAAGACTTCAACTATTTTGCTACCCATCCATCCATTTGGCAGTTTATTTATCTTTTTGTTATTTCAAAGACACTTAAGGCATTCAAGGATCCACTTGGAGCCCCTTTTTATGGCATTACAAGACAAACTTTTTTATTTAATTTTCTATTATGTCATTATAAGACTTTTGGCAGCAATGATGAGCCACCTTAGATTTTAGGATTTTGAAGTGACAAAAACTATTTATTTTTCAAATTGATATACACTATGACTGGAATGAACAAAAGTTTACACTAAGTCAATATAGATTGTTGCATGGTGCTTCTATGAAATTGAATTGAATGCTATTGATGATTAAGATTTGAGTTAGAAGAATTCTGGAGAGCTGGCCACTCAAAGGAAAAGTATTTTGTGTTCTATGAATGTGTTTGTTGTCTTTTGTAGAATTTTTGTCATGTTCTATGTTATTTTGTTATGAAGTGTTGTGGTTGCATTGTGTTAACCTATTGTATGTCATGATTAATATCTTTCAATAAATTATAAATTTCAGTTGTAATTTAGTAGTTTTGTGTGTGTCACCTTAAATATTCCAGAGTTCTAAAGCTTGTCTTTTGTGTTATGTAGTAAAGAAATATCCAAAGCTCTTGCATAGTTCAAAAGTTTTGAATTTTAGTAGAAGTTGATAGTATAGTTCATATTTGGTACTCTCAAGCTTTCCTAGATTAAAGTGTTTCTTTCAATTCATAGATTAATGTGGATTATTTTTATAAATTTTGATTACATTCAGAGATTCTTCTTAAGTTTAGGTTTCCATGCTTTGAAGTTAGATTTACTTTATAAAGGATTTTTTTAAAAATAAAAATCTAGAAAATTGTTGCTAAGCTGAGATGTCTGAATATCCTCTCCTCTTGCATACAACCTTGGACACAACTTGGTCAATAAAACTGATACATTTTTAGCTAAAGTGTTAGGTCTAATGACAACCTGTCACTTCTTGGTGCTGTTGCTGGGGACTATTCATTGTGTTACTAGGACAACATTAGGATACCTCTTGTTTAGTAAAAAAAAATCAACTTCTTTTTCTACATGGTCAAGGAAAGAGGTCCACACAAAAGATTCATAGAAAAAACCCCCCAAATAGTGGTCCCAATCGAATCAAATGAGGTAGAACTCTTAGCTAAAGAACTTTTTCAATATGAATTGATTGATCAACCTCAAACTTCTAAAAACACCTTAGATATTCAGCCACTGCAACAACCACTAGGAAAGAAGGAAATATTCCTTCTAACATAATGGCTGAGAATGATAACGACCCTTTCAATCACAAGAATGGAAGGAGACCTAGAAACAATCAAGACAATAATAACCCAAATGATAGGAGAGTGGATTGAACATTTAGCTACCCTATTTCTCTCAATCCAGATGAGGATTCACTGATGAAAATCATTTCTCCTTCTATCCTATCAACCTTTAGAGGTTTGTCTTTTGAAGACCCAAATCAATTTATTTTCAAATTTAAAGTTCTATGTCAGACATATGTTTACAAAACTAATAACCAAAAACTAAAGTTGTTTCCCTCTACCCTGATAGACTCTACAATGAGATGGTTCATGGGATTGGTTTCAAGATCAATCACCACTTGGGATTATATGGAAACTACCTTTTTGGACAAATATCAAAACTACTGTAGGGTCAACAATAGGAAGGAAGAATTGTTTAGGCTGAGATAACGAGAAGATGAAATCCTAGAAGAATTTCTAGATAGGTTCATCTTTTTAATAAAATGACATGGAGAGGAAACAATGAGCCCAGAAATCCTCAAAACCATATTCCTCAAAGGTCTTGATGATGACACCTGAAGAAGCTTAGATTTGATGGGAAAAGGGAGACATGGCCAAACTTAACCTCGGAAACTTTTCTAGAACTCAAGGAGGAATTCAAAATTCTAGCCTAATGAGAGGATCAAATGAAATTGGCCAATTGAGAGAGGAAATAGCAAAATTAAAAACTGACATCCTTGTTTGGTTAAACACCACCTTGGATGGAATACAGGCCAAGACACGTAATCCTAAAACCTTGTCTATCTATTGTCCCAGATGTAGAAACACACATTTACTAAGGGAATGTCCTTTAGACAAAGCTAAAAGTTGTCAGATTTTTGAAAAAAACCATGCCACTAACCAATGTGAGATACTTAATGTGATTAAAAAATCAAAGAAAAAGTCATCTCAAATAGAGGAAGAAGTCAATTGTATGGGATAAAGACCAAGAGGAAATTTCTCTTATGGCCAAAACTCCAATTCATCGTGGCGACGTTCAAACAATTAGAATAATAATTAGTGGGTAGCACCATGGCCACTAGTAGGACCTAACTGGCCCTCCATGCACAAAGATGTTAAAAACTATGTCCGCCATTGTGATGAATGTCAACAAGTAGGGAGACCTACTGCATCCAATGAAATGCCACTTCAAGCACAAATAGTTTTAGAACCTTTTGAAAAATGGTGACTAGACTTTATCAGGCCCATAGATCCACCCTCTCAAGGCAAAGAATATATCTTGGTTTGTACTAACTACTTTAATAAGTGGGTAAAAGTTTAGGTGTTGAAAGTCGCTAGGGAGGAACATGTAGTAGATTTCCTTTATAACAAAATCTTCCTCAAATTTTGAGCCCCCGGATCGATTTCATAGATCAAGGAGTGCAATTTATGTCTAAAGTTCTACTAACCTTCACTAATCATTTACAAGTGAGTCATAAGAAGTCATCTCCTTATCACCCTCAAGAAAATGATCAAGTGGAAGTAATAAATAGAGAACTTGAAAACATCTTGACTAAAACAGTTTCATCAGGAAGAAAGGATTGGGCTAGAAAATTGCATGAGGCAATTTGGGCCTACAATACTAGGTGGAAATTGACCACTGGTTTCACTCCCTATGAATTAGTTTTTGGGAAGAAACTTGTTCTACCTACTGAATTCAAACTTCAAACGCTGAGGACAACAATGGAGATAGGTTTAGACCTTGACCAAGCCTAGATAGAATGAGTCCCACAACTTAGTGAACTGGACAAACTTCACCTAGAAGCCCTCCACTGAACCAAACTAATTCAACAACAGAGAAAGGCATGGCATAATAGACATATAAAAGAAAGGAAATTTCACAATGGCAATCGAGCACTACTGTTTGACTCTAGATACAAGGATCAAAAGGGAAAACTTAGGACTCACTGGTTAGGACTAGGCTATGAAATTTCTAAAGTATTCCAAAATGGAGTAGTGCAACTTAAACCCATCGATGGAGAAACTTGAACACTTTTAGTAAATGGTTATAGACTGTGAATTTATCACAAACCTATAAATAGATAGGAGTTTATGAAGATGGTAGAAATGCAAGGTGAAGTCCAATGTATCCAATCTGCCTTGATAGGGGATACATAAATAATTTCTAAGTAAAAAAAGGTGTGAGGATAAGTTCTTGAGTTATTTGTCTAAATTGTAGTTGGACTTCTTTTATTTTTGTAGGAGTATTCCCTAGGGTCATATTAGTTTCGGTTGTATCCTCCACCGATGCTCCAGAACTTTGTTCTTGATCATGTTAGTTTCAGTCACATCCTCCACCGATGATCCAAAACTTTGTTCCTTCTCATGTTTGTTTCAGTTGCATCCTCCATCGATGCTCTAGAACTTTGTACCTATTCATGTTTGTTTTGATTACATCCTCCACCGATGCTATGGAACTTTGTTCCTATTCATGTTTGTTTCGATCGCATCCTCCATCGATGCTCTAGAACTTTGCTCCTGATCATGTTCATTTCGGTCGCATTCTCCACCAATGCTCTAGAACTTTGCTCCTGATGTTCTAACCGCATCCTCTGAATGATGCTCTAGAAATTTGTTTGTGTTCATTCTAGTTGCATCCTTTCAATGATGCTTTAGAACTTTATTCATATTCATTCCAATTGCATCCTTTCAACAAGGATCCAGAACTTTGATCATATTCGTTCCAGTTGCATCCTTTCAACAAGGCTCTATAACTTTGATCATATTCATTCCAACTGCATCCTTTAAACAATGCTCTAGAACTTTGTTCATGTTCATTCTGGCTGCATCCTTTCAATGATGCTTCGGATCTTTGTTTGTGTTCATTCTAGTGGTATCCTTTCAATGATGCTCCAAAAATTTGTTCATGTTCATTCCAGCCACATCCTTTAATGATGTTCTAGACCTTTGTTCATGTTCATTGTAGTTGCATCCTTTCAATGAGTGATGCAGGAGCATCCAGGGTGTAAGAGCAATCTTTCATCAACCAAAAAACAAATGTTGTTTCTTTTCAATAAGGGCTAAATTTGGCAGGGTTACTATTTTTAGTAAGTTTGCATTTGTGTACGGTTGGATACAAAACCTTACACAGACCTCCAAAATGGTGAATTGAAGCTAATGGTGAAGAAATCACTTCAATATCATTTGTCATTTGTGAGATATTAATATTTCAAATTCAAAGTGACATTTGAGGCAATTAGAGGCTCCGGATGGGCTCGAAATTTGGTGGGAAACCCAAGCTAGCTACCTTTAGGTACTTCTTGTGCACAACCATATTTTTGAGAGATTTCTAAAAAGGTATTATAATTTAAAATCCAACAGTCAGATCGAAAGTTATGGCCCCGTGAAGTTGACCTATTTTTGGAGGGAGATGCAAATTTCGAAGTTAAGCTGGTGGCCGCCAAAAAGGGCTATATATGACCATTTTTGGGAACCCTTGGGGTAATGGAGTTAAGGGGGAAAGTGTAGAGTCAAGAATAGGTGGGAAAACAAAAACCCTAGCTGATTTGGGGTTACAAAAGGTAGATGATTCTAGAGTCTTGAGAGAGGGAGTTGTAATTTGTTGCAGCCTGCAGGGGATTCATCCTCTTATTGTATTTGAGCTTCTGTAATGCAATACTTTACCCATATTAATAAATATCATTCTATTTTCTGTGTGCAATTTCTGTTATTGTGTGTTTTATGATTTACCCCCTTCATCAAGTCGTATCAGAGCGAGGGTTCTTGAGTGTGTAGACAGATCACCGACCATGAGGCAGTTTGCACTAGGACCTGAGGTTGTGGGTTTGCTGCGGAGATCAAGATGCCTCCACAAAGAAATCATATTGGGAGGAATGCTTTGATGGAAGAGGGTTTTAGAGCCCTACAAAGGCAGATCAATGCATTGCAAGAGGAGCTGTGAGGAGGGTTTGATTAGAGAACAAGAGAAGAAAGCGAGGATGAAGCTGAACAAGAACTATCCGAGGAAGAACAAGAAGATGTAGGAGATCCTATAGAAGTTAGGTTGTTGAGGGCTATTTCAAATATTGGAAAGAGGCCTAGGACCAAAGTTTCTACATATTCTGGAGATTTGAATTTGTAACAACTTATTGATTGGATCAATAATATGGAGGAGTATTTCGAGTATGAAGATGTGGAAGACCCAGAACGGGTCAAGTTTGCAAAGACAAAGTTGAAGGGCCATGCTAGTATTTGGTGGAAGGAGGTCCAGTTAGAGAGAAATAGAAGAGGAAAAGCAAAAAATTACTAGGTGGGATCAGATGGTGGGGAAATTGAAGTAGTTTATTCCTGTGGACTATGAGATGGAGTTACTGAAGAAGCTGCAAGGATTGAAGCAAGGTAACAAGTTTGTTAAGGAGTATACAAACGATTTTTATAAGATCACTATCAGGACAAGCCATGGAGAGGCCAACAAGGAGAAGGTATCCCATTACATTAATGGGTTGAGGCCAAGTATTCAAGAGGAGTTGAGCCTGGTCAAAATGACCACCATAGAAGATGCATACCAGTTTTCCCTGAAGGTGGAAGAGAAGTTGAATAAAATATTTGATAGCAAGCAAAGGGGAAGAGGTCAAGGCGGAAGGACTGGTGGAAGACCCTATGGGGGCTGAAATGAAGACTCAAATAAATGTGAAGAAGCTGACACCAGTCAAAATTAGAGAGGAGATAATACCTACCGCCCTCGTGACTAGAATAATGGTGACCAAAGAGGAAGAGGATGTTTCAGAGGAACCTATTTCCAATGTGGAGAAGAAAGACATTGACCATACGAGTGTCCACAACATCAAGGAAGGACAAATAGAAGACCTAAAGGTAATGCATGAGTTGCACATGTTGATGAAGATGTGTAATCTGAGTGCTCTGAAGATGCTGAAAGGGGAGAAACCCTAGTTGTCAGAAGAACTTTGTTGAATGAGGAGAGAGAACCCAATCAGAGGAAGAGTTTATTCCACACAAGTTACAAATGTGAGGGTAAGTGTTGTGATATTATTATTGACAGTGGAAGCACTAATAATCTTGTTTCAGAGGAGATGGTTGAGAAGTTGAAGTTGACAAGAAGAAAGCATCTGCATCCATATTAGATTGCATGGTTGTAGAAGGACCATAGAGCTTTGGTCAATGAGCAGTGTTTAGTGAAGTTCAAGATTGGTGACTAAAATGATGAGGTGTTGTGTGACATCATACCGTGTCATATGTTATTGGGAAGGTCATGGCAATATGATAGGAGCACTGTCCATGATGGACATGCAAACATATACTCCCTAACAAAGGATGGAGTTTCTCATAAGTTGAAGCCCTTGAAGGAGGTGGAAGAAAAGATATAGTACTTCCAGAATTTGCTTGGTAGATGGTAGAAAGTTTTTGGAGGGTATGAAGCATGAGCATCATTGATTTGCATTGATAACTAAGATTAGTCAAGAGAAATGTGAATATGTACCAGCAGAAGTCTCAGAAATGTTGGAAGAATTTCAAGATATTGTCTCTGATAATGTACCAGAAGGTTTACCACAAGTGAGGAAGATAAGTCATCAAATGGATTTGATACTAGGAGCTAGTTTGTCGAATAAGGTAGCCCATAGAATGACTCTAGCAAAGAGTGAAGAGTTGAATAGACAAGTTCAGGAGTTGTTGAGGAAGGGATTGATAAGAGAGAGCCTAAGTCCATGTGTGGTACCTGCAGTACTAGCACCAAAGAAAGATGGAGAGTGGAGAATGTGTACAGACTCTCGAGCCATCAATAAGATCATGATCAAGTACATATTTTCATTGCCCAGAATGGACGACATAATGGACTATTTGAGTGGAGCCAAGTACTTGACAAAGGTTGACCTGAAGAGTGGGTATCACTAGATATGTATCAGAGAAGGAGACAAGTGGAAGACAACCTTCAAGACAAAGGAAGGTTTGTATGAGTGGTTAGTCATGTCATTTGGGCTAACCAATGCACCGAGCACATTCTTGTGGCTCATGAATGAGGTATTGAAAGAATTTTTTGGAAGTTTTGTTATTGTTTATTTAGATGATATTTTAATTTTCAGTAAGACTTGGGATGAGCATATGATGCATATCAGAAGAGTTTTTGGGAAGCTGAGGGAGAATAAGTTGTTGATCAATCTGAAGAAATGTAGTTTTGCAAAGAGGGAGTTGGTATACCTAGGATTTGTTGTCTCAGAGGAAGGTCTTAAGATGGACCCAGAGAAGGTGAGGGCTATCATTGAATGGCCTACGCCAAGGAGTGCTTCCAAGGTAAGATCTTTTCATGGTTTGGCAAGTTTTTATAGAAAGTTTATCAGAAATTTTAGTAGCATTTGTGCACCCCTAACTGAGACAATGAGAGGGGATAGAAAAGAGTTTAGATGGACTAAAGGAGCAGATAAAAACTTTGATACATTGAAGCAGAAAGTCACCGAGCAACTTGTTTTGGCACTTCCAGATTTCAATAAGGCATTTCAGGTAGATTGTGATGCTAGTGGCAGTGCTATAGGGGTTGTTTTGAGCCAAAAAGGTAAGCCCATTGCCTATTTTAGTGAGAAGCTTAATGATGCCAAGAAAAAGTATTATGTTTATGATCAGGAGTTTTATGCAATAGTTCAAGCTTTGAAGAAATGAAGACATTATTTGTTGACAAAGGAGTTTGTTTTATATACTGATCATCAGGCTTTGTAGTATCTTAATAGTCAGGAAAGTTGAACCAGAGGCACTTAAAATGGGTTGAGTTTTTGCAGAGCTATACTTTTGTTTTGAAGCATAGGAGTGGGAAGTCCAACAGAGTTACAGATGCCTTGAGCGGAAGGCAAAATTTGTTGACAGAAATGAAGATAGAGGTTGTTGGGTTCGATGAGCTCAAAAGTTTGTATCCTGAAGATCTAGATTTTGCAGAGGCCTGGAAAGCTTGTTTAGAACCTATTACTTTGGATAGGACAAAATGGTTGGATTTCATAATCCAAGATGGCATGTTGTTTAGAGGAATCCAGTTCTACATTCCAAGGAGTTCCATGAGAGAGAAACTAATTAAGGAGAAGCATAGTGGAGGATTGGCTGGACACTTTGGTCGAGATAAGACCATTCCTATTGTTGGTAAAAATTATTATTGGCCACAGTTGCAACAGGATGTGAGGAAATTTGTGTAGAGTTACAGAGTGTGTCAGACGACAAAAGGAACAAGGCAGAATATAGGGCTATATCAGCTATTACCTATACCAGAGAAGCCATGGGACGATATTAGTATGGATTTTGTTCTTGGTTTACCAAGGACACAGAGAGGACATGATTCTATTTTTGTGGTGGTAGACAAATTCTCAAAGATGACACATTTTATTTCTTATAAGAAGACTAATGATGCTATTCATATTGCAGAGTTATTTTTTAGGGAGGTGGTGAGACTACATGGTCTACCTAAGAGCATAGTTTCAGATCGAGATACCAAGTTTGTTGGTTATTTCTAGAGGACATTGTGGAAGAAGTTGAAGACAGATTTGAAGTTCAGTTCTACACACCATCCATAGATTGATGGTCAGACAAAAGTGGTGACTAGGAGTTTGGTTAACCTACTATGATGCTTAGTAGGAGATAAGCCCAAGGGATGGGATTTGATTTTACCACAGGCAGAATTTGTTTACAACAATTCTGTCAATAGGAGCACAGGTAAATCTCCATTCCAGGTTGTGTATGGGAGTAGCCCAAGAACTGCTTCTGAATTGAGGGGGATGGATAAGGGGGAGAAGAGTAGTGCCGAAGCTGAAAATTTTGCTGAGCACATGAAGAATTTGCACAAAGAGGTAAGAAAACATATCCATAAGATAAATTCTCAGTATAAGGCTAAGGTAGATCAGAAGAGGAGACATAAGGAGTTTCAAGAGGGTGATGAAGTCATGGTTCACTTGAGAAAAGAAAGATTTCCAGTTGTACATATAATAAGCTGAAGATGAGGAAATTTGGACCATGTAGAATCCTAAAGAAGCATGGTTCAGGAAATGCATTTGAGGTAGAGTTGCCTGATGACATCAATATTTCACCAATGTTCAATATTTCAAATTTGACAGAGTATCATGATGATGGACTTGATAAAGGAACACAGTGGGACATTCCAGCATCTACTTCAAAGAAGGAGGAGATAGAAGGCATTCTGGATAGTCATGTGGGTAAGAGTACAAGAAACAGACAGTATACAGAATACTTGGTGAAATGGAAAGGAAGTCATGTTGAAGATTCATCATGGTTATTTGAGACTAAGGTTAACCATTTTGGTTTCCCTCTAACTCATGAGAAATGATAGGGTCACTTTTCAAATTACCCCAGGTGTCTGATGCAGGACCATCCAGGGTGTAAGAGCAATCTTGCATCAACCAAAAAAATGTTGTTTCTTTTCAATAAGGGCTAAATTTGGTAGGGTTACTATTTTTAGTAAGTTTGCATTTGTGTACAGTTGGATACAAAATCTTACACAGACCTCCAGAATGGTGAATTGAAGCTAATGGTGAAGAAATCACTTCAATATCATTTGTCATTTGTGAGATATTAAAATTTCAAATTCTAAAAATCCTATTGAAATATTCAAAATCAAATTTGAGGCAATTAGAGGCTCCAGATGGGCCTGAAATTTGGTGGGAAACCCAAAAAGTCTACCTTTAGGTATTGTTTATGCACAACCATCTTTTTGAGAGCTTTCCAAAAAGGTATTATAATTGAAAATCCAACAACTAGATTGAAAGTTATGGCCCCGTGAAGTTGACCTATTTTGGAGGGAGATGCAAATTTTGAAATTAAGCTGGTGGCTGCCAAAAAGGGCTATATATGACCATTTTTGGGAACCCTTGGGGTAATGGAGTTAAGGAGGAAAGTCTAGAGTCAAGAATAGGTGGAAAAATAGAAACCCTAGCTGATTTGGGGTTACAGAAGGTAGATGATTCCGGAGTCTTGAGAGAGGGAGCTATAATGTGTTGCAGCCTGCACGAGATTCATCCTCTAATTATATTTGAGCTTCTATAATGCAATACTTTGCCCATATTAATAAAATATCATTCTATTTTCTGTGTGCAATTTCCATTATTGTGTGTTTTATGATTTACCCCCTTCATCAATGAGGCTCTAGAACTCTATTCCTATTGTTTTAGTCACATTCTTTCAACGATGCTCAAGAGCTTTATTCTTGTTGTTTTGGTTGCATTCTTTCAATGATGCTCCAAAACTTTGTTCCAAATGTTTCGGTTGTTTCGGTTGCATCCTTTCAATGATGCTCTGAAACTTTGTTCTTGATGTTTTGACTGCATCCCTTCAACGATGCTCCAGAACTTTGTTCTTGTTCATTCGAGTTGCATTATTTTAGTGATGCTCTGAAACTTTGTTCTTGTCATTTTAGTCACATCCCTATAATGATGCTCTAAAACTTTGCACCTCCCCATTTCAGATGCATTCCTTTCACCGATGCTTCAGAATTTTCTAGTCTTTCACAAATACTCCGGAACTCATAGATCACACCTGCTCATAATATTTCCCACCATCTAACACCTCCGTACCCTAGGATTCATTAAAGTGAATTCCTTAAAACAATCACTCTCTATCATAATAAACAATTATTATTGTGATAATTTATAAATCATAATAATAATCTCATTCGCCTATGTCATTACTCCCATCAATAAATCTACCATACCATCATTAGCTATCCCATCCAAAACTTCACATTAATGATTCCTAAAATCATAAATGTGTTCATTCATCAATAAGAGTGGAATGAATTAGCATCAATTTATGAACACAAGGTACGTATACATTTCTTTCTTAAATTAGGCAATAATTATTATTTAGATATAATAAATTGTCTTGGTGTTTCCCTTTTCCCAAAACTGGAAATCCGTGGTGACTTTATTTCAAATGGAAGAAATTGCAGTGCCATAACTTCACATGCAAAGGAAGTACTAATGATACGAGGGTATAGGCTAGCATGTTGATAGTTTATGGAAAGACGTCATATCACTTAACCTTCCTTGAAATTCACTTCATTGTTTATATCACGCAATAAGTGGCAACTAACTGTGAGCTAATCATTGCAATATCTCGGCCAACGTTCTGAGTTTAGTGAGAAATTCCATTAGCAACACCCTGGGAGCAAAGAGGAAATCAGAACCTACATTTGTGGAGAAACTACTAGCACTTTAGAGCATCACAGAGCTCTTCTAGACAATGGGGTAGTTAGAATTCATCAAGAAATTTGAGGGATATCACTTGGGGGCTAGTCTAAGAATTCATTGAAAACTTTCCAGAAGGTCACTTGGTAGTATGGGAGAAGAAATTTAAGGTAAGTGCTCAAACCATTGTTGAAATTTCTAGTCTTCCAAATGAAGGTATAAATTTAGCTAAGGAAACCAATATAGCTTATCAGAAAATGATTGAATGTTTCATGCAGGAGGGGGAATCAAAACTATAATTAGTCACAGGTCCTAGGGGTCAAAATAAGGGGATTCAAAGAAAATCAATCTCAAAACCCTGGAAAACAACAATTACATGGATAATTAAATACTTCACATGTGATGGCCAATGTGCCACAATTGTGGGGCCACCTTTCCAGATGCTCACTCATTTGCATAATGGTGCAACAAATCCAAAACTCAAAATCAACATACCTGCCTTCTTATTCAATTCCCACATAATAAGTATAGATAATGTAGAAAATAGTCAGTTAAAGGTTGAATTGGATAAGTTAAAAGAAGAAATTATACAGTTAAAGAATAAAGTACAACAAAGTGATGAGCTAGTGTTTGTACAAAAATAGAACATTGATCAAAAGGAGGAAATTATATAGCAATTGAATAAATCTTGGGAATAAAAAGTAGGGGATTTGGAGACCAAATTACAGCAGAAAGATGAATCCATTTCAAACTTGCAAACCCAATTGAAATAGTTTGAGGAAAAGAATCAGGAAAATTTAACATTATAGAAAGCCTTATCTGATAATGATGGACAAATGAAAAGGTTGACTGATAACTTCACAGATTTCCTCCAAGCCTTTCAACAGAATCAAGAGAAGCATAAACAAGAGTTGAATGCAGCCATCAGTCAAACAATGGAATTAGAATAGGAGTTGTAGGAGGTAAAAACTAGACCAACAATGGAAGATAAGGAAATTCAAACCGAGCCTACCAAAATGGAGTGGATTTAGGTTCATATCCCTCCTCTACTAAGGAAATGGATAGAAAGATGCTACTTCTTAAGGCAAGCTGGGGTGGAAAATGTTAGACTAAAGAAAGAGTTGGTATTATTAAAAGAATCTTTTGATAGACTTTATGAAGCAAAAACAGACGCTTGCAAAATTGGGGTATCATAATTAGCCTGGAGAAAACCCTCAAGACTGTACTCCATGTTCTTGAATGAGAAAGTTCTAATATGGAAATTCCTAAGAATCTCCTACAATCTTCCCCATGATCCTAATGACAAATAGTTCTTGGAAACATTCAAAACTTCACCTCCTACTTAGTAAAATTTACTTTGTGAATTCTTTCTATATAATCTACTTTTAGAGAAACATAATGACTTTTTCATCAATCTCTTTGTGGGAGAGGTTAAGTTAAGATCCTTTTGCTCTAATCTTCAAAATCAGATCAATTGGCAAGAAAGAACTAAGGAATATCTACAAGCAGAAGAGACAGTTGGCCTTCTCATGAGATATCAATATCATAAGCCTTATGTATTCAAGGTATAATTCAAAAGAATAAAGAAATATGATGCCATGAAATAAAAATGCAATGATAGCCTAAGGATCAGTTTTGAGGACTTTAAGATAAATAGACCCCAATTAATAGACAAAGCATGGAATAAATGTGAGGACAGGTATACTCCTCTTCCCATGTACTTGAAAAGAAGGGAAATGATTTCTCCCACTAATTTGAGATGGTCATACAAAAGACAAGAATCATTCCCAGAGATACTACATTGATTGAAAACCAAATGGATAGGTATGAGGTATAGGCCTCCTTTACTCCTCCAGCCTCCACTTGCAGCCCTAGTCACCACAGAATAGTCCCCTAGGGACCTTCAAACCTACAAAGTAAAAATGAAATTGCATAAAGGGTTCATCAAGTATCTTGATCACTAGAACCCTAGTTCAAATGAAGTATATGGCCTCAGTGCATTGTTTGAAGGACTCAATAAGAAGAGGGAAATAGAAAGATAGAGAGAGAAGTCATAATAGATAGCAGGAGGACTTGCTCACCTTTAGGTAGGGGAGGAATGATGAGGTAAAAATAACCTCATCCCAACATTGGCCTATTTACCCCTTTGTGTTGATAAACCAACACAAACATTATGCCAAATTATTAATCTTATGATAAAAGTTATCTATTTTTGAAAGAATAATGTATAAATATCTGTTCCTAATTTGATCAAATTTGACCACTAATGTTGACAAGATTTTATGAAAGATCTATCTGTTTTCCACAGGTTTTGAATGCAATAGAGTGAAGGAGATGGACATTAATACAGACTAGAGTTAACAGTGCTGGAAGTCTAGGAGCACTATAAACTCAAGAAACTCATAACTAAAGACTTCAATCATTTTTCTACCCGTCCATCCATTTGGTAGTTGTTGATGATGATGTTACTCACAAACAAACATGAAATAAAAGTTACACAACCTTTATTTATCTTGAAAGATATGATGAATTAAAAGAATTCATGATCCCAAGTCTCCGTTGATTAGTTCATAATCTACTGACATTACTCAATGGTTGATGTGTGTTGTTGTTAATCATTCAGGGGCCTTACGTTCTAGAGTAATTTCTACAAAGTTCATCAGTATTCCTCCAAATATCCTATCCTTTATGTCTGGTCTGTATAAATTTCCAACAATTTTACCTCTACACTATGAATTTACTCAAATAATGTGCCTACAGGTTGATATTTGCATGATTTCTACCAGTATTTCTGATTCTTTGCATGATTTCTACCAATATTTGTGATTCTTTACATGATATTTTCAACACTACATGCATTTAGCTCAAATATGCTAATGATATTTAGTTATCTACGGGATGTCAACATATTTCTCTATTCTGCTTATTATTTATCATGATTTGCAGTTATGGAAGTGATTTAAATGAAATTAAGAAAAAGAAATGACAAAGATAGGGTTTAAAGAATGAGATTCCCAAAATTACTTGACTGAGATCACTGATCCACATACATGTTCCAATACAGCAATGAAGAGAAGAAAACTATAATCATACTTCACCAGGACATTCCACAAATCCGCATGATCCAATGCAAATCTTCAAAGGAAAAGTTGACATCAACATGCAATAAAAATGAAAGAACTTCTATTGAAGACAACATTCACCATCACATATCCAAAAATCAACTTGAAGATTACGTAAAGTTTACAATCAGGATGTAATTTGAAGTTTCATCTCCATCCAGTATACTTTAGAACAAGTACATTTACAATGATTTGAAGAAAGAACCTTGACATTTCAACAATTCAGTCCTCATTAGTCTTAGTAATCCGATCTCCTATATGAAATTGGCTTGGTCTGATTTAAAATGATTGACCTCTCTCTCCTTTTTTATCTTATGACAAGTTTTAGCCCATATATAAAACAAATGCCAGAAAATGGTTACAATAATCCAAGGATTAGGATCCTCTCAGAACAATCAACGGTCTAGATGAACAACACGTGCCTTCCAGTTGGCACTCACACAGCTGGCATAGAATATTCCAGCATTTTGGACTTGAGTCACTCCCTAGCTAGCAAACCATGCATTTAACAATATCCTCCTCAAATCAGGTTCATGTTGCTTCTATGTCAGCAACTCTACAACTTTTAGCTACCTCAATCTACAACAAATAGACAAGAATTAAGCATCATCATCATTTAAAACATTAGCAGGAAAACAAACATTACAACACATGTGAAATGAGCCTAGAATATGCAAGGTTAGATATCGAGCTATGAATATTTAGTATCTGTGAACATCCACATATCCAAATGCACATACAACATCAAGAATGGTCGAGTCAACCATCGCTAACCAAAAAACAGCTATAGGGCCCTAAAACGGCTTCAAAATCTTCCCACTTTGCTTTCCCACCTTTTCGTATGCTTAACTCCCTATATATCGGGTCATATATTATGAACATACAAGCATCCCAAATATACAAGAACTTTTCCATATTTAACCTTCTCTTCGCGTCCGAGAATGTATCTCTACCTTTGTATCTATTGCTTGTATACTTTCTTTGTATATCGGCTTGTATCTCTCTTTAGATACAAGGCCCAATACATACAAACGCCTTTGTATGTACATTCAGACTTCAACCCCTTCATTAACTGTAGTTTACTTACCTGTCAAATTCGCGATGTATAAAGTGCAATGCATATTACCTTGTATGTCCCTAAAACATGTATACAAAGCACAAAACATACAACGACTTAACGAACTTTAATAACCTTTCGGTTCCACGACTTGTATGCAGGCTTTGCATCTTCTGATATACATTTGGGTGTGGTGCATCCTTTATATCAGACTTTAATTTCCTTGGAATTCTGGCTTGTATGTATCAAGCAATGTATGTTTCGAAACATACATACAAAGCACGGAATACACAATGACTTAACCAACCTTAATAACTCCTTCAGTTCCGTGACTTGCATCTACCATTGTAACTCACCTTTGTATGTACCACAATGTATGTATCGAAACATACACACAACCCGCGAAACATACAAGGACTAAACCTTATTTCATAGTCACTTCAGTTTTGTAGCATGTATAAATCGTTGTATATCTGCTTTGTATGTAAGATACATACAAACATAAGATGCATCTGGTGGATTTAACCGAACACTCATTTCAACTTTTAACTGCGTCGGGTCCACCTTGTATGTACAAATAAAACATTAGCCAAATGCATACAAGTAAACAATGTACCCAGTTACTTCCAAGCAACCATACAATGACCCGATATACAAACAACTTTGTATATGAGAGACATTGTATATGCAAACAACTTTGTATATACAAACGACTTTGTATATACAAACAACAAACCCAATTATTGTACATTTTACCAAAAACATATATAACTTGCAAAATACAGGGAATTTTAAGATGGTTCAAAAAGCAACTCTTACTCATTTTTGCAAAGGAATTCATCTATACTCTACCCTGGTACTTAATGCTTATTTTTCTTTATTTTCAACAAGGTTTGTAACTTTTCACTTCCTTTTCCCTTTACCACCAAGCAAACCCACACACACAAGCAAAAGCAACAGCCACAACAGGGGTCCTCATTTTGCTAAGGAGTAAAATGGGGCGTGTTGTGAACATCACAACAACTAACAACCAAACAAAACAATTAAATTAAAACCATTAAAGAAAATTAAATGAAATAAATTCATAATTTCCAACTATCTTTCCTGCAAATCATTACCTAACTTGAGACCTAATGTATTCAATAAGATGCATGAATTTTCCTTTCACTTTAAGTGGGTGCATGTGATTAATAATCCTCATCTTGAAAATCAGTTGAACAAACCAGTGACTGATATTAGACTGCCTAGTTGATGTCATTCCCTCATAGCCAACCAGATAGAGCCTTGCTGCCAGCAGACATCCATAGCCTCGACAAGGTTATCGTTACAATTCTCCTAAGTAGAGCCCCACTGCCAGCAAGCGTCTATAGCCCCGGTAGAGTTACTTAGATGGATTAACCTAGATTTTTAGTAAAATCCATTTTATTATTCTATTTATTTTATATTTTGTATTTGATTTCATAAGATATTACAGTTGTAACTTCATGATGCAAGGAGTGGTCACTTGCCGAAATTAAGCTGAGAATTGCAATGGTAGCAAGGGTGGCCTCTGAGTTTTCACCTAATATCTACACTGGTAGGTTCAACAAACCCAAGGATTTTAGGTGTGTCATTGTGAGAAACTTTCCTTGAATACTCAACCCACAGTTATTGAATACAAAATTTCACAAGTCAAACAACTTTCTACATTCATGACAGTCACAACAAGTTATGCATAAATTTCAAATAATTAACCTGAATGTTCTGAATTTTCTATTATTTTCAGTGGTTGTTAGTTTGCTCCTGCATACTCTAAATCAAAATAAACATCCCTCCTAAGGAAACAACAAAGCAAACAAAACAAGCAGACTACACAAACAACTATACAAATATGCACACTATGATACACATGACTCTACAAGGTAAATAAAACCCAGGAAAAGACCCAAAGACACTTGTATTTGCATACTTCCTTAGATTGTACAGGAGCATTAGGGAACTAGTTATGGTTCTGATCCTAGCAAATTTATTTTTGTATTTTGAAAAATATTCTTGTATTCTAAATTCACCGTGTTTAACAGAATAACTCTTAATGATCAACAACTGAGGAAGCTCATCATGTTCATGATTAATCCATATGCATGTTTTATCTCTCAAATTTCCATAATCAAAATAATAATCAACATCATTTACTATGGAAAGGAAAGATACAACCTGGTGTATCTCCGGTTCTATTGGACATGCTTGTTTGTTGACAGCTGTTCCTCCATTTAACTTTGCATTTTCATTGCTTAGCTCAATGTCTGGTCTCACTTCATCTTGAAGAATGTATGACTCTTGATAGATTATTTCTTCATCTTTATCCATGTCTATCTCTTTATTCTGGATATTCTGTTTATCCTCAAGTTCAAGAAATGTCTCAATGTTCTCTTCAATTCTGTGCACATCAACATCTAAATGAGTATCTTCATCATCATAACCTGATATACAAAAATTTATCATTTCTAAATCATTTGACTGTAAAGGTGAAACAACTTTCAATTGATAGGAATATTCCCCTATTTCATTTTCAAAATGACATTGGACTAGTATCTGATTATGCACAACAACTCCAAAACCTTCTATATCTTCAATTTTTATGAATTGTTCATGAAATAACTCACATTTTCCATCTAGTAGAGCATCCAGTTCCATTGACCTGCAATATTCTTGCATTTGATCATTCAATTTAAGGAAGTTAGATATGAAATTAGGATTTACTTTCTTTTCTATGACTCTATTAGTTGCTATCATAGGAACTTCATCAGCAGAAGTGCGTTTAAATTCCTTCGCCACTTGTTTACACTTCTCTATCCACACATTCTCATCACAACTATTAAGATCAGAATCAAAGGCACTATCCTGACCCGTACAATTTAATAGTTCAATATATTTATCAAATGTATCAGGATACTCTAATCTTCTTAATTTATTGTCTGATGATGTAAAACAAGAAGCACTTTCTTCTCTATGATTTTCAAAAGACTCATACCTGCACTCTACCTCATCCATATTATTAAGTAGAAAACTCCAATTCTCACCATAAAATGACTCAAGGAAACATGTTTCCTCATCTTTACCTTCTAGAATTGATTCATCTATTGTATTTTCTAAATAACTTTTGATTACGGGTGTCGTCTCTTCTTGCTGTTCCATAATTTCTTCATTTTCCTGCCAAACTTCAGCTCTGAACACATCTAAAAAAAATATTAGTCCTTTCAAATTTAAATCCAACCTTGTAAGAAAAGTTAGACAATTAATGTCATTGTGCTCCACAGACTTCTGTATCTTGCAACAACTGGATAAACCAAAGTTAGATAAAATTTTAGGATAAAGATGCTCATTCAAAGTTTCCTGAAATAAAGGAATGTTAAATTGACAATTGTCTTCATATGCATCCATTGAAATGAGACTCTACTTTAATCCTCTCCTTTTGAATTTTTAATGAGATCTATCATATCTCAGAATAAAACTTGAAAGTTCAGAAAATCAAACGAATCTTTGAAACTTGGAGCTAGATCTTTGCAAAGATGTAACCAAAACCCCTTAGATAAGAGATATTTACAGACATTAACCTCAAATGATGAAATATTTATGCAACATGTTGGTTCTTTCTCTCCGGATTGGCAGAGGGTTTGTCATTGCCAATGCACAGGCAGATCCGGCCAACAAATACAAGAGGTTACGTGAGCTGCCTCCCCTTCACTTCTGGTTCTACCGCACCAAGGGGGGTATCCCTATAGCTAAAGATTTGACTTTGACTCTCCCAATAAAAAGATTTAGCTTTACAACAACAGGTAGAATACTCTCATGTTTGGACCAAGATTTGCATGATAGATCACAAGGTCGGCAACCTTCTTAGACATATCTAACTGGTTATGGATGAGAGTATGCAGGGGTCCAAATCCTACTCCTACAAACTAATAGGTTGGAAGTATGAAATGATTTGTGTTTATATTTTGGATGCAAGACAGGGGGTTTTTGATCATAACTACTACACAAGAGGCAGACCGATGCCTATCTCAGGGCAAGGAGTCAACTAGACGTATACATAAGAATGAATTGCACTGGCATTCACGTTTCAAGGGGTCAGAACTGGTATTTGCCTTACAAACACCACCCAAGAATGAGTGTTTACTTGCCTCTACTAAAAAATATCCCAGCTGAAATACATTCTCCCTCATACTTAACCTAAAATAGTTTAATCCACTCCTTGAATGGAATTTAGAGATCAAATATGCAATACAGAAAATCTATATTCTAGAATCTGGGGAACCCTTAGCAACCAGATTCAGAAGAAGCAATGCATACAACAAATGGAGACAGACAACTAGACACATGCAACAATGCATTTTTCATATAAAACAACAATGAAACTGAACATATGTGCAACCTACATTCAAAATGCAACTCATAAACTCTAAAAAAAATGAGACAGAATAGCCAAGCAATGCTCTGTTCTTCATTATTCCTCCCAAAAAAATGCCCAAGTCTTCAACAATCTAAACAAGTAACACAGTTTGCATTTTATAACAAGACTGTGTACTCAGCAATAATTACATGGCATTTTCAAAAACCTGCCAAATACATTGCACCATCATAATGGCGCCCAAAAATATTCAATGCAATAGGGAGACAAAAGGAAAGAAGCAGGTGGAATCAGGGAATGTGCAACCACAAATCCGGTAGGTTGCTTGTCAATCATCGACCCATACCTCTGTGACTTCACCATTAATGGCCAAACCTACCGCGGCCTCTAGAAATGCAGCAGCTACATGCTTAGACATTTTCCTGCCTGAAATGCGATTGTGGATGCATAGGAAAATCCATTGCTAAAATTTTAAAACATGGCCGTCGATCTCCTTCCTTCTACCAAGATCAATGGCTTCGGTTCATACTGACTAGTCATCGGCCAATGGGAATGTGCCACGCAGATGGCTTTTTGTTCTTTGACTCTTCCATCGCTGACTTTGCATTTTGCCTTTTCGCCCTGTATATGCAAAAGCATATACATACAACTGCTGCACATACAAGGCACGGACCCCAAATTTAGATTTGCCAAATTTGAGTTTTAAATTAGGTCCAGCTTGTATGTCATAAATGCATATAACTAATTTATATCACATATACAAATGCAAACATATAAGGAAAACATACATTCACCTTTGACTCCTTTTTGTTGGGAATTAAGGTGTCTCAACCTTTGCAAATTCCTAATATTGTATTTATTTATCCCATGTTGAGTTGGCATAGTCAGCACCTTGTGTATATGCAGCAGGGTAAATTTTGGTGACTTTGGTAGCCGCGATTTCCCCCTTGAATAATTAACAGGGGTTTGGGGGCAGCGCCCCCAAGACAGGGTCAAGGGGCATAGCCCCTTGCGGGGTCCAGGGGTAGCAAAATGACAAGTGTTGGTGAGCATCTTTGCATGAGAGAAAGGCATCTTTGGGCGGTCAAGGGAGGTTATGACATGTAAGAGGAATATGATATTTTTAGTCAATGTATGATGGATTCTCTAATATCTATAAGGTGCGTAAGAGCATCTATCGTAACCTATCTTGGGACTAGGTGTCCACTTCGGGATGGGATGTTGGACAAGTGTCCTTAGGTGTGGGTTTTGGGGCATGAGTCCAAGATGGGCACCCATCTCTAGAAGGTTCCATATTTGCCTTGTAAACTCTATATAAACAGGTGCTTGGATGGGAGATAGACAACTTTGGTACAAGTACTGTTATGCTGCCGGAATATCTCCAGATTCGACATTCGAAGACTCCTGAAAGAGCATTGGCTCTGAAACTGTATTGTAATATGTTATTGTTTACTGTAATACATTTGAGTTGTGTTTTGGAGTGTGGGGTTTTTCACCCGTAAGGGTTTTCCCCACGTATATGTTGTCTCTCTCTCTTCTGTCTACTTTCTGTGTGTATGTGTATTGCTTCTATATCTCTGTTAGATGTTCTATGTTGCTGTAGTTGTAAGAATTAAATTGAATTTGCATACATCTCTCCTCATTAGATTAGTGTAGGAAGTGATTTCCGTACACCGAGCTTCCTTTCACTTTTATCAACCAAAATGCATATTCATTTCGGGTCCGGGCCTTGTATATTAGGAATGTATGTCCAATTGCATGTGCAAACATACAATCGCATACATGTGCAATCAGTGGGCCCCACCCCTTGTATCTTACCTTTACTCACTACTTGTATGTCGCATATACAATGCGACTTGTATGTGCATCGTCCGTTAGGGAGATTCTTAGCTTGGCTCCTGATGAGGCTTGTCTGGCCGATGACCCTTTGTACATCTGACATTGCATGTTAACATTGTATCTTCGCGATGTACATTTGCCTTAGTATGTTTCTTCCTTGCACATGTGACTTGTCTGTTGGAAATACAATCACCTTTGTATGTGAAGCGGACCCCACCAAATGTATATTGGCCCTTGTATGTGCACCTTGTACATCACCCGTTGTATATTGCATATACATTCACCTTTCTATCTTTGCGACGCACATTGTCCCTTGCATATTTCTTCTTGTATGCCGCTAGTGCATCTTTTGCTTGCATCTTTTGCTTGCATGTTTCCATTGTATCTAGTCATTGTATATTGAATATGCAACACAAAACATACATGCAACCCAACATACAAGCACATAATATTCTAAGAATCTGCGACATACAAGCATATTTTCTAAACCTGATATGCATCTAAACGCCACATACAAGCCTGATATGCATACAACAATGCATACAACCATTTTTGAAGATGATTGAACATACAAACCATCTTGTATGCCCGAATGTACATTTGAACTTGCATGTATATACAAATGGCCATGTATATACAAAGATACATGCATGCAATTCAGGAGGCGGAAGGACTTAGAATTTTTTGGTTTTTTCTGAAAGGTGCCTGTAGATTCAAATGCTCAAAACCCAAACTTGTAGCAGGCACCAACATTGGCTCTGTCTAGGGATGCATGCCTCTTGTAGGCATGGCGAGAACTCCAGAACTCTGGGATGCAAATCAGTCGCTATATCCATTGGGCACATAGAGTCAAACATTGCACCAACCTACATCACAAATTACACACATTTTTTTTTTAAATATACTTGGTGGCCCAGGGCCACCAAAAAGGAAAAACCAAAATTTTCCTTTATCAAATATCTAATTTTCTTTTGATTTCTTCAAATGAAGTTTGAAAACATTTAACCATTTGCAGCACCCTTCTTTGCAATTGATTGTGCTGCTGCCCATTTCTCTTTTTTTAACAAATCTACAACAAGATTCATCAGCATACATTATCATCAGCTGTAGAATGTCAACATCATATGAGTCACTGATGTTGCTTGGAAAAATAACACTCACATGAAAAAAAAGAATCCACATCAGAAATTTGCCTTTCTTCAAAAAATAAGAGCTCCTCTGTATCAAACACACAATACTCAGGCACAAGAAACATCACATAATCATATTCATTTTTATAAACATTCAGATATCCATCATTATTGTGCTCAACAATTTTATCATTAAGGTCCACCTGGAATGCCTCAAGAGAAGGCACAAATAACTCAGAGTGCAACCCCTCACTGAAAGCTTTGTAGTCACCCCTGCAACCAACATTACCCCCAACTGTATGAGCACACACATCTGCAACTTGTCCATTCACATCTGAATAGTGACCTTGATTTTCCTCTTCACCAATGCACTGATAATCAAAAGCAAATTTTTTAACCTCTACATTGTAGAGGTGGTCATAATCTTCAAGGAAACACTCATACTCAACATCCATATATACTTCATCATCTGAAAGGCTCACATATGCATCTGAATGTTGACAATCACTAACATATTCATTACCATCCCTTGAATCAGAATCTTCTGTATTCAGAGTGAAGCTTTGCATATCCACCTCATATAAATAATCAGGAATAATTGGACATGCCTATCACAGCAAGACACAACTTCATGTATATCTTTTATTTCATCCTTTGAAGGGCATTTTGCATCTATAGGCTTCCCTTCTAGAGGCTTGTCTTCACCATTATAGGATGTGCCTACATTTTCTATAATATCTTCTTCATGTTTATGCATCACATCATGACTGCACCCATTGTTCTGAAATATATTTCCCTTTGCAAAATAATCTCTCAATGAACACATGGGGAAAGCTAAAATATATTCAGTTTGATAACTGTTTTGAAAACTTGCAACCATGAAACCTACTGGCATTCCATATTTCTGATTATTTTCAATATCCATAGCAAATTTGTAAGCCTGGTGAAGTGTGACTGGTTCCTTATCTCTCAATAAATAACTCATTTTTTTTAATCAAATGTAGCCAAATAAATTGCCAAGCACAATGCATCATTAGGTCTCATATATTCAGGAATTTGCTTGACCAACTTAATAAATCTAAGATTAAAGGTTGGAACCAGTTCCTCATCTTCCTTTTGGATATTCATGAAATGTATGACCAATGAGGCCAAATCAAATCTTTCACGAAACTACCCTAGGAATGCAACTTCTAAATCTACCCATGAGAAACTGAACATACAGGCAGGTCTGAAAACCACACCCTAGCATCATCCTCTAATGACTGAACAAAAAGTCTCATTACTACATCTTCAGCCTCAACCTCATAATCTTCTATCAAATTACAAAAATTTTGTAGATGTTTGTTTACAGACTCAGAATTTGATCCACTATATTTTGGCAAACATTTTCTAATCTTATTGGGAATAACATTTGGGTAACCATATATTCCTTTGAAATTTAGGGCTTTATATCTTTCAATAAAAAATGGTTTTCTTTGAGAGCACAACCAGGACTGTGGCTCTATTTGAATTATTTCAAGTGAAAAGATGGAATACTTGGAAATATGTTGTAGCTTTGATAGCTTCAATCAACAGAGTCGCCACCTCTCACAAAGAGGACAAAATATCAACAAGGCACTTTTATTTTCTAGATTCATCACACCAGCAGAGCACCACATGGTTTTTCCTTGGTATTGCTGCAACAACTTCACTGGAAACTAGATTTTCCAGCCTTTAAAATATTCAACTCTCTCCCTATAGAGTTGCCACTTTGTTGGTTCTTTCTCTCTGAATCGGTAGAGGGTTTGCCATTTCCATTGCACAGGGAGATCCAGCCAACAAATATAGGACATTGTGTGAGCTGCCTCCCCTTCACTTCTGGTTCTACCACATGAAGGGGGGTATCCCTATAGCTAAAGATTTGAGTTTGACTCTCCCAATAGAAAGATTTAGCTTTACAACAATAGGCAGAATACTCTCATGTTTAGACCAAGATTTGCATGATAGATCACAAGATCTGCAACCTTCTTGGACATATCTGACTGGTTATGGATGAGAGTATGCAGGGGTCCAAATCCTACTCCTACAAACTAATAGGTTGGAAGTATGAAATGATTTATGTTTATGTTTTGGATGCAAGACAGGGGGTTTTGGATCATAACTACTACACAAGAGGTAGACCTGTGCCTATCTCAGGGCAAGGGGTCAACTAGACGTATACATAAGAATGAATTGCACTAGCATTCAACTTTCAAGGGGTCAGAACTAGTATTTGCCTTACAAACACCACCCAAGACTGAGTATTTATCTACCTCTGCTAACAAATATCCTAGCTAACATACATTCTCCCTCATACTTAACCTAAAATAGTTTAATCCACTCCTTGAATGGAAGTTAGAGATCAAGCATGCAATACAAAAAATCTATATTCTAGAATCTGGGGAACCCTTAGCAACCAGATTCAGAAGAAGCAATGCATACAACAAATGGAGATAGACAACTAGACACATGCAACAATGCATTTTTCATATAAAACAACAATGAAACTAAACATATGTGCAACCTGCATTCAAAATGCAACTCATAAACTCTAAAAAAAATGAGATAGAATAGCCAAGCAATGCTCTGTTCTTCGTTATTCCTCCCAAAAAATGCCCAAGTCTTCAACAACCTAAACAAGTAACACAATTTGCATTTTATAACAAGACTGTGTACTTAGTAATAATTAAATGGCATTTTCAAAATCTTGCCAAATACATTGTACCATCAGAATGGCACCCAAAAATATTCAATGCAGCAAGGAGACAAAAGGAAAGAAGTGGGTGGAATTGGGGAATGTGCAGCCGTTTGGAGATTTTCCTTACAAATTTGGTAGGTTACTTATCAATCATTGACCCATACCTCTATGACTTCACCATTAATGGCCAAACCTACCACGGCCTTTGGAAATGCAGCAGCTACGTGCTTAGGCATTTTCCCGCCTGAAATGCGATTGTGGATGCATAGGAAAATCCTTTTCTAAAATTTTAAAACATGGCCGTCGATCTCCTTCCTTCCACCAAGATCAATGGCTTCGGTTCATGCTGACTAGTCATCAGCCAATGGGAATGTGCCATGCAAACAGCTTTTTGTTCTTTGACTCTTCCATCGTTGACTTTGCATTTTTCCTTTTCACCCTGTATATGCAAAAGCATATACATACAACTGCTACACATACAAGGCACGGACCCCAAATTTAGATTTGCCAAATTTGACTTTTAAATCGGGTCCAACTTGTATGTCGTAAATGCATATAACCAATTTATATTGCATATACAAATGCAAACATACAAGGAAAACATACATTCACCTTCGACTCCTGCTTTTATCAACCAGAATGCATATTCATTTCAGGTCTAGGCCTTGTATATTAGGAATGTATGTTCGATTGCATGTGCAAACATACAATCACATACATGTGCAATTGGTAGGCCCCACCCCTTGTATCTTACCTTTACTTGTTGCTTGTATGTCGCATATACAATGCGACTTGTATGTGCATCAACCATCAGGGAGATCCTTAGCTTGGCTGCCGACGAGGCTTGTCTAGCTGATGACCCTTTGTACATCTGACTTTGCATGTTAACATTGTATCTTCGCAATGTACATTTTCCTTAGTATGTTTCTTCCTTGCACATGCGACTTGTATGTTGGAAATACAATCTCCTTTCTATGTGAAGCGGACCCCACCAAATGTATATCAGCCCTTGTATGTGCGCCTTGTACATCGCCCGTTGTATATTGCATATAAATTCACCTTTCTATCTTTGCGACGCACATTGTCCCTTGCATATTTCTTCTTGTATGCCACCAATGCATCTTTTGCTTGCATGTTTCCATTGTATCTAGTCATTGTATATTGAATATACAACACAAAACATACATGCAACCTAACATACAAGCACATAATATTCTGAGAATCTGTGACATACAAGCATATTTTCTAAACCTGATATGCATCTAAAAGCCACATACAAGCCAGATATGCATACAACAATGCATACAACCATTTTTGCACCTTTTGAAGCCGATTGAACATACAAACCGTCTTGTATGCCCGAATGTACATTTGAACTTGCATGTATATACAAATGGCCATGTATATACAAAGATACATGCATGCAATTTAGGAGGTGGAGGGACTTAGAATTTTTTGGTTTTTTCTGAAAGGTGTCTGCAGATTCAAATGCTCGAAACCCAAACTTGTAGCAGACACCAACACAACATTTGCAGAAATCCACAGATTCCTTGCTCAGGCCCTCCTCCTAGCGCCAATGTATGTTGATGATGATGTTACTCACAAACAAACATGAAATAAAAGTTACACAACAACCTTTATTTATCTTGAAAGATACGATGAATTGAAAGAATTCATGATCCCAAGTCTCTGTTGATTAGTTCATAATCTACTGACGTTACTCAGTGGTTGATGTGCATTTTTGTTAATCTTTCAGGGGCCTTATGTTCTATAGTAATTTCTGCAAAGTTCATCAGTATTCCTCCAAATATCCTGTCCTTTATGTTTGCTCTGTATAAATTTCCAACAATTCTACCTCTACACTATGAATTTACTCAAATAATGTGCCTACAGGTTGATATTTGCATGATTTCTACTAGTATTTCTATTTCTTTACATGATTTCTACCAGTATTTGTGATTTTTTGCATGATATTTTCAACACTACATGCATTTAGTTCAAATATGCTAATGATATTCAGTTATCTACGGGATGTCAACATATTTCTCTGTTCTGCTTATTATTTATCATGATTTGCAGTTATGGAAGTGATTTAAATGAAATTAAGAAAAATAAATGACAAAGATAGGGTTTAAAGAATGAGATTCACAAAATTACTTGACTAAGATCATTGATGCACATACATGTTCCGATACAGCAATGAAGAGAAGAAAACTAGAATCATACTTCACCAGGACATTCCACAAATCCGCATGATCCGATGCAAATCTTCAAAGGAAAAGTTGACAACAACATGCAATAAAAATGAAAGCACTTCTATTGAACACAGTATTCACCATTACATATCAAGAAATCAACTTGAAGATTACGTAAAGTTTACAATCAGGATGTAATCTAAAGCTTCATCTCCATCCAGTATGCTTTAGAACAAGTACATTTACAATGATCTAAAGAAATAACCTTGACATTTCAACAATTCAGTCCTCATTAGTCTTGGTAATCTAATCTCCTATATGAAATTGGCTTGGTTTGATTTAAAATGATTGACCTCTCTCTCCTTTTTTATCTTATGACAAGTTCTGGCCCATATATAGAACAAATGCCAGAAAATGGTTACAATAATCTAAGGATTAGGATCCTCTCAAAACAATCAACGATCTAGATGAACAACATGTGCCTTCCAGTTGGAACTCACACAGCTAGCATATAATATTCTAGCATTTTGGACTTAATTCACTCCGTAGCTAGCAAACCATGCATTTGACAATATCCTCCTTAGATCAGGTTCATGTTGCTTCTGTGTCAGCAACTCTACATCTTTTAGCTACCTCGATCTGCAAAAAATAGACAAGAATTAAGCATCATTATCATTTAAAACATTAGCAGGAAAAAAATGTTACAGCACATGTGAAACGAGCCCAGAATATGCAAGGTTAGATATCAGGCTATGAATATTTAGTATCTGTGAATATTCGCATATCCAAATGCACATACAATGTCAAGAATGGTTGAGTCAAGCATTGCTGACCAAAAAATAGCTATCGGGCCCTAAAACGGCTTCAAAATCTTCCCACTTTACTTTCCCACCTTTCGCATGCTTAACTCCTTGTATATTAGGTTATATATTATGAACATACAAGCATCTCGAACATACAATAACTTTTCCGTATTTAACCTTCTCTTCATATATGAAAATGCATCTCTACCTCCGTATCTATCACTTGTATACTTTCTTTGTATATCGGCTTGTATCTCTCTTTAGATACAAGGCCCAATACATACAAACACCTTTGTATGTACATTCAGACTTCAACCCCTTCATTAACCGTAGTTTACTTACCTGTCAGATCCGCAATGTATAAAGTGCAATGCATATTACCTTGTATGTCCCCAAAACATGTATACAAAGCACAAAACATATAACTTAACCAACTTTAATAACCTTTCAGTTCCGTGACTTGTATGCAGGCTTTGCATCTTTTGATATACATTTGGGTGTGATGCATCCTTTATATCAGACTTTAATTTCCTTTGAATTCTGGCTTGTATGTATCAAGCAATGTATGTTTTGAAACATACCTACAAAGCGCGGAATATACGACTTAACCAGCCTTAATAACTCCTTCGGTTCCGCAACTTGCATCTACCATTGTAACTCACCTTTGTATGTACCACAATGTATGTATCGAAACATACACACAAACTCAAAACATATAAGGACTAAACATTTCATAGTCACTTTGGTTCCGCAGCATGTAGAAATCATTGTATATTTGCTTTGTATGTAAGATACATACAAACATAAGATGCATCCGACGGATTTAACCGAACACTCATTTTAACTTTTAACTGCGTCAGGTCCACCTTGTATGTACAAATAAAACATTAGCCAAATGCATACAAGTAAAAAATGTACCCGATGACTTCCAAGCGACCATACAACGACCCGATATACAAACCACTTTGTATATGAGAGACATTGTATATGCAAACAACTTTGTATATACAAACAACAAACCCAATTATTGTACATTTTACCAAAAACATATATAACTTGCAAAATATAGGGAATTTAAAGATGGTTCAAAAAGTAACCCTTACTCATTTTTGACAAGGAATTCACCTATGCTCTGCCCTGGTACTTAATGCTTATTTTTCTTTATTTTTAACAAGGTTTGTAACTTTTCACTTCCTTTTCCCTTTACCACCAAGCAGACCCACACACACAAGCAAAAGCAACAGCCACAGCAGGGGTCCTCATTTTGCTAAGGAGTAAAATGGGGCATGTTGTAAACATCACAACAGTAGTTTATTTATCTTTATATTATTTCATATACACTTAAGGCATTAAAGGCTCCCCTCATATCCCCTTTTATGGCATTAAAAGACAAAATTATTCATTTAAATTTTTGTTATGTTGTTATAAGACTTTTGGCGGCAATGATGAGCCACCCTAGATTTTAGGATTTTGAAGTGATAAAAACTATCTATTTTTCAAATTTATATACACTATGAATGGAATGAAAAAAAGTTTACACTGAGTCAATATAGATTGATGTATGGTTCTTATACAAAATTAGATTAAATGCTATTGATGATTAAGATCTAAGTTAGAAGAATTCTGAAGAGTTGGCCACTCAAAGGAAATAGATAAGCATTTTGTGTTCTGTGAATGTGTTTGTTGTCTTTTGCAACATTTCTATTTTGTTCTGTGTTATTCTGTTATGAAGTGTTGTGGTGGAATTGTGTTAACCTAGAGGGTGTTGTGATTAATATCTTTCAGTAAATTATAAATTTTAGTTGTAATTCAATAGTTCTATGTGTGTCACCTTAAATATTCTAAAGTTTTGGAGCTTGTCTTTTGTGTTATGTAGTAAACAAATTTCTGGAGCTCTTGCATAGTTCAAAATTTCTGAAGTTCAGTAGAAGTTTATAGTATAGTTCAGATTTGTTACTCTCATGCTTTCCTAAATTAAAGTGTTTCTTTCAATTCATAGATTAATGTGGGTTAGTTTTATGAATTTCAATTACATTCAGAGATTCTTCTTAATTTTAGGTTTCCATGCTTTGTAGTTAGATTTACTTTATAAAGTCTTTTCTTAAAAATAAAAATCCAAAAAATTATTGCTAAGCTGAGATGTCTAAATATCCTCTCCTTACATCCTTGGACACAACCTGATCGATAAAACTGATACATTTTTAGTTAAAGGGTTAGGTCTAATGACAACTTATCACTAGGTAGAAAGGAAAATTGAAAGGGAAGTCCAAAGACCCTTATGATCACTCCATATGGACCCTAATTTTTTATGGACAAAAGTCAAAACAAATATGTGGTGCTAGGGTTGAGCTAATAAATTCAAAAGGTAAGACCTTATTTGTGTCCTATAGACTGCAGTTCACTTGCACTAACAAGTTTGTTGAATATGAGGCATTGATCAAAGGATTTCTTTTAGCACATCAAAAGGGGGTTAAGTTACTACAAGTATAGGGAGACTCAGATTTAGTAATTAAACAATTCATAAGACAATATGAATGCCATGACAAAAGATTGACTACTTATAGGAACATAGTTTGGGACTTAATAGAGGATTTTGATGCTTTCAATATTTGAGCTATCCCTAGGAAGAAGAATCAAATTGCAAATACTCTGGTGGTTGCTACAAGAATCTTGGAACCCATTGTTATGTTGGAAAATGTCTCATTGGACTTTTCTCTCTAGGTTTAGCTCATGGGTCCCTTGTTTTGCATCATACATATTCATTCTGACTCCTAGAAGAAAATGGCCTAAAACCAATGTCACATGGGGAATGAAGGACATTATGACACTTAACCCTGCCTTGAAAAAGGACTTGTGGACATGGGTGCTACTGCCCTTGTCCTGTTCTATTTCAGGAAAGTCCCAAATTTGGATGTCAGTTTTGTGATCGTTAATTAGGTCCCATGCTGACATATTAAGTTTGAATTATGAAATTCTTAGTGGAATTGTGTTTATTTGCATATATAAGCATTTTTAGGGTTTCATTTGCAAACTAGAAGATAATTGTGAACTTTTGACAAACTTATGATTTTAGAGCATTCAAGATATTCATTGTTGTAGAGCAGAGCATTGTTATTGTGTTTTTGATTCTAGATTTAGCTTCATCTTCTCATGTGTTGAAAAGCCTTCATCTATGTGAGATCTACACATCTAAGGTGATATCTATTTGTGTTTGAATCATTTATCAATTTGTTTTTGCCTCTATCTCGTAGGGATACACACTCTTTATCTGAAAATAATGTTTGGAAGACTTGAATGTTTCTGCAGGGCTTGACTGAGGCAAGCCTCTAAACACCACATCCCCCCACCACTCTCCTTGTGATTGTAGTTTTCAGGTGTTGTATCTTGATGGAGTGGAGTTGCAGGGAGTAGTAGCATAGTGTGCAGATTCTAGATCTCTAAAGAAAAACACTACTCAGAGTCAGGCACTAATGCCAATGTCCCCAAGTATTCCGCATCTTGAACTTCAAAAAATGGTCAGTTATTAATCTCTGCTTACTACCTTAGTCTGCAAGCATTTGTCATAATTCATCATTTTACTTACTATTTTGCATACTTATGGTTTTAAGGGTATTTGAGCATTAAAGTGATACATTAATTAACAATCTTTGAATTTCCACATTATTCCAAGGGACATCGTAACCTGTAGGTGAATCCTATTACAAAAGTGTGATTCAAATTGATTGATATGTGCTTAAATTTTTGTTGAGAAAGGAGGATTTAACCCTTTTATTCATTGTCCCCCTTTTTCTCCTAAACATTTTGGTGAACCTGTGTTTATTTGAATTTTGCACCTTGCTAAGTGTTGTACTTTTATGAATACTTACTTTCAACCACCTCTCAATCCCACTTATTCTCAACCACCTTTTACATACAATTATTCATAGTCACCTTCCACTTACAATTGTTCTCAACCACCTTTCATTTCCACTCACAACCAATCCCCTCAAAATGTCATGCACATGGCTTCTATTTCTCAAACTGCATCTCCTAATGATGCCCTCTTAAACCAACTCTTGCAAGGCATGACTTCTTTACAACAAAAGGTGACAAGTTTGACAAACTTCACAAACTAATATACCAACTTATCATGCCCATAATCCCCTATCTTATGCAATCTTGAGAACTCCTATGCCTGAGAAGTTTGAAACTCCTTGCTTTGAAAAATATGGTGGAAAATGTGATCCTAATACTCATGTGTGATGGGGAGCCTTAGTCGGTAAGACTTTCCTCATTGGTGAATGCCTACAAAATTTGGCCGATGCACCGATGGACACACCTGATATACCAATGGACTTCAACTGTCAGGGTGACTTAGATCATCGGTGAACTCCTAAAATCTTTGGCCGATGCCCAATACACTCCATCGTCGGTATCACTCATCTCCTATCACTCTGATACCCTCGATCGGCCAGACTATCCTCATCGCTCTAAGTGAGGAAAACTTTGTCGATGGCCTCTGTCTCACCGAAACAACACCAACTCCTCCAATCCAAACCCTAGCACATGGAGATGCTAGGTGATCTACTATGCATGCCCCTCAATCTAGAACATCTGCGCCACCAAATGATGAACCAAAACATAAAACACATGAATATTATATAATGAAGCCATTCCACTAATTTTGATAGAAATCTCACCAGTGGAATGCTTCACATTGCCATATCGCAACAACGAAAATACAAACAAGAAAGAAAATCTACAGCTATGCAATTCATATTTATAGAAAATAGAAAAACAAATTGACGACACAGAATAGTTGATTTCTTCTTAACACAAAGCACGATTACATTCAATCGATCTGATTACAATGATGATCATAATGCCTGATCTTGTTCATTCCCTTGGGTTTATAAACTCACCCAGAGTAGTACCAAACTGACTCCAAGTGGCTGGGAGACCAGTCCAAGTGGTTGGAAGAAACGAACTGTCTCCAAGCGGCTGGGAGAACAACCGTTTAATCATTTACAATTTGACAACCATGACCTAAGTCCCTTGGGACTTACAAAATGAACCTAGATACTAACAAAAGTTACATGCATTGGTCAAATAGCCCTTATTACAACACAAACATGATTTTCTAAACAAACATAAACTTAAATGCCTCATGGAGGCCACCTTGTGTTAGGTGCTCCTGCACCATACACCCCACCTAGAAAAGAACTCATGTCCCATGAGTTGATTCTTTGTCTTGCTCCACCTTTAGCCTGTGCTGCCTCATGTCTTCCGTTTGAGTGTTGGACTGCAACTAGCTTCCATGAAATCAAAACCTCATGCCTAGCATTGTAGGCTCTACTTACACCTTGCCATGAGTGAGTGCTTGCAACCAAACTTGGATGTTGTATGCCATTTTTCCTTACTATCATCTCTACCTGAACATCTGCATTCAAAACCTTGTTTGATGCTGCTTGTACTGCTGCTATGGTAGAATATGTTTGCCTTCCAACTCTTGTTGGCTCTAGAGGACAAACAATGGTTCCTACTATGATAACATCATCTTCTTTCTAATTAACTTGTGGTTGCTTGTAGACCTGCTCTTTGACCTTCTTCTGATCCATCTCAGACATTACCATATGATCTCCATCATTCAAAACTAAAATCACCTTCAAACTGTGATCTTTGGTAACCCCACTACTTGAGGTATCCTCAACTTTCCTTGGCTCTTCTCCATGGATCTTCACAAACTCTTTCTTACCCACCAAAATAATCTTGGTTGCCTTCTTTGCTGCAACATCCTCCTGCAATGGTGTCATCACAAAAGTTGTTCCATCCTTCTTGATGGTGTATGTGTTAGCATATCCATCATATAATGCTTGCCTATCAAATTGCCATGGCCTACCTAAAAGTAGGTGACAACACTCCATGGGCAAAATGTCACATAAAATTCTTTCCTTATATTCTCCAATCTGAAAATTAACATATGCTTATTCACTTACCAAAAGTGATTGACTATCACTTACCCAAGATGCTCTATAAGGAGTTTGATGAGGAATCCTTTCTATGTTCAATTTATCCACCATTTCCCTAGACACCATATTATCTATTGAACTAGAATCTATGACTACCTTGCATATTTTACCCTTGCTTTTGCAATTGATCCTGAAAAGAGCTCTCCTTTGTGATGGTTCAGTCTTCACTGGTGCTTTGAGCAACGCCCTCTTGATCATCAGACTTTCTCCCACTTTTGATGCTAAATTTACTTCAGAAGATGTCACACTTCCTGCATCCTCTTGAGTCAATGCGGTTCTTCTCTCATTACCATGAGAAGTTGAGGCCTTCTCTGGACACTTATAGGCTGGATGTCCTATCTGATTACAATTATAACATCTCATGTTGGAGAACTTGGATCCTCTATCTGATCCATTTGTCCCACCTCTTTCATTTGGTCTTCTTCCTCGGTAGCCTCCTTTGCTACTTGAGTCTCCAACTTTCTCTTCTTGGCTAGACTCACCACTAGGCCTTTGGTTAGGACTTCTTCCTCCAAAACTACCTCTAAAATTTCTACCACCTCTTCCTCTACTCTGCTGCTCACCTTTCCTCTTTAGCTTCTCTTCAGCTCTTAATGCTACTTGAAAGCATTTTTCCATAGTTTCAAGGGTAAATAAACTTATCTCATCTTGAATATTGAACCTCAGACCATTTAAATACCTTGCTACTTTGGCTTTTTCTTCCTCCATGTACCCACAATGAAGAGTGTATTTGTGAAATTCCTCGGTGTAAGTAACCACATCCATATCTTTTTGCTTAAGATTTTGCATCTATCTGTAAATCTGCACCTTGTAGTCAGATGGAAGGAACTGGGACTTGATCTTCTCCAACATTCTACTCCACGAAGATATTATACTCTTCCCATTCTTTACCCTTTCTCCTTGGGTGTAATTCCACCATGTAAGGGCAGCACCTTTGAGTTTAGTTTTTGCAAACTTAACTTTCTTACTATCAAGAATTTCCTTGTATTCAAAGTAGTTGTTTAGAGCCTCAATCCACTCCATGACTTCATCAGCATTCATCTTCCCACTGAACATGGGGATATCTATCTGAGCCTCTGAAGAGTCCTTGCCAATTGCCTTGATGGCTTCCAGAAATTGCTTTTGTTCAGCTAGTATCTTTGCCTCTTCTGGTTCCTTTGCTTCCTCTTTCTCTTCTTCTTCATCTATCCTTTTTCCCATCTTCATTGCCTTCAATTCAGCCTGGAGTGCTTCCTCGACTCTAGTTTTGATCATCTCTTCCATCTCTTGAAATTTCTTGACCACTTCGGTGGTCATCCCCTTTGGAGGCATATCGCTAGCCTCTCCTTCGTGTTCTCTATCTAACATAAACATTCACAAAAGAACCCAAATGCCAACACTACTACAAATCCTTAATTTGACTACAACACAATGCTCAATCAGATGTCCATCCTACACGCTACTTCATAGACCCATTCCCCTTGTCCAATAGCAGATCCTGGAGATGCATTACCACTCTCTCTTGTAGTGGCCTCACTCTGCACCCTCTTCTAGCCAAATCTCTATTAGTGAATGGTCACGATAGACCTCATCATCGTCTGCCCACACACTACAAGAATAGGATTCATCTGCCTTCTTAGTGACAGAAATCAAATACACAACACCTCCGCCCAGAGCTTTCGCTAGCTCTGATACCAATATGATGGGGAGCCTCAACCGGTAAGACTTTCCTCATCAGCGAATGCCTACAAACTCTAGCCGATGCACCGATGGACACACCTGATATGCTAATGGACTTCAACTATTGGGGTGACTTAGATCGTTGGTGAACTCCTGAAATCTTTGGCCGATGCCTAATACACTCTGTTGTCGGTATCACTCATCTCCTGTCACTCCGATACCCTCGATCGGTGAGACTATCCTCATCACTCTAAGTGAGGAAAGCTTTGTTGATGGCCTCTGTCTCACCAAAACAACTCCAACTCCTCCAATCCAAACCCTAGCACATGGAGATGCTAGGTGATCTACTATGCATGCCCCTCAATCTGGAACATCTACACCACTGAAAGATGAACCGAAATAGAAAACACATGAATATTATACAATGAAGCCATTCCACTGATTTCAATAGAAATCTCACTAGTGGAATGCTTCACATTGCCATATCGCAACAATGGAAATATAGACAGGAAAGGAAATCTATAACTATGCAATTCATATTTACAGAAAATAGAAAAACAAATTGACAACACAGAATAGTTGATTTCTCCTTAACACAAAGCGTGATTACATTCAATCGATCTGATTACAATGATGATCATAATGCCTGATCTTGTTCATTCCCCTGGGTTTATAAACTCGCCTAGAGTAGTACCAAACTGACTCCAAGCGGCTAGGAGAAACTAACTATCTCCAAGCAGCTGGGAGAACAACCGTTTAATCATTTACAATTTGACAACCATGACCTAAGTCCCTTGGGACTTACAAAATGAACCTAGATACTAACATAAATTACATGCATTGGTCAAATAAACCTTATTACAATGCAAACATGATTTTCTAAACAAACATAAACTTAAATGCCTCACGGAGGCCACCTTGTGTTAGGTGCTCCTGCACCAATGTGGTAGCATTCATGGCTATGTGTAGTGATTTCTACTTTGAAGAGGACTTGTTAGCAAAACATTTCCTACAATCTCTCAAAGATACTGCTTTAGAATGGTTTTGCTCTTTACCTCCGAATTCAATACACTCTTTTTCACAACTAGTTGATCAATTTTTACAACATTTTGAAGCAAACATTGGACCTCAAGTCTCTTTGATTGATTTAGTTCATTGCAAACAAGGTCCTAAAGAGAATTTAACCAAGTTTATTAGTGCATAAATTCAATATTAGATGAAGGATGAGGATATTCAGAAGGTGTTTATTACAAATCTAAAACCTAACATCCGTGATAAAATTCTATTGCTGAAGTATAATTCTTTTCAACATTTATGCACTACTCTTCGTGATTATCAACTTTCATCTAGTTAGTATGAAAACTAAAACTCATTGGCTCAAGTTGGTCAATCCATGAGTGGACCTTCAGAAAACAACTTTAAGAGGAATAATAATACTTTCATCATGTTGATATGTGCTAGACAACTGTGAGGAGGGGGGTGAATCAATTGTCATAAAAAATTAAACACTTTATGCAATTTAAACATTCATCACTTATCCACAATTATTATGATTTAACCATGAGTGCATGAAATCAAAAACTTAACCACAGATACAACATCAAACACAAGAGACACAAGATTTAAATGGAAAACCCCAAGGTGGGGAAAAACCAAGGAGATGATTAACTCTCAATATATATTGCAATCTTGAAATAATGATGTTCAGGCTTGGTCACTCCACGAGCCTAAACATACTGGCTTGCTGCCATGAAGAACAACTAGGTCTAGCAAGCTCACTGCCTCAACCCTAAACCTAGCAAGATTACAATAAGGGTTGTTAAACCCTGAGGGCTATTAAACCCTACTGGTGACTTACTGCTAGACTCACTACCATGATCAACACCTTTCCATATTTGCAACTGAAGTATAATAATTCCCCTACTCTGCTCTTCCTCTGCTATGCTCTTCCACTTCTTTCCTCTACCTCTCCTCTACTCTGCCTTTGGACCTTTCTTAATATCTTTTCATTTTCTCTCAAGGACACCTTTTCCATGACTCAACTATAAGTATTTATATACTACATCAACCTTGGAATGATCATCAAGGTCAGCATCACAATCTCCAAGGTCGGTATTACAAACATGTATAAAATAGGTCCTGACCTATTTCAACATCGTGCAAATGGAATGAAATGCGGATCACACAATTCCTTAGATGGGACTCAAACACAATCTTCCATGCCACAACATGCTTCCACAATCTTCTAGAGATCTCTGCAATCACTAGGATCAACCAGGTCAGCCAAGACTGGTAACACACTACATTATCTGGGAACATGGTGCAGTCACGGTAGGAGGGTTCATAGAATGAACTGTTCGGACCATGCAGCAAGAGTAAAGACAATAGAAAAAAATCAAAGAAATGAATCAAATGTAGATTCAATTATTCAGTATATCATAGAATTCAAATACAATCTGGCCGACAACATGCGGGCTTACAATTATGACTCACAGGCATGATTACATACATGCACAAGATAAATCTTTGAAGCTCCTTCACACAAAATCTAAACCAAGGATTATGAATCAATTGGTAACTACTTTCCTAAGGATCTATTACATCTTTATATATCATTTTCGAACCAATGGATTCCTCTCCGTCAGCTAAGGAAGGTCACAAACTCCAAGGAAGAGCTATAACGTGTCCACAGATAGATCAGACCTAAATGCATAGAACACTTCCTCAAATGAATGGAGTAATGTACGGACCTCCAAGGAAGGTCGATCACGAACCAAGGATCATTGGATGATGTTTCATTAAGATCTGCAAGTCAAGGAATGACCCGCAAGCCTTCTCCTTTAGCTGATTTGTCTGAGACTGTCAGGATGCTCTACTCTAAGAAAATAGTTGATCTTCTGATAGCGATATCTTTCTGGTAATTGATCCAAATGATCTAAATTCTTGATATGATGTAGAAGAATGAATGTAGATGCTAAGTCTAGATCTACAAGGTATGAAATGCCAAAACTGGACCACAAGCTAAAAACTTCTTCTAACTAAACTAGAAAATGAAAGAATTGAAATGCAAACAAACTGAAATGCAAATGTTTTTTGGTTGATGCAAGATTTCTCTTGAACCAGGGATGCTCCTGCATCAGACATTCAGTGTTATTGAAAAAGTGAGTCCCTCAGTTTGCTAGGGCTAGGGGAGAACCAAGACGGTCCACCTTAGCCTTAGAAATCCAAGATGAATCTTCTTCCGGTCTGCCTTTCCACTTCACAAGATATTCTTTGTATTGTCATCCTCTAGTGCTGCGTCCAACTCTGTTGTCCAAAATATCCTCAATTTTCTCTGGTGCTTTTTGTGGTAACTACTTCTTTAGGTCCTCTTCCACGTTGTCACTGAACTCTGCTTCATGATAATGATATAAGTCTGCAATGTTGAAAATAGGTGATATACCTAATGACTCTGGTAATTCCACTTCATATGCGTTTCCTGAATCAAATTTCCTGAGTATCCTACAAGGTCCAAACTTCTTCATCTTCAACTTGTTATATATCCCAACTGGAAATCTTTCTTTTCTCAAGTATACCATCACTTCATCTCCCACTTCAAATTCCTTATGTCTTCTCTTCTCATCTACCTTCTCTTTATACTTACTGTTCATATCCTCCAAATGCTTCTTCATCTGATTATGCACTATCTTCATATGAACTACAAATTCTTCAGCTTCTGCACTTCTCTTTTCTTCTATACTGATGTCTCTCAATTCTGCAACTCCTCTAGGATTTACTCCTGTCACAATCTCAAAAGGTGTTCTTCTGGTACTCCTATTTACTGAATTGTTGTATGCAAACTCTGCTTGTGAAAGAATCAAGTCCCAACTTCCAGTTTTCTCTCCAACCAAACATCTCAACGAATTCTCCAAACTCCTATTCACTACCTCTATCTGTCCATCTGTCTATGGATGAAAAGTTGAACTAAACTTCAAATCTATCTTCATCTTCCTCCAAAGTGTCTTCCAAAAGTATCCAACAAACTTTGTATCTCTATCTGAAACTATACTCCTAGGTAATCCATGCAATCTAACAATCTCCTTGAAAAATAGGTTTGCTACATGCACTGCATCAGTTGTCTTCTTACAAGGTATGAAATGAGCCATCTTTAAAAAATTTCAACCACTACAAATATTGAATCATGTCTTCTCTGTGTCTTAGGCAATCCCATTACAAAATCCATGCTTATGTCTTCCCAAAGTCTCTTCGGTATTGTCAAAGGTTTATACAATTTAATGTTTTGACTACTCCCTTTTGCAACTTGACAAACTCTACAACTCTGCACAAATCTTTGAACATCCTTATGTATCTGAGGCCAAAAGTAATTTTCACTCACCAAAGCCACTGTCTTATCAATGCCAAAATGTCCTACTAATCCACCACTATGCTTCTCCTTGATCAAATTATCCCTCATTGAACTTCTAGGTATGTATAACTGACTTCCATTGAACAACATATCTTCCTGAATGAAATAATCCAACCACTTACTTCTATCTGTCACAATAGGTTCCTTACATGCTTTCCAAGGTTTTGCAAAATCAGTGTCTCCCTCATACATGTTCTTTAATTCATCAAAACCCAACTTTTCAACTCTCATTTCTGTCAACAAGTTTCTTCTTCTACTCAAGGTATCAACAACTTTGTTTGATTTTCCACTCCTATGCTTCAACACAAAAGTATAACTCTGCATGAACTCTACCCATCTCATATGTCTCTGATTCAACTCACCTTGATTGTTCAAATACTGCAAAGCTTGATGATCTGTATACAACACAAACTCCTTAGGTAACAAGTAATGTCTCCACTTCTTCAAAGCTTGAATTATGGCATAGAACTCTTGATCATAAACTAAATATGTTTTCCTTGCATCATTCAACTTCTCATTGAAAGATGCTACAGGTCTACCTTCTTGACTTAATACTACTCCAATTGCATTTCCACTTGCATCACAATCAACTTGAAATACCTTTTTGAAATCTGGTAATGCCAAAACAGGTTGCTCTATCACTTTTTGCTTCAACAACTCAAAACTTTTATCTGCTCTTTATGTCCACTTGAAATCTTTTCTATCACCTCTCATTGTCTCTATCATAGGGCTACAAACTGAATTGAAATTTCTGATGAACTTCCAGTAGAAACTAGCTAATCCATGAAATGATCTAGCCTCTCCAATGCTCTTTGGTGTAGGCCATTCAACAATTACTTTCACTTTGTCAGGGTCTATCTTGAATCCTTGCGCAGAAATCACAAATCCCAAATATACCAACTCTTCCTTCATGAAACTACACTTCTTGACGTTTATCAGCAATTTCTCTTCTCTCAACCTCTGCAAAACTTGTCTAATATGCCACAAATGTTCTCCTTTTGTCTTACTAAAAATTAGAATATCATCTAAGTACACAATTACAAACTTACCTAAGAATTTCTTCAAGACTTCATTCATCAATCTCATGAAAGTACTCGGTGCATTTGTCAATCCAAAAGGCATCACTAACCACTCATACAATCCTTCATTTGTCTTAAAAGTAGTCTTCCACTCATCTCCTTCTCTGATTCTGACCTGATGGTATCCACTCTTCAAATCTATCTTTGTAAAATATTTTTCTCCACTCAAACAATCCATGATATCATCCATCCTAGGTAAAGGAAATCAATACTTAACTACGATCTTGTTTATTGCTCTAGAGTCAGTACACATTCTCCATTCTCCATCCTTCTTCAGTGCTAACACTACAGGTACTGCACAAGGACTCAAACTTTCCCTGATCAAACCTTTCCTTAACAACTCTTGTATCTATCTATTCAATTATTCATTTTCTACTGGTGTCATTCTATGTGCTGCTTTATTAGGCAAACTTGCTCCAGGTATAAGATCCATGTGATGACTGATACTCCTTATAGGTGGTAATCTTTTAGGTACATTATCTGATATGATGTCTTCATACTCTATCATCAATTTTGTTATCTCCTCCGGTTGTGATTCTTTAGTCTCCTTCAATGTTTTAGGTTTCTTAGGAATCAAGGCATAACACATATTCTCATGTCTCAAACCATCCATAAATTTTCTTCCATCTACCAAACAAATTCTAGCATTCCCACATACTTCACTCTTAGGATCATCCTCCAAAGGATTCAAAGTAATTCTCTTTCCATTTGCTGTTATAGTGTATGTATTCTTTCTCCCATCATGTATAGCTTTTCTATCATACTGCCAAGGTCTACCCAACAAGATATGAAAAACATCCATAGGCATAACATCACACAAGACTTCATCATGATAAGATACAATATGAAACTTCACCAAACATTGTTCACTCACCAGTACCTTATGATAATCCTGAATCCATACTATCTGATAAGTATTAGGGTGTTTCAATCTTTCCAACTTCAGCTTAGTCACCATCTCCTCTAAAACTAGATTATCTAAACTATCGCTATCAATCACAACTTTACAACACTTACCTCCTAATTTACATCTAGTTCTGAACAAGCTTTTCCTCTGCGGTGGTTCCTCATCTATCTCTACTAGAAATAGTTCTCTCCTCATCACCAATGATTCTCCTTTTTCAGGTTTACCAACAGAACATGGATCACCTAGTTCAACAGGTTCTTCTTCAACATAGGCTGCTCTTCCACTGTTTTCTGTCCTCTTACTTGTACTACCCTAATTACACTCAAATGCTCTATGTCCTTCACCTCCACACTTGAAACAAGTACCTCCAAATGTCCTCTTATCAAATCCTCTTCCTTCTCTTATGTATCCTTCATTCCAGTATGCACTAGGGTTTCCTCTTTGGTAAAATTTTTTGTCATCTCTCCGGTAAGCATTGTTATCTCTGTCATCCTTCTTAAAGGGGTTGCCAAACTTGTTTTGCTCTGGGTATGATCTGTCTCCTCTAGAAAATGTTCTACCTCTCTGAAATTTACCTCCTCTACCTCTTTGTCTCTGATCATGCCTCTTATTTAGCTTCTCTTCAACCTTCAAGACAAACTGATATGCTTCTTCCAAAGATGTCATCCTTACCAGGCTTAGTTCTTCTTGAATGTTCAATCTTAGTCCATTGATGTATCTAGCCACTTTCTCCTTGTTTTCTTCACTATGTCCTATTCTTATGATCATCTTATGAAATTCTTCAGTCTACTCCTTCACAGATTTCTCCTTTTGTCTCAAGTTTTGCAATCTCTTCAATAGCTCCAACTCATAGTTAGCAGGTATAAACTGATTCTTCAACTTTGTCATCATCCTGTCCCATTTTGTAATCTTTTATTTTCCTCTTCTATTTCTTTCCAACTGAACTTCTTTCCACCATATAGCAACATGTCCTTTCATCTTTCTCTTTGCGAATTTCACCTTTTCTCGATCTTCAATCTCCTCATATTTAAAGTATTCTTCCATGTCATTTATCTAGTCAATCAACTCTTTAGGGTTCTACTTACTAGTATAATTCGGTACATCAACTCTAGGTCTCTTTCCAATCTTTGAAATAGCTTGCAACATCTTTACTTGATCTAATTCTTCTTCTTCATCACCTCCTAGGGTTTCACTCGTTTGTTTAGCAGATTAAAATTCTCCTTCATCATCACTTTAAAAATTAGGTCTCAGCATCAATCCTCTTCGCCTATCTTCTTCAAAAACATCCAAACGGATTCACATGGTTCTCATCAATTCCATCTTCTCATCCATTCTATTAGCCATTGTACCAACAACAGCAACTCTCCTCAGCGGCATTCTTCCTCAGATCAAATGTAAACTGCCTCAAATTCGGTGATCGGGCTACAAGTGACAACTGCCTCTCAATTAGTGATCAGTTGTGCACAAGTAACCTGTCTTGGATTGGCGATCTATTTACAACAAGATCTTATGGAATCTCCTTTGCCAATTCACTCCAAAAAATCAAACTTTCCCTCTGATACCACTTGGTACAGTCACGGTAGGAGGGTTCACAGAATAAACTGTCTGGACCGTGTAGCAAGAGTAAACACAATGGAAACAAATCAAAGAATTGAAGCAAATGTAGATTCAGTCATTTAGTATATCATAGAATTCAAATACAATCTAGCCAGAAACATGTGAGCTTACAATTAGGGCTCACAGGCCTGATTACATACATGCGCAAGATAAAACTTTGAAGCTCCTTTGCACAAAATCTAAACCAAGGATTATGAATCAATTTCTAACTACTTTCTCAAGGATCTATTACATCTTTATATATCATTTCCAGACCAATAGATTCCTCCACGTCAGCTAAGGAAGGTCACAAACTCCAAGGAAGAGTTGTAATGTGTTCACAGATAGGTTAGACCTAAATACATAGAACACTTCCTCAAATGAATGGAGTAATGTATGGACCTCTAGGGAAGGCCAGTCATTAACCAATGATCATTGGATGATGTGTCATTAAGATCTTCAAGTCAAGGAATGATCTGTAAGCCTTCTCCTTTAGCTGATTTGTTTGAGACTGTCAGAATGCTCTGCTTTGAGAAAACAATTGATCTTCTGATAGAGATATCTTTCTGGTAACTTATCCAAATGCTCTGAATTCTTGATATGATGTAGATGAATGAATGTAGATGCTAAGTCCAAATCTGCAAGGTATGAAATGCCAAAACTAAACCACAAGCTGAAAACTACTTCTGATTGAACTGCCTGAACTGAACTGGATAATGAAAGATTAAAATGCAAACAAAATAAAATGCAAATGTTTTTTGGTTGATGCAAGATTGCTCTTGAACCAGGGATGCTCCTACATCAGAATAATCTTTACACACCATCTCAATTTCTTAACATGGACCAAATTCCAAATAGGAACATGATTAGTAGACATCCACAAGCATGCTATAATCATCAGGAGCAACCGTACGAAACTTAACCACTTTATCCATAGGAATCTTCTCACTGGAACACATGAACTTCACTGTCTTCAACTGTCATAAAAGAAAGATAGCTTGTAGACCACCAAGCTACAAACCATTGCCACTGTAAGCACTTATCATCATCCTAGACTTCCCTCTAGAATTACAGAGCCAAATACTTTATTGCAGAGAAATGCGGAGCAGAATACTTTCTTCTTGTCCTAACTAATCTTACAAAAAAAGTAGGTTTCACTCTGGTGAATACAACTCACTCAGATCTTCACATGGATGGCTCAAATTTGGAATGTATCTCTTAGTTGTCATTACACCAAAAGATCAACCTATTAATGCTTGATACAACAACTTGACTTAACAAGCACGGGAGGTGGTTAAGCCCTTGTCGCAAACCACGTGTTGCACTGACCAAGGAGACCAAGGACCACACCTTGGAATAATCCCCCCAAAGAAAGTGTGGGGTTTGAACTCATGACCTTAGCTCTGATACCAATTGTTAGCTACTTTTGCACCGAAAGATCGACCTATTTATGGCCGATACAACCACTTGACTTAACAAGCACGGGAGGTGGTTAAGCCCTTGTCACAAACCATGTGTTGCACTGAACAAGGAGACAAAGGGCCACACCTTGAAATAGTAGCATCTTTAGACATATCTCTAACTTACTTCCAATCCACAGACTACAATCTTCATGCAGAAATAAATGTGGAGCAATTTATCGGACTGTTCTTTAGCATACAACTCACTATTTATACTGCACTTCTCTGTAGCTCACTTGTTTCTTCTAGAGAGGCTTATTTTGTCAATATCCTCAACATACAAGTCTTCAAAACAAGTAATAGAATAAGATACAATTGACACTAATGACAAAAAGGATATGTTGACATCAATGACAACACCGATTAGGCACATACTTGCAACAATCTCCCCCTTTGTCATTGATGGCAACATATGATGTGAAAAACTACAACAACCATCAAGACAAGATTCTCCCCCTTTCTCTCTATATGCCTACACTTCTTTCTTTTTCCAAAATTCTCCCCCTTTCTTTTACACATCTACACTCTAAGTTTTTCACATGACTTCTCTCCCCCTTTGACATCAATGGCAAAGGGCACATACTTGCACTCTTCTGCTATGATCTAATCTCTTCTAAACTCTCTGACTACTCCCCCTTAGAAATGTTGGCAAGAGACACTACTAGGTATGTCAAGTATTATCATTGATGGCAACTAAATCCATCTTACACATCTGCATTGTATTATCTGTTCATACCAGAATTTAGATTGCAAATTTGTTTAAGTCCAGATAGACAGGAATAGGGCATATGACAAAGTTCAACATTTTAGTCCGCATTTCTCCACTGGTAATCATGTTTTGTTGTGGATCTGAGGGAATGATAAGGGATGTAAGGGCTACCTAAATCCAAGATTTTAGCCTCTGGTGATGAAGGGATTGTAATTTATAAGCATCTGAGTATCAGGTTTTTGTTAGTCAGTTCAGTCCAATGAAGAACATGCTAACTAAGTGTTTGATCCTTGTGCGGATGAAGAGAATGGTTGGTTGAGTGATTTAGTAGATCTAGTAGTATTAGCCAACATGTGAGGTGACTTGTTTACATAAGTTTAGGTCTACATTAATGTTTGTGCATGGATTCATCTGACAGAATAGTGGTCTTAAAAAAGCTTCTAAGTTTTCCTGAGGTTGACTGTAATTGAATAAATCTCATGTTACAGATATATATAATCGATGGGTATGAACATTTTGTTGAATTTTTGTGTGAATATGAAGTAAGAGGTGCGAAGGGTAGCAGTATCAAGTGTGAAATAGAGATCTGATCCTCTGATTATGGTAGAACAATGAAACATGGAAGAAAAGGATGAAGTGAGCAAAGTCAGTGTATTGAGCTCAACCGGAATTGTAATCTTGCATTGTTAGATGCTATTCCTCAGTTCAAACATTCCAGTAAACTTTTGTAATTGATTTGTAGGCAGTGAGTCTCTTTGAACAGTGAGCTCTGGGAAGCGTGCCTGAAGGCATGTGCCTTCCCATTTGTAATGCTTTTAATAGAGTATAAATTCTTGTGGGTTAACCCCCATCATGGTTTTTCCCTTAACCGGGTTTCCACATAAAAATCCTAGTGTTCATGTGTTGTGATCTTGCTATTTCTATTCTTGTGTTCATGCTTCTTTCTTTTGGATGTATGTGGTAAAATAATAAAGGAACAAAGTAATATTTTTTGTAGAACATTGATTCACCCCCCCTCTCAGTGTTCCTTATTCTCAACAATTGGTATTAGAGCGAGGTTCCTTAGAAGATGTTTAACAACTTGAAGAAGATCTGGAAAGGTGTTTTTCAATGGGTTCATTCAAGTATTTAGATGGCATCAATGAACAACTTAAACTTGATTTAGAAGATCTTGATTAGTCCAAAGCAGAAGTCAAAGAACTGTAAGAGAACCTTAAAGATGTTGAAGATTTCATTGAGACCTTAATAGGACAATTGAGTAAATCTAATGGAAAAAGGATGGAGCTACTTCATCAAATAGAAAATTAGAATGAAGACAATTATATGAATGAGGCCCTGAAGGAGAAGACAAAGGAATGTGAGAAGCTAGCAAAAGAAGTTGTTGTCCTAAAACATGAGATGGAATCTGGGCTGATGAGACTAACTAAGGAAATTGAGGAAAGGAAAAAGATTGCTGAATCAATCTCTGAAAGAAAGAACATAAGAATGTTGTAAATTGGATAGAATAATTGGTCATCTAGAATATGATCTACAAGAAACTAGGGATAATGAGGATCAACTTGAAAGACAAATTGTCATTCTCAAACATAACCTAGAAGTTGCAATTGAATATAAAGAAAAATTCAAGATAAGCTCAGCTAAACTTGAGGTGTTGCTTAATAGTCAGAAGAAGGCAGATGATAAGCAAGGTTTGGGATATGAAAAAGGTGAAAGCTCTAGATCCAATCAAAGAAATCCAAGAAGGCCTCCCGTACGACAACCTAATGCTCAAAGGTATCCATCTTTTAAAGGAAATTGTTTCAATTGCAATAAATTTGGTCATAGAGCTATTCAATGGAGAAGTAGAGTGAATCAAAGTGGTCCATCCTTCTCTAGTCAATGCTTCAATTGTAAAAGGTATGGTCATAGATCCAATGATTGCAAAAGTATGATGATAAACTACCCTAACAACAGAAGAAATGTCAATTCTTTCAATGGCTACTATTTTGCATGTAATAGATTTGGACACATGGCTAATCAGTGTAGATCAAGAGGAAATCAAGTAAATAAGAAAAGAAATGTTGTGTGCTTTAATTGCAATAGATATGGTCATATTGCAAGATTCTACAGAAGTAGCAATAATGATAGAAAAGGTTCAGTAAATAGAAACCAAAACATGCATAGACAAGATAAAGGCAAGGGTAAAGTTGATGTGAATGAGGTCTAGAATGAAATGAACAAAACATGGGTGAACAAAGATGAAATGAATGATGGGAATAGGTCCACACCAGAATTTGGTGCTGATAATTCCTCTAGGAATTGAAACAAGAGCTTTGGCTCACGGGGAGTTGCATTGAAAATCTAATTTACCCAACCAGTAAGTGGGATCTTGAATCTAGCACGATGAATAAAGATAAAGAAACCTATTGCAGATCTATTAAAGCAAATTCCAGAAGAAAAGAAGCTAATGCGATTGATTACAGAGCAATTGAAGATTGACTATATACAAAAATAGTGTAACCAGATATACTAGGATAGAGCATTTATTAAAATGGTGAATTAGGTTTTGCGGAGCACAAAAATTTGTTCATTCAACATTTGAATCACTTTGCATTTGAAGAAAACAAGAAGAATGTGAGGCCTACATTTCTCATTCTATTCATGTGACTATTTACCTTACTGTTGCTGATACTTTTATATTTGTGGGACTGTTGATCCCAGATTTCTGAACTGTTGACTTTATTATTTTATAGGAAAAACTAATTGGGTGATGTTAGATAGATGTTTATTCTATAGGAAAACTAATTGGGTGATGTTAGATAGATGTTTACATTATAGGAAAACTAATTGGGTGATGTTAGAGAGAAAATTGTAATGTGATTTCATTATGCTTATGAGAAATGTGGTATGTTATGGGAATGCATGTTTTAAATTTGCTTCGGCTATGATATTTATATGTGGAATTAACTTTGAAATTGAGTATGTAGGTATTTCTAACAAAACCACAGATACTGGAGATTATCCCACACCTTATGTTGTAATCCCTTGTGAAACCAATCTAGTTCCACGAGGAACCGAGATCAACTTTGTGTTTGATGTAATGTTGTAATGTTGTCTTGCATGAGGTTGAATGGGTTAGGTCTACCCTCTTCTAAACTCGAATTATGATTTGTGCTATAAGAATTGTTTTTGAATTTCATTTTTAAATTTTAAAATTTTGAGACCCATTTCTTGTGTTTTAACTTGACCTTAGGTGTCCTAACTAGGTTAAAGTTGACCCTGGGTTATACCCCATGGGTCTAGGGTCCCTTTTGACTTAGGTAACCCTTGGTAAACCTCTGTATGGTCACCTTAAATTCACACTGAAGTTAAGTGACGAATTTGGAGGCATGGGAGGGATAGGATGAGTGGTACCAACACTCAAGCCCATCCCTTTTCAATTCCCAAGGCTAGAGATGACTCCAAGATCCACCAATTGTGGAGGATTTGACTTCAAGTCTCCCTCACAATTGGTGAGAATCCCCATGGAGTTGTGTGGTCCTTCATGAGAGGGAAGGAGGGGAAGACATGTGTCACCCTTTCCCTCTTCAACTCCCCTTTTCTCTCCCATGTGTTGGAGAGAGGACATGTGGTATGGGGTGAGGAAGACATTGGGGATGGGTAAGTGACATGTGTCAACACCCATCCCTTGGGACACAATAGTAGTTGGGAGGAAGAGTGAGGAGGTGACAAGTGTCACCTCCCCATTCCTCTAAGCTCATGGATTGGGTTATTTTAATCCCACTTGGGATAGGGAGAAAGGTTGTTGAATTTTTGAGAATTTTGTTTATTGGAAATTATTTTTTGGAGAAAAAGCATAGAGGGAGTTTGGTGACTTATGTTGGAGGAGACTTTAGAGGAGCTCTACATTAACTTCATCCATTATTAGGGCTTTAAAGGTTGGTTTTCAAGGCTAAGGCCTTCCCCTTTTAATTTAAATTGTTGCTTGCATGATGATGTGTGAGAAGTATTTTTTGCTTGTGTGTATTTTGTTATTGTGGGGAAATTATTATTAGAGTGTTGAAAGAGCTTCTCCCACTTGAGAGAAATGCTCATCAAGTGTGGGGTAGGGGAGGAGAGATCCTCCTTGAGGTCATTGCCTTGTTTTGGGATGTTGAAAGCCTTGAGGGCATTTGTGTAATTTTGAGTAAATTTGTCACATGGCTTGAGAGCCAAAATATGATCTCCTTTGAAATTTTGGTTAACTTGTTCGGCTTGAGGCCATGAGGATAATTGTGTTGAAATTTTAAGGGGTGGCACTCTAGAGTTGAGTGTGTCCACTCTTCTACCCCTTTTGTCTCACTTTAGTTGAGTTTGTGTTGTATAATTATCCATGGGTGTATTTGTGTTTTGGGATGTTGTGAAGTGGTTTAGATTCCCTAGGTGTGTGGAAAATCTTGCTACCTCGAGGGTGACCCTCTTGCGGGTCTACGGCAGGGAGGAGAGCAAGTTGTGTGGTGTTTCCTCCCCTTGTGTGATATGCAGTTTCTTGGAGCAAAAAGGTGAAGTTGAAGAAGTGTTCTTATTTTGGGAAAATATTTTATTTTCCTTTACTCTTAAGGCTCTTGAGGAGAGCTTGGGTTTTTAATAGCTTCATCCTTGTTGATTTCCAAGAGGAGAAATTCTCTTTCTATTGTTGTAAAATTGGTATTGTTGAGTTGTGAGAAAATCCTCCCTTATTGTGTTGATAGTTTTAATTATATTATTTATTAAGTTTTACCATTTATGAAATGATAAAGGAAGAAATTTGTTTTTAAAAGGATATTAATTTTGTTATTTCCTATTGATCCTATTAGTAAAGTTGAGAGTTAGTTGTTATGGAAAAAAAACAAGTTTGTTAAAATTTATTTCATTATAAGACTTATGGAAATATAAATTTGATATATATGAAGTTGTAATTTTATTACTATGAAAGAAATGAACTTGGATTATAATTATGCTTTTGAGTTTAATTGCAATTAATTAAATGCTTACTATATTTAAATTGAATCATTTGACTTGAAATTGAAATTTAATTAAGAGAAAATTAGATTTAATTATCCGTGTATAATACTCTATATTTATAATTTTTATTTTTGAGTTGCATTTGAAATTAAATTTGTAAGAAAATTCAATATAAATATTAATTCATTATTCTATCCTTTAAAATAATTGACAGTAATTAATATATATATATATATTTTCTGTATTTATACAGTTATATGTGTTATTAATGAAACTGTGAATTTACATTGCTGAGTGAAATTGTGGTATATATATATATTTATAAATATATTATAAATTTTAATATACAAAAATACAATGGGAAAATAAATTATGTTCGCAGTTTTCTTATTGGAAAAACACAGAAAAAAAAATTTATTACAATATTGGTGGGGGTTCGAACCCCCACTGTATGTATGGCAACGGGTGTGGGGAGGGGGCAGAGCCCCCACCCACACCCCCTGTTAACATAGAAAACCTTCCCCGCAGATCCGTCTCCTCCCGTGGGCACTGCCACAATCTCGCCCGTGACCTCCTTCGCCGCCTCCTCTCTGCAGTCCCCCTTACCTCCCCTATGCGGCCCCTTCTCTGCGAACCACCACAACCATCTCCTCTGCCACCCTTTCCCCCCTTCACTGTCGTGCCTCTGCAGCTACCTCTACCCACGACCCACATTGCGGCCTTCTCTCCATTACCGCCGCCGCTGCCCTTCTCATCACTGCATAGCCAATACAAAGCAAACAAAAAGTTCTCTAACGAAAATTCAAAGGAAAGGAATGTATGGAAATATAACAATATTCAATGTTATTTAATGAAAAATATAAAATATAATATTAAAATAAATGATTAATATATATATATTAATTGTTTGCGAATAATTTTGTAATTTCATTTAAATAATAATATATATAGGTATATATATCTATATATATATATTATTTATTGATAAATTTGTAAAGAGAAGTTTTGTTAAAAAAAATAATAATAAATAAAATAGGGTTTATATTTTGACAATAATATAAATATATATATATATATATATATATATATATATATTAATTTTAATTATGGGAAAAATGAGTTTCGGGTTTAAACAATTTTCATAATTAAAATACCAAGAAAACGAAAAGAAAAATATACCTATAATTATAAATGCAAATAAGCATATATATATATATATATATATATATATATATATATATATATTATATATGCTTATTTGCATTTATATAGATATGTGTATCTTTATAAATACAATAAAGCCATCATATGCATTTCATATGTGGCCATTGAAAACTCGACCTGTAAATTGAGAAAATGTTCAATTGAGAAAAATGAGAGAGAAAGAGAAAGAAAGATAAAAGTAAAAAAAAAAACAAAGAGGAGAAAATGTGTGGCATTTCCAAAATAGGCTAAGAGAACTAAGTAAGATTTAACCTTCCATTAATCTTGATTAGGGATGAATTAATTATCAAAATGGATTTAGCGTTGAATTAAACCTAAAGAGGAAACCTAGGGGACTGCATCAAGTGAAGTTAGTAAACCCTATTTAAGTGATCTTGTCTACCAAGAAATTAGGAATAATGTAAAGGATGCAGTGATAACTTTGATTGATAGAAAACTTGAAGAAAAGCAGGATAAACATAAAGAAATCTTAAAAATGGGAAAGAGAACGTAAAAGAAATACAATCAAAATTAAATTTCAGAGAAACGGAAAAGAGAACAAATGAACAGGCTTTGTTGAAAATGCTAAAATTAGGAGGAGAAATTAATATTAAATTTCAAAAAATGTGAAGGAGAACAGATGATAGGACTTTGTTGAAAAATGTCACATTAACTTAATCAACTATTTTACCAATGTAATTAGTGAGATTACCCTAAATTAGGAAACCACGTGATCAAGATTAGTGTTAGTGTAACAAATCCCACTCACGCCCGTGAGGCGTTATGCTGCTGGATTTTTCTAGAATTTAGGGTTTAGGAGCTAGTAAGTACAACCCTTGTAGCGACGTTAACCACGTCGCAAAGACCCCCTTGTTGGCCTTCTTGTGTTTGGGTGTGTGCACGTGTACGTATTACCCCACTGACAATTGTATTGTTTACGGATTAAGCGTACGCCACTGAGCACGCTTATGCGTGTGAGGGGGTTTCTAAGGAAGCGTGGAAATTTTTTTGATATTTCATGTCATGACCACATGACACATGTGGACATGACACGTGTGATGCATGTTGTGATTGCATGGGAAATGTGGGCATGAAATTTGGTATTAGAGCCCAAGTTTAAACACTGGGCATATTTGGGTACGTTATTTATTCCGCAACTTTGATTAATTAGTGCCTACCTTGTTTTGTAGGATGCCTCCCCGATGTGTTCGATGAGTGCAATCGTACAACACAGCATCCATTGAGGTGCACAGTGATTCCTCAGTAGAGGGACAGGCACCCGTAGTTATAGCAGATCCACCAGTACCACAGGTACCACCAGAACCACAAGCACAACCAGTATTTGACATAGGTCCACATATTCTATAGACATTGCAGGCCATGTTAGAGAGGCTACCACCAGCTATTCCTGAGCCACATGATGAGTCTCGCATTGATCCATGAGAGGAGCCACGTAAGGAGCCACGTACTGAGTTGCATGATGAGCCACATGTTGAGCCCCGCGTCGATCTGCGAGAGGTGCCACGTATGGAGCCTTTCATAGAGATCCCTGATACTACAATATGTTGGCAAGAGACACTATATGAATTCATGGTTGTTATCATTGATGGAAACAAAGGTCATCCCACATATCCGCAAGTCATGGTGTGTCTCTACCAGAAGTCAGAATGAAGATTATGGTGGTCCGGTGAACAAGAATAGAGCATGTGGCAAGGTCCGACAGACAAGTCCGGATCTCTCAGAGGAAATATCTTGGTGTAGTGTGGATTTGGGGAAGTCAAGAGGAATACCTTGAGTAGTATATTCCAAGGATTTAGCCTCCGATGATGGACAAGGAAAAAGATATGAATAGTTGAGTACCGGATTCCTGAGTGACAGTGTGAATAGAGGAAGAACTGACTGACAGAACATCAGACTATTTTCTGGATGTGTTACTATTGATGGTAAAGGTTGTGAAGGCATGAATCATATTTGGCTGACATGATTAATGATATCTACAAGTATATGCTTGATCCGCATTACTTGATGTGCAAGGATTCAGCCGACAGAACAGAGTTCGTGAGAAGATAGACTATTCCGGATGTCGACTAGAAAGGTGATGAAATTACTTCTGCAGATATATATGCATGATGGATTTAGTTGTGAGAGGAGAAGTTGTTGTGTTGTGATATATGCGAATAAGAGTAGAGCAGAGCAGAAGCAGTAAGAAAGATCCGGTATGTGAAAGAAAAATAGAATAAAGAGAAGAGGAAAGATGAAGTGCAGCAGATCAGTGTACTGAGCCTAACCGGAACTAAACTCTAGCATATGTGGATGCTACCAATCAGTTTAAGTATTGTATAACTTTCTTTTGTAGACAGTGTGTCTCCTTGTAGGCAGTGTGCCTCTTTGTGAGCAGTGTGCTCGGACAGTGAGCCCTAATTGGCAAGTGCCATTTTGTAATTCCTTATTCTTCTAATAGAGAATAATCTTTGGGTTAATCACCCTGTGCTTTTCTCCATTAACAGGGTTTCCACGTCAAAAATACTGTGTCATATGTTTCTCATTTCATGGTAATGTTTGTTTGTTTGATTCAATGTTGCATTGATTAATAAGAAAGTTCAAAAGAAGAAATAATTAGGATAACTAATTCACCCCCCTCTCAGTTATCAACAATTGGTATCAAAGCTAAGTTCCTCCTAATAGAGCCTAACAGCTTGAGGAAGATTTGGGAGTTCAAATGGATGCATATGGTTTAAGGGAGCAACTCAAGACTGCCCTTGAGGATCTTGAACAGTCAAAATCTGAAGTCAATGAATTAAAGGAAAGACTCAAACAGGCTGATGAATTCATGAGAGAACTAAAGGACAAATTAAGTCTCTCTATGAAAAATAGAAAGGATCTGCTCCAACAATTGGCAAGACAAAGTGAAGAAAGTAATACAAATGAAGAATTGACTGAGAAAACCAAGTTATGTGAAAAGTTATCAAAAGAAGTCATTATGGTAAGACATGAAATGGAATCAGGAGTTATAAAGTTTACTCAAGAGATTGAAGAGAAAAGAAAAGATAAAGACAATCTAAGACAATCTCTTAAAGAGAAATCAAAAGATTGCTACCAGATGGACAGGATTATCAGACATCTTGAATCTGATCTTGAAGATGCCAAAGATAATGAAGAAAAACTTGAGGATCAAATTGTCTCTCTCAAAAGAGATCTTCAAATAGCAAATGAATATAAAGAGAAATTCAAGATAAGTTCTGCTCAACTTGAAGTTCTTCTTGGAAGTCAAAAGAGGGCAGATGACAAGTATGGTTTGGGATATGAGAAAGGAGAAAGCTCCGGATCTGGTCAAAAGAATTTTGGATCAGAAAATCCAAGGAATAGGCCTAGAAAACCTCCAGTAAGATAGCCCAATGCTCAAAGATATCCATCCTTCAATGAATATTGCCACAACTGCAATCACTTTGGTCACAAAGCTAATCAGTGTAGAAAGAGAATGAATCAGACTAATTCATTCTTCTCTGGACAGGGCTTTAACTGTAAAAGGTATGGACACAAGTCTCATGAATGCAGAAATATGCAAATAAACAAATCATTCAATGGTAGATGCTTTGCGTGCAATAGAGTAGGTCATATGGCTAATCAATGCAGATCAAGAGGTTATCAGTCAAATATGCAAGAAAATGTTATTTACCAAATCTGTAATAGGTCCGGTCATAATGCAAAAATCTACAGAAACAAGAATCAGGACAAAAGAGGTCCGGTGTATAATCAGAATCAAGACAAGGGTAAACAAAAGATGAATGCAGATGAAGTTAGGAATCAGATGAACAAGATTTGGGTGAAGAAAACTTTAGAGAATGTAGAGGTTGGATCCGCACCAGACTCTGGTGCTGATATTCCTTCCAGAAATTAAAAGGTAAGCTCTGTCTCAGGGGGAGACTCAAAGAAAATCCTATTCCCCTAGCCAATCAAGTGGTGCCAGATGTGGCACAAGATGCGGAGTAAAGGGTTTGTAGATATAAGTCTTGAGATGATCCAGATAAGATTTCAGAGGTCCGCATGAAGATGTGAAGAAGTTGCAATCGATCAAGTAAGACTTGTTCCGGGAGATGCTCTGGAATGACAAAGGATTACAAAAAGGTCCGGAGAGATCCAGAAGTTCATTGTCTTATTCTGTGGATTGGACAGAGAGTTTGGGATGTCCTTGTGATGTGTCATCTTGATTTGTTCATGGTTGGAAGATCCGCATGATGTTCATAGTTCAGGACTGATCCGGTTCTTCAAGTTATCTGAATAAGGCAAACTGGAATAATGTAGGTTGAGCATTTATTGCCATCAGATATTAGGGTTTGTGAAGCAATATAAGGGATTTTTCATAAATCACTTGCTCATTCTGCACTCAAGAAGAAGTGAAAAGTGGAGCTCTACAACAAGATTCATCAAGTTCACCAAAGATCTCTTGCAGAAGTCATTACATACAGAAATCAATCCAACCACTCTGTGTAACCGAAGGCGCATAAGGTATTTTCTGTTTTCGATATCTTACTATAAAATCTTTTGAAAAATGGCTACTCCGAATATAGTAAAGATCTCAGATAGGCCCCGACCTAAATTTAAGAAACACCCATACAAGTCATTGGAGGTAGATCCCTTAGGAGCATTCTCTAGTGTTCTTCATGGCGTTTTACACACAGAAGACATTAGGGTTTACATACATGCAAGTATTGAAGAATTTGGGGAATTCAAATTGAGAGATTTCTATCACAAACAACTGATAGACAATGCTTTTGAGCTTAAACCAGAGTATAAGGGTATCCAGAAGAAACAGTTTGATCAATTCATTCATTTCCCCTGCTTTGAAGAAGATGAATGGGTCTGGTATGTATTGAGTAGGATGCATGACAACTTCCTATGGCTGAATAGACCCTACAAGATCACAAAAGAGGCAATTAGGGTAGTGACTGGTCTATACTCTTCCAAAGGGATACCTATCCTCAAATCCGTCAAAAATAACATTGTAACTGAGGCCACCGGATCAAAATTTGATAAGAGGGCAATGACCATTGAAGATATCTCTGACCCGGATATCAAGCTTGCATCCATGATAATAGGATACAAGATTTATCACTCCAGTAGGGAGAATTCTGTATCCGGAACTGTAGTATATACTGCCTATGAGATGCTAAGGAAGAATGCAGATTATGACCTTTGTGAACTTCTTTTAAGTCAATTAATGGAAAATATACAAAAGATCAAAAAGGACAAAAAGAATTCTTTCAAGTATGGTACACTTATATTATGTCTATTTTTCTATTTCATGAATGAACTGCCTAGATCAAGTGGATGGGTATGGCAGAATGACAAACCTATAGTAGTCCAGATCAGAGATTACTTACATGGACTTGGGGATGCCAAAGCAAGAAATACAGCTCTGTGGGGATACTTCAAAAACTTCCAGAGTATGATGCAAGCAAGAGAAAGAATTCCCCAGTCTCTTGTTGAAAAATACAAAGACTCAGTCTGCTTTATGGTTGATACTGATCAGTGCCTAATGGAGGTAGTTAAGCCAAGAATAGTCTGGATCGTGCCCATGGGGTATGAGGTTGATGAACAAATTGTGGAACTGCATGTTCAACACATGCTTAGTCAACCCAAAGATCCAAAAGCAGAAAGGTTTGGAACCTTTGAGGAGCTGAGTGTGAAGATCCATGTGGAACTCAGAGAACCTGAGATAAAAAGGAAAGTAAGAAAAGAAGTTGAACATATTGCCCAAGGCCTAGGCATCCCAAAGGAGGCACTTGATGCCAACCGGGAAAAGAGGAGAAAGGCTAAGGAAGAAAAGAAAGAGGCAGAAAAGAAAAGCAAGAAAAGTGCTCAGGTGGAAACCTCAACCTAGACCAGATCATCAAAAGGATCTACACCTGTCAGAACCAAAAACTCAAAAATATCTAAACCGGAAGGTTAGACATCTAGTAAAGGAGAGAAAAGGTCTAAAATAAAAGCCACAAGGGCTTATACAAGTCAGAAAGATGAAGAGGAAATGGAATCAGATGAGGGGGTAAAAGAAATAAAGAAGCAGAAAGGATCCGGTAAACCCTCCACAAGCCAAGACAAGGAAGAAATGGTAGAGGAATTTGTTGAAAAGCCCACCCTGTCTCTAGAGAGTGTAATCAAGTTAGTCACTGTGGATTGAAACCTTCAACCAATGACTGAATTCTATGATGACTACAATGAGGCTGACCAAAAGATCCTATAGGAAGCCACAATCAAGTATCTGAACATATACAATAAGGCTTTCATTGAGATTATATCTCTAATTCCTAAAAACCTAGAAAAGGAATTAGAAATACGAAAGAACAATGCCTAGGCAAAAGATCTTGAGATTTGGGAGCAGATAGCTATTCAGCTATATCCTCAAATTGATCCCAAGACAATGAACATAATATTCAAAGACTGCAAAGATGAGTTCAGGAGTAAAGCAAGGATGAATCAACTCATGCTTGGTGAGACTAACAAGGTGGCCATAGATACAGAAGAGATCCTCCGGAAGGCCTTCAACAGGTTTAATCTTCCTGTGGTAGAGGACTTGGGTACTGATCCCTCATCCACAAGTGCTGCAGAAGAAACTTCTGAGAAAGCAATAGAAGAGATGGGCCCTGAACAAACCAACATTTCTCCTTTGGTTTCCCCTACAGTCTCCGGATCCAAAGAAGAAGAGAAATTACAGGAGAAAGAAGCAGTGGAAAAAGAAAGAGAAGCTGACAGTACCAATGGTGCAGAGAAAGAGAAGACTCCAACAGAGAAAACCACAACTGATAGTGGTATGAATGTGGAGAAAGAGAAAATTCCAAAGGACAGCTCCAAGACTGCAGAAGAGAAGAAACATCTGTCTCCGGCAAGAGACACTGCACAAACTGTCCAAAAATTTTTAAGCAAAGAAGCAATAGAGATTGATGAACCGGAGCTTCTACAAGGTCCATTCAATTTTGATTCCCTCTCTCCGGTGCAGACAATGAAGATAGCTTCATTTGCAAATGCTAAGGCAAATGAAAAACTCCTAAAGTCTCATATGGAAGACTGTGAGTTGATAGAGCCTGCTTCCGGAGTACTTGAGAAGATTATGCTATCAGTCCAAAAAAGATCCCACAGCCTCCTCTTTTGGTAATCTCAAAACCTTAGTCAGCAGTGTTGGTACACATTTTGAATCCCTAGAAAAATTAGTTGAAGAAAAGGTCCGGAAGGAGTTCTTAGATAAGATATTCTCAGAGGTACTAGGATTAATCTCTAATGATAGGAGAAATATGAGTATTGGAATAAAGAGATTAGAAAATGCTCTTAAGGATGGCGGTGACATTTACAAATTTTGTATCTCTTGGTCAAAAGCAACAGTAGAAGTTGAGAAGAAAATAAAAGAGGAACAGGACAAACTACTGAGTTTGTCTTAAAGTTTTGATCCTCTCTCTTCCTCCATAGTAAATCAAGAATGTCAAACTTTTGCAATCACAAATGCAATAAAGAACCTTGAGAAGGAAAGGAAGAATATAATTAACCAGATGGGAGAACTTAGAAGGATTATTATCCCTAAGTTAGAAACCATGCATGAGGCCATAAGTGATGCTCAGACTACCGCCCAAACCAATGATCTGATAGATCTCAAGAGGGCAGAAGCTTTTGCATTTTTGTTGAGTGGTCACATTTCAATTTTGGATAGAATGAAGCAAAGTTGGGCTACAGAACTCATCCAGCTGAAGACATCCTTTGCAGATATTCTTTAGTTTATGTGAATATGTAATATACAGTCAAGTATAGTAAATTTTTTTAAAAAATTGTGTACGGACCCTACCCTTTGCCATTGATGTCAAAGGGGGAGTGAGGATCAGTGAAAAATGAGGAATCCAACTAAGGGGGAGCTCCGGAAAATGTATATAAAGATAGAGCATCAGCCAAGGGGGAGCATAGTGTAAACACTTAGTCATTTTTCACTAAGTATTGCCATCAATGCCAAAGGGGGAGATTGTTGGCAAGAGACACTATATGAATTCATGGTTGTTGTCATTGATGGCAACAAAGGTCATCCCACATATCCGCAAGTCATGGTGTATCTCTACCGGAAGTCAGAATGAAGATTATGGTGGTCCGGTGAACAAGAACAGAGCATGTGGCAAGGTCCGACAGACAGGTCCGGATCTCTTAGAGGAAGTATCTTGGTGCAGTGCAGATCTGGGGAAGTCAAGAGGAATACCTTGAGTAGTATATTCCAAGGATTTAGCCTTCGGTGATGGACAAGGAAAAAGATATGAATAGTTGAGTACCAGATTCCTGAGTGACAGTGTGAACAGAGGAAGAACTGATTGACAGAACATCAGACTTTTTTCCGGATGTGTTACTGTTGATGGTAAAGGTTGTGAAGGCATGAATCATGTTTGGCCGACATGATTAATGATATCTACAAGTATATGCTTGATCCGCATTACTTGATGTGCAAGGATTCAGCCGACAGAACGGAGTTTGTGAGAAGATAGACTGTTCCGGATGCCGACTAGAAAGGTGATGAAATTACTTCTGTAGATATATATGCACGATGGATTTAGTTGTGAGAGGAGAAGTTGTTGTGTTGTGATATATGCGAATAAGAGTAGAGCAGAGCAGAAGCAGTAAGAAAGATCCGGTATGTGAAAGAAAAATAGAATAAAGAGAAGAGGAAAGATGAAGTGCAGCAGATCAGTGTACTGAGCCTAACCAGAACTGAACTCCAACATATGTGGATGCTACCAATCAGTTTAAGTATTGTATAACTTTCTTTTGTAGATAGTGTGTCTCCTTGTAGGTAGTGTGCCTCTTTGTGAGTAGTGTGCTCGGGTAGTGAGCCCTAATTGGCAAGTGCCATTTTGTAATTCCTTATTCTTCTAATAGAGAATAATCTTTGGGTTAATCACCCCGTGGTTTTCTCCCTTAATAGGGTTTCCATGTCAAAAATACTGTGTCATATGTTTCTCATTTCATGGTAATGTTTGTTTGTTTGATTCAATGCTGCATTGATTAATAAGAAAGTTCAAAAGAAGAAATAATTAGGATAACTGATTCACCCCCCCTCTCAGTTATCAACACAGTAGAGGAGGTAGGGTCAGCCTATCATGCATGGAGTAGGAGCCCTCCGAGACTCTCGAGATGAGATGAGACCATGAGAGTAGAGAAGATATATCATGGAACGTATGAGTATGGGTTGAATGAGCTGGTTATAGGACTTAGAGATAGAGGAGATCCCATCAGAGACTTGCTTAGGCTTAACCCACCTACCTTCGCAGGAGCTACAGAGGGAGATGTGGCCAAGGCATGGCTTATTAGTTTAGATAGGTGCTTTACGTTCTGACCTTATGGGAGCAACACGAAAGCACGAGTGGCAGTACACCTTCTGAGAGATGCAGCAGCTACTTGGTGGTGCACTAAGGAGTGTAAGCACTATTTATCCTTAGATACACTCATGTGGGACACATTCATAAAGTGCTTTAATGCGCGATATTTGTCAGATCACTATAGATAGCGTCGAATAGATGAGTTCCATGATTTGCAGTAGAGAGAACTCATGGTTGCTCAGTATGAGAGCTGATTCATTGAGCTTTCTCATTACGCGGAGTACCTCCATGACGAGAAACTCCCAGTACACAAATTCATCATAGGACTAAATCATGAGATAGCAGGACCAGTGCATATGATAGACCCCCAGACTATGAGTGAGGCTATCAAAAAGGCTCTTATTGCAGAAGAAATTCAAGGACGAGGGCAGAATTCACGCCCGCAATATCAGGACCGTAATCACCAACAGCAGCAGAACTTTCATAGGCCACAATCTACACCACAAAGAGGAGGATATAATTTCTCATCATTACCTCCTAGGCCTCCACAACAGCACCCACTATTACAGCATCAGTAGAGATCTAGACCCCAGCAGAGGGTTCAGGGAGGACATAACCGTGGTTGGCAGCAACAGGGCCCGTGTAGAGATCAGAGATAGCAGGGATCATCTGCGAGACCCATGAGTTCTCAGCAGTCTTACAGAGGTTCACAGGGGTCCACCAGACAAACGAGATAGCAGCAGTCGAGTAGGACTCAGTTAGTACAGTTACAGGCTAGGGGCCCGTGTTATGTATGTGGTGGGGTAGGGCATTTGGCCAAAGTGTCCACAGGGATTTACAGCAGGGGGACAACCTCATGCAAGAGGATGTGAGCAGACTGTAGGTGATGTGGGCAGGTCCCACCACATGTTTGCCGCGGTTTATAACTGCCAGGCTGATTTCCAAGGTTCAATCATTGAGACTACAGGTATGATTGGGGATTTCCCCATCTCTATTTTTTTGACCCTGGAGCTACTGACTCTTTTCTGTCTACATCGTTAGTGGAACATTGTAGGCTAGTGGCTTCTAGGCAGGACATTAGGTGGGAGGTTGAGTTAGCCTCTAGGGCCAGAATGTCAGTAGATACCTTGGTTAGAGATTGCGATATCACCTTGGGTTCCTTCACTACAGCATGTGACCTTAGGGTTATGCTATTAGGATCCTACGATGTAGTTTTGTGTATGGACTAGCTTGCAGCTCATAGAGCCAAGCTAGAGTGTCGCCAGAGGATGATTAGTTGCTTAGATGATCATGGCTCATAGGTTGAGATAGTGGGGATTCAAAAGCCCATGGCTGTTCGTATGATATCCGCTCAGCAACTTAAGTGCTACATACGGAAGGGTTGTCAGATATTTTCTATCATGGTCAGTGACAGATCAAAGGATAAGCCTGAGGCTACCTTAGATGATCACCCTATTTTGAGAGATTTTGCTGACGTATTTCTGCTAGAATTACCAGGTATGCCTCCACGCAGAGAAGTTGATTTCCACATTAACTTGGTACTGGGTGCAGAGCTAGTGTCTTGTGCACCCTACAGGATGACTACACATGAGCTTATAGAACTTAAACTGCAGTTAGAGGAGTTACTTGAGAAAGGGCACATCTGACCTAGCATTTCACCATGGGGTGCACCGGTTATCTTCGTGAAGAAGAATGATGGGTCTCTTCGACTATGCATGGATTATAGGCAGTTGAACAAGGTGATGGTGAAGAACCGTTATCCTCTACCTAGGATTGACGACCTCTTTGATCAAATGCAGGGAGCTAGAGTGTTCTCAAAAATTGATCTAAAATCTGGGTATCACCAATTGCACATCACAGAGGCAGACATTCATAAGACTGCTTTTCAAACCAGATATGGCCATTATGAGTTTACAGTGGTACCCTTCAGTTTGATGAATGCCCCTGCAGTGTTCACGAGTCTCATGAATGGGGTGTTCCGCACTTACTTGGATCAGTTTGTGATCATATTTCTTGACGATATTTTGATCTATTCGTGAATCAAGGAGGAACATGTGGACCATCTGCGTCAGGTGTTGCAGTGCTTATGAGAGCAACAGCTTTATGGCAACCTGGCGAAGTGTGCCTTCTTCAGGATAGAGGTGCAGTATTTGGGGCACATCTTATCGAGTGATGGCATCTCTATAGATCCATCAAAGATTAGAGTGATTCAGGACTGGCCAGCACCCACCAGCGTGACTGAGGTCAGGAGCTTTATGGGATTAGCTAGTTATTACCATAGATTTGTTGAGGGCTTTTCCACATTAGCACATCCCATCACTTCCCTTCAGCAGAAAGGGAAAGGTTTCACTTGGACCGAGCAGTGTGAGAGGACCTTTGGGTTCCTCAAGGAGCATCTTACCAGTTCTCCCATTTTAGCGGTTCCATATCCTGTAGAAGATTTTGTTGTTTGCACAGATGCATCACTAGAGGGTTTGGGAGCCATGCTTATGCAAGGTGGTAGAGTGATTGCATACGAATTGCGTAAGCTTAAGACACATGAGCTAAACTACCCTACTCACGATTTAGAGCTCATAGCAATTATTAATACTCTTGTTCATTGGAGACACTTCCTTTTAGGTCAACGTTTTGAGCTCTATTCAGATCACCATAGCTTACAGTACATTTTCACATAGCCAAATTTGAACACCCGCCAGTAGCGTTGGATGGAGTTCTTATGTGAGTACGAATTTGATGTCCACTACATCAAAGAGAAGGAGAACATGGTCGTTGACACCTTAAGTTGAAGGCGCCATGAGATCCAAACCCTAACATTGAGGGTGGACTTGAGAGAGCGTATTCTACAGCATCTGCCAAAGGACGAGTGGTTTCTTAAGGTGCAACAGGAAATTCAGAATCAGAGGGCCCTTAAGGGAAAATTTGCAAGATATTCCCTTGAGTCTGATGGTTTGCTTAGACATCAGAAGCGCATCTATGTACCCCGTTCAGGTGATCTACGTACAGTGATTCTTTCAGAGGCTCATAGAGCACCTTATGTAGCACACCTAGGAGTGAAGAAGATGCATGCTAATTTGTGACAGTTATATCATTGGCCTGGGATGAGACGTGACATTGCGGAATATGTTGCTCATTGCCTTGAGTGTCAGAGGGTCAAGGCCGAGCATCAGCATCCAATAGGACTGTTGTACCCTTATGAGATACCTAAGTGGAAATGGGACACCATTTCCATGGATTTTATCATTGGTCTACCTATGTCATCACGTCGCCATGATGCCATCATGGTGACAGTTGACAAGTTGACCAAGGTGGCACATTTTTCACCTGTACACATGATGTACAATGCACCATCAGTGGCGAGAGTGTTTTTAGATCAGATTGTTAGACTTCATGGAGTACCTCACCACATCATTTCTGACAGAGACTCCGTATTCACTTCATCATTTTGGAGAGCCTTACATCAAGCATTGGGCACACAACTCAACTTCAGTTCAGCTTACCATCCAGAGATCGCTGGACAGACAGAGAGAGTTAATCAGGTGTTAGAAGACATGCTTCATATGTATGTTATGGACCATCAGTCTAGATGGGAGGAGTATCTATATCTGGTTGAGTTTTCCTACAATAATGGGCATCACAGCTCGTTGGGTATGCCTCCTTTCCAGGCTTTATATGGCAGACCATGTAGGACACCATTGAGTTGGGATCAGATAGAGGACAGGGTTGCCATTGGTCTAGAGATAGTTCAAGATATGGAGCAGCAGGTTACACTGATTAGACAGAGACTTTAGGAGGCACAGGATAGATAGAAGAAGTATGCCGATGTTAAGAGAACTGATCGGAGCTTCTCACTTGGTGACAGGGTATTTTTGAGAGTGTGACCACACAAGAGTCCAATCCATTACAGAAAGGGCTCTAAGCTCGCACCTCAGTTTGTAGGACCTTTTGAGATTTTGGAGTGGATAGGACCTATAGCTTGTCGCGTATCCACGATGTCTTTCATATTTCTATTTTACATCATTACATCTCTGACTTATCTCACGTATTGGATTGGAGTGCTCTTCAGGTAGAGGCAGACGGATAGCTAGCTTTGGAGTCAATTCACATATTGGCTTATCAGACGCTGGGCCTTTGAGGTTGAGAGCTGGACTAGGTTAGGGTCTAGTGGGACATGTATGATGAGGTCACTGCGACATGGGAGGATGCAGTGAGACTGAGGACTCTTTATCCTCACCTCTTTGATGACTTCTAGGAGGAAGTATAGTCTTAGGGGGGGAGGATGTGAGGCCTACATTTCTCATTCTGTTCATGTGACTATTTACCTTACTATTGCTGATACTTTTATATTTGTGGGACTGTTGATCCTAGATTTCTAAACTGTAGACTTTATTATTTTATAGGAAAAACTAATTGGGTGATGTTAGATAGATGTTTATTTTATAGGAAAACTAATTGGGTGATGTTAGACAGATGTTTACATTATAGGAAAACTAATTGGGTGATATTAGAGAGAAAATTGTAATGTGATTTCATTATGCTTATGAGAACTGTGGTATGTTATGGGAATGCATATTTTAAATTTACTTCGGCTATGTTATTTATATGTGGAATTAACTTTGAAATTGAGTGTGCAGGTATTTCTAACAAAACCACAGATACTAGAGATTATCCCGCACCTTATGTTGTAATCCCTTGTGAAGCTAATATGGTTCCACGAGGAACCGAGATCAACTCTGTGTTTGATGTAATGTTATAATTTTGTCTTACATGAGGTTGAATGGGTTAGGTCTACCCTCTTGTAAATTTGAATTATGATTTGTGTTGTAAGAATTGTTTTTGAATTTTATTTTTAAATTTTAAATTTTTGAGACCCATTTCTTGTGTTTTAACTTGACCCTGGGTGTCCTAACCAGGTTAAAGTTGACCCTGGGTTATACCCCATGGGTCTAGGGTCCCTTTTAACTTGGGTAACCCTTGGTAAACCTCCGTATGGTCACCTTAACTTTACACTGAAGTTAAGTGACGAATTTGGAGGCATGAGAGGGATAGGATGAGTGGTACCAACACTCAAGCCCATCCCTTTTCAATTCCCAAGGCTAGAGATGACTCCAAGATCCACCAATTGTGGAGGACTTGACTTCAAGTCTCCCTCACAATTGGTGAGAATCCCCATGGATTTGTGGTCCTTCATGAGAGGGAAGGAGGGGAAGACATGTGTCACCCTTTCCCTCTTCAACTCCCCTTTTCTCTCCCATGTGTTGGAGAGAGGACATGTGGTATGGGGTGAGGAAGACTTTGGGGATGGGTAAGTGACATGTGTCAACACCCATCCCTTGGGACACAATAGTAGTTGGGAGGAAGAGTGAGGAGGTGACAAGTGTCACCTCCCCATTCCTCTAAGCTCATGGATTGGGTTATTTTAATCTCACTTGGGATAGGGAGAAAGGTTGTTGAATTTTTAAGAATTTTGTTTATTAGAAATTGTTTTTTAGAGAAAAAGCATAGAGGGAGTTTGGTGACTTATGTTGGAGGAGACTTTAGAGGAGCTCTACATCAACTTCATCCATTATTAAGGCTTTAAAGGTTGGTTTTCAAGGCTGAGGCCTTCCCCTTGTAATTTAAATTGTTGCTTGCATGATGATGTGTGAGAAATATTTTTTGCTTGTGTGTATTTTGTTATTGTGGGGAAATTATTATTAGGGTGTTGAAAGAGCTTCTCCCACTTGGCATAAATGCTCATCAAGTGTGGGGTAGGGGAGGAGAGATCCTCCTTGAGGTCATTGCCTTGTTTTGGGATGTTGAAAGCCTTGAGGGCATTTGTGTAATTTTGAGTAAATTTGTCACATGGCTTGAGAGCCAAAATATGATCTCCTTTGGAATTTTGGTTAACTTGTTTGGCTTGAGGCCATGAGGATAATTGTGTTGAAATTTTAAAGGGTGGCACTCTAGAGTTTAGTGTGTCTACTCTCCTACCCCTTTTGAGTCACTTTAGTTGAGTTTGTGTTGTGTAATTATCCATGGGTGTATTTGTGTTTTGGGATGTTGTTTTGCCTTGTTGTGAAGTGGTTTGGATTCCCTAGGTGTGTGAAAAATCTCCCTAGCTCAGGGGTGACCCTCTTGCGGGTCTACGACAGGGAGGAGAGCAAGTTGGGTGGTGTTTTCTCCCCTTGTGTGATATGCAGGTTTCTTGGAGCAAAAAGGTGAAGTTGATGAAGTGTTCTTGTTTTGGGAAAATATTTTATTTTCCTTTACTCTTAAGGCTCTTGAGGAGAGCTTGGATTTTTAATAGCTTCATCCTTGTTGATTTCCAAGAGCAGAAATTCTCTCTCTATTGTTGTAAAATTGGTATTGTTGAGTTGTGAGAAAATCCTCCCTTATTGTGTTGATAGTTTTAATTAAATTATTTATTAAGTTTTACCATTTATGAAATGATAAAGGAAGAAATTTGTTTTTAAAAGGATATTAATTTTGTTATTTCCTATTGATCCTATTAGTAAAGTTGAGAGTTAGTTGTTATGGAAAAAAAACAAGTTTGTTAAAATTTATTTCATTATAAGACTTATGGAAATATAAATTTGATATATATGAAGTTGTAATTTTGTTACTATGAAAGAAATGAACTTGGATTATAGTTATGCTTTTGAATTTAATTGCAATTAATTAAATGCTTACTATATTTAAATTGAATCATTTGACTTGAAATTGAAATTTAATTAAGAGAAAATTAGATTTAATTATCCTTGTATAATACTCTATATTTATAATTTTTATTTTTGAGTTGCATTTGAAATTAAATTTGTAAGAAAATTCAATATAAATATTAATTCATTATTCTGACCTTCAAAATAATTGACAGTAATTAATATATATATATATTTTCTGTATTTATATAGTTATATGTGTTATTAATGAAACTGTGAATTTATATTGCTGAGTGAAATTGTGGTGTATATATATATTTATAAATATATTATAAATTTTAATATACAAAAATACAATGGGAAAATAAATTATGTTCGCAGTTTTCTTATTGGAAAAACATAGTGAAAATTTTTTTATTACAATATTGGTGGGGGTTTGAACCCCCACCGTATGTATGGCAATGAGTGTGGGGAGGGGGCGGAGCCCCCACCCACACCCCACTGAGTGGGATGTGGGTGGGGGCTCCGCCCCCTCCCCACACCCCCCGTTAACATAGAAAACCTTCCTCGCGGATCCGTCTCCTCCCGCAGGCACTGCCACAATCTCACCCACGACCTCCTTTGTCGCCTCCTCTCCGTAGTCCCCCTTACCTCCCCTATGTGGCCCCTTCTCTGCAAACCGCCACAGCCATCTCCTCCGCCACCCTTTCCCCTTCACCGCCGTGCCTCTGTGGCTACCTCTGCCTATGACCCACACTGCAGCCTTCTCTCCATTGTTGCTGCTGCCACCCTTCTCATCCCTGCACAACCAATACAAAGCAAACAAAAAGTTAGGGTTTTCTCCAATGAAAATTCAAAGGAAAGGAATGTATAGAAATATAACAATATTCAATGTTATATAATAAAAAATATAAAATATAATATTAAAATAAATGATTAATATATATATATTAATTGTTTGCTAATAATTTTATAATTTCATTTAAATAATAATATCTATATAGGTATATATATATTATTTATTGATAAATTTGTAAAGAGAAGTTTTGTAAAAAAAACATATAATAAATAAAATAGGGTTTATATTTTGACAATAATATATATATATATATATTAATTTTAATTATGGGAAAAATGAGTTTCGGGTTTAAACAATTTTCACAATTAAAATACCAAGAAAATGAAAAGAAAAATATACCTATAATTGTAAATGCAAATAAGCATATATATATTATATATGCTTATTTGCATTTATATAGATATGTGTATCTTTATAAATGCAATAAAGCCATCATATGCATTTCATATGTGGCCATTGAAAACTCGACCTGTAAATTGAGAAAACATTCAATTGAGAAAAAATGAGAGAGAAAGAGAAAGAAAGATAAAAAAAAAAAAAACAAAGAGGAGAAAATGTGTGGCATTTCCAAAATAGGCTAAGAGAACTAAGTAAGATTTAACCTTCCATTAATCTTGATTAGGGATGAATTAATTATCAAAATGGATTCAGCGTTGAATTAAACCTAGAGCAGAAACCTAGGGGACTGCATCAAGTGAAGTTAGTAAACCCTGTTTAAGTGATCTGGTCTACCAAGAAATTAGGAATAATGTAAAGGATGCAGTGATAACTCTGATTGATAGAAAACGTGAAGAAAAGAAGGATAAACATAAAGAAATCTTAAAAATGGGAAAGAGAACATAAAAGAAATACAATCAAAATTAAATTTTAGAGAAACAGAAAAGAGAACAAATGAACAGGCTTTGTTGAAAATGCTAAAATTAGGAGGAGAAATTAATATTAAATTTTAGAAAACGTGAAGGAGAACAGATGATCGAACTTTGTTGAAAAATGTCCCATTAACTTAATCAACTATTTTACCAATGTAATTAGTGAGATTAACCTAAATTAGGAAACCACGTGATCAAGATTAGTGTTAGTGTAATAAATCCCACTCACGCCTGTGAGGCGTTATGCTGCCAGATTTTTCTAGGATTTAGGGTTTAGGAGCTAGTAAGTACAACCCTTGTAGCGACGTTAACCGCATCGCAAAGACCCCCTTGTTTGCCTTCTTGTGTTTGGGTGTGCACACGTGTGCGTATTACCCTACTTACAACTATATTATTTACACCTTAAGCGTACACCACCGAGCATGCTTACACGTGCGAGGGGGTTTCTAAGGAAGCGTGGGAAAAATTTTTATATTTCATGTCATGACCACATGACACATGTGGACATGACATGTGTGATGTGTGTTGTGACCACATGGGAAATGTGGGCATGACAAAGAAGAGTGCTTGAGCTGAGATTCAAAGATTCGAAGTACGACAGGTGAATTCATCAACTAACCCTAATCTCATGGAGTAAAAGGTATTTTTCTGCGAAGCTTTGAACTTGTGATCTTTTTGAAATGGCTACAACTCTGGTTGTGAATATCACTGAGTGACCTAGGCCAAAGTTTAAGAAGCATCCATACAAATCAGTAGAGGTCAATCTATTAGGTGCCTTCCAAGTGTTCCGTATGGTGTTTTGCATGTTGAAGATATCAGGGCTTATATTCATGCTAGCATAGATGAGTTTGGGGATTCAAAGTTAGTAGATTTGTTGAAGAATCATCTGAGGGATGAAATTCATGGCCTTAAACATGAGTATAAGGCACTGCAAGATAAACATTTCATTCATATTATAGGGTTTCCATCCTTCGATGAAGTTGAGTGGGTCTGGTATGTGTTGAGTCAGACGCATGATGAGTTTATGTGGTTAATGAAACCCTTCAAGATCACCAAGGATGCCATCAAGGCCGTGATAGGGTTGAACTCATCCGGTGGACTGCCAATGTTGAAATCAGTAAAGAATCAAATTGTAACTGATGCTACTGGTTCAAGGTTTGACAAAAGGGAATGATGATAAATGACATCACTGATCCAGATGTCAAATTTGCATCAATGGTGATTGGATACAAGATATATCATCCAGCAGGGAGAATTTTGTATTCGGTATAACTATCTATGCAGCTTATCAGATGTTGAGAGAGAATGTTGACTATGACTTGTGTGGATTGCTACAGAACCAACTGATGGAAAACTTGAACAAGATCAAAAAGGAAAAGAAGAATACATTCAAGTATGGTACATTGGTATTATGTTTGTTCTTCTATTTCATGAATGAGTTACCCAACAAGAAAAGCATGTGTTGGACCAGTGATAAGACTGTTGCCATACAAATAAGAGAGAACTTGAACAAGATTGGTGACTCAAATGCCCAAAGGACTGCTCTTTGGGGATATTTCAAGAATTTTTAAAACATGATGCAATCAAGGGAAAGAATCCCTACATCTGTAGTTGAAAAATACAAGGATACAGTATGTTTTATGGTAGATACAGATCAGTGTTTAATGGAAGCAATTGAACCTAGAACTATGTGGATCATGCCCATGGGGGTATGAAGTGGATGGAAAGGTACTAGAGATGTATGTACAACATCTGTTGAACCAACCTAGGGATCTAGTTGAGGAGAGATTTGGAACATATAAAGAGATTTCACAAAAACTGTATCTTGAATTCAAGGCTCTTGAAATCAAAAGGAAAGTAAGAAAAGAAGTTGAGCAGTTGGCTGAGAATCTAGGCCTTACTAAGGAAGCTGTGAGACAAAACAGGGAAAGGATAGAGAAAGCTAAGAAGGAGAAACAAGATAGAGAATAGAGAAGTGTTCTAGTGGAATCCACCTCTAAAGCAAGGTCTACCAGGAGTTCTAGTTCAACCTTCGATGGAGAAAGTGGATGAAGAAGAAACTAACTTAGATGATGAGGTTAAGGAGTTAAAAGCCTCAGGCACCAAAGCTGCTAAAGTGTCTAAGGAGAAGCCCTCCAAAAGCATAAAGTCAAGTAAAAGGCATAAGAGAAAGGCCTATGCTGAGAAGCCTACTCTTTTTGTGAATGCCATCATTAAGTCAGTTACTGTAGATAGAAACCTGAAGCTAATGACTAAATTTGATGATCAATACAATGATGCTGATAAGAGAGTTTTGGAGGAAGCAATAGTCAAATACCTAAATATCTATAGTAAGACTTTATTTGAAATAACTTTTGAAATTCCAGAAAGCCTTGCAAAAATTCTAGAAATAAGAAAAGAGAATGCAAAAGCTAAAGACTTTGAGCTTTAGGAGTATGTGCTAATAAAATTATGTCCTCAAATTACCCCGGATCAAAAGAACCTGATATTCAAAGAAGTGAAAGAGGACTTCAAGAGTAAGATCAGAATGAATATGCTCATGCTGGGAGAGAATGACAAGATAGTTGAAGATACTCAAGAAATTCTTTTGAATGCATTGAAAAGGCATAATCCTCCCACCGTTGAAGAAGAAACTAATAATGAAATTGATCCCTCCATCCTAAATGTTGAGTTGAAAGAAAGTAAACAAGCTGACATCTTTTCTCTAGAAGATGAAATGCTAAATAAAGGAGATGAAGAGATGGTGGAGGAAGTTAATTTTGATGGTGCAGAGGACACTCAAATTCCTCTGGACCAATCTGTTGGAGAATAAATGGTGCAGTCACAGTAGGAGGGTTCATAGAATTAACTATCCGGACCATGCAGCAAGAGTAAACATAATGGAAACAACTCAAGGAGATGAAACAAATGCAGATTTAGTCATTCAGTATATCAAAGAATTCAAATACAATCTGGTCAGTAACATGCAGGCTTACAACTAGGCCTAAAGGCCTGATTACATACATGCACAAGATTAATCTTTGAAGCTCTTTTGCACAAAATCTTAACTAAGGATTATGAATCAATTGCTAACTGCTTTCCTAAGGATCTTTTACATCAATATATATCATCTCTAGACCAATAGATTCCTCCGCATCGGCCAAGGAAGGTCACAAACTCCAATGAAGAATTGTAACGTGTTCACAGATAGGTCGGACCTAAATGCATAGAACACTTCCTCAAAAGAATGGAACAATGTGCGGACCCTTGGGGAAGGTTAGCCATGAACCAAAGGACATTGAATGATGTGTCATTGAGATCTGTAAGTTAAGGAATGATCCACAAGCCTTCTCCTTCAACTGATTGTTTGAGGCTGTCAGGATGCTCTGCTCTGAGAAAATAGTCAATCTTCTAATAGCAACATCTTTCTAGTAACTAGTCCAAATGCTCTAAATTCTTGATATGTTGTAGATGAATGAATGTAGGTGCTAAGTCTAGATCTACAAGATGTGAAATGCCAATACCAGACCACAAGTTGAAACTAATTTTGACTGAATTGCCTGAACTGAACTGGAAAATGAAAGAACTAGAATGCAAACAAACTGAAATGCAATTTTTTTTTTGATTGATGCAAGATTTTTTTTTGATTGATGCAAGATTGCTCTTGAACTAGGGATGCTCCTGTATCAATATACATTGTTGAATACAGAAGTAGAAGCTCTTGGTAAAGATGACTTTGTGAAGAATAAAGAGCAAGAAGCAAAAGAGGTTAAGGAGAAGAATGAACAAAAAGGAGAAACAACAGAGAATATTAAAGAGCAAAAGTAAGATGACAGTATTGACAAGGATCTGAAAGATGGAGCTGCATTTTTGGCAATATACACTGCAGATGTAGTGAAGAAATTACTTGAGAAAGACAAGCTGGAGTTTGATGAACCGGAGCTGATTCAAGGACCTATCAATTTTGACACTCTTTCCCCTCTACAAAAGATGAAGTTAGCATCTGTGGCACAAGAAAAAGCAAGAGAGGAGATTATGAAAACTCACATTGAGGATAGTGAGTTGCTTGGTCTTGCCTCTAGAATTCTAGAAAAGATTATGCCAACCTTTCAAAACGATTCATTCGACTCTCCCTCTAGTCAGTTGAAGAGTCTGATAAACTTTGTAAGTACTCATTTTGAAACCTTAGAGATGTCAGCAGAAGTTAAAGTCAAAAATGAATATAAGGAGAAGATATTTTCTGAAATAAGGAAAGTAATTAGCTATGATAGATCAGTGATTGATACCAGTGTAAAGAGTATTCAAAATGCTCTCTCTAAAGGTGCAAAGATCTATAAGTTTTGTCTAAATCTGTCTAAACCTATTGAAGATATTGAGAAGAAGATTAACGACTTAGAGCTCAAACTGTCTAACATTTCTCAGTCCTATAGTCCTTTAACTGAGTTTGTAGCAACCAAAGAATGTCAAGTAGTAAGTTTACGAAATGAATTGGATGATTTAGAGAAGGAAAAGGTTAATTTTTTAAGTAGATTGGATGAGCTTTAGGGACTGATTTATGCTAAGTTGGAGACTATGTATGACATATTGGCAGAATCCCAAGCTACTGTTGCTACTAGTGATCCTTCTGATCTTCAAAAGGTAGAATCGTAGGCATTTTTGTTTAGTGGGCATATATCCAATTTGGATAGCACTAAGAAGAACTGGGACAATGAACTGACATGATTGAAAAACATTTTTGGTGATATCTTTTTGCTGATGAACAAGGCTTAAGGATTGTGTGCTCATATGCGGAAGTATATACTTAGAGTTTTGACCCATGTACATAAAATTTTTGTATGAATTTTGATATGTGGATTCCAGCCTTTGCCATTTATGTCAAAGGGGGAGAATAAAATCAGTGAAAAATGAGGAATTTAGCTAAGGAGGAGCATTGGAAATCACAAGTGTACATAGTAAAGGGGAGTTGTTCTAACACTTAGTCATTTTTCACTAAGTGTTGCCATCAATGCCAAAAGGGGAGATTGTTAGCAAGAGACACTACTAGGCATGTCAAGTGTTGTCACTGATAGAAACTAAATCCATCTTACACATCCACATTGTATCATATGTTCATACTAGAAGTTAGATTGTAGATTTGTCTAAGTTCGGATAGACATGAACAGAGCATATGACAGGGTTCAACAATTTGGTCCGCATTTCTCCACCGGTAATCATGTTTTGTAATGGATCTGAGGGAATGATAAGGGATGTTAGGGCTACCTAAATCCAATATTTTAGCCTTTAGTGATGAAGGGATTGTAATTTATAAGCATCTGAGTATCAGGTTTTTGTTAGTCAGTTCAGTCCAATGAAGAATAGGCCAACTAAGTGTTTGATCCTTGTGTGGATGCAAAGAAGTGGTTGGTTGAGTGATTTAGGAGATCCAATAGTATTGGCCGACATGTGAGGTGACTTGGTTACATAATTTTAGGTCCACATTAATGTTTGTGCATGGATTCAGCCAACAGAACAGTGATATTAAAAAAGCTTCTAAGTTTTCCTGAGGTTGACTATAATTGAATAAATCTCATGTTGCGGATATATATAGTCAATGGGTGTGAGCATTTTGTTGAATTCTTGTGTGAATATGAAGTAAGAGGTGCGAAGGGTGGTAGTATCAAGTGTGAAGCAGAGATTTGATCCTCTGATTATGGAAGAATAGTGAAACAGGGCAAAAAAGGATGAAGTGTACAAAGTCAGTGTATTGAGCTCAACCGGAACTGTAATCTTGCATTGTTAGATGCTATTCCTCAGTTCAAACATTCTAGTGAACTTTTGTAATTGATTTGTAGGCAATGAACCTCTTTGAGCAGTGAGCTCTAAGTAGTGTGCCTGAAGGCATGTGCCTTTCCATTTGTAATACTTTTAACAGAGTATAAATTCTTGTGGGTTAACCCCCACCATGGTTTTTCCCTTAACCAAGTTTCCATGTAAAAATCTTGGTGTTCATGTGTTGTGATCTTGTTGTTTCTATTCTTGTGTTCATGCTTCTTTCTTTTAGATGTATGTGGTAAAATAATGAAGGAACAAAGTAATAAGTTTTACAGAACACTGATTCACCCCCCCTCTCAATGTTCCTTATTCTCAACAAGTAGCCCTAAAAAGCATCAATCCAAACCTCTGAACACCTCTGAACTGATGCACTATTGTGCATATTAGTTTAGAGAAGGAGGGCTGATGACCCCTAACTTTTCTCTAAGATACTCAAAAGTATCCTTAGGCAAAGGCTTGATAAAAATGTTTGTAATCTGATCCTTGGTAGAAACATACTCCAACTTGACTTCATTCTCTATCACTTTTTCTCTCAGGAAATGATACCTAATGGATATGTGCTTGGTCCTTGAATGCATCACTAGGTTCTTTGATATGTTTATGGCATTTGTGTTGTCACAAAAGATTGTAATTGGTTTTTCATACACAACTTTGATGTCCTTCAATGTCTACTTCATCCATAACACTTGAGTACAACTACATGCTACTACAATGTATTCTGCCTCTGTAGTAGATAGGGATATTGAATCTTATTTCTTGCTTAGCCAAGATGCTAATCTTTTTCCCAAGAAGAATGCACCTCCTCTTATACTTTTTCTATCATCCACATCTTTGACCCAATCTACATCAGTATATGCACTAAGAGTAAAGTCACAGTCCTTAGGGTACCACAAACCATAATCTATTGTGCCTTTTAAATATTTCATAATTCTTTTGACTACCATCACATGTGATTCCTTGGGTTCTTCCTAAAATCTTGCCACAAGACACATTGTATGCATTATGTCAGGTCTGGTTTGAGTCAGATAAAGTAATCCTCCAATCATAGATCTATACTTTTTCTAGTCTGCCATGGGTGAGATGTTATCTTTGCTCAATTTACAACTAGTTATCATAGGTGTGCATACTGATTTAGAGTATTCTATCCCAAATTTCTTTAACTCTTTCACATACTTAGACTGAGAAATGAAGATACCCTTATCTAATTGACTTATTTGCAGACCTAAAAAGAAGTTCATCTCTCCAAACATAGACATTTCAAATTCACTTTGCATTTCTCTAGCAAAAACTGAGCACATACCTTCATTGCCTCCAAAAATAATATCATCAACAAAAACTACAACAATCAGGGTTTGTTCATCATTGATCTTGAAGTAGAGATTACTATATGTAGTACCTTTACTGAACCCTATCTGTATTAGGTACCTATCTAACCATACATACCATGCCCTGGGAGCTTGTTTTAATCCATACAAAGCTTTCTTCAATCTGCATACTATGTCCCCTTATTCTGATGATTGAAATCCTTCCAATTGTTCAATATAGACTTCCTCTTCCAACTCTCCATTTAAGAAGGCAGACTTCACATCCATTTGATAAACCTTAAAATCTTTGTATGTTGCAAAATCCAGAAACATCCTTATTGCTTCAATCCTTTCTACTGGAGAAAAAGTTTCTTCAAACTATAGTCCTTCAACTTGAGTGTATCCTTTGCACACCAACCTTGATTTATTTCTTACCACTTCACCATTCTCATTCATTTTGTTTTTGAAGACCCACTTTGTACCAATTACATTCTTATCTGCTAGTCTGGGAACAAGATCCCAAGTCTGATTCTTCTCAATCTGCATCAATTCTTCTTCCATAGCCTTTATCCAATTCTCATCTTTGCAAGCCTCATCCACATTTTTAGGTTCAATCTTAGAAATCAAACAAAAATTTACTTGCTCTTCTATATCTTTTCTTCTAGTTAAGATCCCTTTGCTCTTATCTCTTATGATTTGATTTTCAGAATGACTGATTCTTACATATCTTGGAGTTTTGGTAGCACTTACCAGAGCTTGTTCTTCTTGATTTGTGTTGTCTTCATGCTGCACCACTTCTGAAACATCTGGATCATCTGACTCATATCGACTTGATTCTGAAGACCTTTCCTTACATTCATCAACTTTAACATTTGCACTTTCAATGATTTTATTTAGCCTCTTATTATAGCACCGGTAGTCCTTACTCTTGGTGGAGTAACCAAAGAAGATTCCTTCATCACATCTAGCATCAAACTTGCCTAAATATTCTTCTCTTTTGATATAATATCTGCTACCAAAAACTTTGAAATATTTCACAGTAGGAATTCTACCATGCCACATTTCATAGGGAGTTTTTGAACTGTTACCTTTTACTTGGACTCTGTTTAGGATATATACTGTGGTGTGAATTACTTCTCTCCAATATGCTTCTAGAAGATGAGCTTCCTTTATCATGGTTCTAGTAGCTTCTTGAACTGTTCTATTTTTCCTTTCAACAACTCCATTTTTTTGTGGAGTTCTAGGCATAGATAGCTATCTTTTTATTCCATCTTCTTCATAAAAGAAATTGAATTCATTGATGTGAACTCTCCTCCTCTATCAGATCTTAGGCATTTGATTTTCAAATCCATCTCATTTTTAACCATTGCCTTAAATGCCTTGAATTTATCTAGAGCTTCAGCTTTCTCTTTCAAAAAGGTGACCCAAGTCATTCTAGAATAATCATCAATGAGCATCATGAAATACCTGTCTCCTTGCAAACTTCTTACTCTAGTAGGTCCACACAAATCTGTATGCACTAGCTCAAATAGTCCTCCAACTGATTGGTCCTTGCTTTTGAAACTTGTTCTCGTCTATTTCCCAAATTGACACTCCTTGCAAACTAGATTAGCACGCTTCACAAGCTTAGGCAAATCTCTAACAATTTGTTCAGTGCTTATCTTCATAATATTATCAAAATTTATGTGACACAACCTTCTATGCCATAACCAACTCTCATCAATCTAAGTCAACAAGCAATAGTTCTTGGTTCCTTTCAATTGATAGATATTACCTCTGGTCTTCTTACCAGTTGCAATGACTGTTCTGGAGCTTTCCCTAATCTTGCATCCGTTGTCCTTGAAGCTTAAGTCATAGCCCTTGTCACAGATCTAACCCACACTCAGAAGACTGTGCTTTAATCCTTTCACATACAAGACATCTTCAATATTATGCTTGCCATCAAAAGAAATAGATCCTTTTCCACAAATCCTACCAGTTGTATCATCTCCAAACCTAACCAGTCCACCATCATATCTTTCCAAACTTACAAACTCACTTTTGTCACTAGTCATGTGGTGAGAGCAACCACTATCAATAACCCATTCATCCTTGTCCTTAATGACCTGAGTAGCCCAAGCACTTTCCACTGGTTTTTCTTCCTTCACATAGCTAGGAGAATTAGTAGACACAAGATCTTCCTTAATAGCAATGAAAAAACATTCATTTACAGAGGAACTAGCATTATCTGGTTCACCATTATTCGATACTCCATCATCATCAAAATCTTTAACATAATAACACTTCTTTTGAGTCCTAGGCCTGTTCTCATATCTTATTCTATTTCTTTCAATTCTTTCAGGACATCTGGAAGAAAAATGACCTACTTTGCCACAGGAAAAACATTTGAAAGGAAGTTCAACTTTATACTTACCAGATCCTCTTTGCAATCTATCCAAAAACTTGGCTTCAGCTTCATCTAACTCATCATCAGATTCTACCTTGTACTTTTCTGATCTGGAAGTACTTCCAGGAGTACTGGCTTTGAAGGCCATCTCAACTTTCGACAGAGCATCATCTAACTCCATCATTTCAAAAGCAGTAAGGTTGCCAAGCAACTGATCCCTATTAACAGTTTTTACTTGCATGAATTCTTCAATCACGGCTACCTTGTGACAGTAGGACTTGGGCAGAGATCTAAGAATTTTCATAACAATTTCCTTTTCTTCAAGAGTTTTGCTTATGGCTTTTAACACTGTAACAAGTTCATCAACTCTTTGCATAAAAGTTGATATGTTTTCATCATTATTCATCTTCGAGCTTTCATATTTTACTTTCAAACTTTGTAACTTGGCTTCCTTCACAGAATCATCTCCTTCATACAGATTTTTTAGCTTTTCCCATACCTTATTTGTAGTTTCAAGATCCACCACTTTCGTCAATATTGAGTTGGTTAATGAGCTTAGAAGAGCATCATTTTCCTTGATATCTATCTCATATTCTTTGATTTCGTCTTCAATCATCGGACCATTTTGAGGTATGGTGTATTCTGTTTTGGTAGCTTTCCAAACTTTGTAACCAAGAGAAAGAAGATTGCTTTTCATCTGAGACTTCCAGAGAACATAATTTGTTCCATCAAAATGTGGCGCTTCCTTCTTGTAAGAAATTTTGGATCTTCCTCAAGCTGTTAAACTTTCTTTAGAGGAACTTGGCTCTGATACCAATTATTGATATGTGCTAGACAACTAAGAGGGTGAAGGTGAATTAGTTGTCACAAAAACTTAAACACTTTCTGCAATTTAAACATTCATCACTTATCCACAATTATTATGATTTAACCATGAGTGCATGAAATCAGAAACTTAACCATAGATACAACATCAAACACAAGAGACACCAGATTTACGTGGAAAACCCCAAGGTGGGGAAAAACCATGGAGAGGATTAACTCTCAATATATATTGCAATCTTGAAATAATGATGTTCAGGCTTGGTCACTCCACGGGCCTAAACATACTGGCTTACTGCCATGAAGAACAACTAGGTCTAGTAGACTCACTGCCTCAACCCTAAACCTAGAAAGATTACAATAAGGGTTGTTAAACCCCAAGGGATGTTAAACCCTACTGGTGACTTACTGCCAGACTCACTGCCACGATCAACACCTTTCTATATTTGTAATTGAAGTATAATAATTCCCCTACTCTGCTCTTCCTCTTCTTTCCTCTACCTCTCCTATGCTCTGCCTTTGGACCTTTCTTAATATCTTTTCATTTTCACTCAAGGACACCTTTTCCATGACTCAACTATAAGTATTGATACACTACATCAACCTTGTAATGATCATCAAGGTCAGCATCACAATCATCAACCATTGGAACAATCTCCAAGGTCGGTATTACAAACATTTACAAAATAGGTCATGACCTATTTGAACATCATGTAAAGGAAATGAAATGCAGATCATGCCATGCCTTAGCTGGGACTCAAACATGATCTTCAATGCCACAACACACTTCCACAATCTTCTAGAGATCTCCGCAATCGCTAGGATCAACCAGGTCAACCAAGACTAGTTACACGCTACATTATCTGGGAACAATCTTTACACACCATCTCAATTTCTTAACATAGACCAAAGTCTAGATAGGAACATGATTAGGAGACATCCACAAGCACTCTATAATCATTAGAAGCAACTGCACAAAGCTTAACCAATTTATCCATAGGAATCTTCTCATCGGAACACATGAACTTCACTATCTTCAACTATCATAAAAGAAAGATAGCTTGTGGACCACCAAACCACAAACCATTGCCACTGTAAGCACTTATCATCATCCCATACTTCCCTCTAGAACCATAGAGCCAAATACTTTATTGCGGAGGAATGCAGAGTAGAATACTTTCTTCTTGTCCCAACTGATCTTACAGAAAAAGTAGGTTTCACTCTGATGAATACAACTCACTTAGATCTTCATGTGGATGGCTCAAATTTGGAATGTAGTATCTTCAAACATATCTCTAACTTACATCTAATCCATGAACCGTGATCATCAAGCATAAATAAATGTGGAGCAATTTACCAGACTGTTCTTCAGTATACAACTCGCTGTCTGTACTGCACTTCTCTGTAACTCACTTGTTTCTTCCGAAGAGGCTAATTTTTTCAATATCCTCAACATACAAGTCTTGAAAACAAGTAATAGAATAAGATATAGTTGACACTGATGACAACAAGGATATGTTGACATCAATGACAACACCTATTAGGCACATACTTGTAACACATCAAAGTTAATGGACATAATTCAAATAATTTTTCACAAGTGTTCGTTATCACTAATCCGAAGAGGACACCATTTTAGAATAGACAACAAAAAAGATAGTTTGCTCTGATATCTGAATCCTATCATTCTATCGTGAATCAAGCTATGAGTAATAACCTCTTAAAGCTTCCTCTAATTAAACCATTGGATCCTAGTAGAATGCAATGACCTTATTTCGATGCTAATGCTTTTTGTCATTACAATCGCCAACAAGGACATGATACTGAATGATGTGTGCATCTTAAACATGAAATACAAGACCTCATAATCTCAAATGTTATACAACTATTTGGTGTGAATGATAATGGAAATACGTTGTTTCCTCCTCTGAATCAAAATTTACAAATCTTTAGTAATCCTTTTCCTAAACATACTGATAACAACATGATGGAATAAAATACAGTAGAAGTAGAAGACTATCTGAACTATGATGAGATAATTGCTACAATAGAGGTGGATAAGGAGAATAGTGAAGTATTACCTCATCCACAAAGAAATGGTATCTATCCTGAGGTTGCTCCTCTGTTATCCCTTCAAGGATTAGGAGTCAACCAAAATGCATTGGAAAGACAAACATAACAATTGAAACAAGAAATTATGACAAAGATTGATATAGTGCAAGATAGTCCTTCTCCCTATGATAGATGAATTCAACAAAATAAGAAATCAAAGGATATGAAAATAATAAGATGGTCATCATCAGTAGGAAATAACAATGGTTCTTCTCCTCATAAGCAACAAAAGATTTCAAATTTACAAGGATTTGGGAAACAAGTCCTGCATGAACTTTCTGACAATAAAGAACAATCAAATATGAACCACTCAAACTTCACACAAAACTTGATGGCCCATCTCTCCAAGATGCTCACAAGTGCTAAATTTTAGTAAGATTGTACTTGCAAGTAAGTATTTCTAACCCTTTATCTTTGTGTTGTGTTTCCCCTGTGATGTGTTATGTGTTGTTTAGGTCTCCTTGGATGACCCTTGATACTTTGATAAGGTCAAGGATACTAGTAGACCACCTCTATTGTGACCCTTTTTCTATTTGTATCATCATTCTTCTATATTGCTCCTCTCCTCTATTTTCATTGTTGTGTGTTGTTTCTTACGGGCATAGCATTGCAGTTGGTGACTTGGGGGCACATTCCTACATGACGACCCTAAGGCACTTGTTCTCCTCTCTTGATTTATTGTTTACCTTCTTCTAGTGGCTCTATCTAGCTAGTGGATGACGAAAAACAAATAAGACTGATACAGACCATGTGTCCCTTTAGCCAGTAATAAAAAATGGACCTAGTCCATACATGACGATGGGGTTGATATATATATATATATATATTATCCAACACTTGGCTAATAGAATCACTCCATGTGATATTTTGATGATGTCCTATTGCACTAAAAAATCATAACAATATTGATGCTCCATGCACTTTGTTCATCTTGGATCTCGCCTTGCTTACATTTGATTCTGAGATCTCTACGGTATAGCTCCATGGTTATACTCAGGTTCCAAATCCATAGTATAATCTTGGCTCTTTATGTGATTATGCTTATGCATTTTTTTTAATCATGTGATGTGGTTATTATCTTATGTAATGATTTCTAACCTCTCTTCTTGCAGGATATTGTGTGTTTGTGGAAACATTCAGCGATCGTAATGTGCATGTCACTTCTGGGGGCATGGGCTTTGTGAAAGCTCTTGTTCCCTTGTGTGTTTTCTTCCTACCTTAACATGCTTGATATTGGTACATGATATCAACCACATTAAGGTAGGGGCATATATAAGGTAAGCTATCTAATGATTTTGATACTAATGAAGTGTGTTTGTAAGCCCTCTACAGAGGCAGGATGCTATATCTTTGCGCGAGTGCACATCTTTATTTTATATTGCAATGAGAAAGCCCTTTGCAGAGGTGGGATATCATATCTTTTGAGCTAGTGTGTAACCTTTTGTTTTATGCCCTCTACAGAGGTGGGGATGGTGTATCTCTTGAGCTAGTGCACATCCTTTTTATTCTAAAATTCCTTCAAGTAGGTGAGGTTAGTGTATCCTCCCTTAAGCATGTCTTTGGCAGTTGTTGTGGCATAAGCCCAACCATCAAGTGTGCTTATAATGTGGTTGAGATAGTTGTGAACCTAGCAATAGGCTCCTTCCATCACTTATTTTCCATGTTTTAGATGTATAGTATATCTTTGGCATGTTATACGACACTTGTATTTTTATGTGTGTCATCCGCATGTTTACTCATCCGCATGTTTGTTCCCAAGTATAGTCCAAAGTGCATGGTGAAATGCCCTTCCTCTTCTTTGGGATTTGTATGGCATGTTTGTTCCCAAGCATAGTCGAAAGAGTGTGGAAAAATGCCCCTCCTACACTTTAAGATTTGTATTGAATCTATGTTGCCCCATATGTAGTCCAAAGAGCATGGCGAAAGCCACTCCTACATTTTGGGTGGTGTGTTGCATTTTTACTTTCCATGTATTTGCATTTGCATTCATTTATATATGAAAATGAAAAATAAATAATCACTTCATTCGCTATATTCATTGTGTTTTGCGTGTCGTCAATGATGTCTTCTCCATGTTTTGCATGACTATAACTATATTCTCCATGTTTTGCGTGCCTATTACTATCTTAACTGTGTTTGGCATTTCTACGGCATGTTTTCTCTAATGTTTGCTTGAGACTGGGGGCTAGAGATAGTTCATCAATCTTTATGTATGCATTAACTTCAAGTGCTTGACATTTTTGTTGTGTTTTGACCATACTTTAATGCATGTATGTGCCTTTACATTAAAGTGGGGGCGAAATGTTATGTTAGATAATGTCTCCCTGGACTTTTTCCCTCTAGGTTTAGCTCTCGAGTCCCTTGTTTTGCATCATACATGTTCATTCTAACTCCTGGAAGAAAATGGCTTGAAACCCATGTCACATGGGGCATGAAAGACATTATGGCACTTAGCCATACCTTGAAAAAGGACCTGTAGACATGGGCACTAGCACCCTTCTCCCTGCTCTATTTCAGGTAGGTCCCAAATTTGGATGTTGGTTTTGTGACCATTAATTAGGTCCCATGCTGACATCTTAAGTTTGAATTACAAAATTATTAGCGGGAATGTGTTTAGTTGCATATATAAACATGTTTAGGGTTTCATTTGAAAACTAGAAGATGATTGTGAACTTTTAACAAAGTTATGATTTTAGAGTATTCAAGATATTCATTGTCGTAGAGCAGAGCATTGATATTATGTTTGTGATTGCAGATTTAGCTTCATCTTCTCATGTGTTGAAGAGCCTTCATCTATGTGAGATCTACACCTCTAATATGATATCTATTTGTGTTTGAATCAGTTATCAAATTTTTTTTGCCTCTATCTCGTAGGGATACACAATCTTTATCTGACAACGGTGTTTGGAAGACTTGAATGTCTCTCCTAGGCTTGATTGAGGCAAGGCTCTAAACACCACAACCCCCAACCACTCTCCTTGTGATTGTAGGTTACAGGTGTCATATCTTGACGGAGTGGAGTTGCAGGGAATAGTAACATAGTTTGCAAATTCTAGATCTCTGAAGAAAAGCACTGCTCAGACTCGAGTGCTAATGCCATTATCCCCAAGTAGTCCACATCTAGAACTTTGAAAAATGGTTAGTTATTAATCTCTACTTACTACCTTAGTCTGCAAGCATTTGTCGTAATTCATCATTTTACTTACTATTTTGTATAATTAGGGTTTTAAGGGTATTTGAGCATTAAATTTGTTAAGAAAAGTGTCTCAACCTTGCAACTTTGAAAGATTACTATTCTTCCCAGTTTTGGTCTTTTTGAATACCATTTATCTTGGATAATGGTTTGGAACTTTCAAAGTTTCCACAAGCTTCAAAATGAGCTAAAAATAATGAGACTTACTATTTTTAGTAAGTCCTTTGATTGAGCTCAGATTGACCTAAAATTTTTCCTAGAAGGTATGGAACAACAAAGTGAACATCGTAGGTGAGTTTGTCTCAAGATCATATTAGGATTGCAAGATATTAATGTTTCTATTTTTGAAACTGTCAGAAAAAGTCTTTCAACTCAATTACCGGAATCGAAACTTCTCTAATTATCCTAAAAATGGTCATAACTAGAGAAGTGGATTATAGGGTGATAGATCTCTTCACAAACTTTCTGATGCATCAAATAGTTCATTAATTGAACACCCTGATTAAAAGTTATGGCCTCTGGAAGTTGGACCCTCTATTTTTGGGAAATGTAAAAATGTGTTGGACACATAAAAGAGTTGTAAAAGGGAGAGTTACACGTTTTGGTGTGTGTTTTGGAACATCACAAGGAATATTTGATTGGAGGTAATTTGGACGCCACTTTTAGGTGGTTTTAGCTCATGGTTTTGTAATTACTGTTAGCGGTGTACTATATTGTATCTCCTATATATCAGGAACTTAAGATGGAGGTTGTGTGTAAGAATCTTATAGATGTTGAATTACCTCCTAGATCTTTGGTTGGATATACTCCTGTAAAAGCTTTCTCTACAAGTATATTGTAATCTTTGTGATTCCTGAATAATATATTGGGTGGCTTTGGAGTGTGGGGTTTTTTACCTAAAAGGGTTTTCCCCACGTATATCTTGTGTTGTGAGTTTTGTGTTTGCATTTGGAAGTTTTCATTATCTTTCTGTTAATGTGTATCTTAATCTATAGCTGTAAAAGTAAAAAATTGCATAAGTCTTTCCTTAGTAGATTAGTGTAGAAAGCGTTTCCATATACCTTGCTTCCTTTCAGTTGGTATCAGAGCCTGATCACCTTTGGTTCTAGTTGTTGGGTAGAGGGTTTTTTTAGCTAATCTTCATTTGAGTGGGGGCTTGTGCAGAGAATTTTGAAATCTTTGTTGCAGGTAAGAGATGCCGAGCACATCTGGGAGGTTTGAGATAGAGAAGTTTAATGGCAGTAATTTCAAGTTGTGGAAACTCAAAATGGAGGACATGCTTATAGATCAGGTTTTATGGGAAGTCGTATCTGGTACAAAACTAATGGCAATGTCTCAAGAAGATTGGGATCTCAAAGATCAAAAAGCTAAGGGTTTGATAAGACTCTGTTTGGCTAATTCAGTGCTCCTAAATATCCATGAAGAGAAGACTGCAAATGAACTTTGGAAGAAGATTGGGGATGTTTATTAGGCTAAATCCCTGGTGAACAAGTTATTCCTGCAAAAAGAAATTGTATTCTCTGAGGATGGAAGATGGAGGATTTGTTGCTAATCACCTAAATACATTCAATATGTTTGTTGCCTAGTTGACTTCTATTGGTGTGAAGATGGAGGAGGAGGATCGATGTATGACATTACTGTGTTCCTTACCAGATTCATGGGACCACCTTGTTATGGCTAGTGGGAGTACCACTACCACCTTCAAGATGGATGAAGTGGTTTCTTCACTGTTGTCTGAAGAGATGCAAAGAAAGTCTTCCAAATTGGCTAAGGAGGCTCTTGCAGTTCATGGTAGATCTAAAGAGAAGGGAAAGACAAATGATAAGAAGAAGGAAGAAAAAGGAAGAAAAAGGAAGATCCAAATCCCGTGGGAGATCTAAGTCTCCCAGAAAGTCCAAGGCCCTATGTTGGAACCATGGCAAACCTGGTCACTTCTGCAAGCAGTACAAGTAGGAGAAAAAGAAAAAGAAGAAGAATTATGATTCAGATTCTGACAAGTCCTCTTAGGATGAAGGAGAAGCATTTGTCATTTCCTTGGAAATGCATGCATCTGAGGATGTGTGGCTTATTGACTCTGGTGCATCTTTTCACGTGACCTCGCATCGAGGCTATTTTTCAAAGTATGAAGAATATGATGGTGGAAAGGTGTACTTGGGTGATGATTCTTACCTATATATTGTTGGCCGTGGAAGAGTCTTGATTCAATTCCCTGATGGTTGAGTAAAGGGAATCAATGGTCTTCTGCATATCCCTAGTTTGACATGGAACCTTCTTTCTGTAAGTAAATTGAATGATGTGGGTGTGCAGGTTGTTTTCTCAAATGGAGGATGCAAGATGACTAGAGGATCTATGGTGTTGGCTAAGGGTGTTCGGATTGGCAATTTGGTTCAGCTTAATGCATGTGCAGTTTAGTGCAATAGTGCCTCTATTTCAAAGAAGAGAGCTTCAGAGTCTTCATCCTCACCATTGGAACCAACAATGAAAAAGACTGTTGCATCTACTTCCGATGGTCATGCTTTTTGGGTGCCTAAGGGTGCTCATTCTATGAAGATGAAACTTCCAGCTAAGAAGACAATGTTATGGCACCAAAGGATTGGTCACATTGGTGAAAAGGGTTTGAGGACCCTGAAGAATAAAAATCTTGTTGAGGGTATGAATGATTGTAACCTTGAGTTCGATTTCTGTGAACATTGCATTTAAGGAAAACAAAACCATGTTCAATTTTATTCCAGTTCTCACAAATCTTCTGAGATGTTGGACTTGATTCATTCTGATGTGTTTGGTCTTGTTAATGTTCCTTCGATTTCAAAATCTATTTACTTTGTTTCATTCATTGACAAAAACAGTAAAAGGACATGGATGTATTTCCTTAAAAGTAAATCTGAAGTCTTTAATAGATTCAAAGAGTTCAAAGCTCTTGTAGAGAATCAGAAGGATAGAAACATTAAGTGTTTGAGGATTAACATGGTGGTGAGTTTTGTTCAGTAGATTTCAACAAGTTTTGTAAAGAATAGGGGATTGAGAGGCACAAGACAACTCTGTATACCCCTTAGCAGAATAGAGTTGCAAAAAGGATGAATAGAACATTGATGGAGAGTGCAAGGAGTATGCTAAGTGGAGCTAGTCTTGAACAAAAGTTTTGGGGTAAAGTTGTTGCTACTGCTTGTTACCTGGTTAATAGGTCTCCTACATCAGCACTCATTGATAAGACACCTATGGAGGTATGGTTTGGTAAAAAGCCTTCATTAAGACACATTCGAGTATTTGGTTGTGAGGCATATGCACATGTGCCTAAGGAGAAGAGGTCTAAGTTGGAGAACAAGGTTGTAAAGTGTATCTTCATTGGTTATCGCATTGATGTGAAAGGGTACAAGCTTTGGGATCCAGTAGCTAAGAGAGTTCTATATAGAAAAAGTGTGATCTTCAGAGAGCTCAATCCTTCTTCTATTGTCTTACAGCTAGAGAAAGAAGAGAAGAAAGATGATGTGGTTCAACTTCCTTCCACTCATGAGAAAGTTGAACCAAAAACATCTATTGGACCTGATAATGACGAGAGCTCTAGTAGCTCTAAAAGTTCAGAAGAAGATGAAGAACCTCAACCTCAACCTTTGAGGAGGTCCACGCGGATAAGGCAGTAACCTAATAGGTTTGGTTATTCATTGCATGATTCCAATTATATTTTTCCTTTGATTTCTAATACTGATGAGCCTAGAATTGTGAAAGAGGCTATGGGTATGAAAGATGCAAGTTCCTGGAAGAAGGCCATGGAAGAGGAGATGGCTTCTTTGGAAAAGCAATAATACTTGGGACTTGGTGCCTTTGCCTAAAGGATGAAAATTTGTTGGATACAAATGGGTGTTCAAAAAGAAATTTGGTGTAGATGGCAGTGTTGAGAAATATAAGGCTAGATTGGTTGTGAAGGGGTATTCTTAGGTGGAGGGAATTGACTATGGTTAGATTTTCTCTCCCATTACAAAGATGACATCTATTCAGTTCCTGTTATCTCTTGTAGTAGCGTATGATCTAGAAGTGGAACAGATGGATGTGAAGACAACATTCATTCATGGTGACTTGGAGGAGGAAATCTATATGTCATAGCCAGAGCACTACGTGGTGAAAGGTAAAGAAAATTTGGTTTGCAAGTTGACAAAGTCTTTGTATGGTTTGAAATAGTCTCCTAGGATGTGGTACCATAAGTTTGATGCCTTTGTGTTGAGTATTGGATTTTAGAGATCGAAATTAGATCATTGTGTTTATTACAAGTTTGACAATGATCATATTCTCATTATTGCATTGTATGTCAATGATATGTTACTCATTGGGAATGACAAAAGTTTGATTTCTGATTTGAAGTCTTAGTTGTTAGCACAGTTTGAGATGAAACATCTAGGGGAATCTCGGTAAATTTTTGGGATGGAGATCAAAAGAGACAGAGCAAACATAAAAATTTGGTTAGGCTAGATTAAGTATGTTAACACTGTGTTGGAGAGATTTAGCATGGTGGATTGCAAACCATTGATTGTTCTTGTTACAATGGGGACAAAGTTATTTGTTGAAGATTGTCCAAAGTCTCCTTCTAAAATAGAGGATATGAGCAGAGTTCCTTATGTTAGTGCAGTTGGTAGTTTGATGTATGCGATGGTCTATACAAGACCAGACATTGCCCAAGTAGTGGGAGTCCTTAGTCCATTTATGGCTAATCCTGGATGGGTACATTGGGATATAGTTAAGAGAGTGTTTAGATATTTGTGAGGTACTTCTGAGTATTCTTTATGTTATCATGGTTATCCTACATGACCTTGACATTCGCTTTGTATTTGTGGATTTGTGGATTCAGATTGGGCAGGTGACATTGACAGCAGGAGATCCACAGGCACTTATGTGTTCACTATGTTTGGAGGTGCTATTAGTTGGATGAGTAAGTGGCAACATGTGGTTGCTTTATCCACTACTGAAGTTGAGTACATGGCAGCAACTCATGCTTGTAAAGAAGCCATTTGGCTTAAGATATTGTGTTGTGATGTTGGGTTTGATGCAGGGAAGATTACTATTTGTTGTGACAGTCAGAGTGCCATATGTTTGGTGAAGAATCCTACTTTCCATGCAAGGACTAAGCATATTGATGTCCAATACCATTTTGTTCATGACATGGTAGACGATGGGAAGGTAAACTTAGAAAAAGTTGATACTTTGATGAATGTTGCAGATTCCTTGACAAAACCTATGAGCACAGAGAAGTTCAAATGGTGTTAAAAGTCTATGGGCCTCTTGGCCCCTAGCAATTAAATCATGGTGTTGATACTCCCTTTGCTCTTGCAAGGTGTTTGACAAGTGGGAGAATGTTAAGAAAAGTGTCTCAACCTTGCAACTTTAGAAGATTACTATTCTTCCTAGTTTTGGTCTTTTTGAATACCCTTTATCTTGGATAATGGTTTGGAACTTTCAAAGTTTCCAAATGAGCTAAAAATAGCGAGACTTACTATTTTTAGTAAGTCCTTTGATTGAGCTCAGATTGCCCTGAAACTTTCCCAGAAGGTGCAGAACAGCTAAGTGAACCTCTTGGGTGAGTTTTGTCTCAAGATGATATTAGGATTGCGAGATATTAAAGTTTCTATTTTTCAAAACTGCCGAAACAAGTCTTTGAACTCAATTACTAGAATCAAAACTTCTCTAAACATCTTGAAAATGGTCATAACCAGTGAAGTGGGTTATAGGGTGATAGATCTCTTCATGAGATTTCCAACACATCAAACGGTTCGTCAATCAGACACTCGGATCAAAAGTTATGGCCTCCAGAAGTTGGACCTTCTATTTTTGGGAAATGTAAAAACATGTTGGACACATAAAAGAGCTATAAAGGGGAGAGTTACATGTGTTGGTGTGTGTTTTGGCACATCAGAAGGCATCTTTGATTGGAGATAATTTGGGCGCCACTTTTGGGTGGTTTTAGCTCATGGTTTTGTAATTACCGTTGGCGGTGTACTGTATTGTATCTCCTATATATCAAGAACTTGGATGGAGGTTGTGTGTAAGAATCTTATAGATGTCGAATTACCTCCTGGATCTCTGGTTGGATATACTCTTGTAAAATCTTTCTCTGCAAGTATATTGTAATCTTCATGATTCCTGAATAATATATTGGGTGGCTTTGGAGTGTGGGGTTTTTTACCTGAAAGGGGTTTCCCCATGTCTATCTTGTGTTGTGAGTTTTGTGTTTGCATTTAGAAGTTGTTATTATCTTTCTGTTAATGTGCATCTTAATCTATAACTGTAAAAGTAAAAATTTGCATAAGTCTTTCCTTAATAGATCGGTGTAGGAAGCGTTTTCGTATACCTTGCTTCCTTTCAAAATTGATACATTAATTGATAATCTCTGAATTTTCACATCATTCCAAGTGACAGCCTAACCTATCGGTTAATCCTCTTGCAAAAGTGTGATTCAACTCGGTTGATATGTCCTTGAATATTTGTTGAGAAAGGAGGAATTAACCCTTTTATTCATTGTCCGCCCTTTTTCTCTTAAACATCCATGAATGAATCCAAGCTAAGAAGGTTTTCAGTAGAGTTAGTACCTATCCCAATAGCCCTTGATAATATCAGGATCTTTCAGGTATTTGAGGATGATAAACATATTTTAGACTTCATTACTAATTTAGAAGTTTTTGAGACTCAAACCATAGATGAGATATAGAGAGATCCCTTTGAGTTAGGTGAAGATGGCATCATGAATATGAAGACTAAAAACATTCCAAAAGGAGTGGTAGCATTGGATAGATTGATTGACACAAATCAAATGACTAGACAAAAGACATCTACAAATTTGGAATGAGGTAAATACAACACTTATAATTTAGGTGATGATTAACATGTGAGACATGTGTTAATTGGCAAGGCCTACACCCAAAAGAAAGGGAGGGCATAATTTAGGCACTAAAAGACTATAGATAGGTCATTGAATGGGGATTCAAAGATTTCAAGACCTTTGACACCTTAGTTATCACATACACTATTGCCTTGAAGCTAAGCACTAAACCATTCATACAACAGCAAAGACCAATGAATGCCTTACTTGAGCCTTTGATCTATAAGGAAGTACATAAACTACTATCATCTAGGATTATAGTCCCTATTAGGCATTCAATCTGGGTAATGAATCTAGTCCCGCTCATATATAAGAATGTGTAAATAATATTTTGTGTTAATTTTTAGAACCTGAATAGAGAATTAGAGAAGGACAAGTACCCACTACCCTCTTTGGATGAGGTATTGCAAATTGTTAATGGGTCTCAGATGATGTCATTCCTTAAAGGGATATTCAGGATACAATCAAGTTATGGTCCAAGAGGAAGAAAAATTAAAGACTACTTTTACCACCAAGTGGGGTATTTATGCTTACCATAGGATGCCATTTGGGTTATCAATGCAGATGCCACTTTCCAAATAGTCAAGGATATAACTTTCATGGATTTGTTGGGTAAGTGCATTATTATCTACATGGATGATCTTATAGTGTTTCCTAAGAATAGAGGAGATCATGTTTTAGATTTAAGGGGAATTCTTCAAAGGTACAAATGGTTCAAAGTTTCCTTGAATCCTATAAAGTGTGGTTTTAAAGTTACAAAAGGTAAATTACTTGGTCATGTCATCTTAGAAGAAGGGATTTCCATTGACCCAAAAATAATTGAATCCATCTAGAAGCTTCCTTTTGTAGGTAGTAAGGAAGAACTTAGGTCATTTTTTAGCAAGATTAATTTTGTTAGGAAGTTCATCACCAGTTTTACAAAGATAGTGAAGCCATTGAATGACATGCTTAAGAAGGATGCCAAAACAGAATGGAGTGTAGAAGCTAAACAATATTTCTCCAAGATCAAGGATTCCATTTCCAAAGCTCTAGTCTTGACTATCCCTGATTATAAGATTCCTTTCTATATCTATTCCTTTTCTTTAAAAAATTCATGTGCATCTGTATTAACCTAGAAGAAAGGAGAATGGGATGAGAGACCTATAGAATTCATGAGTACCCCTTTCAAGAATGCAGAAGTTAGATATCCTTACATGGAGAAACATGTATTTTCCTTCATTAGAGTAGTTGAAAAATTCATGCACTACATCTTGAGGAGCAATACATTTTCTATAGTCCCAGATCAGGTAGTCAAATTGTTTACTAGGAAAAAGAGGAGGTTGAATGCAAGCATGCAAGTACACTAGATAAAACACTCTTTCACTACAACATTCAAGGAAAAAATTGAGCTAAGTCACTACAAGATGGAAGAGGACTCAACTACTGATTTTGTGCTCTTGTTTGTTAAGGAAAGATATATTCAACCAAGATTTTTATCAACCCCTAGGCTAATCAAAGCACTAAACCCTAGAATTGAGATAATCAGCTTATCACAAACAAACAATGGAAAGCTAGGATCTGAAAGTACTAGGATGATCTGTGAGATGTCATAACCTATTTCACAGAAGCTAAAATGTTGGAAGACTTCAAGGATAGTACCTGGGTCTAGAGAGTCTCAATCTCTGGAAGCTCAGAATTGGAAAAATGTCATAAATGATGTCTAGATGTTGTATCCAAGGTCTGATTTAGTAGGAGGACATCGAGGTGGGCACCTAAGTCTTTTGTAGAGGAATTTTTGTAGTCTATTTTTGGATCTTGAAACTCTATCCCTTGAACAACCTCCTTGTACCTTCACTTCTTCAATCCTCATACTTATAACTTGCACACAAGAAGAAAAGGGGTTTGGGGGTTGTGGTGTTTAGGGATCAGCCTTAGTCAAAACCTGGGTTAGCATTCAAGCTTTCCCAACACCATTGTTAGAGAGAGAGTGTCCTTGCAATACAAAGGCTAAAGATAATCCAAATGATGATGAAATGATTCAAACCAAGATGATGTCACCTCGGAGGTGAAGTCCTTAGGAGGATGAAGATTCTTCAACTCATAAGGATGTTGATGATGATTCCAAATCTGCAACAAATATGTACAACACAAACACAAATCTGCAAAAATAACACAATGAATGCCTTGAATGCTCCTTTTCTTAGTATCATAACCTTCCTATCATTAACTTATCATAAAATGAATTGAAACACTCACTTATATATGCTTTCTCATTAAACATTTAAAAATTAATTGAAAGAGCCAATAAGGAATGCCCCATTTAAGAGTCCTATGCCAACATACATTTAATTTTACCTTGATCAATTAGGGTGGACTTAGGTGTAGGTGCCCAAGTCCTAAGGTACCTTTTTGGTCAAGACTTAAGCATTAAATGGGCCCCTAATTCCCATTTGACATGGGTTTCAGGGGATTTCTCATCGTGATGAATACTTTTGCTTATAAAGTGTTAACACAAGGACTTAGGAGCTAAACTAGGAGGTAAAAAGGCATGTGTCCACTTTTTACTCCATAACATTTAGCCCCCACTTTAATGTGTGTGTGATCCTATGATTTAGCACATGCATTAAAGTATGGTTGAAGCATACCAAACATATCAAACACAAGAATGAAGACACACCCTAAGCTTGAAAGACTATTTCTAGTCCCCAGACTTAGGAAAACATAAGAGAACACTTAACAGTCACATAAGTCATAGTGAATATAGTAAGGAAGCATGCAATACATGGAGAAGATAGTGGAAGCATGCAATACATAGATAAGACATGAGTGCAGTCACACAATACAAAAAGAAGAAATGAAGAGAAGACATGATTAACAATTACATATATATAACACAGCATGGGGGGCTCATCGCCACACATCTTTAGACCACACCACAAACATACAAGACACACAAGGAGGAAACATAAAACACTTGGAAGTGGTGTAGGAGCACCTCGAGAATCTAAATATTCCTTACATTTTTGTTCAAATGTTATGTTTGTAAAGGCCTTAATGCCATAGTTGGTTAAGTGGTACATGTGTCAAGAAAAGATTGTATAACATGTCATTGTAACCGAACTGATGTGAATTGTAATCATTTGGCAAAGGTGGTTGTTGGCAGTTCACCTTCCATCTTGTGTAACTGCCAACGTGATGTGAGTCTTTAAATAGTTGGTTCTGTATTTGCTGAACATATAGATGAATTCAAAGAGAAGAATGTATATTATTTCTGAATAAAAGAAGTTTGTTTGGTTTAACCAAAGGAATGTAGACTAGAGTCATTCCACTAGTTAAGATTTCATCAAAATTAGTGGAATAACCTCTGTGATGTTAGTTTATTTTCTATTTTGTAGGTTTTTATAGTTCTTGTGTATTTCGTTTGGATATAATATGCAGAGATAATTAACAGCGTGAATTCTGGGTTGTATCACTAAACATGCATTTTATGTGTATACTACATTTGTATGTCAAAATAGTTTGTGTGTATACTACATTTGTATGAGAGAGCATTTTGTGAGTATCCTGCAAAAGTATATCACTGTTACATGAGCGAATGTGCATTTCGTAATATGCAAGGAATGACTGGTAATAACAGTGAGAAGAACTAGCAATTGAAAGTCACGTTATGTTTATACAAGTTGAACTTATCGCCATATCAGCAAAGAGAAATAAAGTCCTGTCAATGTTTAAAGTTTGGCCAATGGTTGAACCAGTTCAATGGTTCAAAGGGTTCAACGGGTTCAACGAGATACAAAGGTTCAAAGGGTTTGTGTTGATGGTGATGTTAGTCACAACCAAGCACACAAAACAAAAGTCACACAACAACCCTTGTTTATCCTAAAATATATGATGAATTCATAGAATTCATGATCCCAAGTCCCCATTGATTAGTTCATAATCAGCACACGTTACTCAGTGGTTGATGTGTATTGTTGTTTTCTATTTTGGGGTCTTACGTAGATTAGTAGATTCTGTTCCTACAACTATGCTATATAGGGAGGTTACTCTACATAGCATATATCTCCAAATGATGTGTCTAAGTTGATATTTGCATGAGTTCTACCCTTATTTGTGATTTTATGCATGATATTTTCAACAGTACATGTATCTAGCTTAAAAGAAACATGCTAATGATATTCAGTTATCTATGGAATGTCAGCATATTTCTCTGTTCTGCTTAATATTCATCGTGATGTGCAGTTATGAAAGTGATTTCTATGAAATTAAAATGAGATAAAAGGGTTAGAGAGAGAGATTTCTAAAATTACTTGACTGAGATCACTGATCTACATACATGTTCCCATACAGCAATGAAGAGAAGAAAACTAAAATCATACTTCACCAAGACAGTCCACAAATCCGCATGATTCAGTGCAAATCTTCAAGGGTAAGGTTGACAATAACATGCAATGAAATGAAAGCACTTCCATAGAACACAGCATTCACTAGTACATATCCAGGAGTCAACTTGAAGATTACTTAAGTTTTACAATTAGGATGTAATCTGAAGCTTCATCTCCATACAGTATGTTCATAAAATAGGTACATTTACAATGATCTGAGGAGGGAACCTTGAATGTTTCAATAGTTCAATCCTCAGTCGTCTTAGTAATCCGATCTCTTTTTTTCTAAAATTACTACAGGTCTGATATTGTATGATTGACCTCCCCTCTTTTTGCAGTACAGGGGCTCAATATATATCTCTGGGTATCCCCAACGCAGCGCCCAAGAAAACCTAATTAATCTATGGTCCACATTCATCCAGTATAACATCAAATAGTGAGAAATGAATCCTGCCAAGAAATTGAGAAGCATACCCAGACAAGACGCCACTCCCTTAATAATATCTCCACCTATAAACTCCTCCGCATTGAAAGCTTCGCTTTCTTCTACCTTATTTGCGATCTTTTGTGATCCAATCACCATCCCCTATGATGTCATCGTCATTCAAAGCTCTGTCTTTATGTTCACCTACACGCTGCCACTGTGTCAGCAACTCCGCATCTTCTCAGCTACTCCAAGCAACTCCAACAATCTGCAATAAACAAGCAGGAATTAAGCACCATTGTTTAATAAATAGTAGGAGAAATTAAACATTTATATTAAATCAGGCCCCAAATGCACAAACACAACCATCAAGCCATGAAACCATGAAAATTGCATCCCCAAACACATATATGGTGCTAAAAACATCCGAGTCAACCATCGTTGACCAAAAGTATGCCATCGGGCTCAGAAAAAAGCTTCAAAAATTCCATTGCTTCGCTTTCCTACCCATTTTGTCTACTTAAAATAGCCTTTTTGGCTAAGTCATTTCGTCCATCGACGTGAGACTTGTTCATCGGCGCTGGCAAAAATTCTCCCATCGATCGCATTATTCTGGCCGAAATGGCCTTGTCATTGTGACTCCCGCTGATAACCCTCATTGCTCTCCTTGCATGTTACTTCACTTGTATATCGGGTGCATATTGTAGACATCAGACAAACTAGGCCTTTTGACATGAAAACTCCATCTAGATCTGATAGTCCAATGTTATACCAATCACGAAAGTTCGTTGGAGAGACCACACCCATCAGGGAGAAAATACCAAACATTGCCGATGGTAAAAGTTATATCGATGAGCCTCCTTCATCGGGCAGACTACATCCTATCGGAATGACCACTCAAGACACGCCTGACAAACCTCCTTACGCCGATGAGTGGAGCCCACATACCCTTTCTTTCTTGTATCTGTAATGCATATTGTGCTTGTATATTCTAATATTCATTAAATCATGATACAAGTGTTTAATCATACTTTATTCTCCCTTGGATTCCGCACTGCATGTTTACAATGTATAGAATGCAATGTATGTTACGAAATATACATTGCATGAAACATACAAGCATTTAACTCTAATTTATAACATTTGGGTTCCATTGCTTGTACATAACGCAATGTACTAAGATACATACAAGCTGGAATCATACAATGATTTAACCAATTTGAATACTTCATCAATTCCACAGCTTGCATATTGCCAATGTATCTTTCGGTTGTATGTCAAAACATACAAGCATTGAATGTACATCGATTTAACTCTGTTTAACAACTTTTTATGTCCATGCGATGTATGTCATCCTTGTATCTCACCAATATACAAACTAGAACATATACAAGGATTTAAATTTGTTTAATAAACTTTCGGGTCCGCGTTTGTATGTTGGGCCTTGTAACTTTTGCCTTGTATGTTTTACTTGTATGTAAAAACATACAAGCACCACATATACAACAATTTAACTCCTTTTTACGATGTCTTCGGGTCCACGGCCTGTACATTGTCAATGTATATAACAAATGTATGTCAGATACATAAAAACAAAAACATACATGCAATGGACCTATCCAAATATTCATTTCAGCTTTTGGCTGTTTCGGGTCCATCTTGTATATACAAATATAACATTAGCAAATGCATACAAGGCAAACAACATATATAAACCTGATGGCCCCTACGACTATGCATAAAAACAACTTTGCATATACAAATGACTTTGTATATGGAAAGCGATATACAAAGGACTTTGTATATAAGCAAACTTGTACACAAATGGCCTTGTATATGCAACCTGATATACAGACAGACTTGTATGTGCAAACAACAAACCCTTCCCTTGTACATTTTACCAAAATGCTCATAACTTGCAAAATATGGCAAATTTTAAGATGGTTCAAAAAGCAATCCTAGCTCATTTTCACAAGGAATCCAACCATATCATGCCCTAGTACTGAAAATGCATTTTTTCTCTAGTTCTAACAAAGTTTACAAAATTTTTTACCCTCTTTTCCCTTTACCACCAAACAGACCCACACAAACAAAACAAAAAGCAAAGCCATAGCAGGGGTCCTCATTTTGCTGAGTAAAATGGGGCATGTTGTGAACATCACAACAACTAGCAACCAAACAAAATAATCAAATTCAACTCATTAAAGAAAACCAAATGAAATAAATTCATAACTTCCAACTATCTTTCTTGCAAATCATCATTCAACTTGGGACTTAATGTATTAAATAAGGTGCATGAATTTTCATTTCAGTTTAAGTGGGTGCACGTGATCAATAAGCCTCATCTTGAAGATCAGTTGAACAAACCAGTGACTGATATTAGACTACGTAGGTGAGGACATTCCCTCATAGCCAACCGAATAGAGCCTTGGTGCCAGTGAGCGTCCATACCCTTGGCAAGGTTATTGTTACAATTCTCCTAAGTAGAGCCCCACTACCAGCGAGCATCCATAGCCCCGGTAGAGTTACTTAGATGGCTTAATCTGGATTTTTAGTATAATCCATTTTATTCATTCTTATTTTTTTATATTTTATATTTGATAGAGACTTCATAAGATATTGCATTTGTAACGTCATGATGCAAGGAGTGGTCATTTGCTGAAATTAAGCTGAGAATTGTAATGGTAGCAAGGGTGACCTCAGATTTTTCACCTAATATCTACACTGGCAAGTTCAACAAACCCAAGGATTTTAGGTGTGTCATTGTGAGAAACATTCCTTGAATACTCAACCCATTCTTATTGAATACAAAACTTTGCAAGTCAAACAACTCTCTACATTCATGACAGTCACAACAAGTTATGCATAGATTTCAAGCAATTAACCTGAATGATCTAAATTTTCCATTGTTTTCAATGGTTGTTAATCTGTTCCTTCATACTCTAAATCAAAAGAAAGATCCCTGCTGAGGAAACAAAGCAACCAAACAAAACAACAAAACAAAGCCATTGTACAAACAACTATACAAAGAAAGTACACTATGATACACATGACTGTCATGATGCCATTTCAGGCCTGAAAATAGTGTTTGAGGAACTATCCATTAACTAGTAACAGAACATCCTCACCGGTTAAGGACTTGAGCCTATAGGTGCTGCCTCCTAAAATTTTAGAAATTTGAAAGGGGCCTATCCAGAGTTTGTCAAACTTACCATGATCACCCTTCCTTTCATGTGCTTTGTCCCACATCAGGACTAGATCTGAGATCCTAAAAGCCTTGATTCTGGCTCTTTTGTCAAACCAGCGCTTGACAATAGCCTGATGTTTAGAAAATTGGTTAATTGCTACACTTCTTTTTTCCTCTAGGTGCATCAGTTGTAGCAATCTAACTTCATGTTTATTGTCTATGTGTAGGTACTCTTGTGTAAACTGCAGTGTAGGAATCTTTAAGTTAATAGGGAGGATGGGATCCACCCCATATACTAGGTGAAAAGGTGAATTTCCTAATGCAGCCTTATTCCTGGTTCTATCTACCCACAAGGCATATTTCAATAGAGTGTTCCATTCCCTTGGGTTCTTATCTATTAGTTTTTTTGTGATGTTCAATAGGTTCTTGTTTGTGGATTCTGCTAATCCATTCCCTTGGGGATAGTAATTTGAAGAGAATTTTAAGATGATCCCATGATCAAAAGCCCAACCTACTAGTTTCATTAAAGCAAAAGCGGGTCCATTATCACATACTAAAGCATATGAAACTCCATACCTGGTCACTATATTGCCTTCCTGTTGTGTGGTTACATAACACGCCCCATTTTGACTTGGCAAAATAGGGACCCAACTTTTTGGCTTGTTTTGTGCTTTCTGGAGGTCTGGTAAAAGTAAGTCATGTAGATAATCATGCATTGAAAGGTTGAGTAAGTCATCATCATAAGGTTAGTTTGTCAAATTTTGTATCCTATTCCAGTAACCTCATATTTAGAAAGAACATCAAATTTCATGTAGGTTTGCCTTTTGTATCACCCTGATATTCGTTAAGGTGTGAAAGTTATGCACGGTCAAAGTTTTAGTCAAACCTGATATTCACAAGGGAGGATCATATTTCGTAACATACATCATATTATAGAGGATCGCCCCGGTCTAATTTATCACCCGATAAATCATGCGGTCCAAATATCCAGACGTCAATTTTAGGTGATAGTAGCTTTTACCTGTCAACAGCCTTATGCATTTCGCGATGATCATATTTTTCAATGTAACCTAATATTTTGTAATATCCTCCTGCCGTGAAATATCCCCCTAATCCATTATCCTGATGATGTCATTCAGGTCTGATAAATGAAGAAATGAACATGACGATGACGTAATCATCATTTTTACCTCTCGGGGGCATATTTCTTGAACATGATCCTGCTCGTATATCATGACGATGACGTCATGATGCCTTGCCGATATAGTGAGCGAATATCTGAATGACATGATCCTGATGTCCTGAAAGAAAGACATATAAGTTTGGCCGGTCATCGTCATCTTTGAAACATCACCCGATATATCAAGATATCCTCCTCATGTACCAAACGTAACCAAAGGGTGCATTCATCACCCAATCTTGTCGATGATAGTTATTCCTCCCAGGAGGACGATCACTTTGTACTTGGGATGATATTTACGAATATCATCCTGTCTTTTGAATATCATCCTGTCATATGAATATCACCCCGCTCCCGTTACCGCCATTAACATTTAATATGCGCAGACATGGTACGTAGTTCCCGCCGGCCACAAAGCCTGATGAAACAGCTGGCAAAATCCTGAGTTTCTGTGCAGAAAATTAACAAATAAAATCCAATATGTTAGGATTTACCCTAATTTTCACCCTAAGTACATGGTTAAAAGGTGAATTCACCATCATTTCAATCTTACCTTGTGATAAAATTGTTTTTACAGAGCACCAGCTTCCATATCCTCATACAGGCGATATTTAGGTGAACTGAGCTTACAGACAGGAGGAAGTGCACGATCATGAGCAGAGTTAAGAGCACTTTCAGAAATCCACTAGTATAAAGGGGATTTGCATATCTAGGAAACTAATTGAAACCCTCACCCTATTGCTTCTGTATAGTCAGGTATGGTGTTGTTGATCTAAGGTTCTGGTTTATGCACCCCATGATAAGTTAATGTTGAATAAATGCAGTAGACATGATGATTAGTAGAGATAATTGTTATATGCATGCACGTGAGTACCCATTGTAAGACATGATTTTGTTAATTGTAGGCATCCATGGCTGATAAGAGGTTAGCTAAGTGTGAGGCTGAATTTAGCAAACCCATGTTTTCATCTCTTAGGGGGATCCTATTCAAATATGGTGCAATTACAGATACCCACCAAGGAAACACTGATTTGGAAGCCTGGTCAGCTAGGCTGAATGATGAGAAGAACAGAAGTCCTATGCTGGATGCTGTATTCATGTCCAGAATGTGGAATGCTGTTGGTTTCCTGTACTCCATGGAGGCTCCGGAGCTGGTCATTGAATGTGCACAGAATTACAATCCAGAGACCAGGCAAGTGATGAAGCATGGAAGAATATATGCGGACCTGTCCATCAAGGGTCTTTCCCAGACATTTGGACTGCCATTGGGCAGGAAGGTTAACAGTGTGGACCTGAAGAAATCAGAAAAAGAGTATGAAAATAACAAGAAAGAAGCCAGGAAGAACATGTATCAATGGAGGGCCCAGAACAACACATATCTTGTAGCCGCCAAACTTCCTGTGCACTTATTCAAATATGATTTTGACGACGAGTACCAATACATGATTGCACTACTCAGCAGAGTCACAGGCTAGCCTGATGCTGGTAGTTTTAAAGATTAGATGTATGGTGTGATCATGATGTGCATATATTCAGATATCAAGCCATGTGGGGCCAATTAATAAGTGATGCTCTACATGAGCAGCTAATGAACCTAGGAGGTTCAAATTGTTCTTTCTATATGACATCATACATTGTCTACTCCTGTGCTTATAGAGGCACATTTGATGCACTGATTACAGATGGAAAAGTTACAGGCACTATCAATGTTGTGCATATTTAGGATCATCATCCCTAGCTGCAGAGAGCTAATTACCTCCAAGATTACAAACTGGCAAATGATGCATTCTCTATGCATCTGGTGAGAACCATGGAGGAGGACAGGACAAAGCGATTGAGCATGGAAGCTCAAGAGATAATCTATAGGCATGGAGCCTGGTATATACAATTTGCCACATTTTCCTATATGAGGATTGAAGGTTTCGAAGGACATCCCCTCATGCTACCGAGGTATCCTACTGATGCAGTAATATTAATGGAATTCATAAGGCAGAGCTCCACAATGTTGAAAATATACAAGGATGACCGGAAGCTGCCACCAATTTTGTTTCTAGTCACCATTGGCTGGTATATGTGCCCTGATTCATAAGGCATCAAGAAGGTGATGGTCACCTTGAATAAAATGCAGTTGCAACCTTTTCCATTAATAAGACCATATGACCCTTATGGGAGGATGCAGAAAATAATAGGAAAGCCTATTCACTAGAGGCACCTAGAGGACTTTTGGGCAGATTGTGAAGATGAAGCAGAAGCCAGAAGAAGAAGATACCAAAGGTTGACATTAAGTCAAATCAAAACCTTTGACTGTATCCCCATTCCCCAACAATTAAAGAAGGATGATGGCAGGATAATTGCAGATGAATATGAAGAGAAGAAGATATATAATGATACTATCTCTGCACCTAACCTCACCATACAGGAGGATATATCCTTGGACCCCCTTCATTGCCAGGACCATATAGCTAACCCAAGTTTGGGTTGATGAATAGATAGAGGCTTTCAAGAAGAAAGGTGTTGCCATTACGGTGGACAACAAAAAGAAGAGGCAGGATATTCCTGATGTGGAATATGATGACTTCATAAATGAAAAGAGGAAGTCTAAAGGAGATAGGCTCCCTCCACAACAACAATAGAGCAAAAGACCCCCAAGGGGCAAGAAGGTTGATAATGAACCCAGAGGGGTTATTAATGAATGGGCAGTGTTTACAACTGAGGAGGCAGCAACATCAGGATCAGGATCAGCCTCACCTCCACGGACAAGAAAACAAAAGTCCAAGAAAAGTAAGACAATAGAGGCAAAACATTACTGAGACCCAAGAAGAGGGTCAATCCTCAAGAAAACATGATGAAGAGGATATCCTCATGGAGGAAGAGCCTGAAGAAGAAGAGGCCCCGTTGTTATTCAAAAGGAAGAGAAGAGCTCCATAGGTGGTGGTATCTACCCCACCTAAAAGACCAAGGACCTCCATGAGAGGTGAAATAAGATAATCCCCTACATTGTTACAAGGGGCAGGTAGTGAAGTGCATAGGGAACTTCAGCACAATGTTCCACTTCCTACCATTGTCAAGTTCAAAAATGAACTTGCAAAAGAGAAGATGAAATAAACCTCCCATGCACATGAAGGACGTCACATCTCACTGGAGGAGACAATAAATTTGTCTGATGATGAAGTTGTGAAGGAAGTAACTTCACAAAAGATGGAAACCCTTGCTACAGGTATGCACATGACCCCTCACAAGACTTCACTAGCTCAAACTATATTGGAGGAAATAAAGCAAGTGGAAGCTGAAAAAGAAAAGAGCCCAAAGCAGATAGCTCAAGAAATGGGGCTAGATACACTAATTGCAGAGGTGACAAGTCTTGTAGTGGTAGATTTGACAGGCAAATAGGATGCACGTCCTGAACACCCAGCAGGAACACTTGATAAAGGGCCACATGCAGAAGAAGTGAAGATGGCAGAATCAGAAGGCCGTACTTCAGAGATAAGCCAACAGGATGCATCAGCATAGCCTACTATAGTAGAAGTTCAAGAAGAGAAGGCTGATGAGAAAGATGCAGTAGAGGATCCTATTGATATAGATCAAGAAATAAGTAGTACAGGTGCAGAACAAATCGTGGTTGCAGAACTAACATCAGCACCTAAGGAGTCTTCCCCAGTATCCACTACTATGAATGTTCCTCAATAGGAGGAAAAGTCAAAAGTGGATGAGGTGATAACAAAAAAGGATCATGATCAGCATATAGACACATCACAAGATCCTCCATCTCAGGAAGATGCTCCTCTGGAAAAGGAAGTCCCTCAATAGGAGGATGTGCCACAGGATCAACATCAAAGCAAACATCATGAGGAAGAATCAAGGAAATCACCTTCTCCATCACATATGCTGACAGAAACAGGAGATCAAGGTGAACTTCATGATGGTGTGAAGGAACATGATCAGGTACCTCCGTGGTTGGAGAAGGAAGTAAATGCAGAGGTAGATTTTGAAATTCAAGAATTTGATGTATCTACCTTATTTTCAAAGAATATAGTAAAACCAAAGAGGAAGGCCAGAATGACTTCGGCCATTAAAAGGGATCCAACAATTGGGAGAAGGATTACATAGATTGCAGTGCCCACGGTAGAGAAAGAGAAAGGTAAAATTACCTTAGATGAGTTTCAGATCAGCACAGTTGACTTAGGGATTGCCAATGAAGACCAAGAGGGTCAAGAGGGCAAAGATATTATAGATTCTTTAATTCAGAAGGTGAAAAGAGAGAAGGAGAAAAATAAGCAACACAAAGAACACATTGCTCAGTTGCATGCCTACATAGGAAGACTGACTAATACTGAAGATACTTCAACTGAACATGCAGTCCCATTGACTACTATTTCCCAAGAGGAGGTAAATAAACTAGATATCATGAAACATGAGGCATCTATATTAAGAAAATGGATGTTATCCACATTGGATAATGCAGAAGAAGTGGTAAAGGCCTCTTTGAAGAGGTGGAATATTCTCAGTGAATCCTGGACAAAGGTAGATAAATTGCAGATGCAGACAGGCAAAAGTTCTTTCAAATTTGAAAAAATATTAAACATCCTGGGAGAGATAAGGAGGATAAATCCTCAGTTGCTCATCAACCGGCAGGTACTGAACAATAATACTGCCTTGTTGATTGATATATGGTATAAGGACATTCAATTTGAAGGTGGAATACTTAAAAGATGCAATAATAAACTGAGAGATATCAGCATGAAATTACATGATTTGATGTCTCTTGAGGCAGAAATGTTGGAAACACTAGAAGGAAAGGTGGAAGGGATGGTAGAGAATCAGATGAAGAGTTTGCCATCAAAGCTTTACATGGCAACTTCCAATCAGTAGCTGATGATCTAGTTGTTCACTTGACAAAGGAAGCCATAGATAAAATAATGAGAATCAAAGTCAAGATGGAAAATTACAATGAGACATTGAATAATAGGACAAACAAGTTGGATAGCATAAGAAATAGATATGAGGCACACAAGCACACCATCATCAAAGCAAAGACTCACGATGACGGAGAAATAGATAAAATTGTGCAGTTATATGAACAGGTCCGGAGCATCATGCAGCCTCATATGCGGGGTCATCATCATCATGATGATGAAGGTTCAGGAAGTGATGCACCTGGTGAAGAAGAACATGATTCCAATAAAGTAGATGATGATGCATCATAAAGAAATATCAACGTCTGATACTTAGTGAAGATAAGTAGTCTAGATAGTTGCCAGCTCGCAGCTTGTGCCATTTTGTAAAGGTTGATATAGTCAAAGGAAATATTGACCATAGATATACATAGACAAATCAAGATCGTTGATCTTTCTGTAATGGTTTCCTCACCTTATTCTCTAAAAGGTGTAGGAATGCCTCATTTCTAACATTCAAAACTTAATTGAAATCCGTCTGCTGAAATATTCAGGGCTCATTTCAAAGTTTTTTGTATACATTTATATCCTTGCATACTTAATGAATGAGAAGACTGTTGTGATTACAATTCATAGTAAATCCTGAGTAATCAGTGTGTGAATTCTGGATATATGTGGTGATTTTCTGCGTCCCTTGGAGTGCTTGTCTACTTGCATATGTTGTTTTCATACAATTCCTTTGAAGTTAGCATCAACCGTATCTAGCTGTGGAATGTCCTGGTGAACATATGGTTTGGTTTTTCTTCTCTTCATGACTGTATCTGATATACATGTGGCTCAATAGCTGAAGGTTCAACATTCATTTGAAGCATTTCTTTCAATTTCATTTAAATTTCAAAACATTTCACCATCATAATTGCAAGTAACTAATAATCTTAAGCAGATAATGCAAATATGTGGACATCTTGTAGATAATTGCAAATAATTAGCATATTTGAAGCTAAAGCATGTATAATTGATGAACATCATGCAAATATTTGAGTATAATTGTATCATTTGATCAAACAACTGTATAAAATGACCTCTCTGTGAAGAATCTTTGTAGAAATGATGTCATGATGATGAACTCAACGTAAGGCCCCAAAATGGAAATAGCAACACACATCAACCTTTGAGTAACGTCAGACGATTAAGACCTAATCACCAGAGACTTGGGATCATGAATTCTCAGAATTCATCGTATCTTTCAAAATGAATAAAAGTTAATGTGTACTTTTAGTCTATGCTTGTTTATGACTAACATCATGACCAACATAAATTGGTGCTAGAAGGAGGGCCGTCTGAAAGACGATGCTCATCATCATTATTTTTAGGTTTGATGATGCAAAGAGTAAGGTAATCCTGAATGATCTGTGAATTCCAAATATTGTGCAAATATTTACTGTAGCAAGCTTGTAGATGCTTATTTTGTGTAAATATTTCCAAATCAAACGTAAATATTGTAAGCTTTACAGTAGATCATCATGAATTCACAAATATCCACCAATGTTAAGTAAATTTGTTCAAGCTTTGAAGAGTTTGGCCTTGGATACTTGATATCTTGTGGTAAGAGTCATCCTACCCTAATATCACCTCATATTTGCACTATCTTTGCAAAAAAAATTGTACAAATATCCAGTTAGATCAGTCTTCTGATCATAAATATCACCTCAGCTGGTGAAATTCAGCCAATATTTATAGTCATCCAGCTAGTTTCCCACCAAATTTGAGAAATCTTGGCTCACAGGATAAATACCAGGTCAAGATCCACCAGACCTTTTGAAGAACTACCTGTTAGAGGTTTCAGACCTAGGACTATTGACATCCATCACACTCCTGGTTCTAGTGCATCAGGAACACCTCCAGAATGTCCTCCTATAACTCCTGTCGGTTTCAATATACCTATAGGATCTCCTCAGGGTGTACCTTTAGTCCAACCTCAACTGGTTATACCTCAGGCTCAACCTCCTCTGGTTGCAATGTCTTTCTTCGCGGCAGAATCTCCTTTAACCTTCAATGTATATCATGAGTTACCAAAGAATCCAGACAAACTTTGTCCAAAGTATCATCCTTATCAAGATGCTGATGATCATATCCGAACCTTTAAAGAAGCTTGTTGTAGGGCTAGAATAGAACATCAAGACATTGTATGTAGATTATTTCCTTTTTCCTTAGGGGAAGAGGCTTATAATTGGTTTATTAGTCTTGGTCAGAGTTCTGTTGGTTCATGGGCTATACTAGAGAAAGTTTTTACCGATAGGGTCAAGATACCAATTGATCCTTCAATGAATTATCACTTATTTGCCAATATCAAGCGGTTCGAAGGAGAACCTATTGCCAATTTTAATGCTAGGTTCCAGAAAATGCTATCCAAGTTAGTTGCCCCTTATGTAGTAACAGATGCTGCTGCTAGGAATATCTACTATTTAGCCCTTGATCCATTAACTTCCATGTTCATCAGGAGAACACATCCTAAAATCACTACCTTGACAGGAGCCTTTCAAGAAGCTATCAAAGTAAATTAGCAGTTAGTATCTGCTCCTACTCCAAATATAGCATTCCCTACACTGCCTGGCATGTATCCAACATATCTTGCACAACCTCCTGCATCATATCTTGCACAATATCCCAATGGTGCAATGATACCCCCAACAGTCATGCCTGCACCCTTGCAAGTGCCTCCATTGAGTATCATGCCACCTCCTAATGGGAATGGCTACATGTCACAATATCCTGCACAAACTCAGACACCTCAGGGTGCTGGTCGATCCAACAATAACCATGGATCCTCTTTCTTCAAGCCTCAAAGTGAAAATGTAGTAGCCAAAGCTCAAGAGGAAAAAGAAGAAATCAAGGAAATCTCTGCTCAGCTAAGAAAACTCACCACAGAAGTGACTCATTTGAGAAATCAGAACTTCTATTCCCAGTCAAATCAGAACAAAAGTTATTCTAGTGATAGACCAAATTATCCTGACAGGGGGTACAATAATAATAATTTTAACAACAGTGGTGGAAATAACAATAATCCTCAGAGACAGCCTAGAGTATGGAACTCTAGGCCAAATAATGGTTCATTGCCATCACCCTTAGATAATCAACCATCTGGTGAAGCTAAACAGACTACTAGAGTCAATCTTGCTGAGGCGGCCCTCACTAACTAGTGTAGGATCCACAACACAAATGCTCATGCAGAGCTAGATTGTCCACAATTTCACATTGCTGCAAGCATTTTTCAAATGGAAGTGTCTAATATTGTAGGGAATCCACCTTAGGTGGAAGGTAATGAAATAGTTGCCTATGGATATGATTCAGCCTTAGTACTAGAAAGTTATACTGATCATCAGAATGGTTCACAAGCATGTGAAGAATCTGCTTTGGCCTTTGAGTCAAATTATGTCTTCCCTTTTGAAGATGAGAATGAACCTTCCACTGAACATGAGGAGGTGCATGCATATCAGCAGTAATATCCTGGTAAGCATAACTATAACTTGAGAAGTAGTGCCAATAGACCTACTAGTCCATTGACATCATCTTTACCTCCAAATAATTTCAACACACCTCCTGATCCCAAAGCAAGTAACAATCTGGGATTTCCCAATGTAAATGCCCAATATCTGTCACCTCATAATATAGCAACAAAGGTTGTTAGCTTACCTCATGAACCTGATAAACTTGTCACATATCTGGTAGATGAGATGAAGAAGATAAAGATCAGCCTATCTTTATCAGAATTATTGAAAACCCCTGCAATTAAGAAGGCATTTATGAAATCACTGGATGATCCTTCTCCTAAAGAGGATATACATCCTTCAGGTCAGTCTAATAGTAAAGATCATGCTACTAATACCAAGCCTAAAGTGGCAGCTACTAGTCAAGTTGCAGAAACCTCACATATGACATTATACCGAGATAAGACTGAGTCACCACCTTTCCTCCTCACCATAAGAATGTTTGGCAAGAATTTACACAATTGTCTGGTGGATTCAGGTGCCTCTACCAATGTCATGCCCTTGTCCATATGCAACGCTTTAGGACTACATCCTGCTAAATCCCTAAAGAAGGTGACACAGCTAGACAAGACATAAGTGAGTGTGATAGGTGAACTGACTCATATTCACATGCAACTAGTATCTGATCCCAGGATCCAGTATTATATTGATATCTAGGTAGTTGACATTCCTGATACATATGGGATGCTACTCAGCAGAGACTGGTCAAAAACTTTGAATAGATATATGTCTACTGACTTCAGTCATATGTGGTTACCTTGGAAAGGTATACCTAACCAGATAAGAATAGATGCCGAGCCCAAGATGAAGCACATGATAACTGAGTATAACAAAACAAATGAGATAATGTATGTAAATGTGGAACATGGAGTTTATGCCATTAGGCCACAGATGGTTAGGATAGAGGAGATCCTGATGTTGGATTTTCATCATCATCATCATGATCATCAGGATGATATACTTTATATAGGGCTTGATATTAATTTTGAAAGTGAGAATGAAGGAGATTGTTTTAGAAATTTTGAAAGGCACTTATCTAAACAAATAAAGCAATGTAAGGTAATGAATATACCTGCTAATGATATTTTGATTGATGGATGGTGCAGATTATATAATGAGCCTCACTCAGAAAAGACTTGCGAAGCATGCTTAGATATGATGATGCTGGAGCAGACATACAATGATGCATCATCATCATCAGAGGTAAGTTCATCAGATAGTGATAATGATAATGATTCGGATTCTTGCTTATTTTCTGTAGGTACCATAGAAAAGGTGACGGATCATGATGAAGATCATATACAGAGAATAGAAGAAATTTTGGTGTATGACCAGAAAATGATAAGAAGAAAGGAGAAATCACTTCAGGAAGTGATTGTTTTATGGAGTCAGATTATGAATTGTCTGATGAAGATAGAGGTAGTAACCTGACTAGATTTGAAGAGTTCTTATCAGGAGAAATTAAGAAAATGATAGGACAAAAGAAACATCTGTAGGATGCACTAACTAAAGGTTGGTGTAGGCTACATGAAGCACCTCATTCAGAGACCACATGCTTACTCTATTTACACATTTTAAAGAAACATACAAAACCAGATCCAAAAGATCATCCTCCTGATGATGTAAAACAAGAAGAAGAATCAGCTTCCCAGGAGAAGAAAAGGATGAGGACTGGGAAAGCTGAAATTCCTAAGTTGAAGTGGATATCAGGTGGAGCAGCAGCTAGAGCTGCAAAGAAAAGAGAGGGTTTAGCTAAGCCTCTGGCTGAAGATGGGTCCTGGATCCTAAGATTTGATGGATCCAAGTCCAAACAAGGAGCTGGAGTAGGAATTGATCTTATTGACCCATCAGGGAAATCCTACTTAGCTACATATAGATTACAGTTCCCCTACACTAACAATGTGACAGAGTATGAAGCTCTGATTCATGGGATATTGTTCGCTCTCAAGAAGGTAAAAATTCTACATGTCTTTGGAGACTCAGAATTAGTTGTCAGACAGGTGAGAGGAATTTACTCTTGCAGGTATAAGAGATTGTCAAATTATAGACATAGAGTGTGGGATTTGATTGAAGATTTTGATGCATTTAATATCTCCCACGTTCCTAGAGAACAGAATCATAGGGTAGATGTACTTGCCCAGGCTGCCAGTACACTGGAGCCATTATCTATATCAAGTCTAAAGAGATTTTTAGTAGAGCTAGTATATATACCATCAGTACCTGATAATGTTACTAATCTCCAGGTCTTTGATGATGATCAGCATATTCTTGATTTCATCTCTAACAAAGATATATTTGATGCTCAGATCATAGATGAGAACAGTGTGGAAGATCAAGTTTGGGAAGAAGATGAAATATTAGAGTTGCCTAGCAACAGAATTCCCAAAGGTATGATTGAATTAGAAAGAGCCTTTGATTTGGATAATATACTGAAACAAAAAGATCTTCCCAAAGCTGATGGAGGTCAGTATTCACAAGTGAATATTAGACAAAATGAAAACAAAAGAAATGTCCTGATAGGTAAAGTTTGCACACCGGAAGAGTTAGAAGGAATAACTTAGGCTCTCAAAGATTACATACATGTTATTGCCTAGACATATGATGAGCTGAAGACATATGACACGTCAGTCATAACTCATACTATACCCCTCAAGCCAGATGCTAAACCTTTCAGACAGAAGCAAAGGTCAGTCAATGTTTTGCTTGAACCCATAATTTTTGAAGAAGTTAAGAAGTTGTTAAATGCCAGGATAATATTTCCTGTAAGGCACTCCACTTGGGTGGCCAATCTAGTCCCAGTTAGAAAGAAGAATGGAGACATCAGGTTATGTGTAGATTTTAGGAACCTGAACAGAGCATTAGAGAAAGATAATTATCCCTTACCATCACTAGATGAAGTTCTACAGATTGTAAATGGAGCTAAGATGATGTCTTTCCTAGACGGTTTCTCAAGATACAACCAAGTGATGGTTGATAAGATTGACAGATTGAAAACTGCCTTCACCACCAAGTGGGGGATATTTGCATATAGATGTATGCCATTTGGACTTATAAATGCTGGAGCTACATTCCAGCGAGCAATGGACATAGCCTTCAAAGGCTTAATAGGAAAGTGTATAGTCATCTACATGGATGACTTGACAATATTCTCCAAAGAAAGGGGAAATCATGTAACAGATCTCAGAAGTGTGCTGAAGAAATGTGAAGAGTATGGAATATCCTTGAACCCCAAGAAATGCATATTTGGGGTAACAACAGGCAAACTACTAGGTCATTTGATAACTGAAGATGGGATCATCATTGATCCTGCCAGAGTGGAGTCCATCATGAAAATACAACTCCCTGGAAGCAAGAAAGAACTTAAGTCTTACTTTGGTAAGATTAACTTTGTGAGAAAATTCATCACTGGTTTTGTAGAGATAGTCAGACCATTAAATGCTATGCTAAAAAAAGATGCCAAGATAGAGTGGACAGCAGGAGCCAAAGCAGCTTTTGAAGACATAAAGAAAGCCATATCAGATGCTCCTGTCCTCATCAGTCCAGACTATACAAAAGATTTCTACATCTATTCATTTGCCTCAGAACATACCTTTGCAGCAGTATTAACTCAAAGGAATGAAGAGAAAGAAGAGAAACCAATAGCTTTCATGAGCTGTCCTTTCAAGGATGCTGAACTAAGATATGTGGATGTTAAAAGACAAGCACTTGCATTAGTTAGAGCAGTAAAGAAGTTTAAGCATTATATACTAAGAAGCAGAGTGATTGCAGTAGTGCTTGATGCAGCAGTGAAGATGCTGCTAATGCAGAGTGAACCTGGTGAGAAAAGAGCCAAGTGGATTACTGTATTACAAGAATATGACATGGAAATTACACCAATGAAGCTGGTAAGAGGATAGGCCGTAAGCCAGATGATATCTGAAATTGATCCAAACATCACAAGTCAGCAATATGTTATCAACACAAAGGACCATAAAGAGTGGTATTCAGATATCAGGCACATCCTGATTACTGGAAGATGTCCCCCCAGAATGCAAGCTTCACAGAGAAGAGCCTTGAAGATAAGGTCACAAAAATATATGATGAAGGGAGGAATCCTGTTCAAGAAGAATTATGAAGGAATATACCTAAGATGCTTAGAAAAGCCAAAAGCAAATAAGGTTTTATTAGAACTACATGACAAGTTCGAAATAGCACATGGATCAGCCCTAGCCACAACACATGCAATCCTCAGAGCAAGATAGTATTGGCCTACAATCTTTAAGGATACAGTTGATCATGTTAAATGTTGTCATGTATGTCAAGTTGCTGCCAATAGAAAGAAATATGCTGCTCAACCCTTATAGCTAGTGATGGAAGAGCGCCCATTTGCACAATGGGGCATGGACTTCATAGGACCAATCAATCCTCCATCCTCCTCAGGCCATAGGTATGTCTTAACAATTACTGACTATTGTACCAGATGGACTGAAGTTGTTAGCAGCAAGACTTGTACTGTAGATGATGTTATTAAATTTTTGGAAAGCAATATTGTTACCAGTTATGAGACTCCTTATGCTCTGGTAAGTGACAATGGTTCTGCCTTCACTTCAACCAAATTGTCAAGTTGGGCTTTTGATCATGGGATCATACTCAAGTTCTCATCCAACTACTATCCCCAAGGGAATGGATTAACAGAATCCACCAATAAAAATTTGCTGAATATCATAAGAAAATTAATAGAAAAGAACCCTAGGGAATGGAACTCATTGCTGAAGTATGCCTTATGGGTAGACAGAACTAGAATGAAAACTGCACTAGGAAACTCACCTTTTCAACTAGTATATGGGGTGGATCCTATCCTCCCTATTAACTTAAAAATTCCTACCTTGCAGTTTGCCCAAGAGTACCTAGGCATAGACAATAGACAAGAAGTCAGGTTGCTTCAGCTGATGCACCTGGAAGAGAAAATAAGTCAAGCAATTGACCAATTTGCAAAACATCAGGCTGTTGTCAAACACTGGTTTGACAAGAGAGCCAAAGTTAAGGCCTTCAGGATATCTGATTTAGTCCTGATGTGGGATAAAGCCCATGAGAGGAAAGGTGACCATGGTAAATTTGATAGATTATGGATAGGTCCCTTTCAAATTTCTGAGATATTAGGAGACAACACTTATAGGCTTAAGAACCTGACAGGTGAGGATGTCTCATTGCCAGTCAATGGGCAATTTCTCAAACATTATTTTCAAGTCTAAGTGACTTCATGATAGTCATGTGCATCATATTGTACATTTGTATAGTTGCTTGTATAGTTGTGTTTTGTTGTTTGTTTGTTTGTTTGTTTTGTTTTGTTTTGGTTGAGATTTTGTTTTGGTTAGTCAAGATGATGGACCTCATCACCAAAGAAAAATAACAAATTGTTAGGATTCAAGTGATGGGATCAGATTTAGACATAGGTTGTAATTTAGTGTAAGAAGTATTCATGATCAGGTCTGTGATATCTTGTCATCAGGGTGCCTTTTCTTGATTAAAGAGAATCAATCACAATGAAACACTTAACAGCCTTGGGTTTGTTGAACACACAAGTATAGGTGTTAAGTGAAAAATCTAAAGGGACTCCCTTGCTACCAATACAATCTCCAACCTAAAGCTGCAAGTGACTATACCTTGTATAAATGAGTTGACATGATAATATCAGAAAAATCAGAAAAGAAATAAAGTTAGGCCATTTAAGTAACTCTACCAGGGATATGAAGGCCTGCTAGCAGTGGGGCTCTACTTAGGGAGATTGTATAGATAACCTTGCCGGGGCTATAGATGCCTACTGGCAGCAAGGCTCTATCTAGGTTGGCTATGAGGGATGATCTCCAACTATGTAGTTTAACACCAGTTACTTATGTTTTCAACTTGCTTTCAAGATGAAGATAATTAATCATTTGCATACACATGATCCTTTGTTAGCATTGTTACCATGATGAACTTTTATCATTTAGAAGATCATGATGCTTATGCTTAGAGAGAATTAGAATAATATGGATGAATATGATCGCATCACTTGAATCATTGGAATTTGTTTGTTTTCTTTGGTGGCAAGTTGTTGTGTGGTTACACAACATGCCCCATTTTGACTTGGCAAAACATGGACCCAACTTTTTGGCTTGTTTTGTGCTTTCTGGCGGTCTGGTAAAAGTAAGTCACGCAGATAATCATGCATGGAAAGGATGAGTAAGTCATCATCATGAGGTTGGTTTGTCAAATTTTATATCCTATTCCAGTAACCTCATATTTAGAAAGAGCATCAAATTTCATGCAGGTTTGCCTTTTGTATCAACCTGATATTCGTTAAGGTGTGAAAGTTATGCACAGTCAAAGTTTTAGTCAAACCTAATATTCACAAGGGAGGATCATATTTCGTAACATACGTCATATTATAGAGGATCACCCCGGTCTAATTTATCACTCGATAAGTCATGCGGCCCAAATATCCGGATGTCAATTTTAGGTGATAGTAGCTTTCACCCGTCAATAGCCTTATGCATTTCGCGAGGATCATATTTTTCAATGTAACCTAATATTTTGTAATATCCTCCTGCCGTGAAATATCCCCCTAAGCCATTATCCTGATGATGTCATTCAAGTCTGATAAATGAAGAAATGAACATGACGATGACGTAATCATCATGTTTACCTCTCAGGGGCATATTTCCTGAACATGATCCTGCTCGTATATCATGACGATGACATCATGATGCCTTGCTGATATAGTGAGCGAATATCTGGATGACGTCATCCTGATATCCTAAAAGAAAGATATATAAGTTTGGCCGGTCATCGTCATCTTTGAAACATCACCCGATATATCAAGATATCCTCCTGATGTACCAAACGTAACCAAAGGGTGCGTTCATCACCTGATCTTGTCGATGATAGTTATTCCTCCCAAGGAGGACAATCACTTTGTACTTGGGATGATATTTGCAAATATCATCCTATCTTTTGAATATCATCCTGTCATATGAATATCACCCCGCTCCCATTGCCACCATTAACATTTAATGCGCGCAGACATGGTACGTAGTTCCCGCTGGCCACAAAGCCTGATGAAACAGCTGGCGAAATCCTGAGTTTTGTGCAGAAAATTAATGAATAAAATCCAATCTATCAGGATTTGCCCTAATTTTCACCCTAAGTACATGGTTAAAAGGTGAATTCGCTATCATTTCAATCTTACCTTGCGATAAAATTATTTTTACAGAGCACCAGCTTCCATATCGTCATACAGGTGATATTCAGGCAAACCGAGCTTACAGACAGGAGGAAGTGCACGATCATTAGCAGAGTTAAGAGCACTTTTAGAAATCCACTGGTATAAAGGGGGTTTGCATATCTAGGTAAGTAATTGAAACCCTCACCCTGTTGCTTTTGTATAGTCAGGTATGGTGTTGTTGATCTAAGGTTCTGGTTTATGCACCCCATGATAAGTTAATGTTGAATAAATGCAGTAGACATGATGATTAGTAGAGATAATTGTTATATAAATGCATGTGAGTACCCATTGTAAGACATGATTTTGTTAATTGCAGGCATCCATGGCTGACAAGAGGTTAGCTAAGTATGAGGCTGAATTCAGTAAACCCATGTTTTCATCTCTTAGGGGGATCCTGTTCAAATATGGTGCAATTACAAATACCCACCAAGGAAGCACTAATTTGGAAGCCTAGTCAGCTAAGCTGAATGATGAGAAGAATAGAAGTCCTATGTTGGATGCCATATTCCTGTCCGGAATGTGGAATGCCGCCGGTTTCCCATACTCCATGGAGTCTCCGGAGCTGGTCATTGAATGTGCACGGAATTACAATCTAGAGACCAGGCAGGTGATGAAGCATGGAAGAATATATGCGGACCTATCCATCAAGGGTCTTACCCAGACATTTGGACTGCCATTGGGAAGGAAGGTTAACAGTGTGGACCTAAAGAAATCAGAAAAAGAGTATGAAAATAACAAGAAACAAGCCAAGAAGAACATGTATCAATGGAGGGCCTAGAACAACACATATCCTGCAGCTGCCAAACTTCCTGTGCACTTATTCAAATATGATTTTGATGATGAGTACCAATACATGATTGCACTGCTCAGCAGAATCACAGGCCAGCCTGATGCTGGTAGTTTTAAAGATTGGATGTACAGTGTGATCATGATGTGCATATATTCAGACATCAAGCCACTGTGGGGCCAGTTAATAAGTGATTCTCTACATGAGCAGCTGATGAACCTGGGAGGTTCAAATTGTTCTTTCTATATGACATCATACATTGTCTACTCCTGTGCTTATAGAGGCACATTTGATGCACTGATTACAGATGGAAAAGTTACAGGCACTATCAATGCTGTGCATATTTGGGATCATCATCCCCAGCTGTAGAGAGCCAATTACCTCCAAGATTACAAACTGGCAAATGATGCATTCTCTATGCATCTGGTGAGAACCATGGAGGAGGACAGGACAAAGCGATTGAGCATGGAAGCTCAAGAGATAATCTATAGGCATGGAGCCTGGTATATACAATTTGCCACATTTTCCTATATGAGGATTGAAGGTTTCAAAGGACATCCCCTCATGCTACCGAGGTATCCTACTGATGCAGTAATATTAATGGAATTCATAAGGCAGAGCTCCACAATGTTGAAAATATACAAGGATGCCCGGAGCTGACACCAATTTTGTTTCCAGTCACCATTGGCTGGTATATGTGCCCTGATTCAGAAGGCATCAAGAAGGTGATGGTCACCTTGAATAAAATGTGGTTGCAACCTTTTCCATTGATAAGACCAAATGACCCTTATGGGAGGATGCAGAAAATAATAGGAAAGCCTATTCACACGAGGCACCTAGAGGACTTTTGGGCAGATTGTGAAGATGAAGCAGAAGCTAGAAGAAGAAGATACCAAAGGTTGCCATTAAGTCAAATCAAAACCTTTGACTGTATCCCCATTCCCCAACAATTAAAGAAGGATGATGGCAGGATAATTACAGATGAATATGAAGAGAAGAAGATATATAATGATACTATCTCTGCACCTGACCTCACCATACAGGAGGATATATCCTTGGACCCCCTTCATTGCCAGGACCATACAGCTAACCCAAGTCTAGGTTGATGAACAGATAGAGGCTTTGAAGAAGAAAGGTGTTGTCATTACGGTGGACAACAAAAAGAAGGGGCAGGATATTCCTGATGCGGAATATGACAACTTCATAAATGAAAAGAGGAAGTCTAAGGGAGATAGGCTCCCTCCACAACAACAACAGAGCAAAAGACCCCCAAGGGGCAAGAAGGTTGATAATGAACCCAAAGGGGTTATTATTGAATGGGCAGTGTTTACAGTTGAGGAGGCAGCAACATCAGGATCAGGATCAGCCTCACCTCCACAGACAAGAAAACAAAAGTCCAAGAAAAGTAAGACAGCAGAGGCAAAACATTACTGAGACCTAAGAAGAGGGTCATTCCTTAAGAAAACATGATGAAAAGGATATCCTCATGGAGGAAGAGCCTGAAGAAGAAGAGGCCCCATTGTTATTCAAAAGGAAGAGAAGAGCTCCACAAGTGGTGGTATCTACCCCACCTAAAAGACCAAGGACCTCCATGAGAGGTGAAATAAGATAATCCCCTACATTGTTACAAGAGGCAGGTAGTGAAGTGCATAGGGAACTTCAGCACAATGTTCCACTTCCTACCATTGTCAAGTTCAAAAATGAACTTGTAGAAGAGGAGATGAAAGAAACCTCCCATGCACATGAAGGAGGTCACATCTCACTGGAGGAGACAATAAATTTGTCTGATGATGAAGTTGTGAAGGAAGTAACTTCACAAAAGATGGAAACCCTTGTTGCAGGTATGCACATGACCCCTCACAAGACTCCGCCAGCTCAAACTATACTGGAGGAAATAAAGCAAGTGGAAGCTGAAAAAGAAAAGAGCCCAGAGCAGATAGCTCAAGAAATGGGGCTAGATACACTAATTGCAGAGGTGACAAGTCCTGTAGTGGTAGATTTGATAGGCAAACAGGATGCAAGTCCTGAACACCTAGTAGGAACACCTGATAAAGGGCCACATGCAGAAGAAGTGAAGATGGCAGAATCAGAAGGCCATACTTTAGAGATAAGCCAACAGGATGCATCAGCATAGCCTACTATAGTAGAAATTCAATAAGAGAAGGCCGATGAGAAAGATGCAGTAGAGGATCCTGTTGATACAGATCAAGAAATAAGTAGTACATGTGCAGAACAAATTGTGGTTGCAGAACCAACATCAGCACCTAAGGAGTCTTCCCCAGTATCCACTACTGTGAATGTTCCTCAATAGGAGGAAGAGTCAAAAGTGGATGAGGTGATAACAGAAAAGGATCATGATCATCATGATTAGCATATAGACACATCACAAGATCTTCCACCTCAGGAAGATGCTCCTCCGGAAAAGGAAGTCCCTCAACAGGAGGATGTGCCATAGGATCAACATCAAAGTGAACAACATGAGGAAGAATCAAGGAAATCACCTTCTCCATCACATATGCTGATAGAAATAGGAGATCAAGGTGAACATCATGATGGTGCAGAGGAACATGATTAGGTACCTCCGTGGTTGGAGAAGGAAGTAAATACAGAGGTAGATTTTGAAATTCAAGAATTTGATGTATCTACCTTATTTTCAAAGAATATAGTAAAACCAAAGAGGAAGGCCAGAATGACTTCGGCCATTAAGAGGGATCCAACAACTGGGAGAAGGACTGCACAGATTGCAGTGCCCATAGTAGAGAAAGAGAAAGGTAAAATTACCTTAGATGAGTTTCAGATCAGCACAGTTGACTTAGGGTTTACCAATGAAGACCAAGAGGGTCAAGAGGGCAAAGATATTATAGATTCTTTAATTTAGAAGGTGAAAAGAGAGAAGGAGAAAAATAAACAACACAAAGAGCACATTGCTCAGTTGCATGCCTACATAGGAAGACTGACTAATACTGAAGATACTTCAACTGAACATGCAGTCCCATTGACTGCTATTTCCCAAGAGGAGGTAAATAAACTAGATCTCATGAAACATGAGGCATCTGTATTAAGAAAATGAATGTTATCCACATTGGATAATGCAGAAGAAGTGGTAAAGGCCTCTTTGAAGAGGTGGAATATTCTCAGTGAATCCAAGACAAAGGTAGATAAATTGCAGATGCAGACAGGCAAAAAGTCTTTCAAATTTGAAAAAATATTAGATATCCTGGGAGAGATAAGGAGGATAAATCCTCAGTTGCTCATCAACCGGCAGGTACTAAACAATAATACTACCTTGTTGATTGATATATGGTATAAGGACATTCAATTTGAATGTGGAATACTTAAAAGATGCAATAATAAACTGAGAGATATCAGTATGAAATTGCATGATTTGATGTCTGTTGAGGCAGAAATGTTGGAAACACTAGAAGGAAAGGTGGAAGGTGTTGGTCATGATGTTATTCATAAACAAGCATAGAATAAAAGTACACATTAACCTTTATTCATCTTGAAAGATACTGTGAATTCAAGGAATTCGGGATCCCAAGTCTCTGGTGATTAGGTCTTAATCGTCTGACGTTACTCAGAGGCTAATGTGAGTTGCTGTTTCCATTTTGGGGCCTTACGTGAAATTGTGCCATCATCATGACATTCCTGCAGAAATTCTTTACAGAGAAGTCATATTATGCAGTTATTAGATGAAAAGATGTAGAAATACCTCAATCTTTGCATGTTATTTTCAATGGTGCATGCTTTGCATTCAAAATATGCTAAATATTTGCGATTACCTACGAGATGTCTGCATATTTGCGTTATTTGCTTAAGATTATCAATTATTTGCAATTGTGGTAGTGGAATGTTCTGAAATTGAAAGAAATTAAAGGAATACTACAATTTAAAGTTGAATCTTCAGCTATTGATCCACATACATACTTGATACTGTCATGACGGGAAGAAATCAAACCATATGTTCACCAGGATGTTCCACAGCTAGATACAGTTGATGCAAACTTCAGAGGATGATGAATGAAAACAATATATGCAACATGATGAGCACTCCAAGGGACACAGCAAATCAAAGCATATATCCAGAATTGAGACATAGATTACTCAAGATTTACGAAGATGTGTAATCAAAATACTCTTCTCTTTCATTAAGTATGCAAAAGACATGTACATATGCAATAACTTTGAAATAAGCCCTGAATACTTTAGCAAACAGATTTCAATTAAGTTTCCAATGTTTGAACAAGGCATTCCACCACCTTTTATAGAATAAGGTGAGGAATCCGTTACAAAAGATCTATGATCTAGATTCATCAATACATATCTACGGTCCTGATTCATTTGATTTTGTAAATCTTTACAAAAATGGCACAAGTTGCCAGCTGGCAACTATCTATACTACTTATGTTAGTATCCCCCTTCATGATGTATCTTCATCATGCTCTTCAGCTAATTCATGTGGGTCATCATCATGTGCTTCACTTTCCAAACTTTCACTATCCTGATGATGACGCGGCTACATATGGGGCTGCATACTACTGCGGACCTGCTTGTATGAATGCACAACTTGATCTATCCCTCCACCATCTTGAGTCTTTGCCTTGACAATGGCGTGCTTATGTGCTTCATATTTATCTCTGCTGTTGTCCAGCTTATTTTTTCTATCCTGCAGTGTTTCTTTGTATTTCTCCATCTAGACCTTGATCCTCATTATTTTGTCTATCAATTCCTCTATCAAAGGGACAGGTGGACCATCTGTCTCTGCTTGGAAGTTGCTGTGTACAGCCTTAATGGTGGACTCTTCATCCTAATTCTCTATTTTTCCTTCCACCTTACCTTCCAAAGCCTCCAGTATCACTGCCTCTTCAGCCATTAAATCTCGCAGCCTCATGCTGACATCCCTCAGCTTATTAGTACACCTTTTGAGGACTGTGCACTCAAACTGAGTGTCCTTATACCAAATATCAATTAATAATGCTGTATTATTATTCAGTACCTGCTTACTGATAAGCAGTTGTGGATTTATATTTCTTATTTCCCCTAACAGGGTCAGGACTCTCTCCAGCTTGTAAGACCTCTTTTCGGTCTGCATCTGCAATCTATCCACTTTGGCCTTAGAGTCACTTAGGGTGCTCCACCTCTTCAAAGAGGCCTTCCTTATTTCTACAGCGTCATCCAATGTGGATGACATCCATCTCCTTATTACGGATGCCTCATGCTTCATGATGTCCAATTTATTTACCTCCTCCTGAGAAATGGCAGTCAATGGGACTGCATGTTCAGTTGCGGTATCATCAGGATTGGTCAGCCCTTTGATATAGGCGTGCAACTGAGCAATGTGCTCTTTATGTTGCTTATTTTTCTCCTTCTCTCTTTTCACTTTCTGAATTAGAGAGTCAATGATATCTTTGCCCTCCTGACCTTCTTGGTCCTCATTGGCAAAGCCCAAATCTACTGTACTGATCTGAAATTCATCGACAGTGATTTTACCTTTTTCTTTCTCCACCGCAGGTATGGCAATTTGCGTGGTTCTTCTCCCTGTTGCCGGATCTCTCTTGATGGCCGAAGTCATTCTGGCCTTCCTCCTTGGCTTCATTATGTCCGCAGAGAACAGGGTGGAGACGTCGAATTCCTAAATTTCAATCTCCTCCTCAGCACTTACCTCTTTTGCCAACCACGGAGGTACCTGATCATGTTTTTCAACATCATCCTGATGTTCACCTATATCTCCCGTTTCTGTCAACAAATGTTGTGGAGATGGTGACTTCCTCAGTTCTTCTTCTTGATGTTCCTTTTGTGGTTGATCTTGCAGTACCTCCTCCTGTTGAGGGATCTCCTTCTCCAAAGGAGCATCTTCATGCTGTGGGGAGCCTTGAGGTGCAGCTATGTGCTGATCATGATGATCATGACCCGCCTCTGCCATTATTTCATCTGTTCCCACTTCTTCTTCTTCTTGTGGTTTATCCACTGCACCAGATATTGGGGACTCTGCCTAATGTGGTGGAGATTGCTCTGCAGCTACTACTTCTTCTGAGCCTGCACCACCCACCTCTTGTACTTTGGCAGCTAGGTCCTCTAATGTTTCTTTTTCACCAGCCCTCGCCTCCTGAACCTCTACTATAGCAGGTTCCTTCATTGTATCCTGTGGACTTTGTTGGCCGGTTTCAAGAGCATGGCCTTCTATCTCTGCCATCTCTATCTCTTCTGTTAGGTGACCCTTATCAGGTGATCCTGCTGGCTATTCAGGACTTGCATCCTGCTTCTCTGTCAGATCCACCACTACAGGACTGGTCACCTCTGTGATCAATGTGTCTAGCCCTATCTCCTGAGCTATTTGCTCTGGGCTCTTTTCTTTCTCCTCTTCTGCTTGTTTCATCTCCTCAAGCACTGTTTGAATCATTGGAGGCTTGTGAGGAGTCACACTTACATCAGCAGCAAGTGTTTCCATTTCCTATGCAGCCACATCCTGCACCACCTCATCATCAGACAAGTTTATTGTCTCGTCTAGCGAGACATGCCCTTCTGCTTGTGTCTAGGAGGTCTCTTTCAACTGCTCCTCAGCAAGTTCAGTTTTGAACTTGACAATGGTAGGAAGTGGAACATTGTGTTGAAATTCCTTGTGCACTTCACTACCCTCCCCTTGTGATGAAGTAGGGGGTTGGCTTATTCCACCTCTCATGGAGGTTCTTTGTTTCTTTGGTGGGGAAGACACCAGCACCTACAGAGCTCTCCTCTTCCTTCTTATTATCAACGGAGTCTCCTCCTCCTCCGGCTCTTCTTCTATGAGGGTCCCCTCTACTCCTGGTTGCTTAGAAGACTGACCCACTTCTTGGGTCTCAATGATTCCAGCCTCTGCTATCTTACTTTTCTTGGGCCTGTCCTTTTCTGGAGGGGATGCTGATTCAGATCCTGACCCTATGGCCTGCTCAGCTGCAAACACTGCCCTTTCAATTATAATCCCCTTTGGTCCCTATTCCACCTTCTTGCCCCTCAGGGGTCTTTTACTCTGTTGTTGTGGTGGAGGGACCCTGTCTCCCTTGGTCTTCCTCTTCTCCAACAGGAAGTCATCATATTCATCCGCGGGGATATCCTGCCCCTTTTTCTTGTTGTCCACCGTAATGGCAACACCCTTCTTCTTCAATGCCTCTACCTGTTCATCAACCCAAGCTTGGGTAAGGTGTAGGGTCCTGGAAATGAATGGGTCCAAGGATATATCCTCCTGCATAGTGAGGTCAGGTGCAGAGATGGTGTCATTATATATCTTTTTCTCCTCATACTCATCTGCCATAGTCCTGCCATCATCCTTCTTTAATTGCTAAGGTAGGGAGATGCAATCAAACATTCTAACTTGGTTCAGAGTTAACCTCTGATACCTTCTCCTCCTGGCTTCTGCCTCATCCTCGCAGTCAGCCCAAAAATCCTCTAGGTGCCTCTGGTGAACAGGCTTTCCTAGCACCTTCTGTATTTTGCCGTAAGGATCATATGGTCTGGTTATTGGAAAGGGCTGCAAGTTCATCTTATTCAGGGTGACCACCTTCTTGATGTTATTAGAGTTAGGGCACATATAATTGCCGATGCTGACTGGGAACAAAATTGGTGGCAGCTTCTTGGCATCCTTGTACATTTGTACTATGGTGGAGCCCTGCCTAATGAATTCCATTAATACTACGGCATCGGTAGGATACCTTGGTAGCATCAAGGGATGTCGCTCGAAACCTTCAACCCTGATGTAGGAAAAGGTTGCGAATTGTATGTACCAGGCCCCATGCCTGTAGACTGCCTCTTGAGCCTCCAAGCTCAATCTTTTTGTTCTGTCTTCTTCCATGGTCCTTACCAGATGCATAAAGAATGCATCATTGACCAGTTTGTAATCTTTTAGGTAATTGGTCCTCTGCAGCTGGGGATGATGATCCCAGATATATGCCACATTTGTGCCTGTGAGCTTCCCATCTGTAACCAAGGCATCAAAAGTACCTCTATAGGCACAAGAATAAACAATATATGAGGACATGAAAAAAGCACAATTAGAACCTCCCAGGTTCATCAGTTGCTCATGCAGAGCATCACTTATAATTTGGCCCCATAGTGGCTTGGTGTCTGAATATAGACACATCATTATTATCCCGTACATCCAGTCCCTAAAACTGCCAGTATCAAGTTGGCCAGTTACCCTGTTCAGGAGTGCGATCATGTACTGATACTCCTCATTGAAATCATACTTGAACAGGTGCACAGGAAGCTTGGCGGCTGCATTATAGGTGCTGTTCTTAGCCCGCCACGGATACATGTTCTTCCTGGCTGATTTCTTATTGGCCTCATACTCCCTCTCAGACTTCTTCAAGTCTACACTTTTGACCTTACTTCCCAGTGGCAATCCGAATGTCTGGGAGAGACCTTTGATGGAGAGGTCTGCATATACCCTCCCATGCTTCACTACTTGCCTGGTTTGAGGGTTGTAATTCCGGGCACACTCAATGACGAGCTCCAGAGATTCCACGGAGTAGGGAAAACTAGCAGCATTCCACAATCCAGATATGAACACTTTATCCAGCACAGGACTCTTGTCATGCCCATTGTTTAGCTTGGCTGACCAGGCTTCCAAATTAGTGCCTCCCTGATGGGTGTCTGTGATTGCTCTGTATTTAAACAAGACCCCCCTCTGAGTAGAAAACATGGGCTTGCTGAACTCCTCCTGACATTTGACTAATCGCTTCTCAGCCATGAGTGCCTGCAATTAATGACAATCCTATCTCACAACAAGGTACATATATGCACGCATACTGCAGTTGAATTTATAAATCATTATGCCTACTGTATGAATTCCAACATTACTTGATCATACGGGTGCATAAACCAGAACTTACATCATCGCACCAGAATAGAAACAATATGATGAGGGCTTATTCACTTACCTGGTTCTGTAGATTTCCTTTTATACTAGTAGAGTGCTGAGACATTCTTAATTCAGCTGGTGATCACCTCTCCTTTCTGCCTGTGAGCTCAAATCGCGCAAAGGTAGCTGGTATGCAGATATGGAAGCTGGTGCTCTGTAAAACAAGTTTATCATAAGGTAAATGTGAAAATGGCGGTTGAATTACCTTTTAACCTCACATTTAGGGTGCATTTAGGGCAACTCTGACAAATTAGATCATGTTCCTTGCTTATTCGTGCAAAAAATGCAGGATCTCGCCAGGTGTTTCATTGGGTTTCGGGGTCGGCGGGAACCACCTACCATGGCTGCGCGCATTAAATGGTAATGGCGGCAACGGGAGCGGAATAATATCCCTATGACAGGATATCATGAGGGCAGGATGATATTCACAAATATTGGGTTGAGTTTCAATATCATCCTCCCTCGTATTGACATTGTTATCGCGACAAGATTCGGGTGACAAAAGCACCTTTATTTCTACGTAGTACATCAGGAGGATATTTCGGTGTATCGGGTGATGTTTCAAAATATGATGATGATGAGACAAACTTACATCTCTCTCTCTTTCGGAATATCGGGATGACGTCATCCTGATATTCGCTCTTCGTATCAGAAGTGCATCATGATGTCATCATCGTATTTGGCTAACATGATCATGTTTTAGATAAAATCCTGCGGCAATGTAAATGTGATGATGATGTCATTAGGATGTATGTTCCTCCATTTATCGTATTAGGATGATGTCATCAGGATATTTGCTAAGGGTGATATTTTGCATCAGGAGGATATAAAGACACATTGAGTTATATGCGAAGTATGATGCAAACGATAGATAAAACTGTCTGACGGGAAGAGTTTTGCTACCATTTAAAGTTGACGTCCAGATATTTGAACCGCATGACATATCGGAGGGGGTGTTTCAAATATGATGATGAACTTCAACAATATGACCTTCCTCTTATGAATATCAGGTTTGACCGAAACTTTGACTGTTCATAACTTTTATATCCTGACGAATATCAAGGTGATGTAAAAGGCAAACCTGCCTGAATTTCAATGCTCTTTCAAAATATAAGGTCACAGAGATGAAATACAAAATTTCACAAACTAACCTCATGGTGACTTACCTCATCATGATCTTGCAGGATGATGCACTCGACCTACTTTTACCAAACTGCCCAGAAGCAGACGCACAAGCCAAACCAAAAATTGGGTCCCTGTTTTGCCAAGTCAAAATGGGGCGTGTTGTGTAACCACACAACAGAAGGGAAGGTAGAGAATCAAGATGAAGAGTTTTCCATCAAATCTTTACATGGCAACTTCCAATCAGTAGCTGATGATCCACTTGTTCACTTGACAGAGGAAGCCATAGATAAAATAATGAGAATCAAAGTCAAGATGGAAAATTACAATGAGACATTGAATAACAGGACAAACAAGTTGGACAGCATAAGAAACAAATATGAGGCACACAAGCATGCCATCATCAAAGTAAAGACTCATGATGGCGGAGAAATAGATAAAATTGTGCAGTTATATGAACAGGTCCGGAGCATCATGCAGCCTCATATGTGGGGTCATCATCATCATCATGGTGAAGGTTCAGGAAGTGATGCACCTAGTGAAGAAGAACATGATTTCGATAAAGTAGCTGATGATGCATCATAAAGAAATATCAGTGTCTAATACTTAGTGAAGATAAGTAGTGTAGATAGTTGCCAGCTGGTAGCTTGTGCCATTTTGTAAAGGTTGACATAGTCAAAGGAAATATTGACCGTAGATATACATAGATAAATCAAGATCGTTGATCTTTTTGTAACGGTTTCCTCACCTTATTCTATAAAAGGTGCAAGAATGCCTCATTTCTAACATTCAAAACTTAATTGAAATCCATCTTCTGAAATATTCAGGGCTCATTTCAAAGCTTTTTGTATACATTTATATCCTTGCATACTTAATGAATGAGAAGACTGTTGTGATTACAATTCATAGTAAATCCTGAGTAATCAGTGTGTGAATTCTGGATATATGTGGTGATTTGCTGCGTCCCTTGGAGTGCATGTCTACTTGCATATGTTGTTTTCATACAATTCCTTTAAAGTTAGCATCAACCGTATCTAGCTGTGGAATGTCCTGGTGAACATATGGTTTGGTTTTTCTTCTCTTCATGACTGTATCTGATATACATGTGGCTCAATAGCTGAAGGTTCAACATTCATTTGAAGCATTTCTTTCAATTTCATTTAAATTTCAAAATATTTCACCATCATAATTGCAAGTAACTGATAATCTTAAGCAAATAATGCAAACATGTGGACATCTCATAGATAATTACAAATATTTAGCATATTTGAAGCTGAAGCATGTATAATTGATGAACCTCATGCAAATATTTGAGTATAATTGTATCATTTGATCAAACAAATGTATAAAATGACCTCTCTGTGAAGAATCTTTGCAGAAATGATGTCATCATGATGAACTCAACGTAAGGCCTCATAATGGAAACAGCAACACACATCAACCTCTAAGTAACGTCAGACGATTAAGACCTAATCACTGGAGACTCGGGATCATGAATTCTCAGAATTCATTGTATCTTTCAAGATGAATAAAGGTTAATGTGTACTTTTATTCTATGCTTGTTTATGACTAACATCATGACCAACACTTCTAAAAACTTAATGGCATCCTCAGCATTGCATGTCCTACTGCTGACAGCTTTAGTCCACCTGGTACAGTAGTTAGTAATAGTTAAAACATACCTGTGGCCTGAGGATGATGGAGGATTGATAGGTCCCATGAAGTCCATCCCCCATTGAGCAAATGGGCGCATCTCCATCACTAGCTGCAAAGATTGAGCAGCATATTTCTCTCTATTTGCAGCAACCTGACACATATGATAGCATTTGATGTGTCCAGCTGTGTCTTTAAAAAATGTGGGCCAATAATACCCTGCCCTGAGGATAGCATGAGTGGTGGCTAAGGATGACCTATGTGTAGTCCCAAATTTATCATTCAATTCTGCTAGCACCTTATCTGCTTCTGATCTCTCCAGGCACCTTAGGTATATCCCCTCATAGTTTCTCTTGAAAAGGACTCCTCCTTTTAGCATATATTTTAGTGACCTTATCTTCAGGGCTCTCCTCTATGAGGCTTGCAGTCTTGAGGGGCATTTTCTATGATCAGGATGTGCCTGATGTCTGAGTACCACTCTCCATCATCTTTTGCATTTACAACATACTGCTGGCTCATGATATTGGGATCAATCTCTGATATCATCTAGCTTAATATCTGTCCTCTTACCAACTTCATGGGGGTAATGTCCATATCGTACTCCTGGAGGATAGTGATCCATTTAGCCCTTTTTTTCACCTAGTTCACTTTGCATTAACAATATTTTCACTGCTGCATCAGGTACTATAGCAATCACCTTACTTCTCAGGATGTAGTAACTGAACTTCTTAACCACTCAAACCAGATCAAGTGCCTATCTTTCTACATCCATGTACCTGATCTTTGCATCTCTGAAAGGGCAGCTCATGAAGGCTATAGGCTTTTCCTCCTTTTCTTCATTTTTCTGTGTCAACACTACTGCAGAGGTATATTCTGAAGCAAATGAGTAGATGTAGAAGTCCTTGGTGTAATCTGGACTAATCAGAACTGGAGCATTTGATATGGCCTTAATGTCTTTAAAAGCTGCTTGAGTTTTTGGTGTCCGTTCAATTTTAGCGTCCTTCTTGAGCATGGCGTTCAAGGGCCTGATAATCTCTGCAAAGCCAGTGATAAATTTCCTAACAAAATTAATCTTGCCAAAGTAAGATTTGAGCTCTGTCTTGCTTCTAGGCAGTTGTATCTTCATGATGGATTCTATTCTGTCAGGATCAATGATGATCCCATCCTCAGTTATCAGGTGGCCTACCAATTTCCCTGTGGTCATCCCAAATATGCACTTCTTGGGATTTAGGGATATCCTGTATTGCTCGCACTTCTTCAGCACCTTTCTCAGGTCCTCCACATGGTCTCCTTTATCTTTGGAGAACACCATTAAGTCATCCATGTATATTACTATGTACTTACCAATCAATCCTCTGAAGGCTATGTCCATTACTCATTGAAATGTGGCTCCAGCGTTTATCAACCCAAATGGCATGCTCCTGTAGGTGAAGATCCCCACTTCACGGTAAATGCAGTTTTCAATCTATCAATTCTGTGGCACCATTCATAATCTATGGGACTTCATCTAGAGAAGGCAAAGGATAATTATCCTTTTCAGAAGCTCTATTTAAGTTTCTGAAGTCCACGCATAATCTGATGTCACCGTTCTTTTTTCTCACTGAGACTAGGTTCGCCACCCACGTGGAGTGTCTCATAGGAAATATGATCCTGGCATCGAGCAGCCTTTTGACCTCTTCAAAGATGATGGGCTCTAGAAAGGCATTGACTGGTCTCTGTTTCTACCTAAAAGGCTTGGCATCTGACTTTAGAGGTATCGTATGAGTGATGACTGATGTGTCATAAGTTTTTAGCTCATCATACGTCCAGGAAATGACATGGATGTAATCTTTGAGGGCCTAGGTTATCCCTTTCAATTCCTTTTCTGTACAGACCTTCCTAATCAGAACATTTCTCTTTTTATCACCCTGCCCAATGTTAACCTGTGAGCACTATCCCTCATCGGCTTTTGGAAGATCCTTCTATTTTAGCATGCTATCCAGATCAAATGCTCTTTTTAGCTCTATCATTCCCTTAGGAATTTTGTTACTAGACAGCTCTAGAATTTCTTCTTCTTCCCAGACATGATCTTCCATGTTTGTTTCATCTATGATCTGTGCCTCGAAAACATCTCTATTGGAAATAAAATCCAATATATGTTGATCATCATCAAATACTTGGAGATTAGTTACATTATCAGGCATTGAAGGCACTGATACTAATTCAACTGAGAACCTTTTTAAACCTGATATGGATAGTGGCTCCATAGTATTGGCAGCCTGGGCTAAAGCATCTGCTTTGTGGTTTTGCTCTTTGGGTACATGGGTGATATTGAATGCATCAAAATCTTCTATTAAGTCCCACACCCTATGTCTGTAATTGGATAGCCTTCTATATTTGTAAGAGTATATACCTCCTACCTGTCTAACAACTAATTCTGAGTCCCCATAGACATGCAAAATTCTCACCTTCTTTCTAAGTGCAAACAGTATCCCATGAATTAGAGCTTCATACTCTACCACATTGTTTGTACATGGGAACTGCAACCTGTATGCTGCCAAGTAGGATTTTCCAGATGGTTCAATGAGGTCTATTCCTACTCCGGCCCCTTGTTTTGACTTAGATCTGTCAAATCTAAGGATCCAAGGCCTATCTTCATCTAAGAGCTTGTCTGGGCCTTCTTTCTTCCTTTTCTCTCTGGCAGCTACACCATTTGATATCCACTTTAATTTTGGTGTCTGAGCTTTCTTAGACACCACCTTATCAGCTTTATGGGAGGCTAATATTTCTTCTTTTCTCTTATCATCAAGAGGAACATCCTCTGGACCAGGCAGGGTATGCCTTCTCAGAATATACAGGCACAATGAACAAGTTGTCTTCGAATGAGGTGCCTCATGCAACCTGCACCATCCCTTAATCAAGGTATCCCCTGGGGATCTCTGCTGTTACGTCATCCTTTGAATTTCTTTCAACAGAAACTCCTCAAATTTGGATAGATTGCTGCCCCTATCCTCATCAGATAACTCATAATCTGATTCTATCAAACAATCACTCCCTGGGGTGATTTTCTTCTTGCCTTTAACATTACCCTTACTACATGCCAATATCTCTTCTGTGCTCTGAGTAGAACCTTCATCTGGATATGTGCATTCTCTTATTTCTATAGAAGACAAACAAAAATTAGTTTCACTATCATTATCTGCAGAACTCACCGCAGGTGAAGATGCTTCACTGTATGCTTGTTCCAACTCCAACATGTCTAAACAAGCATCACAAGTCCTTTTAGAATGTGTCTCATCATGCAAACTGCACCATTCATCAATTAGAATATCATGAACAAGCATTTTTAATAATTGACATCATTTCACCTACTTAAATAAATGCATCTCAAATTTCTTGAAATGATCCAGTCCTATTTTACTTCCAAGATCACAATCAGGCTCTGAATTTATTTCATCATCCCAAGGGTCATCATCACGATCACGTATGTCAAGCATCAAGATCTCCTCCATGCTAGCGGTTTGAGGTATGATGGAGTAAACTCTAGGTTCCACATCCACATACATGATTTCATTGGTTTTGTTATATTTGGTTATCATGTGCTTCATGCGAGGTTTAGCTTCGATCCTTATCTGATTTGGTATACCCTTCCAAGGCAGCCACATATGACCAAAATTAGTTAACATGTATCCGTTGAGGGTTTTTGACCAGTCTCTGCTGAGTAACATTCCATATGTATCAGGTATATCAACTACCTGAATATCAATATAGTGCTAGATTCTGGGATCCGATGCTAGCTACATGTGAATGTGAGTCAGTTCCCCTACCACACTTACTTCTATTTTGTCTAATTGTGTTACTTTCTTTAATGATTTAGCAGGATGTAACCCTAAAGTGTTGCATATGGATAGGGGCATTACATTGGTCGATGCTCCTAAGTCCACTAAGCAGTTGTGCAAATTTTTACCAAACATCCTTATGGTAAGGAGGAAGGGAGGTGACTCAGCCTTGTCTTTGTATAGGGTCATGTGGGAGGTATCTGCAGCTTGAATAGTAGCTGAGGTTTTAGGTTTGACATTAACATCCTTGGTAGCATGATCTTTATTTCCAAATTGGCCTGGGGTATGGCTATCTTCCTTTTGAGAAGAACCATCCAATGATTTCATGAAAGCACTCTTGATAGCAGGGGTCCTAAGTAGCTCTGACAATGGAAAGCTAATCTTGACCTTTTTCATTCATCAGTCAGATAGGTGACCAACTTGTCAGATCCAGGAGATAGATTTGCAGCTTTTGGTGTTGTGTTATTGTTGCAAGTATGAGGTGAGCCAGTGTTGTCATTGATGTCAACATACTCATATTGCATTGACAAGAAGGATTTGATGAGCTGTGTGCTGAGGATATTGAGAAAATTAGCCTCAGTCAGGAACAGTGAAGAACAGTGATGAGAAGAAGGCAAATGTATTGTATAGGTTGAGAACCGGAGGATGCGGATTAAAGGGTTTGTAGATATGAGCCTTGAGATACTTTAGTTAAGATTTCAGAGGTCCGCATGAAGATCTGAAGGAGTTGTGGCTGTCGGTGTAGAACCGGTTCCGGCAAGTATTCAGAGGTGACAGAGGATCACAAAAAGGTCCGGTGAGGTCCGGAATTGTATTATCCTAATCTGCGGATTGGAAGGAGTGTTTGGGATGTCCTTGTGATGTGTCATCCTGATTTGTGTATGATTTGGAGGTCCGGAAGTACCTCTTGCATTATGACAGTGGCGACAGACAATGTTCTTGAAGTTTCGGATAAGGAAGAGAAGAGATTCCAGTAAGTAAAGAAAGTGCGGATGTACCTGGTCATTCAGGTAGGCTTGTGAAGGTTCTTGGATCATGTTGAGGTTGTGTTGTTGGTCTGCATTGATAGTAGAGCCCGGAATTGAAGTTATTCTTCCGGATGAAGTTCTTGCTCTATTTAGCCGACCGGATGAGTTATTCATCTTGCGGATACTCTTATGGTTGTTTGCCGACTTAGATGTTTGTTCCTAAGTCGATGTCTTGTATAAATAACAGTTTGTGAGTTCATTTCGAAGTGTGGATTGTGTGGATGAGTGTGGCATAGCGAAGAGAAGTGTGAAAGGCAGAGCAGAGGTTTTTGGGCTTAAATGGAACTGATCCGGACATGGTAGAGATGTCATTCTCCAGTTCAAGACTGTGATTCTTATCACTTTGTAGATAGTGTGTCTCCTTGTAGGCAGTGGGCCTCTTTGTGAGCAGTGTGCTCGGGCAGTGAGCCCTAATTGGCAAGTGCCATTCTTTTTCTTATTCTTCTAATAGAGAATAATCCTTGGGTTAATCACCCCGTGGTTTTTCCCTTAACTGGGTTTTCCACATCAAAATCTTAGTGTTCAATGTGTTGATGTTTATCTGCTCTTGTGTTTATGTATTATGCTTTCATGGATGATTAATTGATATGCTGTTAACTAACAACGAAGAATCAAGTGTTTGAAAGCACAAGAAGTTTTATAAAACTGATTCACCCCCCCCTCTTAGTTGTATGCCTTAAATCCAACAATTGGTATCAGAGCCACGTTCCTCTGAAAGGAGCTTAACCGCTTGAGGAGATCCAGGATGTCGTCATACAAGAAGGATAGTCCGAAGTTCGATGGAACCAACTTCACTCTCTGGAAAGGTCGCATGAAGTGTCACTTGGAATGTATGGGAAAAGCATACTTGGCTATGGTCTCAAAACCATATGTACCTCCACAAGGTGGTCTGACAACTCTGAATGAGATTACAGATGCTGAAAATAATCTGCGGACCAAGGAAGCCCTACTAAGCGCATTGAATGATTCAGATCTCTCAAATGTTATTGACCTACCAACTGCATATGAGATCCTGACTAAACTGGAACTTCTGTATGAAGGAGATGAGTTTGTCAAAAGTGCAAGGTTGTAAAGTCTGAAAGGGAAATTTGAAAGATTGAAGATGAGAGATGATGAAAACATCACTACCTTTATGCCAAGAGTGAATGAGCTGGTATGTGGAATTAGAAATGCTGGTGGAACTCTAGATGAAAATGAGATTGTCTGCAAAATCCTAAGATCCCTTCCTGCTGCCTACAAAATCAAGGTTGCTGCCATTGATGAGTTCAGAGCCCACACAACTGTCACAAGAGAACAACTAGCTGGCAAACTAGCTGCATTTGAAATGACCGAGTTTGGAGATGATCCTCCCAAGACTGAATCTGCTTTCAAAGCTAGTGCCTATGTGAAAGGCAAACAGAGATTTGATCCGGGAGAAAACTCATCAAGGAAAATGTCATGGTATGATCAAGCAAGAAGAGACATGGAAGAAGAAGAAGCAGAAACAGCTCAACTTGAAGCCCTCATTGCAAAGAGATTGCCAAGAGGATCCGGTAAGTATGAAGGAAAACTACCCTTTAAGTGTTTCAACTGCAATAAGATTGGTCATTTTGCTTCAAGATGTCCGGAAAGATTTGCAAGGTCTAATACTAACAGACAAAGGTTTCAAAAGAATTGCTATTATGTTCATGAAGAAGATGACAATGAGGGAGTAACAGATGATGAATCAGAACTAGGAAGCAAATCCGGAAATGAGTGGGTGTTTATTGCCATCAAGGAAGAAGATTCAATACTCTCTGAATCTGTCAATCACAAAGTTGTTGAAAAAGCTTTGGCTGCTCAAGTGGAAGAAAAGGATGATTGGGTTATTGACAGTGGATGTTCTCACCATATGACTGGTGACAAGAATAAGTTCTTGAATTTGGAAAGGTATGAAGGAGGAATGGTAAAGTCTGGTGACAATTCTGCTGGCAGAATCAGAGGCAGGGGAACTATTTCCTTTGATGGAAAGAGCAAAACAGGTAACGTACTATATGTTGAAGGATTGAAGCACAATCTTCTCAGTGTTGGTCAGTTAGTGGACAAAGGCTATGATCTCCGGTTCAAGAATGGAAAATGTAGAATCTTTACAAGCTCCGGAACTGAAATTGCATCCGGTACTCAGACAAAAGGTAATATCTTTCATCTGGTTGGTTCAAATAAAAGTTGTTTGTTTGTTCAAATTGATCAGAGTTGGTTATGTCATAGAAGAATGTGTCATGTAAATTTTGATAACATCATCAAGATAAGCAATACTCAGGCTGTAAGAGATCTTCCAAAATTGATGAAACCTACAAATAGTTTGTGCAAAGAATGTCAGCTAGGTAAACAAAGTAGAGTCTCTTTCAAAAGCCAAGATCAGTCTTCTACCGGATTGTTGGAATTAGTACATACTGATCTCTGTGGTCCGACAAGAATCGAGAGTCTACAAGGTGATAGATATTTCATGTTGTTAATTGATGATCATTCCCGGATGATGTGGGTTACCTTTCTAAAAGAAAAATCAGAAGCCCTTGAAAAGTTCAAAAACTTCAAAGCTATGGTAGAGAATCAAACCAGATTAAAACTAAAGTGTCTAAGGTCTGATAGAGGTGGTGAATTTACATCTGGTGAGTTCATTGACTTTTGTGAGAAGCAGGGTATAAGGAGACAGTTGTCTGCTCCTAGGACTCCACAGCAGAATGGAGTAGTTGAGAGAAAGAACCGGACCATCCAGGAAGCTGCCAAGACAATGATGTTGGAAGCAAATGTTCCTCAAATGTTTTGGAAAGAAGCTATCAGCACTGCAGTCTACACTCTCAATCGAGTTCAAATCAGAAACAACACCGGTAAGACCCCCTATGAACTCTGGTTTGGCATCACTCCTACTGTGAAATATTTCAGAGTATTTGGTAGCAAGTGTTATATTAAAAGAGATGAAGATCTAGGAAAGTTTGATGCTAGAAGTGATGAAGGAATTTTCTTGGGTTACTCCACTCAAAGCAAAGCATACCGGTGTTACAATAAGAGATTGAGGAAGATGATAGAAAGCACCAATGTGAAAGTTGATGAAGGAATTGAGAAGCCTTCAAGATTTTATGAGTTTGATGAAGATGACCAAGACAGTGTTCAAGGAACTCAATCCTCTCCGGTGAGACAAAGTCAGCCTGATCCGGTAAATCAGGAAGAAGAGATAGGTTTGAATGAGCCTGATCAAGAAGCAGTAGTGCAGGATACTCCCAAAATTCCAAGGTATGTAAGACTGAACCACTCTGAAGATCAGATCATAGGTGACAGAAGCAAAGGTGTACAAACTAGAAGGAATGTTGCTCAAAATCAGGATGAATGTTGTCTGATTTCAAAGATTGAACCTAAAACAATAAATGAAGCCTGCAATGATGAAAACTGGACCAAAGTAATGGAAGATGAATTGATGCAAATTGAGAAAAATCATACTTGGGATCTTGTTCCCAGACCTAGAGACGGGAATGTAATTGGAACCAAGTGGGTCTTCCGGAACAAACTAAATGAAGCTGGTGAAGTAATCAGAAACAAATCTAGACTGGTCTACAAAGGCTACTCTCAAATAGAAGGAATTGACTTTGAAGAGACTTTTGCTTCGGTGGCAAGAATTGAAGCAGTTAGATTACTTCTTACATTTGCTACCTTCAAAGACTTCAAGGTATATCAGATGGATGTCAAGTCTGCCTTCCTAAATGGTGATCTGGAAGAAGTCTACATTGAACAACCGGATGGATTTCAATTGTCTGATAATAATGATATGGTCTACAAGTTGAAGAAAGCTTTCTATGGATTGAAGCAAGCCCCAAGAGCATGGTATGAAAGGTTGGATAAGCATCTTGTGCAGATTGGATTCAACAAAGGTACTGCTGACAGTAACTTATATTTCAAAATTGATCATGAAAACATTTTGATTGTTGAAGTGTTTGTGGATGATATCATTTTTGGAGGAAGAGATAGTATGTGCAAAACTTTTGTAAATCAGATGAAAAGTGAGTTTGAAATGTCTATGCTTGGTGAAATGAATTTCTTCTTGGGTCTGCAAATTACTCAAACAAAAGAAGGGATCTTCATTTCTTAGACCAAATATGTGAAAGAATTGTTAAGGAAATTTGGTATGGAAGACTCAAAGCCAATGAACACTCCTATGGCAACCGGATGTAAGTTAAGCAAAGATGATGATTCTCCAAAGGCAGATCAGACAAAGTATAGATCAATGATTGGTGGATTGTTGTATCTCACTCAAACTAGACCAGATATAATGCAGGTTGTTGGTCTTGTGGCAAGATTCCAGGCTGATCCTAGAGAATCTCATGTTATGACAATCAAAAGAATTTTTAGGTACTTGAAAGGAACAGTTGAGTATGGTCTATGGTACCCTAGAGATCCGGATTTCTCTCTTCATGCTTACACAGATGCAGATTGGGCAGGAGATGTGGATGACAGGAAGAGCACTAGTGGTGGAGCATTCTTTTTGGGGAAGAGATTGGTTTCTTGGTTAAGCAAGAAACAAGATGCAATATCTTTGTCTACAACTGAAGCAGAATACATTGCAGCAGCAGGTAGTTGCACTCAAATCTTATGGATGAAGCAGATGCTAAGAGACATTAAAGTTGAATATGAGGAGCCTATCACAATTTTCTGTGATAATTCAAGTGCAATTAATATTTCTAAGAATCCGGTATTGCATTCTAAGACTAAGCACATATCTATCAAGTTTCACTTTTTGAGAGAACAAGTAAACAAGGAAGAAGTCAGATTGGAGTATGTTCCCTCCAAGGATCAGATTGCAGATATCTTTACTAAACCTCTTCCCAAGGATTCTTTTGAATATCTCTGGGAGAAGTTAGGGGTCATGGCCCCTCCGGTGATGAACTAGGATGCACTGATGTGCATCAGTCCGGTGGATATCACAGTCATATCTTGTGATCCGGATTGATGATGGGGAGCTGCTACTAAGGGGGAGCAGCTGGTATGATTCTGATGTATTAGAATTGCAAGTATGAGCCCTTTGCCATTGATGTCAAAGGGGGAGAGAAGACATGTGAAAAACAAGTGGTTGATGATCCAAGGGGGAGCAGTAAAGGAAGAGAAGACATGTGAAAAGTTGTTGTTGATAGGGGGAGCTGTGACAGAAAGGAGAAGTTCTTGTCTTGATGGTTTTTCACATCATATGTTGCCATCAATGACAAAGGGGGAGATTGTTGCAAGTATGAGGTGACCCAGTGTTGTCATTGATGTCAACATACTCATATTGCATTGACAAGAAGGATTTGATGAGCTGTGTGCTGAGGATATTGAGAAAATTAGCCTCAGTCAGGAACAGTGAAGAACAGTGATGAGAAGAAGGAAAATGTATTGTATAGGTTAAGAACCTAAGGATGTGGATTAAAGGGTTTGTAGATATGAGCCTTGAGATGCTTCAGTTAAGATTTCAGAGGTCCGCATGAAGATCTGAAGGAGTTGTGGCTGTCGGTGTAGAACCGGTTCCGGCAAGTATTCAGAGGTGACAGAGGATCACAAAAAGGTCCGGTGAGGTCCAGAATTGTATTATCCTAATCTGCGGATTGGAAGGAGTGTTTGGGATGTCCTTGTGATGTGTCATCCTGATTTGTGTATGATTTGGAGGTCCGGAAGTACCTCTTGCATTATGACAGTGGCGACAGACAGTGTTCTTGAAGTTCCGGATAAGGAAGAGAAGAGATTCCAGTAAGTAAAGAAAGTGCGGATGTACCTGGTCATTCAGGAAGGCTTGTGAAGGTTCTTGGATCATGTTGAGGTTGTGTTGTTGGTCCGCATTGATAGTAGAGCCTGGAATTGAAGTTATTCTTCCAGATGAAGTTCTTGCTCTATTTAGCCGACCGGATGAGTTGTTCATCCTGCGAATGTTCTTGTGGTGGCCGACCGGATGTGTTATTCATCTTGCGGATACTCTTATGGTTGTTTACTGACTTAGATGTTTGTTCCTAAGTCGATGTCTTGTATAAATAACGGTTTGTGAGTTCATTTCGAAGTGTGGATTGTGTGGATGAGTGTGGCATAGCGAAGAGAAGTGCGAAAGGCAGAGCAGAGGTTTTTGGGCTTAAATGGAACTGATCCGGACATGGTAGAGATGTCATTCTCCAGTTCAAGACTGTGATTCTTATCACTTTGTAGACAGTGTGTCTCCTTGTAGGCAGTGGGCCTCTTTGTGAGCAGTGTGCTCGGGCAGTGAGCCCTAATTGGCAAGTGCCATTCTTTTTCTTATTCTTCTAACAGAGAATAATCCTTGGGTTAATCACCCCGTGGTTTTTCCCTTAACTGGGTTTTCCACGTCAAAATCTTGGTGTTCAATGTGTTGATGTTTATCTGCTCTTGTGTTTATGTATTATGCTTTCATGGATGATTAATTGATATGCTGTTAACTAACAACAAAGAATCAAGTGTTTGAAAGAACAAGAAGTTTTATACAACTGATTCACCCCCCCCCTCTCAGTTGTATGCCTTAAATCCAACAGTTATGTGGTGCCAAATACTGAGCATTGACCTTGGGAAGCCCTAGGTTATTACTTGCTTGGGGATCAGGTGGAGTATTGAAGTTTCTTGGAGGCAATGAGGTTGTCAAAGGATCAGTAGATCTGTTTGAGTTATTCCTCAAGTTGTAGTTATGTCTACCCTGAGCTTGCTATTGATAAGCTTTGACTTCCTCATGCTCAGTTGATGGCTAATTCTCATCCTCAAAGGCGAAAACATAGTTGGACTCAAAAGCCATGGTTGATTCCTCACATGCTGAGGTGTAATCCTGATGTGATGATATTGTCTTCTGATAAGGACAATGCATGAAGCTTTCTAGCACTAGGGCGGAATCATACTCACAGGAGACAATTTCATTTCCCTCTGCATAAGGTGGGCTACCTGAGGTACTAGACACTTCAGCTTGGAATATGCTAGCAGCAATCCTGAATTGAGGACAGTCCAACTCCGCATGAGCATTGGTGTTATGTATCTTGCACCAGTTTGTAAGTGCTGCCTCTGCAAGGTTTACTCTAGTGGTCTATTTAGATTCACGAGGAGGATGATTGTCAAGGGGTGATGGCAAGGAACCATTATTTGGCCTAGTGTTCCACACTCTAGGCTGTCTAGGAGTATTATTGTTGCCATTACTGTTATTGTAATTGTTGTTGTACCCCCTGTCAGGATAATTAGGTCTATCAATGGCATAACCTTTGTTTTGATTAGGCTAAGAGTAGAAGTTTTGATTTCTCAGATGAGTGACCTCAGTGGTAAGTGTCCTTAACTGAGCTGATATTTCTTTGATTTCTTCTTTCTCTTCCTAAACCTTGGCCACTACATTCTCTGTCTGGGGCTTGAAAAAGGAAGACCCATTGTTATTGTTGGATTGTTCTACAGCCTGAGGCACTTGTGTTTGATATGGTAACATCTGGCTATTCCCATTTGGTGGTGGCATGACACTGAGTGCAGGTATCTGCAAAGGAGCTGGCATCACAGCTGAAGGTATCATGGCTCCATTGGTCTGTTGGTGGACAGGATATGTAGGATAACTAGGAAGTGTGGGGAAGGCAATATTTGGTGTGGGAGTAGGAGCCAATTGCTGACTGACTTTGATAGCTTCCTCAAAAGCCTATGCTAAGGTTGTTACACTAGGATGTGTTCTTCTGATAAACATGGAAGTTAGGGGATCTAAAGCTAAGTAATAAATGCTCCTAGCAGCTTCATCTGCTACAGCATAAGGTGCTACTAGCTTAGATAGCATCTTTTGGAATCTGGCATTAAAGTTTGCAATAGGTTCTCCTTCGCATCTCTTGATGGTGGCAAATAGATGGTAGTTCATTGAAGGATCTATAGGTGTTTTGAACCTATCCTTGAAAGCTTTCTCCAAGGCATCCCATGAACTGAATGAACCCTAACCTAGACTGGTATACCAGCTATAGGCCTCTTCCCCTAAGGAGAATGGAAACAATCTGCATACCACATCCTCATATTCAATTCTAGCCCTATAACAAGCTTCCTTGAAGGTTCTGACATGATCATTAGCATCCTGATATGGATGGTACCTAGGACAAATTTTAACAAGATTTTTAGGCAAAGCATGATATGCATTGAAGGTCAAAGGCAACTCTACCATGAAAAATGACATTGCAACCAGTGGAGGTTGGATCTAGGGTATGACAGGTTGAGGTTGGACCTGAGGTGTGACAGGTGGTCTTGTAGGTATTTGTAAGCTAATAGGAGTGTCAGGAGCACGCCTTGGTGAAGCTCTGGATGCACTAGGATCAGGGGAATGATGAATGTCCATAGTTCTAGGTCTAAATCCTCTGATAGGTAGTTCTTCAAAGAGTCCACTAGATCTGGACCTGGTATTTGGCTTGGGAGCCAAGATTTCTCCAAATTTTCTTTTAGGAAAATTGGCTGGTTTATGGTCAGATTTTGAAACTGACAGGATACTCAAGCAATGTTTATAGGAATCTATGGTTTCCTTGTTGGCCCTCCTTCTAGCACTAGAAATTGGGGTTGATGGTGATGTTAGTCACAACCAATCACACAAAACAAAAGTCACACAACAACCCTTGTTTATCCTGAAATATACGATGAATTCATAGAATTCATGATCCCAAGTCCCCGTTGATTAGTTCATAATCTATAGATGTTACTCAGTGGTTGATGTGTATTGCTGTTTTCCATTTTGGGGTCTTACGTAGATCAGTAGATTATGTTCCTGCAACTATGCTATATAGGGAGATTACTCTACACAGCATATATCTCCAAATGATGTGTCTAAGTTGATATTTGCATGAGTTCTACCCTTATTTGTGATTTTATGCATGATATTTTCAACAGTACATGCATCTAGCTTAAAAGAAACATGCTAATGATATTCAGTTATCTATGAAGCGTCAACATATTTCTCTGTTCTACTTAATATTCATCATGGTGTGCAGTTATGAAAGTGATTTCTATGAAATTAAAATGAGAGAAAAGGGTTAGAGAGCGAGATTCCTAAAATTACTTGACTAAGATCACTGATCTACATACATGTTCCCATATAGCAATGAAGAGAAGAAAACTAAAATCATACTTCACCAGGATAGTCCACAAATCTGCATGATTCAGTGCAAATCTTCAAGGGTAAGGTTGACAACAACATGCAATGAAATGAAAGCGCTTCCATAGAACACATCATTCACCAGTACATATCTAGGAGTCAACTTGAAGATTACTTAAGTTTTACAATTAGGATGTAATCTGAAGCTTCATCTCCATATAGTATGTTCATAAAACAGGTACATTTATAATGATCTAAGGAGGGAACCTTGAATGTTTCAACAGTTCAGTCCTCAGTCGTCTCAGTAATCTGATCTCTTTTTTTTTCTAAAATTACTACAGGTCTGATATTGTATGATTGACCTCCCCTCTTTTTGCAGTACAGGGGCTCAATATATATCTCTGGGTATCCCCAATGCAGCACCCAAGAAAACTTAATTAATCCATGGTCCACATTCATCCAGTACAACATCAAACGGTGAGAAATGAATCCCACCAAGAAATCAAGCAGCATACCCAGACAGGATGCTGCTCCCTTAATAATGTCTCCACCTGTAAACTCTTGTGCATTGAAAGCTTCACTTCCTTCTACCTTATTTGGGATCTTTTGTGATCTGATCACCATCCCCTGTGATCTCATTGCCATTCAAAGCTCTATCTTTATGTTCACTTGCATGCCACCACTATGTCGGCAACTCCGCATCTTCCTAGCTACTCCAAGCAGCTCCAACAATCTGCAATAAACAAGTAGGAATTAAGCACCATTATTTAATAAATAGTAGGAGAAATTAAACATTTATATTAAATTAGGCCCCAAATGCACAAACACAACCATCAGCCCATGAAACCATGAAAATTGCATCCCCAAATGCATATACGACGTTAAAAACATCTGAGTCGACCATCATTGACCAAAAATATGCCATCGGGCTTAGAAAAAAGCTTCAAAAATTCCATTGCTTCACTTTCCTGCCCATTTTGTCTGCTTAAAATAGCCTTTTTTTCTAAGTCATTTCATCCGTCGGCATGAGACTTGTTCGTCGGCGCTGGTGAAAAATCTCCCATTGATCACATTATTCTGGCCAAAATGGCCCCATCACTGTGACTCCCACCGATAACCCTCACTACTCTCCTTGCATGTTGCTTTGCTTTTATATTGGGTGCATATCATAGAAATTGGACAGACTAGGCCTTTTGGCATGAAAACTCCATCTAGATCCAATAGTCCAATGTTATACCGATCACCAAAGTTTGTCAGAGAGACCACACCCATCGGGGAGAAAATACCAAACATTGCCGATGGTAAAAGTTATATCGATGAGCCTCCTTCATCAGGCAAACTACATCCTATCAGAATGACAACTCAAGACACGCCTGATAGACCTCCTTACGCTGATGAGTGGAGCCCACATACCATTTCTTTCTTGTATTTGTAACGCATATTGTGCTTGTATATTCTGATATTCATTAAATCGTGATACAAGTGTTTAATCAAATTTTATTCTCCCTTGGATTCCGCATTGCATGTTTACAATGTATAGAATGCAATGTATGTTATGAAATATACATTGCATGAAACATACAAGCATTTAACTCTAATTTATAACATTTGGGTTCCATTGCTTGTATATAACACAATGTACTAAGATACATACAAGTTGGAATCATACAACGATTTAACCAATTTTAATACTTCATCAATTTCGCGGCTTGCATATTGCCAATGTATCTTTTGCTTGTATGTCAAAACATACAAGCATTGAATGTACATCGATTTAACTCTGTTTAACAACTTTTTATGTCTGCGTGATGTATGTCATCCTTGTATCTCGCCAATATACAAACCAGAACATATACAAGGATTTAAGTTTGTTTAATAAACTTTCGGGTCCGCATTTGTATATTGGGCCTTGTATCTTTTTCCTTGTATGTTTCGCTTGTATGTAAAAACATACAAGTGCCACATATACAACAATTTAACTCCTTTTTATGATGTCTTCAGGTCTGCGGCCTACACATTGCAAATGTATATAACAAATGTATGTCAGATACATACAAACAAAAACATACATGCAACGAACCTATCCAAATATTCATTTCAACTTTTGGCTGTTTCGGGTCCACCTTGTATAAACAAATATAACATTAGCAAATGCATACAAGGCAAACAACGTATATAAACCTGATGGCCCCTACGACTATGCATAAAAATAACTTTGCATATACAAAGGACTTTGTATATGGAAAGCGATATACAAAGGACTTTGTATATAAGCGAACTTGTACACAAAGGGCCTTGTATATGCAACCCGATATACAAACAGACTTGTATGTGCAAACAACAAACCCTTCCCTTGTACATTTTACCAAAATGCTCATAACTTGCAAAATATGGCAAATTTTAAGATGGTTCAAAAAGCAACCCAAGCTCATTTTTCACAAGGAATCCAACCATATCATGCCCTAGTACTGAAAATGCTTTTTTCTCTAGTTCTAACAAAGTTTGCAATTTTTTTACCCTCTTTTCCCTTTTCCACCAAACAGACCCACACAAACAAAACAAAAAGCAAAGCCATAGTAGGGGTCCTCATTTTTCTAAGGAGTAAAATGGGGCATGTTGTGAACATCACAATAGTTTTCTATATGGTGTTTCGCCGATGGTTGAACCGTCGGGTGAACCGGTTCAATGGTTCAACAGGTTCACGGGTTCAACGGATTCATAAAGTTCATTCGGTTCTTTTGGTTCGTCGGTTCAACAAAGTGAAAATGATTCAATGGCTAAATGAACTTGAAGGTTCAAGGAGTACAAAGGGTTGAACCACTTCGGTGGTTCAATCTTTTAATCTGTGTTTTATGTTTTTGCTGCGGCTCTGCATCAAAGTGGTATCAGAGCTAGCGAAAGCTCTAGGCAGAGGTGTTCTGTATTTTGATTTCTAAAGGCAGATGAAGAGTTAAAGTTTTGTTGGTGACCATTTTTTTTTTAAGATAGAGATTGAAGAAGGTATTTTGAAGGCTGACAGAGTTGTTAGAATGTTGCAGGTGCTTGTTCCATCTAGCTGCAGAAGGAGGTTTCTAAGGTAGTGTGTGGGCAGACAAGATGAGGTCTATCATGACCATTCTCCAATAGAGATTAGGCTAGAGAAAGATGCAGAGAGAAGCCACTGAGGAGAGAATGGTAGGTGCATCACTAGAATCTGCTGTTGGATAAGATGAATGATTTGGTGAGTTGGTGTTGTGAAGCAATGAGAGAGATGGATACCTGAACTGAAGAAGCACTTGGGGTTGCAGCCTAAAGAGTACTCCACTGATGGGAGTAGAAGGAGCCTGAGGATGCTCTGAAATGATGGTAGTTTGAATTTTGTTGGTTGGTTGGTCACCATTCTATTAATTTGAAGATTGAAAGCTTGAAGTTGAAGAAGATGAAGCTAGACAGATGTAGAAGAAAGAAGTTTTATGTTGCAGGTACATTTCCAAGGGACTTGGAAATTTTGTTGGTTGGTTGTATGGTACAGGAGCACCTCAAGAATTTGATTAGTCCTTACATTTTTGTTCAAATGTTATGTTTGTAAAGGCCTTAATGCCATAGTTGGTTAAGTGGTACATGTGTCAAGAAAAGATTGTATAACATGTCATTGTAACCGAACTGATGTGAATTGTAATCGTTTGGCAAAGGTGGTTGTTGGCAGTTCACCTTCCATCTTGTCTAACTGCCAACGTAATGTGAGTCTTTAAATAGTTGGTTCTGTATTCGCTGAACATATAGACGGATTCAAAGAGAAGAATGTATATTATTTCTGAATAAAAGAAGTTTGTTTGGTTTAACCGAAGGAATGTAGATTGGAGTCATTCCACTAGTCAATATTTCTTCAGAATCAGTGGAATGACCTATGTGATGTTAGTTTATTTTCTGTTTTGTAGGTTTTTATAGTTCTTGTGTATTTCATTCAGTTACAATATGCAGAGACAGTTAACGACGTGAATTCTGAGTTGTATCACTAAACATGCATTTTATGAGTATATTGCATTTGTATGTCGAAATAGTTTGTGTGTATATTGCATTTGTATGGGATAGCATTTTGTGAGTATCCTGCAAAAGTATATCATTGTTGCATGAGTGAATGTGCATTTCATAATATGCAAGGAATGACTGGTAATAATGATTAGAAGAACCGGCAATTAAAAGTCATGTTATGTTTATACAAGTTGAACCTATCACCGTATCAACAAAGAGAAATAAAGTCATGTCGATGTTTAAAGTTTGACCAATGGTTGAATCGACGGTTGAACCGGTTCAATGGTTCAAAGGGTTCAACAGGTTCAACGAGATACAAAGGTTCAAAGGGTTTGCTGTATGGTGTGTTGCTGATGGTTCAACTATCAGTTGAACTGATTCAACGGTTCAATGGGTTCACAGGTTTAATGGATTCATAAAGTTCATTCGGTTCTTTTGGTTTGCTGGTTCAACAAAGTGAAAATGATTCAATGGTTAAATGAACTTGGAGGTTCAAGGAGTACAAATGGTCCAACCACTTCGGTGGTTCAATCTTTTAATCTATGTTTTATGTTTCTACTACGGCTATACATCAGGAAGGCACACATAATACATGAGCACCATATAGTATGTCATCGACACACTATACATCTTATACATGATAGACATGATTGATAGGGAGGAACTCATCAGTACTCTGCTATCTAAAACATGCCAAACACACCTAACAGTTGATCTATGCTACCACAACCACCAAAGACATGATTAAAGGTGAATGACTCAAGATCCAACCCTACCTCAGGATGAGGACTTTGTTTAAAAGGATGTACACTAGCTCAAGAGATACACCATCTTGCCTTCCACAGAAGGGCTTTGCTTTAAAATGATGTGTGCTAGCTCAAGAGATACACCATCCTACCTTCCACACAAGGGATTTTTCTCTAAAAGGATGTGCACTAGCTCAAGAGATACACCATCCCACCTTCCACAAAAGGGCTTTCAAAATGTAATGTATGAAAACATGCTTTGTCAATGTTTAAAAAGTAATCAAGCAGTTACCATTATATATGCCCCCACCTTAAAGTGGTTGATCCTAATTGCCAATATCAAGCACATTAAGGTAAAGTGAAAACACGTAAGGGAACAAGAACTTTTGCAAATCCCATGCCACAAAGTGACATGTGCCATGATCACCAAATGTTCCCAAAAACACATCGATATCATTTGCTAAGATAATCAACAAGATATAAGCTTTGGTTAGAAAATCTTGCTCTAATCTATAACAACCAAATCAACTCATGAAAGCTATGTAGAAATCATATCACATGATAGACCAAGGATACACTGTCGGGTTTGGAATTGAGTATAGCCATTAAGTTATACTATAGGTATCTCAAAGATGAGTGTAGCAACAAGATGAGATACAAAACAATCCAAAGTGCATAGAAGTAGATTTAGAGTATTGCAAATTTGTTACAACAAATTTCACAACACAAATCAAAACACATAGTGATTCTACTAGTCAAGCATTAGTAATATATATGAACCCCATCTTCATATATGGATTAGGTCCATTTTTTCTTTATTTTCTAAAGGCACATATAGACCTTAACAGTATTTGTTTGTTTTCATCATCCATCAAATAGTAGGTGTAGACACCTAAAAATGTCCATGTCTTGCAACACCTTATCACTAGCATGTTTTGCCCTAGGCACCCATGTCATCACCTAATTAGTTAAATAAATTTTATTTATTTGACTAATTTCTTTTATCCCTTTCAGTCCCATCATCCTATCTTCTATAATTAAATAAATTTTAATTATTTATTTAATTATTCATCACCCATAATCGTCTCTAATTAAATAATTATTTTTAATCATTTAATTAGTCTCTTATCTATTTCTCTTTTTTATTTATTTAATTATCCACATCATCTTCCATCACAATCCAAATTAATTAAATAAATTAAATATTTATTTAATTAATAAAATCCTAATAAAAATCCTCTTGCTTTCTTTCTAAAGAATACAACTCATGCATATCTAATTAATTTATTTAATTAGATAATTTATTGATTTATTCCTCTCATCTTTTTAAGATTTATTTCCTTTAAAGCAGAAAATAAAATCACTTTGTATCTTTCTATCCAATCTTATCTTGTTTTATTTCCTCTTTTGTATAATAAATCAAAAATCAAATCAAATCAAATCCTTATCTTATCTTCTTCCATCCACATCAAAAATCAACCATGTGTCTATAAATATGGCTTGTCACAAGCCATTTAGGCAGCATCATTTGAGTTTTATATCCTTACTCTGTCGAAATCTTCTTCTAATCCCCTCATCCATCCTCATCTATCATCTTCCTTCAAATCTTCATCCAATCAATCATTATGCTGCAAACTTGAGTGATCAACATTCAACAAATCGAGCAAAACAATCATGCATGCATCACTTTGAGGTATTCGAAAAGTTTGGGTAAAAGGTAATTTACATTGTATTGTTTTATCTTGAATTTATCTGAAATTTATTGATTACATTCTAGCACGCCTGGTGGGACTCACTTCTCTTGATCAAATCTTATATTTTTGCAAGTTTTTGTAGTAAAAATTTGTGTGTTTTCTAACCCTTGTTTGGCAAGTTTTGCAAGTGATTGTTACAGGTGACCCCCTAGGCTAAAAATAGTTTTCTTTTTAAAACTACCATAACTTTTGCAAATCATGTCAGATTTTTAAGTTTTTATAGTCATTGGAAAGGTAATTTGATGAATTTTGCAAATATGGAAGTTTTATCAGGTAATTTCATCATTTCAGTAGGTATTTTCCCATTCAAATGTTAGCTACTTTGAAAACTTCAATTGAGCATATCTTTTGCAAAACATATCCAATTTCAATGATTTTTTAAAAAAAATTGCATAGAATTTCATGAACTTTCAAATTTTGTAATTTATTTCACTATATCAGATCACAATTTGCAGGTATTTATCAGATCATATCTTTTGAACAAATCCTCTTTGGCAGCTAACATTCATTTGTGCATCTTGTCCTAATCACTTGTCAAAGAATGGAGCAAACAAACTATTGACATATCTTCTGCAAGTTCAAGCGGTCAAAGAACAATCATTTATCACTAAAGTAGGAATGCTTCAATTTGGTGCTAAAATTAACAATCTGCCTTCTTCATGCCTATTTTTCATTTTCTTTGTTTGCTTGCTGAGTTTGCTTGTTACTTGATTTGGAAATGAAGGTATCCTCTCCCCCTGCCTAACCAATGGATCTGGGGTGAAAGAGAAATCATTGTCAACTCTAGAGGGTCTACCTTCCCATTGTGAGAAGGGGTACGACCTAAGCAGAAATGGGCTAAAGCTAAGCCATTCCAAGTTGCTATATAAATAATGTGTTTGTGCCTAAAGTCACAAATGACGGGTGTTGTTGCACTATACTGACGAATGTTTCCCCCAAAAACCTATGGAGCGTAACCTCTATAGGCTGGGAAGCATCCATTAATGGAGTGAATCACCGCATGTATAGCCACCCGAATGGAAGCCCTTACTAGAAACCTTTATGTAGAAGCTAAAAACCCCTATTTGTTGGTATAGGAGGAAACTTTGATAGTTGTCCCACATTTTTGTGGATTATGGTAGAGATAGCAAGGTACCTCAAGATCTGTGCATCTTGAGGACCTGGAACTTGGTATGCCTGAGAAGTGAGTGCACTATAAGGGGGAGCCCGTGCCCCAAGTTCCTGGAGCTATACAACATAAGTAGGCACGACTGGGTAAAACCAAGTGGGAACCCAACAGGTATCGTCTCAGCCAACCTAGGTGGTCAATGTTTGTGAATGGCTTGTGCATGAGTATTTACTATCTTGTCTTCTTGCCATAAAATTGCCAAAAAGTTGTAAAAAATAAACTCCCTGTCATGAGACAATTTCATCCTAATCACTTCCCAATCAACTTCATCCTTTCATATCCAAAAATACCTTGAGACTCATCTAAGTATAATCCATAGTCCACTCCAAATAAAAAATCCCAACCCCTAACCCTTAATCAACAAGCCATCCGTTTATAAATCAAAATTTGGTTGAGGAATTAGTCCCCTTCATCCTCCATCAATATTTCATTCAAAATCCCAATCAAAATCCCCCAACATCATTATCAAAACTTAAAATCCAAATCAGCCCAATCAAAAATCAAGACCTTATGTGATCATTATCAACATTTATTCAAACTTTCTTGAGATCATTAGTCTATCTTAAGTAAGTCATCCAATCAACTCTATTACTTAAGTGTCACTAGTCTACCTTAAGTATAGAGAATCATCCATTGTTTGAAGCAAAACAAATCATCCTAAGGTATTGAAATTTAATCTCCAACATTGCAACCACTCCACATCCTCATATCCTACTCTACCATTTGTAAACATGGACATGGCATTCTAAACAAGACCTATGATAACGATCCTTATGGCACCAAAAGAATGCTTGATCAACTTAGGTGGTTATATAGAAAGGAAGAAGACCCTGTGTCACCACAACATCAACAATCCCCACAACATCAAGTCCTAGGCCAATATCAACGATCCCACATTCAATCACAAGCCCAACAAACACATAATCCAAACACTAACACTGCCACATCCATACCACAAATCACCCTTGCTATTCCTAACAACACCAAAAACACAAGTGCTTCCATAAGCATACAATCCAATGATCCTAACTCCATTGCCTTCATATCACAATTAATTTCTCAACAAACTTCCAACATCAACCAATGTCCACAACAATCCACCTCACAAAACCTTTCACCTACATATCCTATCATGCCACCTCATCACCAAACCTATCCACATGGCAATCAAATGTCCTTACAAGAACAACATGCAAGTCCAAATGGCCCTATGTACATGAACCAAGCAAGCCCAAGTTCACTTTTGCAACAATCATTGATAGACTTAAGTGATCTTATGCAAGACCTAAAATCCTTTGACAAGGGAGAAACCAACCTAGCAAGTGCCTCCTTTGAGTCACCTCCACCATCCAATCATATGCCAACACATGAGCCAACTAGTCCTATCCCAACACCTTTATCAATCCCTTCATCTCCTTCATCACCTTCATCCCCATATTCCACTAATCCTTCATTAAAACATTCCATGGAGATACTTTTAGAGAAATTGGTCCAAGCAAATTTGATTGAGCTATACCCATTCAGAGCATATTCTCTATCTATGTTTAAAGCTAGTTGGTATAAATATGATGAATATTGTGCATACCATAGGTATAGGGGCCATACCATATCCACTTGTGTCCAATTTCAAAGATTAGTCAAGAACCTAGAAGATTGTGGTAAGATTGTCTTGGATAAAACCAATCCCTCTAATTCCATTATCTTTCCATCTAGCCCAAATCCTAATCCCATTATCCATCCAACAAATCCTAATCCTAAGCCTTCAACTTCCACTATTATCATCCATCCACTATATTGGCCATTCACCCATACCCTTGCAAAGGATGTGATCCATTGGCTACTAACAAGGAATAAAACATTGCTATGTCATCAAACACCTATCCTTGAGCCTCACCATGTGTCCTTAAACACTTTGTCTAGTCTTCTAACCCCATCATGTGATCTACAAGCTATCAACCTTATTAAAGAGCCTTCCACTTCCATTCAAGAAAACCAAGAGTTATGTCAAGAGCACAATCCTAAGCATTAAGAAACAATAACCCCTAAATCTAATCAATATCAAATCATCCTCATCCATTCTATCCATAACATGTACCTTCTTTATGATCAAGATGATACCTATGAAGAAGCTATCTATGAGCACCTTGATCCTATCCATAATCCTATATCCATCCATGAGCAAGATATCCCAATTGCTCCTAGTCATCCTCCATCTAGCCTAATCCATGATCCTACACCTTCCACTTGTCATGATGAAACATGTGCCTCCAAAGAAAACATAGAAGATCGAACAAAAAATTTGGATCTACATGAACATAATAAAGATCCTAATGATCCTTCCACAGCCACATCCACTACCAATCCCACATCAAGTTCACCATCATATCCCCTTGGTCTTACCAACTTCAGCCATGAATGTTCTTCCTTAGAACACCAACAACCATTATCCATTTTACCTTTTCCATCCAATAATCAACTCAAGTCTAGTGTCCAAACTACACCTAGTCCTATAGTCAATCGCATGCTCCAAAACATGAACTACCAAGGCAAAGGTTTAGGCCTACATGAACAAGGAATTTTGGAGCCAATCCATGTCAAGGTCCCTCATTCATTTGGCCTTGGATACACACCCCAAGTTAAAAAACCTAATGATGTTGGTGCTTCCTCCACACTTCCTAAATCCACTTCCTTCCATCATAAACCCCATCATATTCCTAAAACATACGTTGCCATTCCACACCCATCATATTACAAGTGCTAAAAGCATGTGACCATACACTTACCACCATCCACTTTGCCTCCACTCCTTCCAACTCCTAATATCCCTCCATCCTCTTTTCCACCATTTCTACCAACACCCCCTTACCCAATCATTCATAAATACCCTAAATATCCTAATCATGATGAACAAATGCACACATTGTATAAACAATAAGCTGCTCCACTCATTTCATCCACCACATGGGATTCAAAAATAAACATTTGGATGCTTCCATTCAAAAAGCCACAAATTCTAAGGGTCCTAATACCTTAGGAAATCAATCCAAAAATTCAAAGCAAGGTACATTCAAAAATTCATCCAAGCCCATACCTGCAAAAGCAAAGTCAAAAACTAAAATGATATGGGCCCCTAAACAAAAATCAATCAAGTCAAATGAGGCATCCACCTCTCAAAAATCCCAACCATCCCCCTCCATTCAAAAATACCATTCCATTCAAACATTTCAAACATCCCACATGAAAAGCAAAAATCAAAAAAATACTAAGTCCATGTGGGTTCCAAAAGTCCTAAATCATCATCTCCTAAGAAAATATCACCATTGCTTCCTACGCCACCATCCCATCAAAAGCTGCAATGTTTATCATGGTGTGTGCAACCGTTGGTCATGGTTCCATTTCATCATGCAACACTTCCACATACCTCCATCTCCCCACCTTTCATCCACTATCCTACATATCTCACCCATCATATCCCTATGGTCCATGCTTTGGCATAAGCCTTTCACCCATCCTTTTCATAATCCACATCATAATAATCCACTTTCGATCCCTCCATAATCCACATCCTAATCCACTTTCGATCCCTCCATAATCTACATCATAATCCACTATCTACCTTATCCATCTCACTTTCACGCAATCACCCTACCAACATCTTGAGCATAATAACTTAACATGGTCCATTTGTGATGACATCCTTCTCTAATGGGACTATAACATTACATGGAACTAGACACTTGAGTCCCACCCATCCATATCCCCCCTTTCCCATTCAAAAGTCAAACCAATCACAATATATATATATATCAAAAAAGAAAAGAAAAAAGAAAAATAAAATAAATTAAAGAGAAATCCTTTTGTCCAATGGTGAAAACCTGGTAAACAGGCACCTTGGATAAGTACCATGATGAAAACCTAGCAAACAAGCATCACGTGTAAGTTGATCTTCTATGTCACCTACACTTGGGGGCACATTGTCTCATCCACCATATCATTTTCATATCCTATCTTGTCATACCATTTCCTACCATCCTTATCCATTACATATACCTATCATATTGAACCCATTCATCTTCCCTTCATCATCTTGATCTTGACAAAGATTGAGGGCAAAATGTTGAAACATGCATTGGTTATCTCTTGATGTACTCCATCCTTCCCAAGCCTAATTCTATCACCATTCTATTATCATAAGCATTGCCATAAAAATCCTAAGCATATTGTCTAGAATGGGGAATGTTATTCCTATGCAACATAGTCTTTGGAGATCACATCCTTTCTCTCTTACATGTGCATCCTTCCATCCCTTATCACCCAACCTTTCATCCATCCAATCCTATCCTACCTTAATCCTTACACCTAGACTTGGTCTGCCCTTGGTATCTAGAATAAAGGCTACTCAAATTGTAAATCCATTGACATCCCAAGACATATCAAAATACCAAAACATCATAAAATGTCTTTAAAAAATCTAGAAACATCATAAAATGTTCTGAAAAAATCCAAAAACATCATCAAATATCCATCAAAAATCTAATCAAATCATCAAATCACGTCAATCTAACAATCAAAATCACATCACTCGAATCCCATCAATAGCATCAATCAATCCATAACTCGATCAATCTATCCACCTTCATTATCACCATCAATAAAACACAAATCAAAACTACATCTCCTCTCTATCGTTAAGTGCCTTGATCCCACAGATACGGGTATGTAGGCAGTCTGGAGTATGAAGGAAGTGTACAGATTTAGGCACAAGGTGATATTCCTCTTTCTTCCATCATCTATCCTCATCAATCCATCACTTCCAATCAATCTCAATCCAAAGCAATAGATCCAAATGCAAGTCATCATTTATCCATACCAATCAAGTTAATCAATCTTGCCAACTTATCCAATCGCAATCAATGGTCTTGATCCTAATCTTTTTGTAAACCAAATCAATCATCCTTGTGTTGATCTAGGGATATATCATTTCCTACCATAACACTATCATCATCATTATCAATGGGATTTATCGTTCCCACATCCTTGTGTTGATCTAGGGATATATCATTCCTTGCAATGACAACACGAACATCATCAATCAATCAATCATCGATTTACAACTTGACAAGAGCAATACCTTGTTTGTTTTTGTATCATTTGTGCATGCTTGCTTGCTTGTGTGTGTTATATTTTTATCTCGTATTTGTATCACATTTGTATCATTCTAGCTAATATTCATATCTTGTGTATGTTGGAGTAGCTTTTTGCAGTATCCTTTGCATCTAAGGTCACATCATACCTTTTGTACGTTAGGAATTTAATTCTCTAAGTTTTCTTCCTCATGCATTAGACAAGGTTGTATTATGCTGGGGTACAAGACACATCATCGCCTTGGTCCTTATACCCTAGTTCATAACATCTAGTGCTATATCAAACATCATGATTGCTCACTTTCATCGTAGCATAATGCCTCATTCATTTCTTCTATTCATTTCTCCCTTGACCAATCCCTTTCATGTCAAGAGCCTACCTGTGTTCTTCTAACCCGCCTATCCTCTCAAGGGGGCATCCTCATCCTATCATCTATCCTACCATATTTTCTTCTATCCATATCTTAGCTTCTTTGAAATGATGTTACTCGACACAAATTTCATCATCTTGAACAACAGTAGGGTCACTGAAGAATAGAAACACTATTAAAATGAGAGAGGAGACAAGAGTGACTTTGGTTTACAACATGGGAAGATGGCCCCAAGGCAAAACACACAAAAATAAAATAGAGGAGAGGAAAGTAGAAGAATAGAGAAACAAATAGAGAATGGTCACAATAGAGGCAGTCTCCTTGTATCCTTGACCTTACAAGAGTACCAAGGGTCATCCAAAGAAACCTAAACAACATTTGACACAACATGGGGGAACACAACACAACACTAACAACATATATATCTAGGAGGAGGCCACCCTAGAGAGAAACTATAATAGGTGCTACAATGAGTGTGGCTTAAGGAGGTTGAAATAATTACCTGGTTCAATGGGATATTTCCTAGCAGATAATCCATGTCTATCATCTCAGGATATATCCTATTTAGTCTTGAACTTGTTGATATTCAATTAAAATTAAAAATAGGATGATGTTAGGCTTTGGTGGGCTTCAAATAATGGTATCCAATACCAATAGAAGAGTTATATGCAATAGCTTCTAAGGGGACCTTGATTCCTTGTTCTTTTACACCACAACCTTTACCTATGTAGTTGCAATTTTTGTAAAGAATTTGAAATCCACAACCATAGAGAGAATCCATATTTTTAGAAGAAGGCGGGGCCTCATAAGTCTCATATTCTATAGTGTAAGTGGAAGTATTGTTTTTGTTTTATACTAAAGAAAATTTAAGTTTCTTAGGTAGCTCCAAAGATTTCCTGGATGAGATTGACACAACTTTTGATGTATCGGTGTTATTGAGTTTATATTCCCCTACAAAGGTAGGAGTAAAATCTAATGAACCTCAATCATCACCAAAAAGTACATTCAATGTTGAATCTTGCATAGCATTATCTACAGCAAGAGGAATTGATGAATCAACTTTTAAGTTATTCAAAGTCTTATGATTGATAACTTATTTTTGTGTTTCAATTTGTAAACAACTTTCTGGATCAGGATTGACTTCGATGGTGTAAAGTTTATTTTTGTAAGTAAACTTTACTGATCGATGAAGGGTAGACGGAACTGCCCCCATGGCATGAATCCATGGTCTTCCCAAAATGATGTTATATTGAAGTGCACCAAGCATGACATGGAAAAGGGTAGATAATGTTACAGGTCCAACCTTTACTAGTAAAGTTATGGTACCCATTGATTGTCTACCAATGTTATCAAAGCCATGAACGCTAATTTTATCCAATTTGATTATAGATTTATCAACCTTAATTTCATGTAGCAAATCAATGCCACAAATATTAAGAGCTGATCCATTGTCAATCATAACTTGTTTTACGAACATTTTGTTAATCCCAACAAATATTAGAAGAGGATCATGTTGATTTTGAAATTCAATTGATGGTAATTCATGTTGTTGGAACAAAATTTCCATTTTTCTCACATGCATACAATCTAACAGAGTTGCTACATCATTGGGATTAACAATAGATAGTGATGCAGAGGCATCCACACTAAAACCTTGACATACAGCATGTATGTCTACAACCCATCATCATCATCATATTTTCTGTTAACATTGTCAGCATCATCATATTTTCTCTTGCCGACCGATATCCTCCTGCAAACAAACCTTCGACCTTTCACCTGTCAGCAGCATCATCATATCTAACTATCGGCATCATCATCACATTCGGCAAGCGCAATCATCCTCCTGATGTTCACTGTTCATCTTACCGCCAACCTCTATCTGCAGCATCATGATGTTCGACATCATCTTCATCAGCAAGATCTAAAATATCCGGTTCCTCCCATATATCCTGATGACGACACTCTCATGCACCTTTCCTTTAGACGCTTACGTCACCCTAATCTCCGACCTACTTAAACAAGCAGCATCAGGATATGACTTATCCGGTCATATTGAAACATCCTGATGATGATACTCAACTTTATACTGATGACGAATATTCTGCCGAATATCCTCCTCCCGATCCACTTAACTTCTCAATGCCTTATGCCGATACCAAAACACTTATGGTCAGCAGGATAAACCTTTATCGGGTGATATTTTTGAATGTCTTGATGACGATTATCCTGATGACGATGACGTCATATGCAGTTCCTTCAATATCCTGCTGTCGGCCAAACTTAACATTATCGGCCCGTGATGATTTTATCAACCCGATCAACTAACTTATGCCGATATACTCTTCCTCGGCAACACCTTGTGATGATCACCCCGAAATGCATTCACCTTATGCAAACAACTGTATCATGCTCACCTCCATCTACTCGGATGACGCCCGAAGTAACTGCAGGATATACATAGAAATATCCTGATGATGCCGTTGTGACGAATTTCTAACCTTAGTGAATTTCGATCCGCCGAACCTCCTGAGGTGACCCGATCTGCTTCCTGGACAACTTTCCAGACTCGAACTATCAGCACGACCTAGCACATACCCATGCTAGGGTTCTCAACACCTCTTGACGATGATCCTGCAAACATGCATGCAAACAAACACAAAATGCAAACTAAATCCTAACCTACTGTACATAGCCATTCCACCGATTCGACGAATCAACCGGTGGAATGGATCAGCGAATCCATGCAACCACCAGAACAGCAACTCGATTACACAATGGAATTCAAAACAGAGAATGGACACAAACAGGATCTCTTTATTGATTTCAAAAGATGCAAATACAATATTCTGTCTCTCTCTCTCTCTCACTCTGTGCAACCTAGCTCCTCAATATCTATGTCTCAATCTGTCCTAAGACCAACCGATCCTCATGCATAAATAGGATCTCTTGCGAGTACTACCGACCCGACTCCAAGCGGCTGGGAAATCTCTCCAGGTGGCTGGGAGATCCAACCGAACATATAGCATAACAGCTGTCATAACAAACTACCTAAAAATAGTAAAGTATGGTCAACATGACCTTATTACAAACATTGGTCTTATCAGACCTTCTTGGAAACATTAACCAGACCTATAACAAACTAACTGCCTCATGGAGGCCAGCTATCAGGTAGGTGCTCCTGCACCATACTCCCCAACAGAAAAGAACTCATGTCCCATGAGTTAGGATGTGGAAGTCCTCCACCTGTACACTTTGTCTTTGCAGTGTTCTGCCCTATTCCAGCTTTGTCCTCTGCTGGCTCTCGGCTGCTCCAAGACTTCTGAACTGTAACTTGTTTTCTTGCAAGTAAATCCTCATGCCTGTCAATGTAGGCCCTTCTCTCACATACCTTGTGTTTGTCAGGTTGTCTGACCAGAACCTCTGTCTGAACTGCCTCTTGAACTTCTGGAATGTTCAACTCTGTCTTTCTTTCAACCTTTATAGGACAAACAATAGTCCCAACTATGACAACATCCTTGTCATTCCTCTCAACTGGTTGCTGTTTGCAAACCTATTGCTGAACCTACTGCTGACCTCGGTCAGTCAAAACTGAAACTTTCTTCAACCTGTTGTTCTTAACAACTTCTTTCCCTGCAATGTCCTCAACTGCCTTTATGCCTGCTCCTATAGGCTTCTGCACAAATTCCTTCTTTCCCACTAAAATGATTTTTGCTGCCTTCTGTACTATAGCTGCTTCCTGTAATGGCATCAACATAATAGTTTTCCCATCTTTCTTGATGGTGTAGGTATTAGCATACCCATCATACAGTACCCTCCTATCAAATTGCCATGGCCTACCCAACAGTAGGTGACAACATTCCATGGGCAAAATGTCACACAAAACTCTATCATGATATGCTCCAATCTGAAAATCCACATATGCCTGTTCATAGACAAAAAGTGATTGACTATCACTCACCCAAGATGCCTTGTAAGGGTGTTGGTGTGGAATCCTTTCCAAATTTAGTTTATCCACCATTTCCTGAGATACCATGTTATTTGTTGAACCAGTATCAATGACAACCTTACATACTTTACCTTTGCTCTTGCATGTGGTCTTGAAAAGAGCTCTTCTTTGCATCATATCCTTTGATGCCTACAAACTAGTTCTCCTTAGCATCAATGCTTCTCCCTCCTCAGGATATCCATAACCGTCAGGAACTCTATCTCCTTGATAAGTGTTTAAACTTTGTACACTTTGCTCTACTTTCTCTTCTTGCACAAGTTGTACTCTCTTGTCATTCGTTCTATCATCTCTGGATGATGAACCTTTGTTTTCTGGACATTTGAAAAATGGATGACCAAACTCACCACAGGTGTAACACTTTCCTGAAAATGTAGTAGAACCTCTACCACTTCCAAATCTGCCTCTATTACCTTTCCATCCACCTCTAAAATCAGACTGTCCCTGTCCTTTACCAGTGTCTTCTTGACCCTCATTGGTTTGCCTTGTTGTAGGGGCTAATCCTCTTCCCCTCATATTGCTGCCTCTTCCTCTCATGGACTTATCTTGTCTCCTATTCATCTTTTCTTCAATCCTGATTGCCATTTGGTAACAATCCTCCACACTCTTAGGGTTAGCTAAAACTAACTCATCCTGTATGTTCAATCTCAAACCAGCCAAGTACCTAGCCACCTTTTCTACCTCATTCTCATGATGACCAGATCTCATACTCAATTTATAAAACTCCTCAGTATATACCTTCACATCCATTTCCTTCTGCCTTAAAAATTGCAGCTTCTTAAACATCTAAATTTCATAATCCTTGGGCAAGAATTTACCTTTGATCCTTGCTACCATTTTATCCCATGAAGTGATCTTTGACCTTCCTTGTTTCCTTCTCTCAGATTGTACATAATCCCACCATACCAAAGCATGACCTCCTAACTTGGTCTTTGCAATCTTTACCTTTTGATCCTCAGAAACATCTTCACATTCAAAGTGATTATCAAGTGCAGCAATCCAATCCAGTAACTCATCTTCATTCAAACTTCCATTATACTTGGAAACATCAACCTTTACCTTAGGTTTATCACTCTGCACTGCCTTTAACAGTTTTGCAAATCTCTGGTCTTCAGCATCCAGATCTTCAGCTACCTCTTCATACTCTTCAACAGCATCTTCATCTTCTTCTGATTCACTGTCGTCCACTTCCCTCTTTTTGTTCTTCTCCAAGGCTACAAGCCTGGCTTGAAGTGCTTCAGCAAGCTCCTTCATCTTCCTCATCTCTCTGGCATGTTTTTCCTTCATCTCTTGCAATTCCCTTGCAGTACCATTACCTTTCGGAGGCATTTTGTCAACCTCTCACTCCTCTACCTCTGTCTTTTCAGTGACAGAATCAACACACAACAGCCCAGACCTTTTGCTGAGCTCTGATACCACTATGATGCAGAGGCATCCACACTAAAACCTTGACATACAGCATGTATGTCTACAACCCATCATCATCATCATATTTTCTGTTAACATTGTCAGCATCATCATATTTTCTCTTGCCGACCGATATCCTCCTGCAGACAAACCTTCGACCTTTCACCTGTCAGCAGCATCATCATATCTGACTATCGGCATCATCATCACATTCGGCAAGCGCAATCATCCTTCTGATGTTCACTGTTCATCTTACCGCCAACCTCTATCTGTAGCATCATGATGTTCGACATCATCTTCATCAGCAGGATCTAAAATATCCGGTTCCTCCCATATATCCTGATGACGACACTCTCATGCACCTTTCCTTTAGATGCTTACGTCACCCTGATCTCTGACCTACTTAAACAAGTAGCATCAGGATATGACTTATCCGGTCATATTGAAACATCCTGATGATGATACTCAACTTTATACTGATGACGAATATTCTGCCGGATATCCTCCTCCCGATCCACTTAACTTCTCAATGCCTTATGCCGATACCAAAACACTTATGGTCAGCAGGATAAACCTTTATCAGGTGATATTTCAAAATGTCCTGATGATGATTATCCTGATGACGATGACGTCATATGCAGTTCCTTCAATATCCTGCTGTCGGCCAAACTTAACATTATCGGCCCGCGATGATTTTATCAACCCGATCGACTAACTTATGCCGATATACTCTTCCTCGGCAACACCTTGTGATGATCACCCCGAAATGCATTCACCTTATGCAAACAACTGTATCATGCTCACCTCCATCTACTCAGATGACACCCAAAGTAACTGCAGGATATACACAGAAATATCCTGATGATGCCGTTGTGACGAATTTCTAACCTTAGCGAATTTTGATCCACCGAACCTCCTGAGGTGACCCGATCTGCTTCCTGGACAACTTTCCAGACTCGAACTATCAGCACGACCTAGCACATACCCATGCTAGGGTTCTCAACACCTCTTGACGACGATCCTGCAAACATGCATGCAAACAAACACAAAATGCAAACTAAATCCTAACCTACTGTACATAGCCATTCCACCGATTCGACGAATCAACCGGTGGAATGGATCAGCGAATCCATGCAACCACCAGAACAGCAACTCGATTACACAATGGAATTCAAAATAGAGAATGGACACAAATAGGATCTCTTTATTGATTTCAAAAGATGCAAATACAATATTCTGTCTCTCTCTCTCTCTCACTCTGTGCAACCTAGCTCCTCAATATCTATGTCTCAATCTGTCCTAAGACCAACCGATCCTCATGCATAAATAGGATCTCTTGCGAGTACTACCGACCCGACTCCAAGCGGCTGGGAAATCTCTCCAGGCGGCTGGGAGATCCAACCGAACATACAGCATAACAGCTGTCATAACAAACTACCTAAAAATAGTAAAGTATGGTCAACATGACCTTATTACAAACATTGGTCTTATCAGACCTTCTTGGAAACATTAACCAGACCTATAACAAACTAACTGCCTCATGGAGGCCAGCTGTCAGGTAGGTGCTCCTGCACCAGATAGTACAATCACCTTTTGTAAAGCTTCCTGGAGCATTCTATGGTATGTAGGCAATGCTTGTATGAGTTCCCAAAGAGAGATCTTAGCTAGAGTAACACGAAGCTACTCAACAAGATCATAATCTTGACCAACATTTAGAGTAATATGAGGTGGTTGAGGAAGCATAGGTTGGGAAGATGGAAGAGAAATAGGCACATGCAGTGCTTTCTTACCTTATTTGTCATTATGGGTGTTATATGTGAGCGAGATTGTGGGATACTATGATACATATTGAACACCTTGATTTCCTTGAGTAATTTATTTTGCAAAACTGAGAATCTAACTTGGGGGTTTAGGTGGTGTTGGAGCACCTTGAACCGTAATCACTAGTTTGAAGCAAGGAGTCACATTATGTGCCCCATTCACAATGAGTTTAGGAACATTAGTACACTTATCCAATATCCCCTTAGTGGGTGGAATAAGTCTATTTATGATGATTGAACTAACATTGTTTTTACTTTGATTAAGCTCAACATCCATCCCTAAAAGGATTTAATGTGAGAGACCTTTCTTCATCCACAAATGCTTCATCTTCTGGAAGGAGAGCATTAGAATAAAGGGAAGGTAAAAATGTTGTTATAAATTTTTTTGATGATTGTATCTTTAGTCATGTCTAAGGGTTTTGAACATGCAACTAAAGGAGAGCTATTTATGGTTTTCACATCTTTAGTGATGTCCAAAATACTTGAAAATTCAACCAAAGGAGGAAGATTGAGGGTCTTCACTTCCTTAGTGATATCCAAGGTGCTTGAACATTCAACTAAAGGAGGAATAGGATGACTCATAGAATCATCATCATCATAATATATTTTAGATAGTATATCCAAGGCATTTTCATGATTTATAGTAGTAATAGAATAACCTTCACAATCATCTTTCTAATGAGTATTCATGGAGATGAATTTAGTTAAATATTTTAATATCAAAGGATATGCAACCATGAGTATTGTGAAGCTATCAAAATCATGTATATAAAAAAGTAATTGGAGTTCATATGTAGAACATTTAGAAACATCAATATCATTAACGAATGTTATGTGTTCTAGAACATGAGGGTTCACATTAGTGAATTTTGAGAAATTTTCAAAATCTAGGATATACTCATGAAAATATTTCAAAGAGGAATAACATGAAGATGCCATCATGTGAGATGTCTTCGAACAACAATGTACAATAAGATCTATTCATTTATCAAAACAACCAATATGAGAGGCTTTTGTACACCACAACACTAGTTTGAGGAAACTAGGTTTTTGAAGCTTTTATAAAGATAAAAACACACTAGTGTCACTAAAAACCAAGTGAATTTAATGTTAAAAGTGCTGCACAAAAGTTGATATTGATAATCTTTTTATTTATTGTAAAATATGTGAAAAAGATGCTTATTCGCTTATGTTGAAATACACACTATGTAAATGCAAAATTTGAAATTGTTATGAAAGAACACACAATGAAGAAACACTACAAATCAAAATCATATTTGAATGAGTGTTTAAAGAGAGCAGCAAAATCTGAAATAAGATTTTGACTACAAACCCTAGCTTTTGCAAAAACCTAGGTTATATGAAAGATGCAAGTTTTCAACAAAACCCTAACAAATGAGATCTTCAAATGCAAGATGTGATATCATGAAATGATTAATTTCTGCAATTTGATTCAAGTCTGATATAAAAATCAGAAAATCCAATATTTCCAATGACACGCAATGAATATAATGCAAAACTATGCCTTTATGCAAGCCTAAAATGCTTTTTTTTTCAATTTTCCAAATGTATGTAAGATTTTTCAATGTAGAATGATAAGTATGATATGAATTAATGTAAGATCTGATTTCAAAACTTAGAAAGATGCAAATTCTTTAAAAAATAGGTTCACCAAAAATTTTAGTGGGAAAAAGAGGAGGTTGAATGCAAGCATGTAAGTAAACTAGATCAAACCCTCTTTCACTACAATATTCAAGGACAAAACCAAGATAAGTCACTAAAAGATGGAAGAGGAATCAGCTACTAATTTTGCACTCATGTTTGTTAAGGAAAGATTGTTGCAAGTATGTGCTAACTAGTGTTGTCATTGATGTCAACATGCTTGTGTTGTCATTGGTGTCAACTGTGTCTTCTGATATTGCTGATTGTTGCTTGATTGAGTTGTCATGTTAAAGTGATTTGAATGCCTTATAGAGGTGTTGACGATGTAGCGTATGTTCCTATTGCTAGGTTTCCAAGTGCTTTTAAGAAACTTTTCTCTCAAGAGGAAATAGTGTGTTGCAGAGTATTTTGGTTTAAAGGATACTGTCTAAGTTTTTGCTTCACATTTATTCTATGTTGAAGACCGGAGTATGAGATTGGATATGTTTTAGAGAAGTGTTTGAAGATACTAAATCCATAATTTGATGGTCTAGATCATTGTGTAGTGGAAGTTATGTTCACCAGTTTGAAGACTGTAATTGACAGAGTTTCTAGGTTGTGTAGAGGTGTCTAGGAGAAAGTATTTTGTTCCGCATTTCTCCGCAGAGTGGTTTCAAATGTTTCTATTTTGGAAATATGTTTATAAGGTCCTTAGCTATCTTCTTTCAAAAGGATTTGTGATTTGATTCTCTAGAAAGCAAGTTCTTATGTAGCAGAGTTCGACAGTGTTGTTTGTGAGCAAACAATGAACCTTCTTCAGGTGAAAGGTGTTGCGGATGATTTTGATGGTTCTTAGGTGACTTAATGTTGTTCATGGATATCTCTAGATCATGTAAAAGGCTTGTGCCTAATCTACAAGCTATAATTATGTTCTTGGAAGCTTGTGCCTAAGTGTTCTTGGTGTTTGCACAAGTTTAACCGACTTGGGTGCTAACTCTAGTTCTAGATGTGGTTTGTGGATTGAGGAAGTGTGTTGAAGCATGTGAAGATGTATTTAGGTCCAAGCTAAGCTATTAAATGTTTCACCTTCATTCCTTTCCATTGTGGGAATGTTTAGGTCCAAACCTAGTTTGAATTATGTATGTTTTCCAACCTTGGAGATTGCTTCAAAGGTTGTAGAGTGTGTTTCTGAAATTGATGAATTTTTCAAGGTTGATGATTAATATAAATAAGTGTAAATGATTCATGTGTATGGCATGTTTGTGCAAAGATGAGGATGTATGTGTTGTGAATTTGAATAAGAGGCAACAAGAAATTTCATGCAGTAGAAGACCTAATGCAGTGAGCAGAAGTCATCTACAATTTTTAGAGAGGCTATGAAGATGATGATTGTTGTGCTTCATTGGAACTAAACACAGGCATGTGATAGATGCTATTATATCAGTTCATGGTAGGGAGGCTTCTCTTTTGGTAGTGAGCCTTTCTTGGCAGTGAGCCCTTCTTGGCAATGAGCCCTTCTTAGCAGTGAGCATTTCTTTGGATAGTGAGTCCTTGGGCAGTGAGCCCTTTTGGTAGTGAGCCTTTTTGTAATTTAGTATTGATACTACTTTATATTGTGAGCTAATCCTCACCATGAGTTTTCCCTTTTAGGGTTTTCCACATAAAAATTAGGTGTTCTCTTGCACATGGTGTTGATGTGATTAAGTTTCTATTATATGTTTTTATTGTTTAATCTTCATAACAGAATAAATGTTTAAGTGAACTAATGTGGATGAGATTATGTTTGTGAGCATTTGATTTTTTTGATACAACTGATTCACCCTCCCTCTCAGTTGTCTTGTGCATTCAACAATCGGTATCAGAGCAAGGTTCCTTGGAAGAAAGCCTAACAGCTTAAGGTAGATCTAGGATGGTGCACAAGAAAGATATTCCTTGGTTCGATGGAACCGACTATGCCTTATAGAAGGTATGAATGAAAAGTTATCTTATTTCTCTTGGTTATAATGTGTGGAGAATGGTTGAAAAGAAATACATTATACCTAAAGATGGTTTGGAGACTGCAAGTGAGATAAGGGATTATGAGACTCATGGCAAAGCTAGAATGCCCTACTAAATGCTCTATCTAATACTAAAATGGAGAAAGTGTTGGATCTAGAAACTACTCATGAGATCTGGGAAAAATTGAAGAATATCTATGAAGGTGATGAATCTGTTAAGAAAGCCAAGATGCAAAATTGGAAGTCCAGATATGAAACTATGCGGATGTCTGAAGATGAGAACATAACAAGCTATATGCAGAAGGTTGATGAAGTTGTCAACGACATCAAAGGTCTTGGTGGAAACTTGGATGATGAAGAAGTTGTGAATAAGATACTTCTAACACTTCCCAAATATTATAGTCATAAAGTATCTTCCATTGAAGAACTGTTAGATATGGGCAAGCTTTCAAAAGATCAATTTCTTGGTAAATTGATTGCTTTTGAGATGAGAGAATTTGGTACTACTAATGGTCCTGTGAAAGTTGAGACTACTTTTAAATCCAAATTAGAAAAGTCTGTTACATCAGATAAATATGCTATGGAATTAGATGAGGAAGACTTTGATGAGATTAAGGAAACCTTTGTAAATAGAATGAAAAAGGGAACTAGAAAGTTCAAAGGCAAGTTACCTTTCAAATTGATGCAGAGGTAGGAGGACCAAAACTATCCTCAATAACATTAACAAATAAAAGAACTAATCCAATTGCTTTGGTCAGGTTGAAAAGAACATTAATACATATTTTTCCTCCAATTTGCATGAAGATCTAATGGTAGGGGAGAAGGTTATGATTTTTTTCCCAAAACTGCAAACCCTAGGCAGCGTTCAGACCTGCCCTCACCAAAATTGCAATATCTCTCACAAAAATTAATGAAATTATACCAAAAAAAAAAAATTGTAAACTAGAAACACATATCTTTCCATCCATCTATTATATACATCAATTTGAGGCTATACCAGGCTGTACCATACATATTTTCAGACTGCATTTTCAGAAAATTAAACTCTGCAGACCTACCCTCAATAAAAATGCCATAACTTATTCAAATCTTAATGAAATTTGATGCAACAAAAAGAAATGGAAAGTAGAATCAATAATATTTCCATACATATCACATTATGGTCATATAAAATCCATACAAATCCGTACCAATCTCTGAAACAGTAGTTTAACAGTCAGAAATGCAGAAACAAGGGTATCTTTTATTGATATCACATCAAAATGTAACAACCCACATTCTCCAACCTTCTCCCCTCTTGCCTTCACAAATGGATACAAGGCCTTGTAAAGGCATTACATCATGACTCTTTAGTTCCTAACTTCCTTGGAATGAACTAAGAGCCAAATGACTCTTCACCTTCCCTCATTTTACATCTTTTGAAATTTTACATTTTGTATGACAACCTTTACATTATATGCAATATTTTGCATATTTGAACCTCCTACTCTCCTAGTGACTGTAATAAGAGGAAAATGACTTAATTTATCTCATTGCATTGTTAAATCATCAAATTTCAATCAAACTCCTATGGAAACATCAATTTGTGAAGGTGCTCCTGCACCACAAATATTTCAGTTGTGGTAAGATTGGCCATTATTCTTCAATATGTACTGATATAACTTTGAAGATCAAGAAAAAAGAAGGTAGAGGTAAGATGATAACAAAAATTTATTATGTTCAAGATGATGAAGGTGTAACTGATGATGAATCTAATTTTGAAGATGGTAATGCTAGTGAATGCTTGTTTATTGCTATAAAAGAAGAACCTATTTCCGTTAACCTTGCAAGCTGTGTGAAGGAAGGAAGTCCAGAAGAAGAGAAAGAGATGTCTGCATTTCACACTAGAAAGGAAAAGGATGAATGGATCATTGATAGAAGATGTTCAAATCACATGACAGGAGATAAGAGTAAGTTTGTCAAATTGGAAAAGTATGATGGAGGACTTGTTAGCTTTGATGATGATGCAGCTAGTAAGATTTGTGGAAAAGGGTCAATTACTTTTGATGGCATGCATAGTATAGATGATGTTCTTTATGTCAAAGTATGAAATCATATTCTTCTAAGTGTTGGACAGATGTGTAACAAAGGATACAATTTAATGTTAAGGACAATGGATGTTCAAGATTAAAAAAAGCTCCAAAACAATAATTGCTACTGGTAAGAAGACTCATGGTAATGTTTATCATTTGAAAGGTACTAAAAATTGTTGTTTGTTAGCTCAAACAAATGAAAGATCATTATGGCATAGGATAATATGTCATATTAACTTTGATAATATGGTGAGAATAAGCTTAGTTCAAGTTGTAAGAGACCTGCCTAAGATTGTGAAGCCTGCTAATGCCATTTGCAAAGAATGTCAATTTGGGAAGTAAAGAAAGACAAGTTTCAAAATCAAAGAACAAACCTCTACCGTCCTGTTGAATTTGGTGCATATAGACTTATGTGGTCCTACAAGAATAAGAAGTCTACAAGGTGATAGTTACTTCATGCTACTTATTGATGATTATTCAAGAATGACTTGGGTAACTTTTCTTAGAGAAAAATTAGAAGCCCTAGACAAGTTCAAGGCATTTAAAGCAATGGTTGAAAATGAAATGGATTTGAGAATCAAGTGTCTGAGGTTTGACAGACATGGTGAGTTTACTTCAAATGAATTCAATGCTTTTTGTGAAGAATATGGGATAAAGAGACAATTGTCTACCCCCAGAACTCCTCAGCAAAATGAGGTAGCTGAAAGGAAGAATAGAATAGTTAAGGAAGCTGCTAGAACAATGATCAAAGAAACTGATATTCTAGAAGTATATTGGAAAGAAGCTATTCATATTGTTGTCTACATTCAGAATCAAAGACACCTTACAAGCTGTAGTATGGAAGAACTCATACTCTCAAGTATTTCAAAATTTTTGGAAGTAAATGCTATATCAGAAGAGATGAAGAGTTGGGAAAGTTTGGTGCTAGATATGATGAAGGCATATTCCTTGGGTACTCTACTAAGAGCAAAGCCTACCGGTGCTACAACAAAAGGTTGAGGAAGATTATTGAAAGTACAAATGTAAAGGTAGATGAAGATATTCAAAAAATCTTAGAGCCTGATGGATATGACTCGGATGAGTCTGCTGATACAAAAGTAGTTGAAGAAGTCAAAGACAAGGAAGTTCAGATTGATGAAGAAGAAGCTCCAAAAAAAGTTCTTAAAACTCCCAAGTATGTGCAAAAGAATCACTCAGAGGATCAAATAATTGGTGACAAGAACAAAGGAGTTCTGACAAGAAGAAGAGTTACAGAAAAATAGGTAAATCTCTATTTAATTTCAAAGGTTGAACCTAAGACTGTCTCTGAAGCATGTAAAGATGAACATTGGGTCAAGGCGATGGAAGAAGAATTGATGCAAATTGAAAAGAACAAGACTTGGGAACTTGTCCCTAGGCCCGTGGATAAGAGTGTGATTGGAACAAAGTGGGTTTTCAAGAATAAGTCGAATGAGAATGGAGAAGTGGTTAGAAACAAAGCCACACTTGTATGCAAAGGCTTCTCACAAGTGGAAGGAATAGACTATGAGGAAACTTTTGCTCTGGTGGCATGACTAGAAGCTATTAGGTTGTTTTTGTCTTATGCAATACATAAGGATTTCAAAGTATATCAAATGGATGCAAAGCTTGCTTTTCTGAATGGTGAGTTGGAAGAGGAAGTATATATAGAGCAACTAGATGGATTTTAGTTATCAGACAAACCAAATATGGCATGTAGATTGAAGAAGGCATTGTATGGACTGAAGTAAGATCCTAGAGCTTGGTTTTCTATATTAGATAAGTATTTATTGCAGCGGGGATTCAATAAAGGGTCTGCAAAAAGTAATCTGTACATCAAGGTAAGCAAAGATCAAATTTTGATTATTGAGCTCTATGTGGGTGATATAATCTTCAGTGGAAATGAAGGTATGTGTAAGAACTTTACAGCTAAGATGAAAACAGAATTTGAGAGGTCAATGTGTGGTGAGATAAACTTCTTCCTTGGGCTTCAAATTAATCAGACAGATAAGGGGATTTTCATTTCACAATCAAAGTATGTGAAGGAGTTGTTGAAGAAGTTTGGAATGGAAGAATCTAAACCAGTTTGTACTCCCATGACAACTAATTGCAAGCTGAGCAAACATGATGAATCCCCTAAGACTTATCAGAGCAAATATAGATCAATGATTGGAGGACTGCTATACCTAATTGCTACCAAACTAGATATCATGTATGCAGTCTATCTTGTGGCAAGATTTCAAGCAAATCCTAGAGAGTCACATGTCATGGCAGTAAAAAGGATATTCAGTTATTTGAAGGGCACTCTAGACCATGGTTTGTGGTATCCTAACAATAATGACTTCACCCTAAGTACCTATATAGATGCAGATTGGGATGGATGTGTAGATGATAAGAAAAGTACAAGTCGTGGTGTGTTCTTTCTGCAAGATAGAGTTGTGTCATGGCAAAGCAAGAAGCAGTATGAAATATCCTTATCTACTACAGAGGCAGAGTGCATTATAGCAACATTATGTTGTACACAAGTGCTATGGATGAGACAAAATTTGAAGGATATAAAAGTTGAGTATGAGGATCCAATTCCTACTTTCTATGATAATACTAGTGCCATTAACATTTCAAAGAACCCAGTGACACATTCAAGAACAAAGCATATTTCTATCAGGTATCACTTTTTGAGAGAGAATGTTCCAGAGAAAGAAGTGAAGCTTGAGTATGTACCTACAAAAGATCAGGTTGTTAACATATTCACCAAAGCTCTTCCTAAGGATACATTTGAGTATCTCTAGGAGAAATTAGGGGTTATTGCCCCTCCTTTGTTCAACTAGATGCATAAGGAAGTGCATCAATCCAGTGTAATTCAAGAGTCATTCTTTTCTGGACTGATGATGGAGGCTACCTCTCAAGGGGAGCAAGTAGCAGTATTGAAGAGTGTTGTAGTTAGGTGAAGGTATTCAGAATAGTTGAAATCAGTGCAAGTATGTGCAGTATCATACTCAGGGGGAGAAAGCTTGATGAAAAGTTTCACCCTTTGCCATTCATGTCAAAGGGGGAGAGAGTTCATGTGGAAAACCAAAGGGAGAGTAATATGTATAAAAGAAAGGGGGAGAGTGAGATTAGTGCAGAATTGTGTCATGATGGTTTTTCACATCATATGTTGCCATCAATGACAAAGGGGGAGATTGTTGCAAGTATGTACTAATCGGTGTTGTCATTGATGCTAACATGCTTGTGTTGTCATTGGTGTCAACTGTGTCTTCTGATATTGCCGATTATTGCTTGATAGAGTTTTCATGTTAAAGTGATTTGAATGCCTTATAGAGGTGTTGATGATGTTAACATATTGTTCCTAGTGTTGGGTTTCCAGGTGCTTTTGAGAAAATTTTCTCTCCATAGGAAACAATGTGTTGAAGAGTATTTTGTCTTGAAGGATACTCTCTAAGTTTTTGCTCCAAATTTCTTCTTTGTTGAATACCAGAGTGTGAGATTTGGATATGTTTTAGAGAAGTATTTGAAGATGCTAAATCTAGAATTTGATAGTCTGAATCACTATGTAGTGGAAGTTATGTTCACCAATTTGAAAACTATAATTGACAAAATTTTTGTGGCAAGTATGGGCCTAACTGGTGTTGTCATTGATGTCAACATACTCCTATTGCATTGATGTCAAGAATTAGATGAGTTGTGTGCTGAGGATATTGATAAAATTAGTCCTATTAGAAGCAGAGAAGAATAGTGAAGACAATGAAGCTCTATGAAGTGAAGATCCCAACTAAGATGAAGATCAGAGGATGCACATCAAAGGGTTTGTAGATATGTGTCTAAAGGTGATCTAGTAAAGATTTGAGAGGTCCACATGAATATTTGAAGAAGTTATGGCCATATGAGTAAAACCAGTTCTAGCAGATGTTCAGAGGTGACAGAGTGACACAAATAGGTCCGGTGAGATCTGGAAATACAATATCTTGTTCTGCGGATTTGGTTGAGTGTTTAGGAAGTCAATGTGAATTGACAACTCAATTGGTTCATGGTCTGGAGGTCCACAAGCATCTATTTCAATATGATAGTGATGACAGACTGTGTTCTTAAGATTTCAGATGAAGAAAAGAACAATTTCAATTATCAGAAGTGGTGGGGATATTCTTGGTGAATCAGGCAAGCTTGTGGGGATCTCTAGATTGTGTCCAGTTTGTGTTGGTGGTCTGCATTGAAGAGTGAGATCATAATTGAAGAATTACTTCCGGATGATGACGTTCTTCCTAAGATTGGCCAACTGGATGAATTACACATCTTACGGATGATCTTGAAGATGTTCTGCGAAGCATGGAAGAAGTTTGAAGTCCCAGATCTATGTGGCCGATAGAGTGGTGATTAGCATGAAGTCTTTTGTAATAAGTCAAGTTGTATTTGTGTATTTGCTATGTAATAAAATAAAGTGTGCTGACTTTGATGATTATCCCAAAGTTGATGTCTTGTTTAACTAAGAGTTGTGAAGTCATTTCAAAGTTGTTGGGTGAAGATGAGAGTGTGGTAGAAAGGAGAAAAGCGAAAGGCAGAGAAGAAGTATTGAGCTTAAATGGAACTGACACAAGCATGGTGAAGATGCTAATCTTCAATTCAAGTATGTAATATTTATCATTCTGTCGACAATGTGTCTCCTGTAGGCAGTGGGCCTCTTGTGAGCAGTGTGCTCGGGCAGTGAACCCTAATTGGCATGTGCCATTTTGTTCCTCTTATTCTTTTAACAAAGAATACAATCTTGGGTTAGTCACCCCATGGTTTTTTCCCTTAATAGGGTTTTCCATGTTAAAATCTTGGTGTCATATGTGTTAATGTGTTTCTGCTCTTGAATTATTGCATTGTGTTTCCATGATTGAATTATTATTATGCTACTGAATTACAAGAAGGATTTAAGTGGTTAATAAAAGGAAAGTTTTGAGACAACTGATTCACCCCCACTCTCAGTTGTCTGTCTTGAAACTAACAATTGGTATCAGAGATAAGTTCCTCTAGAAGAATCTTAACTACTTGAGGAGATCCAGAATGTCGACCTACAAGAAGGATAGTCCAAGGTTTGATGGTTCAAACTTCACTGCCTGGAAAAGCTGCATGGAATGTCGCATATAATGCATGGGATATCAGTATTGGAACATAACCTCAATTAAATATGTCCCCCAACAAATGGCCCTACAACTCTAAATGAAATCAGAGATGCAAAGAATAATCTTCGAGCTAAAGAAGCCCTACTGAGTGCCTTGTCTGATTCAGAGCTGACAAATGTTATGTGTTTGAAGACTGCCTATGAAATTTGGACAAAGCTTGAAAATCTATATGAAGGAGACAAATATGCTAAGTGTGCCAACCTACAAATTCTGAAAGGAAAGTTTGAAAACTTAAAGATGAGTGAAGATGAGAATATCACTTCTTACATGACAAAAGTAAATGAGCTTGTTTGTGGCATTAGATGTGCTAGTGGAGTACTGGATGAAGATGAAATTGTTGCTAAAGTTCTCAGATCCTTACCTCCTGCTTATAAACACAAAGTTGTTGCTATTGAGGAAATCAAATCCTTAACAACTATCACAAGGGATCAATTGGTTGGTAAGATATCCTCATTTGAGTTAGCTAATTTTAGTGATGCACTTCCCAAGACTGAATCTGCATTCAAAGCTAGTGCCTCTACAAAAGGCAAACATAGATATGATCCAAGAGAAAGTTCCTCAAGAAAATCATCTTGGTATGAGAAAGCAAGAAAAGATCTAGAAGAGGATGAATTAAAAGCTAAACAACTTGAGGCCCTCATTGCAAAGAGATTGCCAAGAGGATCCGGTAAGTATGAAGGAAAATTGCCTTTCAAATGTTTTAACTACAACAAGATTTGTCATTTTGTCTCAAGGTGTCCGGAAAGATTTTCTAGGCCAAACCCTAATAGATCAAGATTTCAAAAGAAGTGTTATTATGTTCAAGGAGACAATGATGAAGGAGTAACAAATGATGAATCTAAAATAGGAAATAAATCTAGAAGTGATTGGGTATTTATAGCTATAAAAGAAGAAGATCCAATGCCTATTGAATCTATCAATCAAAAGGTGATAGAAAGGGCCCTGGCTACTCAAGTTGAAGAAAAGGATGAATGGGTCATTGATAGCAGATGCTCTCACCATATGACTGGTGACAAGAATAAGTTCATAGATTTGGAAAGATATGAAGGAGGACTTGTAAAATTTGGTGATAATTCTACTGGCAGAATCAGAGGTAGAGGAACTATTTCTTTTGATGGAAAGAACAAAACTAGTGATGTACTGTATGTTGAAGGTCTGAAACACAATCTTCTCAGTGTTGGAAAGTTGGTGGACAAAGGATATGATCTATGATTCAAAAATGGAAAATGTAAGATCTTTGATAGTTCTGGAACAGAGATTGCATCTGATACTCAAACAAAAGGTAACATCTTCCACTTGGTTGGTACTGGCAAAAGTTGATTATTTGTTCAAATTGATCAGAGTTGGTTGTGGCATAGGAGAATGTGTCATATGAATTTTGATAATATCATCAAGATAAGAAACACTCGGGCTGTAAGAGATCTTCCAAGATCGGTGAAAGCTACTAATAGTTTGTGCAAAGAATGTCAGTTGGGTAAGCAGAGCAGAGTCACATTCAAAAGTAAGGAATAATCTTCTACCAGATTGTTGGACTTAATACATACTGATCTATGTGGACCGACAAGAATCAATAGTTTGCAAGGTGATAGATACTTCATGTTATTAATTGATGACCACTACCAAATGATGTGGGTGACTTTTTTGAAAGAAAAATCTGAGGCTCTTAAGAAATTCAAAATATTCAAAGCTATGGTAGAGAATGAAACCAGATTAAACATAAAATGTCTCAGGTCTGATAGCAGTGGAGAATTCTCATCTAGAGATTTCATAGAATTCTATGAGAAACATGGGATAAAAAGACAGTTATCTGCTCCAAGGACTCCACAGCATAATGGAGTAGTGGAGAGAAAGAACCAGACCATCCAGGAAGCATCTAGAACCATGATGATGGAAGCAAATGTTCTTCAGATCTACTAGAGAGACGTTGTAAGTACTGTTGTCTATACTCTTAATCGAGTACAAATCAAAATCAATACCGGTAAGACTCCTTATGAACTCTGGTTTGGCATCACTCCCACTATGAAGTATTTTAGAGTCTTTGGTAGAAAATTTTACATTAAAAGAGATGAAGACCTTGGAAAATTTGATGCTAGAAGTGATGAAGGAATATTCTTGGGTTATTCTACTCAAATAAAAGCATACCAGTGTTATAACAAGAGATTGAGAAAGATTATAGAAAGTATAAATGTGAAGGTTGATGAAGGTATTGAAAAACCCTCAAGGTTTTATGAATATGAAGAAGATGATCAGAATGATGTTTTGGTTCAAGAAGTCCAAGCCCCCTCTGAAATTTAGACCCAGACTGATCCAGAGAATCCTGAAATACAGGAAGAAGAGATAAGTTTGAATGAACTTGTCCAAGAAATAGAAGTGCAAGAAATTCCCAAAACTCCTAGGTATGTAAGATTGAATCATTCTGAAGATCAGATTATAGGAGACAGAAACAAAGGTGTTCAAATAAGAAGAAATATTGCTCAAGATTTAGTGAAATACTGTCTGATTTCAAAATTTGAACCAAAAACAATAAGTGAAGCCTGCAATGATGAGAGTTGGGCTAAAGCAATGGAGGAAGAATTGATTCAGATTGAAAAGAATAACACTTGGGATCTTGTCCCTAGACCTAAGAACAAAAATGTGATGGAACTAAGTGGGTCTTCCAGAATAAACTGATTGAAGATGGTGAAGTGGTCAGAAACAAAGCCAGATTGGTCTGTAAGGGTTATTCTCAAGTAGAAGGAGTTGACTTTGAAGAAACTTTTGCTCTGGTGGCAAGAATTGAAGCAGTTAGATTATTTCTTGCTTTTTCTCCCTTCAAGGATTTCAAATTATATCAAATGGATGTCAAGTCTGCCTTCCTGAATGGTGATTTGGAAGAAGAGGTATACATTGAGCAACTGGATGGATTTTAATTGTCTAGTCATAGTGATATGGTTTACAAGTTGAAGAAAGCACTATATGGACTCAAACAAGCCCCTAGAGCCTAGTATGAAAGACTGGATAAACATCTTTTGAAGATTGGGTTCAACAAAGGTACTACTGACAGTAACTTATACTTCAAGATTGAACATGAAAATATCTTGGTTGTTGAAGTATTTGTTGATGATATTATTTTTGGAGGAAGAGATAGTTTTTGCAAGACTTTTGCAAATCAAATGAAAAGTGAATTTGAGATGTCTAAGTTTAGGGAAATGAATTTCTTCTTGGATCTACAAATCACTCAAACAAAGAAAGGAATCTTCATATCTCAGACCAACTATGTGAAAGAATTGTTGAAGAAATTTGGGATGGAAGATTCAAAACCAATGAATACTCCCATGGCAACCAGATGTAAACTAAGCAAAGATGATGAATCTCCTAAAGTTGATCAGAAAAAGTATAGGTCAATCATTGGAGGACTACTGTATCTTAAACTAGACCTGATATTATGAATGTTTTGGTCTTGTTGCCAGATTCCAAGCTAATCCTAGAGAAGCTCATGCCATGGCAATCAAGAGGATTCTCAGATATCTAAAAGGAATAGTTGAGTATGGTTTACGGTATCCTAGAGATCATGATTTCTCTCTTCATGCATATACAGATGCAGACTGGGCAGGGGTGTGGATGACCGGAAGAGTACCAGTGGTGGAGCATTCTTTTTAGAGAAAAGATTGGTTTCTTGGCTGAGCAAGAAACAAGAGGCAATATCTATGTCCACTGTAGAGGAAGAATATATTGCAGCAGTAGGTAGTTGCACTCAAGTATTATGGATGAACCAAATGCTAAGAGACATCAGAGTGGAGTATGAGGAACCTATCATAATCTTCTGTGATAATTCAAGTGCAATAAATATATCAAAAAATCTAGTGTTGCATTCAAAGACAAAACATATATCCATCAAGTTTCACTTTTTGAGAGAGCAGGTGAACAAGAATGAAGTCATATTGGAGTTTGTGCCCTCCAAGGATCAGATTGCAGACATTTTTACTAAACCTCTACCTAAGGACTCTTTTGAGTATCTCAGGGTGAAGTTAGGGGTTATTACCCCTCCGGTTCTGAATTAAGGTGCACTGATGTGCATTAGTCTGGTGGATCTCACAATCATATCTTGTGGTCTGGATTGATGATAGGAAGTTGCTACTCAGGGGGAGCAGTATGTATGATTCCGAGTGATGCAAGTATGTGCCCTTTGCCATTGATGTCAAAGGGGGAGAGAAGACGTGAAAAACAAAAAGTGGTTGCTAATCAAAGGGGGAGCAGTAAAGGAAGAGAAGACATGTGAATGGTTGTTTTTGATAGTGGGAGCTATGTTTGTCAGTAAGGAGAAGTTCTTGTCTTGATGGTTAAAACAATTTTTCACATCATATGTTTCCACCAATGACAAAGGGGGATATTGTTGCAAGTATGGGCCTAACCGATGTTGTCATTGATGTCAACATACTCCTACTGCATTGATGTCAAGGATTGGATGAGTTGTGTGCTAAGGATATTAAGAAAATTAGTCCTATCAGAAACAGAGAAGAACAATGAAGATAGTGAAGCTCTATGAAGTGAAGATCCCATCTAAGATGAAGATCAGAGGATGTGCATCAAAGGGTTTGTATATATGTGTCTAAAGGTGATCGAGTAAAGATTTGAATAAGTTATGGCCATATGAGTAAAACTGGTTCTAGCAGATGTTCAAAGGTGACAGAGTGACACAAATAGGTTTGGTGAGATCTAAAAATGCAATATCTTGTTCTGCGGATTTGATCGAGTGTTTAGGAAGTCAATGTGAATTGACAACTAAATTGGTTCGTGGTCTAGAGGTCCTTAAGCATCTATTTCAATATGACAGTGATGACAAACTATGTTCTTAAGACTCCAAATGAAGAAGAGAATGATTTCAGCTATCAGAAGTGGTGTGGATGTTCTTGGTGAATCAGGCAAGCTTGTGGGGGTCTCTAAATTGTGTCCATTTTGTGTTGGTGGTTCGCATTGAAGATTGAGCTCATAATTGAAGAATTACTTCCGGATGATGATGTTCTTCCTAAGCTTGGCTGACCAGATGATTTACACATCTTGCAGATGATCTTGAAGATGTTTTGCAAAGCATGGAAGAAGATTGAAGTCCCAGATCTGTGTGGCCGACAGAGTGGTGATTCGTATGAAGTCTTTTGTAATAAGTCAAGTTGTATTTATGTATTTGCTATGTAATAAAATAAAGTGTGCCGACTTTGATGATTATCCCAAAGTCGATGTCTTGTATAAAAAAGAGTTGTCAAGTCATTTCAAAGTTGTTGGGTGAAGATGAGAGTGTGGTACAAAGGAGAAAAGTGAAATGTAGAGCAGAAGTATTGAGCTTAAATGGAACTGACTCAAGCATGGTGAAGATGGTAATCTTCAGTTCAAGTATGTAATATTTATCATTCTGTAGACAGTGTGTCTCCTGTAGGTAGTGGGCCTCTTGTGAGCATGTGCTTGGGCAGTGAGCCCTAATTGGCATGTGCCATTTTGTTCCTCTTATTCTTTTAATAGAGAATATAATCTTGGATTAGTCACCCCGTGGTTTTTTCCCTTAACCAGGTTTTCCACGTTAAAATCTTGGTGTCATATGTGTTAATGTGTTTCTGCTCTTGAATTATTGCATTGTGTTTCCATGATTTAATTATTATTATGCTGCTAAATTACAAGAAGGATTTAAGTGGTTAATAAAAGGAAAGTTTTGAGACAACTGATTCACCCCCTTTCTCAGTTGTCTATCTTGAAACTAACAGTTTTTGGGTTGTGCAGAGGTGTCTAGGAAAATTTTTTTTGCTCTGCATTTCTCCGCAGAGTGGTTTCAAGTGTTACGGTTCTAGACATATGTTTATAAGATCCTTAGCTATCTTCATGCCAAAGGATTTGTGATTTGATGCTTCAGAAAGCAAGTTCTTATGTAGCAGAGTTCAACAGTGTTGTTTGTGAGTAGACAGTGAACCTTCTTCAGGTGAAAGGTGTTGCGGATGATTTTGTTGGTTCTCAGGTGACTTAAGGATGTTCATGGATATCTCCAAATCATGTTAAAGGCTTGTGCCTAATCCACAAGCCATGATTGTGTTCTTGGAAGCCTATGCCTAAGTGTTCTTAGTGTTTGCACAAGTTTAGCCAGCTTGGGTGCTAACACTAATTACAGATGTGCTTCGTGGATTGAGGAAGTGTGTGAAGATGTATTTAGGTCCAAGCTAAGATATGAAATGTTTTAATTGTGGGAATGTTTAGGTCTAGACCTAATTTGAATTATGTATGTTTTATTCCTTTCCACCGCAGGAATGTTTAGGTCCAGACCTAATTTGAATTATGTATGTTTGCCAACCTTGGAGATTGCTTCAAAGGTTGTAGAGTGTGTTACCTTGGTGAATGTTTCAAGGTTGATGATTGATATAAATAAGTGTAAATGATTCATGTGTATGGCATGTGTGTGTGAAGATGAGGATGTTTATGTTATGAATTTGAATCAAAGGCAACAAGAACTTTCATGTGGTAGAAGACTTAATGCAGTGAGCAAAAGTCATCTATAATTTTCATAAAGGCTATGAAGATGATGACTGTTGTGCTTCATTGGAACTGAACCCAAGCATGTAATAGATGCTATTATATTAGTTCATGGCAGTGATCCTTCTCTTTTGGTAGTGAGCCCTTCTTGGCAGTGAGCCTATTGCAGTGATTTCATTTCTTTGGACAGTGAGTCCTTGGGCAGTGAGCCCTTTTGGTATTGAGCCTCTTTGTAATTTAATATTGATACTACTTTATATTGTGAGCTAATCCTCGTCGTGGTTTTTCCCTTTTAGGGTTTTCCACGTAAAAATATGTGTTCTCTTGTACATGGTGTTGATGTTATAATTAAGTTTTTGTTATATGTTTTTATTGTTTAATCTTCATAACAGAATAAAGGTTTAAGTGAACTAATGTGGATGAGATTATGTTTCTGAGGGTTTGAATTTTTTGATACAACTGATTCACCCCCCCTCTTAGTTGTCTTGTACATTCAACAAAGATATGATTCAACCAAGCTTTTTATCAAACCCTAGGCTAATCAAAGCACTAAACCCTAGAATTGAGATAATCAAATTATAACAAACAAACAACTATAGAAATCTAGGATCTAAAAGTACTGGGATGATCAGTGAGATGTTGTAACCTATTTCATGGAAGCTAAAATGTTAGAAGACTTTGGGGATAGTGTCCAAGTCCATAAATTCCAAATCTTTAGAAGCTCAAAACTAGAAAAAAGTCATAAATGATGTCTATATGTTGTATCCAAGGTCTCATTTAGTAGGAGGATGCTAGGGAATGCATCCAAGTCTTCCTCAGAGGAATTTCTACACTTTGTTTTCAGATCTTGAAACTCTATCCCTTGAACAACCTCCATGTACCTTCACTTCTTCAATCCTCACACATGTAACCTACACACAAGAAGAAAAGGGGTTTATGGGTTGTGGTGTTTAGGGAGTTCCCTTAGTCAAATCCTAGGTTAGCATTCAAGCTTTCCTAACATCATTGTTAGAAAGAGAGCATGTCCTTGTAGGATAGAGGCTAAAGATAATCAAAATGATGATGAAATGATTCAAACAAAGATGATGTCACCTCAGAGGTGAAGTCCTTAGGAGGATGAAGATTATTCAACTCATAAGGATGTTGATGATGATTCCAAATCTGCAACAAAAATGTACAACACAATCACAAATCTGCAACAATAACACAATGAATGCCTTGAATGCTCCTTTACTCAATATCATAATCTTTCTATCATTAACTTGTCATAAAGTTAATTCAAACACACACTTATATATTCTTTCCCATTAAATATTCATAAATTAATTGAAAGAGCTGACAAGGAAGGACCCATTTAAGAGTCCTATGCTGACATACATTTAATTTTACCCTAACCAATCAGGGTGGACCTGGGCAGAGGCACCCAAGTATCAAGGTGTCTTTTTGGTCAAGAATAAAGCATTAAATGGGCCCCTAGTTCCCATTTGACATGGGTTTCAAGGGATTTCTCATCGGGATGAATACTTTTTCTTGTAGAGTGTTAACATGGGGACCTAGGAGCTAAACTAGGAGGTAAAAAGATATGTGTTCACTTTTTACTCCATAACACAAATATATGTTGATGCATAAGGAATTAGGGAAATGATGTGGTAATTGTATGGTAATATTGCAAGAGTGTGATCTAGAAATACAACCTATGAAGCTAGTTAGAGGGTAGGGATTGTCCAAGTCACTAGAAGAAATGGATGCATAGCTAGTTTGTCAATAGTATTTAGGGGAAGATATCAAAGAGGATTCTTGGTACAAATATATGGTATATTATTTTCTAAATAATAGGTTCCTTGGGAATCTAAATCCCATTAAAAGGAGAACACTCTAGATCAAAAGTAATAATTATATGATTAAAGAAAGGGTTCTTTACCAGATAAATTATGAAGGTATTGTTGATAGTTGTTTGGGCACATCAACTCAAGTAGAACAAAAATAACTCTAATTCTCCTAAAAAGGTAACCAATCTAAAAGATTAATTTCCTCCAAGGTTCCTATCTGATGGGTCACATCTATGTTGGAGTAGCTAAGTGGTCTATTCAAGTTTTTGTTCATGAAGCCTATGCTAGTAAATACAATCCTAGACCAAATGTATGAAGTCTTTGGATAGACAAGTGTGATCTTTAGGCTCAAAATTTCATATATCTAATCTAAACTAATCAACTGATAAAGAAAATGCAAAAAGAGATTAGGGATAGAAGAAAGTAAATAAAACAAATTGGACATCCTTTGTATTTGATCCAATGTGCTTAATGAATATGATGAGATTTAAAATAACCTGAAATGCAATGACCAATATTTCATACAATCATGAATGTATTGTTGGAAGTTTTTCCTTTGATGTCAAAAGTGCATACACATATTTTCATTGATGTCAAAAGGAAGTTCATAGATGAAGATGACAAAGAAAAGATGCTAAGGTATGAATTATTTTTGCCTAAAGTATCGACAAAAGTTGGTTCGCAGGTTTTTTGGTGATCATCAGAGTTTGGGGATTCATCCTTACCCCTTCTCTAGGTTGAGGAAATAATAAGGGCCAGATTGGAAGGCACGATCATGAAGCTCTGATAACTTGTGAGCATTAGTCATTGTTTCGAGAGTCAGAGGGCGGAGATGTTCCTTGTCGAATTCAAATGAGAAGATGTTAGAAATCTCAATGCATGAACTTTGATATATGCTAAGTTACTGGGATTCGGAGGGTGGAGATGTTCCTTGTTGAATTCAAATGAGAAGCTGTTACTTAGAAATCCTGGCATGCAAACTCTGATATATGCTAGGTTACCAGGAGCTAAAGGGCGAAGATGTTCCTTATTGAATTCAAAGGAAAAGATGTTACTTAGAAATTCTGAAGCACGAACTCCTATGTATGCTAAGTGATTGGGGATTAGAGGGCAAAGCTTCCCTTTGATCAATTCTAAATAAGGAAGGTGATAGAAAGGAAGCCCATCACCCGATAAGGAAGGTGATAGACAGGAAGCCTATCGCTCCATAAGGAAGGTGGTAGATAAGGAGCCCGGGGCCTGATAGCTCTACTAAGGTAGAATCGAACGGGACTAGAGGAGACAATCTAAGCTTTTCAAAGAGGAAGGAAAAAGACCAGAAGCCCAATCTCTGATGCTCCATGAGTTTAATTAAGGCAAAAGGAAAAGATACAAGGCTAGGAATTTCAATATTTAAATATCTTAGTGTTTAAGGTGGAAAAGAATAGGATTTTGTTTTTGTTTAGGGTTTGTGTGTATCCTCCTTTCACCTCAAACATTCAAGGACTTTAACTAAGTAGGAAATCTACTATCAAGATTTCAGTCACTTGGAATATCAGGGAAAATTTGAATTGTGTGATTTTGTTGTTTGATTATGCCCAATTATGCTTAAAACACTAATTATGCAAATTTGGAAGCAAACAGACAAATTACAGAAAATATTTACACATAGAGATACTAAATGATAATCAAATGTGTACCAATTTTCAAAGTTCAAAAAATGGAAAAGTTGGGGACTAATGAGCAAGCACCCTAGTCCAATGCCACCATTTTCTTTGGGATCTGGGAATCTTGTCTGCAACCTATTCCTATTGTTCCAGAGATTCTTCAGTTGCGGGATCCAGAGGACTAATGAGTAGGCACCTAAGTCCAGGTCCCTATTTTCTTTTTAGATCTATAATTCTGACAGTCTGCAAAGCTCTCCTGTAACTCCACTTTTTCTACTCTTGCAACCTGTAACCTGTAATCATGGAAAAATGGGTTAGGGGTTGTGGTGTTTAGAAGTTTGCCTCAGTCAAGCCTCGGAGAGACATTCAAGTCTTCCGAACACCGTTGTCAAATAAAGAGTGCATATCCCTACGGGATAGAGGTGAAATCCAAATGATAAATGATTGAAAACACAAATGATATCACCTTGTAGTGAATATCTCATGGGAGGAAGAAGCTCTTCATGCCATGAGGAGATGAATGCCAAATCTGTAAACACAAACACAATAACAATGCTCTGCTCTGCAACACAATGAATATTTTGAATCACAAGAATGCCAAAATCATAGAGTGATCATCTAGTAATCTTCTAGTTTACAAATGATAACCTAATCATGCTTATATATGCAACTACAAACATTCCCACCAAGAATTTTGTAATTGAAGCTTACTGTGTTAGCCTAGGACCCAAATAACGCTCAGAAATTGACACTTAAAATTTAGGCCTGACCCAAAATAGGGCCGGACTAGGGCACTGACGTCCAAGTCCTCCCCCCTATTTCAGGTAGGGATCATGTCAAGTACAACCCCTGAGTCCCATTTGCTAGGAAACTTTAGGTTTTTCTCATCGGGAATCATCAAAATCATGCAAGATGCTCTAAATGCATCAACAAGACCCGGGAGCTAAACCTTAAGAGGGAAAAGCCCCCAAGGGGACATTTTTTGACATAAAATTTAGCCCCCACTTTAATGTATGTATTAAATGCAAGGCTAATACATGCATTAAAGTACGGTCAACAAACACATCAAACATGCCAAGCACGGAGAAGACACGCCAATCATAGAGAAGATAGTAACAGGCACACAAAACATGGATAAGACAGTTACATCCATGCAAAACACTAAGAAGACAACATTGAAGACATGCAAAACATAGTGAATATAGTGAATGCAGAGGAGACAGTAATGATTTTCTTTTTCTTTTTTCTTTTTTGTATATGAAATGCAGATGCAAATACAAGGAAAGTAAACACACCACCCATAATGCAGGAGGGACTCATCAGCACCAGTCTTTAAGACTGCATATGGGGCAACACACACGCAAAATATAGCATACAAAGAAAGCATGCCACACAAATCCCAAATCATACGAGGGACTCATCACCACCAATATTTAAGACTATGTTCCGGAATAAACACACAATACACACACTTAGAAGACACGGAGAAAACACGGTAGACAAGAGATGGAGTGTTTCTATTTATAGGCTCATCACCATCTCAGGTACATTACAAGAACACACTAATGATTGGGATTTGCCACAACAATCACCAAAGACACGTTTAAGGGTTGAGTTAGTCATAGAACCGTTCCCCGCCTCTTGATGAGGACTTTTGAAAATGACAAGATATGCACTCTCCATGAGAAATACACCATCCCTGCCTCATGATGAGGGCTTAAATGATTGTAAAAGATTTTAAACAACTCTTAGAGTGCAGGAAGGACTCATTGCCACCAGTCTTTAAGACTGCACCTGATAACAAGCACATTGCTAACATCTAAAACAGACAACTTACCTTATATATGCCCCCACCTTAAGGTGGTTGATATCAGGTATCGATATCAAGCACGTTAAGGTAGGAAGAAAACACACAAGGGAACACAAGCTCTCACAAAGCCCATGCTCCCTAGAGGTGACATGTACTTTACTATCACCAAATGCTCCCACAAACACATCCCTACAATATAATCATGATAAACAACAATGCATAGAGAACTGAGGAATGCAAGATTCAAGATAGACAAAGTGCACGGAGCAATAGTATTGTTATGTTTTGTAAGTGTGATAAGACACCATCTAGAGTACATAGAGTGTTTGTACTAGCTAAGCATCAGATAATATAGTACAACCCCATCGTCATATAGGAACTAAGTCCAATTTTTTATTTCTTGCTAAAGGGACACTAGGTTTGCATTAGTATAATATGTTTTTCATCATCTGCTCGCTAGATAGAAACACTAGAGGAAGCGAAACAATAAATTGAGAGAGGAGAAACAAGTTCCTTAGGGATAGTCACGTAGGAGGGTGCCCCCAAGTCACCAACCGCAACATTATGTCCATAAGACACAACACACAACAATGAAAATAAAGGAGAAACAATATAGAAGAATGATGATACAAATAGAAGAAGGTCACAACAGAGGCGGTCTCCTGGTATCCTGGACCTTACAAGAGAATCAAGGGTCATCCTAAGAGGCCTAAAAAACACATAACACATCATGGGGGAAACACATCATGAGAGATAAAGGGTTAGAAATACTTACCTGTTAGTACAATTGTACTAAATTTTGGAACTTGTGAACCTCTTGGAGAGGTACTTGATCAATTTTTGTGCGAAGGTCGAGTGGTTCTTATGAGAGTTTTGCTTGTAATCATAAAATCAATGTAATTATTGTTTCTCAAATCCTTGTGTAAGTGAGACCTTTTGTTGCTTGTGAGGAGGAGAACCACTATTGTTTCCAACTAATGATAATCGTCTTACTCTTTTCCAATTTTTAGCAAGTTTTCTTTGTTGATTTCATCTACCATATTTACAAGAATCATCCTGTACTATCTCACTCTTTTCTTTTGTTAGAGTCTCTTGTTTTAGTTGTTCTGTTTATTTTTCTGATGCATTTTGGTTATCTCCTGATCCTTGTAAAGATAATGGAGGAGGAACCTCAACATAAATTTTGTTTCTACGTGGATGAGGTTGGTTATCCAACTTTTCCTTATCCACTTCTATTATACCCATGATGTTATCATATTCCAAATAATCATCATCATCTACTTCCACTAGACCTTGTTCCATCATATTGTTATCATTATGCTTAGGGAAAGGATTAGTGAAGATTTGTAAATTCTTATTCGGTGGAGCAACTGACTTATTTCCATTGTCATTCACACCCGATACCTATATCACATTCGAGTCAATGATGTCTTGGATTTCATGTTTAGGATGCATACATCATTCAGTATCATGTCCTTGTGTTTGATGATAGTGACAAAAGGCATTAGCATCGAAGTAAGGTCCTTGAGGTTTGTTAGGATCCAAAGGATTAATCAGGGGAAGCTTCATAAGATTATTGCTCACAACTTGATTTATGATAGAATGGTAAGACTCAGATATCAGAGTAAACTTTCTTTGCTGATACGGTGCCTTCTTCATATTAGCGATAGCAGACACTTGAGAAAAATTATTTGAATTTGGTCCGTTAATCTTGATGAAACTCCTATTGTTGTTCCTCTTAAAGTTGTTTTGTGACGGTCCACCCATGGATTGACCAACTTGAGCTGATGAGTTTTGGTTTTCATACTGACTAGAGGAAAGTTGATAATCATGAAGGGTGCTACATAAATGTTGAAATGAGTTATACTTCATCAAGAGAATCTTATCACGGATGTTAGGTTGTAGATTTGTAATAAACACCTTCTGAACATCATCATCTTTCATTTGATACTAGATTTATGCATAAAGAGATTGATACTGGCTAATAAACTCTATTAACTTCTCTTTGGGACCTTGCTTGCAATGAACTAAATCAATCAAAGACACTTGAGGTCCAATGTTTGCTTGAAAATGTTGTAAACATTTATCAACTAACTGTGAAAAGGAGTGTATTGAATTCAAAGGTAAAGAGCAAAACCATTCTAAAGTAGTATCTTTGAGAGATCGCGGGAAATGTTTTGCTTACAAGTCCTCTTCAAAGTAGAAATCACACACATATCCGTGAATGCTACCACATGAGTATTATGATCACCTTTTCCACCATATTTTTGAAAAGCGAGGAGTCTCAAACCTCTCAGGCATAGGAATTCTTAAAATTGCATAAGATAGGGGATTACGGGCATGATAAGTTGGTATATTAGGTTGTGAAGAATTTGTCAAGTTTTCCACTTTTTGTTGTAAAGAAGTCATGCCTTGCAAAAGTTGGTTTAAGAGGGCATCATTGGGAGATGCAGTTTGCTACGAGGAATTGGAACCAAAGTGAGGGGGTGATTGAGCTTGAGTTGTGATAGGTGGAGGCTGTGAATAGTTTAATGGTAGTTGGACATATTGATAGGTGGAGGGTGGTTGCGAATAATTATATGTAATAGGTGGTTGAGAATAGGTGGGATGGATAGGTGGTTGAGAATGAGAAGAGGTCCCCTTAGAAACCAAGTTTTGATAGTTAAATCCCACAACTTTGTAATTTTGTGAACTAGTTCCATTAGATACTCCAATACTAGTGGTAGCATTAGTACAAGCATTCGCATTAGTTGTTAAAATTGTTGATGTAAATGTAGACACTCCAGTGGTCGATATAGGTGTCGATACTTGTGTATGAGACGGTGATGGTATGTTTTTGATACCATTTGCACATTCATTCACTGTCATGACATTATTGTGTACAATATGTGTTAAAACTTGAACAACATTAATTCCATCTTGTCCTTCTTTTATCAATTCTCTTATGTGGTGAATCACAGGGATGACTTCTTCCGCTATCCTTTCAGTTTCCATAAATGCTTGGAAATCAGCTAAGTCTTTATCAAGTTTGTTTATTTGCTTATTAGGTACATGTACGACCACATCAATAGTGTCATCAACATCATGAAGTACTTGATCTTCTATACTAGTTGTATGAGGTATAATATCTTGCAAAATTTGTGTCTCTCCTTTTGTAAAGAAGGTATTCAATAGATTTTTAGAGGTAGGGATGTCAACTTCTTCAAGAGCACTAGATCCCATGTGTCTTACACTTATTCTTAAGGGGATATTTCTATTAGGATAGTGAGTTATAATACTCTTACAGAGGTATACAACTCTCAATGTAAAAACTAATAGAACAAACCCTAAGAGAAGGATATGTTTAAGATCCAAAAATGCTTGATTTTTTCAACTCTTTTCAATGCAAATAAGTGAAAGAAAGGGTGTTGTAAGGAAATTGATCAGGGGAAGCAAATAATATGTCTGATATCAGTCCAATAAAGAAATAAAATCCTTCACAACACACTTTTGATGCAAACTTAGGATGATGACAAGTCAAAACCTAGTGAAAATCCACTAAAATATGCGATTTTTTTACAACTTTTCAATGCAAAGACCCAACAAAAGGGGTGTTGTAAAGAATTTTAGGAGGTGAAGCAGATTATAGTAGTAATATCAGTCACCTAAAACCATAAAATCTATCACAACGTGCCTGGAGTGCGCATCTACGTTAAACCCTAGGGCAAATATAGTCAAAATATGCAAATTTTCACCAAATTTCAAGGAAAAAGAGTATGAAAAAGGGTGTTGTGAGGAAAATTATGATGGACAAAAAATTATAACAGTAATAACAGCCACCTAATGCAAAAAAATCTCTCACAACATGCTTATAATACCACTCAATGTCAAACCCTAGGGAAAATATAGCCAAAATATGCAATTTTCACCAAATTTCCACTGTAAGAGCCCAATAAAAAGATGTTGTAAAGAATTTGAGTAGGTGAAGAAGATAATAACCCTGATTAAAACCAATTAGTGCAGAAAAATCCTTTACAACACACCTAGGATGGAAATCTAGAGAGCAATAATGACAAAATCTAGTGAAAAATCAAGGTTTTCAAACCCTAAGCATGAGATTTTGCAAGAAAATCACTATGATGGAATAGTATAGTTATAAATCAGTCCTAATGAGTGTTTTAAAAGGGTGGTAAAATCTGAAACAAGATTTTGACTACAAACCCTAGCTAATGCAAAACTAGGTTATATGAAAAAAATGCATAATTTCAAGCAATTTTTTATCAATTTGATCATGAAAATGCAATCTAAATGAATGATGAATGAAACATTTCTATATATTAAAAAAGATCTAATGATAATGACAGAAATTTGTTGAAATTAAATGCCAATTAATCGAAATTATTTGAAAATGCAGTCTAAAAATGCCAATTTTTTCAAAATTTTCAAATCTTTCAATTTTTTTGTAATTTTTCAAATGCAATAAGATGAACAATGAAATGAATATAAATCTGAAGCAAAACACTCATAAAGGTGCCAAAAATTCCAAAAAAATGGGTTCACCAAAATATTTAAGGTGGAAAAGAGTAGGATTTTGTTTTTGTTTAGGGTTTGTGTGTATCCTCCTTTCACCTCAAACATTCAAGGACTTTAACCAAGTAGGAAATCTACTATTAGGTCTTTAGTCACTTGGAATATTAGGGAAAATTAGAATTGTGTGATTTAGTTGTTTGATTATGCCCAATTATGCTTAAAACCCTAATTATGCAAATTCAGAAGCAAACAGATAGATTACAGGAAATTCTTACACACAGAGATACTAAATGATAACCAAATGCGTACCAATTTTCAAAGTTTAGAAAATGGAAAAGTTGGGGACTAATGAGTGGGTGCCTTAGTCTAGTGCCACCATTTTCTTTAGGATCTGGGAATCTTGTCTACAACTTATTCCTATTGTTCTAGAGATTCTTCAGTTGCGGGATCCAGAGGACAAATGAGCGGGCACTTGAGTCCAAGTCCCTATTTTCTTTTTAGATATGCAATTTCGATAGTCTGCAATGCTCTTCTGCAACCTGTAACCTACAAGCATGAAAAAATGGGTAGGGGGTTGTGGTGTTTAGAGGCTTGCCTCAGTCAAGCCCTAGAGAGACATTCAAGTCTTCTGAACATTGTTGTCAGATACAGAGTGCATATCCCTATGGATAGAGGTGAAATCCAAATGATACATGATTGAAAACACAAATGATATCACCTTGTAGTGAAGATCTCATGGGAGGAAGAAGCTCTTCCTGCCATGAGGAGATGAATGCCAAATCTGCAAACACAAACATAATAACAATTCTCTGCTCTACAACACAATGAATATTTTGAATCACAAGAATGCCAAAATCATAGAGTGATCATCTAGTAATCTTCTAGTTTACAAATGATAACATAATCATGCTTATATATGCAACTACAAACATTCCCTCCAAGAATTTTGTAATTGAAGCTTACTGTGTCGGCCTAGGACCCAAATAACAGTCATAAACTGACACTTAAAATTTAGGCCTGATCCAAAATAGGGTAGGACTAGGGCACGGGTGCCCAAGTCCTCCCCCCTATTTTAGGCAGGGATCATGTCAAGTACAACCCCTGAGTCCTATTTTCTAGGAAACTTCAGGGTTTTCTCATCGAGAGTCATCAAAATCATGCAAGATGTTCTAAATGCATCAACAAGACCCAGGAGCTAAACCTTAAGAGGGAAAAGCCCCCAAGGGGACATTTTTTGACATAACACCTAGTTAAGGCTGACATGGTGAAGATGGTTTAACAGCTAGTTTAATTGAAGATTTGTTGGGACAGTTGAAGTAGCGTACATATTGCTTAGATTTGGGTCTTGACCCATTTTTGGGGCCGACCTAAGGAAGTGTAAATTAGGCTATGTTTCAAACTTATAGACATTGAAATTTAAAATTAGGCCCTCCTGTTAAAATGATTACATTGGAATTCAAAATATTTGCTGCCAACCTTGGAGAATGTTATTAATGTGCCTAACCGACATGGGAATTCTTTTTCTACAAAAGGATATATAAGGAAGATTAGTTTGTGCAATTGGTAGTATCCGTCTGTGTATGTATATGTGTGTCTAAAAGCAAAAAATCAGAATGTGTTTGCAAGTGTGAATGAGAAGCAAAATACATCAAACGATCAAGAATGAACAAAGAAGTGAAGTTGAAGTGTACAAAGAGTATGAATTGAAGATCTTGTGTTTGCTCAATTTTGTGTGAGTACTGAATGCTCTTTAGTACTATTTCAGCCTATTGAGTTGTAGCTCAGATTGTGGGGGGGGGGTTGAAGCCTCCAATAGGTTGGAGCCTATTGTTGGGTTGTAGTTCAGCTTCTGTGGGAGGTTGGTGCCTCAGATAGGTTGGAGTCTATAGGTGGGCTGAAGATCAATTTGTTTTAAGATTGAAGTCTCTGGTAGGTTGAAGCCTACAAGTTTGTAAAAAGGATTGCAGTCCTTCTCAGGTTGAAAGTCCTGTGGGTTGAAGCCTACAAAACATTGTAATTCACTATTTCATTTTTGTGAGGCTAGATTTGGATAGTAGATCCAAGAAGCTTGCTCACCGTGGTTTTTCCCATCTTAGGTTTCCACATAAATTTGGTGTTATGGTCTATTGTGTAGATATGTGATTTTTCTTATGCTTGTATAATTCTTTCATAATTTGTTGATGTAATAGAGATCCCATGGTTGTAGTAAAATTGTTTTAAAAAGTGGTAAATACTTATTCACCCCTCCTCTCAGTATTTCTGTGTTCTAACACATATCAGATGCAAGAATCTAAGGAGTTTCTAAGGAATTGGAATGAAAAGTATGAGAACACCATATTACATTTGTAGTAATCAAACTTTATTCCTCAATCCCATATAAAGATATAACATTAAGATTTGACATCACTAAGATACATCAAATACAAATGAAAATTCAAACACATTACCACTAGATGGAAAGAACACAAAGAAGACTAGATAATTTACTATTAACTGGCACCAAAATTGGTAAATTACATGCAATGATAGGATTCCCACATTGTAGGTGTGTTACAATTTACTCTCACAATGCCTTGTCAAAAATGTCAAATCCTATCCTTTTAGAAAAATCTCTATATTCCCCCTAAAACCAAGTGGCACTCCTCCTTTTATAGAGGTGATGTTTCATTACATTCATGAATAGGTCAGCCTAGTAGGTCAAGATCTATTTACATTTTACATGTTCACATTAAAAGTTCACAATCAGGTTGGCCTCATACCTGCGCATAGGCCACCAACATTACAAAATTTACAAATTGTCAAAAGTGTCATCTTCATAGGAGCTATATCAACATCAATACATTTTGAATTGAGTTATCACCTATTTGAAATAATAACGAATGAAAGAATTTGGGATGAATGGCAAGGATATCAAGCCTCTCCAAGACAAGGGCTATGGAAATTGAGGATGACCTCATTTATGTCATGATGATTCAACCCTTGATGGTACTTCATCTTCATCTACTGGGAGAAAGTTGAATACTTGATCTTGCAATGAATCTCCATGAACTTGGTCAACTATCTCTGGAAGTCTCTGAATGCAGCCTTTAATCTTGTCAATTCATCAATACCTTGTTTTGTTAGCTATTAGTGAGGGCAGTCTATGAACTCCTTGACTATTATTGTTGCAAAAAAGGACCATGATGGACTTGTCCTTGAAGGTGCAAGGGATGGCTTCAATAAACTTCTCAATCTATGTCATGCCTCCATCTATTGCATACCTCCTCACTCTAAGTGTCTCTTTAAATTTATGCAACACCTTGACCCTTAGTTTACCAACCTGCAGCTACTCAATTACCACTCCTTGGTCATCCTTATCAAAAATTCCCAACTGGAAAAGTTCACTTGAAGGAATTTCCTTCATCCTCTACAAAAATGGGAGGTATTCCTCCCATACTAATAGTTCCTCATCTATGGACCTCTCCAATCCTTGTAATTTATTTGCCTCATCACTGATGGTGTGATAAGCTCTCATTTTCTTTTTAGTCATCCTGTTGTTGAGAGATTTTAATGTGTCTTTCCATGTATTGGAAGTAGGGAGTATGCCCTCGAGATCTACAAGTTGATCAATTTCTCTTAGTCAATTTGTTGTTTAATGGTTATTTTCTTTCTGGCAGCTGAAAGTTTCTTCACTCTAGCAACAAACCCATCTTCATGCTACATTCCTCCTTTTTAAAGGGATACTTTGATCTTTCAACTTTTATTTCCCCCATTGAATGTGAGGCATCACCCTATTTTGTTCAAATGTTGAGTTGAATGTTTAATGAAAATGAAGGCCATGATGGCAATTATCATGCGCCATCTGCTACATGGGTGTTTCAAATTGCACCAAGCCACACTTCCTTTTAAAAAACAACAAATATATACTAAAACAAATGCACATGGGTGGTGGCACATTAGGATTTTTCAAACATTCATAGAATTTTCTTGGAAAATTCGTTGGATACCCCCATAGAGTCTTCAAACATTTTTTTTACCTCCCACAAACTTTAGGGGACCCATATATTTGCTATTTAGACTTGTGAAGAGATGACCACTTCACAAATGAAAGTTTCTTTTCACTAATAGAATTCACATATCAACATACATTATAGAATACTTCAATAGAGTCACAAGTGGACTTTTCCTCTCAGAGTACGGTGGTCATTGATTTACTTGCTTTAGATGAGAAATGGCATCTGAAGAGCATCTTTGGCCTCATGGTATTGCTTTTGGTCAATCAAAAGTATTATACTAGCAAGTATGAAAATATCTCTACCTCCAAAAGAATGTTGTTCTTCCAATTTCATACCATATCATAATTCACCTGTCAAGAGTAACTAAATTCTTTGAGTGTCTCCAACCTTGTGAAACCACGACTGCGACATGATGGGCTCATAGCTAAAAATTAACTTTGGCCATAACTTCCCACCAGGATCTTAGAATCTCATGAAAACTTGTAGAGACATGTAATTCAATATTACTAAGACCTCCGCCAAGCCATTTGATCTCAACCATTACAGAACTTGATATTTTTAACTTTCGACAATCTACCAGCATAAGTTGTGAAACAGTTAATTCTCCAAAACTGTAAGGCGTATGATTGTGAAACCTTTGTCATCAAATACAAGGTGATTCTAAAAATCTATATGTAAGAGGGTTTGCCAAGAAATGTCGATGATTTCCTGAAATAATTATTTTGGTGAAAACTACATGTTGTACGCCAAAGCCAATGTATGGTGAAAACTTGAACCTACCAAATTTGATCATGCAATGTGTCTTCTAAAGATGAGATATACCATCAAAGGCCAAAACTTAAAGAAAACAAACCAATGATTTTTTTTGGTTGATTCTGATCAGAAGTTAGCCCAGATGCTCTTGCATAACATGAGAAGATTTCTTTACATGATGCCTAGCGATAGAGCAAGCTAGTGTACATGTCATGTTCTCTTTTATTTTCATTATTATTTGCTTCCTTATTTATACATATGATTAATTTCTTAACTTATATGCTCTTATTTTCTTTTTTCATGTATTCTTCATGTTTTCTTCTTATGTGTTTCGAGTGTTTTTCCTTGCATGTTTCATGTGTATTCTATGTCTGCTTCGTGTATTATGTGTATGCCTCGTGTTTTCCATATATTCTATATGGGTACTCCATGTATGTGTAAATTATGCTACGTATATGGTGTATATGAAATCTCTTTTTCTATTCTTTGTATACCCTTAGAATCTTAAGTTTGGGGTATATCATAGTTATCAACTTAGCAGCATTCAATGGCTTCAACATTATAGTGAAGAAATTTATTTTCTCTATACTTTAGTGTGTGTCTAAATGTAAGATCATACTGACACTAAAGTGGGGGATAAATGTAGTTTCGTAAATTGTCGACACTGACAATTTTACACTAGGTTTAACACTCCTATTCGATTGTTGTGTAGACCTCTATTGAAAGTAGACCAAGTTTTGAGGTAGATTTTGACTCTAGGTGTTGTCCTTTAGCAACAAGCCCTGAAAGAACATGAAACACCTGGACACTAGTGCCCAAGTGCTAGTGTCCTGGATATTTGTAAAAATAAAGTTTTGTGTGGCCTTGGATGTCAGTCTTGTTGCCTTGGGTGATACACTTTATTGGTCTCGCCTAAAAAGGTTCCCCAAAAATGAATTGAAATGCATATATAAACAAGTCTACCTCTCTCATTTGAACAAAAAAAGGAAATATTAAGCAATATTAAGCACAAGTGATATTCTAATTATGTGATCTATCAACAAGGCTCTCTTATGTGGATGTTATTATGTAGATTTGGTTGAAGCTCTTGATTATGTGGGAACACCATTCATGGGGTTTGACTAAGGCAAGCCCCTAAAATGACCCAACCGTTCCTCCTCTTTTGTTTGTGTAGATTGTGAACGATTGGAAATAGGTGTTGCAGATTAGAGGGCAAATTGTCAAACAAGATCTAAGATCATCAAATACTATCTTTCACACAGAAGAAAACTCTAGGACACTAGTGCCCAAGCACCCTAGTCCTACCCAGTTCACTCCAGATTTAAACTAGAATCTTGAGGTACTCTACATACCATTTCTCTACTTCCAGTTTCAGTTTGTCAGTCTGTGGTTGTCAGTTTGTTCCAGATTTGTTTCACTAGGTCTTTAAAACCCTAGATCTAGCCTATTTGCCTTAATCTCTTTGGTTAAAACAAAGGAAAAAATCTCTCACCAACCTAGAAAGGCTCTTCCTAAGGGAAAACAACCTAGCTTAAAGCCGTTGGTGGCTTGTGCTCCAATATTTGACCTAAAGATTGACTTAGTTAGCATATGACTAACTAGGTCTCTTTTTAGATCTTATAGTTTAATATTTTGGTGTTTGAGTGTGATCTTCAATCAAAGTTCACTTACATAGTTAATTTAGTTGCCTAGGAGCTATGGGTAAGTTTTTAGGTCCATACGTGTTTAATTGCAAAATTACTAAAAATACTAGTTTTACTATTTTTAGCAAGTTTTATATTTTACTATTTTTAGTAATTTTGGTTTCTCTAGAGTATTTTAGTTGGACTCTTTATTGTTACTTCTTAATGATGGTAGATAGTGGGTTTTAGTGGATTTTCCTTTTAAAAGGAAGAATGGGATGTAATCTTTTTTTAGAGAATGAAGAATGAGATAGAGTTTTTTGTGATTTGCTATTAAAAATGTATTATTGAGTTTGATTATTTCTATGGATCCATCATTAAGATGTAACAATATAGAGTCCAACTAAAATAGTCTAGAGAAATCAAACTTGCTAAAAATAGTAAAAAAAACGTTGCTAAAAATAACAAAATTGCTATTTCTAGTAAATTTTCAATTAAACACTCATGGACCTAAAAAAATACCCATAGCTCCTAGGAAACTAAATTAACCATGAGAGTGAAATTCAACTGAAATTCACCCTCAAACACCAAATATTAAACTTACAAAATTCTAAAAAACTCATAAAAATATTAAATTGTAATTTTGAAGCCCTAGATAATTGAATTTGGCTATGAAAATTGGTCAAAAGTCAATGTAATTGATCATAGATCTCTTTGAACTCTTCACTTTGAAAAAAAATGGACACTATAGATCAAAAGTTATGGCCTCTCAAAGTTATGCTCCTACATCAAGTGGCCTTCACATGTATGTAAGAACTACCCACTAACAATTAAACATAATGACAGGGTAAGTGCAAAAAGATGGGGGGCCAAAAAGTGGCCAAATGGTTTTTTAAAAAATTTAATACATAACGCGAGCGTGTTATAACACACTTGCATTATGGGTTGGTAGTGACGAGCCTAAGGCTCGTCAAAACCAAACCATAACGCGCTCGCATTATAACGCGAGCGCATTATTAACTACTATAAATAAATAAAAGGTTTGTCATTTCATTTCATTTCTATTTTTCTCCTCTATCCCCGCAGCTTGCAAACCCTAGGAAGCGTGCTCACGTTTTGGAAAAGACAATTCAACACCAAAATCTTGCTAGTTCATTGCCAAAATGCCGCCATGACGTCGAGCACGCCAAAGGAGTGAGTTTTTTTTTTTTTTGGTTTGAATTTGTTTTGAAATAGGTAGGTTTGAGTTGTTTTTTGATGTATATTTCGTTAATTGTCAAGAAATGTTAATGCACCTCCTTCTCAAAATCCACAAAATCCTGAGGAGGAAATACCTACGGAACAACCTCCTCCATCCATTCCTTGACATGCCCCTGGAACACAAGAAAATATAATGGGGCAAATTGAAAACAACAAAAAAGAAATTGAAGATATAATTGCAAGGTTGAAAGATCCTTCCACTTCAACCTTGCATAGGTCCATGCTTGTTGAATCTCTTGAATCTATGTTATCAAATGTAGATTCAATTAGCAAGCAAATAACTAGTTGGACGGATAAGAGGAGAGAGTTTAGAGATTATTATGCAGACAAGCTGTCATACCAAGATGTGAAAAAATTACAGATCACAAAATTAGACTTGTGTTCGATTTTCACAAACCCACAAACAAATCAACCTCCACCCATTACATGCAAGAGGTTCCCTATCCATTGGTGCAACAACCAAGTGATAAGGGACAATTTTGGGCAGAGGTGGTGGATGGTTTTTGACCATCCTCCATGCAATAATAATGAGGTCCCGCAATACTTTTTGAGGAAACTCTATTGCGAGTTTGTCCTCAATAAAGTGCCAAACTATTTTGATATGCGGGACTTCCAGGGTAGAGGTGGGGGGTCAGTACAAGATAGACCAGGGGCATGTCTTGACCCACAATAGGTAGTGAGACGAGTAATCAGCAGAGCAGCCCATGAGCATGTTTCTATCCCTTCCATTGTGAAGGAGAGTGTTGAGGTTGATACACTTCAATCCATTAGTGCCTTGACCCAAAGCATCATAGAGCATATTGGTCCTATAGTATAGAGTGGGTTGGGAGACAGTGCGAGGAGTAGCGTCCCACCCCATGCTTGTCAGGCTTGTGGGTCAGCCTGTGGTTATGACCCCATGGAGAGTCAGGACACAGGTGCACATACTACATCTGTAGCTGAGCAAATGGTGATGACAGATACCCTCCTGAGTGAGACTTTCAGCCTTGATACTCAGGTAAATATTAGCAATTTTATTGAATTTAATTTATTAAATTTTATTTTTGAAATGCAATATTAACTAATTTAAATTGATGATTTTAATGAAATTTCAGGGTCATAGCGTCGATACAATTTTCAGTGGTTCTCCACTTGCATTTTACACTAGATCATCTATTGTCGGGGTATGTAACTAGTAAACAATTATAAATATTACATGTGAATAGCATCGTTATATGAATGGTATTCTAATATCTAATTTTAGATGTTAAATAGGTTAATACTATAGATTTCACGGCAACACCTGCCAGCGGTGGTGGACTTCAAAGCTTTACAGAGGTAATAAAATAAATAGTTTAATGAATGAATTGTACTTACTAGATTTTTGTATGTGACTTGTGTGCTTTATTGTGTGTACTTCCATTTTTAATGGAACGTGTGTGTATGTTAGGAGCCATGATTTGCATCACTATTATAGTTTTTATAATTGAATAATGTTGTTTTATTTCTAGATGATGCAGGCTGTAGAGACACCTCCCCATGTTCATAGGGCAATGGAGCAGAGTGGCCTCTACGATTCATAGCTCCATGGCATTAACAGAGGTATGAGGCAGATTAGTAAATTTCAATTTACATTCATTGTTATAGTTGTCTATTTTTGAACAATTAAAAGATTATTGATTTGAAGTTTAATTTCTATCTGGATGGTTTCTATAGGACATGACATCACCACGGCCTATGCCTACTACTGAGGCAAGTGAGGAGACAGATTATATGTTAGCGGTAAGTGATTATTTTGTTAAATGTTTCATTTTTTATAACATGTAATTTCTATATATTAATGTCTATACTTTTTATTGTAACAGGTAAAGATGCAGGAAGAACTAAATAGGAGGAGTAGCCCTTGGGTTCGTAGTAGACCACCCACATGTGCGTCTCCATCCCTTAGAAGATCAAAGGCTGCCCGTGATCTATTCTCTTCACCAACCAGATGCGAATGACTTTTTATTGTGTTCCTTTGTTGTATGCCTCTATGGCATTTGTGGACATATATTTTGTATTGTATATAGTTGACATTGTATGCCTATATGGCATTCTTGTAAGCCTATATGGCTATTTTGTATATATGTTATACTTATATCGACAGATATTGATGTATGCCTATATGGATATTTGGTTAATACAAATCTTTTTTATTGATGGCGTCCATACTTGCATTATAAATCCATGTTTGAATGGATATTTGTAGATGGCTACTTCAAATATTTAAAGTCCAATTGTATTACATAGGATGTTTGTTGATCCAATAAGCTAGCTATTGTTATTCAAGTATCACCTAAACCTCATTTTAGTACTAAAAGATAAAAGTTGTATTTAAAAAAAATGAATCATCATGTTGAACAAAAAATATTAATATTCTTTATGAGTAGCATAGAATGTCAACTATATGCAATACAAAAAAATGAATCATCATGTTATTCTTTATGTTTGAGATCCTGAAAATGACTAAGTCTGGTAGCTTGATATTCTGAAACACTAGGATGAATATCCAAGTCATTAGGATGATTGCGCCTTGAGAAAAAGTCATTAATATGAATGCCTAAAGGAGACTTTCTTAAACATTCAAACATTGAGCAACAAGCATGAAGGGTTAAGGCGCAATTTGCAACTCATAAAGCCTCAAAAGGGTACCCAACTTAGAGAGAACATTCATTTAAGACAAGGCACCCATTGACACATGTTCCACCATAAAAGTGTGCCTAAGGTGGAAGGAGAACAAGCCTCTAGTAAGTGAAGCACACCTATTGTCTAAACCACTTCATTATGGCACCCTAGCATGAGGAGGAGTATATAAGTCAATAGGAAATGGCGCCTATAATGCAAATGAAGGACTAAGTGGCATTTTTAATAAGCATCAATTCACCTTGAGCTTTCAATAAATACATCAAATTGAGCCCCATAAGCCTAGGCGCCCTTTGCCTTCATAAGAACCTTGTATCGACATCAAGAGTTGGTCGTATTGGCATATCAGTAGACCTTGGTTAGGCTTCACCGATAGTGGTCTATCTTGCCGACGAGTGTGGTTCAAAGTCGAAGACATCGGTGTATTGGAAAATAATCCCATCGGTGTTGTTGGTTTTTCTTCTGAATCAGCATTAGGGTTTGCCACTTCTAATGCACAGGCAGATTCAGCCAACTAATACAGAAGGTTGCGTGAGCTCCTCCCCTTCACTTCTGGTTCTGCCGCACCAAGGGGGGTATCCCTATAACTCAAGATGTAACCTTGACTAGCTCAAAGATAGAAAGATCTAACTTGACAACAACAGGCAGAATACTCTCATGTATGGACCAAGATCTGTATGATAGATCACAAGGTGGGAAATGTTCTTGGACATATATGTCTGGTTAGGTATGAGAGCATGCAGGGGTTCCTACTTCTAATCCTACAACTAACAGGTGGAAGGATGAGATGGTTTGAAATGGTGTTTGGATGCAAACCTGGACCTGGTGTATAACCTCAACATAGAGCTAGATTGGTGCCTATCCAGGGCTTGGAGTTGGTAGAAATACACTTGTGAATGATCAGCATGAATAGCTAAAACTGGATTTCAGGGGGATACACATGATACCTGCCTTACAGATATCTCCCAATACAGAGTGTTAAGCTGTCGATACTTATGGCATCCCTATTGCAGGAAGAAAGATACATGCAAAACTGGAGACAGAATCAGCATAACACATGCAAACATAGCATTATTCATATAAGATTAACCATGAAATCAGTGGATTCATGCCAAAACGTACAACAGGAGATACATAAACTCACAAGTTTTGCTGCACAGAGCAACCAAAACTAGTTGTATCTTATTACAGAGCCAAAATGTCCAGTTTTCAACAACCTAGAAATGAGTAACACTTCCTGCTTATAACAGCCAGGTAGCGTACCATAAGCAATTAATTACATGGTTGACCAAAAATCCCGCCAGATACACAGTATCAGAAAAATGGCGCTCAACACATTACCAGATTGGCGCCCAAACATGAATGCAGTAGGTAGGGGAGGAGACAGGAAGAAACCTCAAGCCCTGCGCCACTGTCCATTGATGTACACCTTCAATCAGGTACCAGATCCGTCCATACCTCTGCAACCTTCGCCATTAATGCTCACCGACCTCGCAGCCATCGGGAAAACATCAAACAGTGCATCGCAACCGTTTCCTGCCAAAATACCTCATCGTGATATTTGAAAATATGCAGGATCGAATTATCCCACATGCACCCCGCGGCGACCCTTTCAACACTTTATATACTAGGCCACGAGCATATATGATGTCGGTGCTTTTGCTCCCGACGACACTAGTATAAGCCTTCATCATCATCCTCCAACAGCATGATATCCTGTTGCTTGAAATATCACCCTGACGTCAGCATCATCATCGCAATATCACCTACATGATAATCGCCTTCATCGGCACAACCTGATGCATCGGAGGAAGATCCTCCTACTTAGCCGATACCAAATGTCTGGCCGATGAACATCCTGATGACGTCACCGTCATATCCTGCTGACGTCATCAGCATATCTGCCTATCGCGCACCTCCTCATATCCGGATGACGTCATCGTCATGTTTGCAAATATCAGGGGATCTCCACAAGATGATCAGTGTTAGAAATATGACCCCCCTGGACCTTGATGACATCACCATACATCGGCATCAGGATGATATTCGGAAGATAACTGGATATTTGGAAATATCATCCTGATGCACACATATCATGCTGCACTGTAGCTCCACTATAAGATCAGGGTGATATATGAATATGTGACTGATATTTGAAATGATCACCCCCATTGGACAATGAATGAAGCCGACAGGTGAATATCTCCCTTCGGAAATATCATGATGCAGACAGGTAGAAAAATGGATATCACCCTGACATAAGAATGACGTCAGCATCATCAGGGTGATAAAACAACGAACATGAAGTGATAAAACAACATCAGGATGATCTTGACTAAGATCACCCAATGTTCAAATATGATGACCCTGATGAAGATCGGGTCATACTTAGGACTTTGCAGCAATCATCATCAGGATGATCTTAAGTAAGATCACCCGATGTTAGAATATCACCCCAGCGAAAGATCATGCTGACAGAAAATATGATGACCCTCGTAAGCAACATCAGGGTGATGTCTGGAAACATGATGATGATGACCTCCTCCAAAGAAAATATGATGCTGATGTTAAAACATGCTGAGGAGGCCCAAAGACTTAGAACTTTTTTGGATTTTTTGGGAAGGTGCCTGCATGAAAATTGCTAAAATAACCGACAGTGAATTCAGGCACCAACAGTGGCTCTGATTGGGGACGTGCAGGTGCAAGACTGCAGTGAGAACCCCAGATCTCTGGGATGCAGACCAGTCCCTTATCCATTGGGCATAGAGTCAAATACTACACCGACCTGCATCACCAAACACACTTGATGGCCTAAGGCCACCAAGAAAAGAAAAACATGTATCTCCCTTTGTCAAACACTTTGTTTTCATCTGCATACACTGGGTCAAGCTTGGAGATACTACAGAGATCCACCCACAAACAAATCTTGTCATCTGCATACTCAACCCTTTGATTTGGCTTGTCATTATCACCCCTGTGCAAATAACCTTCAACATCATGTGACATGTGGGTGTAGAATGTATCAAGCAATGCATACTCATATGGCATATAGCACTTGTCATCTATATTAGCAATATGCATTGCAACATGATCTCCTAGCTGGACTGAAAACTAAAAACACTCAAAGTCCACCATACAGCTAGGAAGATCAGAGCTCATTGTATCATATGCTAGCACATCAAAAGAAAAGCTTTCAAAATCACAATTGTGCACATCATGTACACAACAATCAGCAGCACCAGGCTGGAAAAGATCAGGCTCTGACACCTCTTTACAATTAGGCACATTTTTACAATCACTTACCTGATGTATGTTGTTTCCTCTTTCATCAGGATGAGAAATAGAATCCAAGTCAAAAACCATGTCAAGACCCTCACCATACTCAAATAGATCCTCATCACCATATGTGTCAAAAATGGGTGACCCAGGTGCATCAGTTTCATCATAGTATGCCATTTGTTCATGGGCAGCAGAGCATGCATCTTCATCACCAATGGATTCCTTTTGTGGAGGAGTATCAGCCTGTGTGTCATAAGCAAAACAGCCATCAATCAAAGAACAATCATGCTCTGCACTAGCACTTATTTCAATCTCTGACTGCTCTTCATGATCCTCATGTGTTTGAAAGGAAGGCAATGGGCCACACATGGGACTACTTCTCTGTTTGCTTATATCTTCTCTGTCTTGAGTATAATACTCACAATTGTCTCCACAGGTCCATTCCAAAAATTGCTCATTGTTGTCCACAACCTCATTGTTGTTTTCATGGTCAGATGCCTCATCATTGCAATGGGAATCCTCATTAGTCCTTTCACTGGCATCCTCAACATTCATCTTTTCATCTTCACATGATGCCTTAATTGTTTGGTCATTTGCAGCTTCACAACGATTTCTCACACCAAAGCCTGTGGACAGGGGTTTCAGCAGGTGCACATTTCTAATTTTTTCTATCTTTTCTATGAACTTGTATGCCATCTGCATACTTGTCACCTTGAAATCCCTTAGTATTGCACTAAAGCCCTCCTCAAAAGCTTCAAAGAATATGCCAACACAGGCTGAAATATCAGGTCTGAAACTTTTAGGGACATGTGAAAGGGCTACTGCAAACCTATGACTGAAATCAACACATAGCTCTTCATCTTGTTTTCTGATGTTCATCAATTCTGTAACAAGATCAACAGGTTCTCTTGCGAATTCTTCCTTGAAACAGTCAGCAAGCTCATCCCAACAGGCAAAGGATCCTTTTGAAAAGCTCAAATACCAGTCTTTTGCTTTTGCATCAAAGGACCTAACAAAAAACCTCATCCACATATCCTCATCTCTAAATGAATGTTTTCCCATGAACTCATGAAAATTTTGGATATGTGCATTCCCATCACATACACTGTGACCACTAAATCTGGGCATCTGACAGTATATCCTAGCAGGCATAGTTTCTACTTTATAATCAACCCATGACAAATCCAGTTGGTCATACAAAGGATCAAAAGGGCTAAGAAGAGGTTTAGCCTTCTGACTAGCAGACACAACAGGGTTACTGCTTTTTAACTGGGCCTGCTCAGCCTCTAAGAATATCAACCTATTTCTTATCTCTTCTATTCTTTTATTCAACATTTCACCGCTGAGTATGGGATAATTCATACTTGGATCCATAAAAATCTTACTCTTAGACATCCTTTCTCTGCCTAAGACCTAAGGCTTCCCCTAGCATCTAACTTATGCAGTAAAATAGCAAATATAAAGGGGAAGGAACAAGATACCTTTTCTCATACAGATGCTGAAATATGAACAGCACATTTTTGTCACATCACATACATCCATCTTTCATGTGCATTTAGATCTTTTTTGCAGAGTCGCCACCTCTCCAAAGAGGACAAAATTTTCAATAGCTGAAAGCTACTTTTCCAGGTTCATTCCACCAGCAGAGCATCATTTTTCACATGAAAGACTCCCCAGCAGAGTCACCATTTTGTTGGTTTTTCTTCTGAATCAGCATTAGGGTTTGCCACTTCTAATGCACAGGCAGATTCAGCCAACTAATACAGGAGGTTGCGTGAGCTCCTCCCCTTCACTTCTGGTTCTGCCGCACCAAGGGGGGTATCCCTATAACTCAAGATGTAACCTTGACTAGCTCAAAGATAGAAAGATCTAACTTGACAAAAACAGGCATAATACTCTCATGTATGGACCAAGATCTGTATGATAGATCACAAGGTGGGCAACGTTCTTGGACATATATGTCTGGTTAGGTATGAGAGCATGCAGGGGTTCCTACTTCTAATCCTACAACTAATAGGTGGAAGGATGAGATGGTTTGAAATGGTGTTTGGATGCAAACCTGGACCTGGTGTATAACCTCAACATAGAGCTAGATTGGTGCCTATCCAGGGCTTGGAGTCGGTAGACATACACCTGTGAATGATCAGCATGAATAGCTAAAACTGGATTTTAGGGGGATACACATGATACCTGCCTTACAAATATCTCCCAATACAGAGTATTAAGCTGTCGATACTTATGGCATCCCTATTGCAGGAAGAAAGATACATGCAAAACTGGAGATAGAATCAGCATAACACATGCAAACATAGCATTATTCATATAAGATTAACCATGAAATCAGTGGATTCATGCCAAAACGTACAAAAGGAGATACATAAACTCACAAGTTTTGCTGCACAGAGCAACCAAAACCAGTTGTATCTTATTACAGAGCCAAAATGTCTAGTTTTCAACAACCTAGAAATGAGTAACACTTCCTGCTTATAACAGCCAGGTAGCGTACCATAAGCAATTAATTACATGGTTGACCAAAAATCTCGCCAGATACACAGTATCAGAAAAATGGCACTCAACGCATTACCAGATTGGCGCCCAAACATGAATGCAGTAGGTAGGGGAGGAGACAGGAAGAAACCTCGAGCCCTGCTCCACTGTCCGTTGATGTACACCTTCAATCGGGTACCAGATCCGTCCATACCTCTGCAACCTTCGCCATTAATGCTCACCCACCTCGCAGCCATCGGGAAAACATCAAATAGTGCATCGCAACCGTTTCCTGCCAAAATACCTCATCGTGATATTTGAAAATATGCAGGATCAAATTATCCCACATGCACCCCACGGCAACCTTTTCAACACTTTATATACTAGGCCACGAGCATATATGATGTCGGTGCTTTTGCTCCCGACAACACTAGTATAAGCCTTCATCATCATCCTCCAACAGCATGATATCCTGTTGCTTGAAATATCACCCTTACGTCAGCATCATCAATACAATATCACCTACATGATAATCGCCTTCATCGGCACAACCTGATGCATCGGAGGAAGATCCTCCTGCTTAGCCGATACCAAATGTCTGGCCGATGAACATCCTGATGACATCACCGTCATATCCTGCTGACGTCATCAGCATATCTGCCTATTGCGCACCTCCTCATATCCGGATGACGTCATCGTCATGTTTGCAAATATCGGGGGATCTCCACAAGATGATCAGTGTTAGAAATATGACCCCCCCGGACCTTGATGACGTCACCATACATCGGCATCAGGATGATATTTGGAAGATAACCAGATATTTGGAAATATCATCCTGATGCACACATATCATGCTACACTGTAGCTCCACTATAAGATCGGGGTGATATATGAATATGTGAATGATATTTGAAATGATCACCCCCATTGGACAATGCATGAAGCCGACAGGCGAATATCTCCCTTCGGAAATATCATGATGCAGACAGGTAGAAAAATGGATATCACCCTGACATAAGAATGACGTCAGCATCATCAGGGTGATAAAACAACGAACATGAAGTGATAAAACAACATCAGGATGATCTTGACTAAGATCACCCGATGTTCAAATATGATGACCCCGATGAAGATCGGGTCATACTTAGGACTTTGCAGCAATCATCATCAGGATGATCTTAAGTAAGATCACCCGATGTTAGAATATCACCCCAGCGAAAGATCATGCTGACAGAAAATATGATGACCCTCGTAAGCAACATCAGGGTGATGTCTGGAAACATGATGATGATGACCTCCTCCAAAGAAAATATGATGCTGATGTTAAAACATGCTGAGGAGGCCCAAAGACTTAGAACTTTTTTGGATTTTTTGGGAAGGTGCCTGCATGAAAATTGCTAAAATAACCGACAGTGAATTCAGGCACCAACAGGTGCATCAGAAGAGTAGTTGAGAGATTCACCGATGAAGGGGGTCACACCAACAGTCGAAATCCATCGGTGTATCAGCCCAACGAGATTAGAGTTCACCGATATTTGGAGTCTCACCGATGGGTGTGGTTCGAAGGTTGTCATTGGTGAGATCAGTGTGTCGGCAGAAGAGTTTTTGAGTGTGCCAATGGTATTAAGTCCTATCGATAGGTGAGGGACTTAGAGTCTCATATCGGAGTGATAAAGACATCGGTGTGAAGGGATATAAAGTCACCAATAGTGGTTTGTCTGACCGATAAGAGTCAATGATGGGATGTTTGTCAGAAGTGAAATTAAACGGAGTCATGGTGGCATCGGCCTATCGGCTGATGAAATTTTAAGCTCGCCGATGGTATGTTGTCTTGCCAATAGTGAGTTTGAAGGTTCAAAAGTTGACAATTATATGCTTCCATTGTGTTCTCTGCATCAGACACTCATCCCTACTACAGTCTAGCATTCTCTAGTTGTGTTCTCCCCTTTGTTTTTGTGAACGCCTCTGGAAGTAATGTTGAGTTACTTGTGATGTCCTTATTGACTGGTGTTGTTTTGGATTCATGTGTAGTCCTTGTTCCTTATAGTCTATTGTCTACCTGACTGTTTGTTGTAACTTATTGAACCACTATGATTTTGAATATTTAGATTTAGAGGGCATTAGACACCAAAACTTCTTGACCTTTAACAACTCAACCTAGAATCAATAGATTTTTGTCCATCCCAACTATTCTAGTCAAGACAAAGCATGTTGATTCTCATTCAATCCAAAGTTCATTAATAGGATTATCTTATTATAATATTTAGGGAAATGACCACCTAGATGGACAATGATGTGATCTATCTATAAAGAAACTTGCAAGAAGTATAGGAGGCATGAGAATCCCTCCATGTTGTTTATTAAGTTGAATGATCTATGACACATCATGTATCATTAGAAAATATTCTCAAAGAGAAAGCAAGTGAAAATACTCAAAACAACCCATAACAAGGTGGAGAAGTTTAAAGGATGGAGGTTGCAACACTTTCCAACCTCATAGCCACACTAGTCCAATGGATCAGGATAATACTATCAAGCATCCACATAATAGTAGATAATCTTATCAAAAGTCACAGAGAAATTTCTAAGGACCAAAGTGTTATCCCTATGACTTGACACATACTACTTGTTTCATAAAGCAAAGGGACATGATATAAATATTGTTGTTATATGGAGCCTAATCAGACTCGGAAGTTAAATTTACCCAACTTTTATCAGCATGGTTTCCCCCTAAATATTTTCCTACTATTTTGGTGCCTTGAAGTCTAAGTGCATGAAAATCATTCTAAGTTGGCAACCTAATCCAATGACTTGACACGGATCCCAAAACCACCTATTGGACCAATAGGATCCTAGGTGCTCACTTCATGCATTATGATTTCTAGGCACCAGTTTGATGCTCCATCACAAGGAAAGTGCGCCCACACTTGCAAGTGTTTTTCTTCAGGATCTATGTGCCAGTTGAAGGTTGTAGTTGCCAAGAAGAGCACCTAGCAAGAGGAAGTCTCTTGGAGTCTCCAAAACACATCAAACACTTGACTAACAACAAGATAATGTTTTCCCAAGTTAGTTGCTTCAAGAGGGAAGTTAAAACATGAATAAGCACCAACTTGTCTAGGCACAAACTCAAGCTTGTTGAGGATACACATGGCACCCAACATTCCTTGGTGATTTCACGAACTTCAAACACTCAGAACTGTTCAAGGAATGCCCAATGCCCCTTCTTGATTATAGGCACCAAAGTGAGGGTGGAATTGTGCCTTGATGGCATTAGGCGCTATCTAGAGTATGCTACTCCATAGAAATGTGCCTTCTTGCTTAGAGTAATTCAAACACTCCAAGGTCTTCAGTGACCAATTCCCCAACATATGAAATGTCCTCCTTCATTTTAAAACACATTGTAATGCTCCAGAGAGATGACTATACCTAGGCGTCAATCTGGGTTAGAAATGCCTCCAAAGTGCGCCTTCTCTTTCAGAATGCAAAACAAGGTCCAAAGGTGCTAATAAACTGAAGCACTTCTTTAGAAAAGTCCCAGAGGTTAAGATGTGCCTTGTCTTAATGAGGTGCAACTCTTGGGTAAGAAAGCTTGTAAAGTGCGCCTAACTTAGTGAAGAGGTTGATAACTTCTAAACCCTTCCTGGAACTTAGATTGCTTCAACTGAAGATCATCTTGCACCAATACATCACCAAACTTTCGATCACAAGATCAATTCAAACTTAGGCACTCATTAAGAGTCTTTCCAATGTTGGCACATCTGAGAGGTTGAACTGGCAAGAGATGGTGCCTAGCTTCCTAGACCTTGTTTCAATATGTTTGAGTTCCAAAGTTGACTCAATGGTATCAAGATGGTGCCATAGAGTCTTTGGACTAGTTCCTTTGAGTTTCAAAAACATTCTGGCTCCTTGAAAATTCCTCCTACATGCTTGGGTGCCATTTCAAGATCCTGGAACCATGATGTAGCACCTTATTGCTCTAGGTACCCATTCATGATTGTGCAACTTGAGATTGGTGCCTAGAGTGAATAGGCTTTCATCCTGACTTAATACACTGCCTCTTTTTGACAATTTTTGGGGCAGCAGAAAACCTTTCACCACGGGCAAATGTCTCAGAGATATAAAAAATTGAGAGAGGTTATTGTAGAGGCACTCTACGTGATCACGTTTCCTTAGATGGAATGTTTCTAAGTTACATGGTTTTCAAGTATCATCTCGTCAAAGATTGCTACCTTTTTGCACTTTGGACTCTTCAGGGATATCGTACAATGTAGCTCAGACTATTTCGACATATTTGGGTGAAAAATAGGACCATACCTATCATAAATGTACCCATCCGAATGCGTTGGAACAGTCAATTTGGTCACATCAGGAGTAGGACAAAAGTTACACCCCATTGCAACTTTACACTGCCTCCTTCTGACGATTTTTGGGGTAGCAGAAAACCTTTCACCACGGGCAAATACCTCAGAGATATAAAAAAATGAGAGAGGTTATTGTAGAGGCACTCTACATGATAGCGTTGCCTTAGACAGAATGTTTCTAAGTGACACAATTTTTGAGTTACATCTCGTCAAAGATTGCTACCTTTTTACACTTTGGACTCTTCAGGGATATCATCGGTACAATGTAGCTCAGACTGTTTCGACATGTTTGGGTGAAAAATAGGACTATGCCTAGCATAAATGTACCCATCCGAACACGTTGGAATAGTCAGTTTGGTCGCATCAGGAGTAAGACAAAAGTTACACCCCTTTGCAACTTTACATTACCTCCTTCTGACAATTTTTGGGGTAGCAGAAAACCTTTCACCATGGGCAAATGTCTCAGAGATATAAAAAATTGAGAGAGGTTATTGTAGAGGCACTCTACCTGATTACGTTACCTCAAACAAAATGTTTCTAAGTGACATGGTTTTTGAGTAACATCTTATCAAAGATTGCTGCCTTTTTGCACTTTAGACTCTTCAGGGATATCGTCGGTACAATGTAGCTTGGATTGTTTCGACATGTTTGGGTGAAAAATAGGACTATGACTAGTGTAAATGTATGCATCTAGATGCATTGGAATAGTCATTTTGGTCGCATCAGGAGTAGGACGAAAGTTACACCCCTTTGCAACTTTACACTGCCTCCTTCTGATGATTTTTGGGGCAGTAGAAAACTTTTCACCACGGGAAAATGTCTCAGAGATATAAAAACCAAGAGAGGTTATTGTAGAGGCACTCTATATGATCACGTTGCCTCAGATAGAATGTTTCTAAGTGACACAGTTTTTGAATAACATCTTGTCAAAGATTGCTACCTTTTTGCACTTTGGACTCTTCAGGGATATCAGCAGTACAATGTAGCTCAGACTGTTTCGACATGTTTGGGTGAAAAAAGGACCATGCCTAGTGTAAATGTACCCATCCAGATGCATTGGAATAGTTAGTTTGGTCACATCAGGAGTAGGACGAAATTTACACCCCTTTGCAACTTTACACTGCCTCAGTCTGATGATTTTTGCTGATGATTTTTGGGGTAGCAGAAAACCTTTCACCATGGGCAAATGTCTTAGAGATATAAAAAATAGAAAGAGGTTATTATAGAGGCACTCTACATGATCATGTTGCCTTAGATGGAATGTTTCTAAGTGACACGATTTTCGAGTAACATCTTGTCAAAGATTGCTACCTTTTTGCACTTTAGACTCTTCAGGGATATCATCAGTACAATGTAGCTCAGATTGTTTCGACATGTTTGGGTGAAAAATAGGACCATGCCTAGCATAAATGTACCCATCTGGATGTGTTAGAAAAGTCAGTTTGGTCACATTAGGAGCAGGACACAAAAAATGCAAAAGTTGCTTTGTGCAACTTGACAACATTGACACTTTTTTGCAACATGACTCAAAGACTCAAACTAACCCCAAATGACTCAAAGTGACTTAAAATCACCTTGATTTTGGCACCCAATGTACATTATAGAGGTCTAGGCACTCCTTATCATTCAAACATCTTAGATGAGCACCTAGGAAAGGAAAAAACTCTAAGTTTCATCATCATGAGTGCCTAATATCAAGAGACTTTAATGGCTCAAACCTTAGCATGGAGTCCTAAAGTGCATTTCATGTCTCATTTCATCCATTATGGTGCCCTTATGTAGATTTTTCAACTTGATTTGGCACCCTGTATGTGAAGGAAGATCTAAAGGCATGAAAGTGGATGTCATTTTGCAAGAGTTTGGATCATCAAAATTGAAAGAAATAAGTCTATTAAACTTGGGTGCCCTTGGTCTTCTTTTCATTCATTATGAGTGCCCTAGGAGAATGGTATATAGGTCATCAGCATGATTGGACGCCCTGGATCTAGAGTGTTAGAGAGATCATCAAATGGTGTCTAGAGGAAGTAGGGTGAGTTATGAGTTTGGTCGCATCAGGAGCAGGACACCAAAAATGCATAACATGATGATGTAAAAATGTGTATATGTGTAAAAATGTAGGAGGAAATAAAAAAAAGAGAAACCTTACAAATTAACGTGCATACTTACAACTCAATGTAACATGACTTTACAAAATCAATGCGAATACTTACAAATTAATCCAATGAACCATATGGTTCTGCTCTACTCTTTATTGTGTCAAGTATTGCTTCATGGTCAGACTCACACACCTTCCACAAGATTTTGTTCAAAGGTCTACCCCGATACTTTATAAAATGAACATTGGATGCCACGACAAGGTTTGAGTAATGAAGAATCTTCCGATGCGTGTCAAAGTCCTGAAATAGCCAAATATTAACACTCTTATGTGGGTACCTTCTAAGCCATGTTCTAGTAATAACCACTGAGCCTGTAGGGTATTCGATGTTTTCTCCATCTGTAACAGGGGCCTCCAATTTCTTTTTGGCCTCAACACAACGACATAAGTAATAATCTATTCCCTCTTCATTATCTTCATCTGCAATAACTGCATATACGTGCCCTACATTGATATGTGTAGCAAATTAGATGAAATTAGTTAACATTACAAAAACACTACAAAGTAAGATGACATTACCTAGTTGAACTAGATGAAATTAGATACATATACGTGCCCTATATTACCTGGTTGAACTAAATCTGATACGTGGTCAAAGTCAACTGATGATTCCATCTGTGTTAGTTCTAGTGCTGTTGGGGGTCGATACGTGTCAAGTGGGCTAAAATAACTTAATTGTCATTCGTCAACCCACTCCTTTGACTCGCACTCATCCCAGACTTGAATTGTACAGGAAGAATAAAAGAATGACATCTTTCATGTATGGATGCTCCATGAACCTGCAATTGAGCTTCTGAAAGAGTGCATCTCATTTGATCATGTCAATGTACAACAGTCCTCATATGGTGCAATGTTAGTATCATCTATCAACCAAAAAAATCTACGAACTGAAGACTTACCTTCATTACCTGGACCCATGGAAGCATCACACCACTTGACAATCAATTTTGCATTTGTCAACTTTGCATTGTCTTTATACTTCAACTCTTCTCGTGCTATGGCTCTTTTGATACATGCTCCTGCACCATCATGCTCCCCCTTTCCATGCCTGGCCTCACAAAAGTTCCACATATGCTGAATACTTGTAAAATTATGCCTCCTACTCAGCCAATAGAAATTCTGTGAGTTCTTGAATTGTGACGCACATTTATCCGACCATATGATATGCTAACTAAACGATATGCCCCTTCTAGCCAAATCATTGTAGAACACCTGAAAGCAAGCTTACACAAACTCTGTACAATGCATGTGATCATCACTAATATAGAAATTATACTCCCTTATGATCTTTCTGTCATCCTCTGTACTATCATTCGCATGAATGAATGTGATGTGCACAAATATAGAAACCTGTGTGGAGTTGTAATATTGTGATTGCACCTCACGTTGTGGCTGTAGACTGTAGTTCTCTGCAAAGTCGATGACTGAAACAATGCTATCAACTAGAAATGTGTCCTTGCATAACTTGAATTGCAACTCCAACCATCAAGCTCTATGGGCATGTCTTGCATACGCATACACTATGCTGTCACGAAATATAGGCATAAACTGATACACTAGAATCTTTTCAATAACCAATTCACACCTCTTTGCTTCTTTACCATCTTTTGTATTGTATGCCACTATTTTATACTTGCCAAACTCTACTAGTTCATTTCCAACCGCATGTGTTCTTTCCATATGTTCACATATTGGCAAATGTTGCAAGCCACCGCAATGATGACATGTGCCATCCAAGCATAATTTCTTGTAGAATATTTAACCTTCCTCTCTTTCACATAAAATTCTTGATATGAAGTCTCTTGAAGATGTTGGTGGGGCACATATGGCACAACCCTGCAAATCATTGTTAGTATGCATATCTAAACATATAGAACTATAAGCATCAAAATGGTTAGAAAATTCAATATGTAATCTACAACAATAAGTAGTGCGTGTGTGATTTATCTTAACATAGAAAGGTTTTAGCATTTCAAAATATCTTTGACAAATTTTAATTTGAGGATACTTCTCTAGAAATTTACCATAAAACTGTGTTTGAGTCTCATCCAAAAAATTCTTTGGATGTGGCTCACGGTTCTGACTACCGATTCTCCTTCTTACCACATCCCTTTGATTTGGAGATACCCTTGTGTAATTCTTCCAAAAGTCTTCAATTAGTGATCTCAATGCTTCAACAATTGGTTTATCTTTTCGTGGTAGTCTCCCTGAGAATGCCCATAATTCATTGGCATTAGTGTCCTCAATTATTTGGCATCTTCCAATGGCTCTTGATAAAGTTTTCCTATTAATTCTCAATTGTTGACTCGTCTTTCTAATGAGACGAGCTTTCCTCGTTTGACTACTTACTATAGTCGATGTAATCACATGCCGTGTTGCATTACTATCATTTGTGAGTGAGGTGTTACCCACACTATCATACCCACTCATTAGATTCTTGACAATAGATTTTTCACTTGAAGCCTCTGATGTTCTCAACCCAAGAATCTTCATGATAGACCTATACTTTATACTTCACATCATTTCAACGAATAGTTGACATCTTGCAGTCTCATTTAACTTTTCAAAGAACAATCTCCAAATCTTATTAGCATATCTTCTACAAGTGCATTTTGGAATCTTACCTTCCATTGGTTGCAAAATATTCTTATCAATATCAATCAAATACTTTGGCTTTCTATGCAAAATTCTAGGTGGTGTTAAGTTAGGTAAATTCATCTCAACATTAGGAATTTCATCAATATTTAAATGAGATGGGTTAGATGGCATACCTTCAATCAAAGATGGAATAGATGACATACCTTGAGGCTGAGGTGGGAACGATGGCGTACCTCCTTCATCACATGTGAGTGATAATGTACTCTCAACTTGAGATGTGGTAGATGGTGTCCCTACATGTTGACTTGCAGTAGAGAACGTGTCTCCAACTATGGTATTCAAATCTCTCGTACCATGAAGTTTTTGCATATGTTCTCTTTGTGCCACCAATACCATATCTCTTTGTGATGGTTGTGGTTCCTCTTCAATTGGTATGTCTTCATTTATCGTGTCCAATTTCCTCTACTCATGAAGTTCCCTCATAGCCACTGCTTTCTTTGCATTCTTAGCTTCTATCTCTTCCAGTGTTGGTTTAATTCTTGATCATTTCCTCGGCATGACGGAGAATTTGTCAGTAGCATGATAAAGAGACCAATATTAGTTCCTAAGAAATGAATACAAGATAATAGTGGGATTGTATTTTTATTATGTTGTAAGGATTTATTCTTGTATAGTTTGACATCATGGTATGTTAAGGTCTATTTATTACACATAATTATTAAAGAGCCTAAGTGTAGAAAATATACATGGCATCATGTGAGATTGTAGGCTGCTTTCTTGATTGGGAATGTTTCTATTTTAAACATGTATGATAAAGCATGATAAAGTAATTCAATCCGAAATAAGGAAAATGTAAAGAACATGCATGTAAAGACTTGACATACCTAAAAAATGAAGATTCGAATGGAGAGAGTACCCAATTATGTAGTGTTTTTTTCTTCTTGCATAAAACTCCTCAACAATTTGAGTTTTTCACCACTTGCTTCCTTTTCAATGTTAAATTGAATAACACTCAAATATAATTACTAACAACAATACTATTAACCAATGTATGATGTTAAATTCCTAAAATTGAATCACAATTAACATTGCAACACTAAAAAAATTGAAACTTGAATAGATATATATCAAACTTGGTGTGAAAACTATGTTATTTACTCCTTCTCAAGTTGGCAAAGTAGAAAAGGTGGTGGAAAGATCATGCAAAGGTGGTACAATGTGTCAAATGTGCATGTAAACTTCCCAACAGCATGAAAGCACTTCTTTTTTGTCGGAGCACGTGCATAATCAGTATGAAAATAGAACATGTGGGCTTGGATCATGGGGGTCAACACTTTTTTACCATTTCTATAGCAAGACAAAATGTGAGCACGTTATAACATGCTCACGTTTTGTGCTGATATAGATTGATCACATCCTTTGCATTGATCACATCTCTTTCCTGCAAGAGCTTGCCAGATGCTCTGCCATATGATAGGAATAACAATGAAGGGGCAAGCCCTCATAATCAAGTTCTTGATAGAAAATGCCCATCAAGGAAGAAAGATAGATCTTCTTTGGAAGCAGAAGTTCTAGTTTGTGACAAATCCTTATCCAAGCATAAATAGAAGGGGTTCTGTCAAGCGATTTCCAATCCACTTCCACAAAGTCTCCTCAAGACTTCCTAATTGATTCCAAAACATCCACACCCCAAAACTAGAGAGGCAATCAATATAATTGAACCCATAAATCTACATTTGATGACAAAAACCCTCAACACTATACCTTAAACCCTAATCCCTTAGCCCTCAACCCTAAACCTTATCCCTAAACCCTAATCCCTCAACCCTCAACCCTAATCCGTCATCCCTCAACTCTAATCCCTCATCCCTAAACCCTAAATGCTATCCCTATTCCTAAACCCTCAACAGACTTGATACTATACCTTAAACCCTAATCCCTTATCCCTAAACCCTCCAACCCTATCCCTAATCCTTATACCCTCCACACTCTACTTTAACCCTAATCCCTCGACCCTCAACCCTATCCCTAAACCCTTGACCCTCGAACCTCAACCCTCAACCCTCAACGTCAAACCCTAATCCCTCAACCCTTAACTCTGATCCCTCGACCCTCAACCCTATCCCTAAACCTTAAACCCTAAACCCTCAACCCTCAACGTCAAATCCTAATCACTCAACCCTTCACTCTAATCCCTCAACCCTCAACACTATACCTTAAACCCTAATCCCTCAACCCTTAACCCTAAACCTTATCCCTAAACCCTAATCCCTCAACCCTCAACCCTAATCCATCATCCCTTAACTCTAATCCCCCATCCCTAAACCCTAAATGCTATCCATATTCCTAAACCCTCAACAGACTCGATACTATACCTTAAACCCTAATCCCTTATCCCTAAACCCTCCAACCCTATCCCTAATCCTTACACCCTCCACACTCTAATTTAACCCTAATCCCTCGACCCTCAACCCTATCCCTAAACCCTTGACCCTCAAACCTCAACCCTCAACCCTCAATGTCAAACCCTAATCCCTCAACCCTTAATTCTAATCCCTCGACCCTCAACCCTATCCCTAAACCCTAAACCCTCAACCCTTAACATCAAATCCTAATCCATCAACCCTTCACTCTAATCCCTCAACCCTAAACCCTCAACACTATACCTTAAACCCTAATCCCTCAGCCCTCAACCCTAAACCTTATCCCTAAACCCTAATCCCTCAACACTCAACCCTAATATGTCATCCCTCAACTCTAATCCCTCATCCCTAAACCCTAAATCCTATCCCTATTCCTAAACCCTCAATAGACTCGATACTATACCTTAAACCCTAATCCCTTATCCCTAAACCCTAATCCCTATCCCTCAACCCTTAACCCTTAAAACTTAAACCCTATCCCTACACCCTCAACACTTGACACTATATCTTAAGCCTTAAACCCTCATCCCTAAAGCCTCAACCCTCAATCTTTAAACCTTCAACCCTAAACCCTATCCCTAATCCCTCTACCCTTGACACTCTAACCCTAACCTCAACATTAAATGCTAATCCGTCAACCCTAAACCCTAATCCGTCAACCCTAAACCCTATCCCTAAACCCTCAACCCTCAACACTATACCTTAAACCCTAATCCCTCAACCCTCAACCCTAAACGTTATCCCTAAACCCTAATCTCTCAATCCTCAACCCTAATGCATCATCCCTCAACTCTAATCCCTCATCCCTAAACCCTAAATGCTATCCCTATTCCTAAACCCTCAATAGACTCGATACTATACCTTAAACCCTAATCCCTTATCCCTAAACCCTCCAACCCTATCCCTAATCCTTACACCCTCCACACTCTAATTTAATCCTAATCCCTCGACCCTCAACCCTATCCCTAAACCCTTGACCCTTGAACCTCAACCCTCAACCCTCAACGTCAAACCCTAATCCCTCAACCCTTAACTCTAATCCCTCAACCCTCAACCCTATCCCTAAACCCTAAACCCTAAACCCTCAACCCTCAACGTCAAATCCTAATCCCTCAACCCTTCACTCTAATTCCTCAACCCTAAACCCTATCCATAAACCCTCAACACTATACCTTAAACTCTAATCCTTCAACCCTCAACCCTAAACATTATCCCTAAACCCTAATCCCTCAACCCTCAACCCTAATCTGTCATCCTTCAACTCTATTCCCTCATACCTAAACCCTAAATGCTATCTCTATTCCTAAACGCTCAACAGACTTGATACTATACCTTAAACCCTAATCCCTTATCCCTAAACCCTCCAACCCTATCCCTAATCCTTACACCCTCCACACTATACTTTAACCCTAATCCCTCGACCCTCAACCCTATCCCTAAACCCTTGACCCTCGAACCTCAACCCTCAACCCTCAACGTCAAACCCTAATCCCTCAACCCTTAACTCTAATCCCTTGACCCTCAACCCTATCCCTAAACCCTAAACCCTAAACCCGCAACCCTCAACGTCAAATCCTAATCCCTCAACCCTTCACTCTAATCCCTCAACCCTAAACCATATCTCTAAACCCTCAACACTATGCCTTAAACCCTAATCCCTCAGCCCTCAACCCTAAACCTTATCCCTCAACCCTCAACCCTAATCCGTCATCCCTCAACTGTAATCCCTCATCCCTAAACCCTAAATGCTATCCCTATTCTTAAACCCTCAACAGACTCAATACTATACCTTAAACCCTAATCCCTTATCCCTAAACCCTAATCCCTTGACCATTAACCCTATCCCTCAACCTCAACCCTCAACCCTCAACTCTCAACATTAAACCCTAATTCATCAACCCTAAACCCTAATCCCTCAAACCTAAACCCTATCCCTAAACCATCAACCCTCAACACTATAACTTAAACCCTAATCCCTATCCCTCAACCCTTAACCCTTAAAACTTAAACCCTATCCCTACACCCTCAACACTTGACACTATATCTTAAGCCTTAAACCCTCATCCCTAAAGCCTCATCCCTCAATCCTTAAACCTTCAACCCTAAACCCTATCCCTAATCCCTCTACCATTGACACTCTAACCCTAACCTCGACATTAAATGCTAATCTGTCAACCCTAAACCCTATCCCTAAACCCTCAATCCTCAACACTATACCTTAAACCCTAATCCCTCAACCCTAAACCTTATCCCTAAACCCTAATCCCTCAACCCTCAACCCTAATCCATCATCCCTCAACTCTAATCCCTCATCCCTAAACCCTAAATGCTATCCCTATTCCTAAACCCTCAATAGACTCGATACTATACCTTAAACCCTAATCCCTTATCCCTAAACCCTCCAACCCTATCCCTAATCCTTACACCCTCCACACTCTAATTTAACCCTAATCCCTCGACCCTCAACCCTATCCCTAAACCCTTGACCCTCGAACCTCAACCCTCAACCCTCAACGTCAAACCCTAATCCCTCAACCCTTAACTCTAATCCCTCAACCCTCAACCCTATCCCTAAACCCTAAACCCTAAACCCTCAACCCTCAACGTCAAATCCTAATCCCTCAACCCTTCACTCTAATCCCTCAACCCTAAACCCTATCCCTAAACCCTCAACACTATACCTTAAACCCTAATCCCTCAACCCTAACCCTAAACCTTATCCCTAAACCCTAAGCCCTCAACCCTAATTCATCATCCGTCATCCCTCAACTCTAATCCCTCATCCCTAAACCCTAAACGTTATCCCTATTCCTAGACCTTCAACGGGCTCGATACTATACCTTAAACCCTAATCCCTTATCCCTAAACCCTCCAACCCTCTCCCTTAACCCTAATCCCTCGACCCTCAACCCTATCCTGAAACCCTTAACCCTCAAACCTCAATGTACTTATCCCTCGACGTCAAACCCTAATCCCTCAACCCTTAACTCTGATCCCTCGACCCTTAACCCTTAAAACTTGAACCCTAAAACCTATCCCTACATGCTCGACACTTGACACTATATCTTAAACCCTAATCCCTTAACCCTCATTCCTAAAGCCTCAATCCTAAATCATTAAACCTTCAACGCTAAACCCTATCCCTAATCCCTCTACCCTCGACACTCTACCTTAAACCTAATCCCTCGACCCTTAACCCTAAGCGCTATCCCAAAAGCCTCAACCCTAAACCCTAATCCCTAATCCCTCTACCCTCAACACTCTACCTTAAACTTAACCCTCGACCCTTAACCCTAAATGATATCCCTAAAGCCTCAACCCTAAACCCTAATCCCTCAAGGTCCTAAACTCTAATCCCTTATCCCTAAACTCTAAATCCTATCCCTAAATGCTCAACCCTCAACCTTAAACCTTAATCACTCAATCCTTATCCACCTCTCTCCTCCCCTATTTGGCTCACTCCCATCTCTACCCTCCTCTGCCTTCGACACTATACATACATACATATAGGCATACATACATACATATAGGCATACATACATACATACATGATTAATAGCCTTGAAAATAAAAAAATTTAAGGGGGACATAATGCGAGCGTGTTATAACACGCTCGCGTTATGTCAAACATGACTGTAAACAACAAACTTGCGGAAAAGGAAAAATGCAAAGTAAAACATAACGCGAGTACATTATAACGCGCTCGCGTTATGTCTTTCTTTGGGAATCCCAAGCCTTGGGCTTGGGATTTGCTTTGGATTTCCAACCCAAAGGCTTGGAGTGCCTTTTGAACAGTCACAGATGTGTTTTTCTAGATTCTTCAAGATTTCACATAATTTCGTTCGTGCTAACCCTCATATTTGCACGTGTTTTAACATCAAACAAATTAAACACCTGGGCAATGTTAGGCTTTTTTTTAGCTATTTGATGATGTGATTTTTTTCACATTTTAACAATATTAAGCCTTTCATCTTTAATTTCTTTTGTTTGTGTGTCCGTTTTTGGGCAAAAACCACTGTTTAGTCTTTTTTTCATTGTAAATTAACTATTCATTGAAATTTTAAAAAAATTACATATTTAGAAACTAGACTCCATTGTACAAATATTAAAAAAAGAAAAAAATGATTTTCAATTAGTTTTCAAAATTTATAAGGGTAGCACGGCCAAAATTCTATTTTTTAAGATGTGTCCACTTTGAAAATTAGTAAAAAATTAAATATTCATCAAAAAATTATCAGAAAAATCGGGCATAAACTATATGCTATTAGCTAATTTCTCACCTAAGCGATTTTAAAAATACCAAAAAAAAGTTGACCTTTGAGGGAGCCACAAAACATGCTATGTTATGTTTTTTTGACAGAAACAACACCAATTTTTGTGGCTCCCTCTTTTGAACCCCTTAATCTATGCTATTTTAAAAAAAAATAGTAGTTTAGAAAGTAGACTTGGAGCACTATGAACATTGTTTTGGTTGCATCTCCAAATTTTGAGTGTAACTATGCTCAATTTCTCGTCCAAGGCTAGTATTTCCTAATTTCAAAAAAAAAAGTGGCCACTTAAGACCCCTTTTTGGCCCCCCATCTTCTTGCACTTACCCGACATGTAACTTTATTTAGAACTATAAATTACAAATAACCTAAGTTCAACATATAAAACATACAACAGATGTTACAAACACTTTTGAATGATCCAATAGAAAGTTTTTAAAATGTATTTATACTCTCATATTGTTGAGATTTAACCTAATACTTTTTGTATTTTAAAAATGTATTAATACTCTCATATTGTTGAGGTTTAACGTAATACTTTCTGTATTTTAAAAATTATTCTGTATTTTTAAAATTAACCTAAGTAACTAACATAACCAATGAGGTGGAGGGTTTTACCAACACCAAACTAATGGGAGAGGACTCTTTTCACAAGATGGGTAGCTGGATCAATGATAAAAGGATATTAAAAATGAAAGTATTTATACTTTTGTGTGGAATAAAGGAGGCTCAAAGTAGGGATTAAGTTCTCTAGGCAACACGGGATATATATTTTATGTGAGTATGGTGTAGTGGCAACTTGGTATAATTTGGATACTTGGGATGTTGTGTTCAAGCTCTTTGGGAGATAAAAATGAGATTATTAATCTATACATTAAGCTTTGAAAGGAGACTCTTGTGTCAATTAAAGAAGGCTCAAAATAAAGATAACTTTTGAAGGAAGAAGAGTAAAGATAAGTTTTGAAGCAAAAAGAGATAGAATTTTTATGAAAGTATTTAGATACCTTAAATATTAATGGAAAAAAATAAAATTCAACAATTGTAATCTCAAAACATATATATAAGCATTGAAAGGAGGGCCAGGTGTGCGATATATCAAGCCTGTGACCTATTCCAATCAAGTGCACTTTTAACCATTAGACACTCGGTTGATAGATCCACCTACAAAATAAAAATAAAAAAGAAAAACTGTGTGTACCATATAAGACTTAAATAGGCATAATAATAATAACAGTTTTTGTGCTCTGAAAAGAGACACATTTGATTTAGTACGACAAGAGAGAAATCCGATTTGACGCCTGACTTTGACTAGGAAAAGAGACCCATTTAAGATAATGAAGGCATCCCTTAAAAATGCATAGGAAGACTGGTTTATCTCTTCTACCATGTGTCTTTAACCAGACAATCGCGAACTCAGTTTCACTATTATCTTAATTATTGTCACATAATCTGCAAATCTGTAAGAGACAACGTATGGCGTACACTACAGTGTAGAAAATTCATGGCTGCTGTCTGTTTGGTATGAATCTATGCCATTCCTTACACTAATTCTTTGAGACAATCCAGACAATCCACCAGTTAAGTGGGACCCTTCATAGGTTCACAGGTTACACTGTATGAACTAATAATTGCAATATTTATCACCTTATATGACATTGATGCTTTGAAAATTTTGCCCAGCTATCGCTTTTCATACCGACTTTCTGTTCAGATATTATTTAAAATTTAGATGAATGGCATATTTTAGAATATTGATGAGCACAGCAGATAATGACTTTGAATACAAAACTTTGGCTACTCTAAGAATATATTTATATTTATAATTAGCTTTATGCTACAGACATTTTTATAATCTCAATGTATGGCCAACAACTAGAATGTATGCGTGGAGGGAAGCCATGACTACATGTGAAAGAATTATATTCTTAATATAATTTCCCACTTCTGTCTTACATCACAAATCACATTTGATGTTACAAGATAGACATCTATTCTTCTGTCACCAGAAAATATTGCACATATTTTAGAATAGAATTAGTATATTTTAAATATGAGGAATGCTAAATTTGATTTAGCTTTCATCAATGTTTTCAAAGAGGATTTGTCTAGGCACTGCATAGAATCTATTCCTATTATCAAACCCAACTGAATGTGAATTTTATAAACAGACTTATTAAAGGATGAAATCAAATGTATTCCATAAATAGCAACATGATATTACACATTTACAAAATACCCACATGAAAATATCGATGACCTTTTTGTTTTATATTTGTATTGTTTCCCTTATATTATACATGCTATTGTCTTCTGGTCTTCTTAATTGATTAATACACTAATTTATGCTCATAGCTTGTTTACTTTTAATTACTATGATCATTAATATACTAATTAATGCTTGTGGTTTGTATACTTCTTAATTGAAGACCAGCTTTATGACATGAAACAGTTAATACACTAATTAATGCTCGTGGGTTGTTTACTTTTGATTACTATGTTTATTAATATACTAATTAATGCTCGTGGTTTGTCTACTTCTTTTAACTACTGCTTTTTCCTTCAGAATCTAAATTATGACATAATGTACTATTTTAAAATGTCTTTATTGGTTTTTGATTAAATAATTATGAGATGGGAATGTTCAGAAAAAATAGCAATGAAAGATAAGAGATTAAAAAGTCAATTGTGTTTGGAGTTTTGTGAAGTTTTGATATTTGTACGCAGTGCGGAGGAATTTTAGAGTTTTAATTTCTATTCTCAAGTTATGTGTCACGGCGGATTGATCTTTGTGCATTTCCATCATGTTTGGTGAGATGGTGAGATATAGTTTCTAGATTCATAATATTATCATATAGGAACATAAAATAGGTAACAAATTAGATTATATTTTAATGTTTCAAATTAGAAATAAAATACAACTAAATTGAAATAAGAAGTAACAAGAATAATCAATAGTATAATAATTAATATGTTGAACTAATCTAACAAATGATTGTAAGAGTTGGGATAGAATGCTCTATACCATGTAAGATTTGGCTATGGAGGTAGCCACCCAAGATCTATGAGCTTCAATGAAAGCACAAAAGAGACCCAACACGAAAGAATAATTCTATAACATTAAATGATGTAAATACACATACAATATGTACATTATGAATAAGATTCTAAAGAGAAGTCTTTAGTTATATAGATCAAGGTGAAACATAGGACACCATAGGATTATGACAAGTGTTTTAATTTTATGACTTGAGACACATCTTTATTGTATCCTAAGTATGTCCTAAGTAAACTTAATTTGACAAGTTTCAAAAAGACATAATGTGGAACCATTTTGAGTAATATACCCCATTCACACCAACATCCCCCCTATGTGCAATTTTGGGAGGACAAAACAAATGCAAAGATGTAATGATGGGTTATGACTACAAGGCCATGTTAGGTACTGCATTGTTTATAATGTGACTTAGATAATTTATGAGTGAGTTAGACTCCAACGTGACACATGAATAGTCTCCTTGCTAAGGGCAACCTTCTAGTCGCTCATGCTATCATGGCAAGAGCCAATCAATCGAAGGTAGGACTAGGGCAAAATTGTTCTTTCTCACTTTTGAGGGAGCAAAATATCATAGATGGTAGTTGGTTTGTTTGCTTGATGTGTGTGTTGACAATTGTTATTTATATGGAAGCATTCAATTGCAGTTGTTATAGTGATAATAGTATTGATGCAGAGTGCATAGAGGAAGCTTCAAAACTTACCAAATGAACTTGATCAGTGTGAGGTGGTTTATGTCTTGGCGACCAAACCTTGTCGGCAAAACATAACCCGTCGGCCATCTTCTATCTTCTCTGACTGATCTACCAACTCTCTCCGACAACCCAACTACCTTGTCTTTGGGGAGACCTCTCCTATTGGCGACGTCTTCTTACTTCCTGCCGATCCTCGATGGTGGTTAGCTTTACCCTCACCTTAACTATAGCGGTTAGTCAGATCTCTATCGGCCAGACTTAACTCCTCAGCGAACCCTTAGGAACATTTGCCAATATACCGATGTAGTTAACTTTGATTGACATCGGTGAGACTTCAAACATCAGCGGGATCTTCCACTCGTCCCCTGATACTACCACTCATGCCAATATACCCAAGTATTGTATATGCATGACATGACTTGTCATTGCCAGTGAACTAATGTATCTTTAGCCTGATTTCACCATTGCGACCAATCACTACTTGTATCTAACGAAAGATACATTCACAACATACATTCTCCACATACAATTGCAATATGCATTCGCAATGCACTTTCAGTGAGACCTAAACCCTTCTCCACTGATACAGCTTCGGCGAGACCAAAGCTGTCCCTTACCGATGAATCTCTTATCGGTCCAACACCTTTGATCGTTGTAGCTTTCAAAAGTTTTTCTGAAGGTTATGTCACGTTCATAACACTTCAGTTACTCTGCAACTACACAGACACCAAACAAATGCACATAAACAAAATTCAACAGAACGGACAGGGTTCTACACTCTACAAACACTTAATCACCATCAATTTGGCCACTCCACAATCAACACTTTTCCTATCTCTTCTACGACTAGTCACATAGAGATGCCTAGTCGACTCATGCCCAGACTCCTTGGGTTCTTGGGTGTTTGATCACAACTATGGAAAACACAAAACTTACATTGTATTCCTCCATCACACTAAACATGAGAATCTTACTTTCAGTGGACAGAGGAATAACACTCCATTTGTTCACCAAAACCCTAGTTTCTAGGTTTTTAGAATAGTCTCAAAAAGAATAAAAACTCACAAAACTACAATACTTATGGACACCAAACTATTATCAATGCCTGAACATCTCCAACTAGTTTCAGATGAGTAACTATCCATACAGAATGACTGTTACAGAAAATAATTCAGAAAGAAACAATATTTTCACACACCCAAAACAATCCAGATCTTCCTTCATTCATGCTTCTCCTCAATTACATCCAACTCCTCGCCTATACAAGGCTTGAGAGATTAGTTCAACTTCCCTGGAACTATGCAAAACTGATTTTGAAAGTCAGTTAGCCATAGGGGTTCCCCTCTCACAAGAAAACATGTTTTCCTTGTGTGATTACATCAAACTTTGACCAAACATGGTCTACATAGGTCTAGTGACCAAATTGACACAAAACCCTTATTACAAACATGAAGTGGCTTAAAAGCCTTATTGAAACAAAAACAAAACATGACTCCTGCACCATAGAGAAGGTGCTCCTACATCATACTCGCCCTGTAGGAAAAACTCAAGTCCCCTTGAGTTGCTAACTGTTGGAGTGTCTTCCCATGATTTAAAATGTCTGCCTCACTCATCCATGTAGCTTCTGAATTAGGAAGATCCTACCACTTGACCAAGTATTCCTTGTACACACCCTTCCTTGTCTTTTTGACAACTTTGGAATCTAAGATGCATTCCAATTGTAAAGGCTTACTTGGAGGTAGATCTCTAATCCAGGCTTCATCTTCAATCACAGCATCTGATCCATCTTCAGCATTCAATGGAGGTCTAAATGGAAATAGGTCTGAAACATTGAATATGGGAGAAATACCAAGACTGGATGGCAATTCTATTTCATAAGCATTTGAACCAAACTTATGCACTACCTTACATGGTCCTATTTTCTTCATCAGCAGTTTGGTTCGTTGTCTTTTAGGCAATCTTTCCTTCCTTAGATAGGTCATCACTAAATCTCCCACCTTAAATTGTACATCTCTCCTTTTGAGATCTGCCTGATCCTTGTATTTGGAGACTATCTTTTCCAACTATACTTTGACTTGATCATGAACTAACTTCATGGTGGTAGAAAAATATTCTCCTAGAGCACTCCTCTTATCCCAACCTTGTAGATATTTGAGTTCAAGTGGTCCTCTTGGATGGAAACCATAAACAATTTCAAATGGACTCTTCCCAGTACTTCTATTCCTCAGATCATTGTAAGCATACTCAGCTTGACTGATGACCAAGTCCCATGCCAACCCATGCTGCTTGGTAAGGCATCTTAGAAGGTTTCCTAAGGACCTATTAACAACCTCAGTCTGACCATCAGTTTGGGGATGGTAGGCTAATGAGAAAGACAATTGTGTACCCAATTTTCTCCATAAGGTCCTCCAAAAATGACCAACAAACTTGGAGTCTCTATCAGTGACAATTGAAAGGGGCAAACCATGGATTTTGACCACTTCTCTGAAAAAGAGACCAGCAATGTGAGATGCATCATTTGTTCATTTGCATGGCACAAAATGAGCCATCTTGCTAAATCTGTCCACAATGACAAAAACACTATCCACACCCCTTGCTGTCTTAAGAAGACCAAGTACAAAATCCATACTAATGCTCTCACAAGGCCTATTGGGAATAGGGAGTGGTTGGTACAAACCAGCATTCGAAGACATACCTTTGGCCTTTTGACATATGGTACAACTTGCAACATATCTCCTGACATCTGATTGTACTTTTGGCCAATAGTAGAATCTAGTGACTTGTTCCAAAGTCTTGTCCAACCCAAAATGTCCTCCTAAGGTTCCATTATGTTTCTCTTTGATGATGTTATCCCTCATTGAACATTTAGGGACACATAGCAAACTACCTTTGAATAGGAGACCTTCCCGCAACACAAAATCTGAATATTCACCATGAAAAGTGTTAGCCAAACTAGCACAAACTTCATAAGTAGCCTTGAAATCTGCATCCTCCTTGTATAACTCCTTCAAACAATCTATCCCCATGCTTTCCATCTATACTTCCTGTATGACAAGCATCCTTCTACTTAAAGCATCAGCCACTTTGTTGGTAACACCTTTTTTATGCTTAATCGTGAAGGTATAGGCCTGCAATTGTTCCATCCACTTAACATGCCTATGATTCAACTTTTCTTGACTATTTTGGAAGCTAAGAGCATGGTTATCAGTAAAAACAATGAACTCTTTGGGCAGCAAATAGTGTCTCCACTTTTTGAGAGCTTGCACCATTGCATAACATAGGTAGAATACCTTTGTTTAGCCTCATTCAACTTCTCTGAGAAAAAGGCCATTGGATGTCCATCCTGACTGAGAACAACACCTATTGCTTGCTGAATTGCATAACATTCCACAACAAAAACTTTGTCAAAATCTAGGAGTACCAATGTAGGTAATTCAGCCACTTTCCTCTTTAACAATTGAAAGCTATCATCTGCCTGCTTTGTTCATTGAAATTTGCACTTTATTCTGTTAGCTACCGTTGCACCAAAAGATCAACCTCTTAATGCTCGATACAACCACTTGACTTAACAAGCACAGGAGGCGATTAAGCCCTTGTCGCAAACCACCGCAGTGTAGCGTTGAACGAGGAAACCAAGGGCCACACCTTGCAACAATCCCCCCTAACACAAGCGCAGGGTTTGAACCCGTGATCTTGGCTCTGATACCAATTGTTATCTTTCATTGCACCAAAAGATCAACCTCTTAATGCTCGATACAACCACTTGACTTAACAAGCACAGGAGGTGGTTAAGCCCTTGTCACAAACCACCGCAGTGCAGCGCTGAACAAGGAAACCAAGGGCCACACCTTGCAACATATTCCACCCTTGATGGTGTTGAGAATAGGAGCACTTATGTGACTAAAACCTCTAATGAACTTCCTATAAAAAGTTGCCAAGCCATGAAAGCTTCTAACATCTCCCACTGTCTTAGGAGTAGGCCAATTGAGAATAGCCTCAACCTTTGTTGGGTCCATCTTCAAACAACCATTGGAAATCACAAAGCCTAGGTACACAAGTTTAGTTTTCATGAACTCACACTTATCCAAGTTGATCATCAACTTATTCTCATGCAACTTCTTCATCACCTATCCAAGATGCTTCAGATGTTCTTCTTTTGTCCTGCTGAAAACAAGTATGTCATCAAGATAAACAATTACAAATTTGCCAATGAATTCAACAAGTACCTCATTCATCAAACACATGAATGTTCTTGGAGCATTGCTAAGGCCGAATAGCATGACAAGCCACTCATAAAGACCTTCATTTGTCTTGAAGGCAGTCTTCCACTCATCTCCGTACCTAATTCTGATTTGATGATAACCAGATTTCAAATCAATCTTTGAATAATAACATGATCCTCCAAGATAGTCCAAAAGATCCTCAATCCTTGGCATAGGGAATCTATACCTTATTGTGATCTTATTTATGGCCCTTGAGTCCATACATAGTCTCCACTTCCCATCTTTATTTGGAGCAAGTACACTAGGGACTGCACATGGACTCAGACTCTTTCTACTCAATCCTTTCTCTAAGAGTTCTTGAATTTGTTTACTCACCTCTTCATTTTGCCGTGGTGTCAATTTATAGGCAGCCTTATTGGGTAATGTGGAACCTGGAATCAAGTCAATTTGATGACTTATATCTCTCATGGGTGGTAAGGAGTTAGGAGTATCCTCTACCACAAGATCTTGGTACTTATCCAACAATTACCGCACTTCTAGTGGAATCCCTTTCTACTTTTTGTCTTGTTAACCTAATTCATCTTTAGGCTTCATTATCAAGGCATACCCTTGGGTATCCTTCTCCTTCATGAGGTTTAAGAACTCTTTGTCACTAACCATCATGACATTGGTGTCATTACTCTTCTCTCCAATCTGCTCTTGCATAGGATCCATCCTAAATTTCCTTCCATTCTTGGTGATGAGGTATGTGTTCTTCTCACCATCATGTTGTGCCTTCACATCATACTAGTATGGACATCCAAGAAGAAGGTGACAAGCATCCATAGGGATAATCTCACATAGTACGTTGTCCTTATATTCACCTATCTCAAACTCAACCCAAGTTTGTTCTTCTATCATGTAATTTTGATTCTTATTCAACCAAGAAATCTTATGAGGACTAACATGGGGCAACCTTTTCAATTTACATTTCTCTACCATTTTAGTAGACACTACATTATCACTAGAACGTGAATCAACAATGATTTTACAAAGCTTACCATATGCTATACCTTGGGTTCTGAAGAGAGTCTTCCTTTGTGGGGGCTCTTGCTTCAATGGCATCTTCATCAAGGTTCTCTTGATCATCATGCTCTCTCCTTCAAGGACTGGTGCAGCACTACTAATGGGTGAATTCACACTTTGGCAATCATCATCTTTCAACAACTGATTCCTCCTCCCACCATCATGGGAACTAGATACCTTCTCAGTGCATTTGCTCACAGTATGGCCTACTTGATTTTAGCCATAGGATCTACCAGTGAAAACTCTGGGTCCTCTGCCTGCACCACCACTTCTACCTCTGTCATTTGGTCTACTCCAACCTCCAAAACCTCCACCTCTATGGTCTACATCAGAATAATACTCTTGTTGACTTGGATTGTCATATCTACTTGACTGTCCTCTACCAAAACTGCCTCTTCCTCTATTATTTTTGCCACCTCTTCCTCTGGAGTTTTGATCACTCTTTCTTTTCAATTTCTCCTCTGCCCTAGAGGCTAATTGAAAACACTCATCCACTATTTTAGGAACCACCATACTAAATTCATCTTGTATGTTGTACCTCAAACCATCTAGATATCTAGCCACCATCTCTTTCTCCTCCTCCTTGTGATTGGCTCTCATGCTTAATCTATGAAATTCTTCAGTATATGGAGTCACATCCATATCTTTTTGTCTGAAATGATTAAACTTCCTGATGGTCTACAACTCATAATTAGATGGCATGAACTTGTCTCTTAGCATGGCCACCATTCTACTCCATTTGGTGATAGGGTTCTTTCCAACTTTCTCCCTTTCACATTGCATATAGTTCCACCAAACCAAGGCAGAACCTCTCAATCTTGTCTTAGCAAACTTGACTTTCTTGTTGTCACTATACTCCTTGAATTCAAAATAATTGCACATGGCTTCAATCGAATCCATGAGGGCATCTCCATCTAGTTTCCCATCGAATGTAGGAACATCCATCTTTGGATCGCCACTATCTCCATGAGCACCTTTGAGTGCTTTCAAGAAGGCCTTTTGGTCTACAAACATACCTTGATCTTGAGGGCTCTCCTCTGCCTCTTCTTCTTCTTCTTTCAACCTTTCTTCAAGCATCTCCTCTACCATCTTCTTGATGGCTTCTTTGCTCATAGACTTGGGAGGCATTGTGCTAGCCTCAGTTTCTATCTCTGTATTTGACATACACTGCTCCAATTCAAATATTGTCTCTGATACCAATATGATGTAGAGTGCACAAAGGAAGCTTCAAAACTTACTAAATGAACTTGATCAGTGTGAGGTGGTTTATGTCTTGGCGACCAAACCTTGTCGGCAAAACATAACCCATCGGCCACCTTCTATCTTCTCTGACCGATCTACCAACTCTCTCCGACAACCCAACTGCCTTGTCTTCGAGGAGACCTCTCCTATTGGTGGCGTCTTCTTACTTCCTATCGATCCCCAATGGTGTTTAGCTTTACCCTCACCTTAACCATAGCGGTTAGTCAAATCTCTGTCGGCCAGACTTAACTCCTCGGTGAACCCTTAGGAACATTTGCTGATATACTGATGCAGTTGACTTTGCTTGACATTAGTGAGACTTCAAACATTGGCGGTATCTTGTAATCGTCCCCCGATACTACCACTCACGTCGATATACCCAAGTATTGTATATGTATGACATGACTTGTCATTGCCGATGAACTAATGTATCTTCAGCCCAATTTCACCGTTGCGACCAGTCACTGCTTGTATCTAACGAAAGATACATTCACAACATACATTCTAGACATACAATTGTGATATGCATTCGCAATGCACTTTTAGTGAGACCTAAACCCTTCTCCACCGATACAGCTTCGGTGAGACTAAAGCCATCCCTTACCGATGAATCTCTTATCATTCCAACACCTTTGATCGGTGTAGCTTTCAAAATCTTTTTTGAAGGTTATGTCATGCCGATAACACTTCAGTTACTTTGCAACTACACAGACACCAAACAAATGCACAGAAACAAAACTCAACAGAACGGACGGGGTTCTACACTCCTTTGCAAACACTTAATCACCATCAATTTGGCCACTCCACAATCAACACTTTTCCTATCTCTTCTACGACTAGTCACATAGAGATGCCTAGTCGACTCATGCCCAAACTCCTTGGGTCCTTGGGTGTTTGATCACAACTACAGAAAACACAAAACTTACATTGTATTCCTCCATCACATTGAACATGAGAATCTTACTTTTAGTGGATAGAGGAATAACACTCCATTTGTTCACCAAAACCCTAGTTTCTAGGTTTTCAGAATAGTCTCAAAAAGAATAAAAACTCACAAAACTACAATACTTCTAGACACCAAACTATTATCAATGCCTGAACATCTCCAACTAGTTTTAGATGAACAACTATCCATATAGAATGACTATTACAGAAAACAATTTAGAAAGAAACAATGTTCTCACACACCCAAAACAATCCAGATCTTCCTTCATTCATGCTTCTACCCAATTACATCGAACTCCTTGCCTATACAAGGCTTGAGAGATTAGTTCAACTTCCCTCCAACTGTGAAAAATTGATTTTGACAGTCAGTTAGCCGTTGGGTTTCCCCTCTCACAAGAAAACGACATGTTTTCCTTGTGTGATTACATCAAACTTTGAACAAACATGGTCTACATAGGTCGAGTGACCAAATTGACACAAAACCCTTATTACAAACATGAAGTGGCTTAAAAGCCTTATTGAAACAAACACAAAACATGACTCCTGCAACATAGAGAAGGTGCTCCTGCACCAAGTATGACCTGAAAGGTCACAAGTCTCCTAAACCTAGCACAAAGGTTGTTCTATTCATTTATGATTTGGGGACACTCTTGTCTCCTTTCATTATCTCGAATGACCTATTATATCAGCTCTTGTTGGTCAATGATGCATTGGTGATGTTCTTTTTCTTCAATGATTTGATCTACATTTTGTTGGCTGGGAATTTAATGGGGGATGTTCTGCCCAATCTCGTCAAGCATGGACCTTATCCAATCTTCCCTAATGCATGGGCACATTAAATGCTTGGTAGGAGGGAGAAACATTTATGTTGTTGGCTATGTTGAATGTGTTGACTATTGACTTCATGATGGTGTCGCGGGTTTCCTGAATGCTTTGTTTTGACTTCTTTCATGCATTGACCTTGTGAAGAAATTAAGGGTTTGATCAGTTGTTTTCTTTCTATGTTTTTCTAATTTATTTATTTTTTATGGATGCAAGCTATATGAAATGCAGAACGACTTTTAGTTCCCTTTCTCCAAATTTTTATGTGATTTAATTATCTAGGAATTGAAAATAAATAAAATCTAAATATTTTTTTCTAATGCAAACTAGTCTATATTTTTGTTCTTTTCATGAAATAATTTTTTATTCTAATCTAATGAATTGAAAATAACAACTAATCTATGAACAATGGAAATAAAATTTAATCTAGAAATGCAATGAAAATCTAAGCTAAGTAATTAAAAGAAAATCTAATCTAATGCAATAAAGAAAGTCTTATCAAGAGAAAAGAAAACAAATTATTTACTTTCTCAAGAGTAGAGATTTATTTTAATTACTATTCAAATCATGAAAGGAACTTGGTATGAATTGGGTGTTAGTTCCTAGTGAATCCTCAGAAGTTTTTCATGGCAACCCTCTCTTCCTCTACAACAATAGGGTCCTCTTGATAGCAGGGATGAAGATGGGAGTTATTGAATTGAATTAATCTTTGAAGCTAAAAGAATTAGCAAATGGGGATGATTGATACAAGCATTCGAATGCTAAGAAGTGTAATGAGATTGAGCAATTAAGCTATGCAAATTAACAAAAGGCGCACAAAGTCCTCCACGAGCATGAGAATCCTATGGCGATAATTATATGCAAAGAAAAGCAAGAGAAAAGATGCAATACTAAATTTCCTTACCCAAATGCATAGAGGAGGGGGTATTTATAGGTTGAAAATCAACACCAAAGGTAGTGGTGATTGGGGAGTTAACAAATTTGATTGGGGAGTGACTAGACTCTAATTAAGAGTGAACATAGGAACTGGAAAGTAGATCACAGAAGAAGAAATGGAGATAACATATGAATGATTGGGAGATAACAAGGATTAATTGGAAGATGAGATTTGATTGATTGAGAGTCATGAATCAGTTTGTGGGAGTTGGCAATCATTTAAACATCAAGAATCTTGCAAACAAGACTCAATTTGGAGAAAATTTGGGCTATAACTAGAAAAAAAACATGCTTAACAAAAGTTGAAAGGATCACCCCTTTCAAGAAGTCGGCCACTCTTTTTACCATGGTAGGTCATCTCTGGAGACCATATTTAAAATGTAGGGTCACTCGGGGAGACCATGAAGAAATAATGTGCAACCCATAGAGGGAGATTTGTACAAGATGTTTTAGGGTTGGAGAATGGTTTAGAGGGGCTAAAAATAGTTTGAAATGAGGCATAGGACTTCCACAAAGTGGGTCACTCCATTTACCAGGGCAAGTCACCCATAGAGACCACACTTTAGTGGTAGGGTTGCCTAGGGAGACTGTGAAGAAAAAGGGGGCAGCCTAAAAAAGAAGGCTTGGACATGCAAATTGAAGGTACAAAAGGCCCTAAAAGGTTAATTATATGGATTTATAAGGTTAATTTCTCCTCTTGTAAATTGAATTGGTCATGTTGTTAGGGATAGAAAGTGATAGGACGATTTGTCAAACATGGGTTAGGTGACTAGGACGATAGTGTGTAGAACCTTAGAAGATTAGTGTGAGAATTAGGAAAGCAAAAGCAAAATAAAAAACACATTAAAATGTGTCACCATGAGGAAAGATGCTAAGAGGTTGTATATATTTCATGCTTACATGTACATGATTAGGACTATAGCTCATCCTCAAACTGCCATGTAGGCCTATGTACTTTTTTCATACTATATGTTTGCTCATTTGGGGATGGTAATATACATGAAAGGTAGGTATCATTCTTGAACTTGGATTTAGTTGTGTTATGTAGAAAATGAGATCTAGGCTAACATGTGCATTACCCTAAATCAATTCTTCTCCACATAACATTGGCACAGATCAAGGAGACTCAACACCCAGCTACTATCCTCAAAGGAGATTTGAGAGGTCTCTTGATTGGTCCCTTCATTTCCAAGGAGAGATATTATGACTAATTATCAAATATAGGGTTTCTAGGGCTAAAATAGAGCAAACAAGAGCTACATACTTTAAACCGTCAAAAACCTAGAAAGCAGTGGTAGGGAGGAGCTAAAAAGAGCTAGGAGAAATTGATTCCAGAAGATTTTTGGTCATCCAAATGAGGGGGATAGGGGTACTAGGTGCCCTAGACCCAAATTAGGGTTTTGCAAGATCTTAAGATCTGAGCGCCTCCACCTATCTATCTTCCTACTTCCTATCACCTGTTATCATCCGATTCCTCCATATGCAACTTGCACACAAACAAGAAGAGAAAAGGGTTGGTGCTATTTAAGAGCTTACCTAAGTCAAGCTATGTGAATGGTGTTTCCACCTCCACAATTGTAATGATGAGAGATCAAAGAGTGTGTGCCCTAGGAGGGTAGAGGAAAATTTGAAGTAGAATGGAATGCTCTAATAAAGTATGAAGGAAAAAGTCACCATGAGCATGGAAACCCTATCTTTCTTGATGCATCATCATAACTTGACTCAAGAAGTTTGTTTAGCCCAAAGAAGTAGAGAGATCTTCACAAGACTTGCAAGAAGGCAGTGCAACAACAATAATCCACCATAAAGAGCTTTAGAGAAGAATAGAGAGCATGTGAGAGAGAGGAAGAGAGTGCAAGAGTTCCTAGATTGCTTAGATGTTCAAATGAACAAAGTAACATTCTTATATATGTATTCTTATTGATTTTTGGGGAATTAAACCAAATGACGCTGACATGAGGAAGCATTAGAGATGTCCTAAGCTGACATACCATAAATTTAGCTCTGAGTTCAAGGATGGTCTAGGGCATTGTGCACCCTTGACCTTTGTACCCCTTAAACCCTGTGATAATCTCAATGAAGTGGGCTTAGTCCCATTCTAAAGTTATCTTTCAAGTTTTGTGTATCAGGAACACAAATTAATTGTTTTAGGTCCACCTGGGTGCTAAACTAGGTGTAAAATGCTAGTGTACACATTTTACTCCATAAATTTTAGCCCCCACTTTAGTATGGGTATGATCTTACACTCATACTTGCACTAAAGTATGAAGATAATAGATTTAATCATACCAAATGCAGAAGTCATAGAATATCACCAAAATTGAGAGGTGATCAAGTGCCCAAGCTTAGGATTTTATGAATCTAGAAAAATTACATACGCATAAGACACAAGGCATAATTTCTACATACATGAAGCACTTAGAAAATATGAGACAAGACAAGACATACACAAGGCATACACTTGAGAAATCATAATGCATACACGTAATACACAAAGTATACATGATTGACATGAAACATACACATAAGACATAAAGTATACATAGAATAAACATGAAACACACATGGAATACATAGAGAAAACATGTGAAGCATGTATGAGGCATGAAGAATACATCAAGGATAATAATATATGAGGAGAATACATTCATCATACAACAACCACAAGAAGGACATAATTGGAGACCTTGAGCCCGCATGACAAAAGAGACCACAATCTAAAAGGTTGTCTCAGTTTTTGTACATCATTCCTCAAGATGCAATAAGAAGAATGTTAGGAAGGGGTAAGTTAGAAATGAGAAGAACATGAGGATACAAACACTTCATACACATAATCCACATCAAGAAAAGTGTTTCTACTCAAGGGAACACACAACTCACCTCTCATAAAAGAATTTATACAAAGTCTTGTAGAATAAGAAGGCATTGAAATCATACCCAAAGGTACTCTAGCCAAACTCAAGTTGGTGGTTCCAACCTTTCTCCCAAACATGAAAGGAGATTTATCCTAGGAGAACAAGATAGACTCAAGATCTTGCTTCCAAGCTTGCCAACATCCTTTCCAAGAGAGTGCAACAACAAATATGGTCAACAAATGTTTTGATAGAAAGATGAGAGTAAGGCTCATAGCACAATATATGAATCCACCTTAAAGTGATTGCTAACTCCATTAGGGAGCAATTGCCTTTAAGGTAAAATAAGGAAGAAATATAAAATAGGCATGAGAACTTTCTAAAAGCACATGCCCAAATGATATGTGTTCTTAAAAGCTACATCACTACAAGGGGTTTCCCCTAGAATGAGAAAACCAAGGTGATCATACTTGCAGGCATGATACACAATGGCTTATGTAGTCATGATATGATGCCAAGCATTGCAAAAAGGTGTCATATAAATATGAGGATGATAGAAGAAAGGTCACATGAAAGAAAAAAATGAATAATGAAATGATTCTAAATCATCCAAGAAAAATAATGAAATTGTACATAATGATATATAGAATAATGAAGATACATATAGATGAATGACACAACACATTCTTTCTCCTTGTACCTTTGTGCTAACAAGGGTGCCAAGGGAGAACTAACCATCAACAAAACATCACCATACATGGATAAAAGTACGTACAAGCACAACACAAATGAGAAGGAGGGACCACACTTTCAAGTTTGCCTATAACGAATCATCCTCCCCCAAATTTATTGTCATAAAATGGATGGAGGATGAGGTTCTATAGGGACTTCATAAAGCGTGGTGAAAAGTGCTAGAGCCACACCATGTTCAAAGTTGTTGAATTTTTTTACCTAGGACTTGGCATTCCTTAGTGGAATGGCCAAGCACAGAATGATATGCATAGTAACAAAGTGTTGATTATTTATTTTGTTGAATCCTTTTGTGTGTTGGAGGAGGAAGAGTGATTAAGTGGTCTTTGAGTAGACTTGGAAACATACACTCTTGTTGAGATAGAATAGAAGATATAGGGGGAGTAGGAAGTAACCCTTTTTGTTGTGAACTTTGTGTTGGTAGGTGGCGACTGATCATGAAAGTACTGTACACTAGCCATGTTTTTTAGGGCCGACTTAAAAAATCCTAGGGCTGACTTAAAAAAATCCTATTTTTATGACTGACATAAGAAAACCCTAATTTTTGTAACCAACAAAAAGGCTTGATAAAAGGCGGCCAAGGGTTAGGGTTTGGGCATTGTATTGTAGCATTTGCAGTGGTATTAAGTTGCAGGGATTGCTGATTGTAATCATTTTGATTTATTGGATAATAATATTGGACTCTCTGTTTGGTGGATGTAGCCCGAGTTTGGGTGAACCATGTTAAATCTTGTCTCTCGCTGTTATTAATTCTGTGTATTTCCATTTCTCTGTTTAATCTTTATTTGCATTTAATTCATATCTTCTACCAGCTAACCCTAACAAGTGGTACCAGAGCGGGTTGTGTTTGATTATCATCTGCAGGAAAGTCTCACGGTTGAGTGGGAGCAATGGCAGACGAGGGAAGATTAAAGGTCGATAAATTCAATGGGCAGAACTATCAGTTATGGAAGATGCAGATGGAGGATTACCTCTATCAAAAGGATTTATGGATGCCGTTGGAAGGAGTAGCCAAGAAACTGGCAACAATGTCTGATGAGGATTGGAATCTTCTTGACAGAAAGGCACTGGGAACCATTTGGTTGTGCCTGGCACCATCGGTGGCATTCAATATAACAGAAGCGAAGACAACAGATGGTCTGATGAAAGCTTTGGCAAAATTGTATGAAAAACCCTCAGCCTCAAATAAGGTATTTCTTATGAAGCATTTGTTTAATCTGAAAATGGTTGAAGGTGGATCTGTGACAGATCATTTAAATGAGTTTAATACGATTGTCAGTCAATTGACTTCTGTAAATGTAAAATTTGATGAAGAAGTTAGAGCTCTCTTGATATTATGTTCATTGCCTGAAAGCTGGGATAGTTTGGTAATGGCGGTTAGTAACTCTATTTCTGGTTCAAATACCCTAAAATTTGATGATGTTGTTGGTGTTATTCTGAGTGAGGAAATTCGTAAGAAAAGCTCAGGTGGATCCAAATCAAGCAGTGTTTTGAATGCAAAAAGCAGGGGCAGATCAAAGGAGAGAGGAAAAGGTTCTGGAGGTCATGGGAAGTCACGAGGAAAATCAAAGGACAAAAGATCCCAAACCAGAGGACAAAAGGATTGTTGGTACTGTGGAAAACTAGGTCATTTGAAGAAAGATTGTTGGTCTTGAAAAAATAAAGGAGACAAACAAGAAGGCAATAAGGAAGCAAATGTGGTAAGTAATAAATCTGAAGATGATGCTTTGATTCTTTCCCTAGATAATGCTAATGATTCATGGGTTTTAGATTCAGGGGCCTCATTTCATGCTATGCCCCATAGAAGTTATTTTCTTGATTATGTCCAAGGGGATTTTGGGCTGGTTTATTTGGGAGATAATGAACCCTGTCAGATTGTTGGAAAAGGAAGAATCAAGATTAAGTTGCAGAATGGGAATCATTGGCTACTACAAGAGGTAAGGCATGTTCCAAGGCTCAGTAGGAATTTAATTTTAGCAGGGCAGCTAACTAAACAAGGTTGCACTATTATATTTATTGATAAAAATTGGAAGGTTTCAAAAGGTGCCTTAGTAGTAGCAAAAGGTGTGAAAGTAGGCACCTTATATCTTTGTACAGGTCATACTGTTCCTTCTACTTTAGATGTTATAGAGGAAAAACAAACAGGTTCAGGAACAGTTGCTGCAGGTTTGCAGGAAGAGACTGGAAAAGTTGCTGCAAGTTCTGAAACAACACTGTGGCACAATAGACTTGGGCATATGAGTGAAAAAGGTATGAAGGTACTTCATTCTAAGAAAGTTTTACCAGGTTTGAAATGTATTAATATGGATTTCTGTGAAAGTTGTGTGTATGGAAAACAAAAGAGAGTTAGTTTTCTCAGAGATGGGAAGCAAAAGAAAAATAAAAAATTGGAGCTTGCGCATACAGATGTATGGGGACCAGCTCAGGTATCTTCTTTTGGTGGCTCTCGATATTATGTTACATTCATAGATGATGCAACTAGGAAGGTCTGGATTTATTTCCTTCGACAGAAATCTGATGTATTTGAAACATTTAAAAAATGGAGAAGCTTGGTTGAGAATGAGACAGGTAAAAGATTAAAATGTCTTAGATCTGATAATGGCGGTGAGTATTGCACCAAAGAATTTGAAGATTATTGTTCCTTTAATGGAATTCATAGGCAGAAAACGGTTCCAGGGACTCCACAAGAAAATGGAGTGGCTGAACACATGAATAGGACAATAATGGAGCGTGCAAGGAGCATGAGATTGCATGCTGGGCTGCCTTTAAACATGTGGGCAGAGGCTGTCAACACTGCTGTATATTTAATTAATAAAGGTCCTTCAGTTCCTTTGGGCTATGGTATTCTAGAGGAAGCATGGATAGGTAAGAAGGTGAGTTATTCTTTTCTGAAAACCTTTGGTTGTGAAGCATTTGCACATATAGATTCTGAAAATAGAACCAAGCTGGATGCGAAATCAAAAAAATGTACCTTCGTTGGATATGGCATTGATGAATTTGGTTATAGGCTTTGGGATTTTGAAAATCAAAAAATTGTGAGAAGCAGGGATGTTGTATTCAATGAGAAGGTGTTGTACAAAGATCAGTTGCAGCAGCATGAGAAGAAAGAAAAGGATTATGTGGTGCTAGATGATACTCCAAATAGTGATGCTCCAGTGGCTCCTCATGCTCCGCAACAACAACCAGAAATACCACAAACTCTAGTGAATGTTAGACGGTTAACAAGGATAAGTAGACCTCCTGAAAGGTTTTCTCCCTCTTTGTATTCTATTTTGTTAACAGATGCTGGTGAACCAAAAGAGTATGATGAAGCTATGTAGGTGAATACACAACTTCAGTGGGAGCTTGCCATGAAAGAAGAAATGGACTCCTTGCTAAAAAATCAGACTTGGGAATTATGTAAGTTACCTGCAGGTAAAAAGGCTTTACCAAACAAATGGGTTTACAGGTTGAAAGAGGAAGATGGAGGTAAGAAAAGATTTAAGGCCAGGTTAGTTGTAAAAGGATTTGCATAGAAACAAGGCATTGATTTTGATGAGATCTTTTCTCCGGTTGTCAAGATGACTTCTATTCGTATTGTTTTAAGTATTGTGGCTGCTGAAGATTTGCATTTGGAACAGCTAGATGTGAAAACTGCCTTTCTCCATGGTGATTTGGAGGAGGAGATATACATGGCACAACCACAGGGATTTGAGGTCAAAGGTAAGGAGAAACAAGTGTGCAGATTGAAGAAGAGTTTGTATGGCCTGAAACAAGCACCTTGACAATGGTATTTGAAATTTGATAGTTTTATGGCTGAGCAAGGCTACAACAGGTGTAATTCTGACCATTGTGTTTATTTTAAGAGGTTAGATAATGACAGCTACATTATTTTATGTTTATATGTTGATGACATGCTTGTAGCTGGGTCTAACATGGATCACATTAGAGAGTTAAAACATCAGTTAGCACAGTCATTTGATATGAAGGATTTGGGGGCAGCAAAACAAATCCTTGGCATGAAAATTTGCAGAGATAGGAAGAACAGAAAATTGACTCTATCTCAGGCTGCTTATGTTGAAAAGGTGTTGCAGAGATTCCATATGGAGAATGCAAAAGCTGTCAGCACACCTTTGCCTAGTCATTTGAAATTGACTAAGGAGATGTGTCCAAAGACACAAGAGGAGGAAAAAAAATGTCCAAGGTTCCATATGCTTCAGCTGTAGGAAGTTTAATGTATGCCATGGTATGCACGAGACTGGATATTGCACATGCTATTGGAGTCATTAGCAGGTATATGAGTTATCCTAAATTTGAGCATTGGAATGCGGTCAAATGGATTCTCAGATATTTGAGAGGTACATCTAATAAACAATTATGTTTTGGGGTCTCTAATACTGATTTAGCAGGTTATGTAGACTCAAGTTTGGCAGGGGATATTGATACCAGGTGGAGTACTACAAGTTATGTCTTTACTGTAGGTAGAACATTGGTGAGTTAGATTTGCAGGTTGTAAAAGGTGGTTGCTTTATCCACCACAGAGGCAGAATATGTAGCTGCAACAGAGGCAAGCAAGGAGATGATATGACTGCAATCTTTTATGGAAGAATTGGGTAAACAACAGGCTAACCATTCTTTGTATACAGATAGTCAGAGTGCCATACATCTTGCAAAGAATTCTGCCTTGCATTCAAAGACCAAACACATACAGTTGAGGTATCACTTCATTCAGTCGGTGTTGGATAATGGATAGTTAAGGCTAGAAAAGATACATACAGATGAAAATCCAGCGGATATGTTTACAAAGGTAGTGACAAGGGAGAAGCTGAGCTCCTCTTCAGCTTCAGTTGGTCTTCTAGACTGAAAACAACAAAAATAGAACAGTAGAGTCCAGGGTGGTTATTTCCCGTAGGAGCTACATGCGCAGCGGTGTCGTCTAGGATCAGTCTCCAAGTGGGAGATTGTGTTGGTGTGGAGCCTGATCAATCTCCAAGTGGGAGATTGTTGGTAGGTGGCAACTGATCAGGAAAGTATTGTACACTAGCCATGTATCCTCGCTGGGGTTCGGGGCTGGGCCAGGCCTTAAGCGGGGGTTTGGGGGCGGCAGCCCCCAAGAAATTTTTTTTTAGGGCCGACTTAAAAAAATCCTATTTTTATGACCGACATAAGAAAACCCTAATTTTTGTAACCAACAAAAAGGCTTGATAAAAGGTGGCCAAGGGTTAGGGTTTGGGCATTGTATTGTAGCATTTGCAGCAGTATTGAGTTGCAGGGATTGCTGATTGTAATCATTTTGATTTACTGGATAATAATATTGGACTCTCTGTTTGGTGGATGTAGCCTGAGTTTGGGTGAACCATGTTAAATCTTGTCTCTCGCTGCTATTAATTCTATGTATTTCCATTTCTCTGTTTGATCTTTATTTGCATTTAATTGATATCTTCTGCCGGCTAACTCTAACACTTTGTGGAGAGAACATAGGAGAAGGTCGAAAACCTAAACCTACTTTAGATAAGTGCAGTTTCGGTTCCATAGGTTCCTCAATTCCTTGTTCTTCTCATCCTAACCCATTTCCATTGTATCCTTGTTTGGAAATAATTTTAAATCCATGCCTGTAATGCATCTCCAAGTCTGCAGGAAGAGGAGAGGGAATATGATTAGCTTTGTTGAAATGAGAAGTTTCATCATATGTTGAAGAAAAAGGATCATTCTTTTTATCATGGTGAGGAGGGTCAATCTTTGTTTCAACAAGTTGTTGGGGATTGAAATCTAAAGGGAGCTTGTCATTACCAAGACATGCATTACAAGAATATGCTCCAATGGATTTGAATTTTTTATATTGAGATGATATTTCACAAATGTACATCATTTGTGTAGAAGAAAATGGATCATCATTAGTGGTAAAATCAATATCAAAAGCTCCATCATCATTACTTTTGAGTTTAAGTTTTTTAGGAGCAGGGGATTGTGTTGAAGAAATTGTATTTACCTTTGACATTTTTGGGTGTGATGGTGAGATTTTATATTTACCCGTGAAGGTGGGTGTAAAATCTAACAAACCCCAATCATGACCTAAAAATGTATTCGAAGGACCAACACTATCCTTACCATTACTGTTGTTAGTAGTGGAGGGTATTGGTTTGGATTTTGTTAAACAAGGAATCAAAATTTTTAGAGGAATTTGATGTCTCGCTTCCATTTATAAGTGAATTTTCAAAATTGAATCAAATTCAATCATATAGAACTTGTTTGAAAAAATAAACTTTATTGAACAATGAAGAGTAGATGGGACTGCCCCCATGGCATGAATCCACTATCTACCAAGAAGAAGATTGTATGTGATAGAATTAGTCATGCCATGGATAAGGGTAGGCAATGTCACAGGTCCAACCTTAAAATTTAAGGTGATTGTACCTATTGATTTTCTACCATCATCAAAGCCATGTATATTGAGTTTATCGGGTTTGATGAGAGACGTATAAACATTGATTTTATTCTTAACAAGTCTATGCCACAAACATTAAGACCTGATCCACCATCAATCATAGTGTGTCTTACTCTCATTTTATTAATAATGATGAATATAAGAAGGGGACCATTTTTATTTTGAACTTCTATGGGAGGTAATTCATGTTGTTGAAAAATGATGTTCATGTTTGTCGCATGCATACAATATAACAAGGCTATTACATCATTCGATCTAATAGAAGGTGGAACAACTACCTTTTGTAGAGCCTCTTGGAGCATCTTGTGGTATGTAGGTGATGTTTGTATTAAATCCCATAGAGAGATCTTATCCAAAGTAGTGTGGAGCTGCTCGACAAGATCGTATTATCTACCAACATGTTGAGAAAGATGAGGAGGTGGTGGAAGGAAAGGTTGAGAAGGTGGAAGAGAAGTGGGCACACTCGGTGCTTGCTTACTTTGCTTGTTATTACAAGTGTTGTGTGTGTGAGAAAACACATGATAATGAGGTTGTTGTGACACATTTTGAACACCTTTATTCCTTTAAGTAATTTAATTTTCAAAGTTGAGAATGTAACCAAGAGGTCGAGATGGTTTTGGAACACCTCAAACTATAACCATAGGTTTAGATAAAGGAGGCGGATTAGGTGCCTCATGAATAATGATATTAGGAATATTTTGAACATTACTACACTTTTTCACTATCCCCTTAGAGGGTGGAATAAGTTTATTAATGATGATGGAATTTATGTTGTCTTTTTGAGGAATACAAGATTAGGATAATGTGATGAATGCCCAATATCTACCCATGGGGGATCCATTATAAGAGAAGAATCTTCTTCCACTATTGCTTCATATTTTGAAGAGAGGGTAGAGTTATGTTAAGAAATGTATCAATGATTTCATCCTCTTGCACCAAAATATTCTTATAAGTAGGAGGAATCTTACTAGAGGAATCAAAAGAGTGTAATGACATTGCGATAGCTAAGTCAATGTCATGTGTATGAAATGGAAGATTGCTTTCAACATATTTTTGAACAAAAGTGGACAACGATGTAAGAATAGAAGAGAAAATTTTAAAAGGAAACTTTGTATTTAAAAGAGGTGGGTTCACTAAATAATGATGAACCACAACCAAACAAAGAGCTTATTTTTGCGGTAGGTTTAAATAAAAGTGAAATGTTTTGATGCTTTAGCTTTCTAAGGTAAAAAATGTGATATGGTATAGCAATTTATCATTAGATTTGATAACTAATCCAATACCACCAAGATCTAAAATAAGATTGGGAACATGACCTATAAGTGGAAGACAAGTTGGGTTATCCAAAAAAAATATGATATTTTTGGTAACCACAACAACTAAGCCTTGCCAATGTAATATGTATAGTTAACAATAATCAGATCTAATGTAGAAAATCAAAACTTTATAACATGCTATAATGATCTAAACTCATCAAAATAGGAGTTATGAAAAATATGCTTTCTAATCAAAGCATCAGTCTAATATTTCTTCTCTAAATCAATGTTTCATGATGCAAAAATGATATTTCTATCTAACGTCAAGGAAAATGTAATAATTATGATATGCGACAACAAATGTAAAATCAGATTTGACAACTATTTAACATCATCAAAATCTGAAACAAGGGTTTACTCAACAAACCCTAGCTAGGTTTTCAAAGAAAATGCAAGATTTTTGAAAAGCCTAATAATGAAGAAGTGCAAATGCAAAATGTGCAACTAGGAAATGATTAATTAATGTAATACTAATTAGAGCTGAAAAAATTAGAAAATTGCAAAGTGTAAGTTCACATCGGGTTCACCAAAATGTTATGTAAAAAATGAGATCTAGGCTAACATATACATCACCTTAAATCAATACTTCTCCACATAACATTGGAACGCGAATCAAGGAAACTCAATACTCATCTACAATCCTCAAAGGAGAGATGAGAAGTCTCTTGACTGATACCTTTGTTTCCAAGGAGAGAGATCTTATGACTAATTATCAAATATAGGGTTTCTAGGGCTAAAATAGAGCAAACATGAGCTACAAACTTGAAACCATAAAAAACCTAGAAAGTAGTGGCAGGGAGGAGCTAAATAGAGATGAGAGAACCTAATTCTATAAGATTTTTGGTCATCCAAATGAGGGGCATAGGGGAGCTAGGTGCCCTAGACCCAAATTAGGGTTTTGCAGGATCTTAAGATCTGCCTTCACCTATCTATCTTCCTTCTTCCTATCACCTGTTGTCATCTAATTCTTCTATATGCAACCTGCACATAAATAAGAAGGAAAAATGGTTGATTCTATTTAGAAGCTTGCCTAAGTCAAGCTCCATGAATGATGTTTCTACCTCCACAATAGCAATGATGAGAGATCACAAAGTGTGTACCCTAGGAGGGCAGAGGAAAATCTAAAGTAGAATGGAATACTGTAATAAAACATGAGGGAAAGAAGTCAGCATGAGCATGTAAACCCTAGCTTTCTTTATGTGGCATCACAACTTCACTCAAGAAGTCGATGTAGCCCAAACAAGTAAAGAGATATTCACAAGACCTATAAGAAGTTAGTGCAACAACAATAATCTATCATAGTTAGATTTAGAGAAGAATAGAGAGCATGTGAGAGACAGGGAGAGAGTGCAAGAGTGCCTATATTGCTTAGATGTTCAAATGAATAAACTAACTTGCTTATATATGCATTCCCATTGATTTTTGGGGAATTAAACCAAATGGGGCTGATATGAGGAAGCATTAGAGATATCCTAAGCTAACATACCATTAATTTATCTCCGAGTTCAAGGAGGGCCTAGGGCGCTAGATGCCCTTGAACTTTGTGCCCATTAAACTTTAGGATAAGCTCAATCAAGTGTGCTTAGTCCCATTCTAAAGTCATATTTTGGGTTTTGTATATTGGGATCAAGAATTAATTATTTTAGGTCCACTCAGGTGCTAAACTAGGTGCAAAAATGATGGTGTACATATTTTACTCCATAACAACCCATTGTCATTGTCCCACATTTGTACCTAAAATAAAAAGAATTAGTTCAACTTCATGATGCATTTTGAAACAAACATTGAAAATGGAAACAAGAAAACCTATCATTGATCTGTGATTCTAAATATACATGAGCCTCCTAAGTTCATCATAAAGACCTATAAACATGAAATGCACACAAAATGAGGATATGGAAAGCACTACAAGAGTTAAAACAAACTCCATTCATTAATAGAAACTAAACTAAGAGAAGAAGGAAGAGGGAAATTCAGAGGTAGAGAGGACAAACATTGATAGAATCATGCAAGTGGATAGTCAATGGAGAGAGATCAATGTCGCGATCGAGAATATGGTTGCTAACCTCCTCATGGATCACCAAGTACAATAAATGAGAAATTCCTTTCTTGAAACCCTATAATTTGTTTTGTTGAATTAAATTTAATTAATTCATTATTTTTATGTTTTGTCATCGCATTTGTCTAGGTTTTAGTCATTTGTCACTTTATGATCTTTTGCTAGTCCAATTGCAATCATTTTCACTATTTTTTAGGTGTTCTAGTTCATGATAGGGTGTGGGGTAGGGTCGCCCCTTTTACCAGGGTTGGCTTCCCTTAAAGACCTACCCAAACATTTTGGGTCACCTAAGGAGTTTTGACCTACTTAAAGGAGTGACCCATCTAGATGTTTTCCAAATGGAATTTTAGGTGGTCTGACACTTTTGACACTCAATTTCCTCTATTCTTTGACACTAACTTCTTCATTTATTACAATTTTCTAGACAATATATGAGTTTTTTGTTGGAGGTTTTTAATGTTTTATGGTTTTTTGTGGTTTTTTCAAGTTTTTAATAATCTGAGACATTTCTCCTTATGGTTGGTAGGATACATGCATTCAATGGAATACATCTCATGATCAACACTAGTATATAGACACCCTTGAGGCCTTGTTAGCTAGGGACCATGCTACTATGAACATAACAATGTTGTACAAAGTGGCATGAGTTTCTATAGTGCACCCTTCATGAAATATCTATTGTGACATATTGACCTATTGGGATGCTGATTAGAATACACTCCAATTTACTCAGGTTTCTAGATAGTGGACCATCACTAAATATGGTGTGTGCCATATCATGGGAGTCCTTGTTAGAGGTAAGCAACTTGCACCACCTAAGAGAGAATCTAAAAGAGAGAGGCTATCTTGGGCTTCCATCATGGGAGTTAGTCATCCTGGGTATCATCTTAGTGTTCAACTTACTTCAATTCCCAATCATGCCATTCCACCCTATGGAAGGTCTTTGTTGGGTTTATTGCCCCTCACTTGTTATGGAACAAGAGGAATCTTAAACTCATGTGGCTTTAGGCACCAAACATTCAACATCTTGAGTATTGGATAGTATTTTATTGGGAAATTGACATCCTTGCCTTGGTGTATTGGGATTCAAGTATTGTATTTCTTGACAAGGGGCACTCAATCCTTGATTCATCATGACTTGGATTCTTGAGAATATTGTACCATTTCATAGAGAAATTCCCCTTTCATATTGTATTTTATTGAGAACTATGTGGTGTGGGTGACTTGGTCACTTCAATGCTACTACTCAAGTTGTGGCTACACTGATAGATGTAGATTTCATTTTTGACCCCTATGCCAACATGGAGGGGTTGTGGCTACGTGACAAAATGATGTGGGATTATTGTCGAGGGGTCAGTCATTTGACTAATAGGAATGGCTTGTTTAAGGCTCACCATATTACCCAAGTGCTTCAATAGCTCTAGGAGAAGACTTTCTAGTAGATTTTCCCCTAGTACCTACTTGTTACAAATCTATGCAAAAGATGGTGGATGCTTTACATAGGGCATTTCTTTGGGTTCCACTAGTTCCTAGGGTTCTAATAATGAAACTAGCTCATTGGGTTAGCTATATATGGGTGCGAGTACATCACTTGTAGAGACTTGTATCTATAGAAGAGTAGACTAATGATTCCATCGATGAGGACTATGATCCTGATAAAAAGGAATTAGGTGAGGTGGACTTGGAAGGAGATGCAGAGATTCCTATAGATGAGGAGGCAGTATCAATGGTAGCTCCACCTAGACATGGGTAGGCTCATCCATTAGGGATGTTAGAGGAGGCTAAAAGATAATGATCCATCATGGCAACTAGGTGATCCTTGTGAGAACCTCCTAACCTACTCCATTTTTCATTCTTGATATTTTTGAAAAGTAATGTGGGTTCAAATCTTAGATTAATGTTCTCTTATCTTAAATCATTTTCTTATAGCTACTATTGATAGATGGAGGGAACTTTTTCATAATGCTTCCCTATATGTATTTCTCCCTATTACTAGTCAATTGAGAGAGGCTTTTCTTATTGATTCTCACTTACCTTCTTCAGCATGCCACCATATATATATCACGGCTCCCACTTATCATGCAGGTTAAGAGATTGCTTCCCTAAGAGCCAGGCTTGGTATAGTAGAGGTTAAGAATGCCTTTCTTTGAGAGATGGTTCACCTAGGAGTTTACAAGAAGTCTTCATGGACCTAGACAACAAGTCCATCTTATTTCTGGGTTCCTAGCTATATGCCTTCTCATTCCCATATAACATATAGATATTTTTATGTAGGATCCTTGAAGGTTTCATTGGTTAGAGTCATGCTTGAGGTCCTATCTTGAGTTGAGTTTTAGATTTTCCCCCTTGCATGGGGAGATTTGCATGCTTGAGTGCACTATGTTTAGCCCTTTGAACTATGATAGTTGAGTGACTTGTACTTAGACTTTTGATATGAACTATATATATGATGATTTATTTTAAGTTCCACTTATTATTATAGTCAACATCTCATGCTTATTTATCTTTTGTGCACATGGATATCTTAGGACTCTTATTTTTGAATTGTAATACAACATATGGATGAAAACACAATGATTATGCTATGTTTTTGGTATTCTTTTGAAATGCATAAGATCTAACATAAAGTGAATGGATGCAAAACACATGTGGATGCAAATGTAACACAAATTTCCTACTTCTTATTTCTATGCACACCGTGAGCCATGACATGAGTTATTGCTTTGATTTTTTATATAGTATGTATGCAAATGGAACAAATAGTGTTATTTCTCTTTAGTAGGATTTTTGACCTAGGGAATTACCAGTTGACCTAGTATAGAATGACCTTGTAAAATTTTGGGATAGAATATTATTTAAGGAATCAAGTGGGAATGGAAGGGAGATGAAACAAATTCTAATTTTAGTTTTGTGAAAGGATAAATACTGATCCTTATCTGGACAAAAAATTATGACAAATTTTTAACTTAGAAAAGTAACAAATTTTATCGGTACCTTCTAGACTTACATCAAAGATGGCCAACAAGATATACCTAGGGTAAAGGAAGGGCTCTAGAGAAAAACATGGTCCTAAAGATAGTTAGACTCTTGGCTTTATGCAACTAGTGTGTGTGTGTGTGTGTGTGCATGCTTTGTACCTCTATTTTTTATTTTCCTCAATAGATTCCATCCTCATAGCTTCGAGATTAGACTTATCTCCACCTGAGGGTACAAACATCAACAATCCTCTATTTTTCATTTTTTCCTCTCCCTCTTTTTTTGTATTTTTCTTTTTTTTTTCTCTTTTTCTTTTTTGATAGTATCCTTTCCTAACTCTCTCAATTTTTGTATTTTCACTTTCTAGTACTCTCCTTTTTTTCTTTTGATTTTTTATGATCTCTTTCTTTATTACACTTTATCTTGTATTACCTCCTATGGAGTTATGATCCCCTTGGTATTTTTGGCCAAGAAAGGTAAGGGGCTAGGTTCCACCAAGAGCTTTCACTATCCCATAAGACTTCTCTCTCATTAAGGAGGAATGAAGAAGGTCTACTTGCAATGTTTTATTAGGTACTATAGGTTTGAATATTGACTTCTCTTGGAGTTGACATCATGATTCGTTAATATTGGGATCAGTATAAAGCTAAGAGCTTGACTTTATTTTGAATTTGTTGGGAAATGCAAAGGGGTAACAACTGATGGTGAAGATGATTTTAGGGAATCTCGAAGACTTAGAGGGCCTACCTATACCTAGGCAATCTTAAACTACTTACAAAGGAAAATTTGAACAAGAACATATATCAATCAAAGTGCATGGTGGAATAGAATGAAGAATGCATATTTTTCCTTTTCTATTTTTTTGAAATTTTATACTTTTTATAGATTTTTTGAGTTTATTTGATTTTTTTTATTTTTTATGTTTTTTATAAGATATTTTAGATTTTTAGACATAATACTTTCTCAGATGACAAGTTCTAACCATTTCATTGAATTACTCACCCTCCATTGTGCACAAAAGGTAAGCACCATTTCTAACATCTTTAATCATGTATGGTCCTATCTAATTTGGTTTGATTTTGCAACCCTCATTAGTCCTTCTATCAATTAAATTGTCAATTTTGAGTACTAGATCTCCAACTTGAACATGCATTAGAATAACCATTTTGTTATATTCATTCTTTACTCATGTGAGACAAGAATCATGTCTTTGTATTGTCCTTAGTTTTCTTTCATCCATCATTTATAGTTCTACCAATCTGACTGCGTGGTATTCTTCATCATATAATAATCCCTAAAAAGACAACCTCAATCTTGGTAATTCAACCTAATGGTAAGACTACTTCTTTCCCAAATGTAAGTGCATATTGTGTTGTTCCTATGGGTGTTCGTATGCTAGTCCTATAGGCCCAAAGAGTGGGATATAATTATAGGTGCCAATCCTTCTTAGAATCTTTCATGATTTTTACGAGAAATTCTTTTAGCATTTTATTCATTTATTTTTCATATCCATTCCCTTAAGGATAGTATACTAATGCTAAGTTGTGATTAATGTGGAACCTTTCACATAATTCTCAAACTTGTGGATTTTTAATGAAGAGGCATTTTTGGTGACTATCACGTGAGGGATTTCAAATATACACTTGATTTGATTAAAAATGAATTTAGCAATCACTATCCCTAACATAGTAGTCAAAGGCATTACCTCTACCCACTTGGTGAAATATTTTGTTTTTGTGATGATGTACAGGTGCCCGTCAGTTGAGGGAAGGGAGATCTTTCCAACTAGGTCCAGTCCCCATGTGGAGAATGACCAAGGAGTGACTATTGGTTGAAGATCCCTTGTAGGTGTGTGATGAACATGTGTATATATTTGACACTTTAGGAATCTTTTTACAGACTTAATTGCAACTCCTTCTAGGTAGTGTGATATGAGAAAATAGATCTAGACTAATCAATGAACTTAACCTAGATCAATCTTTCTCCATGCTACATTGGAACACAAGTTGACAGAGATGTTTATGTTTGACTATAGTCCTCAAGGGAGGGCCAAAATATCTAGGATCTATTCCTTTGTCACGAAGAAAGAAGATTGATGACTAAAGACTAACTAAGCTATACAATGTGAAGATCTACATGATAAACTAAGTAAATTGGTAGATTATTGTAACAATGCACATAAAGAAGAAGTAGAGCAGATCAGGGAGAACCTATCATCAGAAGCTTGAGCATGTTTTGGGCAGAATTTCATCTATTGATGTTCTACTTTATACCTTCTACCTTCCTTTCTCTCATCACTATAAGAGGTTTCATCTTCAAATCTACACATAGGAAAGAGGGAAAATAGCTGTGATGTATAGGGACTTGCCTCAATAAAACCCCATTTTGGTGTTTCCACCTTTGCAACAACAAATGATGATGATATAGAGTGTGTGTTCGTGATGAATAGAGGTAAAACAAGTAATAAAGATTACTTTAATTGAAATTATTTTACCTTAGCATGAAGCCCTAGTTGGATTGATGTCACAACATAATCACATGCATAGAGTTGATGGGAGATGAAGAAGCTTCATCAAATACCTCCAAAAGAGTTAGTACAAATACTAATCACAAGTAGAGAGATTTAGGAAGTAAGAGATTTGTTGTAGTAGAATTCACAAGATCATGTCAAGATGTCAAGATGTCCAATTGTTATCCTCCCTCCAATGAGGAAAAATGACTTATTTATATAGAATCAAACATATTATGAAGATTCGTTTCATTTGAGGCCAACAAGAGAGATGCATCATTTAATGCACTAGGCTAAAAATTGAATTCAAAACTTTTTGGGTCCAATGGTAGGACCCTAGCACTAAGTACTAGTTTTTAGGACCAATTTGTGTCCAGAAAGTCAATATTTAAAGGTTCTAACACATTCTCTTATGCAAACAATGAAATAGTCACATCACAAAAAGAGTTGATCATATATGCTAAACAAAGGGCTAAGCCTAGTGTGAAATTGTGAGTTGTGACAATTTATGACACTACATTTGGCCCCCACTTTAGTGAGTGTATGAAATTACGTTCATACTCACACTAAAGTATGGAGAAACAAGATCTCTTCATTGAAACACTATAAACACAGAATGTCACTAAGTTGGGAGATGTGATAGCCCCCAAACATAGGATTCTACCAACTTACACTGTTAAGACAAAGATGTTGCACACACACAAGATACACGACATAAATTAAATCAAACATGAAGCATGCATGGAGAGTACATGAAGCAAGCATGGAGGATACACAAAAAAAATATGGAGAATACATAGAGCAAACATGGAGAATACATAGAGCATATATGAAGCACACACATCATACGTGGAAACCAAGAACATACAAGAGACATACAAGTAGACAAGGGAGTAATCAATATGAAAGAAAATAAATACATGACTCTAGCACTAACTTTCTCTATCTCTAGGGGTCATGTAGATCAAAATACACCCATGGACCATAGGCTAGCAATCTGCACTATGCTAGGTGACCATATGCTCTTAACGCTTTAGGGAGCACCTCAAGAATGTCACAGGCGAGTAGGATTTGCAAATTTACTAAGTGAGTTCCATGTCAACGAGTACCAAATGAAAGCATCATGGGCTAGTAAAATCTGTTATTGACTAGGTGAGTTTCATGTCAACAATATCAGAAATTATAGGCCAAGCAAAACATGTTTTCTAGGGTAACTCTAGTAAAATTCTACAAAAGATGATCAAAAAGTGATAGAAAAACATCCATGTGTTTGTGAACAAAGTGAAGCACATAGTAGAGTATATGCCCCCACCTTAAAGTAATTGCTAACACCATCAAGAAGCAATTGCCTTTAAGGTAGAGAGAGTGATACATGTAAAATAGGCATGAGAGATTTCTAGAAGCACATGCCTAAATGATGGTCAAAAAGATACAATGTGAAAAGGGTTTTCCACATGAAACAAGAAATATCACACAATAGCACAAAAATTGATCTAATTGACTAGAGTTAGTATATAAATTGTTGTATAACAATCATTTTGGAACTACCATCATCCTCCAGTCAATAGAACTATGAAGAACCTTCGAGGAAGAAATATCACATGAAAGTAAAATAAAAATGAAAATGTTGGGTCAACATGGAAGGATGCTAAATCATCTCATGCTTTGCATCATCTCCAAAAGGCATAAAATTGCATTTACAACAAATAGAAGAATTGAGATACAAAGAGAGGAATATCACAACATATTCATTCCCCTTGTATCCTTGCACCAAGAGGAGCATCAACAATCATCCAAAGAGAACTAACAAATAAAATACACACCAATTAGCACATACAAGGATAAAATTACATACAAGCATAACACAAATATAACACATGAGATGAAGGCAATACCTTCACGAGATGGACTATAGAAAATCATCCACCTCCCAATCTTGCTCATCATACAGGGATGGAGGACAAGATGCTAGAGGGACTACAGCGAGTGCGGTACAAGGAGCGATGCCTAGTTCATAACGTACAGAATTGATCACTCTAGAAGGATCGTCACACATGTCCCTAGAGGCCAAGTCCATTTATTGTGTGAAGATCAAGGACAATTGTTCAACATTTTCCAATGGTTTAGAGATGCCTTCCAAATCACTATCAAAATATATCACTAAGGGTGATGTGATAGTGCTAATTGTGATTGGGAAAATCAAATCAAAGGTAAAACATAAACTAAATGCATAACAAAACAAATAGTTATACCTAGACATGAAAACCCAATCTCATCAAAAGGGAATAAAGCTTTGCACCCAAGAGCTCCTAGATAAGATATACCCCAATGGATGAATAAAATGTGAAATGCCCTATCTCAAATGCAACTCACAATGCTAGCTCAATGGACATTTGGACATGGTAACATTACTTGAAGATTCAATCCTGAAATGGCTTGGGAGAGGTTCTATTTATAGATTTTTTGGAGGGATTTTGATCCAAGGGTGGAGATTGGTTTGGAAGATCAATGGTGGAGGATGAAAGTGATGTGGATGGCCCAAATTTGATCTTGGAGGAATGGAGGGCTAGGAATAAATGTAAATCTTTTATTCATTTGGGGATAAGTGGAGATAAACGAGGTATGGCATGGGTAAGGGGTTGTAAGAGAATTAAATGTGATGTGGGACTTATTTAAATAAAAAATTGACTTATGTGGATATATTCCAATTTTTTATTTGGAGGATGTGGGGAAGGGTGTTAAGTTGGATTTGACCATCTTAATGGGAGGTTTAAGATTAATTAAATAAGGTTGTATTTAATTAATCCTAAGGCTAGGATGAGGTAGGCTAGGGTAGGCAATTAAATAATAGCTATTTAATTACCTAGGGTAAGGATAGGTCATTTAATAGGCTGAATTAATTAGTTAAATATGATTTAGCTAATTAATTGGGTTTAGTGAGGAGGGAGAAATTGACCAAATAAATATTGAATATTTATTAAATCAATTAGCTAAAGTTTGGACTATTGAATTAATAGAATTAATTCAATTGTTGGGGATAAAATGATGAAAAATTAGGTGATGAAGGGATAATTAATTAAATAAAAATTTAATTAATTGATTAGAAGGGAAATTGGTATGTTTACGAATGTCGGGAGTCAGTTTGATGATGAAGACAATTTTAGGTGTCTACATTTTTCCCTCTTTGACATGGTGTCAGGACCTAGCAGGGAAGTGATGTCAGGTCAAAGAAAAATATGCCCTAGCTGCCGAGAAGGAATAAGATGGGTGAGGGATGCCCCCTCGAGAGGTCATTGGAAAAAATAAATAATTTTTAGGGCGAGCTCTCGAAAGGACGCGATGGAAGTGAAAGTTGGATAGGGGATGGAAAAAGAAGATTACAGGAAGAAAAATAGAGGAAAACGGTTGTGATCTGCACCCTGGAGGGGAAAAGAGTGGGTAGAAGGATGACATGGCATGCTATATTAGGACAAGTGGGCCCTAAGAGTGCCACATTTGCACATATTGAGTTGGTGAGAAGGAGCAGAGGAGAGATGGCAGAGCGTAACCCCCAATTCCCGCAACTTCGACACATTTTTGAGCAGTTCCGATCGTTTGGCCGAGCACTGGAGGCTGGACCCCAGCTAGGGCCTAACCCTGGCTTTGTGATTTTTTAATTTGTCACATTTTTTTTGGGTTCAGGAATTGGGTTTTTTTAATGGTGGCTCTATCGTAAGGTCATGCAATGCCAAAAGAACGCAGATTAGTACCATCCTTTGGATTGGCGCTATTCGCTAGGGTAGACTAGAGGTGGATTGTTGCCATGTGATTAGCATTTTAGCGCTAACGTCTATAGTAGTACAATGTTTGAAAGTGATTATGGTTTGGCATTTTAGCACCAAATGCGTGGTAGGGTAGCACTATGTGGTAAACTAGTGCTATTTTTGGGAGTGGCGCTATATTCTGTTTTATCGCTATGTAGAAAATTAGCGCAATATGTGATATATGCGCTATTGGGAGGATTGGCGCTATTCCTTAGATTAGCGCCAAGTGACGGGGTGGCGCCATTTGTTAAAATGGTGCTAAGTATCTTGTCCAGTAGCACTATGTATGAAATTGGTGCAAAGAGTCTTGCGCAGTGGCACTATTAGCTATAATAGTGCCATGAGAAGAAGTAGTAGCGCCATTGTAAAAATGGCGCAACGCATGGTTTGTTTTGGCACCAAATGATTCTGGCTTTTCAACTTTAGAAGAAAGGAGTTGATTCAGAAGAAGATAGGTAGATTTTTGACTAGAAAGTTGTGGATGTAGGATCTAGGTTCATTTATATTGTACTTGCAGGAGCGACGCATCTGTGATGGCACTATGACTAGTTTGATGATGCCACCCAGGCCCGACTAGCTAGATTAGGGCTTCTGACAGTTGCGTCGATGCCAGTGTTGCGAGCTCATAGAGCTCTGATGACCGTGCTTGTAGAGCGATACTGGCCAGAGACCTATACATTTTTGCTTCCTACTGGTGATATTACGATCACTCTTGAGGATGTTTATCGCATCCTCAAGCTACCTATTCACGGCCATCGGGTCACATACAACATGAGGAGGGGATGGAGGGCCTTGATCAAAGTTTTTAGCTAGGATCACATTGTTTTATCAGCTAATAGGAGGGAGATGAGTTATGAGGGGACACTGGTGACGAGTGCAAATCCCTTTGCCTTATTCCTGTGCACATTAATTGGTGGGGTAGTGATGCCCGATAGGAGGGGTAGAGGATTTCCAGTTGGATGGGGAGAGGTGATTGAGGGGATGGTCAGGCATGAGATGGTGTATGCCTAGGGACTGGTGATGCTGGTGTAGCTATATCACGAGATGCATACAGGTGTCTATCTTTATGATTTAGCATTATTAGCTGGGGTTACTTTGCTGCATGTGTGGATTTGGGAGCATATTGCAGTCACTCAGCTGAGATGTGGGTACTATCACCATCCATTTGAGGCCTTTGTGTTCCTTTATCAGGATGTTGAGTACACATACATTTGGCAGGTTCAGTAGTGGAGACGGGTGCTGGATGATCTTATTCGGGTGACCTAGTGACCCTACATCAGAGTGGAGCCATGGCCTGATGATGATGTTCACCTACCTTTTACTTTTCAGTAGTTGTATTTGATGGGTGAAGGAGACCACACAATAGACATGTATCTACCATTGCGGGTTATGTGGTAGTTTGGGTTATGGTAGGATACTCCACAACAGATGGCCATTTTTGCACGGACCCGTCGGGATGCACATTTTTGGCCTGCAGCCCTACAACCGTGAGTTGTTCTGGAGGACTTTACAGCTTTGTAGCCATTACAGTGGGATTGGCAGAGCATGGTAAGGGATGTAGGCACTACTCTTGCATATGATACTTGGTGGCAGATGTGGCGACTGACTCAGTTTATGGATCCATCAGATGAGGTAGTCCCTGCAGAGGGGGCAGCTAGATCAGGGGATGAGGATTCAGAGGATGATGGAGTTGATGATTTGGATGGGGATGATTTTCTGGAGGAGGGTGAGGAGATCATTGCAGATTACCTCATAGAGGTTGGAGGAGATGGAGAGGAGGAGGAGGTTGGGAGGGATGGTTAGCTGATGGATATGCTAGCAGTGGTGGCAGCTGGACAGGTGCCCCAGTAGCAGGTGAGACAACAGGCACATGTACATCAAGTGCCTATTGAACAGGCTCATATTGGGGTGGTACGGGGGCATAGAGGGCCTCGACAGCATGGGGGACAGCTAAGGGTGGACAGGGGCTTCTACCCCCACCACAGGTAGCGCAGTAGTAGGCTCTCCTAGGAGGGTAGTAGGCAGAGGTAGCAAGGTAGTAGGTAGAGGCTGGCCCTTCAGGGGTAGGTGGAGAGGCTGAGGTTCGAGGGCTCACACCTCGTTGGGGGCCTCAGGGTGAGGAAGAGGAGATTGAGACCCTACAGGCACAGGTAGCCAGCTTGTAGGAGGCTTTAGAGACCCATGAGGCAGAGTTGGTGTAGCTATGGGGGTCAGTAACACTGTTGGATGGTACAGATGGGCAGATGGTTGCATTGCAGGCACAGCTAGCCCAGGCTTAGGGTGAGATAGTCACTTTGATAGGGGAGCGAGATGCGACACTTGCGAAAGCCCGATAGACAAAGGTTATAGTGAGCAGTTTACAGGCTTTAGGGGTTGGTCTAGCCCCAGTTTTGACATTGATGCAGACACAACTGTCTCAGGCATAGGGACAATTGTCAGAGGCCAGTTGACGAGTTGATTATTATTGGGTTCTTTATCATGCGGCAATGCTAGCCGAGCAGTGCGCAGTGAGCTTTAGTGAGCTTAGTGGGGCCAAGTCATCTAGGTCACACAGATCTAGATCAGTTCAGTCTGTCCAGCAGGCGATGGGTCCTCTGTCACATGTGCCCCAGTAGGTTCCCTAGGTTTAGGTTCAGCCGTAGCCACAGCCACAACCATAGGCAGGACCATAGCCACCACCAGTGTCAGGATCTCCCACTCCATCAGAGAGAGGGTCCTCCATGTGACAGTTGTATCATTTTATCCCTTAGAGGCATTATATCAAGACATTATATTTTTTGATATGTATATATGAGCAATGTATATTTTTGTGATGATGATATATGATATGATGCTTTTTGATGTCCTATGTGTTTGTTTATGATGATCTTATATGGTTATGATGATGCTTATGTTAATGGATGCATGATGCTTTATGGTTTTTATGCTATGGATGTGTTGTGTTTATGCAATGTATGATTTTGATGTTATGGATGTACCTATTGATATTTATTATAGATGTAATGGAATGGAGATGTATGTTTATCTAAATAAACATATGTTATGTATGGAAAAGATGGATATGGAACTAGATGATTATAAAATGCAGCTAAATGATTATGGCTTGTGATTATGCAATGTAACTAAATGATTATGCTATGCAAGTAAATGTAACTTAATGATTATGAGATGATATATGGAATACAATGTGATGATTAATGATTTTAAAATGCACCTATGCAATTACAAACTAAATGATTATGATGTAATGTGCAATGTTAAATGATATATAACGTACAACTAAATGATTCTAAAATGGACCTAGATGAAATACAAATTAACTGATTATGATATGGACACTAAATGACTCTAAAATGTAACCAATGAAATGCAAATTAAATGATATGTAAGTGAAATGATATGTGGGGTTGAAACTAAATGATTTAAGAGATGCAAATTAAGTGATAGTTGAGATGCAAACTAGGTGATATGTGAGATGTAGACTAGGTGATATGCCTTGATACACATGATGTTATTTGTTGGACCTTGGGTGGTGGGGCTGTGGGATAGGGGAATAGGGCAGGTGGATGGGGTTTGGGGGAGGGGGGTTGATAATGAGGGAGTTGCTAGGTCATGAAACACCATGTCATTGAGGGGGGATTTAGTTTGACTCAGGATGTGTTGATTGAGAATAAGTTGGAGGAGTGGGATTAGTGAGGGGATTTGGTAGGGTGAGGGGGGGAAGGTAGGTGATTATGAAATCTAGGCCCAGATGGTATGGTTGAATAAATGATTAGGTTGATGATTTGAGCTAGTAACAGTAGTTACATAATATTAATTGAGAGCATTTCTTAGTTTACTATAGCAATGTAGGATATAGTTCACAAAGGTATGAGATGACCTAGATGATGATATGTATCCCACGATTGCGTGGACTAGACCCACAAACAATAGGTTGATTTCATGCATGTCCAAGGTAGTATAACCTTGCCTACCCTAGGAAGGGGACTCATAGTGATGAGTGCTAATAGTACATATAAGGTTTTGATGCCTGTATATGCAAATGAGGCACATTATGCTAGAATCGACCCAGGCTTCAAAATATGAATACTATTCTTGGAGTAATGAAACCAACCCACAAGCACAACATATAGAAACAATGACCACGTCTACTATAGGTGTTGTCTGCCACTTATCATGATATAATGAGATCAAGGTAGCTTTGGAAGTGACCTAGAGTGAGACAAAAAGATAAGAAATCAATAATAAAAAAGACCAACAAAAAGATACAAATAGCCTTTGTGTATTCTTTGCCAAGATACATGTTGATAGGATGACAGATTCTTTTCCATTGTAGGAATGATACTTCCTAGGATGCGAATCAGTTGGATTTTGTTGGATAATTTTTGAAAGGTGGGCAAAAGGACAGTCAGGCTATGTGTGGGATTATAGTTGGTGTGTAGATTGATGATTTTTGCGTTAGGGACTAGGTTTCAAGTGTACTTTAGCGTGTGTATCATTTATGAGGTCCAGAAAGCTTAGTGTATGGGGACCATCCCAATGGGTTGGATGGGTGCATCTTAGGTACCTGAGTACTGGAAACTTCCTTCGTATTCTAGACTTCCTACATACCCTGTGTCCATGGGATCAAGGTACTTTCAAGATGCGGGCGAAATGAATATGTAGTTTTTTGGCATGACTTGATGATGTGGGAATGGTTTAGGATGGGTGTGATGTTAGGAATTGATCGATGTTTATGGTCACGAGTTATAGCGAGATCGATAGTGGATTGCTGGGAAGGATTTTCTTTAGATTTTGGAAATTTTCTATTGTTTTTGGATTTTTTGATTTTGTATTGTTTTTTGATTTTTTGATTTTGTATTTTTTTTTTTTTTTTTTTATTTTTAGCTTACAAAAGAAAGCTTACAAGAATCCTTGTTCCATGAGATGGGCTTGGGTGGGATAGTGCGGGGTTGGCGATAGGACTTGATGTTTCAGAATTCCAAGCCATGGGATATGTGTGTGATATGGAGTGTTGTGACTGAAAGAGGACTTATTAGATGGTAGTACTGGCCACTACACATGGCACCTAAAATAGGTTTTCACTATGGTACTTATCCAAGGCCTCACCGAAGTGATTTTCACCATTGGAAGTTTTTATTGCACTCGGGTTTTTTCTTGAATTTTTTGATTTTTTGATTTTTTGATTTTTTTGATTTTTTTTATTTTTTGATTGGGGTACTCGATGGGTTATGCGTAGAATTTCTTCAAATGTAGAATGTTCATAGGCTCATCCAAAGGCTGCCCCTCAAGTGTTGCAAACTGGTATGCTCCTGATCCATAGCTGGCTATGATGACATAAGGCCCTAGCCAATTGGGTTCAAACTTGCCTTTCTTAGGGTGCTCTTGCAAGTTTTTCTGATTCTCCATAAGGACAAGGTCACCTACTTCAAATTTTTGGTTTCTGATTCTCTTGTGATAGCTTCTTCTGAGGCAGTTTTGATAGGACTGTAGGTGGTTCAATGCATTCAGACATTTCTCATCTAGTAATTCTAGCTGATGCAACCTTGTGACTTTGTATTCTTCATCATTGATTATGTTTTGCAAGGATACCCTTAGGGATGGGAGCTCGACCTAAATAGGTAAAATGGCTTCAGATCCAAAGACTAGGGAAAATGGAGTGGCTCCGGTGGGGGTACGGATGCTTGTGCGATAGACCCATAGGGCAGGGTTGAGTTGGAGGTGCCAGTCATGGCTATCTTCATTAACCGTTTTCTTTAGAATGCAGAGGATGGTTTATTTGAGGCTTCTGCTTGACTGTTTCCTTGAGGGTAATATGGGGTGGAGAAGTGGTGTTTTATTTCAAACTTTTCGCACAAAGTGCGGACTTCTTAGTTCTTGAATCATTTTTTATTGTTGGTGATGATGGAATGAGGGATACCATAGTGACATATGATATAATGGAGGATGAACTTGGATATCTGGGTGCTAGTGGTGAAGGTGAATGGTATTGCTTCCACCCACTTAGTGAAGTATTCAATAGCTGTGATGATGAACTTATGGCCATTGGAGGATGGGGGATGTATTTTTACTACGAAGTCGAGTCCCCACTATGAGAAAGGCCATGATGTCGTGATGGGTTGCAATTCCTGTGTTGGTGCATGAATGAGATCTCCATGTTGTTGACATGGTAGGCATTTTTTGATAAATTGGTAGGAGTCTCGTTCCATGGTTGTCCAATAGTATCTGGTCCTCAGGATCTTTTTAGCCAGAGCGGGTCCACTTGAATGTGCCCCACAGATGCTCGCATATACCTCTTGCAAGGCCACTTTAGCTTCCCTAGAGTCCAAACATCGTAAAAGCATGCCCTCAAGACTCCTTTTATATAGGGTATCTCCTACAAGGGTGAAGTGAGAGGCTCAGCGGATGAACGATTTGCATTGTGAGGTGGATAGGTTAGGAGGGATGATATTATCATGGAGGTATAGGTAGGTTTCTTGAAACCATGGGGATAGGGGACCAATGACTTCACACACAAGCTCTGATTGAGGAACATCATATGATGGGATAGGGAGTTCTTCTATTAGGAATTCACACCTCTTGGTGTCTTTCTTCATGTCAACCAGGGACTCGATGGTGGCCATGACATTTGCAGCTTTGTTGTTTAGCCTTAGGATCTACTCAAAGTGGATGTCATCAGAGTAGTCTTTAAAGTCATCGACCATCTTTTTGTAAGGCAGGAGTTTATCATCCTTGGTCTTGTACTCATTGTTTACCTGCCGGATGACCAGTTGAGAATCTCCATACACTGTCAGCTTCTCAATTTTCCATTTGATTGCCATTCAGAGACCTGTGATAAGGGCCTCATACTCTATCACATTGTTGGTACATGTGAATGTGATTTTGAATGACTTGAGGATTGTGTCACCTTGAGGGGTAACAAATAAGATACCTGCCCCCGAGCCTCTATGTGTGTATGATCCATCGAAGTACATTTTCCATGTTTTTGGTGCCAATGTTATATTCAATATGGCTTCATCATGGAACTATGCCAGTGTAGGATGTTCTGTAAGAATGGTTGCTTTAGCCAACTGATTAGCGATAACCTGTCCTTTGATGGCTTTTCTCTCATATATTCAATGTCAAATTTAGTAAGGATCATGACCCATTTTTCCATTCTCCTAGTAAGAGCAGCTCTGTTTAACAGATACTTTAGTGGATCGATCTTGGCGATGAGCTTTGTTTTGTGATTGAGAATGTAGTGTCTCAATTTTTTTGAAGTAAAAACCAGGGATAGACATGCTCATTCAATTGGCATATAATTGAGTTCATAGGATATCAGAGTGCAGATGATGTAATAGATGGCTCTTTCCTTTCCTTGCTCATCATGCTGCGCTAATAAGGCTCCAATAGCTGTCTTTGTTGCTGAAATGTACAATAGGAGGGGTTCTCCTTGCCTTGGTGGAGTTAGAATAGGGGGATTAGCTAGGTATTCTTTTAGCTGGTTGAAGGTAGCCTGACACTGAGTGTTCCAGACAAAAGCTATATCCTTTCAGAGTAGATGCTAGAATGGTTCACATTTATCAGCCAGTTGAGCAATGAACCAACGAATGGACTGGAGTTTCCCTTGCAGACTTCTTAGTTGTTTTAGTGTTTTAGGAGGCATTTTAGTGATGGCCTTGACTTTTACGGGATCTACCTCAATTCCTCTTCTGGAGACTATGTATCCCAAAAAATTTTCGAATGTTATGCTGAAGACACATTTCTTTGGATTTAGGCGAAAATTGTATTGCTCTAATCGGTCGAAGATTTTTGCCAATACATCCAGGTGTTCTTCCCATGTCTTCAATTTTCCTAGCAAGTTGTCCACATAGTCTTCCATGATGTGGTGGAAAAGATCATGGAAGATGACAGTCATGGCTCTTTGATATGTGGCTCTAGTATTCTTTAGACCGAACAACATTACCACCTAGCAGTACATCCCCCATGGACATATGAAGGCTATTTTATGTTGGTCCTCTTTTGCGATCCGAATTTGGTTGTACCCTAAAAATCCATCCATTAGGGATAGCATCTCGTGTCCTGTCGTGAGATCCACTATCATGTCAATGTTAGGCAATGGGAAGTCATCCTTTGGGAAAGCTTTGTTGAGATCTCAGAAGTTAGTACAACAGTGGATTCGGCCATCAGGTTTGGCTACTGGTACTAGGTTGGAAACCCATTCAAGATAATCAATTGGACAAATGAACCCAACATCCAGTAGTTTCTTTAGCTCTGCTTTGACTAGGAGGGCCACTTGGGGGTTCATTTTTCTAAGCTTCTGCTTTACTAGTTTTGCATCAGGCCATACTGCAAGGTGATGAATGACCAAAGTGGGATCAAGCCCTAGCATGTCTGCATAGGTCCATGCAAAATTGCAATTTCTGCATTTGAAGAATGCTAAGAAGTTTTCTTGCTCGACTGTGCTAAGAGATTCTGCCCTAAAAGTGATTTTTAGCTCTTCTTTTGTCCCAAGATTCATCTCTTAGGCTAGCTCTACCAGGATGGGTGACCTGTCTAGATAAACCTTGTCTATCTCGAGAAGGCCTATGCTTCCATCTCCTAGTGCCTCATGGAGGTTTTCACCAAGAGATATGTCTTTTATTTTTAATATTTTGGGATCTGACACTGCCGCGGAGCGGTTTTCACCATCAGATCCATGTTTGATTTTTATATTTTTATGATTGGAAGTAGGGATTGTCTCCCCAAAATAGGCATGTGTATCAAGTTACATGATGCATCCTACTCTATGATCTCCCAGGGGGAAGTGATCTTGAACCCCCATCATTTCAGTGATGGCCTCATCGTTTGGTGCTATGTCGAAGACAGGGGGTCCCCATTGGTCCCAATCTATGAGATCCAGTTATACAAGGGGTAAGTCATTGGGTGAGGAGGCTAGGGTGGTGACTATGTATAAGGTGCATATGGATGAGTCAAAGAAATCGACAAAGTCACTAAAGGAGTCTTGATGGCCCATTTCTTTGATACTATCAACTTCAAGGGAAACCGTAGCGACCTTGGCTAAGATACATTCACCGGTAGTGAGGATACCTTGTCGTTGATCGTATCCTAACCCTTGAGTATAGGGATTTCTGGTCGCTTGGATTGGTTCCATGATCCCCTGTTCATGAAGGCCGATACCACCTTGTCCTTTGTAACCCATGTTTTTGACAATTTTTGACCCTTTACCATAGATTTCTGTTGGTATGGTGGGAGATTCTTGCTCAGATTCTTCATCCTTATATAGCCAGGATGAGATATCTTCGAACACATCCTGATCCAGGAGATGTTTCTTTTCAAAGATGGGTGATGCTTTACACTTGATGATGATTGTGTTAGCTGCTTTTGTCTTTGGGATGCCAAACATTTTAGGATTGGGTAATGTGCCCACACAAAAAGTACCATGTAGGTCGTATTCCCCACATCCCATGTCACTGAGCTTGATCTTTTGTCCCACTTGAATTGGGAACTTGATAGTTCCTTCTTACAGTCATTCAGTGTCATCATACCCTTTGATTGTGATGCACTCACTCGTGTCTACAACCACATTTGAGTATCCCAATTGTTTTAGTAATTTAAGAGTGTATATGTTTAGGTCGGAGCCACCATCTATTAAGATCTTTTGATTATGTGCTTGTGGATGCAGACTTCGATGTGTAAGGCATCATTGTGTAGGTGTTCAGAAGTGGGAAGATCCTTTTCTAAAAATGTGAGATGATGAGGTGCAGCAATATGTCCTACCATGGCTTGAAATTGAGTCACATTCAAGTTGGCAAGAACTTGAGTTTCCAAGGGTGCTTTGTCAAGGATGTCTTTGTGGAGAGGTGACGAGAAGAGTAGTTCAAGTATGGATATTTGTGCAGGGGTCTTTCCTAGATGTTCTAGGAGGTTGTACTGATTGGTAGGTGATGGACGTGTAGTTGGATAAGGGGGTAGGGAGTTTGATGTGGATGCAGGCGTTTGCTCAGTGGTAGGGGTTGTGCGAATGGATATGCGGCCATGATGCGTTGTGATGGTGCAATTGGGTGCTTGTGCTCGAATGGTGATTGTGTTGACATGGTGAAATGATGGTTCTATCTGCCCTACAATAGAGTCATAGGATGCGGGTGGTGGAGTAACGTTGTAGGCTTGATTGGATGAGGAGGCTTTGTTATGGTTGGGCAATGGATCCTTGTAAGCTCTAAGGTTAGCGTTTGGTGATGGTTGGGTGCTTTGATCAAGGGTGACTTGATTTTCGATCGATCAGATCTTGCACATAATGTTTCAATTTCATGTAGTCAGTGGTTTTATGGCCCACAATGAGGTGGTAGTCACAATAATCATTTTTGTTGTACCACGTGGCTTTGAGCTCATTCTATTGTCAGGGTCTAACAGGTGGGAGTGTTATCAAACCTTTCTTGAGACATCTGTCAAGGATATCCTCGATGGGTTCCCCTAAGGGTGTAAATTGCCTTTGAGGTTTGTTTTGTTTGGTTTGCCCCCTTGGGTTATTGACATTGGCGGTATATGTATGTGTAGGTGTTTGATTCTGTACATGTTGAACGGCCTTCACGTCAGTGACGCCGTCATTCAATGTGTTTTTGTTCTTTCCCCAATAGCGTGGCTTGTCATTTGATTGCATGTTGGCATTGTTGTTTGTATTGGGGGCGTTGATATGGAGTTTGTTGTTATTGTTGTTGTTGTTGTTGGACTTGTTGTCATATAATTTGATCGAGCCCTTGGTGATGAGAGCCCATTCTATGGTGGTACCTTTGTCGATGACTTCTTCAAAGGTAGACGTGTAAAGGATCTATAAATGGAACCCTATTTCCTAATTGAGATTAGTCACAAACATTGTGATGAGTTGTTTTTCAGGAATTGGCCATGGCAGTTTGCTTGCTAAGCTTCTCCACCTCTACAAGAAGGAAGCGAAGGATTCTCCACTTTTTTGTTTTGTGTTGCAAAGGTCTATCATAGATGTTTCATGTTCGAAGTTGTAGGAGAAATGGTTGACAATTTTTTCTGTGAGCTCAAGAAAAGACCTAATGCCCGGGGGAAGATGTCTGAACCACTCAACAGCTTGACCACCTAGGCTTCTTGGAAATAGTCTCATAAGATATGTATCATTATTTGAGACTTCTAAGCAAGTGAGCTAAAATTACCTAAGATGATCCCTAGGGTCTCCCTTTCCCTTGTATTTGTCAAATTTAGGCGTTTCAAACTTCTTGGGGAAAGGGGGCATGTACAATGTCTGATCAAATGGATAGGGACAGATATCCTCAAAAGAGTAATGCTTGCATTTGCCCCCAGTTTGCATGTCGTCTACCTTTTGGATCAAGGCCTGTACAACGGTTGTGAGATCCAGTGTTGATTGTGGTTGGGGTGGGTAGGTTTGCTGATGGATGAGGTGTTGGAGATTAGGTGGGGTTTGATGTTGGAGGTTTTGGGATGTCGTATTTTGGTACTATGTGGTGGTGTTTTGGTTGAGTTGTGCAAGATGTTGTTGATGAGCATAAAGTTGTTGGAGAATATGTGGAGGTATTTGGGGATTGGGATTATGATGTGTTGATGATGTTATGGGGTTTTGTATATACGTGAGATGAGACGGATTGACATTGAATGGGTTGACATTGGATGGATTGATATGAGATGTGGTGACGTTAGATGGGTTGGCATGAGATGGATTGATGTTGGATGGGTTGGTTGTGTTGTGAGGTGGTTGTGAAAACAATTGTCTCATGTATGCTATGGTTTGCGGGTTAAGTGGAGGTACACTCATAGAAGCACTTGCGTGCGTGAGGTTCCCTTGTATGGCCAATGTGATTTGTGGAATGGAAGAGTTTACGGTAGTTGTGGTAGTGGATGTGATGAGGGGTTGGGAGGTGGTAGGATTGGGGACACTTGTGGGAATCGTAGATGTGGTAACATTAGAGCTTGTGGTGGTGGTAGATACAGTGGAAGTTGATGTTTGTGAGATGATAGGTTGTGTGTTTGATGTAGATGGTTGGGAGGATGTGGTAGGATTGATGTTAGAGGTGGATGGTTGGGACGAGGTCATGTTGTGGGGTGGTTGGGCACCAATTTTGAGGAGATAATCAAGATATCTATTTGGATCTGACCTTAGGATTTTGTCAAGTAGGTCCATGCTATCGGCATCTTGTGTAAAGCTTAAGACATCTAGATCATCTTGGGACATGGTGGGGGCATTTTGTGGTGGTGGTGGTGGTGGTTGCAAGAAATGGAAGGGATTTTCATTGGGATTATATGTCAGGATTTGAAAGACCATGGTTAGGTTGTGTGTTTGGTTGATTGGAAGGTTGTTGTCATTGGTATTAGGCATCCCTATGCCCATATATTGTTCTGCCATTGCTTGATTCTTCTTCTATTGTGATGTAGTTATGGGCATGCAAGTGTATGGATTTGATTTTGGAGATGGAGTGAAATGGGGATGGAGACCTTAGAGAATTTGGATTAAATTGTTGGACCCAAAGATGGATGTGGTAGTGAGATGGAGTAGAGAAGAAGATGAAGGGATAATTGTAGTGTGATAAGTCTTCAAAAAGGTGTTAATCTAAGGATGATAAGAATGGACGGTATTGACTTTTTTGCACAAATTTGGACCAAAGGGTAGATGATGGATGATGTCTTTTTGAGGATGGTTTGATGGAAGAGATTTTGATGTTTGAAAAAAGATTTGATGGTCAACAAATTGAACTTCGATAAGATCTAGATTTGTGTTGCACAAATGGATGTTTCTCTTTGTTTGGGGTAGACTAATGACCTTACACAAAGAAGGATGATTATTTCACTTCAAAGGTTGACTAATGACTCTCCAAGAAAAATATGATGTGAATGATGAGATCTAGATCTAGCTTTAGCTCAAAGGGATGACAAGTTTTTGGTTGATTTTTCGATGGGTGTTTTGATTTGGAAGATTTTAGATATGTTTTTGGATTTTGGAATGATTTCTTATAGCAAGGATTTTTTTTTTGGTCTAAAAAGGTATGCAAAGATCAATGAGGATGAATGGATATGAAATTGAGTGGATTTGATATAGCAAAGGGTCTGACAATGATAATGATTGATTCTCTAAGGTCAAAATGAAGGTATGATTTGGAAATTTTGAGGAGAAACTGGATGGGGTACTAACTGATTTTTTGGAAGGTGAATATGGATTATGGCATAGCAGGTCCTAAAGATCACAATAGAATTTTCTCTAGTCCCAAGCAATTTAATCTTCAAATAGTGCCAATCCACAGGTGAAATGGTGCCAAAAGCAGACAGAGATGGCGCTGAAATAGGACAGTGTTGGTCGAGGCTCTGAAAAAGATAGATTTTGATGACAATTTTGGATTTGTTTTGATATGAAGTCTGATCAAATGATTCTTATTGTCTCAGAAATTTTTTTGAAAACAATTTAAGCACAATAACACATAATAGCCAATATTTTTGTTTGTGAAAAGACGTGTGATTTTGTTAAACAAGCACTTTGCACAACCTAAGGCGAAGATATGATAGTATTTGTTGAATCCCCTAGCTGCGCCTATTCAAAGTAGGTAGCTCCAGGATATTGGTAGCACCGGCTCCTCCTTACAACTGCACACACTTCTCACGCATACCAAGATCTGGGTTTCCACGAAGGCTTGTCCCTCACCAAACCTTAGGATTGTCCCTACTACCTCGGCTAAGAACCGCATGAATCGGGGGTGCTTCAAAGGTTTCCCTTCTGCGTCAACAAATAGAAGGTTTTTGGCTTGCTAACACAAAGGTTCTTAGTAAGTGCATTCGTTTAGGTGGCCATACATGCGGCAATGCTACTCTCCATTATGGAGTCTCCCAACCTCCAAGGGTTACGTCTTGGAGGGTTTTGGGGGAGGTTGGCTGTCGGTATGACACAACAACACTTGTTGCTTGTGACTTTCATCACAAACACATTATTTTATATAGCGGCTTGAAAGAGCTTGGCTTTATCTTGTTGCTGCTTGTGATGTTCCCACCTTTCAAAGCAGGGTGGTAGGCTCTCTAAAGATTAACAAATGCAACACAACCACGAAAATACTTTTGATCCCCAAGTTCATACAAGGATGCGAGGGGAAAGCATATGTATTCTTTGTGCTTGCATCACACTAAACAAGGTTCATTTTAGTTCTTTGGATTATGTTGGGGGTACTTTGTACAAGTGTTGTGAAAAAAATTTGATTCCCAAGGTCACCAATGGTGCGAGGGAAGAGCATACACTTTTTCACACTACAAACAAAATCATGAAAACACTTCACACAAATTAGATTAGTTTTCTTGTTTATATGAGTGAAGAATGCAGATTGTTGTTATTTTTAATCTAATGAGTTTGTTGATGCACTTTGTGGTTCTTTTTAAAGCCCAAAATTGAAATGTTTTGATAGAGTTGTTAGCACACACTTGTGAATTTTAGAACACCAAATTCAAATGTTTGTTCTAAACTAAGGCACACACACACACAAAGATTTCTTTGTTGGTTGTTTGATCAATTTTTATTGCACCAAATTGAAATGTTGTTTAAGCTATCATGCAAGGGTTCTTTTTAATTCCCAAATGAAGTGCTTGCTAAACTAAAGATAAACACCATGCAAAAACTTGTTAATGCCCGCAAAATGATGGTGATGACCTACAAACAAATTGTCAGTCCTTGCACAGAACATAAAGTTAATCTCTAAAAATAGTTCTATAACATATATCTAATGGTGCCACTGTGGAAAACAATGGTGCTACTTCACAGAAATTGACAGAAAACCTGACACCCTAGATAAATAACGCTGATTTACACATATGCGCTAGTATCAGATACATAATGCACCAAAATAGAATATCGCGCTATAATATTATACAGAAGGTGCTAGAACATAATATAGCACTAAAATGAGATATAAAAGGTGTTGGAATAGGAAATAGCACCAATATGGATATAATAAGGTGCCTCTGTGCGTGCTGTCAAGTGGTTTGGTCACAGTTTGAAAATAGCACTGCGCTGGGTGCCGATAGCGCCAATACATGCTTGAACTGGTCCGTCCTTCAAAACAGAGGCCTTCCTAACCAAAACAGAGGGTTAGACTGCACACAAAAGAGGTCATGTTAGTCTTGTTAGTATAACTAATGAAAAGACAAGACAAAATGAAAGCTAAAGTGCATGTTTAGTCTTTAAACAAATTTTGGCATGACCTCCCCTTCTTCTGTTCAAGATTCCTACAAAACAGAGAGCATAAAAACCCTATAAAATAGTGGGTAGAATAACAAAGAGATTGATTTGTGAGTGAATTTTATGAGAGAAACTGCTTTGCAAAATAGCACTAAAATGCACCAAAGATGGCACCACTGGCCAAGTAGATAGCGCCGGTTCTGCAAAAACACGTCTCAAAAATAAAAACTCACAAAATTTGATTAGATATGGACCTTGTGGGTCCCACCGAGTGTGCCAATGTGATTGGGAAAATCAAATCAAAGGTAAAACATAAACTAAATGCATAACAAAACAAATAGTTATACCTAGACATGAAAACCCAATCTCATCAAAAGGGAATGAAACTTTGCACCCAAGAGCTCCTAGATAAGATATACCCTAATGGATGAATAAAATGTGAAATGCCCTATCTCAAATGCAACTCACAATGCTAGCTCAATGGACATTTGGACATGGTAACATTACTTGAAGATTCGATCCCCAAATGGCTTGGGAGAGGTTTTATTTTATAGATTTTTTGGAGGGATTTTGATCCAAGGGTGGAGATTGGTTTGGAAGATCAATGGTGGAGGATGAAAGTGATGTGGAGGACCCATATTTGATCTTGGAGGAATGGAGGGCTAGGAATAAATTTAAATCTTTTATTCATTTGGGGATAAGTGGAGATAAATGAGGTATGGCATGGGTAAGGGGTTGTAAGAGAATTAAATGTGATGTGGGACTTATTTAAATAAAAAATTGACTTATGTGGATATATTCCAATTTTTTATTTGGAGGATGTGGGGAAGGGTGTTAAGTTGGATTTGACCATCTTAATGGGAGGTTTAAGATTAATTAAATAAGGTTGTATTTAATTAATCCTAAGGCTAGGATGAGGTAGGCTAGGGTAGGCAATTAAATAATAGCTATTTAATTACCTAGGGTAGGGATAGGTCATTTAATAGGCTGAATTAATCAGTTAAATATGATTTAGATAATTAATTGGGTTTAGTGAGGAGGGAGAAATTGACCAAATAAATATTGCATATTTATTAAATCAATTGGCTAAAGTTTGGACTATTGAATTAATAGAATTAATTCAATTGTTGGGGATAAAATGATAAAAAATTAGGTGATGAAGGGATAATTAATTAAATAAAAATTTAATTAATTGATTAGAAGGGAAATTGGTATGTTTAGGGATGTCAGGAGTCAGTTTGATGATGAAGACAATTTTAGGTGTCTACACTAACAACGGGGTCATGAGCACTATCAATCACAGGAGGAAAAGGTGGTTGTGGCTTAGGCACTTGGAAAGATTTGTGAGGGTAAGGCTCATCGTTATGCTTTGGACATATAATGCCTATGTCAATGGAATGCTAGAATGAAACTATCTGCAATAAAGAACCACTCAAAATAACTCTCACATTAGGTAGGTTCAAAGGCTCAACAAATGGTAGAATATCTAGAAAGGAAGAGAGGATATGACTCATCATAGAAGGAGTCTATTAATGTGTAAAAAGGATCTAGTCTAATACATCAAACTAGGCCAACCTTCCTCCACATCACATTGGAACACAAACCGAGTTAGGATACAGTCCTTATAGGAGAGCCAAACTACAGGGCTTTTGTCCCTTTGTTATATGGATGATGACTGATTTCTAAATATTCAACTATGTTATGCAATAAAAGACTATAAAGAAGAATTTGACCTAGAACACATAACACAATTAGAATAAATAGAAAATAGAACTTGAATAGTAAATAGGGTATAAACTGGAACATGTCACCAAGATCTAGGTCAAACTGGCAAGGACTATGGCACCTAGGTGCAGTACTACTAGTGTTTAGGGTCCTTTGAAGTCAAACTAGCAAGGAGATTCCCAATAAGTTGTCAGTATAAAGTTCCATCAACCAAGGGTGAAGAAAACTTAGCCTCAAGTTTGACCCCTGATAGAAATGGAGTCAGTGCACGCTTATAGTCAGTCATGTGAAATCTAGAGAGTGTATCAGGTGCATCCTTGGGTTATTCCATGAAGATACATGAAGATGACAGAGTGATCTCAATCCATAAGAAGTAGTGTAGGAGACCCAAGTCTGACATAAAAAATTAATCATGTAGAGCAATTTTCACTTCCTTGATGGTGGATGAGTGACTCCCTATGACTAACAAGTCATCAACAAAGAGAAAAAGAAATTTGAGAGTATCATTCTATTGTAGAATCTATACATTTGGATCAAAATGTCATCAAGTGAACCTAACTGACAGAAGGAATGAGTCCATCTTGGCATACCAGGTTTGAGGAGCCTATTTGAGTTCATAGAGACTTTCAAAGATGAAAAAAATGAAGGATCCTAAACAAACCCTTGGAGCTTCTCCATGTACATTTCCTCCTAAAGATCACCATGTAGAAAAGAACTCTTCACGTCCATCTAATGGACTTCCCAATGATGGTATGCAACTATAGCAAGGACAAGTCAGATGGAATTCATTTTGGAAACTAGCTCAAAATTCTCAAAGTAGTCAATCCTAGGCACCTGGGAAATCCTTTGGTGACCAAGTGAGCCTTATGCTTGTCAACTAACCCATCTATTACAAATTTTGTTTAATAGATCCACTTGCATTGAACAAGTTTCCTTCCCTTAGGAAGAAGGACTAAATCCCATGTGTGATTCCTTTCCAAGGAACTGAACTCTTCTTGCATAGTAGAATATGACTCGGGGACACCAAAAGCTTCTTGAAAAGACTATGGATTGTAAGCTGAAGCAATGAAGAGATATGGAGCCAATGTAGCCAACAACATACACTCAATAGAATTGTACCATTAAACATGTGTGAGAGCCAAAGATTTGAAAATTTTGGAAAATAAAAAAAAAACTTCTATTCACCAACTCTACTGCTATAATGAGAGAAAACTCTCTTATATCCAAGAAAACAAAAAAAAAAACCTTTTTTGGCAGATTTTGATAATTGTCAGATTTTGCCATTTTAGGTAATTTTACATGCATATCTGAGAATCCAATTTTTTCCCAAAAACTTCCTAAAACTAAGGTAGGATGAAATGCCAACTAACATCCTAAATTCAAACATGAGTTTTGAGTTATTAACAAAAACAACTTTTAAAAAACTAGGAAAAAACACTAAATTGCCATTTTGAGGGCCAAGATGAAAGTTTCAAGCCCCAAAAAAGTGCCAAAATGGGGTCCAATGGACCAGGGTGGGTTGGGAATCCACATGCAACCTCATAACGCATCCACCTATAAAATTTCAGCCCAAACCCACATCCGAGTCAAAAGTTATGACCTCTAGAAGTCCCTGCATCATTCTCCTCTGGTTGAAAAGAATGTACCTCTTGCAAGTGAGTGTCTTCGAACTACTGCCACTTGACTGGATCCAACCTCTGCACTTCCCACTCTATAATCCACGTGCTATCTATTGGTGGCAATCCTTCCCACTGTACTAAATACTTGTTGTAATGTCCTTGCCAAGTGTAGATAGTTTTCTTATCAAGAACCTCTGTAATCTTTTCCTTCTTCTTATGGGGAATGTGGTGGTGCCATGCCACTTCTGGTTGACTATCTTTAGAATCATCCTCACCATCAAATGCATATAAATCAGAAATATTAAACACAGGAGAAATATTGAGATCATCTGGTAAACTGAACTCATATGCATTATCATTGATCTTCTTTGTAATTTTGCAAGGACCAATTTTCCTGTACTTCAACTTGTGGTATGTTCTAGTAGGAAACCACTTTTTTTCTCAAATATACCATTACTATGTCACCTTCATTGAATGTCTAATGTCGCCTACTAGCATCCACTATATTCTTGTACATCTCATTACTATCCTGCAACTTCTGTCTCACATCTTTCTGCAACTGTTGAAGGTGTTCTGCAAATGCTTCCCCATCATCACTAACCCTATCTTTCATTGGTAGCTGTACCAAATCTAGAACACCCTTAGGATTCCTGTCATACAAAATCTAGAAAGGGGACTTTCCCATTGATCTGTTAAAAGAACTATTATAGGCAAATTGAGCCTAGGGTAATGCCATGTCCCATTGTTTTGGCTTTTCTCCAACAATACACCTCAACACATTTCCCAGACTTCGATTGACTACCTCTATTTTCCCATCCATTTAAGGATGATAGGCACCACTAAACTATAACTTACTCCCCATCTTCTTCCATAAAGTCCTCCAGAAATGACTAAGGAATTTGGTATCCCTATCAGAGGTAATAGTCTTTAGAACACCATGTAGTCAAACAACTACTGAAAAAAATAACTCTGCTACCCTCATTGCATCATTAGTTTTCTTACAGGTAATAAAATGAACCATCTTGGAGAACCTATCAACAACTACAAAAATGGATTCATTACCTCGTTGAGTATGTGGAAGTCCCAACACAAAGTCCATGTTCAAATTTGTCCATGATGCAGTTGGTACTGGTAATGGCATACACAACCCTGTATTTTGTGAATGTCCCTTAGCCACTTGGTAGATCCTACACCTTGTTACATACCTAGTTATATCCCTTTTCATCTTTGGCCAGTAATATTTATCTTCTATCAAGGCTATTGTCTTGTCCTTGCCAAAATGTCCAGCCAACCCACTACTATGAAATTCTCTGATAATGTTTTCCCTCATAGAGCTAGATGGTATGCATAGTTGTTTTCCATTAAATAGATACCCATCTTGTATAAAATATTCACCCCTAAAGTGATCCAAGTTACCAGATACTAGTGCCTTCAATTGTTCCACAATCTCCCAAAAATCATCATCAGACTCATACAAAGTTTTGATGGCATCAAAACCAATCACCTCAGTTTCCATTGTGGTCAAAAGTGCAACACGCCTACTTAACACATCTGCAACCTGATTTTGTTTTCCAAACTTATGCTTCAACCCCAAATTGTAACCTTGCAAGAAAGAGAACCACTTGGCATGCCTACTATTCAATTTTTTCTGTGTGTTCAAGTATCTCAATGTATTATGATCTATAAACAATACAAACTCCTGGGGAACTAGATAATGTCTCCAATGCCTCAATGCTTGAAAAATTGCATAAAATTCCAAATCATAAGTAGAATAATTCTTTCTCACTTCATTCATCTTTTCACTAAAGAAAGCTATAGGTTTTCCAACTTGGCTAAGAACAACACCTATTCCCACATGGGAGGCATCACATTCTACTTCAAATACCTTATCAAAATTTGGTAATGCAAGTATAGGTGCTTCTATTACCTTTTGCTTCAAGTACTTAAAGCTCTCCTTAGCATCCATGGTCCATACAAACTCCCTTCCTTTGGTGCAATCTATTATAGGAGCTACAATACTACTAAAATTTCAAATAAACTTTTGATAGAAAGTGGCCAAGCCATGAAAACATTTTACCTCTGTGATGCTGCTTGGACTAGGCCATTCTAGAATTGCCCTGACCTTTTCTGGATCCATTTTGACACCATCTTTAGAAATGACAAAGCCTAAAAAAACCAAACTGTCCTGCATGAACCTACACTTCTTCAAATTGGCATAGAGCTTCTCCTTCTTTAACACACCAAAGATGATCCTCAAGTGTTGTAGGTGCTCTTCTTTGCTGTTACTAAATACCAAAATATCATCAAAATAAACTACCACAAACTTACCAATGTAAGGTCGTAGTATAGTGTTCATCAATCTCATAAATGTGCTAGGTGCATTTGATAACCTGAATGGCATAACCATCCACTCATATAATCTATCACTAGTCTTAAAGGCTATCTTCCACTCATCCCCTTCTCAAATCCAGATTTGGTGGTAGCCACTTCGTAGGTCGATCTTGCTGAAATATTTGGCCCTTGCAAGGACATCCATCATGTCCTCCATACGAGGTATAGGAAACCAATACTTGATGGTAATCTTATTAATTTCTCTGCTGTCAGTGCACATCCTCCATGTTCCATCTTTTTTTGGGGTCAATAATGCAGGTATAGCACATGGGCTCATGCTCTCTCTCACCACACCTTTACTTATGAGTTCTGTTACTTTCTTATTCAACTCTACATGTTGTGTTGGATTCATCCTATAAGCTTCTTGGTTGGGTAGAGTTGCTCCTGGAATCAAATCAATATTGTTGGTTTTTTCCCAGACTGGATGCTTTATCCCAGTTATCCCTACAAGGTAGCCATCAATGATCAACAAGATCTCTCGGCCAGGGGCCAACAGTGTAGGAGATAGACTCTATAGATATCTCATCTTCTTCTTCAGGCTCTGCAAAACCTAGGGGGGTATTCCCTATTCAACATCCATAAGGTATGCTTGTGAACTGGGGGATGTTGACACAAAGTAGATAAATCCTCCCTTATGTAGACCAAAACTGTCAAATAAGTGCAAAGGGGCTAGCTTTGGGCCTATATTCAGTTGTGAGATAGAGGATTTTAATCCTAAAACTACTTCTAAGGTCCTAAAGGTTTGGTTTTGAAGTTTTAAGTTTGATTTTATATTTGGATGCAAAGCTAGGACCTGGGGTGTAACCTCAATACAAGACTAGACTGGTGCCTATCCAAGGCTTGGAGTCAATAGACATACACATGTGAATGATTAGCACAAACATATACCGAAGACTAGATTTCAAGGGGATTTGTTTAGCACCTACCTTACAGATACCCCCCAAGACTGAGTATTCAGTTATCTCTGCTTACAAACATCCTCACTACAATACATTCCTTCCAACACTTGATCTAAAACATTTAATCTACTCCTTGAGTAGAAGTAAGAAATCAATCATTCAATACAGTAAACCTATATTCTAGAACCATAAACACCCCTTAGATGCTTAGATCTAGAAGAAGAACACACTCAATTTGGAGACAGATAACAAAACACATGCAGTATAGCATTACTCATTTAAATCAGCAAGAAACTAGTAAATTTATGCATGAGACATACAACATGAGACTCATAAACTCACAAGACATCCAAAACAGGGCCACCAATGAAGATGTATCTTATCACAACACTAAAATTTGTCCAGCTTTCAACAATAACAAATGAGTAACACCATCTACTATATACAACAAGGAAGGTGTACTCAACAATAATCATATGGCAATTCAAAAATTTGCCAGATACAGTGCATCATGAGAAATGGCGCTCAAACATTGAATGCAGCAGGTAGAGGAGGAGACATGGTGGTTGAACTCGAGCCCTGCACCACCACCTGGGGATTTTCAACTTTAATTAGGTACTTGATCTATCCATGCCTTCACCCATACCCTGTAACATTTGCCATTAATGGCATACCAACCCACGGCCTTGGGAAATGTAGTAGACTATGTGCTTTGAAATTTTCCCACCAAGATGCATGACCTGACCTTTTCAAATCATGTGGGAACTAATTATCCCACATTCACCCTGCAGCAACCTCCTCAATACTTTATAAGTAAAGTCATGAGCACATATGATGTCGTGCAATTTTACCTTGTGTGACCAATGAACCATCAGCTAAGACCCCATCATCATGACCCGCGCCAACGGTGAACCTCCTGCATGATATCCTGATATGCAATATCACCCCGATATTTCATATCACCTTGATATGAAATATCACCTCCATCGAAATATCACCCTACCAACCACATCACCTGATATAAAATATCACCCCACAGGAAATATCACCCTGATAATAGTGAACCTCATGCTCAGCCCACCAGATATTCAAAATCAGCCTGATGATCACCCTCATCGGTGCATCCTGATGCATTGGAGAAAAATCATCCTCATCATATTCATACCAAATACCTCACCGATGACCCTTCCATACTTGCTTATATCCTCATAGGCGATCAGTAGGACCCCCACATACCTGCTGATAATAACATGCCAGAGACCACATGATGCACCACACCAATCCTGATGATGTCACTATCATGTTGCAATATCGAGGTGATATTCGTAAGATCACCTGATATTTGAAATATCACCCCCCCACAAAAATATCAGGGTGATGGACAACTAGATATCACCCCCATATAAAACTGACATCTGCAACATCGGGGTGATAAAACAACGTCGGGGTGATCTTGACTAAGATCACCTGATATTTGAAACATGACCCCCGCAGAATATGATGAAGCCGTTAGACAGGCACTTCGTGGATCAAGTAATGATGAGGTGATAGAGCAACATCGAGGTGATATTCCAACATCAGGGTGATCTTACTAAGAAGATGGATATTCAAAATATCACCCCCCTCAGAATATCAAGTCATATTGAAACTTTGCGTTAACACAATTTTTGCTTGAAACCTTGACTTCATGTGCAGGCACCAACATTCACTCCGATTGGGGACGTGCAGGCACAAGGCTGCAGTGAGAACCAGATCATCTCCAAGCAGACCAAGCAAAACACAAAAAAGGCAAAACACTGACTATATAGAGCATTTACAGACAATTTACATAATTTACAAATGTGCACAGAAGATGATCACTTATGAAATATAAAGCTTAAGGAATTGATCGTGCACAGACAATTCTAGCTTCTCACCATCTAGGGCCTGGAGAAAGTAGGAGTCCTCTCCATGAATATTTTTGATCAGGTATGGACCCATCCATAAGGGCTCAAGTTTGCCATGCTTGCCCTTATCCTGAGTCCTTGCATTCCAAATAAGGACTAAATCATCTACCTGAAATTTCTTCTCTGTAGTCCTTTTATCAAACAAATATTTTACACTTTGTTGTTTCTTGATGTTTGTCTTGTGTGTCTCCCTTTTGATTTCATCCAATACAACCAACTGATTTATCCTTTTAGTCATTGGGTCTTCAATCTCTTCATCATTTTCTTGTATGAATCTATAGATTGGCAAGAGATTATTTATAGGTAGCTTGGCTATTGTGCCATATACTAGCTCAAAAGGTGACCCCCCAATTGATTTCTTCACTGTTATCCGATTAGCCCATAGTGCCATCTTCAGCTTTGAATCCTAGGCTCTTTTATTCTTGTCCACCATCCTTTTGATGATTTTCATGAGGCTTTTGTTACTGGACTCTGCCTGACCATTTCCCTGTGGATGATATGGTGATGCATATGACAAATTAATCCCATACTCGTTGCAAAAATCAATAAATTCACCAGATCTGAAGCACATGGCATTATCTATGACCACTTTGAATGGTACTCCAAACCTGATAATAATGTTTTCTAGAATAAAATCCATCACCACCCTGCTTGTATCTTTTTTAGTTGGAATGGCTTCAATCCATTTGGTGAAATAGTCAGTAGCAACCAAAATCCAACTATGTCCTCCACTTGATTTTTCTGAGATCTCCCCTATAAAATCAATTCCCCACTGCTGAAATGGAGCCTCCATAGTTACAGTTCTAAGGGGCAATGCACTTTCATACTTTAACCTTCCTGAGAACCTTTGGCAAGGATCACATCTCCTCACCAACTTTTGTGAATCTAAGAAAAGAGCTGGCCACCAATAGCTTGCTCTAAGAATCTTGTGAGCTATTGTCTGAGCAGTATAGTGTCCACCACACACTCCTTTGTGCATGTCATTTAAAACATTCTTAGCTTCATTTTCATCTACACACTTGAGTAGTACACCATCAAGATTCTTCCAAAACAACTCCCCTTGAAGAATGATGTACTTGATTGCATGCAGTTTCAAAGTCCTTTTCTGACTATCACTGAAATGGGAGGGACAATTTAAGTTCTGCAAGTAATATATAATGTCCTTGTACCATTCAGACTCTGACACATTTACAATTTCATTCTAAACTATATTCACTTGGCATGCTTCCAAATTTGACTGTGTCATTATTTTAGCCAAACCTTGTCCCCTTACCAGTTTGGTGATCTGTATCTCTATGTTGAATTCTTGTAATTTGTTTATCCACCTGCATCTTCTTCCTGTTACCTCCTGCTGGGTAAAAATATCCTTGATTGCTGCATGAGGCACATATGCAATGGTCTGAGATCCTACTAGATATGGCCTAAAGTTTTTGACTGCCTTAACCAATGCATATGCCTGCTTCTCCATGATGTCATATTTTAACTCAGCTGCCTACAATGACATGCTAAAGAAGGCGATAGGTTGTTCAAAACCCTCTTCATTTTTCTGTAACAAACATGCAGCAACAATATGGAAAGAAGCAAATGAAAACAACTGAAATGGCTTAGAAAAATTAGGATATTTTAACACAGGAGCCATCTTTATAGCCTCTTTGATGTTCTGAAATGATTTAATTGCTTCACCTTCCCAATTGACACTTGCACCCTTCTTCAACATCTTAGAAACATCTTTTGTGATTTTTGCAAAGTTGGGGATGAATCTTCTAACAAAATTAACCTGTCCAAAGAAGGACTGAATACCTTTCATTGTTTTGGGAACTTGAATCCTGTTAATTGCAGCAACCCTTTCAGGATCTATCCTGACTCCATCCTTGCAAACAATGTGTCCCAAGAGCTTTCCTTCAACTACCCCAAAAACACATTTCTTTGGGTTGAGTGAAATGCCATATTCCAGTGCATGCAATGTTGCTCTTCCTTTTTTGAATAGGCAGTCAGATCATCCTAATATACAACCAAGATTGAATCAATTAATCTTGCAACAACAACATCCATGGCCCTCTGAAATGTAGCACCTGCATTTGTCAATCCAAATGGCATTCTCACATATACATATGTCCCCCATGGAGTGGTAAAGGCAGTCTTATATTGTTCATATTCTTTTACCTTCACCTGATTGTATCCTAAAAATCTATTCATCATGGATAGAAGCTCACATCCAATCACCTTCTGCAACATGGCTTCCATGTTTGGCAATGGATAATTTTCCTTCGAAGAAGATACATTCATATTTCTAAAGTCAACACAAAGTCTAATATCACCATTCTTTTTTCTAACCGGAACAAGATTAGATGCCCAAGTTGAATGTCTGATAGGCATAATTATTCTAGCCTCCCTAAGCTTCTTGAGTTCTTCTTGCATTATTGGAGCTAGAGTAGGATTAATAGGTCTTTGTTTTTTCCTAAATGGCTTAGCTCCAGGATTCAATGGGATCTCATGCTGGAATAGGTCTTCTCTATAAGCCTTTAGGTCCTCATATGACAAGGAAAAGACATGCTTATATTTTCTCAACAAAGCAATCAGTATGTTCCTAATGTGTGGTTTGAGCTATTTGCCAATATATACCTTTTGGGGGGCATGAAATGTCCCCAAGTTTATCTCCTCCAGGTCATCCTTGTTTGTAGGAGATGCCTTTGTAACAAATTGGTCCCTATTGTCAAATGCTCTTTCTAAAGAAACCAACCCTCTAGGGATTTTGTTTGTCTTTAGCTGAATTACTTCCTTCCCCAAAAGAGTCTCCTTTCCATCTACAACCTCTACAAAATTCTAAAAATCAATCTCTTGGTTCTCATATTCATCTATGCATTATAGGAATCTCAACAAATCTTTGTCATCATCAAATACTTGCCAACTGCATATATTTTCTGGTACTACAGGTCTAATTTTAACCTCAACATTTGTAACATCAAACAGACTTATATCATCTGGCCTTATGGCTACATTAGCTAAAAAAATCTACCATGACATTCTTTGATCTCTTTATCCAGTTTATTGAAAATGCATCAAACAATTCAATTGTATCCCAGACAACATGTTTATATTATTTTAACCTTTTATTTTTTGAAGCATACTTATCTCTAACCTGGGAAACAATTAACTCTAAGTCTCCAAACACTCTCAACATCTTAATCCCATGCTTCAGAGCCACATTCAATCCTAGTAACAAAGCTTCATATTTTGCAATATTATTTGTGTAAGCAATCTTTAGCAAGAAAGAGAATTTTAGAAGCTTATCAGCTGGAGACAAAAACACAACTCCAGCACGAGAGCCTTCCTTCGCAAAAGCTCCATCAAAATACATGGTCCATAGATCCTTTTGGTCAAGCTCCTGAATGCAAATGTCTCTCCCCTTACCTCCCTGGTCATACGAGACAACTTTGAAATTATCACAGTCAGTATTAACGAAACACACATGCTCTTCTGAATCTTGATCCTCAACTGTTTCTAGTGATCTTTGTTCTCTGAATAGTTTGACATCTTTGCCATTCATTGGAATCATGGCATATGACAGATCTAATTGCATACTTCTGCCAATCAGTGTTGCCCATCTTCTTGATAACAACATACCATATTGTGGCTTTATATCAACCACCATTACATTCATTCTATATGTTTTTTTCTAGATATGCTGCTAACCTGGAATCCACATCCTTCATAATTCCAATAACTGGTACTTCTCTAGCATCCATTGCATAGCATTTTCCACATGCCTTGTCTATTTTCAATCCAGCTTGTTGCATGATAGCCAAAGGCATGATAATTGTTGATGCTCCAGAATCAAGCATACAATTTCTGATTGTTTTCCCATTAATAACAAGGGAGACATAAAATGGCTCAACTTGTGAAGGGCACTTTATCATGGTCACCCCCAGATATACTTCAGGAGTTTCATCCTCATCAATACACATAGCTTGTTTTTTACCCTGAGTCTTAATATTCTAATTAGCTTGACTGGGTACTCCTGAAATCAAGGACAATGTTCTATTTCTGAACTCCTCAACTTTCATCAGCTCCATCAATGGAATAGAGACCTTTACCTGGGACAAGACCTGAGTTATGTCAAATGGAGCATAATTTTGTATAACAGTTGTAGCCTGATCTACAGTTTTATTTTTATCTTGGTCTGATCCAGCTTTAATTTTTGTGGCTCTCTAATTGTCATCTTTGATCTGAAATTTTTTGTTTTGATCCTCAACCTGGGGAACCCTATTTTCTGATCCTTGAGAATCATGATCTATTTTTTGCTTAAAATTTTGCTTATTATTGCTCCATTGTTTCTTTTGTGGTTCAGTCCCTTTATGACTGTGCACTGGTTGGTTCACAAAAGTATCTTCTGGTTGATGTGGATTACCAACCTGAGCCCTACCTCTAAGGTTATAGTTACTTTTGACCTGAGCTACTACTGCAGCTATGAGGGCTCTAATCTCTTCATCAAAAGGTCTCCTCAGGTTATTCAGAAAAATGTGTGAGTCCTGAGCATATGCATAGTTATCTTCATCATCATCATCATCATCATAGGGAAACCACTAGCAAACTTGAGTCCCATGACTTGTACTTTCATCTGCATCATAAGAGGAATACTCCCTGTTTGTAGACAATATATTGACATTGTCATCTTCCATGCAATGCGGTTCATTGCATTCATCACAGGCAACAACATTATTATATAGAGACTGAGCAATCATACATTGTGATTGTGAGTGAGGCATTTGACATATTATGCACCATGGGGTGTCATTAACAATATTAATAGCCTTCTTCAAAGGGTCAGGTGTTTCCTTAACACTTTGATTCCTTGGATTTGTGTTGTTGTTTGGGAGAATGGGTCTACCATTATGCCAATTAGTGTTATATGGCATATCATGTAATGATGGCCTTCTTTCTTGCCTCTGGTAAACTTGCCTGTCAGGACCTACCCCCTTTTCATTTTTAGCCATTCTATAGCTTGGGTCCTTGACAATAGTTGTCAATTTATCTAATTTATCCTCAGAAGTAGATGCATTGCCTTGAACACTTTGAGATTTAGTATTTGGATTTTGCAAAAATTTTACATCATCTCTTCTGTTTGTCTTACTAGACGCTTTTCTATAATTTTCAATATTTGTTGCTATTTTGAAAGCATCTCTGAGGCTAGCAAGACCTTTATCCCTTAACCCATAAGTTGTTTTAGCATCAAAAGCATTTATGTACAACAACATACACATTGGTTCATTAGGTCTCATATGAGGTGGCAATTTGTTCAGCACTTTAGTAAATCTAGCATTGAAATCTGTAACCTACTCATTAGACCCCTTAGTGATACTAGTGAAATCATTTACAAAAAAGCTTGGGTCAGTCTTGTCACCATACTGCTCTTTGAAAATTCTTCTGAAATCATCCCATGATGAGATACTTCGGTCAGGAAGACCTTTATACCATTCCCTAGCTTCATCAGCGAAGGACTACATAAATAATTTCATGAAAACATCTTCATGCTCAACCTCAAAGTTATCCATGACATTCTAAAAAGCTTTCAAGTGGTCTTCACCTGATACAACATTATTTCCTAAAAAACTTTGGCACCTATGGCCTCACATGTTTGTCAATGGGATTAGGGTAACCAGGAATGCCATCAAAAACTAACTGTCTAAATCTATCCAACTGCATAGGTTGTCTACCAAGCTAGTTAATATTGACATTTCTATCAACATTTTGATTTCTCACATTATTTAATGGTATTCTAGCATTGTTTGCATTCTATCTTTGCTCATTCTGTTGATGATGGGCATCATCTCTATACTAGTTCCTCAAGATATTTGCATTATCAAGGGTGGGGATGCATCTTGTTGAGCATTTCTCAGAGCTTGCACTTTATGTCTTATGTCATCTCTAATCTTCACAGCCTACAAATACTCAAATTCAGCCCTCAGGCTCTTGATCTCTTCAGCTAATTATTCATCTCTAGGCATGGAAGAAGATGGTCCCTTTTCATATTGGTCATCATCATCCCTTGGGGACTCAGCTTCTTTAAATCTGTCAGGGGGATCTAGGAAAGGGCATTCTTGGAACACTTCTGACCTCATTCTTAATCCACCACCTTATTGTCTCTCATATGCATCCTAGATTTCATCCTCAGTGTTTGAAAAATAAGGTATTGTCCACTTTGAAGATCCTAGATTGTCCTAAATAATATCATTATTTCTGGGAGAACCTTCATGATTGGTTGGGATAGTCCCCTTTTCCTGTACATCATGTTTCTGGGTAATTCTTCAAATAGAGGATTACGCAGGGACCTTCTCCCTTGCATACAAATTTTTACTTTATTGGTTAGGAGATTGTTCGAAGTCGCCACCTACAATTAGGAATTACTTTCTTTTAAATCAAGGTTCTTACACAAAGTTCCCTAGTAGAGTCACCAAAATCTGTTAGTTTTTTCCTAGACTGAATGTTTTATCCTAGTTATCCCTACAAGGTAGCCATCAATGATCAACAGGATCTCTGGGCCAGGGGCTAACAGTGTAGGAGATAGAATCTATAGATATCTCCTCTTCTTCTTCAGGATCTACAAAACCTAGGGGGGTATTCCCTATTCAACATCCATAAGGTATGCTTGTGAACTGGGGGATGTTGACACAAAGCAGATAAATCCTCCCTTATGTAGACCAAAACTATCAAATAAGTGCAAAGGGGCTAGCTTTGGGCCTATGTTCAGTTGTGAGATAGAGGATTTTGATCCTAAAACTACTTCTAAGGTCCTAAAGGTTTGGTTTTGAAGTTTTAAGTTTGATTTTATATTTGGATGCAAAGCTAGGACCTGAGGTGTAACCTCAATACAAGACTAGACTGGTGCCTATCCAGGGCTTCAAGTCAATAGACATACACATGTGAATGATTAGCACAAACATATACCAAAGACTAGATTTCAAGGGGATTTGTTTAGTACCTACCTTACAAATACCTCCCAAGATTGAGTATTTAGTTATCTCTGCTTAAAAACATCCTCACTGTAGTACATTCCTCCCAACACTTGATCTAAAACATTTAATCTACTCCTTGAACAGAAGTAAAAAATCAAGCATTCAATACAGTAAACCTATATTCTAGAACCATGAACACCCCTTAGATGCTTAGATCCAAAAGAAGAACACACTCAATTTGGAGATAGATAAAAAAACATATGCAATATAGCATTACTCATTTAAATCAGCATGAAACCAGTAAATTTATGCATGAGACATACAACATGATACTCATAAACTCACAATAGATTCAGAACAGGGCCACCAATGAAGATGTATCTTATCACAGCACCAAAATTTGTCCAACTTTCAACAACAACAAACAAGTAACACCATCTACTATAAACAACAAGGAAGGTGTACTCAACAATAATCACATAGCAATTCAAAATTTTGCCAGATACAGTGCATCATGAGAAATGGTGCTCAAATATTGAATGTAGCAGGTAGAGGAGGAGACAGGGTGGTTGAACTCGAGCCCTGCGCTACCACCTGGGGATTTTCAACTTCAATTAGGTACTTCATCCATCCATGCCTTCACCCATACCTGTAACATCTGCCATTAATGGCATACTAACCCGCGGCCTTGGGAAATGCAGTAGACTATGCGCTTTGAAATTTTCCCGCCAAGATGCATGACCTGATCTTTTCATATCATGTGGGAACTAATTATCCCACATTCACCCTGCAGCGACCTCCTCAATACTTTATAAGCAAAGTCATGAGCACATATGATGTCATGCAATTTTATCTTGCGTGACCAACGAACCATCAGCTAAGACCCCATCATCATGACCCGCGCCAACGGCAAACCTCCTGCATGATATCCTGATATGCAATATCACCCCGATATTTCATATCACCCTGATATGAAATATCACCTCCATCAGAATATCACCCTACCGACCACATCACGTGATATAAAATATCACCCCACGGAAAATATCATCCTGATAATAGCGAACCTCATGCTGAGCACACCTGATATTTAAAATCAGCCTGATGATCACCCTCACCGGTGCATCCTAATGCTTTGGAGAAAAATCCTCCTTATCATATTCATACCAAATACCTCACCAATGACCCTTCTATACTTGCTCATATCCTCATAGGCAATCGGTGGAACCCCCACATACCTACTGATAATAACATGCCGGAGACCACATGATGCACCCCACCGATCCTGATGATGTCACCATCATGTTGCAATATCGGGGTGATATTCGTAAGATCACCTGATATTTGAAATATCACCTGATATTTGAAATATCACCCCCCCCAAAATATCAGGATGATGGACAAGTAGATATCACCCCCACATAAAACTGATGTCTGCAACATCGGGATGATCTTGACTAAGATCACCCGATAACTAAAACATGACCCCCCGCAAAACATGATGAAGCTGTTAGACAGGCACTTCACGGATCAAGTGATGATGAGGTGATAGAGCAACATCGGGGTGATACTCCAACATCAGGGTGATCTTACTAAGATGATGGATATTTGAAATATCACCCCCCTCAGAATATCAGGTCATATTGAAACTTTGCCTTAACACAATTTTTGCTTGAAACCTTGACGTCATGTGCAAGCACCAACAAATATGATCCTGAATATCTCTCTTTGGCGGTAGGCCATTAGGTAATTCATCAGGCACAACATCAACAAATTCTTTCAATAGCTTTGCTACTTCTGGGGGAACTGAAATGTCTTCCTCTTCACCTTTTTTCACTCCTAATGCATAACAACACCCTGTCACCTTCATTTCTTTAACAGGATCTCTTTCAGACAACATGGTCTCACCTTTTCCTTCATCCTTGAGAGGCAACAAAATCACCTTAGAGCCATCTTTCCAAAAGGTGTATGTGTTTTTCTCTCCATCATGCATAACTTTTCTATCATACTGCCATAGCCTTCCCAATAACACATGTCAGGCATCCATTGGGACAACATCACACCATATCTCATCCTGATAGATCTTCCCTCTGCTAAACTTAATTAGGCATCTTTTATCAATAGTGACTTCATTTCCCTTTTTAAACCATGCAATGTGGTATGGATGATGATGTTTTTCACAGTGTAAAATCAATTTTTCTACCATTTCTTTAGAAACCATATTTTCACAACTACCTCCATCAACAATAACTTGACATACGTTGCCACTCGAAGTGCATCTGGTTTTGAAGATATTGGTTCGAAGCCATGAACCATCAAAGATTTTGGCTTGTGTTTTCTCCTTCTCTGGAATCACCATTGCTCTTCTCATCATGAGACTTTCTCCCACATCTGGTGGAACCTCTAGTTCCATCCCTTCCACTTCATGCTACATTTGAATCAGGTTCACCGTAGGTTGTCCTCCTTGATTTCTCTCTTGCATGTTATAATTTGAGCATTCGAATGCCCTATGACTTTCTTCTCCACATCTAAAACAAGTGAAAGGCCTTCTATGGTTTTCCCATCCTCTACTGCTACCATAACCTCTAACTCTTTGAAATCCCCTTCCTTGTTCTTGATTTGGAGGATCTTGTCGAGTGTCTACTTGTTTTTCCAATCCATGGGATGACTCTCCCTTGCCATAATTTGAACCTCCTCGAAATGGGGTTAATGTACCCATTCTTCCTCCTCTATTCCTTTGATGGTATTGTCTGTTTTGTTTTTCTTTAGCCTTTAGAGCCAATTGGTAAGCTTCTTCCATACTGTTGAGTCGATGCATGCTCAATTCATCTTGAATAGAGAATTTCAAGCCATTCACCATCTAGCATCTATCTGTTCATCATTTTCTTGATGCTCTATATGTATAGATAGCATATAAAACTCATTTGTATAATCTTGCACAGAAGAGAGGTTCTGCTTTAAATTTTGAAACCTACGAAAAAGGGTTTGCGCATAATCTATGGGCAAATTTTTTTCTCTCAACTTCTTCTCCATTTTATTCCATGTCCTGATCTTATCCTTGCCTTTCCTTATTCATTCCTTTTGAAGATGATCCCACCAAATCATTGCATGACCTTTTAATTTGGTGCATGCGAATTTCACCTTCTTTTCCTTTGTCATGGATTTCCATTCAAAAACAATTCTCATGTCATTCAACCAATCTATCAACTCCTCTAGTTTAAGACTACCTACATAATTTGAAACATGTACCTTGACCCCTTCATTTTTCCCTTCTAAGGCCTTGAGCATCCTCTCTTCAAAATGCATGCCTTCTAATTCTTCTTCTTCATGTTCTATATCTTGATCTGCACCTCCTCGACCTATCTCTTCATCAGATTCGTCTCCTCCTCTACCCATTCTTTGGTTTTCCATTCCATGTTGTAAGTTCTGCTACTTACCTTTGTAGATTTTGAATTTATCTATGCATCTGGACAAGACCGCCTCTTTCTATTCCTCTCCTAGCCATCTTCCTACTCTGATACCAGATGATGTAGCCAACAACATACACTCAATAGAATTTTGCCATTAAACATGTGTGAGAGCCAACGATTTGAAAAAAATTAGAAAATAAAAAAAAAAACTTATATTCACCAACTCTTCTGCTACAATGAGAGAAAACTCTCTTATATCCAAGAAAAGAAAAAAATAAAAAAAATTACCTTTTTTGGTAGATTTCAACAATTGTTAGATTTTTCCATTTTAGGTAATTTTACATGCATATCTTGAGAATCCAGATTTTTCCCAAAAACTTCCTAAAACTAAGGTAGGATGAAATGCCAACTAACATCCTAAATTCAAAACATGAGTTTCAAGTTATTAACAAAAACAACTTTTAAAAAACTAGGGAAAAACACTAAATTACCATTTTGAGGACCAAGATGAAAGTTTCAAGCCCTGAAAAAATGCCAAAATGGGGTCCAACTAACTAGGATGGGTTGGGAATCCACATGCCACCTCATAATGCATCCACCTATAAAATGTCAGCCCAAACCCACATCCAAGTCAAAAGTTATGACCTCCGGAAGTCCCTGCATTAGGAGCCTATTGAAATTGTGACCTTGTTCTTCTAGTATTAGTAGGATCACCAACCTAATCACCCGATGACTACAATGTCTAACCAACACAAAGAGGCCCACTAGCTAGAGAGTCTGGAGGAGAATCAACAACATTTGAATGATGACCAAGAGAGGAAGGTGTATCCTCATTATCACTATCTCCATCTGAAGTGGAGGAAGAAGACTCCTTATCATGATTAGGAGGATTAAGATCATTTGAAGAACTGTAATCATGCCGCAATGTCTCTAATGTGATGGTTGAGGGAGAAGTGGTAGGAGAAGAAATGGAAGAGTACTCCTCAAAATGAACACTCCTCTCGATGAACAGCTCATGAATGGTAGGGTGGAGAAGCATGTATCCTTTGACACTATCTGGGTACCCAAAAAATAAGCAAGACTTGTTTTGCAAATCCATAGCCCTACATTTCTTTGCTAGAATGTGGGCCCATGCAAGAGACCTAAACACTCAAAAGTGCTTAATTATGGGGTTTTGACAAATCCAAGCTTGGAAAGTACTAACCCCCTTCATAACTTAATAAGGAACAAAGTTCTAGATATAACACACATAGTTGATGGCCTCCACCCAATATTGAGGTGTCATAGACTTGGAGTGAATCATACATTTGGCCATCTCATTCAAGGACCCATTCTTTGATTCTATGACATGATTATGTTATGGACTATAGGGAACTATGTTCTGGAGATCAATACCCTCTGATGCACAAAACTTCTCAAACCTTTGGTTGACATATTCACTCCCATTATTTGTATGTAGAATCTTGATGGCCTTCTTGGATTGTTTCTCTACAAAAGCTTTGAAGTCCTCAAAAGACTCAAAGACCTCAGACTTATTCTTGATAAAATAAGTTACCCAAAAGTGTATCTATAAATATCATCAATGAATGTCAAGACATATCTAGCTCTACTGAAAGAAGGATGTGGAAATGGGCCTACCAAGTCACTATGTACTAACTCCAAAAGTTGTGTGGCCTTTCATGCCTTGCCTTTGTCATATTTCTCCTCTAGATGCTTACCAAGAATGCATCCCTAGAAAATGTCATCAGAAAATCAAATAGAAGGCAACCCTAAAGCCATGTCATGTTGATTGAGCTATTGTAAGTAGTGGTAGTTCAAGTGGCCAAACCGTTGATGCCACAAATGACTCACCTCATCTGAGTGAATAATACTATCAAAGGAGAGTTAGGAACAAAATACAAAAATTGATACATTTTTGACTGATGATCTACTTATCCCAAAACAAATTTAGACCCATTGTACATTTCACTTATTACCATTTTTTCTATTGTGAACTTTACAAACTTGCCAAAGCCTATGTGAGTGATCTGATAAATAGATAGGAGATTAGTTGAAAAACATGGAATATGGAGAACATCCTAAGATGTTCCTTCTCCCACGTCAATAGAACATGGCTCTAAGGAGGCAAAACCATCCTGTGAAGAGGCCATGTGGTGGGAAGAACTCGAGTCATCAGCCTAGATGTTCAATAGGAGTGTCATTAGCCATTAGTATGGCAGGCATAGATGTTCCTTCTAGATGTTCCTTCTCCATATTCCATCTTTTTCAACTAATCTCCTATCTATTTATCAGATCACTCACAAGGTGAATATTCAATAGGAGTGTCATCAGCCATTAGTATGGTAGGCATAGAACATGGCTCTAAGGAGGCAAAACCATCCTGTGAAGAGGCCATGTGGTGGGAAGAACCTGAGTCAATGATCCAAGTATTAGGTTGTGAAACAATAACAACTAGGACCATGTCCTTTCCTTTCACCTTACTCTTTTTTATGTCCTTTGAAGACCCTTCTGATGAACTCTATTTGATAGAGTTAGGAACCTTGATATTGTTCTTTCAAGAAGATGTGAAAGGTGTGTCAAACTCCATTATTAACCAATACATTGATACAAAAAGGGAATGCACACAACTCAACAGAACAATAGATCCTATATCAAGCAACCTACTAGCTATAATTTGTTACATTTAAATTTTCAAACCAAGGAATTGTATTCTTCTTGGATGGTGCCCGTACTATGTGTATACGCCTAAAAATAACACGATTCTACCCAAATAAATATTCTTAATATTTATTTAAGTCAAATTCCTCTATCAATAAATAAATAAATAAAATTTATTTATTTGATTCATATTCTCCCAACAATTAAATAAAATCATTTATTTAATTAAATTCCTAAAATTCTTCTAATTCCTCCAACAAATTAAATAATAGCAATTATTTAATTAGTTCTCCCAAAATCCTTCTAAATTAAATAATATCAATTATTTATTAAAATCTTCTCTAAATTTAAATAAATCAAATATTTATTTAAGTTCTCTATTTCTTCTAAATTGAATTATCTCTAAATATAATTCAATCAAATATGCACATGCAATTGAATATTCTAAATATTTAATTGAGCTAAAATATCTTTTCATCCTCATGCAATTTCTATTCTCTTAATTGATTAATCTATTCTTTTAATTGATTTATCTCTTAAGTTAACTCATTCTTCTATTTTATTAATTCCTCTCATGCAAAATAGAGCAAGACACATGTCTTCTTCTTATTCACGCACGTTCCTTAACCGTTCTAAATCATTGATCTTCTCATTCTTTCTATACTATTGATCTTCTCTCACACAAGTCTATAAATTAAAAAAAAAATCCCTTCTTCCAATAGTGAAAATCTGGCAAACAGGCGCCTTGGATAAGTACCATGATGAAAACCTGGCAGTCATGTGTAAGTTGATCTTCTACGTCACCTACACTTGGGGGCACGTTGTCTCATCAGCATATCACTCTTTTTCCTATCCTATCCTTCTAGCCGTTACCTACCTATACTGTCTAGTTTGTTTATCTTAAATCTTCCATTCCTCTATTTTCTTTGGTCTTGATAAAGATTGGGAGCACAATGTTAACAAATGATTTAGGTGGCTCTTGACATACCTTGTCCCTCGAAGTCATGCAAATCCTTCATTATCCTCTTATCCTCCTATCGTCTTAAGCATTGCCATGAAAAATCCTAAGTATTCTACCTACAATGGGGCACATTATTCCTATACGACATAGTCCTTGGAGATCACATCCTTAATTTCTTCTATCTACACATTCGTATCCATTGTAACACATCCCTCTACCTATCCGTGGTGTTTCCTTGTCATCAATGTCTAGCATTAAGGCTATCCATAAAGTCCTATTATCCTATCATGGCTTGATACTTTATCTCTTATGTCGCCTTATCAACTAAGGTCTTATCCAATATCCTATCCACAGTGTCAGCCTAGCATAGCATCTATCGTCAGTGTCATAGGGTTCTCCCCGAACTACATTACCTCTACATTGTCACGTAGGCAAGACCATTTCCAATGCGCCCCCGAGGCTCCACCTTTCCATCCGTCCCATTTCTTATTGTCTATCCTCTAGTCCATCCATGGTCCATTAGGGTTCACCTTGAACTACGTTGCCTCTGCATTGTCACGTAGGCAAGGCCATTTAGCAATGAGCCCCCGAGGCACTAGGTTAGTCCCTTAGGGTCCGTCTCACCAATAAGGATTGTGGAATCTTTCACTAGCCAAGCAAGAGAAAAGCAAATCCTGCTTCCAATGTAGAATTTTTGGCACAACACCTCAACCTATCCAAAGCAAAGAAAGCAAGCACCTAAAACACTCTAAATGATTCTATCTAAATTATGGAAAGAAAAACACATCTAAAATGTAAGAGTGTTTTGTGGTGGTTCAGTTAACTTACAAAGTCTTGATTTTTGTTATTATGTCTTCTTATGCTACTCGAGGATGTCAAAAACTAGAGATGCTATGATGGGGGGCATAATCATTTTCTTTGTCTGTTGTTTGTGGATTAATCTTTAGTAATGTGACGCCTTTTCTAATGACATGATTGACAAAAGTTCATCGAGGACTTCAGAGGTCAAACATGAAAGGGGGAAATCCTTGTCTATTGATACGCAAGAAATACCCAGGTCATCTCGGTTCAATTATACCTAGATGCTTGTATTAACTCGCTAAATCAAAATCCATCTAAGCAATACTCAAGTCATCTCGGTTTAATTATACCTCGATGCTTGTATTTTCTTACAACATTTTAAAAACACACAAAAACAAAAAAGCCCAATGATGAAATAAGCACTTCAAAATACTTGCAATATCAAGATGTCAAAAAACCACTCGCATCCACAAGCATCCATATCCCATGCAATAAAAATTTCCAAATCATCCATATCCCATGCAATACAGATCCAAACCACAGAGTATCAATGTTTACAAATAAAAGCTTGTGATTCCTTTGTTAACATTTATTCTATCAATCAACTTTCTATCTATCATTATACCATTCTTCTCAATCTGGTCAATCCAAGGAATGATCCAAATGCAGGTCCATCCTTAATCCATATCAATCAAGTCAAGTCAATCTTGTCAAATGATCTAATCACAATCAGTGGTCTTGATCCTTGTCTGGTCGTAAACCAACTCGATTAGTTAATCAATCAATTGTCTTATACAGGATGTAACATTGTTGAAATCAGGCCAACACATGCCTCTTACATGACATGCTTCATTTCTTGAAACTACACACTATCCTTCATGTTTTCTCTAGGGATCCATCGTTCCCCATCATGACAACACGCCTACCATGTTGGTCTAGGGATATATCATTCCCTACCATGACAACATTGGTGTATATCGTTATCAGTATATTGTTGGTTTACTGCTTGACAGGGGCAATACCTTGTTTATTCTTGTATCATTTGTGCATACTTGCTTGATTTCTTTTGTGTGTTATCATTCTATCTTGCATCGCATATCATTCACCTCTTTCTTCAACAATTTCTTCACCCCAACCTTGTTCTTCCACCTTCTTCATCATGAGATTGTCCATCTTGCTCCCTCGAAACTCTCTCCCCGTCCAATCTCCTGAGGGGGCATCCTCATCATATCTTTCCATTATCATCTTTTTCTTCTATGTATACCTTAGCTTCTTTGAAATGATGTTACTCGACACAAATCTCATCATCTCAAACATCACATCAAATAGGGACAAAATGTATATGCCTAAAAATGACACAACTCTGCGCAAATAAATATTCTTGATATTTATTTAAGTCAAATTCCTCTATCAATAAATAAATAAACAAATTTATTTATTTGATTCATATTCTCCCAACAATTAAATAAAATCATTTATTTAATTAAATTCCTAAAATTCTTCTAATTCCTCCAACAAATTAAATAATACCAATTATTTAATTAGGTCTCCAAAAATCATTCTAAATTAAATAATATCAATTATTTAATTGTTTCTTCCAATAATATCTTCTCTAAATTTAAATAAATCAAATATTTATATAAGTTCTCTATTTCTTCTAAATTGATTTATCTCTAAATATAATTCAATCAAATATGCACATGCAATTGAATATTCTAAATATTTAATTGAGCTAAAATATCTTTTCATCCTCATGCAATTTTTATTCTCTAGTTCTATTATCTTAATTGATTAATCTATTCTTTTAATTGATTTATCTCTTCAGTTAACTCATTCTTCTCTTTTATTAATTTCTTTCATGTAAAATATAGCAAGACACATGTCTTCTTCTTATTCGCGCACGTTCCTCAACCATTCTCAACCGTTGATCTTCTCATTCTTTCTATACCATTGATCTTCTCTTTCCCAAGTCTATAAATTGAACCCTATTCTTCTATTTCATTCATCTAGGCTTTAAGTCAACTTACTCTGTAGGAATTACAGTGCGCCTTTGGTACCAATTCCTTCATTGCTTGTGATCAAACTTGTTACTACACACTACTATTATTGTTGTGAAGCTCATCTTCATGGCAAAACTATCATAGTCGTTCCCATTTGAACATCTTGGAGTCATAGCAAGGAAGTGCACCTTCTGAGGGCCATATTCATAGACAAGATCATTTGTGATAGGCGATCAATGGAAGCTGAGAATTAAAGGAGGCTTGCTTTGTATTGTTCATTGTTTGATTGATCTCTTTTGTTCATTATTTCATTGAATTTTGGGTATCATTGATATTTATAGATTGATTATTCATTTAGATCCAATTTTCCCTTAACACTATGTGTACAGTTGAGGATTCCTGAGTTGTAATATAGGGGTTGTGCATAGGAATAAACTAATTGAAAAGTAAACAAAATCTATTTGCAAGGATTGACAAGTACTATTAATAAGAAATAACCAATGCTCTTCAGTTGGTTGTAAATCAAATAGTCTTATGTAATTCTAATTAAGAGAACAACTAATAGTTAATTGGTGATCACCTTAACTCAACAACACAGATTATTAAGATCTAACTAATTCATATAACATAAACTCATTACAACATGCATTAATCACATACACATAAACATATAACATAAACTAAACACATGAACATATAGGAGAGACACAATTACCTCAAGTGGCCCTTGCTTGAGTGACTGTGATCCCACAAAATCTAACTAGATCTCTACTATATCTCTAAAACCATTGACTGAACTCAAAACATGTGTTTCTTTATTGAATTCTGAAGAGAAAATACAATAACAATTCTGATAACAAAATCTCTGTCCAACCTTCTTGTTTCGTATATAGAATCTAACAATCCATATAGACATGATCATACTTATCCTATTTGAACAAAATTATTGAACAATAAATACCATAACTGCCCATTTTCCAACATAGGAAGAGGACTTTATTAGAAAGCAAACTAGGAATAGGAAGCTAAACTGTCATAAAGGTAATGTAGACGACACAGTCCTACTGTAACTCTGTTTACTCATTATGAAAAATAATCAAGACTAGAAATAGAACATGGAACACAATTTGATATTCCTTCTTTATTCATGACTGCATCAACCATCGAAGGATAACCATCAAAGAGTGGAGAGTTATGGATAACTCATTCCAATTAATTCAGAGTCTTCTTCCTTTAGCTGCAAGTGCCTATACTATTTGTTGTGAACATCAACACCTCCTTTGCTGTAGGATACTAAGTGGTCGTCATGAAATGTAGCCATGTACTTGATGCATGGGGGGTTAGTCCATCACATGATATCTATACATCACAACTACTAAAATTAACATAAAGTACCATCATATTTCATGAGCAAGCATCAATTCACACACAATTTAATTAACAACATATTATATACCAATATTCATGCTTTCAATGTCTTAAGGATGATTATAGATAGTCAATATATATAAAAGTTTGGGAATGTATTAGGAAGCATGCACTTAAAGCAAGAGAAATAAGACAAAACATAGCCTCATCACACCCCCCCCAACTAAACATGTTGATGGTCCTTCAGCAACCAAGGTCTCTGATTGTATTGAAGAGCTATCTCCCTATAATATGTAGGTTCTTCCACTCCTCTATCCTATTTGAGAAAGAACCCCTTCTTCTCTGCTAACCTATTCCACCTAGCCCATTCTACTGCCTGATTCATCCTCTAGTCTAGCCAATGTGAAATTTTATAAAGAAGCAGGGGATGATGGAACACTAATGACAACCAAGTTATTCCATGTTCCTTGGTTAATATTATATATTTATGTGCCCTATTGATTGCTACTAAGAGGTTCAATACTGAATGAGGCTATTTCCTTTGTAATGCTAGTGTCAACTCTTTCCACCTACCCTATGAAAATCCCAAAGCCTCATTACCAATTCCCTCGGCTAATTCCCTGAATTTATTGTAATCCATTTCTCTACACTTCATAAGTTTGGTTTCCACCTCAGGACATTCAATTCCATCAATCCATTCCTCCACTGTCTTGTTGGGATCTGGTGATTCAACCATGAGTTGAGAGGGGAGTGATTTCTCTCTCTCACTATATTGATACTGTAAAATTCCTCTCCTATGCTCATTATGGATGAATGATGTTAGGGCCTTTAGTTGCATATCCTCAATAACAACTAGGGGATTCTAGTGAGTCTCATATGGAATAGCTAATTCATGCAGGTAGAATTCATACTGTTGATTCTGCATCTTAGGGCTAGCTTTTTGGTAGGCTATTAGAAATAAGACAGGTGTAAAAGGTGAAATAGGGGCATCACTATAAAGTTGGCTAAACTAAAAGCTTAAATACTAATCTTGTAGATACAGGGTATAAACCCTTGCAAGTGGCCAACACAGGTCATCAGTTGGACAATCATATTTTCCATTCTATCCATTTTGAATTTTAGTCTCTTTATTTCTATGTTCTTCACCTCTATCTCTTTGCAATGCTTCTCCTTTAATTCACCTTGTTCTTTTACCAATTCATCTATCTTATTCCACAATTGCAAGGTAACTATGAGTAAGGTTGATGGGGTAGGTTCCTCTCGTTGTTCTTCTAGTTGTATAGGCTCTTGATTCCTTCTATTAATTTCTATAATGGCCAATTAGGCCAAATGATCTAGTCCTGACCATTGTTGCTAGCAAACATTTAGCTGATCCTTCAACTTCTTAACCTATTCATTTGACCCTATATGTTTTTGTTGGTAATCCTTCAACTACTTCTCCAATTCTACAATTTTCTACAAGGCTACCTGAAGTTCATCCTTCTTTTCCTCTGTTGTATCTTTAGAGTCCAACAACAACTCTATTTGAATTTTATTTGGAGAGGTTGATAAGTCTAGGTTTTCAGTATCAAGAGGAGGATGCCTTTTCCTAGTTGTATATAAATTCTCCTCCTTGGAATCTATATCAGTCTCCAAGATGAGTGTGTGGCCCACATTTCTCTGTTCCCTATCAACAAACAGATGCTCCCTTTTAGAGTCTATCTCAGTGTGTACATCAACCACATCCTTCTGATTAGGCTAGGTTTTCCCCCTTGAAAGTCCTTTCTCCTTTAGGTGGTCTAAGAACCTATGTGATTGAGTAGTTACCTTTTGTTTCTTTTTGGCTCTAGATGAAGAAGAGGATGATTTTCTCTTCTTGGTGGGCTTTGAGGTGGAAGGAGTATCATGGGTAGTTTTCGGTGCTGTGGGTGGTGAGTTGGTAGCTCCATGTTGCAATTTTCATTTTGTCTTTTGTTTTGTGTGGCTAGAAGTCTGCGAGGGTAAATGCTCTCACAAGAGGGTTGACATTGGTGAAGTTGGAGGTGTGGGAGACCTAGTAGGTTCACCTATAGGGCTATCAAGAATTAGGACTGGATGCTCCTCACAGGTTGCTTTGTAGTGGGTAGGTGAAGCTTCTAGTTGGGAAGAGGTTGCTGGGGCTTCCTCTTCTCCCCTTATTTGTACATTTTCTACCTATGACTCTTCTTCCCTCTCTAGTTCAACCCTCAAAGGTCCCTCATCAACATGATTATGTTGGTCCACAATTGTCGTTAAACCAAAAGGTCAACCTATCAATTTCTAATACAAATGCCAGAGTTAATGAATCCATTGGAGGTGGTTAGTCAATGTCATGAATCCAATGGGGAGCATTGACCATTTGCCAACAAACTCCCCCCAGTGTTACCTAGGGGGATTCAAACCCATGAACTTTTTCTCTGATACCAATTGTTAGCCCACGATTTCTGTTAAACCAAAAGGTCGACCTATCAATTTCTGATACAAATGCCAGAGTTAATGAATCCACGGGAGGTGGTTAGTCCATGTCACGAATCCCATGGGGAGTGCTGACCATTGCCAATAGATTAACTTCAAGAAAATATTCCCATGAAATATCAAGGTATTGAATAGATAAACTCCTTTTTATTAATAGCACAACCAGGCCATGATGAGACAATCAAGACTGGTTATTTTTCCTTCTATACTTAGCACACATTCTTTTTAACAAATTAAACAAGAAATTTGGAACATTCACTACCTTCCCATGACAAAAATGGCTTAAAAGTTTGAAATGCACAATATAAAGCAAAGATTGCCTCCTATCACAAGGTAAGATATCTAATAATATAGGTAGAAACAGAGACCCATAACTAGGATAAAGAGACTTGTTTAGTACCTTACGATTTAGATGTTGGAATTAGGTCGAACAACTAAGAGGGGGGAGTGAATCAGTTGTCACAACTTTAACCTTTTCTACTTTTAATCTTCTTTCACAACTTACAAATAGATTAATGATGTAAACATTGAAGCATGAATTAACAACACATGAGCAAAAACAAAATGAACACACATAACACTAGAAATTTTAAGTGGAAACCCCGTTAAGGGAAAACCACGGTGGGGGTTAACCCACAAGATTTGTACCTTGTTAAAAGTACTTAAAAGAAATGGGAAGGAACTTGCCTTCGGATGTACTAACCAAAGCTCACTGCTCAATGAGGCTCACTGCCTACAAGAGGTTCACTGCCTACAAGATTTTATGTTTAATATAGAAAGAATGAACTAAGAAATATCACCTTCTTCATGCCTGGTTTAGTCCCATTGAAGTGCTTAACTCCTCTACTCTGCTCCCACACTCTGCTATGCTCTACCACATCTTCACTCACATCATACCCTTTGATGGCCTCACTTCACTTATTTATATATGACATCGACTTTGGAATGATCATCAAAGTTAGCTTTACAAACGTCTTATTACAATTGTTCTTTAAGGTCAGCCTAACAAACTCTTACAATTACAAGACTTGATTTGATACAAAGTATTACATGTGAATCCTTATAGTGTCGGCCAAACATTTTCTGGGACTTAAATCTTCTTCGATCAACACACTATGCTCCAGAGAATTTCTCTTAGATCATCCACAACACACTTGAAACATCCAGTTGGCCAAGACTGGGAAGAACAACAATACCAAGGAAGAAATCTTCAATACAGACCTCCAACAGAGTAGGTACACAATCCAGAGACCTCCACAAGCACATTGAATTCAACAATAACATCCGCACTATTCCAAATCATCAGAATCACTTGCATCTTCATCTGGTACCTCAAGAACATTGTCTGTCATGATTGTCACACAGAAAGATTGCTTGTAGACCTCCAAACCATGAACCACTTGAGTTGAGGATACACACCAACTTCCCAAACATGCCTCTAGATCTGCAGATCATAAGTTTTCATTGTGGAGTAATCCTGACCAATTTCCTGTCACTCTGTCTCTTTTGAACACTGCAAAACCTGGTTCTACTCAGATGGCCATAGGTTCTTCAAATCTTCATGCGAACCTCTCAAATATTAACTGGAGCTACTTCAAACAATCCTCTACATAACCATATGGTCCGCGTACTTTGATCTTCATTCCTCTGGAAATGTAGAGCAATCTACTTCACTAATCTGCACTATTTCCCCTGTTTCTAACAAAGGGATATGTTGACATCAATGATAATGCATCATAGGCACATATTTGCAACAATCTCCCCCTTTGTCATTGATGGAAACATATGATGTGAAAAACTGATTCAACCATTAAGACAAACATTTCTCCCCCTTTCTTTTATGACTTCTGCAACCACTTTGTTCACTCTCCCCCTTTCATCGGCAACTAGTTTTTCACATGACTTCTCTCCCCCTTTGACATCAATGGCAAAGAGCACATATTTTCAATCTTTTCTCCCCCTTTTTGTTTTAGATTGATCTCCAAAATTTGCATACTGACTACTTTCCCTGAGTAGTATCTTCTTAACATCAATCTAGATCAGAAGATATGACTATGAGTTCCACCGGACTGATGCACACTGGTGCATCTTAGTTCTAAATAGGAGGGGTAATAACCCCTAGCTTCCCTCTGAGATACTCAAAAGTATCCTTAGGTAGAGGCTTGGTGAATATATCTGCAATCTGATCCTTTGAAGAAGCAAACTCCAATCTGACTTTATTCTCACTTACCTTCTCTCTCATGAAGTGAAACTTGATGGATATGTGCTTTGTCTTTGAATGCAACACTAGATTCTTTGAGATGTTTATTGCACTTGAATTATCATAAAAGATTGTAACAGGCTCTTCAAACACAATTGTGATATCCTTCAACATTTGCTTCATCCACAAGACTTGAGTACAATTGCTTGCTACTGCTATATACCCTACCTCTACAGTAGATAGAGATATTGCCTCCTTTTTGTTCAACCAAGAAACCAATCTCCTTCCTAATAAGAATGCACCACCACTAGTACTTTTCCTGTTATCCACATCTCCTGCCCAATCAACATCTATATATGCATGAAGAGTGAATTCATTGTCCTTTGGATACCATAAGCCATAATCAGATGTTCCCTTTAGATATCTAAAAATTCTTTTGATTGCTACAACATGGGATTCATTAGGATCAGCTTGAAATCTAGCAACAAGTCCAACTGCATTCATAATGTTAGGTCTGGTCTGAGTCACATAAAGCAGTCCTCCAATCATTGATCTATACCTTTTTTGATCTGCCTTAGGTGAATCATCATCTTTACTCAACTTGCATCTAGTTACCATAGGAGTACTTATTGGTTTTAAGTCCTCCATTCCAAAAAATTTCAACAATTCTCTCACGTACTTAGACTAAGATATGAAGATACCTTTATCTGACAGAGTGATTTGCAGACCTAAGAAGAAATTTATTTCACCAAACATGGACATCTCAAATTCACTTTGCATTTGATCAATAAATTTCTTATACATGCTTCCATTTCCACCAAAAATAATATCATCAACAAATACCTCAACAATTAAGATGTGCTCATGATTAATCTTGAAATAAAGATTACTATTAGTTATGCCTTTGCTAAATCCTAGCTTTAGTAGATACTTATCTAATCTTGCATACTAGGCTCTTGGGACTTGTTTAAGTCCATAAAAAGCTTTCCTCAATTTGCAGACCATATCTTCTTGATCAGACAACTGGAATCCTTCTGGTTGCTCAATGTAGACGTCTTCCTCTAACTCTCCATTAAGGAATCCTCTAACTCTCCATTAAGGAATGCTGACTTGACATCCATCTGGTAAACTTTGAAATCTTTGAAAGCAGCAAATGCAAGAAATAATCTGACTGCATCAATTCTTGCCACCAAAGCAAATGTTTCTTCAAAGTCAATTCCCTCTACTTGAGAATATCCTTTGCATACCAATCTTGGTTTGTTTCTCACAACTTCACCATCTTCATTCAGTTTATTTTGGAAGACCCATTTGGTTCCAATTACATTTTTATTTTCAGGTCTAGGAACAAGATCCCAAGTATTATTCTTTTCAATTTGCATTAATTCTTCTACCATTGCTTTTACCCAATTTTCATCATTACAAGCTTCATTCACTATTTTTGGTTCAATCTTTGAAATCAAACAATACTCTACTTGATCTTTAGTAATTCTTCTTCTAGTTTGAACACCTTTATTCTTGTCTCCTATGATTTGATATTCAGAATGATTCAACCTTACATACCTGAGGGTTTTGGGAGTTTCTTGAACTTCTGATTGTTAAGCTCGTTCCTCAACATATGTACTAACTTCTTGAGTCACTAGATTTTTTGGATCAATCTGGATCTGAATCTAGGTTTGAACTTTCTTTCCTTGACTTTGACTTTCATCTTGATCATTTGAATCATATCCACAAGGCTTGGAAGGTCTTTCTTTGCTCTCATCAACCTTGACATTAGTACTTTCAACAATCTTTTTGAATCTTTTGTTGAAGCACTGGTATGCCTTTTTTTGAGTAGAGTAACCCAGAAATATTCCTTCGTCACTTCTTGCATTAAACTTGCCTAGATCCCCATCTCTTTTGATATAGCATTTACTACCAAAAAATCTAAAATATTTCATTGTAGGAGGATGACCAAACCATAGTTCATAAGGTGTCTTACCAAAATTGCCTTTGATCTGCACCCGGTTAAGAGTGTAGACAACAGTACTTACAACTTCTCTCCAATAGACTTGTGGAACATTTGCTTCCATCATCATGGTCCTATCAGCTTCTTGAATGGTCTAGTTCTTTCTTTCCACAACTCCATTCTACTAAGGAGTCCTAGGAGCATATAACTGTCTTTTTATTCCATGCTTTTCACAGAATGTATCAAACTCACTAGAGGTAAACTCTCCACCTCTATCAGATCTCAGACACTTTATCATCACACCAATCTCATTCTCCACCATAACCTTGAACACCTTGAATTTGTCAAGAGCTTCTGATTTTTATTTCAAGAAAGTTACCCACATCATCTGGGAGTAATCATCAACCAGCAAAATAAAATATCTGTCTCCTTGCACACTTCTAATTCTAGTAGGACCACATAGATCACTATGCACAAGTTCCAACAATTCACTTGAAAATTGTTCTTTACTCTTGAATTAAGTTTTGTTCTGTTTACCCAATTGACATTCTCTACACATGCTATCAGCAGGTTTCACAAGTTTTGGAAGATCTCTCACAGCTTGAGTAGAACTTATCTTGACAATATTATCAAAATTCACATGACACATTCTCTTATGCCATAACCAACTCTAATCAATCTGAGCAATCAAACAAATTTTTCTAGTACCACTTAAATGAAAGATGTTACTTTTAGTTTGTGTACTTGATGTAATCACAGTTCCGGAGCTTGCTAAGATTTTGTATTTTCCATCCCTGAATCGAAGATCATACCCTTTGTCAACCAACTATCCAACACTGAGAAGATTATGATTCAATCCTTCTACATACAAAACATCATTAGTGTTATTCTTACCATCAAAAGAGATAGATCCTCTGCCACGAATTCTACCAGCTGAATTGTCTCCAAACTTCACAATTCCACCTTCATATCTTTCCAAACTTATGAACTTACTTTTATCACCAGTCATATGATGAGAACATCCACTATCAATAACCCATTCATTCTTTTCTTCAATCTGAGCAGCCAAGGCACTTTCCACATTCACATAGCTAGTAGATTCAGTAGACACAGGATCTTCTTCTTTGATGGCAATGAACACCCATTCATTTCTTGAGTTACTTCCCATATCAGATTCATCATCAGTGACACCTTCTTCAGCTTCTTAGACATAGTAACATTTCTTCTGAGCCCTTGATATGTTAGGATTTGGCTTTGAAACCCTCTCCGGACACCTTGAGGCAAAATGACCAATCTTATTACAAGCAAAACATTTGAAAGGCAACTTTCCTTCATACTTACTGGATCCTCTTGGCAATCTTTTGGCAATAAGGGTTTCAAGTTCTGCAGCCTCAATTTCATCATCTTCAAGATCCTTCCTTGCCTTCTCAAATCTATTTGATCTTCCTGAAGAGCTTTCACCTGGATCATATCTTTGTTTTCCATAAACACTAACCTTAAATGCAGATTCAGACTTAGGAAGAGAATCACCAAACTCACTCATTTCAAATGCTGAAAGCTTACCAATGAACTGATCCCTTGTAATAGTTGTCACAGTTTTGATCTCTTTAATGATAGCAACTTTATTCTTGTATGTCATAGGTAAGGATCTGAGTACTTTGGCAACAATCTCTGATTCTTCCAATATTCCATCAGCACTCCTGATACTGATCACAAGTTTATTCACTTTTTGCATGTAGGAAGTAATGTTTTCATCTTCACTCATCATCAACCTTTCATATTTACCCTTCAAGCTCTATAGCTTGGCACATTTGACATATTTATCACCTTCATATAGAGTTTCCAACTTTTTCTAGATTTCATGAGCAGTTTTCAATTCCAGGACATTTGTCATTTCTGTATCAGTTAGAGCACTCAACAATGCTTCTTTAGCTTGAATATTGTATTCAACTTCCTTGAGTTTGTCTAGAGTTAAAGGGCCATTCTTCAGAATCTTATACTCATCCTTAGTTATCAACCAAAAGGCATCACCCATACATTGCAAATGACACTGCATGCGCACCTTCCACAGGGAGTAATTTGTTCTATCAAATCTCAGACTTTCCTTCTTGTAAATTGACATCTTAGATCTCCTCAAGCTTCTTTTCGAGGAACTGACTCTGATACCAAATATTGGAATTAGGTCAGACAACTAAGAGGGGGGGTGAATCAGTTGTCACAACTTTAATCTTTTCTACTTTTAATATTCTTTCACAACTTACACACAGATTAATGATGTAAACATTGAAGCATGAATTAACAACACATGAGAAGAAATAAAATGAACACACATACCACCATAATTTTTACGTGGAAATCCAGTTAAGGGAAAATCACGGTGGGGGTTAACCCACAATATTCGTACCCTGTTAAAAGTACTTAAAAGAAATGGGAAGGCACTTACCTTTTAGTGCACTACCCAAAGCTCACTGCTCAAACAGGCTCATTGCCTACAGGAGGCTCACTACCTACAAGATTTTATGTTTAATACGGAAATAATGAACTGAGAAATAGCATCTTCTTCATGCCTAGTTTAGTCCCGTTGAAGCAGTTAACTCCTCTTCTCTGCTCCCACACTCTGCTTTGCCCTACCACATCTTCACTCACATCATACCCTTTGATGGCCTCACTTCACTTATTTATATATGACATCGACTTTGGAATGATCATCAAAGTCAGATTTACAAACATCTTATTACAATTGTTCTTCAAGGTCGGCCTAACAAACTGTTACAATTACAAGACTTGATTTGATACAAAGTATTACATGTGAATCCTTATAGTGCTGGCCAAACATTTTCTGGGACTTGAATCTTCTTTGATCAACACACTACACTCTAGAGAATTTCTCTTAGATCATCCGCAACATGCTTGAAACATCTGGTTGACCAAGACTGGGAAGAACAACAATACTAAGGAAGAAATCTTCAATTAACAAGCTTAATCTTCAATGCGGACCTCCAACACAGTAGGTACACAATCTAAAGACCTCCACAAGCACATTGAATTCAACAATAACATCCACACTACTCTAAATCATCAGAATCACTTGCATCTTCATCTAGTACCTCAAGAACATTGTCTTCCATGACTATCACACTAGAAAGATTGCTTGCAGACCTCCAAACCATGAACCACTTGAGTTGAGAATACACACTAACTTCCCAAACATACCTCTAGATCAACAGATCATAAGTTTTCATTGTGGAATAATCCAGACCAATTTCCTGTCACTCTGTCTCTTCTGGACATTGCAAAACCTAGTTCTACTAAGATGGCCATAGCTTCTTCAAATCTTCATGTGGACCTCTCAAATCTTAACTGGAGCTACTTTATACAATCCTCTACATAGCCATATGGTCCGCATACTTTGAACTTCATTCCTCTGGAAATGCGGAGCAATCTACTTCACTGATTTGCACTGTTTCCCCTATTTTTGACAAAGGGATATGTTGACATCAATGACAACACATCATAGGCACATATTTACAACAATAGATTCCATTCTTTCTCTTAGTTGACTGAATTTAGCCCTTAGTGAAATTGCATTGACTCTTACAGGGAATTCTTCTCCAGCTTCCTGTAGTCCCGTTACCTCGACAGTGGTAGCTACAGATGCATCAACCTGTAAGACTTTTACTATAGCTTCCTCATTTTGGAATGTTCCCACAAACTATTGAGTCATGGCTTCATTATGCTTTGTCAACATAAGAAAATACTCCAATCACCCTACTTGCTGAAAGATAGGCATGCAATCCCTATCAGACAATAATGTAGTGTGGACAGTAGGCTCTCTCTTGATCAGTTCTCCACCCATCATGATATCTCATAAAACTCTACTATTGAACCCAATTCCACTCTGCTAACTGAATTCCCTCAACTCAATCCCCTATTCTTTGGAAAATGCTTCTTACCAGTCACTTCTTACTAGTTTCTATTTGCTGGCTTGTACGTTATGCAATGCAGATATTCATAATTATGAAGGAAGAGATTTAAGAGATTTTAATGTATGTGAAATAATTCCTACGTATGGAATTCCCCCCCCCCCAACTATGGTGTCATTTGTCCTCAAATGAGAAGATAGGTTAAGAGTACAGAAGAGCAGTTTGAAAGCAATTCAAATTGGGTATAATATTTGAAAATAATGTTGTGTGAAGTGTGAAAGACATAAAATAAGAAGTAATAAATGTTAGATAAAGCAATAGTGAGATAAATACCTATGAAGTGATGTCTAACTTAGAAATGTTGCATGGGAAGATGATGACATGGCGGTTGGAGTAGATGTGCTTGACGAAAGAGGCAAAGTGAATCATTGTGATTTGATGTTGAAGAAGTATGCGTATAGAATGTGTGGTAGCATTGTGACACGTATCATGAATTTATAGTTAATAGTGGAAGATGGTGGAATGGGGATGCCATGAGAAAAGGTGTTGCAAGCAAGAGTGGTTACATGCACGCATTTAGGATGTGAAGTGAATAGGTCCCATGTGCGTTGGTTGTGGGTGCAATGGCTATAGGTCCCTTGGGAATCACAACCATTGTAGTTGATGCATGTGTAATTGTATAGGTCTCATAAAATAGTTGAGATCCTTTGGCAGCATGTCCGTTCAGTGAACTGGTTAGTAGCCAAAGTAAATCTCAACTAGATAGTAGGAGCTAAGTTGATGGAGCCTGAACTTTGATTGAGTTATTTTGTTTGGATTTTTTTTTATGTTTTATATTTTTATATTTATTTTTTATGTTTTATGTTTTATTTATGTATAGGTTCATAGAAATCAAACTTGATGTGGTAATGTAGTCAAGCTGGTGGCTTGATCTGCTGTTGGAATTTTGTGATTATCTATAACTTGGATGCATGTCTCATTTGAGGCAAGCTGTTGTGGAACTTCGTTACCCATATCTTCTCTCAATTGTTGGAGGAAGGTTGCCTTATTCAAAGGCATCTTGTATAATTTCAATTTGTGTCCATTAACCATTATTGAGAATCTAACTAGATCAATTGTGGTTAGTTGGACTACACCATTGGAAAAAACTTCCTTGATTTCATAAGGACCTAACCATCTGGTCTGTAATTTGCCTTTATGAAATTTTTACCTAGAGTCATAGGGTACCACCCAGTCACCTGCCTGAAAGTCCTTAATTTTAATATACTGGTCATGCCATTTGATTTTGTATTTTTGTATTACTTTAGTGTGATGGACTACTTCCATTCTTAACTCTTCTAAGGCATTAAGCTAGCAAAACCTTTCCTTATGAGCTACTGATATGTCCATCCCAAGTTGTACAATGGTTCTCAATGTTTTGTATTCAAACTCAATAGGAACAACAACTTTCTTACAATAAACTAGTTCATAAGGTGAATACCCTATTGTTGCCTTCTAGGTAGTTCTATATGCCCAAACTGTTTCAGAGAGTCTTTCTATCCAATCCTTCCTATGTAATGCAACTATCTTTGTTAGTATTGCATCAATCTCCCTATTGATGAGCTCAACCTATTCATTTGACTATGGATGATAGGGAGTGGACTTCTTATGTCTGATTTCATATTCCTGAATAAGGCTAGTAATTAGGGCTGATGTAAACTGTGGTCCCTGATCTATTACTATTTTCTTTGGAACTTCATACCTTGTAAAAATTTCCTCATATAGGAATGTAGAAACCTTACTATCTCTGGCTACTTTTAGAGCTTTCACCTCCACCCATTTTGTGAGGTAAATAGTGCAAACAAGCATATATTATTTATTATTAGATGGAGGATCAATGGGCCCAATAAAATCAATGCCCCATTTGTCAAATGGTGTGACCATCAATTGTGGTTGTAGGGCCATTTCATCACTTCTTGTAGGTTTTCCCATCTGTTGATAGCGGTCATATGTTCTTGTATAGAGAGTTGTATCTTTGTGCAAGGTTGGCCAATAGTATCGACTACTCAAGATCTTGACTATTGTCCTCTTAGCTACAAAGTGTCCACCTCATGGTTCATCATGACATTCTTTGAGAATGTCATATACTTCATATTCTCTAATACATCTTTTCATGATATGATTAGGACCTATGTAGAAGAGGTAACTAGCTACCCAAGAATAGGGAAATTTATGTTCAACTAGGTGGCATCTCTCCCTTGGCGAGAGGTGTTGAGGTGTTTTCCCTGCAACTAGATAATTTCCTAAATCTGCATACCAAGGAATTTGTACAGTCAATACAAATAAGTGCTCATTTGGAAATGAATCATCAATAAATATATCCTCATTACAAGTAGGTAGACTGGAGAGTAAATCAGTAACAACATCTGCCTTTCTAGGCTTATCCACAATGGTGATATCAAATTCCCGAAGTAGCAAAACCCATCTAACCAATATGCCACTTACCACTGGTTTGTTCATCTGGTATGTTATTTTTGCATGGTTAGTATGAATAAAGATAGGATACCTAGTGATATAATGCATGAACTTATTGATTGCATAGATAACAACTAACATTTCTCTCTCAGTGACAGTATAGTTAAGTTTAGCACCATGTAAATTCTTACTAATGTAGTAAATTGCATGTTCCAAATTTCCTTCCTTCTAGCCTAACATAGCCCCCACAACAAAGTCAGAAGCATCTATATGGATATGGAAAGGTACTGCCCAATTAGGTCTTCTGAGGATAGGTGTCTTTGTCAATGATTCTTTGAGACTTTCAAAGGATGTTTGACAATCAGCTATCCAATTAGATTCCACATCTTTAGATAGTAAGACAAACAAAGGGGCATCTATCTTACTAAAACCCTTTATGAATCTTCTATAGTACCTTGCATGGGCGAGAAAGATTCTAACATCTTTCTACTTTTGAGGAATAGGCAATGTTGAAATGATTTCAATTTTATGTGGATCCACTTGAATATCTTGCTTGGACACAAAGTGGCCAAGCACTACTCCTTCTTGCATCATCATGAAACATTTTTCATGACTAAGGGACAGGTTACAATCTTGACATCTTTGGAGTACCTTTTCAAGGTTGTTTAGGGCCTCTTCATAAGAATCTCCATAAGTGGTAAAATCATCCATATATACTTTTGTAGAGTCATGGGCAAGGTCAAAAAAGATGCTTAAAACAACTCTCTAGAATGTGGAAGGTGCATTGTAAAGTCCAAATGGAAGGACTGAATAGGCATAGGTCCCCCATGGGCATGTGAATGTGGTCTTATCCTGGTCCTCAGGGGCTATTTTGATCTGATTATAAGCACTAAATCCATCAAGGAAAGAAAATTACTTTTTCCCAATTAAGGAGTCTAATACCTAATCAATGAAAGGAAGAGGGAAGTGATCTTTTCAAGTGGTAGTATTCATTTCTTTGTAGTCTACATGATCAACTCACCACTTACCTCCCTTCTTTGGTACTATGACTAGTGGGATACCCATTGTCTATTTGGTATTGGATAGATGAATCCTACTTCTAGTAGATTTTGCACTTCATTCTTCACTATGTCGCTCATGGCAGGGTTCATCTTCCTCTAAGGCTTCCTAATAGGCATACATCCCTCATTGATGTATATCCTATGTATGCAGAGGTTAGGGTCAATGCACTTCATATCATGATAGTCCCATGTAAATGTTGTCTTGTGAGTTTGTAGTATTGTTACCAGTTCAGTCTTCTAGACAAATGTCAATTCACTATTGATATTAAGGGTCCTGCCTAGTGTAATGCCAACTGGTGTGGCAAATGACATGGTTGAGAAAATATCCAATCTCGATAAATTGAGGCTACAACTATGGGGCAAAAAATGATGAAACATGCTGCTGGTGGAAGCATAGGATGGTGTGTTGATTGTAGGCAAAATATTGTGTAGTGGGCAGGTCAGGCATACTAGACATGGGTCATGTTGCAGGTCCCTTCCATAAGTGTTTTGTATGACATTAGAAAGCACTTCATCTTCATTCTAGATAATCAATAATGGGCTTCATTCAATTGTCATTAATGTTTGAAGAGAATATTTGTCAATATCTTCTAGGTCTGGCCAAATAGTTTTCTCCATATCAGCAAAAGGCTATGTAGGTGGACAACGAACCAATTTCTTTGTTATATTCCCATTATAAATTATCATATTCACAAACCTACATCATATGAAGACATTTGTTGTTTCCAACCAAGGTCTCCCTAGGATGAGTGGATATCCTCCTAGGCTAGCCTTAGCTTGCAAGACCATAAATTTTACAGGATATTCCCATGATTCTATTGTAATTACAAGATCTTCAATGACCCCCTCTAGTTTGATAGTGTGATGGGTAAAATAGGGTAATCAAAATGAATAATAAAACCCAAAAACATCAATGGAATGTGTAGATAAAAAGGATTTAAAATATAAGAAAGAGAGTGATACTCACAACCTTTTTACCTTGCGATTTCCATTGTTCACCTATTCTCTTTTGATCTTTTGGTGATGAAGATGGCCATCAGGAAGCTTGCTTCCTTGCTTCGATTCCTCAAGATGACAAGGAGAAATGGCTCGGATACTTGTTGTGTTGAAGATGAGCTTCAACACAATATTATATGGATGATAAATGGTGGATGTGAAAGTGGGGGTGCCAATGGCGCGCTATGGATTCTGCAGCATAAGTTTACTTGAAAGCTTGATATGTGAAATAGAAGAAGAGGGTTGTATTTATAGACTTGGGAAGGAGAAGATCAATGGTAGAGGATGTTCGAGGGAACATGCACAAATAGAAGAAGGACATGTGTCATTCAAAAAGATGCTTTGTTGAGTTAACTACTTTCTTGATGAGGATGAGTTTTTATTTCTTAAATTAGAATATATTTTTCTAATTTAAGAGTTTTGTTGATAGCTTTAAATCAGTTAACTTAACTTTTGCTTTTGCATGACGAGAAGAGTTTATTTTTAGAAGATTTTGAAGATTTTTTGGAAGATAAGAAAGCATAATTAAATAAATAAATTTATTTAATTACTTCTAGATAATTTGGAAGAAAAAATAAAATATTTAATTATATTTTATTTTTGGTGAGTGAGAGGATTTAAATAAATTTAAATGATTTATTTAAATTTAGAGGAATAGACTTGACTTAATTAAATAATTTAGAATTATTTAATTGCTTGGAAGAATTTAATTAAATAAAGGATTTTATTTAATTTTGAATTTAGAAGAGATAATTAAATATTTTGATGTTTAATTAACTTAGAGAAATATGAATTGAATAAACAAATTTAATTATTTATTTATTGATAGAGGAAGGTAGGCTTAAATGAATATTAAAAATATTTATTTAGACAGAGTCGTGTCATTTTTAGGTGTATACAGATAGTAAACCTATCTACCAACTGTAATACTATTGGAGTAGGTCTGAGGTTATCAAACTGAAGGTTATTCATTGTTTCCTTTGTCATTACATTGATGGCTACACCCAGATCAGTCAAGGTGTTTTTGATAAGGGTACCATTGATGCTTATGTATCAACCACAAGGCTTCTAGGATTTTCTTTTTTTCGGACAACTAAGTTATCTACCATGATAATAGCAAGTTTTCCTATAACATGTACTATCTGAGGATCTTTTCTTTTCCTTCTTGATTTCTTAAGGCATAATTCCCTTATATCCTTGGTATACATAGGTACATCTTTGATAGCTTGGATGAGGGGAATTTTTACACAAATATTTTTCAGTTGCCCCATAAAATCAAAGTTAGGTTTAGATAGAGGTGGTGCTTGCATGTTTAATCTCTCTGGAAATGGAGGGCTCCTGGTGATGGTTTCTTCCTATGGAGAGATTTTCTAAGAAGGGCTATACTAGTTATTTAGATGGTTGTCAATGACAGCGGTTTGCTCCTCCTTAGGAAGTTCTGTGATAAGTGGAGATGAAGGTCTAGCAAACATTTTTCTTGAGTGTAGGTACACATCACTAACCTCAACTGTATAGGTTGGGTATTGGATGGCTTCATTAGTATAAGCCTATTTGAAGATGATTGTTGTTAGGGTTAGGTGCAGGTTGGGCTAGCAATTAAGTGGCTCTAGGTGGAATAAGAGTGGGTGAAGCTAAATTTAGCATAAGGGTAGGTTGTTGAGGTAGGGCTTGTTGTGGCTACAAGTAGTTCAAATTTGTATTTTACCAAGGTTGGTTTCCATGTCACTGCTATGGCCAGGGGTTTTTATTGGCCTACCATTGTGGATCATAATTTGAGGGTTTGAATGGCTACTACGGCCATACTCCCTGCTATTGGTTCCAGCTAGGTGGCATAGCTGTCCATTGTTGTTGTGGTAGGTTATACCAAGGTGCATTATTCCAGTTTGAAGTAGATGATGGAAATGACATATTATTGGTCAAGGGGTCCTAAGGCATACCTTGTCTTTGCTACCAAGGCCTACGTTGTGCAATGTAAAACACTTGACCTTCTTCATCTTCTATAGCTCTAAATTTTGATTTTTCACTCCTTCCTTTAGAAACACTACCAATACCCTTGCATCTCCAGTTAGCCTTCTTTTGTTGGTAATGTGCACAATACTCAACAAAGGCTACCTCTACTACTTATTTCTTCTTCTTGATATGTAGGGTGTCAAGTTATGTTGCCAAATGGATTATGATGTCTTCTTTCATGTTTGATGGTAGATTGTTGAGCTCTACCCTAGAGACTCCAGTAGATGATTTAGTGGAAGATAGGGTTCTCAGGCCTCCATTTTTGTTCAAGGTCGATCGTGAATAGTTTCTACAGATTTGACAAATCTCATCAAACCCGAGTTGAGAGATGTCCCTTGTTCCAATCAAATTTAGTGCATCCATGCATTCCTCATTCACACCTCTTAGGACTTGACCAACTTGAGTGACTCTGGGGAGAGCATGTCCTGTCTTGACTTCTTGAGGCAAAACTACAATCTTTCAAGATAGACTTCCAGAGGTTCATCTTCCTTTTGTGACATCCTAAAGATGTCATTTCCTTTCATATCTCTACCATGACAATAGTCCTGGTACTTTTGCAAGAACTTCTCCTTCATGGTAGCCCAGATTGTTACCGAATTCTCACCCAATCCTATTAACCATTGCAAGACTACCTTAAGGGTGGTTGTAAAGAGATTGAGTATGTATGCATTTGTAGTGTAGTCATAGCTCCTATAGAGTACATCAAATTCAAAGAGAAAGGTATCTAGGTCTTCAGTGATTAGCCCATGAAAGTTTGGTAGGGCTGAAGGAGGAATATTCTTCAAGATATCAGCTCTTGCCTAGTCTATAATAGGAAAGGCAAAGGTAACTAGCTTAGGTGGGTTTTCTACTGCTTCTTCCACCACTGTGTCTTGATGCCAACTGACAATATCTTCAAAATATTTAGTGTCCTCTAGTCCAAGGAATAATTCAAAGTTTTCTTATTCTTCTTTTGTTGAACTGGTTGGAAGAAAGCTCCCTCTTTGGTCTCTTGGCCACCACATACAATGATGTATAAGCTAATAGCTCTATTCCTACACCATGTTAATGGATATTTTAGAGATAGATTGAACTTCTAAGAAATTCTAAATGCTAAAAAATGAATATTTTATCCTATGAAAGGAAGTACAAACATGAATAAAAAAGAACTCATAAACTCTAAACCTTAGTACCATCCCTAGTAAATTGTCAAACTCCATTATTAAACAACACATTGATGTGGAAAGGGCAATGCACACAGCTCAACGGACCAACGGATCTTATATCAAGTAACCTACTGGCTATAATGTGTTAAATTTAAATTGTCAAACTAGGGAATCATATTCTTCTTAGATGGTGCCCGCACTATGTGTATAGTTGAGGATTCTAGAATTGTAATCTAGCACTTGCACATAGGAATAAACTAATTGAAAAGTAAACAAACTCTATTTTCAAGGATTGACAAGTACTATTAAAAAGAAATAACCAATTCTATTTAGTTGGTTGTAAATCAAATGGTCTTATGTATTTCCAAATAAGAGAACAACTAATAGTTAATCGGTGATCACCTTGACTCAATAACATAGAGTATCAAGATCTAACTAATTCATATAACATAAACTCATTAGAACATGCATTAATCACATACACATAAACATATAGCATAAACTAAACACATGAACATATAGAAGAGACAATTACCTCAATTGGCCCTTGCTTGAGTGACTATGATCCCACAAAATCTAACTAGATCTCTACTGTATCTCTAAAACCATTGACTGAACTAAAAACATGTGTTTCTTTATTGAATGCTGAAGAGAAAATATAATAACAATTATGATAATACAATCTCTGTCTAACCTTCTTGTTCCAGATACAGAATCTAACAATCCATATGGACAAGATCAGACTTCTTCTATTTGTATAAAACTACTAAACAATAAATACCATAACTGTCCATTCTCCAACAACATAGGAAGAGGACATTATTACAAAGCAAACTAGGAAAAGAAACTAAACTGTCATAAAGGTAATGTAGATGACACAGTCCTACTGTAACTCTTTTTAGTCATTATGAAAAATAGTCAAGACTAGAAACAAAACATAAAACATGATCTAAGATTCCTTCGTTATTCATGAATGCATCAACTATTGAAGGATAACTGTCAAAGAGTGTAGAGTTATGGATAACTAATTCCAATCAATGTAGAGTCTTCTTCCTTTGGCTGCAGGTGCATGTATTGTTTGCTATGGATATCAACACCTCCTTTTTTGTTGGCTGCCAAGTGGCCTTCATGAAATGTAGCCACATACTTGTTGCATGGGGGGTTAGTCCATCACATGATATCTATACATCACAACTACTAAAATTAACATAAAGTACCATCATATTTCATAAGCAATCATCAATTCACACATAATTAATTAACAACATATTATATACCAATCTTCATGCTTCCAATGTCTTAAGAATGATTATAGACATATTCAATATATATAAAAGTCTGGGAATGTCTTAGGAAGCATGTACTTTTAGCAAGAGAAATAAGACAAAATATAGCCTCATCAAGGTGATCAATTTTCTTATTTAAACACTTATGTTCATCATGTCTAGGCCTCTTACAATAGGAACATTTGACCTTTTGTTCACCTTTGGATGAAGAGGTTTCATTAGTTGCATTTGAGGAAGCTTTTTTCTAATCTTTCTTCTTCTCTCCTTGGTTCTTTTGCTTCTTATCCTATTTGTCTTACCCTTTTTGTTCTTTTGTACCTTGATTTGTAACCAAGGTATGGGAATTAGAGGGCTTAATTGTACCTATATGAACCAATGTAGCTTGCTCCTTAACTAGTGAGTTCTGCATCAAACTCACCAAGAGAAGGCATTTTATAGTTGGAACCTAGAGAACATTTTGTGGAATGAAAGGTAGAAACATATATAGAATATTTTAGACCAAGCTTAGAAAGAATACTTAAGATTAGTCTTGTCTCTTTCTTTTCTATTCCAAACTACTTTAACTGTAATAAGATGGATTTCAACTTTGTGAAGGAGTCTTGTATTATGTCAAAATTTCTAGGACTCAACCCTATCAATTCATTCTCTAATTGAATGATCCCTTATGTCATATTTCTTACCAAAGAGGGTTTCCAAAGTGGTCCAAACATCATTTGTTGTAGTGGAAGACTCAAAGTGAAATAGTAAGTCAAGAGACACTGACATACAAAGAGTACCAAAGGCTTCGTCATTTTTATTAAACCATTTAGGCTTTTCTGCATCTTGATTGGGTTATATTTCATGTCCCATTATAAGCATGTATAATCCTTTTCTTTTGAACTAGATTATCATTTTAGATTTCTATTTGAAATAGTTATAGGGTGTTAAAATAGGAACTGGTTATTGGTCCATTTTAATGTAGAAAAGTAGATTGAGATGTAGAAAGAGAAGTGTGAAAAAGAGACACATGAGACATCCCCCCTTTACTATTTTTTGAAATGACCCCCACCAAAAAATTACAATGTTGGCACTTTAAAATTAGTGTGTTTTACAATGCAACTATTAGATTTTAAGACTCTTACAAGGCTCAAAATGGCCAAAACATTGAAACTACAACTCAAGTACAATATGAGATCAATTTAAGAGCTCCAATGTGGAGTACACAAAAAATATCAACTCTAAAAAAATGACACCCAAAAAAGAGTATGTTTGCACAAGTTATGGCTCCCAGAAGGTCTCAAAACAAGAATTATGCAACAAGTTCTTAGAGAGCGTTTAATTTATGAACAACTGGAGCATCAAACAATAAAACCAATTTCACGATGGCATTGAGTGTGAAATTCTACCCTAAAACAAAAAAAATTGTGCAAGAAAAGGCCTCCATATGGCTAAAAATGGTGTAAGCACAAGAAGATGAATCCACATTTTGGCCAAAAAGTGGAAGTGTTTTTCCTATTTTTAAAATTTTGTCATACTTGGAGTGAAAATTTTAAGCACTTACACAGAATATTAATATGATGTAAAAAAATGAAATGTAGGATTTTGTTTCTAGTTTTCAAATATGTATTTTTTTCTAATACCCAAATGATAAAAGTTGGTTTTCTATAGTATGTACAAAAAGTGGCTTTTTAAAAGTCCCTTATTTTTTGCCAAAGCATGTGTGTGTACAACCAACATAATTTGACCTAAATGAAGGTATTTTTCTAATTATTTTTGAGGAAAGATGGATAGGATGATGAAGTTTGGTAAGGATATTTTTTTGTAATTTTTTGATAAATATAGAATTTTTATTAATTTTTTTCTGGCCCTAATTAGTATTTTTTAAAACCCCTCATGTACGACCAACATAATTTGAGCTATACTAATCATAAAATGAATTTTTTTTCATCATGTAGAGAATGGTGTCTAGATTAGTCAGAAATAAATAGTTTTTCAAAAAGTAGTCAAAATTAAAAGTTATTAAAAAAGAGTAATATATATCATTTCAAATTTATGAGGATTTTTGTTTAAAAATTAATTAAAAAATAGAAAAACATGTTAAACACTAAAAAAATTATATAGTTGAAAAGTAAACATTGTCATCTATAATGGGTTTAAATGTCATCCAAAGGTTCTAAAAAAAAATCACCAACCATATTGCCAAATTCCATTCCTTCTAAAAATTAGAGTTGTTTTTGTTTAAAAATTAACTAATAAATAGAAAAATATGTTCAAAAATTACAAAAAATACATATTTGGAAAATAGGCATTGCTATTTGTAATAGGGTTTAATTTCATCCAAAATTTTTGAAAAAAAAAGTCATCAGCCATATTGCCAAATTTATTCCTTCTAAAATTTTTTTGTGTTAGATTTCTTCTACTAAAAGTGGACCCATCTTCTTGCACTTACCCAATGGGCATCTTGAAGTTCACTTATCAAAATAAAAACTATAATGGATAGGGGTTAGAAAATTCAAAATAATGTGCTCGCATCATGGTAATGGCACCACCATATTTGGCCAAAAATTTCCAAGTTTGGAAAATTCTCTAGTTTTAGTTACAATTTTAATTATCACTAAATTTGGTGGAGCCTCTATATTTAGTAGACCACTAGAATTATGCTAAAGTTAGTGAAACAACATGTAGGTGGTGGAACAGCCACACTTGGGCAGTAGTGCATCTTAAGAGCTACTTGAGCGGTGCAGGGTAGTGGCAGTTTTGAGAGAGCTGGTTAGGTGGCAAAAACTAGTTGAGGTGCTATTGCAGATCTACTTGAGCAGTAGTCCATTGGAACGCCTACTTGAGGGTTACGCAAGGTGAATCCCTTTACACAAGGCCGCAACCCTTATGTGTATAGAGATTAGAGTGCTTTAAACACAGTGCCTCAAGCACTTATGCAAGCACTTAGTGCTTTAAAACCAACACTTAGAGTGTTTTACCACAAGCGCTTGTTGCTTTTATTAAAAAAATATTTTATTTTTTTGAAAAAATTCCACACAACCATATTGTACAGTACTCAGTATGGACTAGAGGAAAAAGAAATTGTCTTAGAGGCCAACTTTTTTGAATTTGATAATTTGATAATTGATCTTTAGGTTTTTAGGCCTTCTAAGTGCAATAATGATATCAATTTGGACTAAAAATGCTCCAAGATATTAGCTACCTGGTGGAACCACTCTAAAACCTTTGTTTTGTATTTCCAGATCCTCTGATCTCCAATTTTGGTAAAACAAAAGCCAATCTTGACTTTCTTGAGCCTTTTGGGTGCTATGGAACAACTAAAAATGCCTCCAAGATCTCATAATGTATATTCAAACCAGAGTAAACATATTCTTATTTCTCTTTTAAACTATTTTGATTATCTAGATCATCTAAGGATGCAAGAGAAGAGCATACTAGGTTTTTGAGAAAAATATTAGCACTGGATTAGTCTCAAAATCTCTCAAAAATAGGACAATGAAAAATGAGCTAGATACCATACAACCAGGCTTTGATATCATGTTAGATTCTACAAGTAACATCAAGCCAAGATTTGTTGTCAGTCATAGATCATATGCGCACAGATGATTGAAATTCAAAATAACAGAGAGGGTTAATACCATGCATGCATCATTCCTAAAAAGTGTCAATTAGATTTTCCCAAAAAGAAAAGGACCAATCTAGAAATTACATAACCATTCCTTTGCATATTCATCTAGAGATTTAAGAAACAATCTCATCCACATGTCCTTATCTACATAATTGCATTTGTCCATGAAATCAATGAACTCTTAGACATGTGATTCCTCTTGAGAAAAGTGTAGCCCATGAAACCTAGGCAATTATAGGTAGATCTATTTTATCATATGCATTCATAATCATAATCCACATATGTCAAATCTTGTTTCTCATACACATCACAAAGTGGATTTTATTAGAAAGTCTAATTATTTGAGACACATGTGTTGACAAGGCCCTTCACAAAGGTAGGATGGGAATTAGGTTGTAGATTAGACTACAACTTGACTAGATTTAATTTTTAATTTCATCGTACTCCCTAACAAGCTCATTAACATTATGCAAAGATGCTTAATTTTGAGGTAGGGAAGTAGGATGCAGGGATAACTAAATAGTAAGATGAAGCATCATCATAGGAATGATAGGTATCATCTACATTATAGTTTCTAGGGCTAGAAACAAAAGATTATGGATATGAAGGACCTTCCATAAAGTTATCATTATTTCACCATTAAGACATGACCTATCACATTCAATTTTGTAGGGTAGAACTAGACTTTTTAAAGGAATGTTTCAACATTTTGAAATATGTCTAAACTTGATAATGAAGAAGGAAACATTTGTGTACCTTCAATAGTAAAATAAATTTTCCAAATAGTAGAGTCACGACCTCTATCAAAAGAAACACCTTGAAACAAACTAATCTTCAAGGTAAAAAATCATTTTTGGGTTTAGCTCACCAGTAGTCTTATATTTCAATTTAGGTTCCTTAATATCTCCTTGGAAATCATGCTAGTCTATTGGTGTAAGTTGACAGGAGGCTAAACATTACACATAACAAAATACACCCAATAATGGCTATAAACTTTCTCTAATGACTATGTTGCAAGGGTGTTTCAAGATCTAAACCAAGATATTACATCCCCAACAACTACGCTAGTTTGATGGTACTAAAACATGTAGCTCCACAAATTCTAAAGACTTGCACCAAAACCTAAGCCTAGGGATGTGTCATCAGATGTAATTTGTACATGACTTATGATCAAACAATGGCATGAATACAGCACTTTTTGTGAGTGGGTAAACCCACCTTTAACTTTAGGCTCAATAAAGCTAAGGGGGAATTCCCTAAGGTCTCAACAACATAAATAATAGCTTTAACACTAGGTCCTTATGTAGCTATACCCAATGTGCAATGAACCATGATAAATGTGACTAGGCTCATGTCAACATTAGCTACATACATAACTAAAATACCCCTAACAAATAGATAATAATTCCACTCTTAGCCTACACCTATAGATGATAGTTACACTATATTTCCCAACAGATGAATCCACTTAATATTGCATACATACTAGCATGATTATCTAACAATGTTTCAATTTTGGATTGCATAAGACACAACAAAGATTATAATTTTGAACCATGTAGGTATGGCAGGACCTAATCTACTCCTAATCTAACAAGGGTTGAGAGGAAGATTAAAATGAATTTTGTTTGGTCTTCTCACCAACTTAGACCGCTGCTTACTCCATTAGGCAACATAGACATTAATTGTAAGAGGGAAAGTGATGCAACAATAAAACATAAATGGAATCACATGTGCATCATCAAACAATGCATATATCTCATCTCATGCAATGGATATATTCAATAATATAGAAGAAAATTATAAAAATACCCATGGAACAAAAAGAAAGACCATTAAAAAAACTTTTGCAGTGAATTAAAATGTTGTCACATTTCCCTAACCTCTCTTACATTCATACTAGTAAATGTGGGAAGAGAGGATGAGAAATTAGGTTCAAACACTCTCCCAAATAATCACAAACTACCATGAAGACATACAATCACATGCATCTATAATTGAAAACCCTTCTTATTCTTTAAAAAGTGCATTAAATCCCTTTACAAACTAGACATACAACGTTTTATGCCCTAGAACCTATTGAAGTGCTTATAGTCCAAAAATTGCTTTGATGACGAACTCATATTACATCTTACAAAATATGTATATATAGCATTACATCCCATCTTGATATTTGGATGCAAATTTGGAGTGGGAAACACATATGTAGGTCACCCATGTCTATTTCATCATTTTCATATTATAATGCACCTAAAGCCATGCTCATTTTGAGCATTCACACATGCCTTTGTACAAAAAATCCATCATTATGGGATCCTCTAAAGCCCTAAGATGCATGGAGATCATTTACCTAGTTATCACACCTCAAAAATATCATTAATGGCATTGCTTAGAGTTGTAGGGAGTGGTTGAGGTAGGGGAGATCATCTTGAAGAAATGTAGGGATTACAGTGTTCTAAGGAATTGGATAAAATAGGGAAATTTGGGATCTTAGGATGCCAAAGTTTAAGATTATGAGGGAATGGGGAACATGAGGATCTAGGAACTATGAACTTAGGGATCTAAGGGAATAGGGGACATGAGGACCTAGGAACCAGGAAGTTGGGGTTCTAGGGAAATGGGCAACATGAGGACCTAGGAATTAGGAACTCAGGGTTCCAAGAGAATGGAGGACATGAGGACATAAGGACATGTTCCAATATGCCTAGGGAGTCGACAAATCCACTAAAAAGGAATGAGGGATTCAAAGTGTGATGATCGAGGAGTTAGAGGAAATGGGGACTTATGAACAAGGTCAGGGAAACAAGGAAGTTCAAGGTTTTGAGGTTTGAGGGGACTGGGGAACATTGGGACTTTGGAACCTTACAAAGTTTGGGGTTTTAGGGAATTAGGGGAAGTTAGAGAACCTAAGGATCCATGGACATATTCCAATGTCCCTAAAACCAAGAAAAGGTAAAGGAACTACCCTCTAGACTTCAGAAATTTTAAATTTTTAGGGAATTTTAGCAAATGACCAAGGCATAGGGAAGGTGAAAGACCACTTCAACACAAAAAATTGACCAAGGTATACCCATTGAAGGTTTCTCAGATCAGCTATCATTGATCAGTATAAAACTTTCAAACCAACAACGAGACACAACACTTAGGATTTCTGCAAATTTAGGGTGGGTGCCAATACAATAGTGCAATATCTCTTTAATCTAAAAATCTTAAATTTCTAAGTTGAATCAACACTTATTGGGCCCCAACTTACTTGGTCCCTACAACATCCAGCCACATGACCTGCCCTTACTCATATAGCAGTTGAAGCTGAGGATTTGAACCTATGACACTAATCATGTTGTTCAATGGATTAATCATCTGGTCTATGCCTTGTGGGCAATTAGAGAAAATATATTAAATATGGAAAAAAATTGGAGGATATGTTGGATAATTGTTTTATCTTTTCCATGTTTAAATATCGTATATTTTAGGATTTTTTCTATTTTGTCCATATTTTATAACACTCATGTTTATCTTCACATGATTCATGCAATGTGTATAACTTTTTTCAATATGCCTATTTATGTATGCACATGCTTAAAGGTGAGGTAAGAGATTCATTATTATGCTTTATGCAATAGAAATTTTTTTAATGTGCTAGAATTTTACCTAAAGTGTTTTCCCATGTAAATTTTCTTTTCTTTCTATTTATTCTCTTATTATTTTAGATACTATTTGCCCTACTTCTATTAAATAAGTTTATGTCGGACTTCTTTTTCTCTATAGATAAAAATGTCAAAAATATTTAAATAGTGACATATAACCACTACAAACTTCCTTATCTATTAAAACTTATTAATATATATAAAATGCATATTTTCTAAGTAATGAAATTAGATAAATCAGATGATGGATGATATATGTAAGGTCTCATTGCATGTCGGTACAAGTATTGTAGTAGCTTTTCTTCTTAATATAATTTGAATGGTATATGTTGGATGTATGGTTTTGAGTCTTATCGATTCTTATCTTTAATGTTAGTTTCTTGTGTTTGCATTGCAAAAGGATGGTACCATTTGTTTTTATATGGAAGTCCTCAGACCCATGAGTGCCCTAGATAGATAGTCTGACTGACTGATATGCCTGTGCAACGGATATATAACCACTGGCTAAGGTCATATCACCTAAGGTAATTCAAATTTAGGTCACGACGAACCTGTATTATAGAAATTACCTTTTTTTCTGGACAGAAGGGCTTTCTTCCACAGAAAAGTGTTATGTATAAATATCTTTTGAAAGCTTGCGAGCCAAGCAAAATATTCTTGACAGGCAATGCTTTTCTTGTCTTTATGTTTTTATCTCGACTGCAACACAATAACATGTCCAACACGGGGTACTGCACTTAAATCCAATTCACATTTATGAAAGGCTTAGATTTGTAACCTTATATATTACAATTCACTGCACTAAAACTAACATATTTCATCCTTTTTCCTTATATTATATTTATCCACACAGTTGAATTTATATCCATTTATTTTGTACTTCTAGAGATTATATCTACCACAACATATTATCGTTGATGTTTTTGGGCACGACATGTTACTGTAGCCAAGATGGAATGGATTGATCATAAGCCATGATTCAGCCTTTCTTACCCAGTGAAGATTGAAGAGTGCAATCCCTATATTTGGTTTCTCATCTAAAATGCAATGCAAATTTTTAAATGATCAACTGAACTAGTATTTTATCATTCACACTAAAAAGATTGGAAACATTTTATGATATAATAGAGTTTAGCCAGACACCAAACATAATTGTAAATACTTATAAACTTGCATCCGAAGAATGTTTGCAACTGAGGAAGAGTCTTACAAACTCTAGGGCTTACAAAATTAGTAAAACAAAAATCTATTATGCCTTATTAACTGTTCTCTTGCACAACCTTCTTGATCCCTTCCTCCTAACATTGGAGGTGAGGTCACGAGTAAATATAATCTAAATGCCCAGAAAATTCTTACTTTGAGTACTAAGCATTTTATTTACATGGCAGAAAAAATTCTAATACTTAAATAAAAATTAGTTTATATGCCCTAATATAGTGAATTTAAGTATAATATTGATTTAATTTTATGAACTCACATACATCTCACCTACTGAGATTGTCGAGTTTTATGAACTTTCCCAAATAGAGTCTCCATGGCATACATCTTTCCCACGAGATTGCCCAAATTGTTTAATGTAGGAGCATCTGGAAGCATTCAAACAATTGGGATAGTTACCAGTGAATTACAGAGTACCGAGAGAGCGACCTTAGAGAATACCACATTTTACCGCATTTGCATATCAGAGGCTACGGAGCTAGACTTACCATCTAGACATAGTTATCTACAATATATCCAAAATTTAAATCATTTGGGTTCGATTGCAGAGAGATATCGCTATCAGAAGGTTACCTATATTTAGATGTTTCACAGAGTAGAGCCGACAGTGTTCAGTGAAGTCTAATCGGCCTGCGGAGCCTAAGGGAACATTACTCAGTGAAGTATAGGACCTAGTTGACCTTCATGGAGATTCGTATGAAGTTTTATGCACTAGCAGAGCAATATCTTATGTTTAGGTCCGACCTATCCGTGTACACATGTTTCATAACTAGCCATTGCAATTAGGCCGACTTGATAATGATTTGAAGGCCTGTAGAGGATATAAATAAAGGATAATGATTTGTTACAATGCGCCAGTGACAAAATGATTAAGTATGCAAGGATATGAAGCAAGACCATAAGTGTTTGGATCTGAAGAAGAAGCAAAAGTGAAATAGAGAGAGCAGAGCAGTGAGAAGAAGAAGTTGCAGTGCAGAGAATTGATAAACAGAAGGAAGAAATTATGAAAGAGTATTGTTATATGAATCTTTTGTAACCTTGGGCTGCGGCCTAGCATTTGTAAAAGCTCGAGTGATATGTGTAAAGTGTATTGTGATCATAATATAAGAAGAATGAGCTTTGAAGGCTGGGTTTTTCCCTTTTAGGGTTTTCCCAAGATATATCTTGTGTCATGTGCTTATGAATGTCTCTTTCTTTTTGTTGTTAGCTATTTACTTCCATTGCATCTTTGATTGATCATGTTGTTAGTTGTTTAAGGCTGTAAGGTTGGACAGTCCCTCACTAGACTCTCCTACCTTGACTACATCAAGTGGTATCAGAATTGGTTTTTAATTTGTTGGGATGGTTGTGAATCTATTGGGAAGGAAGGAAGTGTTGAAAGAAGTGCAAAAACCTAGAAGTAACAAGTGTCATCGCTAAAGAAGATCAAGGCAATAAAGATTTAGGTAAGCTTTTCAAATTAAGTTGTTTATCTGATTTGTTTCAATGGGGAAGATTGGAAAAAGAATGAAGAAAAAGAATGGAAACCTAATATGTGAAAAGGATAATCTAGAAGAAGAATTGTGTGAAATCAAAAGGTGTAATTTAGAATTGATGGAAAGGATAAAGGAAGTAGGAGAACATAAGTATGATGCTCTTGAAGAAGAACTAAAAACTGTAAGAAGGAGAAATGAAGAAGTAGAAGTAGAGCTAAAATTGTTTGAGGATGTTGAAAAGAGATTTGAAGAATTGGAAGAAGGATTCAAGTTGTTTGGAAAGGTGGAAAAGAGAAATAAAGACCTGAAGGAAAATTTAGAAGAGCTAAAGAAAGAAAACAATTTATAGAAGAATGAATTATTAGTGTTGAATGAACAGGTTAATCAGTTAGAGCAGTCACTATTAGAATGCAAAAAAGAGAATGAAATTTTGAGATCTAAGCCTGAACTTTGTGATGTTTTTGGTGATACTAACGATTTGTGTGATGTTACAGAAGCTTCTTTAGAAAATGAACTTGAAGATGACAATGTAACTGGACCTGTAGTTATTGGTGATGGAATTGGTTTTAAAATCATGCAGAGAATGGGATATGAAGGACAAGGACTGGGAAAGCATCAACAAGGAATTACAAAACCTATTGAACTAGTAATAAGATCAAGAAGTGAAGGCCTTGGATATGACAGAGGTAAGGATGTTATAGCAAGTTCAAATAAATCAAATCAGGGAAGAAGAGGTATGTATTGTTCACATTGTAATATATATGGAGATGAGAAAGACTTGTGTTGGGATCTACACCCTTGTAAGTTCTATGGATTAAGGAATCATTCTGAAAAATGTGTTGGAGTAAAGTGAGAAGAAGAAAGCCTATGATAGATTGTATGCAGATGGATTATGGATGAATTGATGGAGTGAACTAGAAACATGTTACTTGTATGTTCAGAAGGTTGTATAGTTGGAAATATTCATATGTTGGAAATAGAATAGGATATGGATCAGGATACAGAGAAAGAAGAGGGAGAGATGATAGGAGTCACAATTATTATCATAGCGAAGGATACAAAAGAGATGAAAGAGGTTTTTCTAGAAGAGGAACTTGTTTTCAAGTTTGGAGGAGGAAAGAATCAAGCAGTGAATGTCAACAAGAACCTGTTACCTGAGAGGATAATGAACCTATTACCTAAGAGGATAATGATTCAAGGAAACAATAACTGATGCAGGGGAAGAAGACCCTATTTACTCACTAAGTTTGACAGAGAAACTAGAAGAAGGTGAAGCATTGATCTTAAGAAGACTTATGTTACAGATTAATCATCTGAGAAAGTAGTGCATTTTTGTGGACAAGTGTGAAGTATAGCAAAGAAAGGAAATTCATGTTGCAGAGAAAGAAGAAATGACAAGATATTCTACCAGAGGAGAAAGTTTGTGTACTAGAGTAAAGGAAATAAGGATAAAGAAATAGATATAGGTATAGGAAAAGTATATGTAGAACAAAAACTGTAAGGTTTTTGATGTGTGTGGAAGAATTTGTATCTAGAACTAGAGATCAAAAAATGTTGCAGAGAAATTCAAAAAGTGTATTGACTGTATCTAAAGGAAGTAACATGATTGTTCCAGAGGATGCAAGTATGTATTGATTGACTCTTAATTAATTGAAATTGGTATTGACTTGAGGCAACTTGTGGAGAAGATTTTCTTATATCGTTGATTATTGAGGTAGTGCAAGGCTTGCAAGTAGACCATCAAACTCAGAAGAACTTGAGCCACTTTTGCACGGTGGACTTGAATAGACCGCCAACCTTGAGGCAGTTGCAAGTACCTATGAATAGATTGCCAAACCTTTGCAAAGAAACAACATTGATTTTGGAATAATACAGATCAAAGTGAAGAGGCTCACTTTTCAATTAACCCTAAGAGTCTAATGCAGGAGCGTCCGGAAGCATCCAAACAATTGGGACAGTTAATAATGAGTTGCAGAGTACCGAGAGAGCAACCTTGGAGAATACCACATTTTATTGCATTTGCATCTTAGAGGCTATGGAGCTGGACTTAGCATCTAGACATAGTCATCTACAACATATCCAAAATTTAGATCATTTGGGTTTGATTCTAGAGAGATATCACTATCAGAAGATTACCTATATTTACCTGTTTCATAGAGTAGAGCCGATAGTGTTCAGTGAAGTCTAATCGGCTTGCGGAGCAATATCATGACTTGTGGAGCCTAAGGGAACATTATTCAATGAAGTATAGGACCTGGCCTACCTTCATGAAGATTTGCAAGAAGTTTTATGCACCAGTGGAGAAATACCTTATGTTTAGGTCTGACATATCCATGTACACACGTTTCATAACTAGCCATTGCAATTATGCCAACTTGATAATAAATTGAAAGCCTGTAGAGGATATAAATGAAGGAAAATGATTTGTTACAATGCGTCAGTGATGAAATAATTAAGCATGGGAAGATATGAAGCAAGATCATAAGTGTTTTGATCCGAAGAAGAAGTAGAAGTGAAACAGAGAGCATAGCAGTGAGAAGAAGAAGTCGTAGAGTAGAGAATTGATAAACAGAAGGAAGAAATCATGAAAGAGTATTGTTATATGAATCTTTTGTAACCCTGGGCTATGGCCTAGCATTTGTAAAATCTTGAGTGGCATGTGTAAAGTGTTTTGTGATCATAATATAAGAAGAATGAGCTTTGAAGGCTAGGTTTTTCCCTTTTAGGGTTTTCCTAGGATATATCTTGTGTCATGTGATTATTAATGTCCCTTTCTTTTTGTTGTTAGTTATTTACTTCCATTACATCTCTGATTGATCATGTTATTGGTTGTTTAAGACTGCAAGGTTGGAGAGTCCCTCACCGGACCCTCCTACTTTGATTGCGTCATTGTTTAGGGCATACATCTCTCCCACGAGATTGTCCAAATTGTTGAGGGGCATACATCTCTCCCATAAAATTTCCCAAATTCCATGATGAATGAGCTATCACCACATGCAAAGGAGGAGGTAGACAATGCATCCAAGTTTGTTGACAAGATTTGGCATCTTCAACAACAAGTTAATGAGATACTATAGCACACCAAGCAGAAGTACATGGAGAAACGTGACCAATATCGTATGCCTCATCACTTTCAGGTTGATGACAAAGTTTGACTTCATCTACAGGAGTGACTTTAGGGACCTAATAGAAAACTTTGTCCTCTTCAATATGGGCCACACACCATCCTCAAATAGGTGGTACAGTTGCGTCATAAGGGCAATTGGTTTACCAGGGTGCACATTGCAAACTAATTTCCTCATTTGTTATAGAATATTAATGCAATGGGGCCTATTTCCTCTCAAGAGGACATGAATGATCTGATATCAAAATAAATACTTTTTTTATTAGTTAATTAGTCTACCTCTTGAGTGACTTCAATAGGCATGACCTTTGATGATTCGTGACCTTTGGATGTGTATTTATAAGTGTATGCGCAGGATGAGGTGGGAAACTCATAAATCTACATAATACATTTCATTCTTTTCTACATGATTTAATATTTATTGTACAAGAGCAAAAATGGCCACCAACATGAGTCAAGATGTACATTTAAGAGGCCTTGCTTGACCTATCAGAATTTTCACAAGAAAACTAGAGCAGGCTCCATCTTCTTTACATTGTTTCTACTCACTTTATCACTTGCCAAGGAACTAATCTCTTAGAACAAATCCACCACCTTTCTGAAGAGATGAAATTGTAATTTTTAGGTAGACCTGCACATAGCTCTCAATGAGATTGCTAGAAGACTCCAACAAGTTGTTCAGTCCTACAACACTGCAGCTGACCTACTCACTAGATGTTGTCTTCTAGATCTCCAGCGAGATTTAGATCAAATATCATCTTCATATTTTGAAAGGTTTATTCATTCTATTCAGTTGAATTGTAATAGCAACTAAGTGCGATGTCATGATGATAATACTTGAGGTAGATCCATAGTATACCTCATAATTTTTATGTTTAGGAATTATCAATATGTCTGTCCCACATTTTATGCAAGGTGATTGTGTAATAGAAAATATCTAATTATAGTAATAGAAGATATGTATCAATATTTTGAAAACATCAATTTGTTTTTCCATAAAATAAAGCTAATTTTAAATTGAGACCAAAAAGGTACCTTGTGCAAGGACAAGCATGCATGTAGAACTTCACTATTGAATTTTTTGTGGGAACAATGTTATTACCTAATTTGTTTTTCTTTTGGGTCATATTTTCACCAAGTTAGTTAAGTTTACTTAGAGCATATATGTTTAATGTCTTAAGTCATGAGACCATAATATTGTGTTAAACACACTAGGATATTGAGAGGGGGGTGAAACAATATCTAAACAAACTTCGAATCCTTTAGAGCAAATTAAAACTTAAGCATTACATCATTAACATGAACATGAAGGATCAACACAATGCACATCAACACAACACTAGATATACATGGAAAACCCAAAAAGAGAAAACCACAGTGAGGATTAACTCACAATATATGAAGCTCAAAATTACAACTTTGATTTAGGGCTACAACCTAAGGAAGCTACTACTCCCTACTGACTTTGTTTTAGGGCTACAACCCAAGGAAGCTACTACTCCTTGAAGAAAGGTTTTAGGGTCACTCCCAAGGAAGCTACAACTCCCTGCTAACTTTGTTTTAGGGCTACAACCCAAGGAAGCAACTACTCCTTGAACTGAGAATGAACTCATAAATGATTACAATATGATAGTCCTTCTACTGTCTGAAAACTGACATTGAAGCTTAATCACCTTTGATGATTTAAATTATGCCTCTTCTAATGATTGGACCAATTAGGCACACACTTCACTTCCCTTCTATCACAAAAATGTCTTCAAAATGGATCAAGATGGTCCTTATTGCTTCTGCTCTTTCTCCTTCAGTCACACATCATAATGCATAACATGTTCATATTCTACTCTTTTACACACACATATATTCATCTTCGCAATCATGCCTCACCTAGATGAACTAGGTTTACAATATATACATAACATTACATTGATTTCATTACAAGTTAGCCAATACAACAAGAATATTACATTTTAAAAGTTGGCCACAGATCACACAACATAAAACATGCATAGGGTAAGACCTATCACGAACTACACATTACTATAGAAAGAAACACATGCCTTGCAGATCCCAACACACAGTCTGGGCCTAAACTTTCTTCATAGCATCATCCTTCAAGGAATACCATCCGCATGATTCACAATTTTGAATTAGTCCACCCTTAAGCAAGAACACATGAAGCATGTAGCACAACGGTCATTTCAACTTGGTGGTACTCATGAATGATAAAACATTGCTTGCACTCCTAGATGAGTCAACAGGACCCAAACACTATCTCCAAGCAATTGTTAACTCCACACAACAAGAACTTTATGGCGCACATCATCAATGATCCTCTATTACCCAAGAAAGAGCATGACCCAACAACATCATCATTCCAGACCTCAGCCAGTTATGAAGAGAGAAGAAAAACACCTTGTAGAGCAACTATAGATAACAAAAGATCATTAGGACCATCTTCCATCAATCAATGTACCATTCCATGCCACAAAAAATTGGCACACATCATCAACATATGTTTTGAGAACAACTAGTCATCTGGAACAAATGTATCACAACTGTCATTTGAAAAATAAACTTGCAGACCTCCAGACCACCTGAAACACATATGGATACACTCATACACCACTCTAAATATATCCTCAAAACTGTATGAGTAAGTATTCACTTGTTGAGGAATGCAGAGAATTCCAAACTATCTTCACCAACACATTATACTGCCAGAGCATAGACTGGAACTCAATTACTTGTGACTTTCACCGCAAAGAAGAAAATGATGTAAAACTTTGGATTTAGCACCTTTACATCATCCTTAGGTTAATTCCTGAACCATATGACCATAACTTCAAATGTAGAGGAAGGTGAAGCATTTTACCAGACATTCTTTTAGGTAGCTACCTGCAACATAACTCTTCACCAACTTCCATAGGTCAAAACCTTCATATAACAACAAATACATTCTTAGGAACAATAGAAAGGATCATACAACATGCCATAGGTCATCAACAACATCTTCCCATCCTCAACAAAGTTTCTAATTCCCATCTTAATATATCATCATTCATCTTTATGCTTCTAATTCCCATCTTAATATTTCATCATGAAATCATCTATGCTAACCACAAACACCTTGTCTTGATATTAATCATGGCATGACATCCAACCATGAACATTAGGAACTAGCCATGAACATCAAGAACATCACTAAACATTAGCAACCCTGAACAACAGCTTAATCACTATATCTTTGTTATCACACTGGTATATCATCATCATAAACTGAGTGTTGACCTTATTCTAAGTGTTGACATCAATGACAACACATATTGCCAACAATATCCCCCTTTTTCATTGATGGAAACACATTCTCCTCAGATGTATGTTTCACTATCCCCCCCTTTGACATCAAGGGTAAATGACAACTGCTTCACTCCCTTAGGGCACAAATTCTCTCCCTAGGATGTACATTTCCTTGATTTTCTCCTCCTTTGATATTCATTCATTCTTTCTCCCCCTATCAACAAGCACTACCTACTCCCCCTGGGAGGTAGCCACCATCAGTCTAGGAAAAATATATAGCATGAACTCCCCTTGGACAGATGCACCAATATGCATCTAGAAATCTAAGGGGCAATTACCCCTAACCTCTGCTAGATATCTTCAAAAGTATCCTTTGCAAGAGCTTTTGTGAAGATATCTACAATATAATCTTTTGTTAGAACATATTCCAACTTTACTTCCTTATCTACAACTTTCTCTCTCAAAAAAAGACACCTGATTGCTACATCCTTGGTTTTAGAATGCACCACTGGATTCTTAGAAATATTGATAGCACTTGTATTATCACACAAAATAGGAATAGGCTCATCATACAATACCTTGATATCCTTTAGGGTTTGCTTCATCCACAATACTTGTGTACAACATGATGCTGTTGCAATATACTCTATCTCTGTAGTTGATAATGACATTGAATCTTGTTTCTTTCTTTGCCATAAAACTAATCTGCTTCCTAAAAAGAAAGCGCCACCACTTGTAGTTTTTCTATCATCAACACAACCAACCCAATCAGCATTAATGTAGGAACTCATATCAAAATCATTACCTCTTGGATACTGTTGTGTGATTACACAACACACCCCATGTTACCCTAGAAAAATAGGGACCCAACTCTTTTTTGCCTTTTCTGGCTTGTTTTACTTCCCTTTTTTTTTGGACGGTATGGTAAAAGCATTACAAGATCAATATGTCTAGGTCCTATTCTAGGCATGCCTAGATCTGGGGTTGTGAGTCACAATTCCAAGAGTGTTGTTCTTCCTCATGAAGACTGCCAAAAGATAGAGAATTAAATTTTAAGCAGGTTTGCCTTTTGGATCATGTAGAAATTCATTGAAACAAACAAGTTATGAAAAGTCAAATTTTGGTCAAAGCATCATATGGATATGTCCATTTGGATATTCACATTTCCTTAGTGTGCATATTCATACCTAATGTCCTCACATTCCAAATGTCCCGACAAATTATCATGACCAAGAAACTTGAAAAATGCTAAGTAAAAGTCATATCCTAACATTCATAGAAGGTGCACCCATCAAATTAACCACCACATGCAGCGAGACTGTCATGCGCATAGTCACAAGTATGGATATTCAACCTTAATATCCCAAATTTCCTTAATATCTTGACATTCATTGAATGTCTTGACTTTCCTTAAGGTCCATACCTACGGAGCTAATGATCACTTATTAGCTGATGTCGCCATGTGTCCCAGTTGACTTTTCAACCAGATATTGACATATGGATATTTACATGAATACTTAATGTCTAGACCTTTAATGTGAACATCCTGATGATGTCATCAAAATTTAGTCCAAAGAAACACTTTACAATGATGACATCATCAGGATATTTAAGGATGGGATATTTCACAAACCTTAATGTCGAGGCATTCCCTAATATCCTGATGACATCACCCTTTCCCTATTCTTAAGAACCATTCTAAGATGCTGACATCATTAGGACATTAGAGATTCAAGATATTTCATGAGCCTTAATATTCAGATATTTATAGATATCCACATCCCTGTCTTTATGAACTAAAAAAATGACTTCCCTTCGACCAATGAAGTGGTGCCACGTGGCATACATGTTTGACTTTTCAATATGAACATTTTTATGTCTTGATATTTGAAAATAAAGAAAAATGCCTTAAGATTTCTTCATCCTGTTATCCACCTATTGTGATGTTCACAACACGCCCCATTTTACTTCTTAGCAAAATGAGGACCCCTGCTGTGGCTTGCTCCCTTGTTTTTGTACTCTGGGCGGTAATGGTAAAAAAATAGTTTCAGTCAGTATGTGTGTGCATCATGTTAGGTGCATTTGTGATCTTCATGTATGACCCCAATTTCAAAGTCTGAATCTTGCCTCAAGAAGCCTGCCATGTGAAAGAGTGTGAAATTCTAAGCAGGTTTGCCTTTTACATCACCCTAAAATTCGACCAAGTAAGAAAGTTATGACGAGTCAAAGTTCTGGTCAAACCTGATATTTTGGGGGGGTCATATTCTGAACATCAGTCACCTTGTGGAAGATAACCCCGATGTTAAAATATCACCTGGTGTTCACTTGGTCCGCAAGCTCCAGACGTCAAATTTATGTGATAACTGTATCTACCCAGCAGGCGGCCTGATATTTTGCGGGAGTTCATCTTTCGAATATCACCTGATGTTTCAAAGATCACCCTCTCAAAAAATATCAACCCCCTATACCAATATCCCAATGATGTCACCTAGGCCCGATAAACAAAGAAGATCAATATGACGCTGACGTCATCACCCTTTTACCTCGCGAGAGTATGTTTCCAATATCACCCCATCCTATAACATGACGATGACGTCAGGGTAACTGCAGCGATAAAATGAAGACATCAACATGCCGACATCATCCCGATCTTCCTGAGGGGGGTCATTTTACTCACGAGGGGGTCATCTTCTGAATATCACCTGATTTTAAAACGTGACCCAATATACAAAGCCCGACATGACGATGACGCCATCCTTTCGGAGGGTGATATTCTTCAGGTTTCCTTCCTCAAGGTCATATTTCTTGGACCCTAATTTTCTTCGATATGGCCATGGCATCATCCTTCCACATTTTAATGAAGCTCGCCCACAATGATGACATCATCATCATATCCTGACTTAATATGAAAGTGCCCAGAAATCTACATGCAGGTGGCAGAACTGAAAGGTTATCAAAAGGAATTGAATTTTCATATGCATGTAGATTTTTCATAAGTTCATGACCCGATATATACGTTTGCACTTTCAGAGCATGATTTAATATAAGTGTTTCTCGTCCTACTGATTATGTAAGTGATGATGCCTAAACTTCTATATGTCGATTGCAGGTGCGCAGATTAGAAAAAGGAGGTGCATCGGCCAGAAAGATGGGGTCGATGAGACATTGTTGGCTCGCTCTGATCGAGGGTAGTCATGCCGATGACTAGCATGATGTGCGGTTTGAAATACAAAAATGAAGGAAAAGCAGGGTAGGTGGATTTTGAATCCATTCCAGAGCTCGATGGCGTGTAGGTGAAGATACGACAGAGCTTTAATGGCGGGGGAGATCCTAGGAGATAGACCAGATCCTGAGAGGTTGAAAATGCACCAGGAAGAGACAATGCTTTCAATGCGGTGGTTTGCAAGTGGAGACTTTACTGAGGGAGCGGCGACCTATCTAGGGCCATTCAAATTCTTGGCGGGATCTATTCTCCACCGTCAGATACTACACTTCAAGATGAAGATTGTTGATTTACTAGGGTTTTCCTAGGCACTGTGTTGAGGGTGAAAAGAGAGACATATATTCAACCCCTGCACTCAAAAAAGGGAGAGGTCAATCATTCAAAATCAGACAAGTAGAAAGTTCATGTAGGAGATCGGATTACTGAGACTAAGGAGGATTGAATTGTTGAAACATTCAAGGTTCTTCCTCCAGATCACTATATATGTACCTGTTTTATGAGCATACTGTATGGGGATGAAGCTTTAGATTACATCCTGATTGTAAACCTTAAGTAATCTTCAAGTTGATTTCTTGATATGTAATGATGAATCCTGTGTTCAACTAGAAGCACTTTCATTCTGTTGCATGTTGTCAACTTTCCTCTGAAGATTTGTACTAGATCATGCTGGTCTGTGGAATGTCCTGGTGAAGTATGATTCTAGTTTTCTTCTCTTCATTGTTGTATGGGAACATGTATGTGGATCAGTGATCTCAGTGAAGTAATTTTAGGAATCTCTCTCTCTAACCTTTTTTTCTCATTTTAATTTCATAGAAATCACTTCCATAACTGCATACCATGATAAATATTAAGCATAACAAAGGAATATGCTGACATCTCATAGATAACTGAATATCATTAGCATATTTTTTTGAGCTAGATGCATGTACTATTGAAAATATCATGCAAGGAATCACTGATAAGGGTAGAACTCATGCAGATATCCACTTAGACAGAGCCTTTGAATGAATATTTTGTGTAGAGTACTCCCTTTGTATGAAAGCATTGTTGCAAAGGCGTAATCTACTGATCTACGTAAGACCCCAAAATGGAAAACAACAATACACATCAACCACTGAGTCACATCAGTAGATTATGAACTAATCAACGAGGACTTAGGATCATGAATTCTTTGAATTCATTGTATCTTTTAGGATAAACAAGGGTTGTGTAACTTTTGTTTGTGGGCTTGGTTGTGACCAACGTCACCATCAACACCTAAAAATGGCGTTAGAAGGAGGGTCTGAACAAAGAAACTGTAGATCCTTGTGAATATTGCTTGAACATCTAGTCAGTTCAAATTCTGACTAGTAAACTAGCCAAGTTCCTTGAAAAAATTTGAGAAACCCTGGCTTTCAGGCCAAATACTAGGTCCAGACCTAGTGGACTCTTTGAGGAAGTACCTATTAGGGGATTTAGACCCAGAACTATGGACATTCATCACTCCCCTAATCCTAGTGCATCTGGAGCTTCACCAGAGCGTGCTCCGATAACTCTTATTGGCTTACAAATACCTACGGGGCCATCGGTCACACCTAAGGTCCAACCTCCACCTGTTATACCTTAGGTTCACCCTCCACCCTTTCCAATGTCATTCTTTATTGTAGAGTCACCACTGACTTTCAATGCATACCATGCTTTACCTAAAAATCCAAATAAAATCTGTCCTAGGTATCATCCATATCAAGATGCTGATGATCATATCAGAACGTTCAAGGAAGCTTGTTGTAGGGCTAGGTATGAACATGAGGATGTGGTATGCAGGTTATTCCCATTTTTCTTATGGGAAGAGGCCTATAACTAGTATGTTAGTCTTGGACAAGGTTCAATTGGTTCATGGGATGTCCTGGAAAAGGCTTTCAAGGATAGGTTCAAGGTACCTATAGATCCTTCAATGAACTATCATTTATTTGCTACCATCAAGAGATCTGAAGGAGAACCTATTGCAAATTTCAATGTAGGGTTCCAAAAGATGTTGTCTAAGGTAGTTGCTCCCTATGTTATAACAGATGAAGCTGCTAGGAGCATTTATTATTCAGCTTTGGACCCTTTGACTTCCATGTTTATCAGAAGAACACATCTTGGTGTAACAACTTTACCACAGGATTTTGAAGAAGCCATCAAAGTTAGCCAGCAATTGGCTCCAGCTCCCACACCAAATGTTGCCTTCCCTGCATTTCTGGGCTACCCAACATACCCTATCCCCCAACATACAAATAGGGTCATGATGCCTTTAGCAGTAATTCCAGCCCCTTTGCAAATACCCCCACTCAGTATTATGCCTCCACCAAATTGGAATGACCAAATGTCACAACATCCAAGACAAACACAAGTGCCTCAAGCTGTAGAACAATCCAACAATAACAAGGGGTCTTCTTTTTTCAAGCCTCGGACAGAAAATGTAGTTGCCAAGGTTCAAGAAGAAAAAGAATAAATCAAGGAAATATCAGCCTAGTTAAGGAAACTTACTACCAAGGTCACCCACCTGAGAAATCAAAACTTCTATTCTCAGCCCAATCAAAATAGAGGCTATGCTAATGACAGACCTAATTATCCAGATAGGGGGTACAACAATAATTACAATAACAATAATGGCAACAACAATCCTCCTAGATAGCCTAGAGTGTGGAACACTAGGCCAAACAATGGTTCCTTGCCATCACCCCTAGACAATCATCCCTCTAATAAACCAAGGCAAACTACTAGAGTGAACCTTACAGAGGCAACACTTACAAACTGGTGCAAAATACATAACACCAATGCTCATGCAGAGCTAGACTGTCCTCAATTTAGGATTGTTGCAAGCATTTTCCAAGCTGAAGTGTCCAGTACCTCAAGAAATCCACCTTATGTAGAGGGAAATGAAATTGTCCCCTGTGAGTATGACTCTGCCCTAGTGCTACAACGCTTCATGCATTGCCCTTATTAGTAGACAATTTCATCACTCAGGATTATACCTCAGCATGTGAGGAATCAACCATGGTTTTTGAGTCTAACTATGTATTTCCCTTTGAGGATGAGAATGAGCCATTAGATGAGTATGAAGAAGTCAATGCTTATCAACAGCAACCTCAGGGTAGACACAACTATAACTTGAGGAATAACTCAAGCAGGCCTACTGGTCCCTTGACCACTTCCTTGCCTCCAAACAATTTCGATACACCTCATGATCCCAAGGCAAGTAATAACCTTGGATTCCCCAAGGGCAATGCTCAGTATTTGGCACCACATAACACAACACCAAAAGCCACAAATCTGCCTCCTGAATCTGACAAGTTGGTTTCATATCTGACTGATGAAATGATAAAGATCAAAATCAGCCTACCATTATCAAACTTGCTTAGAACCCCCACAATCGAGAATGCTTTCATGAAATCATTGGATGGTTATGATCAAAAGGAATATAGCCATACCTCAGGTCCATCTAGTAGTAAGGATCATGCTTCCAAGGATGTTAACGTCAAAACTAAAACCTCAGTTACTATTCAAGTTGCAGATACCTCCCACATGACCCTATGCAAAGACAAAAGTGAGTCACCTCCTTTCCTCCTGACCATAAGGATGTTTAGTAAAAATTTGCACAATTGTTTGGTGGACTCAGGAGCATCTACCAATGTAATGCCCCTGTCCATATGCAATGCTTTAGGATTACATCCTGCTAAATCCTTAAAGAAAGTGACACAATTGGATAAAATAGAGGCAAGTGTGGTACGTGAGCTGACTCACATTCACATGCACCTAGCATCGGATCCTAGAATCCAGCACTTTATTGACATTTAGGTAGTCGATATACCTGATACATATGGAATGTTGCTCAGTAGAGACTGGTCAAAGACTCTTAACGAGTACATGTCTACTGATTTCAGCCATATGTGGTTGCCCTGGAGGGGGATACTAAATCAAATAAGGGTAGATGTTGAACCTCGCATGAAGCACATGATCACCGAATATAATAAAACCAATGAGATCATGTATGTGGATGTGGAACCTAGAGTTTACTCCATCAGACCCCAAATTGCCAACATGGAGGAGATCCTGATGCTTGACGTACATGATCATGATGATGGTCCTCAGGGTGATGAAGTAAATTGGAGTCTGATTGTGATCCTAAGAGTGAAGAGGAGTAGATCATTTCAAAAGTTTTGAGGTGCATTTGTCTAAAGAGGTGCGAAGGTGTCAGATGTTAAATGTACCTGTTCATGATATTCTAATTGACGACTGGTGCAGGTTGCATAATGAGGCACATTCTAAGAAAACTTGTGACACATGTTTAGACATGCTAGAGCTGGAACGAGCATACAATGAGGCGTCTTCATCATCATCATCAGTATCATCATCACTCGCGGTGAGTTCTGCAAACAGTGATTATGATACTGATTTCTGTTTGTTTCCTGCAAGAATAGGAGGATGCACACAATAGGATGAAGGTCCTATTCGGATGCCAGAAGAGATACTGGTGTGTGACAGGAGTAATGCTAAAAACAAGAAGAAGATCACCCTAGGGAGTGATTGTTTAGTGGAGTCAGATTATGAGTCATCTTATGAGGATAGGGGCAGCAATCTGTCCAAATTTGAAGAGTTTCTGGCTAAAGAAATCCAGAAGGCGACACCACAACAGAAGTCTCCTCATGACATCTTGATTGAAGGTTGGTGTAGGTTACACGAAGCACCTCATTTAGAAATGTCCTGTTCATTGTGCCTACATATTTTGGAAAGGAAGACGCTACCTAGTCCAGAGGATGTTCCTCCTGATGATAAAGGAAAAGAAGAAATATCAACCTCCCATGAGGTAGATAAGGTAATATCTGAGAAGACCAGGATACCAAAGTTAATATGGATATCCAGTGGTGCAACTACCAAAGCAAAAAGAAAGAAAGAAGCTCTAGACAAGATTTTAGATGAAGATAGGCCATGGATTCTCAGGTTCGATGGATCCAAGTCAAAACAAGGAGCTGGAGTAGGAATAGACCTCATTGATCCATCTGGAAAATCCTACTTGGCAGCATACAGATTACAATTCCCATGTACAAACAATGTGACAGAGTATGAAGCTCTAATTCATGGGATACTATTTGCACTTAGAAAGAGGGTGAGAATTCTGCATGTCTATGGGGACTTAGAATTAGTTATCAAATAGGTAAGGGGGATATACTCCTGCAATTACAAAAGGTTGTCCAATTACAGACACAGGGTGTGGGACTTAATAGAAGATTTTGATGTATTCAATATCACCCATGTCCCTAGAGAACAGAACCACAGAGCAAATGCTCTAGACCAGGCTACAAGTACTCTAGAACCTCTGTCCATATTAGGTTTAAGAAGATTCTCAGTTGAACTACTATCAATGCCTTCAGTACCTGACAATGTAACTAATCTTCAAGTATTTGATGATGATCAGCATATATTGGATTTTATTTCCAACAGAGATGTTTTTGAAGCACAGATCATAGATGAAATAAATATGGAAGATCATGTCTGGGAAGAAGAAGAAATCCTAGAGATGCCTAGTAATATGATCCCTAGGGGTATGATAGAGCTGGAAAGAGCGTTTGATCTAGACAACATGCTAAAACAGAGGGATCTTCCAAAAGCTGATGAGGGACAGAACTCACAGGTGGACATTGGGCAGGGTGATAAAAGAAGAAATGTTCTGATTGGGAAGGTCTGCACAAAGGAGGAATTGAATTGAATAACCAAGGCCCTCAAAGATTACATCCATATCATTGCCTGGACGTATGATGAGCTGAAAACTTATGACACGTCAGTCATCACTCTCACAATCCCCTTGAAGCCAGATACCAAGCCCTTCAGGCATAAGCAAAGACCTGTAAATGCCTTGCTGGAACCCATCATCTTTGAAGAATTTAAAAGGCTTCTTGATGCCAGGATCATATTTCTTGTGAGGCACTCCATGTGGGTGGCGAACCTGGTCCCAGTAAGGAAGAAAAATGGTGACATCAGACTATGCGTGGACTTCAGAAACTTAAACAAGGCTTCTGAAAAGGACAACTACCCTTTACCTTCCCTAGATGAAGTCCTACATATTGTGAATGGTGCCAAGATGATGTCCTTCTTGGATGGTTTCTCTGGTTACAACCAGGTAATGGTGGATAGAGTTGACAGATTGAAAACCGCATTCACCACCAAGTGGGGGATCTTCGCCTATAGGCGCATGCCGTTTGGGTTGATAAATGTTGGAGCCACGTTCCAGCGAGCAATGGGCATAGCCTTCAGATAACATTTTGGTGATCCATTTTGGCAAGCAATGGACATAGCCTTTTCATGTTTAGACCTCGGAGTCCTCGATGATCTTTTGCTAATCATGTCATTAGACAGAAATCGTCACATTACTAAAGTTTAATCCACAAGTAGTAGACAAAGAAAAAAATCATGCCCCCATCATAGCATCTCTAGCTTTTGGCATCCTCGAGTAGCATAGAAAGGCATGATAGCATAAATCAAGACTTTCTAAGTTAACCTGTTTGCAAAACATTCTTGCATTTAGATGTGTTTGTTTCTTGCCATAATTGATATTAGATTTAGCTTGAGTGTTTCAATATGGTGCGTTGCTTTGTTTAGGATAGGTTGATGTTTTGCGTCATGATTTTTGTTGTGTTGGGAAGCGTGCTTTGCTGCATGTGCTTGTCTAGAGAAAGGTACAAACACAGATGGGTAGTGGGACGAACGTCAAGACATGGGATGGATGGGAAAGTGGAGTGGACTCAGACAGATAGAAGGACTAGGCATGGGACGGATGGGAAAGTGGAGCCTCCGGGGCACATTGATAATGGCCTTGCCTACGTGACAACGCAGAGGCAGCGTAGTTCGGGGTTAACCCTAATGGACCTAAGACCTAGGTGATGGTGAATATGCAGAAGTGGTATGGACTTAGATAGATAGAAAGACCAGATATGGGACTAACAGGACAACAGAGCCTTGGGGGTGCATTGAGAATGGCCTTGCCTATGTGATAGCTCAGAGGCGACATAGTTCGGGAAGAACCCTAATGGACCTAAGATATGGATTAGATGAGACACGGTATGGAATAGATATGGATCAGATATGGATCAAATAAGACATGATATGGACACGATATGGATCAGATAAGACACGATATGGATCAGATATGGAACCAAAAAGAGACATGACATGGAATAGATATGGAACAAACAATACTGATGACAAGGAACCACCATGAATATGTAGATGGATGGAAGATAGTAGATATGGATGGTTATGAGGATGGGCAATAGTGGACAGAAGGAAACAAGGATGTGATCTCCAAGGACTATGTTGCATAAGTGTAACATGCCCCATTGTAGGTAGAGTACGTAGGATTGTTCATGACAATGCTAATGATGATAGGAGGATGAGAGGATAATGAAGGATTTGCATGTTTTGGAGGGATAAGGTATGTCAAGAGGCATCTAAAACATTTGTCAGCATTGTGCCCCCGATCTTTATCAAGACCAAAGAATAGAGGAAAGAAAGTTTGGATGGATGGACGGGACATGATAGGTATGTAATGGATAGAGGATAGGATAGGAAATGGTATGAAAGGAAACTGGTAGGAGAAGATTGATATGCCGATGAGACAAGGTGCCCCCAAGTGTAGGTGACATAGAAGATCAACTTTACACATGATGCCTGTTTACTAGGTTTTCATCATGGTACTTATCCAAGGTGCCTGTTTGCCTAGTTTTCACCATTGGATGAAGGGATTTTTCTTTACTTTTTTCTTTTTTTTTCCTTTTTTTTTTGAAACATTCAGGTAGGAGAACGCGGGTATGGAAGGACTCAAGTATAGAGTTCCTTGAAAGGTGATAGTCCTGCTAGATAGATACTGTTGCATGGACCATGTCAAGTGTTCTCACAGATGTTGGTAGGGGGATTTCATGAAAGTGATATGGCCTAGGTAGATAGTGGATTGTGATACAGAATATGGAGGGAAGGCTTATGCAAAAGCATGGACCATAGGAATAGGATGAGGAAGATGTGTAAGATAATAGTAGAAGGAAGGGGAGATGGAGGTATATGAAAATGTTGTGGAATGGAAGGGAATCATGACCAATGATTGCACATACCATGGTAAACATTGAAGCTAGTGATGGGAAGGTAGTGTAGGAGGCAACAGAGACTTTTGCTTGTGGACGAATGATTTAGGAATTTATGGACCCACATAGACTTAGTATTTTTTTTATTTTTGTTTTCCATGTGGGATGGAAGAATTTCAGACTTATGAATGGAATGGGAGAAAGTGGATGGTTGAGATTCTTGAGAGGTGGATGCCTCATGTATCTTGAGGGATTTTTTCTTAGGTACCCAAACCCTTTTGCTTTTAGATAGTACCTATGGAGGTATGGGTTTGGGTGTATGCAGCTTTTGTGTAGCTTTTGGATTAATCATTTATTGTTTGGGGCCCCACACCTTTTTCAATTTGGCATTGAGGTGTATGGGTGTATGCAGCTTTTGATATGGATAATTCTTTGATTCTTGGCTTTTATATACTAGGTCATGAGGACTCTTAGGATTTTTTACTTTATAGGTAGAGGCATCCACATATTTGTCATTGAATCCCTATGGGATGGTAGAAGTGAGGTTGGTGAAAGCTCTTTGTTTAGACACCATGTGCATTTGTTGGCCATGATTGGGATATTGAGAGGATTTATAGATGGATGGATAAGGTGTTGGAAGAAGGGGTGGTAAAAGGCATGGAGGGGTGTTAGGCATTGGAAGTAGTGGAGGTAGATTGGATGGTGGGATATTAGGAGTTGGAAGGTGCAGAGAGAGATTGGATGGTGAGATATTAGGAGTTGGAAGTAGCGGAGGTAGATTGGATGGTGGAAGGTGTATGGTCACATGCTTTTGGGATGTGTATGATAAGGGAGGTGGGATGGCAACATATGTTTTGGGAATATGATAGGATTTGTGATGGAAAGTGGTAGACTTAGGAGGAGTGGAAGAAGTACCAACATCTTGAGTTTGTGCACCTTGGGGTATGTATCCAAGGCCGTATGAAGGTGGAGGAACGTTGACATGGATAGGTTCCAAGATACCTTGTTCATGAATGGCCTAAGCCTTTACCTTGATAGTTCATCTTCTGGAGTATGCGGTGGACAACAAGATTATGTATAGGTGCACTAGTAGCGAGTTCTTTATTGGATGAGGAAGATGCGATAGCAGATAATGGTTGCTGGTGTTCTAAGAAAGAACATTCATGCATGAAGGTAGTAAGACCAACGATATATGGTGGAGGCTTTGTAGCATGGTCAATAACAAATGGTGAAGGATCATTATTGGTTCGATCTTCTACGTTTTCTTAGGAGGCAAGTGTCTCATCAAAGGAAGCGGAAGTTGTTGGATCACGGATGTGACAAGGTGTAATATGGATAGGAGTAATGGACATTTCATGCTCATGGATGGGTATGGGATCAAGTTGTTCAAGGACATCCTCTTCATAGGGCATATCTTGATCGTAGAATAGATAAAGGTTATGGATGGGTTGGAATTGGATTTTCTTCTCCTGTATAGTTGTTAGGAGATGGATAGGATCAAGTGGCTCATGGAGAGGTTCATTATTATGGATATCATCTTGATCATAAAAAGCCATTGGATCTCTAGCTCATGCATATGATCAAGTTGCTCATGGATAGCTTCTTCATCAACGGTAGTATCTTGATCAGGGAAAAGATATAGGTTATGCATGGTGGGAAGTTGGATCTCTTGCTCATGTATAGGTATAGGATCATTGAAGAGATAAAGGTTATGAAGGGGTCAGCTAGGAATGTTTTGATCTTGGTTTAGACAAGGAGTTAATATTTCCACATGCTCTAAAGTGTGCTCTTGACATAACTCTTGGGTTGTTTGAATTGAAGTGAATAGATCTTGGATAGCTTCTTGGTGGACAATATGGATGTTTGATGGACCTTGACTTTGGTTCATGGTAGGAGGTTCTTTGATAAGCTCAAGGGGTTGCGGATGACATGAAGGGGTTGTAGGAGTTGACAAGACATTGGAAGAATCTTTGGTTAGGTCAAGGACCGGAGTTTGGGGACATGGTTGACGCTCAGCTAGTATTCCTTGGATGAAATCCTTCATAGGTGTATGGGTAGATGAATGAGGTAATGGATGAGTGGATTTTGCTTTCTCCCTAGCTTTTCTTGCATTGTAGAAATCTAGAAAATATTTTTTCCAAAGCTCATTTGATTCTTTTTGGGTGTTCCATTTAAAGTTTGAGGAACTAGATGGTGGTGTTGTTGTAGAACTAGTATGCTTTGGGATAGGTGTCTTAGAATATGGCGAAGGAGGACTAGGAGCCAAAGTGGTATACGATTTCCCTCTTGAGGTGGTGGTTGCCTTGTCATGAGTATGGGAAAAAGATATATGATTTTGGGGTGAGGCATAGCTAGTACTGGCCCATGCAACTTGCAAGATTTTCAGTTCTTGTTGTAAGATGTCAATTTGTTGAATAATTACTATACAATCTTGGGGCGAGGGACCTAAGTTTATTTGCAATCGTAGATATTAGATTTTTTGATCAAGATATTCTAATTGGTTTGCCATTGACACAAGATTGGAAAAGCTTACTAGTTTTGGATGTGCAGTAGTAAATGCCCTATAACAGAGTGCAAATGCGCTAGAAGTCAGGTCAAATGCACCAGAAGTCAGGTCAAATGCGCCAGAAGTTAGTTCAAATGTGTAATTCTGTGTCAACTATGTTTGTTTAAATGCACAACATAATCAAATGCGCAATACATCAGAGCATATGCACAATAGGTCAGAGCAAATGTGCAATTCTGACTCTTTTGTTTGTTTAAATGTGCTGCATAATCAAATGCGCAATAAGTCAAAGCATCTACGCAATACGTCGAAGCAAATGCACAATTCTGACTTTTCTGTTTGTTTTCTCTGAATTTTGGATAATTCTAGATTGTTTTCAGGATTTCTCAGTGTTTTTGGTTTTGAAAAACTTGATGTTTCTGATGAGGTTGATATTCAATTATGGCAAAAGCACAGCAGACACATAGAAGTTTTCCATGATTTTTATCTTTTTATATAATTTTTTTGTGTTTTTGGACTATTTTGACTCAAAGATAAATACAACCTAGGCTGGATGGGATGATATTCATTGAATCCTCTAGCTGTGCCACTCAAAGCATGTAGCTCCAGGATCTGGTAGCACCAGCTCCCCTCCACAACACTCACTTCTCACACATACCAGATCCAGGTTTTCTTAGGCTCATACCCACACTGAACCTTAGGATTGTCCCTGCTACCTCTACTAAGAGTCACTTGAATCGAGGCCGCTTCAAGGGCTCTGCCCTTTGCATCAACAAATAGGAGTTTTTTTGGCTTGCTACACAATTGGTTCTTAGTTAGGGCAATCGTTCGAGTGGTTACACATGCGGCAGCACTACTCTCCATTATGGAGTCTCCCAGCCTCAAAGGGTTGCACCTATGAGGGTTTTGGGGGAGGTTGGCCGTCGGTGTAACACAGCAGCACTCGTTGCTTGAGGTTTTCACCCCAAGCACAATTTATTTTAAGTGGCTTGGTAGGGCTTGGCTTTAGCCTATTACCACTCAGGGTCATTCCCACTTGGACAAGTGTGCATCCAAGGGCAGCTCCCCCTAAAGGTTTGACAAATAGAATGACAATTCTAGCACTTTGATCACCCAGTTAAGGGGAGAGCATAAGCCTATTGTCATTCGCAAGCACAGAAAGCACTCGTTAATCTAACCTAGTTAAAAGTAGAAAACTTATATGAGTTAAGCTACTTGTGCACTCACATGATTGTTAACTTGGAAGTGTTTAGATCATAGCATTGTTCATTCCCCATTTGTTAACTTTGAAAGTGATTAAGACATAGCATTGTTCATTTTTCATTTGTAAAGATAGCAGTGGCCTACTTTAGGAAAATAGATTCGACAATGCATAGATAACCATTGGGTTCAATTACTTCCTTCCTAGTTTAGAAAACTATGTGAAGTATTGTATGAGATGCACTTGTTACTTTCACCCCTAGTTAGTCTAAATGGACTAGACAAATCATCTAAATGACCTAATCCAGCCACTACCCCTGCAAAACAGATGTTAGCTCAATATGTAAAATCCACAAAAAATTGTACAACAAAAGCAGAATACAGATGCGCAACACTGCAGCCTGAATGTGCAGAAACAGGGAGTGCATGCAACTTTTAAGCAAATGAGCAAGGACAGACAATAAATGCACAGGAATCAAAGGTACAGGCACAATAATAGCATATGCGTAGTTTGACAGAACATATGCGCAATGATACAGGGTAAATGCGCAACTCCGACGAATGCGCAATTACACAGAGTATATGCGCAAACTGGGCTCAGGTGCCACAGTCAAAATCAGATGCACAACTTTGAAGACTGAATGCTCAACTAATTAGGTTGAATGCGCAAGATTGTCATATGCACAAATCTAGGAGGTAAATGCGCAAGACTATCATATGCGCAAATTTGGGAGGTAAATGCGCAACTGCGGGAGTCAAAGACACAAGATTGTCATATGCGCAAATCCAAGTGGTAAATGCGCAACTGCGGGGGTCGAATACGCAAGACTACTGTCAGTGATCTGTTCTTCACCTACACGGACCTGCAACTAAAAACACTCACTTTTTTGATTAGTAAAGGGGCAAGGGCCCCACGGTGGGCGCCAAAATGTGAGGGGGAGAAAATGTGGTTAAATCAAACTAATGAAAACATAAAAACCCAAACACCAATGGAAGTTGAAAGAAAAGAAGAATTAAACCAAAACAAGTAAGAACATACTTACAAACTCCTTTACCTGTCATTTTCCATTATTTGCCTATCTTTCTTTGATCTTGATTGTGAAGCCCTCAGAAGCTTTCCTTGCTTGCTTGCTTGTTGAAGATGACAAAGGAAGAATGGCTTTTGATATGTGTTTGTGTTGAATGTGAGCTTCAACACATGATAATGGAGGACACTTGAAAATGGAATGAAGAAGAGAATGAGAGAAATTTTGGGTATAGTGATTGTGCAAGATGAAGTTCCTCTCTAATGGCTTAGAAGAGGGTTTTATTTGTAGATTTTCTAAAAAGGCAATGGAGGGTGAGGATCAAAAGATGAGATCAATGGCTCTCATTTTTTGTGAATCTTTAATTCATAATGGATGAATTAAAAATTCTTTATTTGAGAATAGTGGATTATGACAATTGAATTAAATATTCAAATGGCAAAGGCTAGTGGGGAACAATTGAATTAAATATTCAATTGGTGAAGGCTAGTGGGGAACATTGAATTAAATATTCAATTAGTGAAGGCTAGTGGGGAACATTGAATTAAATATTCAATTGGTGGAGGATAGTGGGGAACAATTGAATTAAGAATGCAATTGGTGGAGGATAGTGGGGAAAAATTGAATTAAATATTCAATTGGTGGAGGATAGTGGGGGACAATTGAATTAAAAATTCAATTGGTAGAGGATAATTGAATTAAAGATTTATTTTGGATAATAGAGGATATTAGCTAATTAAATATTAAGAATATTTAATTATATGTGCAACATGGTGAGGTGGAAGAGATGAGGTGGATTGATGAGGTGGATTGATGAAGTGGATTTTGTGAGGTGGATTTTAGGACTTAGGACATTAGAAGAATTTAGGGAATTTAATTAAATAAAATGATTTTATTTAATTGTATGATAATGAACCAATCAAATAAACTTATAATATTTATTTAATTGACAGAAGAAAATAAGAATTAAGATAAATATCAAAATATTTACTTAATTCAACCTGAGCCAATTTTAGGTGTATACAGATACTACTAATGCAAAGTGAACCAGGAGAAAAGAGAGCTAAATGGATCACTTTCCTCCAAGAGTATGATATGGATATTACACCCATGAAGTTAGTAAGAGGATAGGCATTGAGCCAAATGATGTCAAATATTGATCCTAATATCCTGAGCCAATAGTATGTTGTGAATGCAAAGGAAGATGGAGCATGGTACTCAAACATCAAGCACAACCTGATCACTAGAAGATGCCCCTCAAGATTGCAGGCCTCATAGAGGAGAGCCCTGAAGATAAGGTCATAGAAATATATGATGAAAGGAGGAATCCTTTTCAAGAAAAATTATGAGGGGATATACCTAAGGTGCCTAGAAAGATCAGAAGAAGGTAAGGTGCTAGTAGAGTTGCATGATAAATTTGGGACTGCACATGGATCATCCTTAGCCACCACTCATGCTATCCTCAGGGTAGGCTATTATTGGCCCACGATTTTTAAAGACACTGTTGAACACACCAAATGTTGTCATATGTGTCAGGTTGTAGCAAACAGAGAAAAATATGCTGCTCAACCTTTGCAGCCAGAGATCGAGATGTGCCCCTTTGCTCAATGGGGAATGGACTTCATAGGACCTATCAACACTCCATCATCTTTATGCCACAGGTATGTTTTAACTATCACTGATTACTATACCAGGTGGACTGAAGCTGCCAGCAATAAAACATGTAACGTTGAGGATGTCATTAAGTTTCTAGAAAGCAATATAGTGACCAGGTATGGAGTTCCATATGCTTTAGTATGTGATAATGGATATGCTTTTGCTTCAATGAAATTATCAAGTTGGGCTTTTGATCATGGGGTCATCTTAAAATTCTCCTCCAATTACTATCCCCAAGGGAATGGGTTAGTAGAATCCACAAACAAGAACCTATTGAACATCATAAAGAAATTAATAGAGAAGAACCCAAGGGAATGGGACACTTTGTTGAAATATGTCTTGTGGGTAGATAGAACCAGGAATAAGGATGCATTAGGAAATTCTCCTTTCCATCTAGTATATGGGGTGGATCCCATCCTCCCTGTCAACTTAAAGATTCCTACACTGCAGTTTGCACAAGAATACCTAGGCATAGATAGTAAGCAAGAAGTTAGGTTGCTGCAACTGATGTACCTAGAGGAAAAAATAAGTGTAGCAATTAACCAATTTGCTAAACATTAGGCTATTGTCAAGCGCTGGTTTGACAAAAGAGCCAGAATTAAGGCTTTTAGGATCTCAGACCTAATCCTGATGTGGGATAAAGCACATGAAAGGAAGGGTGATCATGATAAGTTTGACAAACTCTGGATAGGTCCCTTTCAAATTTTTGAAATCTTAGGAGACAGCACCTATAGGCTCAAGACCTTAACAGATGAGGATGTTCCATTACCAATTAATATATAGTTCCTCAAGAACTATTTTCAGGCCTAAAGTTGCTTCATGACAGTCATGTGTATCATAGTGTACTTTTGTTGTATAGTTGTTTGTACAGTGGCTTTACTTTGTTGTTTTGTTTGGTTGCTTTGTTTCTTCAACATGGATCTTTCTTTTGATTTAGAGTATGAAGGAGCAGATTAACAATTGTTGAAAATAATGGAAAATTTAGATCATTTAGGTTAATTGTTTGAAATTTATGCATACCTTGTTGTGACAGTCATGAATGTAGAAAGTTAGTTGACTTGTGAAATTTTGTATTCAATAAGAATTGGTTGAGTATTCAAGCATGTTTCTCACAATGACACACCTAAAATCCTTGGGTTTGTTGAACTTGCCAGTGTAGATATTAGGTAAAAAATCAGAGGTCACCCTTGCTACCATTACAATTCTCAACTTAATTTCAGCAAGTGACCACTCCTTGCATAATGAAGTTAGAAATGCAATATCTTATGAAGTTCTATCAAACAAAAAAAAATGAAGTAATAAAGTGGATTTTACTAAAAATCCAGGTTAAGCCATCTAAGTAACTCTACTGGGGCTATAGACGCTCGCTGGCAGTGGGGCTCTACTTGGGAGAATTGTAACGATAACCTTGCCGGGGCTATGGATGCCTGCTTGCAGCAAGGCTCTATCCGGTTGGCTATGAGGGAACATCCTCACCTACGTAGGCTAATATCAGTCACTGGTTTGTTTAATCGATCTTCAAGATGATGATCATTAATCACATGCACCCACTTGAACTGAAAAGAAAATTCATGCACCTTATTGAATACATTGAGTCTCAAGTTAGATGATGATTTGTAGGAAAGATAGTTGGAAGTTATGCATCTATTTCTTTTAGTTTTCCTTAATGGTTTCAATTCTTGATTTTTTTGTTTGGTTTCTAGTTGTTGTGATGTTCACAACATGGCCCATTTTACTCCTTAGCAAAATGAGGGCCCCTGCTGTGGCTTGCTCCCTTGTTTTTGTGCTCTGGGCGGTAATGGTAAAAATTAGTTTCAGTTAGTATGTGTGTGCATCATGTCAGGTGCATTTACGATCTTCATGTATGACCCCAATTTCAAAGTTTGAATCTTGCCTCAAGAAGCCTCCCATGTGAAAGAATGTGAATTTCTAAGTAGGTTTGCCTTTTACATCACCCTGAAATTTGACCAAGTAAGAAAGTTATGATGAGTCAAAGTTCTGGTCAAACCTGATAATCTAGGGGGCAGTCATATTCTGAACATCAGTCACCTTGTGGAAGATCACCCCAATGTTAAAATATCACCCGGTGTTCACTTGGTCCGCAAGCTCTGGACGTCAAATTTATGTGATAATTGTATCTACCCGTCAGGCAGCCTGATATTTTGCGGGGGGTCATCTTTCGAATATCACCTGATGTTTTAAAGATCACCTGATCTTTCAAAGATCACCCTCTCGCAAAATATCACCCCCTATACCAATATCCCGATGACGTTACCTAGGCCCAATAAACAAAGAAGATCAATATGACGCTAATGTCATCACTCTTTCACCTCGTGGGAGTATGTTTCCACTATCACCCCATCCTATAACATGACGATGACGTCAGGGTAACTACAGTGATAAAACAAACACATCAACATGCCGACATCATCCCGATCTTCCTGATGGGGGGGCATTTTACTCAGGGGGGTCATCTTCTGAATATCACCCGATATACAAAGCCCGACATGACGATGACGTTATCCTTTCGAAGGGTGATATTCTTCAGGTTTCCTTCCTCGGTGTCATATTTCTTGGACCGCGATTTTCTTCGATATGACCATGGTGTCATCCTTCCACATTTTAATGAAGCTCGCCCATGATGATGACATCATCATCATATCCTGACTTAATATGAAAGTGCCTGGAAATCTGCATGCAGGTGGCGGAACTGAAAGGTTATCAAAATGAATTGAATTTTCATATGGATGCAGATTTTTCATAAGTTCATGACCCGATATATATACGTTTGCACTTTCAGAGCATGATTTAATGTAAGTGTTTCTCCTCCTGCTGATTATGTAAGTGATGATGCCTAAACTTCTGTATGTCGACCACAGGTGCATAGGTTAGAAAAAGGAGGTGCATCAGCCAGAAAGATGCGGTCGATGAGACATTGTTGGCTCGCTCCGATCGAGGGTGGTCATGTCGATGACCAGGATGATGTGCGGTTTGAAATACAAAAAGGCAGGGAAAGAGGGTAGGTGGATTTTGAATCCATTCTAGAGCCCGATGGCATGTAGGTGAAGATACGATAGAGCTTTAATGGCGGGGGACATCCCAGGCAACGAACCGGATCCTGAGAGGTTGAAAATGCACCAAGAAGAGACAATGCTTTCAATGCTGTGGTTTGTAGGTGGAGACTTTACTGAGGGAGTGGTGCTCCTTCTGGGGCCCATTCGAATTCTTGGCAGGATCCATTCTCCACCGTCAAATACTGCACTTCAAGATGAAGACCGTTGATTTGCTAGGGATTTCCTAGGCACTGTGTTGAGGGCGAAATGAGAGACATATATTCAAATCTTGCACTCAAAAAAGGGAGAGGTCAATCATTCAAAATCGGACGAGTAGAAAGTTCATGTAGGAGATCAGATTACTAAGACTAAGGAGGATTGAATTGTTGAAACATTCAAGGTTCTTCCTCTAGATCATTGTATATGTACCTGTTTTATGAGCATACTGTATGGGGATGAAGCTTCAGATTACATCTTGATTGTAAACCTTAAGTAATCTTCAAGTTGATTTCTTGATATGTAATGATGAATCATGTGTTCAACTAGAAGCACTTTCATTCTATTGCATGTTGTTGTCAACTTTCCTTTGAAGATTTGCACTGGATCATGCTGGTCTATGGAATGTCCTGGTGAAGTATGATTCTAGTTTTCGTCTCTTCATTGCTATATGGGAATATGTATGTGGATCGGTGATCTCAGTCAAGTAATTTTAGGAATCTCTCTCTCTAACTCTTTTTTCTCATTTTAATTTCATAGAAATCACTTCCATAACTGCATACCATGATAAATATTAAGTAGAACAGAGCAATATGCTGACATCTCGTAGATAACTGAATATCATTAGCATATTTTTTTGAGCTAGATGCATGTACTGTTGAAAATATCATGCAAGGAATCACTGATAAGGGTAGAACTCATGCAGATATCCACTTAGACAGAGCCTTTGAATGAATATTTTGTGTAGAGTACCCCCTTTGTATGAAAGCATTGTTGCAGAGGCATAATCTACTAACCTACGTAAGACCCCAAAATGGAAAACAACAATACACATCAACCAATGAGTCACATCAGTAGATTATGAACTAATCAACAAGGACTTGGGATCATGAATTCTTTGAATTCATTGTATCTTTCAGGATAAACAAGGGTTGTTGTGTAACTTTGATTTGTGGGCTTGGTTGTGACCAACATCACCATCAACACCTAAAACTTTACTGAGGGAGCTACGCCCTATCTGGGGGCCATTCAAATTCTTGGCAGGATCCGTTCTCCACCGTTAGATACTGTACTTCAAGATGAAGATTGTTGATTTGCTAGGGTTTTCCTAGGCACTGTGTTGAGGGCGAAAAGAGAGACATATATTCAGCTCCTGCACTCAAAAAAGGGAGAGGTCAATCATTCAAAATCAGACAAGTAGCAAGTTCATGTAGGAAATCGGATTACATAGACTAAGGAGGATTAAATTGTTGAAACATTCAAGGTTCTTCCTCCAGATCACTGTATATGTACCTATTTTATGAGCATACTGTATGGGGATGAAACTTCAGATTTCATCCTGATTGTAAACCTTAAGTAATCTTCAAGTTGATTTCTTGACATGTAATGATGAATCTTTTGTTCAACTAGAAGCGCTTTCATTCTATTGCATGTTGTTGTCAACTTTCCTCTGAAGATTTGCACTGGATCATGCTGGTCTGTGGAATGTCCTGGTGAAGTATGATTCTAGTTTTCTTCTCTTCATTGCTGTATGGGAACATGTATGTGGATCAGTGATCTCAGTCAAGTAATTTTAGGAATCTCTCTCTCTAACCCTTTTTTCTCATTTTAATTTCATAGAAATCACTTCCATAATTGCATACCATGATAAATATTAAGCAAAATAAAGGAATATGCTGACATGTCGTAGATAACTAAATATCATTAGCATATTTTTTTGAGCTAGATGCATGTACTGTTGAAAATATCATGCAAGGAATCACTAATAAGGGTAGAACTCATGCAGATATCCACTTAGACATAGCCTTTGAATTAATATTTTGTGTAGAGTACCCCCTTTGTATGAAAGCATTGTTGTAGAGGCGTAATCTACTGATCTACGTAAGACCCCAAAATGGAAAACAACAATACATATCAACCACTGAGTCACATCAGCAAATTATGAACTAATCAACAAGGACTTGGGATCATGAATTTTCTGAATTCATTGTATCTTTCAGGATAAACAAGGGTTGTTGTGTAACTTTTGTTTGTGGGCTTGGTTGTGACCAACATCACCATCAACACCACCCTTGGGTCAAAGTTTGACCAAATAACTACCTTACGTCATCTGGATATATGCATATGGATATTTCAAAAGAACAAGTGTATTATTTTTGTGTTCATATGCACATATCTTATATCTAGACCTTCATTTAATGTCGCGAAAAGAAGTCGTTAGCATTTCAAAATTTTAAATTAAAACCTGCCACTTGTAGAAATCTCTCGAACCAGATAAGCAGATATCCTTGAGCTGATGTAGATTACCATTTACGATGCCCTAATTCCAGATTTTAACACATAATAAGTAGAATTAGATCATTTTAAACTTAGCAAAGTATTTGGAAAGACAATTATAGAGCTTATGCGATTTTACAGTGATCTTACAACGACTCTAATCTTGAATAGAATAATGTAGACAAGAACAACAAATAGTGAATGCTACTAGTAAAGTTCAAAGGTGATATCTAGGCAATTAATCAGGTTTTCCAAAAATAGGTATGTAAATGACAAAACCCTAATCCCCTATTTTTTTCGTATGTTCATAGAAATAATGAGAGGTAAATTTTATGATTAGGGTAAATTTGTCTACATATGAAGATGATTATTTTGTGAAATGGTAAAAATTAGAATATCTAGAGAATAATTGTTGGAACAATAAAAATGAAATATAGGTTAAAATATGCATGTCTTCTAATTGCAGGACAAGATGTAGGACATAAAGAACCAAAATGATGCAGAGTTTAAAAATCCTATGTTCCCATCTCCTGGAGCAATATGATTTTGATTTGGAAGGATAGGGGATACACATTCTAGAAATACATATCTTAGCACATGGACTACCAAATTAAATGGAGGAGATGGAAACCCTATTCTCTAGAAGATCTTCAACTTAGGAATGTATAACGTAGCTAGATTTCCGTATGCAGCTGATTCTCTTGAGTTGGTGGTAGCATGCACACAAAAGTATAATTTTGCAAATGGAAAGGTGAGAATCTACTAGAAGGAATGAACATCCCTAGACAAAAGATAGGACATATGCCACATGAACATGAAGAGACCACAAAGATGGATAAAATGTTTGCTAGGTAACATACAATAGAAACATCTACAACAACAATGGTCCTAAAGGATGTGGAGGAAATATCCAAAGAGTTTCAACATAATGTGCCCATCCCAACCATATTCACATTTAAGGAAGAATTAGCCAATGAAACAAGAGAAGAAGAAGTGAAGAGGATGGCTGATCAATCTTTTCCCTTGAGCAAGACAATTGATTTGATAGATGATGATGTAACAAGGGATGTGACAGCTAATCCAATTGAGAACTTACTGAGGAACACTACCTTAATACCTCAAGGTACTCCATGAGCATAATAAAATGTTAGAGTTATGAATGAGCCTAGATCTCCTATGGTAGAGGTGCAGATAGGACACTTCGATGTCCTAGTGGATGTCATCACCAATCTTAAAGTTATAGATTTGACATACCAGCCAACAGACGGTGATGAAGAAGAAATGGTTAAAGACAAGGATGTTGCTCTAGATAATGTGGAAATACAGGATAATACAATGGAGGATATGGATATCTAGACTGAATGACCAGAGTAGATCATCTAGATAGAGCATGAAGAGGAAAATGCCTAGACAAGTGTAGAAGGACATATTGAAGCACAAAGTGAACCAGAGATGGCTGCATTCGGACACGAAGGTCCAGGAGATAAAGGTGACAAAGAAGAGACAAAAGAAAAGGAAATAAGAATAGATCAAGATATACTTTGGGATATTCAAAATCCTAGTCACTAGGAGGAAAAGAGTAGGAATGTTCCCAATATCCAAGTTGAACAAAATACACAAGATCAGGATATGGGAATTCCTAAGGATATCCCTGCAGATAGAAACAAAGAAGATGAAGATATACACATAGATATGTATGATGGCCAGAAGCCATTAAAGGAAGTATCCTAAGATGAGCATATGATATCCATGGGAGTTGACAGGGATAAAGATCAATAGCAGAAAGTGAGTGAAGAGGCTCTAAAGGAGAAAGACATAAATATGCATGATGCTCACATTGAGCAAACTGGTTAGCAAGCACTAGTATCCAGTGTGCCCAATTGGTTAGCATTTGAGGTAATTCAACAACCTATTCAAGATTCTTCCAATTTTAAAATTTAATCATTATTTTAACTTAAGGCTACAAAGCTCAAGCATAGAGTGAGGGCAACCTTTGCAATAAGGCAAGACCCTACCACCGGGAAGAGGACAACTCAATTAGCTATTCCTATAGTTGATAAGAATAAAGGGGAAATAAGTGCAGGTGAGTTTTAGATGACTACTATTGATGTAGAGGGATTATAAAATAGATAAAGCAATCTCAAATCATACACAAGAAACCCATGACTTACAATCTTTTATCCCTTTCTTTACAAACTGTCCTTAACCTAGTAGCCTTTTAAGTGTAGCAATTTAGACCTTTTTGGTCGTAACTTTCATTATAGACCCGATATTCACAATGTAAGACCTATTTGAGATACCCTTTTGGCCCTTATATAACATATATCAAATTGGAATAGGGTTTCTTTGTATAGACTAGGGCAAAAACAAGACTATTCCTGTGCAAACCCTAGGACTATTACAAAACTAGTCCTAGTAAAAATGCCATAACTCACTCAAAACATAATGAAATCACATGAAAACAAATGCCTTGTAAACTAGAAACAAATATCTTTCTATCCATCTATTATATTCCTCAATTTGAGGTCATACTAGGCCATACCATGCATGTTTTTAGACTACAACTTTCAGAAAAAATAAACTTGTAAACCAACCCTTAGTAAAATGATCATAACTTTCACAAAACATAATACAAATCAATCAAACCAAAAGAATTAGAAAGATAAAAACATTATACAACTTTTACAACCATTTTCATACCTGTAAATATCTGTACAAGGCTGTACAAATAGAAAGAACAGGCCTACAACATTGGAATACATAAAAAATAGGGTTTTTATTCATCAAACTTCAAAATACAATGTCTCTCATGCCTCATTTCAGTTTGGAGGGTGCATTTATGCATTTACAACCAATCCCAACTAATTTGTAATGGTTTCTTGATTTTCATGTAACTATTTTCTTGATTTTTTGATTTGTAATTGTGCCTTTTTTTTTTTTGACACTTTGCCCAAGTTACATGATAACTTTTACACTTTTAAACCAAAGACCCTATTAATACTCCAAAAATAGATTAAAATGATCCCACATGGTCATAAATGACCTTATTAGACTCCAAAACACCCTATAAACCTAAAACCAAGACATAACAACCATTCTTGCTATGGGGCTCCTGATGCCTCTGCATCATACTCCCTAGAGAGAAAAGATTCAAGTCCACTTCAATAGAGGTCTACAATATCTTCCATCTTGAACTTTTGTAATATGTGAATTTATCTTCCATGCTGCCCTACACTTCTTTCAAACTTCCTAATACCTGTTTCATTTTTACCTTTGCTCTCCCTAATGCTTTGCAATGACCCTTACTTGTCTTCCACATGGTAGACAAATTAGAATTCACTTCCAAAAGTTGCTCTCCCTTTGACCTTGTTGCATTATTTGTATCTCTGACCTTTTATAGCAACATGACTACAATAACTAGGATATTATCATCAAATTGTGCAATTGAAGTATCAAACTCAGATTTCTTGTGTTCTTTGTCTTGAAAATATGTCTATGTTGTCTCAAATAAACCCTCTAGACAATAAATTTCATCGTGTTCATGCAAATCTGAATGTGTACTAGTTAGGTGAATACATGCCTCTTGTGATGAAAATTTTTCCTTTTCCTTCCTACCAACCTATATATCTACATTTTCTTTTTCATATACATTATCAAAACCAAGATTTGTACTTCCATTTACCTATTCAATGGTCTACTACATGGGTTTTCTTTCTTCTCTAACTTCATTGCTTGCAAACTCCTGCTTTGTGTATGTTGCATGTCCTTCTTCTGTAGCATTCTCCAAGGCTTCATGAAACTATAATTCACCTTCCATTTTCAAAGCTATCATCCATTGCTTTCTTCTTTTCTAAATAATCTTCTTTATGGGCTACTTGAAAATTTTGTTAATGGTGATGTGCCAACTCCACACACTTGTTCCTATACTCTGTATTCTTTCTTCAATTTTTTGCATTTTTTCCAAAGCTTGTCTCAGCCCTATTATCTCTTGCTAAATATTTACTTATTTTTCCTTCTCATCTTTCTTCTTCATCTCACTTCTCTCTCTTCTCATCACTTGTTTCTTGCTTGGTAACTCCTTACTCTGCAAGTCTCCATGGACTATTCTCCTCAACACTTCCATTCTCCTCTTGCAAGCAAGTCTCTTTCACCTTGCTTCTTCTCAATACCTCTTCTTTTCTTTATGATACCTCACCTTAGGTCCCTTTCTTCTCCCCTCGCCTAGTCTTTTGGTATCCAGGTTCTTCCTTCAACCTGTAAAAAAAGATAATATACAAACTCCCAAAGATTCCTTACCTAGATCTATGGGCTCTGATACCCAAAATGATGCAGAGGGACTATAAAATAGCTAAAGAAATATCAAATTATCCACAAGAAACCCATGAGTTACAATCTTTTATCCCTTTCTTTACAAACTATCCTTAACCTAGTAGTCCTTCAAGTGTAGCAATTTAGACCTTTTTGGTCATAACTTTCATTATAGACTTGATATTCAAAATGATATACCTATTTGCGATACCATTTTGGCCTTATATAACATATATCAAAATGGAATAGGGTTTCTTTGTACAGACTAGGGAAAAAATAAGACTATTCTTGTACCAACCCTAGGACTGTTATGTTGAAATTAAGAAACATTGAGAGGGGGGGTGAATCAGTGTTCTGCAAAAACTTATTATTATGTTCCTTTATTAATTTACCACATACATTCAAGAGAAATAAGTATGAACTTAAGAACAACAACAACAAGATCATTACACATGAACACTAGGATTTTTACATAGAAACCTGGTTAAGGGAAAAACCACAGTGGGGGTTAACCCACAAGATTTTATACTTTATTAAAAGTATTACAAATGGGAAGGCACATGCCTTAGGGTGCATTGCCTACAAGATCAATTACAAGAGTTCATTGAAATATTTGAACTAAAGAATAGCATCTAACAATGCAAGATTACAGTTCTGGTTAAACTCAATATATTGAATTCACACACTTCATCTCTCACTACCCTGTTTCATTGTTCTTCCATGATCCAGAGCTTAGATCTCTTGCTTCGCACTTGATACTGCCACACTTCACACCTATCTCCTCATATTCACACATCAATACCTCAAAATACTCAAATCCATCGATCATATATATCCACAACATGAAATTTCATCACTTGCAGTCAGCCTCAAGAAAACTTAGAAACTTTTTCAAGATCACTGTTCTGTCGGCTGAATCCATGCATAAACATCAATGCGGACCCAAACCTCTATATTTAAGTCACCACACATGTCGACCAATACCAATGGATCTCATAAATTACTCAACCAACCACTTCTCTTAATCTGCACAGGGATTAAACATCAAGTTGACCTATTCTTCATTAGACAAAACTATCTAACCAAAACCCAATTCTCAGATGCTTGTAACTTTCAATCCCTTCATCACTGGAGGCTAAAACTTTGGATTTGGGTAGCCCTAACATCCCTTAACATTCCCTTAGATCTGTAGTACAATATGATTACTTATGGAGAAATGCGGACCAAAATGTTGAACCCTGTCATATGCTCTATTCCTGTCTATCTAGACTTAGACAAATCTGCAATCTAACTTTTGGTATGATCAAATGATACAATGAAGATGTTTAAGATAGATTTATTTTCCATGAATGACAACACCTAATGTGCCTAGCAGTGTCTCTTTGCAACAATCCCCCCTTTGGCATTGATGGCAACACTTAGTGAAAAATGACTATGTGTTAGAATAGCTCCCCCTTACTATGTACACTTGTGATTTCCATTGCTCCCCCTTAGATGAATTCCTCATTTTTCACTGCTTTCCACTCCCCCTTTGACATCAATGGCAAAGGATGAGATCCATATACCAAAATTCACGCAAAAAATCTATGTACATGGGCACATATATACAAACAATCCTTATGTCTTGTCTACATGAACTTAAACACATCACCAAAAATGTTTTTCAACAGTGCCAATTCACTGTCCCAACTTTTCTTAATGCTATCCAAAACTAAAATATGACCACTGAATAATAATACTTGTGGCTTTGCCTTCTGTAGATCAATGGGATCACTTGTCAGAGCAGCAACTTGAGCTTCTATCAATGCATTGAACATTATTTCTAACTTAGGGGAAATCAATCCCCAGAGTTCATGCATCCTTGCCACAATGGTTTCTTTTTCTTTCACCAATTTCTTTATTTCATTAACCAAGCTAATTACTTGGCATTCTTGACTCGCCGCAGATACTATCAAAGGATCAAAGGATTGAGATACATTTGATAATTTTTTCTTGGACTCTTTTATTTTCTTCTCAATATCCTCTACAACTTTTGGCCAATATAAACAAAATTTATACACATCTCCTCCTTCAATGAGGTTATTTTGAATACTCTTTACACTAGTTTCCAACACAATTATCTCATTGTCAATCATTCGTTTCAGTTCACTAAATCTTTTATCATTAAATTCATTCTGGACTTTGACTTCCGCTGACTTTTCAAAAGATTCAAAGTGAGTACTTACAGAGTTTATCAGACTCTTCAACTGACCAAAGGGGAATGCTGATGAATCCTTCTAAAATGTAGGGATGATTTTTTCCAAAATGCCAGATGCAAGACCAAGCAACTCACTGTCTTCTATATGGAACTTCAAGATTTCCTCTCTAGCCTTAACTTGTGCAAAAGAGGCCAACTTCATCTTCTGTACTGGTGATAGAGTATCAAAATTGATTGGACCTTGTATTATATTCAGATCTTCTACAACTTGTTTATCTTTCTTCAAAATTTATTTCACTGCTTCTGCAATGTCTCTTGCCCAATATGATGTTTCTGTTTTATACTCTTTAGGGCCTGCATCTTCTCCCTTTCCAGAGTCAACTACATTGTCTTGCTTATCATTTTCATTCTTTTTCTCTGCTTTTGCTTTCTCTACATTCTGCTCTTTATTCTTCTTAGAATCACCTTCAGTAGGAGCATTTATTTCCATATTCATCTCTATATTTTCTTCACCAGATTGGTTCAGAGGAATTTCAGTATCCTCTACACCATCAACATTATCTTCCTTCACCATCTCTTCATCTCCTTTATTTAATATTTCCTCTTTCAGAATAGAGAAATCATCTACCTCAACTTGTTTCTCATTTTTCTTCAACTCTTCATCATTCGGAATGGATGTATCATCAGCATCAACAGGTTCTTCAGTGACCACATAAAACTTATTCTTGTCCAAGGCTTTCTTTAGAATTTGTTTTGTTTCTTTGACCACTTCATCAATGTCTCCAAGCATTAGCTTATTCATCCTAATTTTGCTTCTGAATTCATCTTTAACTTCTTTGAAAATTTTATTTGCTTCCTTCCTAGAGATTACCAAACACAGACTAGACAACACAAGTTCTTTTAGCTCCAAATCCTTTGCTTTAACAACTTCTTTTCTCATTTCCAAAATGTCACTTAAACTCTTAGGGATTTCTGACAAAATTTCCACAAGTGCTCTATTGAATGTATTTAAGTACTTAACAATAGCATCCTCCAAAATTTTCCTCTTAGCATCATCAAGGTTGTCATAATATTCTGTTATGGGCTTCAAATTCTAATGAACAGTTACTGTTGATAACTGAGAGGGGGGGGGTGAATCAGTTATCCTAATTATTTTCCTTATTAAACTTTCCTTTTAATTGAAGCAGCATAAAATCAAACACAAAACATAAACCATGAAGTAAGAAACACATGACACAGTATTTTTGACGTGGAAACCCTGTTAAGGGAGAAAACCACGGGGTGATTAACCCAAGAATTATTCTCTGTTAGAAGAATAGGAAATTACAAAAATGGCACTTGCCAATTAGGGCTCACTGCCCGAGCACACTGCTCACAAGAGGCTCACTGCCTACAAGAAGACACACTGTCTTACAAAGTGATTAGAATCACAGTCTTGAACTGATTGGAGGCATCTGCATATGCTGGAGTTCAGTTCCGGTTAGGTTCAGTATACTGATCTGCTGCACTTCATCTTTCCTCTGTTCTTTAGTCTGCTGTCCTTTCACATACCGGATCTTTCTTGTTACTTCTGCTCTACTCTGGACTTGTTCGCATATCCACACACACATTCGCACACTTTACCACTAAATCCATCCTCTATATATATCCGCACAAGTAATTTCATCATCTTTCTAGTCGGCATCCGGAACAGTCTAGTTTCTTACAAACTTAGTTCTGTCGGCTGAATCCTTGCTCACCAAGCAATGCGGATCAAGCATATACTTGTAGATATCATCAATTATGTCGGCCAAACATGATTCATGCCTCCGCAACCTTTATCATCATCTGTAACACATCCGGAAGGTAGTTTGATACTCAGTCAGTCAGTTCTTCCTCTGTTTTCACTGTCTCTCAGGAATCCGGTACTCAACTATTCATATCTTTTTCCTTGTCCATCTCCGGAGGCTAAATCCTTGGAATATACTACTCAAGATAGTCCTCTTGACTTCCCCAGATCCGCACTGTGCCAAGACACTTCCTCTGAGAGATCCGGACCAATCTGTCGGACCTTGCCACATGCTCTGTTCTTGTTCACCGGACCACAACAATCTTCAATCTGACTTCCGGTAGAGATATATCATGACTTGCGGATATGTGGAATGACCTTTGTTGCCATCAATGACAACAACCATGAATCCATATAGTGTCTCTTGCCAACAATCTCCCCCTTTGGCATTGATGGCAACACTTAGTGAAAAATGACTAAGTGTTTACACTATGCTCCCCCTTTGCTGATGCTCTGTCTTCTCTGTCTTTATATACAATTTCCGGAACTCCCCCTGAGTTGGATTCCTCATTTTTCACTGCTCCTCACTCCCCCTTTGACATCAATGGCAAAGGGTAGGGTCCGCACACCAAAATTTTCAAAAATTTTCTATATATAGCCGCATATTTACATACTCACATATACTGCAGAATGTCTGCAAAGGATGTCTGCAGTTGAACCATTTCAGTAGCCCAACTAAGCTTCATTCTGTCCAGGATTGAAATGTGACCACTCAACAAAAATGCAAAAGCTTCTGCCCGCCTGAGATCTGTCGGATCTTTTGTATGGGCGGTGGTCTGGGCATCACTGATGGCCTCATGCATCGTTTCCAACTTAGGGACTATAATCCTTCTAAGTTCTCCCATCCGGTTGGTAATGTTCTTCCTCTCCTTCTCAAGATTCTTTATTTCATTCAAGACTGCAATAGTCTGACATTCTTGATTTATTATAGAGGAAGAGAGAGGATCAAAACTTTGAGATAAGCTTTGAAGCTTGTCCTGTTCTTCTTTTATTTTCTTGTCAATTGCTGTTGTTGCCTTTGACCAAGATATACAAAATTTGTAGATGTCACCGCCATCCTTAAGAGCATTTTCTAAGCTCTTTATTCCAATGTTTACAATCTTCCTATCCTTAGAGATTAATTCTAATATTTCAGAAAATCTCTTATCCAAAAATTCCTTCCGGACCTTGTCTTCAGCTGATTTTTCTAGAGAATTAAAATGTGTATCAATACTGCTGACTAAGGTTTTTAGATTACCGGAAGTGGAGGCAGTCGGATCTATTTGGATTGATGGCATGATCTTTACAAGTACTCCGGAAGCAGCCTCTATCAACTCACAGTCTTCCATATGAGACTTCAGGAGCTTTTCATTTGCCTTGGCATTTGCAAATGAAGCTATCTTCATTGTTTGTACCGGAGAGAGAGAGTCAAAATCAAATGGACCTTTTAGAAGCTCCGGTTCATCAATCTCTAGAGTTTCTTTGCTCAAAAATTGTTGAACAGTTTGTGCAGTGTCTCTTGCCGGAGACAGATGTTTCTTTTCTTCTGCAGTCTTAGAACTGTCAACCTCTTTGTCTGTCACCACTGCTTCCTTCTCCTGCAATTGCTCTTCTTCTTTGGATCCGGAGACTGTAGGGGAAACCGGAGGAGAGATGCTTGCTTGTTCATGGGTCACTTCTTCTGGAGCAGAGGGTCCCAAGTCCTCACTTGTCTGTTCAGGGCTCACTTCTTCCGGAACAGAAGATTCCAAGTCAGCAGCTGTTTCTGCACCTAAGTCCTCTACAACAGGAAGATTGAACCTTTTGAAGGCCTTCCGGAGGATCTCTTCTGTCTCTTGTGCCACTTTGTCAGTCTCACCAAGCATGAGCTGATTCATCCTGGCTTTACTTCTGAACTCATCTTTGCAGTCCTTGAAGATCATGTTCATTGTCTTGGGATCAATTTGAGGATATAGCTGAATAGCTATCTGCTCCCGGATCTCAAGATCTTTAGCATGAGCATTATTTTTCCTCACTTCCATTTCCTTTTCTAGGCTTTTAGGAATAAGAGATATTATTTCAATGAAAGCCTTATTATATATGTTGAGATATTTCACTGTGGCCTCCTGCAGAGTCTTTTGGTCTGCCTCACTGAAGTCATCATAGGATTCAGTCATTGGTTGAAGGTTTCCATCCACCGTGACCGACTTGATTATGCTCTCTAGTGACAGAGTGGGCTTTTCAACAGTTACCTCTGCCATTTCATCCTTGTCTTGGCCTGTGGAGGGCTTACCGGATCCTTTCTTCTTCTGTTTCTTTACTTCTCTAACTTCCTTATCTGATTCTGTTTCCTCTTCATCCTTTTGGCTTTCATAAGCCCTTGATGCTTTTGTCTTGGATCTTTTACCGGATGCCTGGACTTCCGGTTTTGAGCTTTTGGTTGTGGAAGGTGCAGATCTCTTTGATGATCTGGTCCGGGTGGGGGTTTCAACCGGAACACTTTCTGTGCTTTTCTCTTCTTCCTCAGCCTTTCTCCTCTTTTCCCGGCTGGCATCAAGTGCCTCTTTTGAGATGCCTAGGCCTTGAGCAATGTGCTCTACTTCTTTTCTCACTTTTCTCTTAATCTCAGGTTCCCTGAGTTCTACATGTAATTTCACGCTCAGCTCCTCAAAGGTTCCAAACCTTTCTGCCTTAGGATCTTTGGGCTGACTTAGCATGTGTTGAACATGCAGCTCTACTATCTGTTCATCAACTTCATACCCCATGGGCATGATCCAGACAGTCCTTGGCTCCACTGCCTCCATTAGGCACTGATCAGTGTCAACCATAAAACATACTGAGTCCTTGTATTTCTCAATGAGAGACTGGGGAATTCTCTCTCTTGCTTGCATCATGCTCTGAAAGTTTTTGAAGTATCCCCATAGAGCTGTATTTCTCGCTTTTGCATCCCCAAGTCCATGCAAATAGTCTCTTATCTGGACTGCAACAGGTTTGTCATTCTGCCATATCCATCCACTTGTTCCGGGTAGCTCATTCATGAAGTAAAAGAATAGACATACAATGAGAGTACCATACTTAAAGGAGTTCTTCTTGTCTTTCTTGATTTTCTGTACATTTTCCATCAATTGGCTTAGTAGTAGTTCACAAAGATCATAATCTGCATTCTTTCTTAGCATTTCATATGCTGTGTATATTGCAGTTCCGGATACAGAATTCTCCCTGCTGGAGTGATAGATCTTGTATCCTATTATCATTGATGCATATTTGATATCCGGATCCGAAATATCTTCAATGGTCATTGCCCTCTTATCATATTTTGATCCGGTGGCCTCAGTTACAACATTGTTCTTGACAGATTTGAGGATAGGTACCCCCCCGGAAGAGTATAGACCAGTTACTGCTCTAATTGCTTCTTTTGTGATCTTACAGGGTCTATCTAGCCAAAGGAAGTTGTCATGCATCCTGCTCAGTACATACCGGACCCATTCATCTTCTTCAAAGCTAGGGAAATGAATGAATTGCTCAAATTGTTTCTTCTGGATACCCTTATACTCTGGTTTGAGCTCAAAAGCATTGTCTATCAGTTGCTTGTGATAGAGGTCTCTTAATTTGAATTCCCCAAATTCCTCAATGTTTGCGTGTATGTAAACCCTAATATCTTCAGTATGTAAGACTCCGTGGGGAACACTAGAGAAGGCTCCTAGTGGATCTACCTCCAATGATTTGTAGGGATGTTTCTTGAATGAGGGGCGAGGTCTATCAGAGATCTTAACTATGTTTGGAGTAGCCATTCTTCAAGGATTTGCAGTGAGGCAATGAAAAACGAAGAATACCTTAAGCGCCTTCGGTTTGCACGGAGTGGTTGGATTGATTTCTTTATGCAATAGCTTCGGCAGGAGATCCTTGGTGTGCTTGATGAACCTTGTTGCAGAGCTCCACTATTCGCTTCTTCTCAAGTGTAGAATGAGCAGATAACTTTTGAGAAATCCCTTATATTGCTCCGCAAACCCTAATATCTGTCTGAAATAAATGCTTCACCTGCATTATTCCGGTTTACCATGTCTGGACAGCTTGGAGTATCCCGGATTAGTCCTGATCACTGAATATCATCCGGATCTTTAAATCATGAATAAATCTAGGTAACATATTACAAGAACATCCCAAATACTCTGTCCAATCCGCAAGACAAGATCGTGCACTTGTGGATCTCTCCGGACCTTTTGTAATCCTTTATCATACCGGAGCACCTCCCTGAACAGGTCTAACTTAATCGAACACAGATTCTTCATAACTCCATGCGGACCTCTAAAAACTTGACTGAAGCATCTCAGGAGTTATATCTACAAACCCTTTAATCCGCATCTTGTGCCACATCCGGCACAACTTGTTTGGCTGGGGGAACAGAATCTTCTTTGAGTCTCCCCCTGAGCCTGAGCTCACCTTTTAATTTCCGGAAGAAATATCAGCACCAGAATCTGGTGCGGATCCAACCTCTACATTCTCTGAGTTTTTCTTCACCCAAATCTTGCTCATCTGATTCCTAACTTCATCCGCATTCATCTTTTGTTTACCCTTGTCTTGATTCTGATTATACACCGGACCTCTTTTGTCCTGATTCTTGTTTCTGCAGACTTTAGCATTATGACCGGACCTATTGCAGATTTGGCAAATAACATTTCTTTGCATATTTAACTGATATCCCCTTGATCTGCATTGATTAGCCATATGACCTACTCTATTGCATGTAAAGCATCTACCTTTGAATGATTTGTTTACTTGCATAATTCTGCATTCATGGGATTTGTGTCCATACCTTTTGCAGTTGAAGCATTGTCCGGAGAAGGATGAATTAATCTGATTCATTCTCATTCTGCATTGATTAGCTTTGTGACCAAAATGGTTGCAGCTGTGGCAGTATCCATTGAAGGATGGATATTTTTGAGCATTTGGCTGTCTTACCGGAGGTCTTCTAGGCCTGCTCCTTGGATTTTCTGATCCAAGATTCTTCTGACCGGATCCGGAGCTTTCTCCTTTCTCATATCCCAAGCCATACTTGTCATCTGTCCTCTTTTGACTTCCAAGAAGAACTTCAAGTTGAGCAGAACTTATCTTGAATTTCTCTTTATATTCATTTGCTGTTTGAAGGTCTCTTTTGAGAGAGGCAATTTGATCCTCAAGTTTTCCTTCATTATCTTTGGAATCTTCAAGATCAGATTCAAGGTGTCTGATAATCCTGTCCATCTGGTGGCATTCTTCTGATTTTTCCTTAAGAGATTGTTTTAGATTGTCTTCAGCCTTTCTTTTTTCTTCAATCTCTTGAGTGAACTTTATAGTTCCTGATTCCATTTCATGTCTTAACATGATGACTTCTTTTGATAACTTTTCACATAACTTGGTTTGCTCAGTCAATTCTTCATTTGTATTGCTTTCTTCACTTTGTCTTGCCAACTGTTGGAGCAGCTCCTTTCTCTTTTTCATAGAGAGACTTAATTTGTCTTTTAATTCCCTCATGAATTCATCAGCCTGTTTGAGTCTTTCTCTTAATTCACTGACTTCAGAATTTGACTGTTCAAGATCCTCAAGGGCAGTCTTGAGTTGCTCCTTTAAACCATATGCATCCATTTGAAATCCCAGATCTTCCTCAAGCTGTTAGGCTCTATTAGGAGGAACTTGGCTCTGATACCAATTGTTGATAACTGAGAGGGGGGGGGTGAATCAGTTATCCTAATTATTTTCCTTATTAAACTTTCCTTTTAATTGAAGCAGCATAAAATCAAACACAAAACATAAACCATGAAGTAAGAAACACATGACACAGTATTTTTGACGTGGAAACCCTGTTAAGGGAGAAAACCACGGGGTGATTAACCCAAGAATTATTCTCTGTTAGAAGAATAGGAAATTACAAAAATGGCACTTGCCAATTAGGGCTCACTGCCCGAGCACACTGCTCACAAGAGGCTCACTGCCTACAAGAAGACACACTGTCTTACAAAGTGATTAGAATCACAGTCTTGAACTGATTGGAGGCATCTGCATATGCTGGAGTTCAGTTCCGGTTAGGTTCAGTATACTGATCTGCTGCACTTCATCTTTCCTCTGTTCTTTAGTCTGCTGTCCTTTCACATACCGGATCTTTCTTGTTACTTCTGCTCTACTCTGGACTTGTTCGCATATCCACACACACATTCGCACACTTTACCACTAAATCCATCCTCTATATATATCCGCACAAGTAATTTCATCATCTTTCTAGTCGGCATCCGGAACAGTCTAGTTTCTTACAAACTTAGTTCTGTCGGCTGAATCCTTGCTCACCAAGCAATGCGGATCAAGCATATACTTGTAGATATCATCAATTATGTCGGCCAAACATGATTCATGCCTCCGCAACCTTTATCATCATCTGTAACACATCCGGAAGGTAGTTTGATACTCAGTCAGTCAGTTCTTCCTCTGTTTTCACTGTCTCTCAGGAATCCGGTACTCAACTATTCATATCTTTTTCCTTGTCCATCTCCGGAGGCTAAATCCTTGGAATATACTACTCAAGATAGTCCTCTTGACTTCCCCAGATCCGCACTGTGCCAAGACACTTCCTCTGAGAGATCCGGACCAATCTGTCGGACCTTGCCACATGCTCTGTTCTTGTTCACCGGACCACAACAATCTTCAATCTGACTTCCGGTAGAGATATATCATGACTTGCGGATATGTGGAATGACCTTTGTTGCCATCAATGACAACAACCATGAATCCATATAGTGTCTCTTGCCAACAGTTACTGCATTCACAATATCTTCAACTGACAAGGTGGATTTTTCAACATGAGTCTTAGTCTTTTGTCTTTTTCTTACCTTTAAACTTCTGGAGGGCTTATCTTTAGACACTTTAGTAGCCTTAGTGCCTGAGGCCTTCAACTCTTTAACCTCACCATCTGACTCAGTCTCTTATTCATCCTCCTTCTCCACATTGACATATGACCTTTTGCCCATTACTTTTGTCCTTTTTCCTTCCTTACCAGTAGATTTTTCTTTGAATTTCTCTACAATAGGAGAAGGAGATGCACCAGGGGTTGAACTAGAACTCCTAGTAGTCCTTGACTTAGAAGGGGGTTCTACTGGAACACTTCCTTGTTCCCTATCCTACTTCTCCTTCTTAGCTTTCTCTGTCTTTTCTAGGTATTGTCTCACAACTTCCTTTGTTATTCCAATACTTTCTGCATACATTTCAACTTGCCTTTGGACCTTTTTCTTAGTTTCAGGTCTCCAAAGCTCAACATGTAGTTTCAAACTAAGCTCACCATATGTACCGAATCTCTCAACTGTGGTATCTTTTGGTTTTCTCAGAACGTGTTGAGCATACATTTCCAGTATTTTTTCATCAACTTCATACCCCATGGGCATGATCCATATAGTCCTTGGTTCAACTGCTTCCATCAAGCATTGATCTATTCCCACCATGAAACAAATTGTATCCTTATACTTTTCCACCATAGACTTAGGGATTATTTCCCTTGATTGCGTCATATTCTAGAAATTCTTGAAATATCCCCAAAGAGTAGTCCTTTGGGCATTGGAGTCACCAATATTGTGCAAGTGCTCTCTTATTTGTATGGAAATAGGCTTATCACTGGTCCAATACAGGCTTTTCATCCCAAGCAACTCATTCATGAAATAAAAGAACAAGCACAAGACCAACATACCATACTTGAATGTATTCTTATTATCCTTCTTGATCTTGTTTAGATTCTCCATTAGCTAGTTTTGTAGTAGCTCACACAAGTCATAACCAGTATTTTCTCTTAACATCTAATAACCAACATAAATGGTTGTACCAGACACTGAGTCTTCCCTGCTGGAGTGGTATATCTTATACCCAATCACCATATATGCAAATTTGACATCCGGATCAGTTGTATCATTTATTGTCATTGCCCTCTTATCAAACCTTGAGCTGATAGCTTCAGTTATAGTGATTCTTCACTGATTTTAGCATCGACAGTCCACCGAATGAGTTCAATCTTGTTACATCCAATGGCATCCTTAGTAGTCTTAAAGGGTTTCATCAACCACATAAATTTAGCATACATCTGACTCAGTACATACCGGACCCACTCGTTCTCATCGAAGGACGGGAACCCAATAACCTAAATGAAATGTTTGTCTTCCAACGCCTTGTACTTAGGTTTAAGATTATGAATCTCATCCCTTAGGTGATTCTTAAACAAATCCAGTAACTTCAAATCCCCAAACTCATCTATGCTAGCATGAATGTAATCCCTAATATCTTCTACGTGCAACACACCATGTGGAACATTAGAAAGGGCACCTAACGGATCGACCTCTACAGATTTGTGTGGATGCTTTTTGAATTTAGGTCAGGGCATTTCAGTGATGTCAACAACCAACAAAGTAGCCATATCAAAAAGATCACAAGTTCAAAGCTTCGCAGAAAAATACCTTTTTCTCCACGGGATTAGGGTTAGCTGTCGAATTTACTTTTCACACTCCAAATCTTTGAGATCTCAGCTCAGGCGCTCTTCTCCTTGTTCTCTTCAAATGCAAAGTGATTCAAATGTTGAATGAATGACTTTTATGCTTTGTAAATCCTAATTGACCATTGTAATAAATGCTTTTCCCTAATTCATTTAGTTACACTATTTCTAAATACAGTTAATCTTCAATTACTCCACAATCAATCGCATAGCTTCTTTTCTTTCAGAATTTGCTTCCAGATGTTCTACAATAGGCCATTCTATCTTCTCTCATCATGCCAGATTCATGTACCCACTTACTAGCAAGGGGAAATAGATTTCCAATGTAGCTCCCCCTGAGCCAGAGCTCCTATTTCAATTCCCAGAGGAATTATCAGAACCAGATTCCAATGCGGACCCATCACCATCATTCATTTCACCTTTCTTCACCTATGTTTTGTTCATTTAATTCTAGATCTCATTCACATCTACGTTTCTTTTCCTTTAGCTTGTCTCTATACATTCTAGTTTCTATTTATTGGACCTTTTCTATCATCATTTCTACTTCTGCAGAATCTTGCAATATGACCAGATCTATTGCAGTTAAAGCACACAATATTTCTTTGCTCATTTACTTGATTTCCTCTTGATCTGCATTGATTAGCCATGTGTCCAAATCTATTGCATGCAAAACATTTGCCATTGAAAGAATTGACATTTCCTCTGTGGTTAGAGTTATTCATCATCATACTTCTATATTCATTGGATCTATGACCATACCATTTACAATTGAAGCATTGACCAGAGATGGATGGACCACTTTGATTCACTCTACTTTTACACTGAGTAGCTCTATGATGAAATTAATTGCAATTGAAATAATTTCCATTGAAGGATGGATACCTTTGAGCATTAGGCTATCTGACAGGAGGTCTTCTAGGTCTATTTCTTTGATTCCTTGATTCAGGATTTCTTTGACTAGATCTAGAGCTTTCACCTTTCTCATATTCCAAACCATGCTTATCATCTACCTTCTTCTGACAATCAAGTAGCACCTCAAGTTTAGTTGAGCTTATCTTGAACTTCTCTTTGTATTCATTTGTAGCTTCTAGGTCATGTTTGAGAATGACAATTTGCCTTTCAAGTTGTTCCTCATTATACTTGGTTTCTTGTAGATCAAACTCTAGATGGCCAATTATTCTATCTAATCTACAACACTCTTCTGTTCTTTCTTTCAGAGACTGATTTAGGTTTTCTTCAATCTTCTTCCTTTCCTCGATTTCCTTTATTAGCCTCATCACCCCAGATTCCATCTCATGTTTTAGGACAACTTCTTTTGCTAGCTTCTCACATTACTTTGTCTTCTCCTTTAGAGTCTCATCCATCCCATTGTCTTCCTTCTGACTTGCTAACTAGTGAAGTAGCTCCTTCCTCTTTTCCATAGATTTGCCCAATTGCCCTTTTAAAGTCTGAATGAAATCCTCAACATCTTTAAGGTTCTCTTGCAATTCTTTGAGCTCTGCTCTAGACTGATCAAGATCTTCTAAAATAACTTAAAGTTGTTCATTGATGCCATTAGAATACCTGAATGAACCCATTGAAACACCTTCCCAGATCTTCCTCAAGCTGTTAAACTTCTTCCAAGGAACCAAACTCTGATACCAATTGTTGAAATTAAGGAACACTGAGAGGGGGGGTGAATCAGTGTTCTACAAAAACTTATTATTATGTTCCTTTATTAATTTACCACATACATTCAAGAGAAATAAGTATGAAATTAAGAACAGCAACAACAAGATCATTACACATGAACACTAATATTTTTATGTGGAAACCCGGTTAAGGGAAAAACCATGGTGGGGGTTAACCCACAAGATTTTATACTTTGTTAAAAGTATTACAAATGGGAAGGCATATGCCTTTGGGCACACTTCCCAGAGCTCACTGCTCAAAGGAGGCTCACTACCTACAAGATCAATTACAAGAGTTCACTAAAATATTTGAACTGAAGAATATCATCTAACAATGCAAGATTACAGTTCTAGTTAAGCTCAATATACTAACTTCACACACTTAATCTCTCACTGCCCTGTTTCACTGTTCTGCCATCATCCAGAGCTTAGATATCTTGCTTCACACTTGATACTGCCACACTTCATACCTCTCTCCTCATATTCACACATCAATACCTCAAAATACTTGAACCCATCGATCATATATATGTGCAACATGAAATTTCATCACCTGCAGTCGGCCTCAAGAAAACTTAGAAACTTTTTCAAGATCACTGTTCTGTCAGCTGAGACCATGCATAAACATTAGTGTGGACCAAAACCTATGTATTCAAGTCACCACACATGTCGGCCAATACCACTGGATCTCATAAGTTACTCAACCAACCACTTCTCTTAATCCACACAAGAATCAAACACCAAGTCTGCCTGTTCTTCATCGGACTGAACTGTCTAACCAAAACCCGATACTCGGATGCTTGTAACTTTCAATCCATTCATCACCGAAGGCTAAAACTTTGGATTTGGGTAGCCCTGACATCCCTTAACATTCACTTAGATTCGTAGTACAATATGATTACTTGTGGAAAAATACGGACCAAAATGCTGAACCCTGTCATATCTCCATTCATGTCTATTCAGACTTAGAAAAATTTGAAATTTGACTTCTGGTATGATCAAATGATACAATGTGGATGTGTAAGATAGATTCAGTTGCCATCAATGACAACACCTGCTATGCCTAGCAGTGTCTCTTTCCAACATGTTACAGAACTGCTCTTAGTAAAAATGTCATAACTCACTCAAACCATAATGAAATAACATGCAACCAAAAGAATTATAAACTAGAAACAAATATCTTTCCATCCATCTATTATATTCCTTGATATGAGGTTGTACTAGGTTGTACCATGCATGTTTTTAGACTACAACTTAAAAAAAAAAAACTCGCAAACCTGCCCTTAGTAAAATGATCATAACTTTCACAAAACATAATGAGAATTAGTCAAACCAAAATCATTAGAAATCTAACAACATTATCCAACTTGTCCAACCATTTTCATGCCTATAACTATCTATACAAAGTTGTACAAATAGAAATAACATGCCTACAATGTTGGAATACACAGAAAAATAGGGTTTTTATTCATCAAACTTCAAAATACAATGTCTCTCATACCTCATTCATGTTTGGAGGGTGCATTTATGTATTTACAACCAATCCCAATTGATTCGTAATGGTTTCTTATTTTTCTTGTAACTTTTTTCTTGATTTTTTTATTTGTAATTGTGCCTTCTTTTATTTTTGACACTTTGTCCAAGTTACATGACAACTTTTAGACTTTTTAACCAAAGACCCTATTAATACTCCAAAAATGGATTAACATGATCCCACATGGTCATAAATGACCTTATTAGACTCCAAAACACCTTATCAACCTAAAACCAAGACATAACAACCATTCTTGCTATGGGGCTTCTGATGCCTTTGCATCAACTATAGACCTAAGGCACACAACTACAAATCAGGATATCTAAGAAGTAAGAGAAAGTATAGATGTAGTAGCTACCGGGATTACAAAGGAAAAAACTAAGAATAAAGAGTACAAAGGGAAAATTGTCCAATTGCAGACCTTTATAAAAGGATTGGTCACCCCCACTAATGTCCCAATAATAGAAGCTACACCTTTAGCCTTAGTGTCATAGCAAGAAATAACTGGATTAGATGCTCAAAAGTATCAAGATAATGTGATGAACAGATGGTTCACAAGATTCTTGAAAGAAGGAGAGGAAGTAATATAAACATCCCTATCTAATTGGGATATGCTTAACCAGATGAAGGGTAAAGGAGATGTACTGAAGAAGGAAGTAGGTCAGAGGCAGATACCAAGAAGCAAACATCCTAAAAAGGTTATCTACCCATATCACTTTAAATGCCCATCTCTATGGCCCCAAACTCCCATAGTGCCAAACCCAATAGATTCTCCATTCAATGTAATCCATCACATGGTTATCATAAGAAAATTGGAGTTTGAATATTTTCAAAGAAAGACTAATTTTAAACATCTTATCACACCTTGCAAGGCTTTCCTCTAAAACTTTGAACTTCATGCTATCAAGTTTCTTGATTTCCAATCTTTGTAATGAAAACAAAATAATTCTCTTTCTTGTAGCACCACAAACTATAGTAGATCCATGTGAGAAATATGAAATATTAGCTTCATGTAGAGAACTAGTTACCTTTTCAATCCCTTCCAATGCTTCTTGTCTTGCAACCACAAACTATAGTAGATCCATGTGAGAAATATGAAATATTAGCTTCATGTAGATAACTAGTTACCTTTTCAATCCCTTCCAATGCTTCTTGTCTTGCATCCTCCTGTATGCCATGAACACTAGTGACTTGGTCCAAGTATGTGACATCATTCTTTCTCAAATCTTTCTGATGCAAATTAGTTTCCAACTCTATGACATGTTGGAATATTCTATCTAATGGTGATCTTGGGAACATATTACTAAACACCATCCTTTATGGATTTGGAAGCAATTGAATAATATAAAGTAGATTGTGTTTCTTACCAGAACTCAAGATTGCTCCATTACCAAAGTCATATTGGAAGTGAATTGATATTTCCTGCATAGGTTGCAAATTTGAAAATTTTGGCAATCTAAAATTTGACATCTATATATAGAAAGATGTCCATTTCATGTGCATATTATTCAATAGGATCATCTTGGAACTCATCATCATAAACACATAGTGTAGCAAGTGTTAAGCACAAATACTCAATGCAACCCATAGAAAACTCTAAAACATATTGAATCTTCTACCATAAATAGAAAACCCATTTCCTACAACTGTCAACTTCAGGTTCTCAATTTGAATGGAGCGCCACCTCTACATTAAGGAATCCCAATCACCTTCCCCTGAAACATCATATCCTTCCACAAATGGATATGAGAAATCTGAAATGAAAAAAATAAGATATGATTTGTTTACCTTCATTGGCTCATCAAATACTTCTTGCATTCCATTCTCCTTCATGTCTGAAGTTCCATTGATATGATCCAAGTATGATAACTTTGCAACCTTCTTGATGCTAAGAACAATGAGGCCATCTTTTAGAGTCTTATCTTTCCTGTAAACTCCTCCATACATCCAATGGTAGAAAACATGTATGAAGTTTGATCCTGAAAGTACCATGCCATGCTTAGTAATAAAATTGACAAGATCAAATTGACACTTTATTTCTTACCACATTCCCATTTTAAGCATCTCATTGTGCCAATCTCCATTTGACCATTACCCAAAATATTTTCTTCAAGTGTGGTACTTGGATTGGATAATTGATCCATAAAATATGAACATTGATCCTTCATAATGTGGTTAGAAAGCACAACAAACCTTATATCAATCCTCATAAACTTCCTTGCATTCCAGATAGAAGAGATGGAGAACTCAATAGTGTCTCTAACTACTTTAATCCTCAAGAGATTACCTGGATCCCATATGAAAACATAATTTTGGACTTGACTCAATGAGTCCTTATGCCCTATACTGCAAGTTGTATCCCTCACTCTATCACCTTTTTTAGCATGCTTTCCATGATGACAAGAATTTTGTAGTGACATAGGAGACAAATCTGAAATATTTTCATACCTTTGGCTGCAAATAAGATGTTCATCCCCATTTGTTGAAAGAGAGTTCATTGAGATATCCTCAACAACTCCATTTTTGTGACTCAAAACCCTTGAATTAAGACTAACCAAAATATTCTTCTCAAATGCATACCCATCCACAATGCTACTCTCCAAATCAAACAATGGCTCACCATTTGGAAGTTTGGAAGATAATGCATGAATTGGTTCATGTCCCTCCATATTGGGATCTTCACAACTAACGAGAGATGTCTTTTCCTCCTCAACTTCATCAATATTTTCTTGACATGTACAATCATTAGTAGTAAAATAAACATCTTCTATTTCCAAACAATTTTTACCTTCAAATTGTATGGTGGATTTCTCCAAATTTTGCTTCCTTTCAATTTCTTGCAAATTTATTTTTTCTTTATGCTTCACCATCACCATTTCTAGTTCTATGGCCTTCTTTTGTAGCTCCTTTAGTTCTACTACTATGACTGTTGAACCTTCCTTTGTATCATGCTCCTTAGCATCTTCTTGATTTTTGGTATTTATAGCTTTTGTTGTTATATGGAGCCTAATTAGACTCAGAGGTTAAATTTTCCCCACTTTTCTTGGCGTGGTTTCCCCAAACTTTTCAACGGGGTCAAGGGGCAGCACCCCTTGCGGGGTCCAAATTTTTTTTGGGATTTAATTTTCTATTATCCGACATAAAAAACCCTATTTTGTAACTGACATAAGGCTTGATAAAAAAGGGTAAGAGTTAGGGTTTTCATTGAGGTATTGTATCATTTTGTAGTGGTATTGAGTTGCAAGGATTGCTGGTTGTAATCAATTTGATCTACTAGATAATAATATTGGACTCTCTGTTGGTGGATGTAGCCCAAGTTAGGGTGAACCACATTAAAACTTATCTCTCGCTATTATTATTTCTATGTATTTTTTATTCCTCTATTTAATATTTATTTGCATTTAATTGATATCTTCTACCAGATAACCCTAACATCCTTTTCCATATTAACTTCTTCCTTTCTTCTTCTCATGAAATAATCTTCAAATGATACTTCAAATTTTCCCTCTGAAAGGTACTCTTCAAAAGTTTTGAGAACCACTCCTTCTTTAGGAAAATCTTTCCTAGTGAGTTCTGTATATTGATAAAAAGTGAGGGCTTCCTTTGAAATTATACATTTCATATAATATTCATCAAACCATACTGATATTTTTGAAACTAAAACATCATTTTCCAAACTCCTCAAAAGGGATTTGAAGAACCCTCCCATGATGAACAACTCAGTACCCTACAGGTTGGGAAGATCATGCTTTAATACCACTGTAATGATCCAAACTAAGATTTTATAATGAAAATCAAATCTAAAAATAAATTTTGATAAGCTCCACTAGATATTGCAACAAAATCATCAAGACTAGCTAACTAGACAAACCAGAAAATACACCAAATATGTTGGAAACACAACAACCTAACTTTTATTGATTTTTCTGATGTAAATAATATAATATCAAGTTTGATACACTAATAATAAAAAAATAAAACTTCTACAATACAAATTACCAAAATCCACTGCAAACTACACAAACTATGCAAAACTACATTGCTGAAAACTATCGAAAACAACACCAAATCAAACCCCAATTGATAAGAATAGATCCTAGATGCTTGGAATAGGTTCCAAATGACCATGTAATAGAAACACACTCCACAATACAACAACAACACTTCACAATATGATGGAATCACTAAAAACTGCAAGAAAACAACCTACAAACACAAAACTACAAAACTGCACAATCCTTTGAAGCCCAAATGCAATCCCTGGATGGAATTACTCTATGTAACCAAAGGGTTTTCATCCTTTGATCACTTGAGACTAATGGATTTTCATCCACAAGCCTCCAATTCCAATGGGTTTTCATCCACTGAAGAAAATCCAAACACAAGTGCTCAAACAAGAAAATTGAGTTGTAAAAATGATCAAAAAGTCCTTCTAAAAGAAAATAGTTGCATATTTATAATAGCTCCAAATCCAAAAGACCCTCTCTTAGAAAATAAATTAAAATAATTTAATTTCCAATAAATTCCCTCAAATGGTGCTCACTTGCCATAATCACTACAAGATTCTTGGCTAAAAATAAATAATACCTCCCCTCTTACAAGCTGTCACAAAATCAACTATTTTTTAGGAACCTATCATAGAATCTATCATACCATCATAAAATCTTATAAATTCACTCTTGGTAGTTATAATTACACCTCACTAAAATCCCATGCCCCCACTTGTGCAATTAAATAAAAATATTTAATATTTAATTGCTCCCAAAAATAATAAATCCTTAATTTGAAGGATTACAATTAAAATATTAAATAAAATATTTTCCCTTTTGTTTTACATTAGCTTATGAGAAAATAGGAATGGACTAATAATTTCACCAATTTAATTTTACTATAAGGGGGACATGACAAAGAAGGAAGCTAAATATATTATAAAAAGGTTATTCTATTTATGATAAGGAAATGTTGGCTATTATGCATGCGTTGGAGAAGTTTAGATAGTATTTGGTGTGTCATAAATTTGTTGTTGAAACTAGTCATAATAGCTTGAAGCTCTTTTTGAGTCAAAAGGATTTGAATGAATTCCTATAGAAATAGATAAGTAAGTTGCATGCATATGAATTTGGCATAGAGTACATGAAAGGAAAGAAAAATGTTATGGTTAATTATCTTTCTATTGAACACCTGGAATAGTGATAGGGGTGAATAAGTATTCCTTTAAACCATTCACACATTAAGCATTTAATCCATTTTCCAAATTCAGTAATAGTAAATCAGATTGAGCATAAAACATACAACCACAATCCATGACACATGAACACCAAGATTTTCACGTGGAAAACCCAAAAAAAAGGGAAAAATCTGCGGTGAGGATTAGCTCACAATATATTATAACCAGTTATAACTTATTGAGTATAATGGGGAAAACATTAAAGAGTAGCTTGTTGGCCTCAAATGTTTATGTCCAAGCTTTACACCAAGATCCAAACATGGAAACAACTTTAAATAGGTCGGTATGGACCTAAAACATATCTCAATAAGATCCACAAAAAATAATTACCTTCTACACACCTTTCCACCCATTAGGTTGGCATCACTGAAGACCTAATGCAAAAATCCTTTAACAGAAGCTTCACAAGCTGCCTTAACCAACTCCAAATCTCATAAAAATTGGGAATCATAATCTTTTCACATCTATTAACATTCCTTTAAAACTGTAACAACAAACACTAATCCAAGGAGGAATGCAGACTCTCCCACATACCTACATTGAACTTGAAAAACCTATAAACTATCCAGTTGATCTTATGTCACTTATATCTTTCAAACCTTTCATCAAAAACATACAAAATTATAGATTTAGGTGCTTCTGACGTCTAATAATAACATGTTAGAACCACAAAGCAAAATCTTCAATAGAAAACAAATGCGAACCAAAATACTAGAGGTTCTGAAGCTTAACACTTAGCCAAATTTCCATCAAGAGTCTTTACCAAATCAAACCTTCTTGCAAAAGTATCTTCTTCAAAGGATCAAAATCACATTGAAAAGAAAGAGGATCAAACCTATTGTGCCTTCCACACATGCCCCATTTTGTCAAATGGAGACCCCCTCTTTTGCTTGGAATCTTGACCTATGTTACTTATGATGATGAGAAGGTGAATTTGTGCTTAGAGTGCATGATTTGTTCCAGATTTGAGTATTTTGCATGTTTGGAGTGATTTAGCATCATGTGGAGGTGTCTTGGGTGGTCTTGTTCTTAAAAATAGCCATTTGTTGCCTTATGTACTGAAATTGGGTGTTACTGCATTTTGCTCCAAAATCCTATGTCACTAGATATTGCCCTTGAAATTGCTTCTACAAGATGTTTCATGTTGAAATTCCTAGTTTCTAGGTCTTAGAGTTGCAAAATCATGTCAAATTCCCTAAGATTTCACTAAGGGGTTCATATACTTTCATCCTATCCAATGGTCCTGAAACCCTGAAAACCCTAAAAAATGGCTAAGTCTAAAATCTGGTGGAACCACAAAAATCTAGAATCTACATATGAAATCCTATCGATCTGGAACCTATCTCAAACATCCTGACAGTATATTTCAAAATATTTAAAGTATACTTAAATATATTTTGAAATATACTGTCACCCAGGAACTGTTGAAATCTGGCACTAAAATTGCCTCCTACTACCAAAAGCGCTTAAAACAACTTTTACTAACTTGGCGCTAAAAATTGAACTCACCGACTTTGTGCTAAAAATAGTTGCTACTAACTCTCAATGCTAAAAACATCACTCACAAAATTCTACGTGAAAATCATCGCCTATCGACATTAGCACTAAATTCACCTCTGACCGACTTTTGGTTAGTAGCACCCAAAAGTAGCACAAAAGCCTATCGCGCTGAAAATAAACCTCTCTGACTTTGCGCTAAAACAACCTCTGACTAACTTTTAGGCAGTGACCCATGAAATCTGCACTAAAGGTATTTAGCACTAGAATTGTACCTCACTAACTTCAGTGCTAAAATCACTTTCAACTGACTTTTAGCCAGTGACCGCCATTATCAGTGCTTTTTGGTATTTTGGCTTTGAAAATTGAATTTTTCAAGGTGCAAATTGGATTTTCTTGATGGATATGGATTGCACAACTATTTATCAAATCATGATGGACATTTTTAACATGTTTGTGTGGATTTTGGGTATGTTTTACGACAAATAATGCTACTGCACCTGAAAAGTCAGTACCCCCCAAAAATCTCGCTTTTGCAGAAAAGGCTAGAAAAACATGAAATAAATGTCTCCAAATGGATTCTAATGACTACAAAAACTTCCCAGATCAATATATTGGCCAAATGGGTTCTTAAAAATGGTAAAAATCCATAAAATCATATGAAGATCACTTGATTTATGAGGTTGTTCATAAGAAGATGACATTGAGTTTGGGTTCTTCTAGATGAATCTAAGGATGTAAATGGACATATTCTGATTCAAAATGATGGAAAAAGACTTGTTAAGATGAAATTAATGCTTTTCCTTGTCAATTGCAGGTCTAAGAGGACAAAGGAGCCAATTGGAGCCATTTTTGAAGGATGAACATATAGAGGTACCTTGGTGACCCAAAACTGTAGAATTGACATTCTATCAATCAAATTACTACTGCACCTATAAGAGAAAATTAGTTTAATGTCCAAGATGATAAAGATGAGTCTCATGAGATGAAAGACAAAGAAGATCTGTTGCAAGTATGTGCCTAACCGGTGTTGTCATTGATGTCAACATACTCCTATTGCATTGATGTCAAGGATTGGATGAGTTATATGTTGAGGATATTGAGAAAATTAGTCCTATCAGGAACATAGAAAAATAGTGAAGACAGTGAGGTAAAGATCCTAGATAAGATGAAGGATAGAGGATGCACACCAAAGGGTTTGTAGATATGTGTCCTAAATGATCCAGTAAAGTTTTGAGAGGTTCGTATGAAGATCTAAAAAAGTTATGGCCACTTGAGTAAAACTAGTTCTGGCAGATGTTCAGAAGTGACAAAGTGACACAGAAAGGTCTGGTGAGATCCAGAAATGCAATATCTTGTTCTATGGATTTGGTGGAGTATTTAAGAAATCAATTTGAATTGACAACTCAATTGGTTCATGGTCTGGAGGTCTGCAAGCATCTATTCCAATATGACAGTGATAACAGATTGTGTTCTTGCAGTTCTAGATGAAGGAGAGAAAGATTGCAGTAAGCAGAAGTAGTGTGGATATTCTTGGTGATTCAGGAAAGCTTGTGGAGGTCTTTGGATTGTGTCTAGTTCATGTTGGTGGTCCGCATTGAAGATTGAGCTCATAATTGAAGAATTACTTCTAGATTATGTTGTTCTTCCTAAATCTAGCCAACTAGATGAGTTACACATCCTGCGGATGATCTTGAAGATGTATTCTGAAGCATGGTGTGTTCTTAAAAGAAGATTGAAGTCTCAGACTTGTGTAGTTGACAGTGTGTTGGTCTGCATGAAGTCTTTTGTAATTAGTCAAGTTGTATTTGCTCTGTAATGTATGCTGACTTGGATGATTATCCCAAAGTCAAATGTCTTGTATAAATAAGAAGTTGTGAAGTCATTTCAAAACCATCTATGCGGAGATGAGAGTGTGGTAGAGAGGAGAAGTTTGAAAAGCAGAGTAGAAGTATTAGGCTTAAATGGAATCGACTCAAGCATGGTGAAGATGCTATTCTTCAGTTCAAGTATGTAATATTTATTATTCTGTAGATAGTGTGTCTCTTATAGGCAGTGGGCCTCTTGTGAGCAGTGTGCTCGAGAAGTGAGCCCTAATTGGCATATTCCATTTTGTTCCTTTTATTCTTCTAATAGAGAATACAATCTTGGGTTAGTCACCCCATGGTTTTTCCCTTAACCAGGTTTTTCACGTCAAAATCTTGGTGTCATATGTGTTAATGTGTTTTTACTCTTGAATGATTGCATTATGTTTCCATGATTAATTTATGATTATGCTGCTGAATTACAAGAAGCATTTAAGTAATTAATAAGAGGAAGATTTGGGACAACTAATTCACCCCCCCTCTCATTTGTCTGCCTTGATTCTAACAATTGGTATCAAAGCTAAGTTCCTCTAAAAAGGAGCTTAACTGCTTGAGGAGATCCAGGATGTCTTCCTATAAGAAGGATAGCTCGAGGTTTGATGGAACCAATTTCACTCTTTGGAAAAGCTGCATGGAATGTCACTTGTAATGTATGGGAATGCAATATTGGATCATGGTTTCAAAGAAGTACGTTCCTCCATAGAATGGTCTGAGAACTGTAGATGAAATCAGAGATGCTGAAAACAATCTTCGAGCTAAAGAAGCTTTACTAAGTGCCTTATCTGATTCAGAGCTGACAAATGTTATAGATCTAAAAACTGCATATGAGATTTGGGAAAAAATAGAACTTTTGTATGAAGGAGACAAGTATGTTAAATGTGCCAAGCTACAGAGTCTGAAAGGAAAATTTGAAAACATGAAGATGAGTGAAGATGAGAATATAACCTCTTACATGACAAAAGTAAATGAGCTTGTATGTGGCATCAGATGTTCTGGTGGAGTTCTGGATGAAGATAAAATTGTTGCTAAGGCTCTCAAATCCTTACCTCCTACTTACAAACACAAAGTTGCTACTATTGAGGAAGTCAGATCCTTAACAACTATCACAAGGGATCAATTGGTTGGTAAGATATTTGCATTTGAGTTAGCTAAGTTTGGTGATGCACTTCCCAACACTGAATCAACATTCAAAGCTAGTGCCTCTACAAAAGGCAAACAAAGATATGATCTAGGTGAAAGTTCCTCAAGAAAATCTTCTTGGTATGAGAAAGCAAGAAAGGATCTGGAAGAGGATGAATTAGAAACTGAACAACTTGAGGCTCTCATTGCAAAAAGGCTTCCAAGAGGATCTGGTAAGTATGAAAGAAAATTGCCTTTCAAATGTTTTAACTACAATAAGATTGGTCATTTTGCCTCAAGGTGTCCAGAAAGATTTTCTAGGCCAAACCCAAATAGATCAAGATTTCAAAAGAAGTGTTACTATGTTCATGAAGATGATGATGAAGGAGTAACAAATGATGAATCAGAGATAAGAAACAAATCTGGAAGTGACTGGGTGTTTATTGCCATCAAGGAAGAAGATCAAATGCCCTCTGAATCTGTCAATCATAAAATGGTAGAAAGAGCTCTGGCTACCCAAGTTAAAGAAAAGGATGATTAGGTCATTGACAGTGGATGCACCCACCATATGACAAGTGACAAAAATAATTTTATAGATTTGGAAAGATATGAAGGTGGAGTTCTAAAATTTGGTGATAATTTTGCTTGCAAGATCAGAGGTAGAGGAACTATTTCTTTTGATGGAAAGAACAAAACCAGTAATTTACTGTATGTTGAAGGTCTGAAGCACAATCTTCTCAGTGTTGGATAGTTGGTGGACAAAGGCTATGATCTCTGATTCAAGAATGGAAAATGTAAGATCTTTGAAAGTTCTAGAATAGAGATTGCATCCGGTACTCAGACAAAAGGTAATATCTTCCACTTGGTTGGTACTAGTAAAAGTTGTTTATTTGTTCAAATTGATTAGAGCTGGTTATGGCATAGAAGAATGTGTCATGTGAATTTTGATAATATCATCAAGATAAGCAATACTCAAGATGTAAGAGATCTTCCAAGACTGGTGAAACCTACTAATAGTTTGTGTAAAGAATGTTAGTTGGGTAAGTGTTGGTAAACAAATTTGTCACTGGGAAATAACCTTTGAAAATGACTCATTGCCCTTAGAGCAGTGACTAAATTGTCTCAACAGTTGGAGAAACTATTATTGAATTATCAGCCTTCCTCTGCATTTGAGAGGGGCAGCTCCCTCATATGATTGGGGTTTTGGTATTTTTGTGTACAAGTTTAACTTGAAAGTACATAAAGGAGAAAACACAAAAGTAGGAAAAGATGACTAACAAAAATCCTAACAGTAGACATACGAAAACCAATTGAGATTCCACAACTAATAACGATTACAAAAGGGGTTATTACTAAATAGGTCAAAATGTGCAATGATGATGAAATGAGTACAATAAACCTCAACATAAGAAGAGATAGATCATACAAGCACATCCAAAACAAGATACCAGGAAATGGGTGTGTTTCATCACATCAATCACATAGATAATCAATGTATTACACATGTGCATAGAAGGATTACCAATTCAACATACGAGAAATTAGTAATAATAACATAAGAACACATTTAGAGCACATGAACTAAACTGCATTCTTCATTATCTTTGAAATTATACAATTCCAAAATCCTTTTTGTACATAGTGTAAACATAAAGGGTTTTCAAAATATCTCTAGAAATTTCTATAGAGTTTCCCCTTTTCCAGAGTTCTCTCAAAAGAGTCCCCCCTTTACATATGAAATAGCCTTGTATTTATAGGCTTGTTCTCAATAACTACCTTGTAACCACCTAGTAACTACCTTTTTGAAAATAATAAACCTTATTTTTAGTTACAACAAGTGACATAAGTCACTTTTACAAAAAGGTAATTAGAACTTGTGACTTTCAAGTTGTGCATTTCACTAAGTCCTTTCCATCTCTATCCACTTCATGTTGGCAACTCCCACTGTATCTGATGAGCATCTTTCTTTTCCATGGATCCATAATGATATAATTTCATCCTTACAATAATAGGCCATGTTATCTTCATTCTTAACTGTGCTACCATTATGAGCCCCACCACAAATGTAAGTGAAAATAACATTAGGAAAACCATTTTGCTCAAACATTTTCCCCAATTACTTTTTGTTGTTGATACGTTGATCAATGGCATGGCTCAAAATCACATGCTATCATTGTAATCATCCATATTCCTTGATGTATCTTGTGACACACATAGCTGCGCAAAAGTGATGCATTCATATTCTTTACTAAAGTAGAGTTATCAACCTCAACCACAAAGCATCCAATAATTGTATTCAATTCTTTCTTCCACCATGACTCTTCCAATCATGAGAGTAAACTTTGGCACACTCTTCAACTACTTTATTCTAGAGATGCACGGACTTCCTCTGATTGAAATGATGAAATTTGGTGTCAAATAGATAATTCATTTTCCTCCTTTTCCTCATTATTTGATGCATGTTTTTTTTGGGGGGATGGAAAATACCTTGATGCTTTTATCTTCAATGATGATTTGTACAATATTGTATAGATCTCTCATATTTGTGGATGTTATCTGCCTCTCGCTCTTTTCTATATAAATGTTCCCATGCATTCATACTGATCCATTGTAGATATAATGCAATAAGAGTGACTCATATCATAGAAAAACATACAACCATCATCCACTACACCTTATCTTCACAATGGATCCCTTTTGTATGTATCCAAAGCATTTCATATGTCGCATACTAAATGGGAATGGTGGTAGAGCTTGTGGGATGGATTTACACATCATGATTGCATGTGATTGAAGGACATTTTTACAAAACTATTTTATACATATTATGCAATTATTGCTATTCATGAAACCACATTTCTATGGGGCGTATTTTATGGAACGGTCCATGCAACTTCCCTATGGCTACAACTGTGGATGTATCTACCTTTGCATCCATAGTGAATGTAAATGCAATTAGACATTTCTCATCATTTTCTTTCCCTGATACCATTAGGGGAAGTCTGACTTGTTTAGATATTTTTCTTTCATTCCAACACAAACAATTCTTGTTTCATACTTCACAATGAAGCCTAATGACTCCAGGGTTACTAAGGATGCTTTCATGATAAGATCTCTTTCATTCTCCATGTCTTATTATCCAATGAAATAATAATTTTCCCTTGTCTATGCTTCCACAAATACACTTTGTATACATGTCTACCAGAGCAATTCAAACTATTATATCTAACAAAGATCCTTGTTTCACTTATGCTTTGATGGATTTTGATAGTTGATTCCAAATCTATATATCTACTAAGCACATTTTGTAGATACTCCCATTCAGCTCGAGTCATTTTCCTGATGTTCAACGTTTTGAATGCCATTGAAATGAATGCTTCTCCTTACAGATGGGAGAGACAAAGATGGTAGTGAACCAACACTTTTGTAATTTATGGAAGCTCGTAGACAAGATTAAAGAGAGAAAAGTTTCTCATGGAACTCCACCATATAGGCCATAGACTCATTTTAGAGATAATCAACTAAAGAAAATTTATCTCATTTACAAGAATTTGCATATGGCAGGTGACTTGAGAGTTTTTGTGTCCTTTTTAACAAAACCATTTTGCATATATGAGATGACATTTCTTTAAGGCTTAACACAGTTCGCACACCATGTCAATGCTTTCGAGTTTTGCAAACATCATGTTTTGATGGATCTGATGTTTTAAAGTCACCATTTAATCGGCACAGGCATTGAGAATCCTGGTAAATGTTGTAGAATGTGTCTTTGATTGTATCTTCTTGAAATTTTCTAAGACATTTTCAACAAATCATTTTGTACACATCCTACAGTTACTGTAATCCATTGAAGTGTTCTGTCAAACAGTTTACATGCAATGTCTAGGCTTCCACATTTTTCACGCACGTCCAGTAATGCACTTCAAGCTATTCTAGCACTTGTACCCATAGAAGGTTTAAGAAATACACCGCTATAAAACATATTTGTTGAGATCTTTGAGGCATCCTGTCAAACGGTTTGTGTATTTTGTCTCATGTTTCCATATTCTGTAGACATTATAATTTAGCAAGTCATGGGTCTAATCTCACACCTCTAGATTGCATTTGTTTAAAAGTTTCTATAGTATTTTGAACGAATCCACCTTGTTCATATCCCACAATATTCGTAGTCCATGAACCATTTCTTTGGGGCATTATGTCAAACAGTTGCTGTACCTTTTTGAACTAACCCTTGTGCTGAAGTTCACAATTTTGTCAAGTCGAGAAGGAAGTTAAAAGGTTGTGGAGCTCAGTCTTACACCAACCAATTACATTCGCTTGGAAACATTCTAAAGATTTTCCAACAAATCCAATATTGTGTATATCCCACTGATGAAGATATGTTTCCTATCATGCTTTGATGGACATCCAGACTATATTTGCAAAGGTCATCGAGTCTGGTTTTTATACCTACCAGCTACATTTCCTTGAAAGTTTCTGAACCCTTTTTTGACGAATACGTTCATGTGTAATGTGTTGTCATTGCATTGAATGAGAGTATACTTCTTTGAGGCATTTCTTGGAAAATTTTTAAAGCTTCATCAAGATAACCATTTTGTGCATATCCTAATATAATGGTATTCCTTGATACCACATTTCTTCGAGGCATTGTGTCAAACAATTTTTGTGCCTTCTCTAAGCTTCTGTATTTTGCATACATGTGAGTTAGGGAACTGGCAACTACGACATCTGACAAATATCCGCTTTGTATTATTCTTTGGTGGACCTCTATACTCATTTCCGTGGCTCCCATTTTGGCATAGGATGGAAGGATAATGGTGAATGTTGTAGAGTTTGTCTTTACACTTGCCATCTGCATTCCCTTGAAATATTTTAAAGCCTTTTCAATGAATCCATTTTGTGTAGAACTTCGTAGTTCGCTAGACCACATTTCTTTAAGGTATCTATATGAACTGTTCAAAATGCCTTGTCTACACTTCAGCATTTTCCATTTGATGCCAATCAAGATCCTGAAGATTATTACCTGCTCGAGCTGCCAGAGGTGCTGGCAGCTCTCTCAATGGTCAATGAAAGTTCTCGAAGCTGTTCTCGACCAACTGTTGATGGTGCCTTTGTCAAAGAGCATTGATCCGTCGTTGTCTTTGGAAATATGATGACATCTCTTATAGAAGTTTCACCAGCCAAAAGCATAATCAAGCGATCAAGCCCATAGGCAATACCTCCGTGGGGTGGAGCACCCATATCCAAATCTTCTAGTAAATAGCTGAACTTTTCTTCTACCTCTTTAGAGGTGATTCCAACTATTTCCAGCACTTTTTCTTGGATCTCCTACTTGTAAATTCTCAGGCTTCCTCCACCAATCTAATCAATAACTTGAAATTTAGAAACACACATATATGGTAACAAAAGAATTGTAAGAACTTAAAATATAACAAACATAAATTGTCTTATCATATTTCTGCAGGGAGGATATTCTAGATACGGAGATGCATCTGTTATATCTAGTAGAGATCAACTTCTTATTATGCTTTGATAAGTATCCATATCTTATACCAAAGTTTCCATTTGGGCAGAGGACGGGAGCATGCTCATGAAGCATTTGGAATCTAGTTTCATATGCGTCAGTTGCATTTGCTTGAGAGTTTGTAACACTTTTCCAATGAATCTATTATGTGCATATGAGTAGTTATAATAACTACTTCTTGAATTTGTCATCGGCCTTTGCAACAAATGAATGGAAAATACCTTGCAATCAATACATTCAAGAGATGAAACTTTCTTGAAAATTTTGGTTAGAACAATTTGTATGCCCATAATTGGCACTTTCAAGAATATTACAACACTTTCCCTACATGTAGGAGAATTTGGTGGATGTGGAGTAGTGGGGGGGGGGGGTTAATATTGTTTGTAAGAAGTGAAAATGGATTTCCTTCTTTTTATCTCTTCAAACTTGAAAAATTACACCCTTTGATTTTGGTTAGGCAAAAGTCAAAATGTGCACAAACTTAGACAAATTCAAAAGTTGACGCAAACTTTGCGAGATGTGGAAGTTGACACGAGGTTTGCAGAAAATGAAAGCCAACACATGGTTTGCAGAAAAACTGACATGAACTTTGCGAAAAACAAAAGTTGATGCGAGCTTAGTATGAAATGAAAGTGGACGCAAAGAATAATATTACTAAGTTGTTTCAATGTAAAATTTGACTTGGAAAGCTTTAATGGAGAGAGAGAATGAACAAGACAAAGTATGATGTCTCGTTAACCAGTTATCGACATGATTGACACAGGAAGCACAACATTGGCAAATTGTAATCAAAAGGATGACTTGGCACAGGGGTTTTGATACACAAAAGTTTAAAATTTGGATAGTAGAATGAGGCCAACAGCACGCAAAGTAGAGTCACATTTAAAAGTAAGGAACAGTCCTCTACTAGATTATTGGACTTAGTTCATACCGATCTATGTTGTCTGGCAACAATCAAGAGTTTGCAAGGTGATAGATACTTCATGTTATTAATTGATGACCACTCCCAGATGATGTGGGTGACTTTTCTGAAAGAGAAATATGAGGGTCTTGAGAAATTCAAAATATTCAAAGCTATGGTAGAGAATGAAACTAGATTAAACATAAGATGTCTGAGGTCTGATAGAGGTGGAGAATTCACATCTGGTGAGTTCATAGAATTCTGTGAGAAACATGGGATAAAAAGATAGTTGTCTACTCCAAGGACTCCACAGCAGAATGGAGTAGTGGAAAGAAAGAACCGGACCATCTAGGAAGCATCTAGAACCATGATGATGGAAGCAAATGTTCCTTAGATCTACTAGAGAGAAGCTGTAAGCACTGCTATCTATACTCTTAATCGAGTACAAATCAAAAGCAATACTGGTAGGACCCCTTATGAACTTTGGTTTGGCATCACTCCCACTGTGAAGTATTTCAGAGTCTTTGGTAGAAAATGTTATATTAAAAGAGATGAAGACCTTGGAAAATTTGATGCTAGAAGTGATGAAGGAATATTCTTGGGTTATTCCACTCAAAGCAAAGCATACCAATGTTATAACAAGAGATTGAGAAAGATGATAGAAAATACAAATGTGAAGGTTGATGAAGGTGTTGAAAAACCCTCAAGGTTTTATGAATATGATGAAGATGATTAGAATGATGTTTTGGTCCAAACCCCTTCTGAAATTTAGATCTAGACTTATCTGGAGAATCAGGAAGAAGAGATAAGTTTGAATGAATCTGTTTAAGAAATAGAAGTGCAAGAAACTCCCAAAATTCCCAGGTATGTAAGACTGAATCACTTTGAAGATCAGATCATAGATGATAAAAGCAAAGGTGTTCAAACAAGAAGAAAGATTGCTCAAGACTCAGAAAATTATTGTCTGATTTCAAAGATTAAACCAAAGACAGTGAGTGAAGCATACAATGATGAAAGCTGGACTAAAGCAATGGAGGAAGAGCTGATGCAAATTGAGAAAAATTGCACTTGGGATCTTGTTCCTAGACCTAGAAACAAGAATGTGATTGGAACCAAATGGGTCTTCAGGAATAAACTGAATGAAGATGGTGAAGTAGTTAGAAACAAAGTCATATTAGTCTACAAGGGTTACTCTCAAGTAGAAGGAGTTGATTTTGAATAAACTTTTGCTTCGGTGGCAAGAATTGAAGTAGTCAGATTATTTCTTGCCTTTGCTGCCTTTAAGGACTTCAAAGTATATCAGATGGATGTCAAGTCTGCCTTCTTGAATGGTGACTTGGAAGAAGTATACATTGAGCAATCGGATGGATTTCAATTGTCTGATCATGGTGATATGGTCTACAAGTTAAAGAAAGCACTGTATGGACTTAAACAAGCCCCAAGAGCCTAGTATGAAAGACTGGATAAGCATCTTTTGAAGATTGGTTTCAACAAAGGTACTGCTGACAGTAACTTGTACTTCAAAATTGAACATGAAAATATTTTGATTGTTGAAGTATTTGTTGATGATATCATTTTTGAAGGAAGAGATAGTATGTGCAAGACTTTTGCAAATCAAATGAAAAGTAATTTGAGATGTCTATGTTTGGGGAAATAAATGTCTTCTTGGGTCTACAAATCACTCAAACAAAGAAAGGAATCTTCATTTCACAGACCAAATATGTGAAATAATTGTTGAAGAAGTTTGGGATGGAAGACTCAAAACCAATGAGTACTCCCATGGAAACCGGATGTAAATTGAGCAAAAATGATGACTCTCCTAAGGCTAATCATAAAAAGTACAGGTCAATGATTGGAGGACTATTGTATCTTACTCAAACTAGACCTAACATTATGAATGTTGTTGGTCTTGTTGCTAGATTCCAAGCTAATCCTAGAGAATCTCATGTACAGTTGAGTATGGTTTACAGTATCCTAGAGATCATGATTTCTCACTTCATGCATAAACAGATGCGGATTGGGTAGGAGATGTGGATGACCGGAAGAGTACCAGTGGTGGAGCATTCTTTTTAGGGAAAAGATTGGTTTCTTGGCTGAGCAAGAAACAAGAGGCAATATCTATGTCCAATGTAGAAGCAGAATATATTGCAGCAGTAGGTAGTTGCACTCAAGTATTTTGGATGAAGCAAATGCTAAGGGACATTAGAGTGGAGTATGAGGAACCTATCACAATCTTTTGTGATAATTCAAGTGCAATAAATATATCAAAAAATCTAGTGTTGCATTCAAATATAGAACATATATCCATCAAATTTCACTTTTTGAGAGAGCAAGTGAACAAGAATGAAGTCAGATTAGAGTTTGTGCCCTCCAAGGATCAGATTGTAGACATTTTTACTAAACCTCTACCTAAGGACTCTTTTGAGTATCTCAGGGAGAAGTTAGGGGTTATTACCTCTCCAGTTCTGAATTAAGGTGCACTGATGTGCATCAGTCCAGTGGATCTCATAATCATATCTTGTGGTCTGGATTGATGATGGGAAGCTGCTACTCAGGGGGATCAGTTGATGCAAGTATGTACCCTTTGCCATTGATGTCAAAGGGGGAGAGAAGACATGTGAAAAATAAAAGTGATTGATGATCAAAGGGGGAGCAGTAAAGGAAGAGATGTGAATGGTTGTTGTTGATAGGGGGAGTTATGACAGTCAGTAAGGAGAAGTTCTTGTCTTGGTGGTTAAAATAGTTTTTCACATCATATGTTTCCATTAATGACAAAGGGGGAGATTGTTGCAAGTATGAGCCTAACCGATGTTGTCATTGATGTCAACATACTCCTGTTGCATTGATGTCAAGGATTGGATGAGTTATATGCTGAAGATATTGAGAAAATTAGTCCTATCAGGAACAAAGAAGAACAGTGAAGATGGTGAGATAAAGATCCTAGCTAAGATGAAGGTCAGTGGATGCGCATCAAAGGGTTTGTAGATATGTGTCCTAAGATGATCCAGTAAAGTTTTGAGAGGTCTGCATGAAGATCTAAAGAAGTTATGGCCACTTGAGTAAAATCAGTTCTGGCAAATGTTCAGAGGTGACAGAGTGACACAAAAAGGTCTGGTGAGATCTAGAAATGCAATATCTTGTTCTGAGGATTTGGTGGAGTATTTAAGAAATCAATTAGTTCGTGGTCCGGAGGTCCGCAAGCATCTATTCCAATATTACAGTGATGACAGACTGTATTCTTGAGGTTCCGGATGAAGGAGAGAAAGATTTCAGTAAGCAGAAGTAGTGTGGATGTTCTTGGTGATTTAGGAAAGCTTGTGGAGGTCTTTGGATTGTGTCCAGTTCATGTTGGTGGTCCGCATTGAAGATTGAGCTCATAATTGAAGAATTACTTCCAGATTATGTTGTTCTTCCTAAATCTGGCTGACCGAATGAGTTACACATCCTGCGGATGATCTTGAAGATGTTCTGTGAAGCATGGCATGGTCTTAAAAGAAGATTGAAGTCTCAGACCTATGTAACCAATAGTGTGTTGATTGGCATGAAGTCTTTTGTAATTAGTCAAGTTGTATTTTCTCTGTAATGTATGCTGACTTGGATGATTATCCCAAAGTCAAATGTCTTGTATAAATAAGAAGTTGTGAAGTCATTTCAAAAGCATCTGTGCGGAGATGAGAGTATGGTAGAGAGGAGAAGTGTGAAAAGCAGAGCAAAAGTATTGGGCTTAAATGGAACAGACTCAAGCATGGTGAAGATGATATTCTTTAGTTCAAGTATGTAATATTTATTATTCTGTAGACAGTGTGTCTCCTATAGGCAGTGGGCCTCTTGTGAGCAGTGTGCTTGGGTAGTGAGCCCTAATTGGCATGTTCCATTTTGTTCCTTTTATTCTTCTAACAGAGAATACAATCTTGGGTTAGTCACCCCATGGTTTTTCCCTTAACCAGGTTTTTTGCGTCAAAATCTTAATGTCATATGTGTTAATGTGTTTTTACTCTTGAATGATTACAATTATGTTTCCATGATTAATTTATGATTATGCTGCTGAATTACAAGAAGGATTTAAGTAATTAATAAGAGGAAGATTTGGGACAACTGATTCACCCCCCCTCTTAGTTGTTTGCCTTGATTCTAACAAGATCATGCCAAATCTTTGCTATTCCTATAGATCTAGTTCATTGTACAAGACATGCATATGGCTATTCCAGTAGTCCAGTCATCAAGAATCAGTCCAAAAAGCATCTAGTTGGACATGCCTTCATAAAAATGTGCCACATACTCCTCTTGATCTAGTCAGCACTTGGAATCCTGTGAATCCATATCAGCTCAAGTTTTCAAGTGTCATGTGACTCTATTTTGGCTTTATCAGGCCTTGAGAATTGGATTTTCATCATATACAACTAAATGGGTATCCATTTTGTCTAGATTCAATCTATTTACAAGCTGTATTTTATCTTTTTCCTAAAAGACAAATGCAAATCAAAAAATGCAACAAACTGATGTATCTCATTAAATGCCATGTAATCTGGACCCTTGGTGTTGAGTTAATCTCCACCGTCCATTCAAAAACTTGGTATGGTGCCTTCTCTATAAAAGGGCCATCCTTTTCTCTCATTTGTAAGTATGATTTGGTAATGAATTGTTGAGACTCTGCCAAAATTCAGTCAATACAAAGCAAGTTTTGCAGGTTGTTGGAAATTTGTGTTTCTATATTGTCTCATTTTAGATTTCATGGTTCATGTCATTCTGAAATTAGTTGATATTCAGTTGTATTAGTGATTAATCTTTCAGATATTTGATAGATTAACTATCCATACCATTAATGGCTTGCTGATTGTATGTCATTGTGCATGGTTAGTCTGGGCATGTTATATGAGCTGAGATCGATTGTGTGAATTCGTTGAGTTGCACCAAGAGTTGGGTGTTTGATGAACCCTCCATGATTTGAATATCTTTACATCCCCTTAGAAGATTGCACATTCTCTATGGCATTGTGGTCTGCCTGGTTAAGTAGAGATTTGTTTACTATTGGGAATCTATCCACCTGTCTGATTATCATTTCTATAATTGTCTATAGGATCTCTCTTATCCCTTCTCTCTCCCTCTCCTTTTGGATTTTCTTTACATCAAGTTTGGTAGATTTAGGATTTGAGCAGCATTACATTAATCATTTGCTAAAATTTTAGACTTCACAGTCTAAACCATCTAGGGTTTCTGCATATACATTCATGTCATATCATACAAACCCTATCATTATATGTAAGACCCCTTGTTGGTGCAACCAGACATACCACTAAGTCATTCCAAGATAGCTAAGAGCTAGTTGTATTTTCCTTGGAGTAGTCTTACTTAGGGTAAGATACTTTTAAAGAGAGGTATGATACCAACAATCACACCTACGTTGTTGTGTGCTAAAAACACCATCAACAAAACCCTCTTGCAAAATTATCATTCAAGATACAACTGTTACATTAGGTTATCACTTTCCAAATCACTAACTTTGTCCTAGGATATCACTAAATTTAACCTTTTTTTCTCTTTTTTGGACCACTATATCTTTGCCATTTGACATTACCAAACTTGTTGCACCTTTTTGCCATCATCCTTATTGCTCACTCTTTGTTTCCATCATCCATGTTGCCATCAATGGCAACCAATGACAACACTTCTTACCAAAATGCTTTTCACCAAAATGCTTATGTTACAAACACTGTCTAGAAGGACCACTTTGTTGGATGCACAAGACAATTGAGAGGGTGGGGTTAATCAGTTGTACATTAAAACATTAAACCCTCTAGCTATTCCAATATTCAAACTCTTATTATGCATTAGCAAAATGTAAACATATGAAGAATCAATACAAAACACATAAAAAACATAAGAACACTGGATTTACGTGGAAAACCCAAGAAGGGAAAACCACGGTGAGGATTAGCTCACATATATATGAATATCAACACTGAAAATAAATACTCACTGCCCAGAAGAAAGGCTCATGACCAAGGGAGCTCACTGCCCAGAAGGACTCACTATCCAAAAGAGAGAAGAATAGAAGAAGACTGTTATAGAGAGATTCACTATCTCAGAGCAATAGGAGAAATCTACCACTACCACTCCTTTCCATCTGCAACCTTTGGCTCACTACCTCCAGTAACTTCAAGTGCACTAAAAAGTAGACACCTTCTATTCATTGCATTCCAGAGTCATAAGCATTTAAGCTCGCAGAAAACTCACTACCCTCGATTCACATTCACATCATCTTCTCTACTTTTCTCCACTTAGCTTCATCTTGCATTTATACCATCTACAACCAAGACCTATCTCAATTAGGTTGGTCCTAATGAAACATATTCACCTTAAACATGCAACACCAAAATAGGTTGGCACTAAGCACTTCCGTGGTGGAAAGAAGTGAAAGTGGACCACTCCACAGGTTAACTAGGACTCAAATATGTATCACCAAGCTACTAATCACATCCACAATCTATGAGGTACCTCCGCAAATAGTGCTAGCAAGCCAGGTCAACCAAACCTAAGCTAACAACCACATCCATGCTTGTCCAAGCCTAAAAACATCATGTAGACCATAGAGAGACACTCCACAACATCTAAACACCTTTCTAGAATATTAAACATCATCAAAATCTTCTACAAAACTCCCACAACCACTTGAAACAAAGAATGTCTTCATTTTGCACATCAAGATACACTGCTACTAAACACCAACACAAGAACTAAACTTGCAGAGCACCCTAACACTAGAAACTTCAAGGGAAGGTAGATATAGACAATAAGTACTTTCCCAAATCTGCAAGACAAGAGAAATTAATGTGGAGAAATGCAAAGCATTCTCATTTCTCCTAGACAACCTTCTTCATAGTCAAACACTCTTTCAAACACATCTTCTATTGTTGCTCGATCCAAAACTTGAAACTCTAGATATAACACCTCTGATCAACACTTCCAAACCATACAATCATATCTTCAACTATAAAGAAATGAGGAGAAGATCACTAAACATACCTCTGTCACACTACACATCTTTTTATTCAAATTTTCTCAAAAGAACTTGGAAACCAAGTGAACCATTTGCTAGAGGTTGACATCAATGACAACACCAGCAAGTTTCCAACACACTCTATGTTCTATTTCTGCTTTTGCTGCCAATTGGAAAGTTTCTATCATTGCTGAGTATGCTAAGAATATATTTGCTTCTAATCTTCTTGACGAGTTGGTGAAATATGATAGGTACATAGTGATGGAAGGGTTGATCCTCTACAAAAATAGAGTCTTTTTAGTGCTTCAATCTAAAGTCAAAGAGAAGATTTTGAGGGCGTTTCATGATCCACCCTTAGTAGGACACCAAGGGTACTACAATACTTATAAGAAAAAAAAAGACATTTGCATGGAAGGGGATGAAATAAGATGTACATAAGCATATTAGAGAATGGGGTATGTGTAGGATCATGGGGATCCAAAAAGTGGTGATGTGATGACCAAAATTTCTCCCTTGAGGATGACGACTTTTTTTTATCCAAATTTGATGAAAGGAAAAGGGTTTATTGAAAAATTGTCATATTTCCACCAATATAAGACATGCCTTATTTTGAATTTAATAGATAATTATTATTGATTTTCTACATACATTATGAGTAAAGTCCTGATTGATAGGTTGATTGAAAAAGTTCTATAATTTTCAAACTATTTCACATTTTTTAAATCTAAAAGATGCATCACATTGTATGCTTCACATACTATAGGATAAAAATAATGAATTTGATAAATTTTTGACCAAGTTATGGTGGTCAGACAAACACATTTTAATAATTTTGAAATGTTCTAATAAAAATTCATAACTAATTATTTACTTGCAAAAAAATTACAAAAAAAAATGTGGCACATCTGAGCAAGCGTTCTCTACTTATATTGAAATTTTCAGAAAAAATAATTATTTTTTTCTTGTACTTAGGTTGGTCAAACATACACCTATTTTTTTATCTTTTTCCTAAAAGTTTAGTACTACTGCATTGAAATTTCAATTTTTTGAAAAATAGATTTTCTTTTTTCCAAAAAAGGACTAGTAGCCTAGAAACTACATTCAATTTGCTAGAAATTTTGTTCTTACATATTTTTCAAATTATGTTAATATCCTATTCAAATTTTTATGTCAAGTTGCCTAACTCTGTTTTTCTAAATTTTCATTGCCACTTAGGGGCCTAGTTTGGACCCCCATGATCCTGCACTTACCCAATGCATGACTTTCCAATAGAACAAGGGAGAATAATTTTCTCCAAAAAGATTACTTAAACCACCACCAATCTTTGAACAGAATTGGGAGAGTATATCTATGGATTTCATCCCAGGAGTTTCCAAGGTACAAGGTAGAGATTGTATCCTTGTTCTGATTGATAGATTGACTAAGTATGCACACTTTTTATCTATCTCCTAAGAAATTAAGGCAACGCAAGTAGAAAACTTATTTTTCTAGAGAAATATTTAGACTACTCAATTTTCCCAACAACACTGTTAGTGATAGAGATAGTAAGTTTCTTATCTCTTTTTTGCAAGAAATATTTTGATTGATAGGTATTGAGCTCACTCCAAGTACAATTTATCATCCAAAAATGGATGCTCAAATAGAGATAATTAACAAATAGGTTGAAGGATATATGATTAATTATGTCTTAAATTAGCAACATATATGGATTAAATGGTTGCAATTGCTAGAAATTTGGTACAAAACCTCGCACCATATGTCCATTGCTATGTCACCATTCAGAGATTTATATGGATATGATGCTACTTCATTTGATAATTTGATGTTATCAAATTTTAGAGTTCCTCTAGCAAGTGATTTTATAACTCAAAGCCATAAAATGATGAGATTACTCAAATATAATTTGCAACAAGAACAAAATCAATAGAAATTACATGTAGATAAGAAGTGCGTGGAAAGATCATTTGAAGTGAGTGAAATGGAGTTTTGAGATTGCATCCATATAGGTAATCTTGTATAAAGAAAAACAAAGAATAAAGGATTAAACCTAAGTTTTATTGACCTTACAAAATTTACAAGAAAGTGGGTGAAGTGGCATATGAATTAGAGCTTCTTAAAAATAGTAAAATTGACAATGTCTTCCATGTTTATTGCTTGAAGAAAGTGATTGGAATACATGTTAGTCCTTAAGTTGATTTACCTCCTTTAGATGATGAGGGAAGACTAATTTTTATTTTTGAAGTTATGACTAATACCAGGGGAAAAAACTTGAGGAAGAGGAGTATAACAAAATATCTTGTTCGTTGGAAGAATCTTCCTGCAAAAGATACTACATGGGAAGGCCCTAAAATTTTGGAGCATCATAATTAACATTTCTTGAGGACAAGCAATTCTAGGAAATGTGGACTTGTCATGTCCCCTTTCTAATTAATTTTTTTTAGATCAATTATTAGCCCATTTCTATATTTGGCATGGGCTAAGGAGAATAATGAGGGAAATAGTTTATTTAATATATAATTTGTGGTCTCGTGAATTTATAATTTCTAGATATTTGGAAACAATTAATTATTAAAATTATTATTATTGCAGCACCAAATGGGGCATTGGATTCTATGAGGAGATTTGGCATCTTAAAGGGTGCTAAAAATAGTTGATTCTAAGACAACTTGTAAGAGGGGAGTTATTGCTTATTTTTATTTGTGAATCTTACAGTGGTTATGATAGGTGAGCAGCATTTGAGGGAAGCTATTGGAAATAACATTATCTTAATTTATTTTTTAAGAAATGGGTGTTTAAATTGATGAGTTTTATTTATATGCATAGATTTGCATAGAAAAGGGACTTTTTAATCATTTTTACAACTCAACATTTTGTATGAGAACTTATGCTTTTACAATTCCTTTTGTGGATGAAAACCCATTGGTTCTTGACAACAATCTTAGAGGTTGTATTTGTTAGAATTTAGTGCTTGATAATTTGACAAATAGATAAATAAATAAATTAACAAACTATTGTTAATTTCTAAGGGGGTTAGTTTTTGGTAGTTATATTCCCGTAATTAGTTTTGTAAGGGAAATAAAGGCTTTTTAAAGCCAACACAATGTAATAGTTTGACGTGTAATGGAGATGGACTAAATTTAAATGAGAGCAATCTCATTCTTTCATGCATTTTTCAATATGGTATCAAAGCAAGTTTTTCTAGGACCTCTCTTTGATTGCCCTCCATTTGCTTGTCTCTATCTCACAATGGTGCTAACAATAGTTTTACAGTGAAGACCACATGTAGCTGCTCTTGTTGGTCACCATTTTGGCATACTGTCAATGGGTGAGCAATGCAGACCATGTGCAAAACCCTTTTGACTCCATCATCCATTTCTACTTCTCTTTCTTTCCATTTTGTTCATTCTTCCACTGTCTATCATTTCATTTTGTTCATTGTGTTCATCTTTAAAACAAAAATAAAATACATTTCCATTTGCAATAAAGATTTTCTATATTGTTATGATAAGGCAAAGTTATTATTTGTACACATCACTTCATCATACAAGCATTTGAAGATCTACTTGTAACAGTTTGAAGAAGATTTTATGAAGTTTTAGCTGTTGTTTTCTGGGTTCTTAGCCACTACCAACAAAACAAGCTACCCCAAATCTGGTATTAATCTCACTAAAATATTAAATTTATCTGTAAAGAGGCATTGTTGTAGATTCAATTGTATATTAAGTTGAACATTGGCACTAATTTTATGCATTGTGGATCAAGCTGAAAACTCCAACAAATTATGGTTCTCTAACCTACGTAAAAGAAAGAGGAATTTTAGGGCATAAAAAAGGATTAATTATAGTTTGCAGCAGCAACATCTGTTGAATACAAAATGGATAAATTAATCCTCTATGAAAATTTGGATTGAAATGATTTTTATAGTTGGCAAACACAAATACATTTTTTGCTAATTGAAAAGGACCTTTGAGAAATTGTTGACTATACAATAACAAAGCCAACAAATGCAAATGAACTTCAAAAATTAAAGGTAAAAGACAAGAAAGCCTTAGCTATAATTGGTCTTAGTTTATCTAAACCTTATTCACATCATGTGGATTTTAAAAATTATTCTAAGGAAATCTTGGAAGCATTGAATACTTTGTTTGGATCAAAAGCTGATAGTGTAGAAATAACTATAAAACAAAAGTTGCATGGATTAAAAATGGAAGAAGAAGAAAATATAGTGCCTCACATAATTAGTAAATTTCATTCCTTGATAAATTAGTTGGCTGGTATAAATGAAGAAATAAACGAAAATGATGCAAAAGTCATACTTTTAAATAGTATGCCCACAAGTATGTCCCACAAGGTATTCACCTTAAGTAAAATCAATCCAAGTCTGGACAATATCATATCCACATTGTTTGATGAAAGAAACAAATATATTTCAAAAGAATAAGTTGTATTAGCTGCACAAAACAAGCCTAGTACTTCTTACCAAAGATCAAAACATGTGACAGAGTTCAAACATGTAAGTGACACATGTTTTTATTGTAAAAAGATAAGACATATAGTACTAAATTGCAATCAAAGAGCATGAGATCTCCTCAATGGAAAGTTGGAAGAAAAGTCTATGATAATGGAAGAAAAGAAACACATTACAAGTGATGAAGAAATTAAGCATCAAAGTGATGAAGAAGAATATTTATACTAGTCTTTGTTTTTTTCTCTATGTCAGCACTAAGGGGGGATGTTAGAATTTAGTGCTTGACATTTTAATAAATAGATAAATAAATAAATTAACATACTATTGTTAATTTATAAGGGGGTTAGTTTTTGGTAGTTATATTCCCCTAATTATTTTTGTATGGGAAATAAAGTCTTTTTAAAGACAACACAATGTTATAGTTTGATGTGTAATGGAGATGGAAGTTAAATTTAAATGAGAGCAATCTCATTCTTTCATGCATTTTTTCAATAGTATTGCAACTTCAAGGAATTACAAATTCTTCTAGTTGTCTAGTTGTGTGTGTGTTTTTGTAGGTTTTGGAGTATAGCTTGGTGTGGAATGTGTTGTATTTTCTGTAGAAGCTATGCTTCATATGTATTCTTGTCCATTAACTATTTTTTGATCATGTCTATTAAGTTGGTGATTCGCATTTTTCTATTTGACGTAGAATATTAGCATAGTGGAGCAATTTGTTGTGATTGTTTGGGATAGTTTGTATGGGGGTTTGTTTTTTGTGTTGGTGTTATGTATTGTGGATTGTGATGCTATTGTAGATTAGTTTTTTACTATTCATATGTCATTTTAGTTTATCTTTAGAAGTTGTGGGTTTAGTCTTTCAAATTGGAGCAAAATATTATTGTTGGTGTTATGTGATTTATAGTTTTTGGTGTGATTTCCTAGAGTGATAGTTTCATATTCTATTAATATTATAGATGTTGTTGTCTTGGCTATTATAATAGTCCATATTAGTGTAAAAATGAAATTTCATGAATTAAAGAAGATTCCAAGAGTTTTTGTGATAAAATTGTCAAAATTTGAGTTGACTAGTTTGGCTAAATTTGTGTAGTTTTACAAGATTTTATTTTTGCATTCAACTCTAAAAATTATTTATTTCAAATGTTTGTGGAGGACATTACATTACTCCATCTAGAGAGCAACAACATAGATTGCATCCATTTATATGGTAATATAGAAAAAAGTAATACCTTTTACTTTTACGTTCCATTCATATGACCTAGGTTGGAGAATGCTAATTTATAGGAAACTAAAATATAGAATTGACAAACTAAATTTAAAATTGTAAATAGTACAAATAAAGGAACCTGGAACCAAAAGATAAAGTTCACTATCTTGGATGCTAGTGTGATGCATAGATGTCCACATGATGCATTGTAATCTTTTTTGCACTGTTATCCTAGTCTAACATTGTAGACCTAGAAAGTTACAAAAATCAATTTTTTTACTAGATTTTGTACACTCATTTGCATAATAGAAAATAGGGAAAACCAAAACAACAAACCAGGGGATATTGTATAATATAAAATAAATAAAAAAGAGCTAAACTATCTAAGTCAAATGAAATAACAAAATGAATAAAAGAAGGGAAGAGATACTAGCAAACCTATGTGTGCTCGGACATTCTCCCAAAATACCTGTAGTTGAAACAAAAGAAAATGTTGGGGCTATTTGGGAGATTGTCTTTAGGTCAAGCTCCTTTGTTGGTTTTTTGACCTCCACAAATGACCAATGATAAAGAGATTGGAAAATAGTGTGTGCTCATATCCTATGTGCACCTATGAATTAAGAGTAGTGACAATAAATAAATCTATGATAATTAATCCCTGATCTATGAGGAAGAATACCCTATTGTGTGTATAATAAAATGGGTGGTGGTCAACACTAAGAGATTTGCCAAAGTAAATAGAGAATAAATATGATAAAAAAGTTGTATTAATATTATTCAAAGAAAGAACAAGAATAATATTACTAATATGATGTAGAAGAATAAGAAATGAGCCCTTTGGATGAGTCAACCATTGTCTAGCAATGTAAATCCTTGAGAAAACTTCAATAATGGTGTTATTTCAGTAGCATGCAGCTTCAACAAGTTTCAATAATGGAGGTATGTGTAGCCAAACATAGTGAAGAGAAGAATAGAATGAGATAGCTTGATAATGATTCAAAGATTACTTTTTCATAATGGTTTTGAGGAAGCTGAAGGGTCAAATTCAAATGCTAAAGGTGTTTTTGACAAATGGTCATTACAATAGGTGGCAGAAGGTAGTTGAGCACGAAGCGATATTTTAAATTTTTAGAAACTAACAAAACACTAGTGTCATGCAGATGTCTATGTGTTGAACTAGTGTCCTAAAGAAATCGCTAAAAATTCAACATGTGTTCCCAAGACAACCAAAAGAATTAGAATTTGATAGAAAATTTTGACAATTTGGTTAAAGAAAAGGCTAAAGATAGGGCATAATGATCCCTAAAATATGCTAAAGGAATGGATACTAAAGAATGCCCAAAATATAGAGTGAAATTGTAAGGGTATACAATTTTTGACATTACACATATCACATTTATTTTCTTCATTAATAAATTCATAAGAATGTCCAAGTATATGGAGTTTATTTTAGCACTTCACTTTTTAAGAATTATTTTCATCTACCTTCAATAATTCCATTCAACATTGAATTTTATTTTTTGTATTATTTTTCATGGAATCTTCTCTAGTTTCATGAGGAAAGACAACTGTCACTAGAGAAAAAAAATGTTTATACATTTAATTAAAAGAGATGATATTAAGTTATTATGCTTGATGTGTCATGTCCTAAAATATCTCATTTAGCATGAAAAGAAAAAAGTGCTGCCAATAATTAGGCTCTATGATATCTTAAGTCATATCCACAATCCTTTCCCCTTCATTCATACCACTCATTACCTCCATGTACACTTCACTTATCCTTGCCCTACTTCTTACCTTAGGTAAATACGTTTAAGCACATGGTAACACCCATCTTTTCATATGATAAGTTTAGCTAGGGCCAATAGTGTTCTCATTAAACTTGGAAATTCTATAAATGGGAAGTTATACCTATTTCAAAATTAAAAAATTTACATAAATTGATTTCTCAAATAAAATTTTCTACTCTTTTATATTAAGAAGGATATATATCAACTCAACATTACATATTGATACATAAACTATGATTACTTTTCTTGTCAACATAATATAATTAATATTTAGTGGAAATATGCTTATGGCCCTATCAAGTGTTATCTTTAATTTTCTTTTCTTGTGTTTTGATTTCTGAAGGATATTGTTATTTTGTATATGCAAGTCCTTGAACTCATGCATGCCTTGAATAAATAGTCTATAGATCATTGATAGAAGTAACTACCTAAGGTCGTAACACCTAAGGTAAAACAAATTTAGGTCACGAGGAACCTATATGATAGAAATAACTCCGGAGCGACAGAAGGATATTCTTCAAAAATCATCCGTTGGTCTTTATCATAGAAAAAGCGATGTGAAAATATGCTTCTGAAGCTTGTCAACCAAGCAAAAGCTTCTTGACAGGCGATGCTTTTCTTTGCCCTTATTTTTGACCTTGAGTGCAACATAATCACATGTCCAACAAGGACTGCACTAAAATCCAATTCACTGGCTCAGACTTTTTGCCCTCCACATAGCGCCTTACATTTATCCAAGGCTCAGATTTCTAGCCCTAGAAATTCATTGCTCGAAAACTAAGATATTTTGCCTTTTCCTTGTATTATATTAATCCATACATATGGATTTAAGTCTATAAATTTTGTACTTATACAGAGTATATCTACCGCAGAGTATGACCGTTGTTTTTTTGGGCATGACACATTGATGTAACCAGGATGGAATGGATTGGCTATAAACCATGATTCGTCCTTTCTGACTCAGTACAGACTGCAATACGTATAGTTAGTTTCTTTGTCATCTAAAATACAAAGCAAATCCTTAAATTATCAATGCAACTACTATTTGATCATTCACAGTAAAAGGATTGTAAATGTTTGGGAATCTAATGGAGTTTAGTCAGAGATCAAACAGAATTCTATATGATTATAAACCTATATCCCAAGAATGTTTGCAATGGAGGAAGTATTAAAAACTATATACTTACAAAATTAGTTAAACAGAGATTACATTGGAGGTGAGATTATGAGTAAATATAATCTGAACTAAGCATTTCGAGGTTGCATAGCAGAAAAATCTTTAATACATTTACATATATGATTTGATAAGCTTCACTATCAAATCATATATTAAATTCTTACTGAGTATTAATCATTTTGGTTACATGGCAGAAAAATCTTTAATATATTAACATATATGATTGATATGCTTTAACACAATGAATTTACGTATCACATTATCTTTATTTCTGAAGGTGTTATACATTGTTTCATTGCGACAGCACCTGTGTGTGATGTCATGATGAGAGTACTCGAGGTGGTACAATTTTCCTTATGCAGATTGATTCCCCTACCGCATGAAGTTTGTTTCTTGTAATCTTTACCTCTTTCGTACAATCAACACGCAGAATCACTAACAGTGTACCTGCTTATAGTTTTTATGTTCACAAATTTTTATTATATAACTTCTTACACAATTAAAAGTACCATCGAAACTGTTTGATCATCAACTGTCCAGTTTAAGCAAAGTTGTTAACTCTTGTCAACATCTCAGTCAGATACCTACTTGCAAAATTGCCATTTATATGACCGCTGGGCATCATAATAGTCAAAAATTCCATAACAGTCATTTGAGGAGTCCATACAAATTCCAAATATTATATCGTACAGTCAAACCTGTGGGACACACGTTTGGCATATGTACGTGGTCCGTGTAATAATGTATTGCAGTCTATTTGTTAGGGTGGAAGCTGGAACTGTCATGTAGACAAGAGGTGGTCCCATGCGAGCTGAATTATGGGAGAGGATTTTGTAGTTAGGATGCAAGTTGTTTCAACTTTATGTGGGTTTGTTGTCTTTTATTTGCAATGATGCAGTCAGAGTAGGAGGGTCCAAGGATGGACTGTACAACCATGCAGCCCATAACAAATATTCAACCACAAATCATCTCAATACATAAGAATTCACATGAAAACACTACATATCATTGAATAGACAGTTTGTAAGTGTTATAGAGTAAAATGTTTACCCTTCTTAATGAGGACCTATTTTAACAACTTTTTGAACATTAAAAGATAAAATTTCAATCTCGATGAATAAACCCGACAGAATAAACATAGGACTTGTCTAAGGCCACAAAATTAGGCACTCCTTGAAGTTTGTGGGGCTAAAGGACCAGGGAACCTCAATGCCCTAGTCCCAGATGGGTCCTTTAGCCCCTCTCTTGTGGTGACGGCTTAGAACACCTCCTTAGCTTGTACATATTGGCCCTATTTGGTTTTATTCGTCGTTTGTGATCGGAAATGCATATAAAAGAAAGTTAGTTTATCCATTTGAACATCTCTCTCTAATCTCGAAACTCTCTAAAAAGCAATCTAGGCACGTTTTCACTCTCTCTTCTTCTCTCTCATGCTCTCTATTCTTCTCTAAAGCTCTATATGGTGGATTATTGTTGTTGCACTAACTTCTTGCAGATCTTGTGAAGTTCTTTCTACTTCTTTGGTCTACACCAACTTCTTGAGTCAAATTGTGATGCCACATCAAGCATGCTAGAGTTTCTATGTTCATGGTGACTTCTTTTCTTCATGTTTTGTTCTAGCATTCCATTCTACTTCAGATTTGCCTCTGCCTTCCTAGGGCACACACTCTTTGAGATCTCATCATTGCTATTATGGAGCTAGAAACACCCTTCATGGGGCTTGACTTAGGCAAGCTCTTAAATAGCACTCAACCATTTTCCTTCTTATGTGTGTGCAAATAGCATCTAGAAGAATATATAGAAAACAAATTACAAGAAGCAAGAACACAGAAGGGCAAAGACACAAAATTTAAAATTTTGCGAAACACTAATTAGGGTCTAGGGCACCCAAGCACCCTGGTCCTTTGGGCTCCTGACTCCGGATCCAGGTTCTACTTTGCCCTCTGATCCCCGTTGTGGTGTTTGATTTCTGATATCTGTTTCCGACATGCCTATTTTCATAGATCTTGCTTAACTAGGGTTTCTACTTTGCCCTAGCTTGATTGATTGGATTTGATTGATTCTCCTCTATACAACAAAGGGACAAAACCCTTGTAGCTTGGCTCTCCTTCTCGGGTAAAAGCCAAGCTGGATTTCTGTTCTAATGTTAGATAGAAGAGGGTTTTGACTTAGTTTAATCTCGGGCTAGATCTCTCTTTTCCATCTAACATTTTGGTGAACCCATCATTTCTTGCACTTTGGCATCCTTCTTGCTTTAGATCTAAGTTATTCTAATTAGGTTACATTCATTCATCATTTGGCACACTTTCATAGCTTAATTTTACATTGTTACATTGTTAGAGTTTGCAAAAAGCCTTGCATTTTTAGAAAATCTAGCTAGTCTTTAACCTAGGGTTTGTAGATTAGTATGTTATTTCAAATCTTGGTGACATTATAAGGTTGATTAAATTGATTTCATTTTCTATACCTAATCATTCTTAGTGTTAGAACATTCTTGCATCTTTGCATTTGAAATTAGAAAATCAAGCATTTGATGTAGATTTAGAAAAAAACATATTTATCACATTGTCTATATCCCATAAGATTAGATCATTCTACCATGATATAAATTTATGATTTTTGCATCAGATTTGATTGGTATTGCATCAATTAATCATTTCATAGTGCTATATCTTGCATTTGAACCTCTTCATTCTTAGGGTTTTTTAAAAAGTTGTTGCAAAACCTAGTTAATTTGAAACCTAGGGTGTGTAATTTGGTATCTTGTTTCATATTTTGTTGATGAAATTTGCATTTCAAATCTGATTTTTCTTTACTCTAATACATCATTTAATCATCTCCTAGTGGTATATTTAGCATTTGCACTTATTCATTATTAGGGTTTTCAAAAAATTTACATTTTGGAAAACCTATCTAGTCTTGCACCTAGGGTGTGTTGATTAAACTCTAGATATTTTGCTGATGATAATTAATGTTCAAATCTGATGTTGCATTGTTGTAGCATTTCATAAATATCATTTGTTTTCAAATTATGAAGAAAAAAATTTCTTGTATCAAAGAACTTTGGTTTAGAAAATGGTGCAGGAGCACCTACCTGACAGCTGGCCTCCATGAGGCAGTTAGTTTGTTTTGAGTCTTGTTAATGTTTCCAAGAAGGTCTGATAAGACCAATGCATGTAATAAGGTCATGTTGACCAGACTTTACTATTTTTAGGTAGTTTGTTATGACAGCTGTTATGCCGTATGTCTGGTTGGATCTCCCAGCCACCTGGAGAGATTTCCCAGCCGCTTGGAATCGAGTGGTAGTACTCGCAGGAGATCCTATTTATGCATTAGGATCGGTTGGTTTTAGACATAATATAGTATTGCATTGAGCAGAGGAGTTAGATTGCAGAGAGTGAGACAGAGTATTGTAATAGAGATCCTGTTAGTGTTCATCCTCTGTTGAATTCCATTGTTTAATCGATTTGCTATTTTGGTGGTTACATGGATTCACTGATCCATTCCACCGGTTGATTCGTCGAATCGGTGGAATGGCTGTGTACAGTAGTTTAGGGTGTAGTTTGCATTTTGTGTTTGTTCATGTGCATGTTTACAGGATCGCAGTCGAGAGGTGTTGAGAACCCTAGCATGGGTATGTGCTAGGTCGTGCTGGTAGTTTGAGTCTGGAAAGTTGTCCAGGAAGCGGATCGGGTCACCTCAGGAGGTTCGGCGGATCGAAATTCGCTAAGGTTGGAAATTCGTCACAACGGCATCATCAGGATATTTCTGTGTATATCCTGCAGTTACTTCGGGCGTCATCCGAGTAAGTGGAGATGAGCATGATGCTGTCGATTGCATAAAGTGAATGTGCATCGGGGTGATCATCATCAGGTGTTGCCGAGGAGGAGCGTATCGGCATAAGGTAAAACCATCGCGGGCCGATAATGTTAAGTTTGGCCGACAGCAGGATATTGAAGGAACTGCATATGACGTCATCGTCATCAGGATAATCGTCATCAGGATATCGGGGCAGCAGGATATTGGAGGAACTGCATATGACGTCATCGTCATCAGGATAATCGTCATTAGGATATCGGGGTGGCGTAAGCATCGAAGGGAAGGTGCGTGGAGTTGAGGATCATCATCAGGATATATGGAGGGAACAAGATATTTTATATCCTGCTGATGAGCATGATGTTCAACATCATGATGCTGAAGATAGAGGTTGTCGGTAAGGTGAACAGTGAACGTCAGGAGGATGTTTGCGCTTGCCGAATATGATGATGCTGCCGATAGTCGAATATGATGATGCTGCTGACATGCGAAAGGGCGAAGGCTTGTCTGCAGGAGGATATCGGTCGGCAAGAGAAAATATGATGATGCTGACAGTGTTAACAGAAAATATGATGATGATGAAGGGTTGTAGACATACATGCTATATGTCGAGGTTTTAGTGTGGATGCCTCTGCATCATAGTGGTATCAGAGCTCAGCAAAAGGTCTGGGCTGTTGTGTGTTGATTCTGTCACCGAAAGGGCAGAGGTAGAGTTGATTCTGTCACTGGAAAGGACAGAGGTAGAGAAGTGAGAGGTTGACAAAATGCCTCCAAAAGGTAATGGTACTGCAAGGGAATTGCAGGAGATGAAGGAAAAACATGCCAGAGAGATGAGGAAGATGAAGGAGCTTGCTAAAGCACTTCAAGCCAGGCTTGTAGCCTTGGAGAAGAACAAAAAGAGGGAAGTGGAAGACAGTGAGTCTGAAGAAGATGAAGATGCTGTTGAAGAGTATGAAGAGGTAGCTGAAGATCTGGATGCTAAAGACCAGAAATTTGCAAAACTGTTAAAGGTAGTACAGAGTGATAAACCTAAGGTAAAGGTTGATGTTTCCAAGTATAATGGAAGTTTGAATGAAGATGAGTTACTGGATTGGATTGCTGCACTTGATAATCACTTTGAATGTGAAGATGTTGCTGAGGATCAGAAGGTAAAGATTGCAAAGACCAAGTTAGGAGGTCATGCTTTGGTATGGTGGGATTATGTACAATCCGAGAGAAGGAAACAAGGGAAGTCAAAGATCACTTCATGGGATAAGATGGTAGCAAGGATAAAAGGTAAATTCTTGCCTAAGGATTATGAAATTCAGATGTTTAAGAAGCTGCAATTTTTAAGGCAGAAGGAAATGGATGTGAAGGCATATACTGAGGAGTTTTATAAGTTGAGTATGAGATCTGGTCATCATGAGAATGAGGTAGAAAAGGTGGCTAGGTACTTGGCTGGTTTGAGATTGAACATACAAGATGAGTTAGTTTTAGCTAACCCTAAGAGTGTGGAAGATTGTTACCAAATGGCAATCAGGATTGAAGAAAAGATGAATAGGAGACAAGATAAGTCCATGAGAGGAAGAGGAAACAATATGAGGGGAAGAGGATTAGCCCCTACAACAAGGCAAACCAATGAGGGTCAAGAAGACACTGGTAAAGGACAGGGACAGTCTGATTTCAGAGGTGGATGGAAAGGTAATAGAGGCAGAATTGGAAGTGGTAGAGGTTCTACTACATTTTCAGAAAAGTGTTACACCTGTGGTGAGTTTGGTCATCCATTTTTCAAATGTCCAGAAAGCAAAGGTTCATCATCCAGAAATGATAGAACGAATGACAATAGAGTACAACTTGTGCAAGAAGAGAAAGTAGAGCAAACAGATAGAGCTTCTGAAAGTTATGGATATCCTGAGGAGGGAGAAGCATTGATGCTAAGGAGAATTAGTTTGCAGGCATCAAAGGATATGATGCAAAGAAGAGCTCTTTTCAAGACCACATGCAAGAGCAGAGGTAAAGTATGTAAGGTTATCATTGATACTGGTTCAACAGACAACATGGTATCTCAGGAAATGGTGGATAAACTGCATTTGGAAAGGATTCCACACCAAAACCCTTACAAGGCATCTTGGGTGAGTGATAGTCAATCACTTTTTGTCTATGAACAGGCATATGTTGATTTTCAGATTGGAGCATATCATGATAGAGTTTTGTGTGACATTTTGCCCATGGAATGTTGTCACCTACTGTTGGGTAGACCATGGCAATTTGACAGGAGGGTACTGTATGATGGGTATGCTAATACCTACACCATCAAGAAAGATGGGAAAACTATTATGTTGATGCCATTACAGGAAGCAGCTGTAGTACAGAAGGCAGCCAAAATCATTTTAGTGGGAAAGAAGGAGTTTGTGCAGAAGCCTAGAGGAGCAAGCATAAAGGCAGTTGAGGACACTGCAGGGAAAGAAGTTGTTAAGGACAACTGTTTGAAGAAAGTTTCAGTTTTGACTGACAGAGATCAGCAGCAGGTTCAGAAACAGGTTTGCACACAGCAACCAATTGAGAGGAATGACAAGGATGTTGTCATAGTTGGGACTATTGTTTGTCCTATAAAGGTTGAAAGAAAGACAGAGTTGAACATTACAGAAGTTCAAGAGGTAGTTCAGACAGAGGTTCTGGTCAGACAACCTGACAAACACAAGGTATGTGAGAGAAGAGCCTACATTGACAGGCATGAGGATTTACTTGCAAGAAAGCGAGTTATAGTTCAGAAGTCTTGGAGCAGCCAAGCGACAGTAGAGGATAAAGCTGGAACAGGTCAGAACACTGACATGACAAAGTGTAAAGGTGGGATTCTTCCACAACCAAACTCATGGGACATGAGTTCTTTTCTGTTGGGGAGTATGGTGCAAGAGCACCTACCTGACAGCTGGCCTCCATGAGGCAGTTAGTTTGTTTTGAGTCTTGTTAATGTTTCCAAGAAGGTCTGATAAGACCAATGCATGTAATAAGGTCATGTTGACCAGACTTTACTATTTTTAGGTAGTTTGTTATGACAGTTGTTATGCCGTATGTCCGGTTGGATCTCCCAGCCGCCTGGAGAGATTTCCCAGCCGCTTGGAATCGAGTGGTAGTACTCGCAGGAGATCCTATTTATGCATTAGGATCGGTTGGTTTTAGACATAATATAGTATTGCATTGAGCAGAGGAGTTAGATTGCAGAGAGTGAGACAGAGTATTGTAATAGAGATCCTGTTAGTGTTCATCCTCTGTTGAATTCCATTGTTTAATCGATTTGCTATTTTGGTGGTTACATGGATTCACTGATCCATTCCACCAGTTGATTCGTCGAATCGGTGGAATGGCTGTGTACAGTAGTTTAGGATGTAGTTTGCATTTTGTGTTTGTTCATGTGCATGTTTGCAGGATCGCAGTCGAGAGGTGTTGAGAACCCTAGCATGGGTATGTGCTAGGTCGTGCTGGTAGTTTGAGTCTGGAAAGTTGTCCAGGAAGCGGATCGGGTCACCTCAGGAGGTTCGGCGGATCGAAATTCGCTAAGGTTGGAAATTCGTCACAACGGCATCATCAGGATATTTCTGTGTATATCCTGCAGTTACTTCGGGCATCATCCAAGTAAGTGGAGATGAGCATGATGCTATCGATTGCATAAAGTGAATGTGCATCGGGGTGATCATCATCAGGTGTTGCCGAGGAGGAGCGTATCGGCATAAGGTAAAACTATCTCGGGCCGATAATGTTAAGTTTGGCCGACAGCAGGATATTGAAGGAACTGCATATGACATCATCGTCATCAAGATAATCATCATCAGGATATCGGGGTAGCAGGATATTGGAGGAACTGCATATGACGTCATCGTCATCAGGATAATCGTCATCAGGATATCGGGGTGACGTAAGCATCGAAGGGAAGGTGCGTGGAGTTGAGGATCATCATCAGGATATATGGAGGGAACAGGATATTTTATATCCTGCTGATGAGCATGATGTTCAACATCATGATGCTGAAGATAGAGGTTGTCGGTAAGGTGAACAGTGAACGTCAGGAGGATGTTTGCGCTTGCCGAATATGATGATGCTGCCGATAGTCGAATATGATGATGCTGCTGACATGCGAAAGGGCGAAGGCTTGTCTGCAGGAGGATATCGGTCGGCAAGAGAAAATATGATGATGCTGACAGTGTTAACAGAAAATATGATGATGATGAAGGGTTGTAGACATACATGCTGTATGTCGAGGTTTTAGTGTGGATGCCTCTGCATCAGAAAATAGGCATTTATGATTTGGGATTTGATAGTAAAACCCTAGCTAGTCTTGTATATAGTTATTATATTTGAAATCTTATTTTCAGATCTTTGTTATGATGAAGGATTGCTAAATCTGATTTTAAGTTGTTGTAACTCATCATATGTGTCATATTTGTTTAAATTAGAAAACAAGAGCATTCATGCATTCATCTTCTCTTTAAACTTGCAAAGCAATAGCACAAACAAAACTATCTAACTTCATTTAACACTTATGCATCTTCATTTAAAGAAAAAATTTCTAAATCCCTCTTGTGTTTACTTAGGAAAATCATTTTCACATACTACACACCTTACATTTGCAAGGCTTAGTTGTTTTGGTTACCAATAACATCACATTTTTTGAAAGCCCCACTTATTTTGCACTTGTAGGTCATTAATTAATACTCAAGTCATGTCTAAATTCAATTGTACATTGTTGTTCCATATCACACTTACATGTATTAGTGGCTTCTTTGTATTACTTCTATCAATATTAGATGACTTTATTAAATTCATCTCTAGGAATGGTCATGAGAAAGTGTCATGTCCCCATTTTTAGAGTGATCACATGGTAGAGGATGATTGGCCTATTCACCATTCCTATAGGCTAATTCATATGATAAGGGAATGAATAGTTGAGCCATTGTAGGAAAACTGACTTGGAGAAGGGAAAGTCAGTTAAGTGAAACTTGGAGAAAGGAAATTCAGTTAAGTGAAACTAATTTTAAAGTCACTTGGAGAAAAGAAAGAAGTAACATAATAAAATGTTAAATAAATTATTTTTTTTTAGGGATGTCAAAAAAGAATTAAAATTAGTAAAATGGAGCGGACCTTTTGGAGGCTTTATAAGGAGGTCATTTGGAGTTCATTTCATCATATTATCATTTTTTCAATTGCATATTGGAGAGTTTCCTTTCTGCTGCAACTTTTGTTTCAACTTGTTCTGAAAATGAAAACCCTTGGACATTTGTTGTTTTGGACGAAAACCCAATACTACTTGAGAGGTAAATCCACCTAGGGTTTAATATTGAACATAATTGCAGGATTTTGGCATTGTGGAAGAGATAGAAAGTCATTATTTTTGTAGGTTACAATTGCTAGGGTTTCATCACCAAATTGAAAGATTTGTGCCAAATACCAATTTGGGATTTGATTGATTTATGGAAGATTTTTGAGCTTCAAAGCACACATCTATTGCAGCTCATCATTGGAGGGTTTCATTCACCAAAACTATGAGATACAATTTTGGTTTTTGTGATATTATATGCATATTTGTTGCAGGTTTCATTGAAGATGTTGATGAGGGTTTATACCCTAGTTAGGTGCCATGTTTGGAGGGGTTTGATTCATGCTTGAGGAGGGACACACTATTTTGAAGGGATTAGAACCTAGGTGTAGCCACCTAAAGACTAGCCATTGCCATTAAAGAAATCGCAACACTCAGTCATCCTATTCACAACCCTAAGGAGGACGCCATGATGTTGTAAAGAGGTTTGTGGGAGTTAGGAGGATGTTGATTTGTAGCTACAAAGATAAATCAGGAGTTTAAGAGGGATCGTGGACCTTTGGAGAATCATAAAAGTACCTAAAAAAGTGTCCATTATTGGTCATCCATTCTAGGAAGCATTTCCTATGATATGTGACTGATATACTTCATCATCTACATGTTTGGAAGTGAGAACAATTGGTATGTATGCATTTGTAAATTGCTGATAGTAAAAGTCAGAGTTCTGGGAACTTTGTAATAGGTCTTGTTGATGTGTGTTTTCATTGAGTTTGATAAAAATAAAGGCAAACTTGAATTACTCTTTATGTTTGACAATTTTTTGATAATGTTCCATCATTTTCTTTCAATTTTACATGAGATATTACCACCATTTTATTATATGCATATGTTGTTCAAAACAAAGAATATTTAGATAGAAACAAAATTAGACTTCATGCAAAGTGTTTGATAAAATGTCAAACCATTAAATTCATAAATTCAGGGCAGAACTAGATAGGGTCCTTACAGTGGTATCAGAGCTTAGTATCCTGTCAGCCTGGAGGGTGAAACTCAATTGGTTTCATGCATACAAGTGACAGGACAAGAAGGTACATTGCCAGAGAGCAAAGAAGACAATTTTAGTGGTCATAACCCTACCTTGAAGAGGAAACTATATCAGCTACAATAGCTGCAAGGCAGCCACAAACAAGTTTTGGAATAGCTAGGACAATTTGGGAGATAGAAGAGATGGTAGTACACAAAGAGATGAAAGAAATGTTGGTGACTTATTGAGGGATATGGAAAGATGACAGAAACATATGACTAATGCCTTAATGCAATTCCAACAACAAATGATGGCATCTCAACAACAAATGATGACAGTTATTGGGCAAATGACTCAAAACATGGAAAATTTAAGAGTTAACCTAGGTCATACAAGTGAAGGAAGTGTTGCAAGTACACCGAATATTGGTAGAGCTCATGTTAGCATAAGTGATAGACCATTACAACCTACATTCATTCTAAGAGAGCTAGAAGAGGAAGAAGTTTTTGAGGAAGAAGAAGAGGTACCTTTGGCTAATGAGTTTATTGTCATGCATGATGAGTACAACTCTCTTTCAGGATGTATTAGAGATGAATTATCCTTCAACCAATTCATAAGTTAGCAGAAGGTTAGAAGGGTCTAACAAGGGTTAAGAAAAGGCCTTTAGCATTACAAGATTTAAAGGCTCAATTTATGGTTAAGGAAGAAAAACTTGTGCATACACTTTTTGGAATATAAAACAAAGATAGGTATCCAAAAATTGAAGAAGATGTGCATAAGGACTATGAAGACACCAAGAAAGGGTATGAAGCAAAAGATGATTATATGATTGTGAACAATAGTCCGTTATCTTCACATGATTTTACTAATCATAAGGTTATAGATAAGTTCTATGTGGATCCAAGCTACACGCAAGAGGATGTTGTGAGAACTCAAAACATGTGTGGTGAGCGGGTAAGGAGAGCTAAGGAAACCAAGTTGTTAGCCACTCAAAAAAAACAACACCTACAAGAGATTAAGAAAAAATTGTTCACATAGATCATGAAAGGTAACAACTAGGTGCATTTCTTCATCAATTTTCAATACTTCATAAGGAAGAAACTATGATGGTAGAGCATGAAGAAAAATTAGATTTACAGGATGAACCTTTTGAGAGGTATATGCATATGGATATTGGGTTTCAACTGGACTATGATCCAAGGCATGAAGTTAATCATGGGAATAGAGAATTTTTAGATTTGGTTCAATGGTATTCAGCTTATACATTGAGGTCTAGTAGCTATTCTACATTATTGATCATAAAATTTTCATACTTTATATTGATGAGTGCAATTGATTGAATGGATTTGTGTGCATGGGATTGTTACGACATCACTTGGAGATTAAATGATGATGAGATCTTATCAGTTTATGATAGTGGAAGCATTCCCAGGGTGATTAAAAATATGATTTTTAGTTCTAACAATGTTGGACCACTATTTGTACAAGTAGTTTAGGGAAGATATGCATGCTTAGTTATGCACACATGATGAACACTTAAAACAATCCATGTGAAACAATTCTAATTTAGATGGATATCTTGTGATGATCACTTGATGAGATATGCTTATCTTTTCATTTTTAACTTATATGATGGTACAATAATTTGGGATACATGCATTGATATGGTTGGTGGAGTGCTTCACAATGATTTGTTGAATGATAGTTGTACCAGAGTGGAGCAACAACAACCTGGTGGAACATTCTTTAGATTAGTTTGGGATCCTAGAATCTCAATGATTGTATGCAGGAGTTGTTTGAGATGTGATTGCTTGGGACAAGCAATCTTTGAGTGGGGAGGATTTGTAATGTCCCCATTTCTGGACTAATCACATGGTAGAGGATTATTAGCCTATTCACCATTCTCATAGGCTAATTCGTATGATAAGGAAATCAATAGTTGAGCCATTGTATCAAAAGTGACATGGAGAAAGGAAAGTCAGTTTTACGTGAAACTTGGAGAAATGAAAGTCATTTAAGTGGAACTAATTTTAAAGTCACTGGAGAAAGGACAGAAGTAACATAATAAAATATAATTTTTATGTATGGAAAAGAGGTGAATGATGTAAGATAGCATGTACACTAAATCAAACCCTCTTCCACAATAACATTCAATGACAAAACTGAGCCAAGTCACTACCAAATGGAGGAGGACTCAGCTACATGTCTTGTGCTCAAGAGTGCTATGGAAAGATATGACTTAATCAAGTATTTTATCAAACCCTAGGTTAAATATGCGCTTGTTATGGAGTAAAAAGTATCCCTATGCCTTTTAACCTCCTAGTTTATCTCCTAGGTCCCCATGTTTACACTTTTCAAGCTTAATACTTATCCCAAAGCAATTTCCCCGAGAACCCATGTCAAATGGGACTTAGGGGCCCATTCTAAATGTTAATTAAGACCAAAAAATGGCCTTTGGACTTGGGTGCCCACACCCAAGTTTTGGTTGATTTATCAGGATCCAAATTTCAATATGTCGACATAGGACCTATAAAAGGTTTCCCTCTATCGACCTTTTCAATCTAACTTGTGAATGTTAGTGGGAAAGCATATATAAGTGATTTTATGTCTTCATTTTACACCTAGATGGATAATACAAACTTGTGATATTGAGCTAAGGGATTTCAAGGCATTCATTGTGTTGCAGAGCAAAATTATGTTGTTATTGTGTTTGTTTGTTGTAGATTTGGCTTCATCAATCCATCTCCTCATGATTTGAAGGATATTCATCTCCGTGAGGGCTTCACCTCTAAGGTGACATCTATTTTTGTTTCAATCATTTTTTTTATCATTAGATTTATCCTTTGCCCTCCTTAGGCACACGCTCTATATAACAACGGTGTTGGAAGACTTGAATGTTATTCCGAGGCTTGACTGAGGAAAGCTCCTAAACACCACAACCCCCAAACCCCTCTCTTTGTGATTGCAAGTTATAGGTGTAGGATTTGGAGAAGTGTAGGTACAGAGAAGCAATTCAAAAGGTAAGGATTCAGGATATGGAGAAAAGTTGCTAGTATTTTACCCTATTGGACTAGGGTGCTCGCCCCGTAGTCCTCCCAATAGGATTCATCCCAAACTTAGGAGTTGAACATCATCTGAAAAACCTCACTATTTTGGATCTCTAAAAAACTATCCTATCAGACTTGGGTGCCCACCCCATAGTCTGCAAAGTCTTCAATTCTAGAAATTTGACTTCTCGTATGTTTCTGATCCTTCTAGGGTGTCTTCTTGTCTGGTGATCTGTAGCATTTTGTTCATCTATACTCGATTTCATTATAATTAGTGTTTGAAGCTTATTTGAATTAGGGTTTGACAAATCTCTTAATCTAATCAATCTTTCCATACCATTCTTGAGTACACCAACCTGTAGCTTAGTCCTCTTTCATCTGCAGTGACTTGGATCAGTTTTTGTCCTTGAATGTTATTATGAAAGGAGGGTATGATTTGATAGACTTTAACACTATCCACCATCTTCCCACTTTTCATACATAATAGCACTAAACCCTAGTTCTATAATGAATGGAGCATAAATTTCAAACCATGATAGATATGGACAATACGAAAGAAGCAATGAGACCATTGAACAGAGGAGAACCTAATTCTAGAAGCAGATATGTCAAAGGACAACGGGGCAGGTGCTGAAGTCCAGAAAGGAAAAATCTTCCAAAACATGAAAGTGGAGAAATGTTGTAGAGAGTGTCTAGATGTCAGATTTAGTGTTTGTTTCAGCAGAGGATGCTAGGGGGTGTCTAAGTCTTCCACATAGGAATTTCTATAAACATCTTTTGGATCTTGAAAACCTTTCCCTTACACAACCTTCTTGTACCTTCACTTCTTCAGATCTCACTCCTGTAACCTGCACACAAGAAGAAAAGGGGTTTGGGGGTTGTGGTGTTTAGGGATTTGCCTCCATCAAATCCTAAGATAGCATTCAATCTTCCCAACACTGTTGTTAAATAGAGTGCATGCCCTTACAAGGCAGAGGGTAAAGATGAACCAAATGATGAAATGATTCAAACAATAATGATATCACCTCAGAGGTGAAGCCCTTAGGAGAATGAAGATACTTCAACTCATAAGGAGACGAATGATTCGAAATCTGCAACAACACACACATTACAAACACAAACCTATAACAATAACACAATGAATGCTTTGAATGCTCTTTGTTCCAAGGTCATAAGTTCACTATCATCAACCTTACTTAAAAATGAATTCAAACACACACTTATATATGCTTTCCTACTAACATTCATAAATTTAATTGAATCAACAAGGAGAGACCTATTTAAAGGTCTTATTCTGACATACCTTAAAATCTATCTTGACCAATTAGGGAGGACTTGGGCATGAGCGCCTAAGTTCTATGGCATCATTTTGGTTTGGGGTATGGCATAAAATGGGCCCCAAGTTCACAATTGACATGGGTTTTAGGGGATTTGCCATCAAGATGATTATTTGGCATGTATAATGTTAACACAAGGACCTAGGAGCTAAACTAGGAGGTAAAAAGGCATGTGTCCACTTTTTACTCCATAACAATAATAAAATGTCAAATAAATTATTATTTTATTATGGATGTCATAAAAGAATCAAATTGACAAAATGGAGTGGACCTCTTGGAGGCTTTATAAGGAGGTCATTTGGAGTTCATTTCATCATATTATCATTTTGTCAATTGCATATTGGAGAGTTTCCTTTCTGCTATAGTTTTTGGTTTAGCTTGTTCTGAAGATGAAAACCCTTAGAAATTAGTGGATTAGATGAAAAGACAATGCCACTTGAGAGGTGAATCCATTTAGGGTTTTCTATAGAACTTATTTGTTGTTTTTTGGCATCAATTGGAGATCTAAGGATATATTATTTCTGCATGTTTATATCATCTATGGATAGCTAGGCTTTGGACACCAAAATGATGAGATTTGTCCCAAATATCATTTTGGAATTGAGGTGATTTGAAGACAACACATTGTTGGTCACTTAGGGTTTGATTGTCATCGATATCATTAGCATTTGTGAAGGGATTGAATCATGCAAGGAGGAAGAGCATTTTAGTTACATTGGTTGGTCCAAGGAATTGATAGTAATTGTGGATCTAGGTGTATCACATTCAATGAAAATCGTGGCCTTTTGAGGAGGTTTTGACATCCATATTGTGTCTATCATTTCCTAGGGTTTAGGTGCTATCATAATTGGAGGGGATCATGGATCAAGAGGAGCTGTTATATCACATATTATATCATTCAAGCTCTCAAAAAACATTAGTCCATACAACTGAGTTATATCAATCTATATCAGCCACTATATTCCATTGTATGAACTCATTTTATGTGTAATATAATTAGACTTTCATCCAGGTATGTTGTATATGTTTTGCTATTCAAATATTTAATTTGAATATGCATTGTAATCATTGTTATAGTCTGAATCAGACCTAATAACATTGTAATTAGACCCGATATAATGGAAATAAAAGCATATTTGATGTTGGCATTTTGATGCCTATATAAATGCAAAGTATTTGGTTATGTTTCCTATGTATTTACATATTTATTTTCAATGAAAACCATATAAAATAAGCATCAAAACTAAACACAAAACTCAGAAATTAGAATACAGTGACATTGCATGACAAGTGTTTCACAAAATGTTAAGATACCAAAACTAAAAATTAAGGGTAGAACTACAGGGTTCTTACAGAAAGATTATGGTGATAGTTATTTTCCTACAATAATTCATGATAATACCATTGACATCACCTATAAGGACTATGATGGTGACTTAGCTTCACATACTTCACCCCATGCTTTGGATCCCTCTCCCAAAAGTGAGAACATTTTGGTGCAAGAGGATTAAATCATTGGCACATTCCTTAATATTACTTTACCTTCTCTTCATTTGAATGGTCTCTCTTCTAGATATGTGGAATTAGAGTACGTTGAACATACTATTTCTACTTCTATCGTAGCACATGATGATTCCATGAATCATCCTATTAATATTCCTCCTTTGATTGAATGTTCAAGTACTTTGGATATCACTAAGGAAGTGAAGACCCTTGATCTTCCTACTTTGGTTGAATATTCAAATACCTTGGATATCACTAAGGATGTGAAGACCCTTGGTATTCCTCCTTTGGTTGCATGTTCAAGCCCCTTGAACATCACTAAAGATACAATCATCATCTCTTCATTCCAATGCTCTCCCATCAAAAGATGAAGCAATAGTGGATGAAGATTCTTCTATTATAATGGTTCCCCATGGGAATATATTGGGCATTCATCTCAAAAAGATATCAATATAAATTCTATCATCATTAATAGACTTATTATGCCCACTAAGGGGATAGTGAATAAATGCATTAATATTCAAAATATTCCTAAAATCATGGTACATGAGGCACCTAATCAGTCTCCTTTCTCTAAACCTATGATTACGATTTGAGGTGTTCCAAAACCATCTTGACCCCTTGGTTACTTTCTCAATATTGCAAAGCAATTTACTCAAAGTAATCAAGGTGTTCAAAATGTGTCACAGCAGCCTCATTATTATGCGGTTTCTCACACATACAACACCTACAATAACAAACAAAGCAAGGAAGAACTGAGTGTGCCCACTTTTCTTCCACATTCTCAACCTATGCTTCCTCAAGCACCTTATCTTCCTCAACATATTGGTAGAAGAATACAATTTTGTCAAGAATCTCCACACTACTCCGACTAAGATCTTGTTATGGGATTTAATACAAACATTGCCTACATACCACAAAATTCTCCAAGAGGCTCTACAAAAGGTAGTTGTTCCACCCTCTATTAGGCTGAATGATATAGCATCTTTATTTAGTTGTATGCATGTGACAACATTAGATGTTTCATTTCAACAACATGAATTTCCTCCCATAGAAGTTCAAAAGCAATATGAGCCTCTTATGATATATGTCATTATTAATAGAATGAGGGTAAGACACACTATGATCGATGGTGGATCAGGTCTTAATGTGTGTGGCATAGACTTGTTACATTAAATCAATGTGTTAGAACACAATGATATATTGAGAGGGGGGTGAATCAGTATATACCAAAAACTTATTTCAAATTAACTATCAACCAAATCTTCTTACTCCCTTAAACAAATGATAAAGTGAATTAAGTAAATCAAAGCACAACACATGAGCACACAACCCAATACCAGATTTACGTGGAAAATGCTAGAAGGGAAAAACCACAATGAGCAAGCTACTTGGATCTACTGTCCAAATCTAGCCTCACAAATAAAAATAAAATTACAATATTATTTATTGGCTACAACACAAAGGAAGCTACAACTCCCTGAAATACAACACTACAACACTTATAGAATGAGGCTACAACCTCTGAACATTGCCCTCAACTGATCTCACTGATTAGACACATCTGCAACATTCACACACTTCACTCTAACTCAAATCTTCACTTCCTCTGCACATGAAACACTGTTGCCTTTAACACATCTTCACATACACACTTACTCACAACCTCACACCCTCTCACACTCTCAAAATCCACAACAAACAAGTTCTTTTATTTATACCTTTCACAAAAAAAAATCTTTCTCCTACATTAAACAAGATGAAACGTGTAAACATGAAATGTGCAATGGCCACACCAAGTTAGCTTCCAAATGATGTAGAAATCCAATGCAGTTCAAGACAAGGGATAACCAGGACCTATTCTTCATTAACACATTCTTCCAAGTTGGTCCACACATCCAAAGATCTAGTAGGATCATCAAAACACATCAAGTCGGCCCAAAGAATAGTTATCCTTCCACAAAATAGCTCCAAACCTAAAGCAGTACTGAAGAGACTAGTTAGCATCATGCAGATCACTTCTCAAGAAACATAAGACTTGCACAAACCTTCTCAAACATTCCTTCCTCTGAAATATATGTTTTCATTAAGGCACAAACAAATAGACACTGAACCTGGCATCACTCACAAACACTGAACACACAGTCTTGAGATAGAACATTGAAAACCTAACTTGCAGTGCACTTCAACACTAGAAACCTGAAATGAACAAAAATACAAATTATCTAAACACATCCTCCAAACATCAAAGCCAAAAGATGAAATGCGGTGAAATGTGGTGGCATTTGCTTTCTCCTCTAGATAACCCTAATTAGTAATAAGATATGTATTTGCTCTACTGATTCTGGCAGACCTCTATGGTACATGTTATCATCTAAAACTTAGACATATCATTCTTCTCATCTATATCTAACTATTCTTCAAACCACATCATCATAACTTATAATGTGGAGAAATACGAAGAAATGTGGAGTGTTTCGCTGACCTCTCTAACAACACCAACACAGGAACACTCTCTTCACTCTGTGAGCTCTATAATCTTCTGCATTAACTTCTATGCTCTGAAATTAGGAACATACATTCTTCACATCTATTTTTGCCTAACTTCCAAACCACAAGGCCATACCTTCAAATGTAGAGGAATGCGGAGCATTCTCCTAAGCTCCTTCAATGCAACTACCAGTTCCTTAGACTTCTTAAATCTTTCTCTCAAGATTTAAGAAATGCTTTTTATCAAGAAAAATGAATACAACATTCACCATACCATAGACTTCATTCACAACATCACAACTCTTTTCATCAAAATAAGAATCTTCATGTTAGTACAACCTTTGTCAATGAACTTCAAAAGATAGGGTGTAACTGTGTACAAATGATACTATTCCTTTTAGTATGCATAACACATGACTTCCAACACTTTACCCTTTACTTCACAACTTCTCTAATCAATGTCTTCTTTGTCTTCTTCTTTGATCACCACAACATATACTCATCACTTTGCTTCTTTGTCCCACAACTATCTGCAACAATCTCCTTTTAGTCAATACTATCCTTTGGCATCTCTAAACATCACTGATCATCACTTCCAACCTTTCTCAACACAACATTATTGACATCAATCCTATCCATCACACTATTGACATCAATGACAACACATATGCAACAATCTCCCCCTTTAGCATTGATGGCAACACTTAACCTGAGATGCAAATTTCTCTCCCTTTGACATCAAGGACAAAGGGCTAGTGGTCTTCCTCTAAACTGGTCTTCCTTTAGCTCCCCCTATCAACATTTCTCTTGATTTTCTTTCACTGCTCCTTTTCTATTAGCTCCCCTTGACTGATCAATCCTTATCATCCTTCTCAGCTTCTTAACTACCTACTCCACCTGAGAGGTAGCCTCCATCAATCTAGGGATTAAAATACGTCTTGAACTGCTCCCCCTGGATAGATGTGCCATCTATGCATCTAGTTAGAAGGAGGGGTAATCACCCCTAACTTCTGTCTAAGATACTCAAATGTGTCCTTAGAAAGTACCTCTATAAAGATGTCTACAACCTGATCCTTTGTAGGCACATACTCCAATCTGACTTCTTGATTTGCAACCTTCTCTCTCAAAAAGTGATACCTGATAGATATGTGCTTGGTTCTAGAATGCATCACTGGATTCTTTAAAATATTTATGGCACTTGTATTGTCACAAAGAATAGGAATGGGCTCATCATATTCTACCTTGATATCCTTTAATATTTGCTTCATCCACTGTACTTGAGTGCAGTAGTCCGCTGTAGCTATATACTCAGCCTTTGTTGTTTATAAGGACACTAAATCATGCTTCTTACTAATCCATGAGACTAACCTGTCTCGTAAAAAGAAATCTCCTCCACTGGTACTTCTTCTGTCATCAACACTACCAACCCAATCTACATCAGTATAAGCACTTAGAGAAAAGTCATCACCCTTTTAATACCACAATCCATGTTCTAGAGTGCTCTTCAAATATTTAAATATTCTCTTGACTGCATTGACATGTGCTCCTTTAGGATCAGCTTGAAATCTTGCAACCAAACACACAACTTGCATAATGTCAGGCCTTGATGTCATTAAGTATAATAGGCCCCCAATTATAGACCTATACAGAGTCTGATCATCTTTACGTGACTCATCATCTTTACTCAAATGACAACTAGTTACCATAGGAGTACTCACTAGTTTGCAATCTTCCATGCCAAACATCTTCAACAATTCCTTGACATACTTTGCTTGAGATACAAAGATTCCATCATCTGATTGAGTAATTTGGAGTCCAAGAAAGAATTCTATTTCACCTAACATAGACATTTCAAATTCTTTCTACATCTCTTGTAAAAACTTCTTACACATCTCATCATAGCCACAAAAGATTATATCATCAACATACACAACAACAATTAGAATTTGTTCACCTTCAATTTTGATGTAGAGATTACTATTTGCGGCACCTTTCTTGGAACCTTGCTAAAGTAAGTACTTATCCAACCTTGCATACCAAGACCTAGGGGATTGTTTGAGACCATATAGAGCCTTCTTAAGTCTGCATACCATGTTTGGGTCTTCTGATAATTGAAATCCATCAGGCTGCTCTATGTAGACTTCTTCTTCTAGGTCACCATTCAGGAAGATAGATTTGACATCTATCTGATATACCTTGAATCCCTTAAGCACTGCAAATGCAAGAACCATTCTAATTGTTTCCATTCTTGCCACTAGAGCAAATGTATCCTCATAGTCAACACCTTCAACTTGTGAATAACCTTTGCAAACTAATCTTGCTTTGTTTCTGACCACCTCTCCATATTCATTCAATTTATTCTTGAATACCCGTTTTGTACATATCACATTTTTGTCTACAGGACTTGACACCAATCCCAAGTCTGGCTCTTCTCTATCTAATTTAGCTCTTCTTCCATGGCTTGTATCCAACCTTCATCCTTGCTAGCCTCATAAAAAAATTTAGGTTCTACTCTTGACAGTAGAGAAAAACTTACTGTTCATTTGTTCCTTCAAATCTTCTTCTTGTCTGTACTCCTTAATTCTTGTCTCCAATGATTTGATCTTCTAAATGATTCTTTTGAACATACTTGGCAGGAGTCTTGGCAGTCTTCTCTTGAGTTTCTTCCTTTTATTCAACATTTTCTTTTTCTTATGTGCAAGTAGGTTCATCTAACCAATAGTCTTCATGCTCATCTGTGAATTGGTGTGACTCTTCATCCACTTTAACATTCGCACTCTCAACTATCTTCCTCAACCTTTTTTTGTAGAATTTGTAGGCTTTGCTCCTAGTTGAATATCCAAGAAAGATTCCCTCATCAACTCTTGAGTCAAACTTTCCCAAACCTTCTTCATTTCTTTTGATGTAACATTTACTTCCAAAAACTCTGAAATACTTGACTGATGTTTGTCTTCCATACCATAACTCATAAGGTGTCTTAGTACTATGTACTCTTAGTTGTCCTATATTAAGAATGTAGATAGCAGTATGAATTGCTTCGATTTCCAATATAAAGAAGGCAACTTAGCTTCACTTATCATTATCCTATCCATCTCTTGAACAATTCTATTCTTCCTCTCTACAACACCATTTTGTTGTGGAGTTTTTGCAGCAACATAATGCCTCTTGATTCCATGTTTTTCATAAAATTCTTCAAACTCATTTGATGTAAACTCTCCACCTCCATTAGACATTAAGCACTTGATTCTAGCATTTACTTCATTTTCTACCATAGACTTGAAAATCTTGAACCTACTGAAATCTTCTTATTTTTCTTTCAAAAAAGTAACCCATGTCATTCTAGATAAATCATCAATGAGCAACATGAAATACCTCTCACCTTGTAGACTCTTTGTCCTAGTAGGTCCACACAAGTCAATATGAACCAGCTCCAATTGACTTGTAGTAGAATACTCCTTGGAATTGAAACTTATCCTTGTCTTCTTCCCAATCTAACATTCCTTGCATATGGTGCTTACAAGCTTGATGATCTTTGGCATGTCTCTTACTACTTGCATGGAGCTAATCTTCACTAGATTGTCAAAGTTGATGTGCCCCATCCTTTTGTGCCACAACCAGAATTCATTTGTTTGTCCTAGAAGACAAGTCCTTTCATTAATTACCTTTAGATTATACAAGTTGCCTTTTTGTCTTAGATCCTTCTGCCACCAATTTTTTAGACTTTGCTCTTGTGATTTCACACCCTTGATCATGAAATGTTGCTACACATTTTACTTACACTGAGAAGATTATGCTTGAGACCTTCTACATAAAGAACATTATGTGTCTGAGACTTTCCATCAATACTTATGGCACCTTTTTCATTATAGATGAGTTATCTCCAAACTTGACCAGTCCACCATTCCAGTTACCAAGATTGATGAATTTCCTCTTATCACCTATCACATGATTTGTGCATCCATTGTCTATCACCCATAGATTTGTTTTCCCTTGAGCATGAAATGCTATTTGGACAATAATTGAATCTTCAACTCCATTATTTGTGTCTTGTCCTTTGTAAGAATGACTTTCCTCTAGTTTCTTAGTAACATCTATTAGTTGAGATTCTATTTTTTCCAAACCACTCTTGCAATATCTTGATAAATGCCCAAACTTGTTACAAATTTGGCATACCACATTGACATCCACTAGTGAAGTGAGAGGATTCCTACTTACAAGATTTCTTCTATTCATTTCAGACTTACAATCTATATCCTTATGACCAAATTTGTTGTAAATAAAACAATAACCAAAGAAAATATGATTGAACCTGTTCATGGAGAATTGTCTAGCATGAAGAGATCTTCCTTGAGGCATGATGAAGTCTAAAAATTTAGTATCATCCAGACTTCCAAACTTTTCCTTCTTCAACTCCCTTTTGAGTGACATAATTTTTTTCTCAAGCCTTGTACATTCTTTTGTCTTAGCTTCAATCAGAGCTCTTTGTTCTTGATTATTTTTCCTTTCATAATCCAAGTCTTTAAGACTAGAAACAAGTTCTCCTTCAAAATTAACTTCATATTCTTCTTTATCTATAGCCTTGTCTGAACCATCTGAGATCTCCATAGCTATGAATAGAGATTCTTTTTCCTCATCTGATAAGTAGTGATCTATTTCTTCTCTAGAATTGTAGTCTTGTTTTGAAGGAAGATTCTTCTTGAAATTGTTTATCTTGAAACCCTTGCTGTTATTTTCATTTTCTCCAAAAGGACATTTAGAGGCATAAGGACCAATTTTGCCACAATTAAAACATTTGAAAGGGAACTTACCTTTATACTTTTTGATCCCCTTTTCATTTTTCTCACAAAGTTTGCTTCTTCTTCCTCATCTTCATTGCATACATCAGATGTTCCTTCATTCTTCATGGTATTGAAAGTAGCTTCTTGTTGGTAAGAGACACTATGTGGCTTCATGAGTGTTGTCATTGATGGCAACAATGTCCATCCCACACATCCGCAGGACATGGTATGTCTATACCAGAAGTCAGATTGAAGAGTATTTTGGTCTAGTGAGAAAGAATAGAGCATGCAGTAAGGTCTAAAAATCAGGTCCAGATCTCTCAGAGGAAGTATCTCAGTAAAGTACAGACTTGGGGAAGTCAAGAGGAGTACCATGACTGATACATTCCAGATATAGAGCCTCCGGTGATAAAAGAGTGAAAAGATATGAATACTTAAGTGTTGGGTTCCTGTTTGGCAGAGTAGACTGAGGAAGAACTGACCGACAGAGCATTAGACCTTAATCCGGATGAGATATTGATGGTGATCAAGCTTCTTAAGAGATCATTCATGATTGGATGACATGATTGATGATTTTTATAAGTATCTCTTTGATATGCATCACTTGGTAAGCAAGGATTCAGCCGACAAACTAGAGTTTGGGAAAATATTGAGTATTCCAGATGCCGACTAGAAAGATGTTGAAATCCTTTGTATGGATATATATACTAGATGGATTACAATGTGACGGTGTGTGTGGATATGAGAGTGTGTGAAGAAAGGCAGAGATAGGTGTGGAAGTTATAATACAAGTCTGGTATGTGACAGAACAACAACACTAAAGGAGTGGAAGAATGAAATGCAATAGATCAGTTTATTGAGCCTAACCGGAATTGAACCTCAGCATATGTGGATACCTTTGATCAGTTCAAACACTTGGTTACTTTCTTTATACCTTGTAGATAGTGAGTCTCTTGTGGGTAGTGAGCCTCTTGTGAGCAGTGTGCTCAAGCAGTCAGCCCTAATTGGCAAGTGCCATTTTGTACTTCTTATTCTTCTAACAGAGAATACAATCTTGGGTTAATCACCCCATGGTTTTTTCCCTTAACAAGGTTTTCCACATCAAAAATATTGTGTTATGTGTGTTGAGTTTATTTCTTCTTCCATGGTTATGTATGCTTATATGATTTGATATTGCATTAATTGTTAAAGAAGAAAAGAAAGTCAAATAATTAAGATAACTGATTCACCCCCCCTCTCAGTTATCAACAATTGGTATCAGAGCCAAGTTCCTCTAGACAGAGCCTAACAGCTTGAGGAAGATCTAGGAATCTCAATGGATATGTATGGTATGAGGGAGCAACTTCAGTCTACTCTAGATGATCTTGAGGAATCTCACTCTAAAGTCAATAACTTGAGGGAAAGACTCAAACAAGCTGATGATTTCATAAATGAGCTCAAAGAAAAATTGAGTATCTTAATAAAGAAAAGAAAGGAACTACTTCAACAAATAGCAAGTCAAAATGAAGCCAATGATACTAATGAAGATTTTTGAATGAGAAAACCAAGTTATGTGAGAAGTTATCAAAAGAGGTCATTACGGTAAGACATAAAATGTAATCAAGAGTTATGAGATTCACCCAAGAAATTGAAGAGAAAAGAAAAAGTGAAGATAATCTAAAACAATCTCTCAAGGATAAGTCAGAAGACTGCCACAAAATGGATAGAATAATTAGGCATCTGGAATCTGATCTTGAAGATGCTAGAGATAATGAAGAACAACCTAAGAATCAGATAGACACTCTTAAAAAGGATCTTCAAACAGCAAATGAATACAAAGAGAAATTCAAGATAAGCTCTGCTCAACTTGAAGTTCTTCTTGAAAGCCAAAAGAGGGAAGATGACAAGCATGGCTTGGGATATAAGAAAGGTGAAAGCTCCAAATCTAGTCAGAAGAACTTTGGGTCAGGAAATCCAAGGAATAGGCCTAGAAGACCTCCGGTAAGGCAACCAAATGCTTAAAGATATCCATCCTTCAATGGATACTGCCAAAACTACAATAACTTCGGTCATAAAGCAAATTAGTGTAGAAAGAGAATGAATCAGACTAATTCATCCTTCTCTGGACAGTGTTTCAACTGCAAAAGGTATGGTCACAAATCTCATGAATGTAGAAATATGTAAATGAACAATTCATTCAATGGTAGATGCTTTGCATGCAATAGAATGGGACATATGGCTAATCAATGCAGATCAAGAGGATATCAGTCAAAAATATAAAGAAATGTTGTTTGCTACAATTGCAATAGATCTAGTCATATTGCCAAATTCTGTAGAAGTAAGAATCAGAATAAAAGGGGTCTGTACATCATAATCAAAATCAAGACAAAGGAAAAGGAAAAGTGAATGGGGATGAAATTCAAAGGGAGATGAACAAGATTTGGGTAAAGAGAAGTACTAAAAATGTTGGGGATGGATCCGCACCAGAATCTGGTGCTAATATTCCTTCCGGAAACTAAATAAATGAGCTCTGGCTCAGGGGGAGTCTCAAAGGAAAACAATTTCCCCTAGCTAGTCAGTTGGTGCCTAAATTTGGCACATGAAATGCTGCAGATTAAAGATTTCTCAGAGAAATATCTAAATAAGCCTTGGTAAAGATATGGAAGATCCATAAGAAGAATTAAAGAGTCTAATCTTCCAAGATTGATCCAGTTAGACAGCCTTCTGGTAAAAGTAGGACTTTCACAGTTTGATCCGATGTGATTCTAAATTGAAACATCTTGATCTGTGGATAAATGGGATGATTTGAGGAAAGGAGAGACATTGTAATTCATTAGTAAAAATAGCTCTAAGTGCATCTTAGTGATCCAAAAAATTTCTCTCAAAACAAGGCAACCAGAATGACTTAAAGTTGTGCATTTATTACAATATGAAATTAGGGTTTGCACGGAGATAAAAGGGTTTTCTTTGCTCATCATTTGCACATTTGCATTCAAGAAGAAGACAGAAGGAGCTCTACTACAAGATTACCTCAAAAAAACTCAAGATCAACTGCAGAAGTCGATTCAACTAGCAATCTTATCTAGCTCATATCGTGAACCCTAGAGGTGTAAAAAGGTATTTTCACTCTTGAATATCTATCTCTAAATCCTTTGAAAGATGGCTACTTCAAATGTTGTCAAAATCACTGATAGGCCATGCCCTAAGTTCAAGAAATACCCTTACAAATCTCTAGAAGTAGATCCTTTAGGAGCATTCTCTAGCATTCTGCATGGGGTTTTACATATAGAAGATGTTAGGGCATACATTCATGCAAATATTGAGGAATTTGGGGAATCCAAGCTGATGGATATATATCACAAGCAACTAATAGATGAATCATTTGAACTCAAACCTCAGTACAAAGCCATCTGGGACAAGCATTTTGGACAGTGCATCCATTTCCCCTATTTTGTAGAAGATGAATGGGTCCAGTATATTCTGAGCAGAGTGCATGACAACTTCATGTGGTTGATGAGGCATTTTAAGATCACAAAGGATGCCATTAGGGCAGTGACCAGATTGCACTCATCCGGTGGGTTGCCTGCTCTAAAATCAGTCAAAAACCAAACTGTGAGTGAGGCTACCGGATCAAGGTTTGACAAAAGGGAAATGACAATAGAAGATATTATAGATCCAAACGTCAAGTTTGCCTCCATGATAATTGGCTACAAGATATATCACTCCAGCAGGGAGAATTTTGTATCCAAAACAGCAATTTACACTGCTTATGAAATGCTAAGGAAAAATGTTGACTATGATCTTTATGAACTCCTTCTGAACCAACTATTAGAGAATTTGTATAAAATAAAGAAGGATAAGAAGAATTCTTTCAAGTATGGTGGGTTGATACTCTGTCTATTCTTTTATTACATGAATGAGCTACATGGATCCAATGGTTGGGTATGGCAAAATGATAGACTGGTTGCCATACAAATCAGAGATTACATGTATGGGCTTGGTGATGCCAAGGCTCAAAATACAACACTCTGGGGATACTTCAAGAACTTTCAAAGTATGATGCAAGCTAGAGAAAGAATCCCCCAATCATTGGTTGAGAAATACAAGGATATAGTGTGCTTTATGGTAGACACTGATCAAAGCCTAATGGAGGCAGTGAAGCTAAGGATAGTCTGGATTATGCCAATGGGGTATGAAGTAGATAAGAAAATTGTGGAGCTACATGTTCAACACATGCTAAATCAACCCAAGGATCCTAAGGTAGAAAGGTTTGGAACCTTTCAAGAATTAAGTGTGAAAATCCATGTTGAGCTAAGACAACTGGAGATCAAGAGAAAGGTGAGAAGGGAAGTAGAAGAAATTTCCAATAGATATGGCATTTCTAAAGAAGCAGTCGATGCAAATAGAGAGAAGGTAGAAAGGGAAAAGAAAGAAAAGGAAGAAGCAAAAAAAGAAAGTGCTCCAGTGGAAGCCCCCTCCCAGACCAGATCCTCCAAGAGCTTTGCACCTGCCACTGCTAAGAGCTCAAAAGCATCAAAAACAGAAGCAAAGTCATCTGGTAAATGAGAAAAGGGAACAAAAACAAAGGCCACAAGATCATACACAAGCCTCAAGGATGATGAAGAGATAGAGACAGATGAGGAAGTAAAGAAAATGAAGAAGAAGAAGAAAACATCCAGTGAATCCTTTATCGGTCAAGGCAAGGAAGAAAAGGCAGAAGAATTTGTTGAAAAACCTACTCTCTGCATTGATGATATCATCAAATCAGTCACTGTGGATGGGAACCTAAAACCAATGACTGAATTTTATGATGAATATAATGAAGATGACCAAAAGATTTTGCAAGATGCTACAGTCAGGTATCTTAACATCTATAATAAAGCATTCATTGAGATCATATCTCTAATTCCCAAAAGCTTATAGAAAGAACTTGAAATAAGAAAGAACAATGCTAAGGAAAAGGACCTAGGGATCTGGGAACAGATAGCTATTCAGCTCTATCCTTCCATCACTCCTAAACAACTGAACATGATATTCAAGGATTGCAAGGATGAGTTCCGGAGCAAAGCCAGAATGAACAAGCTTATGCTTAGAGAGACTGATCAGGTGGCAAAAGAAGTTGAAGACATCCTCCAGAATACATACAAAAGATTCAATATTCCTATTATAGAGGACATAAGTGATTAACCTTCTGATGTCAAAGGACTAAGCATATCAAAGGAAGATCCTACAGAGAAAATTACAGAAGAATCAAAGGGGATAGGTGAGGAGAAGAACAAGGACCTAGATTCCTCTATTCTGGAAGAGGAAGTCCATGAAGAAGTAAATATCTCTCATCTGGATTCCCCAACAGACTCTGGATCCAAAGGAGAAGAAATAATAGAGGAGAAAATCAGTCAAGAAGAAGAGGTAAAGGGAAGAGAAGAAGATCAAACAAAGAAGACCCCAAGAGATGGTTCTAAGACTGCAGAAGGAAAGAAGACTTTGTCTCCGGCAAGAGACACTGCAGAAACTATTAAAGATTTCTTGACCAAAGAAATGATGGAGATTGATGAACCAGAACTACTTCAAGGACCATTCAATTTTGATTCCCTCTCCCCGGTTCAAATAATGAAGATAGCATCCTTTGCCCAAGCAAAGGCAAAAGAAAAACTTCTGAAGTCTCACATAGAAGACTGTGAGCTGATAGAGATTGCATCCGATGTATTGAAGAAGATCATGCCATCCTTCCAGAAGGATATTTCGGCCTCCTCATCTGGTAATCTAAAAACTCTTGTTAATTATGTTAGCACACATTTTGATTCCTTGGAGAAATCAACAAAAGAAAAAGTACGAAAGGAGTTTTTGGGTAAGAGATTCTCTAAAGTATAGGGGCTAATAACAAATGATAGGAGAAATATGGATATTAGGATAAAGAGCTTAGAAAACACTCTTAAAGATGGTAGAGAAATATATAAATTTTGTTTATCCTGGTCTAAAGTGACAATAGATATTGAGAAGAAAGTGAAAGAACAAGAGGGTAAACTTTCAAGTTTATCTTAGAATTTTGATCCTCTCACCACATCCATAATAAACCAAGAATGTCAGACTATTGCCATTCTAAATGAACTAAAGAAACTTGAAAAGGAAAGGAAGAATATAATAAGTAGGATGGGTGAACTTAGAGGGATAATTATCCCTAAGTTAGAGGCCATGCATGAGGCCCTAACTGATGCTCAGACCACAACTCGGACCAGTGATCCGACAAATCTAGAGAGGGCAGAAGCTTTTGCATTCCTATTGAGTGGTCACATCTCAATTTTGGCCAGGATGAAGTAGAGTTGGGCAACATAATTTGTCCAGTTGAAGACAATTTTTGTAGATATACTTCAGTATATGTAAGTATAACATGTATATATATTTATGCGGCCAAGTATAGATTGTTTCTGGGATATTTTGGTGTGCGGATCCTACCCTTTGCCATTGATGCCAAAGGGGGAGTGAGGAGCAGTGAAAAATGTGGAATCTAATTAAGGGGGAGCTCTAAAAAATTGTACATAAGAACAGAGCATCAGCCAAGGGGGAGTATGCTATAACACTTAGTCATTTTTCACTAAGTGTTGCCATCAATGCCAAAGGGGGAGATTGTTGGCAAGAGACACTGTGTGTCTTCATGAGTGTTGTCATTGATGGCAATAAAGTCCATCCCACACATCCGCAGGACATGGTATGTCTATACCGGAAGTCAGATTGAAGAGTATTTTGGTCTGGTGAGCAAGAACAGAGCATGCAGCAAGGTCTGATAATCAGGTCCAGATCTCTCAGAGGAAGTATCTCAGTAAAGTGTGGACTTGGGGAAGTCAAGAGGAGTACCATGACTGATACATTCTAGAGATTTAGGCTCTGGTGATGAAAGAGTGAAAAGATATGAACACCTAAGTGTTGGGTTCCTGTTTGGCAAAGTAGACTGAGGAAGAACTGATCGACAGAGCATTAGACCTTAATCTAGATGAGATATTGATGGTGATCAAGCTTATTAAGAGATCATTCATGATTGGCCGACATGATTGATGACTTCTATAAGTATCTCTTTGATACGCATCACTTGGTAAGCAAGGATTCAGCCGACAGACCAGAGTTTGGGAAAATATTGAGTATTCCGAATGCTGACTAGAAAGATGTTGAAATCCTTTGTGCAGATATATATACCAGATGGATTACAATGTGAGGGTGTGTGTGGATATGAGAGTGTGTAAAGAAAGGCAGAGATAGGTGTGGAAGTTATAATACAATTCTGGTATGTGATAGGACAACATCACTAAAGGAGTGGAAGAATGAAATGCAGTAGATCAGTTTATTAAGCCTAACCAGAACTAAACCTCAGCATATGTGGATGCCTCTGATTAGTTCAAACACTTGGTTACTTTCTTTATACCTTGTAGACAGTGAGTCTCTTGTAGGCAGTGAGCCTCTTGTGAGTAGTGTGCTCGGGCAGTGAGTCCTGATTGGCAAGTGCCATTTTGTACTTCTTATTCTTGTAACAGAGAATACAATCTTGGTTTAATCACCCCATGGTTTTTTCCCTTAATAGGGTTTTCCATGTCAAAAATATTGTGTTATGTGTGTTGAGTTTATTTTTGCTTCCATGGTTATGTATGCTTATATGATTTGATATTGCACTAATTGTTAAAGAAGAAAAGAAAGTCAAATAATTAAGATAACTGATTCACCCCCCCTCTCAGTTATCTACACTTCTCTTTGGCATGGTCCTATGACTTCATTTCTCATCTCATAGGCAGTGAGGGACCCAAACAACTCTTCCATGGTGAGTTTCTTTAGATCTTTGGCTTCTTCAATTGCAGAAACTTTTGAACCAAATTTATGAGGGAGAGTTCTCATGACTTTCTTCACAACCAATTAATTATCTATATCTTCATCCATACTCTTGATTCCATTACTTGCTTCATCTACTTAGTGCAAATAGCCAGCAATGTTTTCCTCTTATTTCATCCTTAGATTCTCAAATAGTATTTTGTAAGATTATAGCTTTGCTTCATTTACACTATCATTTCCTTCATAGAGATCTTTGACCTTCTTCCATATCTCCTTTGTTGTCTTGCATTGCACAACCTTGACTAACTCTAAATTGTTCAAACCACTTAAGATGGCATTCTTGGCTTTAACAGTGTTTTCATGAGCCTTCTTTGAATCTGGATCTATAATAGGATGACTAGATTCAACATAATCATTCATGGTAGCACTCCAAACATCATACCCTAGCGAGGTCAAATAGGTTTCCATCCTTACACTCTAGAAATCATAGTTACTTCCATCAAATATTGAAACTTTAGAAGAGGATTCCTTCTGAGCCATGTGTTTTACTCCAAGATCTACCTTTAGCTTTTAGGTTACACTAAGGAACATAGCTCTTATACCAATTGTTAGAACACAATGATATACTGAGATGGGGGGTGAATCAGTATATACCAAAAACTTATTCCAAATTAACTTTATCAACCAAATCTTCTTGCTTCCTTAAACAAATGATAAAGAAAATTAAGAAAATCAAAGCACAACACATGAGCACACAACCACAACACTAGATTTATGTGGAAAAACCTAGAAGGGAAAAACCATGGTGAGCAAGCTTCTTGGATATACTATTCAAATCCAACCTCACAAATAAAAAAAGATTACAATATTATTTATGGGCTACAACCCAAAGGAAGCTACAAATCCTTGAAATACAATACTACAACACTTAAGAATGAGGCTATAACCTTTGAACATCACCCTCAACTAATCTCATTGATAAGAAACCTCCACAACACCACACACTTCACTCTAACTCAAATCTTCACTTCCTCTGCACAAAAAACATTGCTGCCTTGAACACATCTTCACATACACACTCACTCTCTTTCACACTCACTTACATAACCTCGCACCCTCTCACACTCTCACAATCCACAAAAAATAAGTTCTTTTATTTATACCTTTCACAAACAACAAAATCTTTCTCCTACGTCGCCCAAGATAAAATGTGTAAACATGAAATGTGCAACGACCACACAAAGTTAGCTTCCAAATGATGTAGAAATCTAATGAAGTTTAAGACAAGTGATAACCAGGACCTACTCTTCATTAACACATTCTTCCAAGATAGCGCACACATATAAACATCCATCGAGATCATCAAAACACATCAAGTCAACCCAGCAAACACTTATCCCTCCACAAAATAGCTCCAGACCTAAAGTGGTACCAGAGAGACCAGTTAGCATCATGTGGCTCACTTCTCAAGAAACATAAGACTTACACAAACCTTCTCATAAATTCCTTCCTCTGAAATATATGTTTTCTTTCTGGTGCAAACAAACAAACACTAAACCTGGCATCACTCACAAACATTGAACACACAGTCTTGAGATAGAACATTGAAAAACTAACATGCGGTGTATTCAACACCAAAAACCTAAAATGAACAAACATACAAATTATCTAAACACATCCTCCAAACATCAAATCAAAAGATGAAATGTTGTGGCATTTTCTTTCTCCTCAAGACACCCCTAATCAACAATAAGATATGTCTTTGTTTTGCTGACTCTGGAGGAACTCTATGGTACACCTTATCATATGAAACTTGGATCTATCATTATTCTCATCTGTATCTAACTATTCTTCAAACTACACCATCATAACTTCTAATATAGAGAAATGTGGAGCATTTCTTTGACCTCTCTGACTGCACCAACATAGAAACATTATCTTCACTCTGTGAGCTCTAGAATCTTTTGCATTAACTTCTGTGCTCTGAAATTAGGAACATACCTTCTTCACATCTATATCTATATAACTTCCAAATCGCAAGGTCATACCTTCAAATGTGGAGGAATGCAAAGTATTCTCCTAAGCTCCTTCAGTGCAACTTCCAGTGCCTTAGAATTCTGAATCTTTCTCTCCATATATAAGCAATGCCTTTCATCAAGAAATAATGAATACAACATTCGCCATACCAAAGACTTCATTCACAACATCACAACTCTTTTCATCAAAACAAGAATCTTCATGTTAGTACAACCTTTGTAAATGAACTTTACAAGATAGGGTGCATTTGTGTACAAATGATACTGATCCATTTAGTATGCATAGCACATGACTTTCAACACTTTACCCTTTACTTCACAACTTCTTTGATCACCATAGCATATACTCATTACTTTGCTTTTCTATTCCACAACCATCTGCAACAATCTCCTTTTAGTCACTACTATCCTTTGGCATCTTTGAACATCACTGATCATCACTTCCAACCTTTCTCAACACAACACTATTGACATCAATGACAATACATATGCAACACAATGTTGATAATGTATCTTTCATCAAACTAGATAAACTCATCCTTCGTGGCTTTGATAATGTTGGTAAACAATCACTATGTAGAATCACCTTAAATGTTAAGGTTGGACTTGGGACATTGCCTACTCTTATCCATGTCATGCCTAATTCCCTCACATACAATCTTCTTTGTGGTATACTGTGGATTCATGCCATGGGGGAATTCTCATCTACTCTTCATCGCTCAATAAAGTTTGTCTTTGAAAACAAGAACTATACAATCAAAGATAATTTGGTTATGAAAAGTTGCTGGAAAATGGAAGTGAGACATAAAATTTTGCTAAGTAATTTGATCCCTTCTTTAACGAAAGCAAAACCACTATCCTTCGCTACTAACAACAATATTGGTCAAGATAGTGTTAGTCCTTCAAATGCATTTTTTGGTGATGATTAGGGTTCGTTAGGTTCTAACCCCACCTTTGCGAGCGAGTATAAAATCTCAGCCTCACACCCTAAAATCTATAAGGTAAATGAAGTTTCTTCAACACAAGCTCTCACTTCTCAAAAACTTTAACTCAAAAGTAATGATGATGGAACTTTTGATATTGATGATGATCTACCTTCTTCTATAGAAATGATGGCTATTTGTCATAAAGTATCATCCCAATCTAATGAATCATCTTATTCTAATGCATGTATTGGTAATGATGAGGTCCCTTTAGTTTTCAACTTGCATGGGCTTACTGAAACAAAGGTTGACCCTCCTCACCATGATGAAAATAATGATCCTTCTTCTTTAACACATAATGACAATTCTCATTTCAATAAATCTATCCATATGACCTCTCCTCCTATGGACTTGGATATGCGTTGTGGGCATGGATTCAAAATTCTTTCAAAACAAGGATACAATGGAAATGGGTTAGGATGCAAAGAACAATGAATTAAGGAACCTGTGGAACCAACACCACACTTGTCTAAAGTAGGTTTAGGTTTCTAGCCTTCTCCTACGTTCTCTCCACCATGTTCACAACAAAAAGGATTGCTTCCTACTCCATCTATATCTTCTCTTCTATCTCAACAAGAGTGTATGTTGCTAAGTCTACTCAAAGACTGTTTAATCACTCCTCCTCCTCCAACACACAAAAGGATTCAACAAAACAATCATTTAACACCTCATGATTGTGCATATCATCGAGCACTTGGCCATTCCACTAAGGAATGTTGAGTCTTGGGTGATAAAATTTTACAATTTAAACAAGGTATTGATGCAGGAGCACCCCAGGTTGAGAGGCAATATTGCATCAACCAATAACGTTTTGATTTATTTTCATTTCTTGCATTTCAGTTAGTTTAGCCTCAATAGATTTCATTGCATTCTATCACATGATCATTTCATATTTTGTGACATAGGATTAAGATTCAACACTATCATCTACATCATATCTAGATTTTAGGATGTTTACAATTGTTTGCAAAGATTTATCTCCATTAGAAGCATCATCAAGTGTCTATGTTCAGAGCATCCAACATTCATCTTGGTGCATGAGGTTTATGGCACCTTCTCATGATGTGTGGTATCAAATAAAACATCTCACAAGGTAGCATGGGACCATAGGTACCTACGTTCCAAACCGCAACATATTTCCTTAACACGCGGAGCATCACCATATGATTTTTGGTTGACCTACATGTTTCAACAAGCATCAAATTTTGGAACCTCTTAAGGCCGACATGGATCATTCATCAAGATGGAAATTGATATATAAGCATTCATTAGATGCATTAGGAGAGTAGTGAATATGGTAGATGATTTTTAATCATTAGTAGTGATTTGTAGAAGGCACTTCCAAGCTATCTCTGTCGTGTAATTTGTAGCAAGCTAGAGGACAAGCATGTGATCCCATAATAGTCCACATATTTATAGCATGTGAAGTTTGTAATTGTTCAAGATATTGAATCAATATATTTCTATTTATTTTTCCATTCGTTCTGTTTTCTATTGTGTTTACTCTAAGGCTGCATGGTAGGACAGTCCTATTTCTAGACCCTTCATTCATGACTGCACCAAGTGGTATCAAAGAGAAGTTTGTGAATCCTTTCAGAGAGAAGGCATTCTGACATATCTTGAAGTGAATAAATCACTGAACTGAGATAGCCTGCAAGTGTTTGTCAACCGAGTACTGTGTTAGGTCTCAAAAATGTAGGTTGCAAGTCCTAAGAGGATGTCATGTTCCATGATCAAACTTGCAACATTTTTGAGCTAACAAATGGAGTTAACCTATATGGTTGATGACTCCCTACACTTCAGGTTTTGCTAAACCTAGGTGGGTGGACCTTAATAGCTAAAGCAAATTAAGAGTTGTATGACTTGGTTGAATTTATGGATTTATCCATAGTGGCATGAAGTGAAATAGATGAAAGCTTGCAAACTACTTCTACTCCTAATACTAAGATCTGAGATGAAATTGTTTGAATAAGATTTTATGGAATCCTAGAGTGGAGTTGGTATGGTTCTAATTTGGTATAAATTGTATAATCAATATCAAGGCAAATTGAGTGAATATGTTCAACTTAGTGAAATGAATAAGACCAGTGCCTAAATCTATTGGCCTAATGGAGTCGATGGATAATGGATGGATAATGGATACAAATATGTATGATTGGTTAACTCACTCCTTAGCTTAACTCTAACAGTTGGGCACTTGAGATGTCTGCACCTTGTACAAATGTGTAAATTTGTCAGTTACAGTACTCTTCTTACTAATCCTAGTGCTATTCTCCAATATTGCTATGACATCATGAAAGGATATTTAATTCTTAATTTAGAGAGAAACCAATCAAAATAGTCATCTCAAAAGGATTTTAATTTGATGGAACCAATTAAGTCAAATTACTTGAAAGGAATTTAATTCACTCAAAGTATGAAACAAATCACAAAATCCCACAGCAACAACAAATGTGTTCTAACGAATTATATATTTGAATAATAAAGGAAAACCACTCCGGAGACAGTATAATAACCTTTAAGATTTGATTTAAACACTACAGTTGAACACTGGAAGTAAAATTACCACATGAAAATATTCTTCTCCATTATACTTCAAATAATATGCATGACAATATTTTCTGAGATGGAATGGATGGGTGAATGGATGTAATCTATCCTTTACTGGTGATCATGTCTTTTATCCTACTACTACTGATTCTCCTAATGATTATTCTTCTTTGATAAATACCCTTTAGGTTCTAGGGTTATAACCCTTCATACTCATCCTGTCCATCTTTTTGTTTGCCAAGAGATATTAGTTTGGTTAATAAAAATATTAACCTTTTGTTTATCTTTCACAAAAATTTAATTTTCTCTTTGCACTAATAAAGTATCTGTTGGCAAGAGACACTGTGTGGCCTCATGAGTGTTGTCATTGATGGCAACAAAGTTCATCCCACACATCCGTAGGACATGGTATGTCTATACCAGAAGTCAAATTGATGAGTATTTTGGTCTGGTGAGTAAGAACAGAGCATGCAGCAAGGTCTGACAATCAGGTCTGGATCTCACAAAGGAAGTATCTCAGTAAAGTATAGACTTGGGGAAGTCAAGAGGAGTACATTAACTAATACATTCGAGAGATTGAGCCTCCAGTGATGAAAGTGTGAAAAGATATGAGCATCTAAGTGTTGGGTTCCTGTTTGGTAGAGTAGACTTAGGAAGAACTAACCAGCAGAGCATCAGATCTTAATCCAGATGAGATATTGATGATGATCAAGCTTCTTAAGAGATTATTCATGATCGGATGACATGATTGATGACTCCTATAAGTATCTCTTTGATATGCATCACCTGGTAAGAAAGGATTCAGCCAACAGACCAGAGTTTGGAAAATTATTGAGTATTCTGGATGCCGACTAGAAAGATGTTGATATCCTTGATATGGATATATATACCAGATGGATTTCGATGAGGTGTGTGTGGTGTGTTGTGTTGTGTGAAGAAAAGCAGAGAATAGTGTGGAAATAAAAATATAGGTCCGATATGTGATAGAATAGCAGCACTAAGGTAGAGGAAGAATGAAGTGCAGTAGATGAGTATATTGAGCCTAACCAGAACTGAACCTCAGCATATGTGTATGCTTCTCATTAGTTCAAATACCTAGTTTCCTTCTGTAAACTATTGTAGGCAGTGAGCCTCTTGTGAGCAGTGTGCTCGGGCAGTGAGCCCTAATTGGCAAGTGCCATTTTGTACTACCTTATTCTTTTAACAGAGAATATAATCTTGGGTTAATCACCTTGTAGTTTTTTCCCTTAACAGGGTTTTCCACATCAAAATATTGTGTCATGTGTGTTGATTTTATTTCTTCTTCCATGGTTATGTATGCTTATATGATTTGATATTGCACTAATTGTTAAAGAAGAAAAGAAAGTCAAATAATTAAGATAATTGATTCACCCCCCTCTCAGTTATCAACAATTGGTATCAGAGCTAAGTTCCTCTAGACAGAGCCTAACAGCTTGAGGAAGATCTGGGAATCTCAATGGATATGTATGGTATGAGGGAACAACTTCAATCTGCTCTAGATAATCTTGATCAATCTCACTCTGAAGTTAATGAGCTGAGGGAAAGACTCAAACAAGCTAATGATTTCATAAATGAACTCAAAGAAAAACTAAGTATCTGAATGAAGAAAATAAAGGAACTACTTCAACAATTAGCAAGTCAAAATGAAGCCAATGATACTAATGAAGATCTAAATGAGAAAACCAAGTTATGTGAGAAGTTATCAAAAGAGGTCATTATGGTAAGACATGAAATGAAATCAGGAGTTACGAAATTCACCCAAGAAATTGAAGAGAAAATAAAAAGTGAAGATAATCTAAAACAATATCTCAAGGAGAAGTCAGAAGACTGCCACAAAATGGATAGAATAATCAGGCACCTGGAATCTGATCTTGAAGAAGCTAGAGACAATGAAGAACAACTTGAGAATTAGATAGACACTCTTAAAAGGGATCTCCAAACAACAAATGAATACAAAGAGAAATTCAAGATAAGCTTTGCTGAACTTGAAGTTATTCTTGAAAGCCAAAAGAGGGTAGATGACAAGCAAGTCTTGGTGTATGAGAAAGGGGAAAGCTCTGGATCTGGTCAGAAGAACTTTGGATCAGAAAATCCAAGGAACGGGCCTAGAAGACCTCTGGTAAGGCAACCTAATGGTAAAAGATATCCATCCTTCAATGGATACTGTCACAATTACAATAACTTCGGTCATAAAGCAAATCAGTGTAGAAAGAGAATGAATCAGACTAATTCATCCTTCTTCGGATAGTGTTTCAACTGCAAAAGGTATGGTTACAAATCTCATGAATGTAGAAATATGCAAATGAACAATTCATTCAATGGTAGATGCTTTGCATGCAATAGAATGGGACATATGGCTAATCAATGCAGATTAAGAGGATATCAGTAAAAAATGCAAAGAATTTTTGTTTTCTACAATTGCAATAGATCCGGTCATATTGCCAAATTCTGTAGAAGAAAGAATCAGGATAAAAGGGGTTCGGTGCATCATAACCAAAATCAAGACAAAGGAAAAGGAAAAAGTGAATGTGGATGAAGTTCAAAGGGAGATGAACAAGATTTGGGTAAAGAGAAGTATAGAAAATGTCGGGGATGGATCCACACCAGAATCTGGTGCTGATATTTCTTCTGGAAACTAAATAAGATGAGCTCTGGCTCAGGGGGCGTCAAGAAGGAAAACAAATTCCCCCAGCCAGTTAATTGGTGCCTGAAATTGGTACAAGGAAAGTTGCGGATTAAAGGGTTCTCAGAGAAACATCTAAATAAGTCTTGGTAAAGATATGGAAGATCCACAAGAAGTTTAGATCAGGTTAATCCTTCAAAATTAATCCAGTTTAACAGTCATCCGGCAAGAAGCAGGATTTTCATAGTTAGATCTGATATGATTCAAATTGAGGAATCTTGATCTACAGATAGATGAAATGATTGGAAAAAGAAAGATAGATTGTCAATAATCACCAAGAATAACTCTAAGTGCATCTCAGTGATCTAAAAAAGATCTTTCTCAGAACAAGGAGAACAAGGCAACCAGAATGACTTAAGTTGTGCATTTATTGCAATGTAGAATTAGGGTTTGCACAGAAATATAAGGGTTCTCTTATTAAACATTTATTCATTTCACATTCAAGAAGAAGAGAAAAGGAGCTCTATAACAAAATTGCCTCAAACATCTCAAAGATCAACCGCAGAAGTTGATTCATCCAGCAATCTGATCCGGTTCATATTGTGAACCCTAGAAGCATAAAAGGTATTTTCTACTCTTAAATAGCTCTCTCTGAAACGTTGAAAGATGGCTACTCCGAATGTGGTGAAGAACACTGATAGGCCACGCCCTAAATTCAAAAAACATCTCTATAAATCCCTAGAAGTTGATCCCTTAGGCATATTTTCTAGCATTTCACATGGAGTTCTGCATGTAGAAGATGTTAGGATTTACATACACACAAACATTGAAGAATTTGGGGAATCCAAACTAATGGATATTTACCACAAGGAACTAATAGATGAATCATTTGAACTCAAACCTCAGTACAAGGCCATCTGGGATAAGCATTTTGGACAATGCATTCATTTCCCTTATTTTGCTGAAGATGATTGGGTCCAGTATGTTCTGAGCAGAATGCATGACAACTTTATGTGGTTGATGAGGCCATTCAAGATAACCAAGGATGCAATTAGGGCAGTCACCGGATTGCACTCATCTGGTGGGTTTCCTACTCTAAAATTAGTCAAAAACCAAACTATGAGTGAGGCTACCAAATCTAAATTTGATAAAAGAGAAATGACAATTAAGGATATCACAGATTCGGATATCAAGTTTGCCTCCATGATAATTGGCTACAAGATATATCACTCCAGCAGAGAGAATTCTGTATCCGGAACAATAATTTACACTGCTTATGAAATGTTAAGAAAGAATACAAATTATGATCTTTGTGAACTTCTTCTGAGCCAACTATTGGAAAACTTACAAAAGATCAAAAAGGACAAGAAGAACTCATTCAAGTATAGTGGGCTAATACTATGTTTGTTCTTTTACTTTATGAATGAGCTACCCGGATCCAGTGGTTGGGTATGGAAAAATGACAAACCGGTTGCCATTCAAATCAGAGATTACTTGCATGGACGTGGTGATGCTAAGGCACAAAATACAACACTATGGGGTTACTTCAAAAACTTCCAAGGCATGATGCAGGCCAGAGAGAATCCACCAATCTCTAGTTGAAAAATACAAGGACACAATGTGCTTCATGGTAGACACTGATCAATGCCTAATGGAGGCAGTAGAACCAAGAACAATGTGGATTATGCCAATGGGGTATGAAGTGGATGACAAAATTTTAGAACTACATGTCCAACATCTACTAAGTTAGCCCAAGGACCCTGAGGCAGAAAGGTTTGGAACTTTCCAAGAGCTAAGTGTAAAAGTTCATGTTGAACTAAGACAACTTGAGATCAAAAGAAAAGTGAGAAGAGAAGTAGAAGAATTCGCCAAGAGGAACGGAATATCAAAGGAGGCACTTGATGCCAACAGAGAGAAGATGGAAAGGGCAGAGAAAGAAAAGGAAGAAGCAGAAAAAGAAAGTACTTCAGTAGAAGCCCCCTCCTAGACTAGATCCTCTAAGAGATCTGCACTTGCCACTGGTAAGAGATTAAAGCCATCAAAACCAAAAGCAAAATCATCCAGTAAAAGAGAAAAGAGAACAAAGACAAAGGCTAAAAGATCATACACAAGCCTCAAGGATGATGAAGAGACAGAGATAGATGAGGAAGTAAAGAAAATGAAGAAGAGGAAAAAAACATCCAGTGAATCCTCTACTAGTCAAGGCAAACAAGAAAAGGCAGAAGAATTTGTTGAAAAACCTACTCTCTGCATTGATGATATCATCAAATCAGTCACTGTGGATGGGAACCTAAAACCAATGACTGAGTTCTATGATGAATATAATGAAGCTGACCAGAAGATCTTGTAAGAAGCTACAATCAGGTATCTGAATATCTATAATAAGGCATTTATTGAAATCATATCTCTAATTCCCAAAAGCCTAGAGAAGGAACTGGAAATAATGAAGAACAATACTAAGGCAAAGGATGTTGAGATCCAGGAATAGATAGCTATTCAGGTCCATCCTTTCAATTACTCTGAAACAAATGAATATGATCTTTAAAGATTGCAAGGATGAGTTCTGGAGCAAAGCTAGAATGAATCAGCTTATGCTTGAAGAGACTGATAAAGTGGCAAAAGAAATAGAAGACATCCTCTGGAATGCATACAAAATATTCAATATTCCTATTATAGAGGACATAAGTGATGAACCTTCTGATGTCGAAGGACTAAGCATATCAAAGGAAGATCCTACAAAGGAAATTGTAGAAGAATCAAAGGAGATAAGTGAGGAGAAGACCAAGGACCTAGATTCCTTTGTTCTGGAAGAGGAAGTCCATGAAGAAGTTAATATCTCTCATCTAGATTCCCCAGCAGTCTCCAGATCTAAAGGAGAAGAAAGAATATATGAGAAAATTAGTCAAGAAGAAGAGGTAAAGGGAAGAGAAGAAGATCCTGTAGAGAAAACCCTAGGAGATGGTTCTGAAACTATAGAAGGAAAGAAGACTCTGTCTCTGGCAAGAGACACTGCAGAAACTGTTAAAGGTTTCTTATCCAAAGAAATGATGGAGATTGATGAATTGGAACTTCTTCAAGGACCATTCAACTTTGATTCCCTCTCCCCAGTTCAAACAATGAAGATAGCATCCTTTGCCCAAGCAAAGGCAAAAGAAAAACTTTTGAAGTCTCACATGGAAGACTGTGAGCTGATAGATATTGCATCCAATGTATTGGAGAAGATCATGCCATCCAACCAGAAGGATCTTTCAGCCTCCTCATCCGGTAATCTGAAATCACTTGTCAATTCTATCAGTACACATTTTGATTCATTGGAGAAATCAGCTGAGGAGAAAGTCTGGAAAGAGTTTTTGGATAAAAGATTCTCTGAAGTACAGGGGTACATAGCAAATGATAGGAGAAATCCGAACATTGGAATAAAGAGCCTAGAAAATGCTCTTAAAGATGGTGGAGATCTATACAAATTTTGTCTATCTTGGTCCACCGTGATAGCAGATATTACCAAGAAGATGGAAGATCAAGAGAACAAACTAACAAGCCTATCTCAAAGTTTTGATCCTCTCTCCTCTTCCATAATGAATCAAGAGTGCCAGACTCTTGTAGCTATAAATGAAATAAAGAAGCTTGAGAAGGAGAAGAAAAATAGGAAGCAGGCTAAGTGAACTTAGAGGGATAATTATCCCTAAGTTAGAGGCCATGCATGAGGCCCTAACTGATGCTCAAACCATAGCCCGGACCAGTGATCTGACAGATCTAAAGAGGGTAAAAGCTTTTGCATTCTTGTTGAGTGGTCACATCTCAATTTTGGATAGAATGAAGTAGAGTTGGGCAACAAAATTTGTCCAATTGAAGAAAACTTTTGCAGATATACTTCAATTTATGTAAGTACAACATGTATATATATTTATGTGGCCAAGTATAGATTTTTTTGGAAAATTTTGGTGTACGAGGCCTACCCTTTGCCATTGATGTCAAAGGGGGAGTGAGAAGCAGTGAAAAGTGTGGAATCTAGCCAAGGGGGAGCTCTGGAAAAGTGTACATAAGAACAGAGCATCAGCCAAGGGGGAGTAAACTATAACACTTAGTCATTTTTCACTAAGTGTTGTCATCAATGCCAAAGGGGGAGATTGTTGGAAAGAGACACTGTGTGGCCTCATGAGTGTTGTCATTTATGGCAAGAAAGTTCATCCCACACATCCGCAGGACATGGTATGTCTATACCGGAAGTTAGATTGATGAGTATTTTAGTCCAGTGAGAAAGAACATAGCATGCAGCAAGGTCTGACAATCAGGTCTGGATCTCACAAAGGAAGTATCTCAGTAAAGTACAGACTTGGGGAAGTCAAGAGGAGTACAATGACTGATACATTCCAGAGATTGAGCCTCTGGTGATGAAAGAGTGAAAATATATGAGCATTTAAGTGTTGGGTTCCTGTTTGGCAGAGTAGACTGAGGAAGAACTAACCGGCATAGCATCAGACCTTAATCCGGATGAGATATTGATGATGATCAAGCTTCTTAAGAGATCATTCATGATTGGCCGACATGATTGATGACTCCTATAAGTATCTCTTTGATACGCATCACCTGGTAAGCAAGGATTCAGATGACAGACCAGAGTTTGGAAAATTATTGAGTATTCTAGATGCCAACTAGAAATATGTTGATATCCTTGATGCGGATATATATACCAAATGGATTTCGATGAGAAGGTGTGTGTGGTGTGTTGTGTCATGTGAAGAAAAGCAAAGAATAGTGTGGAAATAAAAATACAGGTCTGGTATGTGACAGAACAGTAGCACTAAGGCAGAGGAAAAATGAAGTGTAGTAGATCAGTATATTGAGCCTAACTAGAACTGAACCTCAGCATATGTGTATGCTTCTCATCAGTTCAAATACCTAGTTTCCTTCTATAAACTATTGTAGGCAGTGAGCCTCTTGTGAGCAGTGTGCTTGGGCAGTGAGCCCTAATTGGCAAGTGCCATTTTGTACTACCTTATTCTTTTAACAAAGAATACAATCTTGGGTTAATCACCCCATGGTTTTTTCCCTTAACAGGGTTTTCCACGTCAAAATATTGTGTCATGTGTGTTGAGTTTATTTCTTCTTCCATGGTTATGTTTGCTTATATGATTTGATATTGCACTAATTGTTAAAGAAGAAAAGAAAGTCAAATAATTAAGTAATTTATTCACCCCCCCTCTCAGTTATCAACAGTATCTTCCAATAATTTCACTCATGAAGTATTCCTCAGACCATTTTCCTTGAATTATTGGAAAATATTTTGTAGTCATTGAAGTGATACCTCTTATTAGGGTTTGTTCAATTTTATCAATTGTTTCTAACATTGGTCCTCATGTCTTTTAAAAGTTTAACTATCTCCCTTCATCTAGTAAATAATTTTGCCAATATTAATCTCTTGGGGCAACTTTGACTCTTGTGATTGTAGTGTATGCAATTTTACTCATAAAATATTCATAATAACCAACCATCATGGCAATGCTCCCTAAATCTTTAGAATAGAAATATTTTACTCATCGGAGTAAAATTATGAAGTTGTATTGTTGAAATAATACCTTTCCTTCAATAATGAGCTTTCATTTGATTAATCATGTTCCATAAATTAATTAAACTTCTCCATTATTCTCCTAAAATTAATATTTTCCCCTTTCTGTTAGTAAAAATATTTCATCTTGTATTTACCCTCGTATGTTTTGACCGCTTTCTAATATCCTCAGTAAAATGCATTTCATATTTCCACATTAATATGATCATGGTGAAAATTTATTTAGCCGATACCAATTTCTCCTTCCAATAGAGTCTCCATTGGTATGACATAACTCTATCAGATTCTTCAAAATATTTGCTACCAATGTGTCATCTCCTGCCGATGAAGCCTCCATCGGTGTAACTTGTGCGGTCGACACATTTTAAATTTTTTATTCTGATTTTGTTTGTTTTGCTGATGAGTAGTGTGATTCTAGGGTTTTCTCAATAATGTTTTTATTTTTCCCTAACTGGATCTCAAAATCATAGTTCTTCTAAGTATGATGTCAGGCATTCCACTTTTGCACCCATATTTACTCATTTCTTTTAGCCATCTATTTGTTTTTATACTTCTATATTTAAGTCACTTTTCTTCACTGCTAATGATTTTGAATGCGATCATTGTGTTAATCTTTCAACATTTCTTCATTAGGAGACTAGAACTCATGGATCAAGATGCCCATCACTTCTTTTGTATAGTAGCTTGCATACATAGCATCCATTTCAATGGACTCCGTAGGTTTGGTGTCCACTCCAGGTGTAAACTTGAAGATCATCTCAAGCTCATGTAGAATGCCAGCCATGGAAGGACATGCATCTGTTGCATCCTTGCAAAAAGATAATGCTAGAGTGGCAAATGGCTCCAATATTTTTGAAGGATATGAACCCATCTTCAAATCGATCATAGATAGCATCATTCCAGACTCATATGCCATATTCACCTCCCTAACAATGTTCCTCCCATGTGCCATGGGTTGCTATAAACATCACTGTTATCAGTAAGCTTGTGAGTCAAGAAGTATTCTAGATCAAGGTATCCCAGAGTGCCTTTCACTACAGTTGATACCCTGCCTGGAGCTAAACCTTGAAGATCAAGTGCTAGTGCAAGCCTTGACCGTCCAAAATCTGCAACTCTCACATTAAATTTATGATCTAAGAATATGTTGCTTGCCTTTATGTCATGATGGAAGATGGGAGGGTTGGCATCATTATGGAGATAAATAATTCCTCTAGTTGCTCCCAAAACAATGTAAAGGTGATGGGCAAAATTTAGAGGCTTTTTGGAGCTTGTAGCGAGATGCTCCCGAAGAGTTCCATTTGGCATGTATTCATAAAACAACATCTACTCGCCTTCATCATCACAGTAACCCACAAGTGAAACAAGGTTTCGATGATGCACTCTAGACAACAACTCTATTTCAGTTGAAAATTCTTTTTCTCCTTGCAGGGATCCTTCTTGGGCACGCTTTATAGCTACAATCGTACCATTGCCCAAAATTCCCTTGTAAACCTTACCATAGCCACCTTGCCCAACTTGCATGGAGGTGCTAAAGTTATTTGTAGCTAATGCCATCTCTTCAAAATCAAAATCTCTGACACCTGCTACCTGTTGTGATGTTCACAACATGCCCCATTTTACTCCTTAGCAAAATGAGGACCCCTGCTGTGGCTGTTGCTTTTTCTTTTGTGTGTCTTCTTTTGCTTGGTGGTAAAGGGAAAAGAGAGTTAAAATTTGCAAACTTTGTTAAAAATAGAGAAAAAAATACATTTTCAGTACTAGTGCATGATATGGTTGGATTCCTTGTGAAAAATGAGCTAGGGTTGCTTTTTGAACCATCTTAAAATTTGCCATATTTTGCAAGTTATGATCATTTTGGTAAAATGTACATTCAGGTTGGTCTATCGCTTTGCATGTGAAAAGTCCTTTGTATGTGCAAAGTCATTTCTATACTTAGTCACTTTTTGCTTTTGGGTTCATATACAAAGTCAGTTGTATATCCTTTCATATATACAAGATGGACCCCAAAAAAACTAAGTCAAAATAAATTAATGTTTGAAATCGACTTTGTATCTTTTGTTTGTATGTTCGGCAGGTCAAAACATACAAGGACATATACAAACACTTTATACATGGTGTGGATTTCAAAAGTTATAAAACAGAGATAAATAGTTGTACATTTCAGATTTGTATATTTGTGCATACATTTGGACCATACAACATCAATATACAAATGCATAGGATACAAGTGTTTTATATACAACGCGGACTCGACGGACTTATTAAAACAAATTAAGTCGTTGTATATTTTGAAACATACATTTCACTGACAAATGAAATATACAATGGCGGACATGAGGTGGGTTTCAAATATGGAAAATTTGTTGTATATCCACAGATTTGAAAGGAAGGTTTTCGGAGTATACAAGGCGGATCTCAACGAAGGATTAAGTTTGGTTAAATGCTTGTATCACGTCCAGATTGAATATTTGAAAGATGCATGCATTTATGCATTGAGTGGAGTTGAAAAAATCATAAAATAGAGTTAAGGGCTTGTATATTTATACATACAAGCGGAACATACAAATGAAATATACAAGGCCCATATACAACGCGGATTTGAAAGGGTTATTAAATAGAGTTAAGTCGTATCTTTTACATTATGTATATTGGAACATACAACGAAATATACATACAATGGACCTGAAGCATTTATGAAATAGAATTAATTCTTTGTATGTTTTGACTTGTATGTATGTTTCGATATACATACATTCCGAAACATACAAAGAGGGGATACATTGCCGCGAACCCGAAAAGTTATTAAACATGGTTAAGTCTTTGTATATTATGTGCTTTGTATGTTGCGACACACAAAGCTGATATGCAGTAACTTATACAAGTGGCAGATGTGAAAGGAAGTTAAGAAGAGTTAAATCATTGCACATTACGGGCTTGTACATTTATACATACATTGCGATATGCAACAGTTTATACAAGATGGAACTCAAACAAGTCTAAGATACGATTAAATGCTTGTATCATTTCCAACTTGTATATCAAATATATAAGCACAATATGCATCGAAGTATACATTGGGTGGAATTGAAAAGGTTATAAATTGGAGTTAAGTGCTTGTATATTTTGCGTTTGTATGTCGCGATATACAAACCAATATGCATTACGATATGCAGGCCACAGAATTGAAAAGATTGAAATCCGATTGAACCAATGTATCACATCCACAATGTATATTGAAATATACATTGCTCAGCATACAACGAAATATACATTGCAGAACTCAGAGGCAAATTAAAAGCGGTTAAATTGTTGTATCGCACCTGACATGTATATCAATATACATGGATTTAAACAAGGAAAATGAGCGGGAAGGTAGAAGCGATAGGAATTTTGAAGTTATTTTTGAGGCCCAAATACATATTTTCGGTCAACGATGGTTGACCTGACTTTTCTAAGCGCTGTATATGCATTTTTGGACGTAATTTTCATAGATTTAGGGCCTGATTGATGCGTTCACACAGTCATGACTAGATTTGGTAGCTATTTTTTCTTCTTGCAGGTTTATTAAATGATAATACTTATTTCTTATCCATTTTTTTGTAGGTTTGCAGTTGAGGAGGGAGCTGAAACTTAATGGCGGTGACATCATGGAGGAGGAAATCAGATCTCAAGAGCAGAGGAAGATAAGGATGAAGTGCGAAGAAGTCAAGGGTCTTCACTGATGAAGACAAAATGCAGTTGAAGACATTATTGCAGTAGACCACAAAAGTTATTATTGAGCTGCTAGGGTTTCCAGAATGGCATATTTCACCTAGATTGGACGTATGCTCAGAGATATTTTGGGAGATTTGATCTCCAGCATTTATTTTTGTAACTAGAGGTTTGAACCAGGGTTTAAACTAGAGGTTTTGAGCTGTATTGAGGACAATCAAAGTCTATAGATTGTGCCTCTATGCACTGTAATACTTTACATAGGGGCTACATAGAGATTTGTAGCAGCAAGAATTTGTAAAAATAGCATTTTAGTTTAGTTTAGAAGTAGAAGAAGGAGGTCGCCTGTGTCTATAATAAGGAATGTGTGGAACATATAGCTTCCTTACTGTATCTGTAAAGCTTGTAAGTTTTCTGTAGTTTGGTCAATGAAGCTAAGAGTCATTCAGACATTGTAAATCTTATATGACTATCTGTTTCTAATACAATTGAATCTAGAATTCTGCATCTATCTTCTGAGTGTTTTCCTGCTCTTCTTTGTGTTTGAAACATTTTCTCTTAAAGCTTGCAATCTTAGGTGTATGTTTGTGAAAATGCTCAGAATATACATTTAAGGTTTTGTTTGTGGATTTGATCAAATTGTTGTATTATTTATAAAGTGCATAACAGAATAATTATATCCTTTGAATAGAGTGAATGAAGTGTAGATTAGATTTCTCTAAATTTTCCCAACCCATCTGAAAATACTTAGCTTAAAACGTAGAAATTTGAGGGAAATTTGTCTCATATTTGAAAAAAGCATGCATAACAGAGTTAAAAGTAGACAGTTTTCATAAATATTTAAGAAGAGAAAACTGCAATAATCTGAGAAGACTATTTAAAGTTTTGCAGCACAAGTATAAGTTTATGCAAAAGGAATGAACAACATATTAACATTTATTAATCTTTTTGCATAGTTTGAGTCCAGTTAATCATTAAGAAACCCTAAATCATGTAAGGCCCCTTGAACATTACAGCTTCACATTGACCAATTGAATTTGCCCAACAGGTCAAGACTTGACCATATTAAACTTGGGATTAAGTGAATCTTAATCGATTCCTTCATATCTATCAAGTCATTTTTGGTTCATTTTATGTGAATTTTAACTAATTGTTATAATTGCATAAAAACAATCATCAATAGTTTTCTGGCGCTAGAAGGAGGGCCTGACTTGAGTTAGGGTTTGTTTCAAACTGGCTAATAACAATGATAGAGTGATCAGGTCTAGATCCAGTTTAGGGGATATTTTTGTGCAACTACCTAATACAAGGTGAAGTAAGAGCCCTTTGATTTGGAAGCCTAAAATATCGCAAGCAGGAAGTTCATCTGGAACACCTCCTGGGTCACCTTTTAACATACGTAATATTGTGAGTCCTGACAGATCACTATTCAAATCTTTAAATCTTGGTTCAAGTACTCCTAGAGGTCCTAATCCTCCTATAAATCCTATCCCACCAATAAATCTAGGTATTCCTACAAGTTCAGGTCAAGCTCAAACACCTGCAATGGCTTATTTCAATGTCCATTCTCCTATTGCGTTCCCTGATTATAATGAGATGCCCAAAAATCTAGAAAAGACATGTCCTAAATACCAGTTACACCAAGATCTGGAAGACCACATCAGAATATGTAAGGAAGCATGTTTTAGGGCCAGATTAGAGCATGAGGACATTGTGTGTAGATTGTTTCCCTACACCTTTAATGAACAAGCATCTAACTGGTATGTAAACCTACCCAATGGCTATGTTTCTTCTTGGTCACTTATGGAAGAAGCATTTCTGTCAAGATTTAGAGGACCCATTGATCCTTGTGTCTTGTATCATAAACTAGCTACTATAAAACGAGGTGAGGGAGAGTTGATTGATAATTTCAATGACAGATTTCAAAAAGCCTACTCTAGGCTAGTAGCTCCTTACACCGTGGATGATGATACCTTGTTGGCTATGTACTATGCAGCCTTAGATCCTTTAACTTCCATGTTTGTCAAATGAAAACCTGACATAGATTCAATATCCAAAGCCTATAAAGAGGCAGCCTTAGTAAATCAAGAGATGAGGCACACAACTTGTAGCCCATTTGTTAATGGAGGAAATTTTGGGATGCAAAATCAGGCACAACCATGGAATGGAGTCCCTATGCATCACACTCCATTATTAAATCCGGTTCCTTCTTACACAACTATGTACAGTCCTACCCCAATCCAAGCCATAGCTCCTTACACGAGTAACACTTCTAATAACAGTCAAAATAATGGTCATCCTTTCTTCCAACCTCCTAGGGATACAACTGTGCCAAAAGCACAGGAGGAAAGAGAAGAAATCAAAGAGATCATTGCACATTTGAAAAGATTGACCACTGAAGTAACACAACTAAGAAATGAGAACCTCTATGGGAGAGGTAACCAAGGATACAATCAAAATTAGAATTATAACCAGGGCTAAAATCAAAACTATAGTTCAAATCAAAATTAGCATTACAATTAGAACTATAATCAGAGCCATACCCAAAATAATAGCTAGGGCCAATGTTCAAATCAGAGTCAAAACTATAATCAGCATCAAGGTCATAACCAAGGGCAACCAATGCAAAATAGAGGGCCAGTGATAGACAATAGGGCCTGGGGTAATAATAACAAAAATCAGAATTAGCCTAGGCCATCCAAAACATGGAACACATGACCAAACAATGGTACTCTAGCTTCTCCTTTTGAGAATATAGATAATCATGACGCAAAACAAATGGTTGGCATCCAAATGGCCAATACATCACTAAAAAACTAGTGCAGATTCCACAATACCAATGCCATGCTGAGCTTGACTGTCCATAGTTTCATTTAGCAACCAGCATATTTAATACAGAGGTGCAGCCTCCTACTTCTGAGTTTCTTATTCCCAAGGGTAATGAGGTAGTACCCTCAGGGTATGATACAGCTTTAGTTTTAGAAACCTTTACCTTTACAACTACAGAAGAGAAGGAAGATGAATTATTAGATAATGAACCATACTTTTGTGAAAATCTTTATCCTGAATCAACCTTTGTGTTAAATGCTTTTCAGTTTCCCTTTAAAACTGAAAATGAGGTATTAACTGAAACAGAAGAGGTGCAGGCCTTTCAACAGACAAATAAAAACCACACCTACAATTTAAGGAACAACACTAGGCTGGGAGGACCTTTCACCACTTCCATCCCTCCTAACAACTTCAATACACCCCCAGATCAGAACGCTAGCAACAATCCTGCCATACTTAAGGCTAATGTAAACAGTGGAACCGTGTTAGAAAAGACCCAAACAAGTAAAGATGAAATGGTAGAGACAACAAGATTAATGAGTTACTTGTCAGAAGAAATAAAGAGAATAAAGGTTAGTATACCTCTGAATGAATTATTGAAAACTCCAGGAATCAGGAATGCTTTTATAAAATCTCTAGATGCATCCATAACAGATGGGGTTGTTGCTGATATAACTGTTCCTAATAGAGATTCACTGCCTAAAGAGAAAAGTAAGAAAGTTGAGCAGCCTTCCAATACAAATGTAGTAATGTATGCTGATAAAAAAGATGCTCCCCCTTTCTTGTTAACTGTTAGATTGTGTGGGAAGAACATACACAACTGCATAGTAGACTTTGGTGCCTCAACCAACGTAATGCCCTTAGGAATATGCAAAACTCTCAGGCTGACTCCCACCAGATCTGCTAAGGTTGTCACACAGTTAGATAAGACTAAGGTTAGCGTGATAGGAGAACTAATGAACATTCAGATGCAATTAGCTTCAGACCCCAAGGTAAGCCAATTCATTGACATTCAAATAGTGGACATACCCATGAATTATGGAATGTTGTTAAGTAGGGATTGGTCCAAGACATTAAACGGATATATGGCCACAGACTTTTCACATATGTGGCTACCTTGGAGAGGTGTCCCAAACCAAATTAGAATAGAGGTAGAACCCAGGATGAAACACATGATAACAAAGTATAATCAAACAAATGAAATATTATATGCTATTGTTGAACCTGGTGTTTATAGGATTACTAACAATGGGGTGCAAATTGAAGAGATCATGATGTTCAACATTAGAGAAAAATGTGTAAGCAAAGAGATGGCATTATTCATTGAGTCTGATGGAAATTCTTCAAATGAAGAAAACAGTGCAATAGACAAATTTGGCCATGCCATTAGATAAGAGGTGGAAGAATGCATTAAACAAAATCTGCCGGTCCAATGTAAATTGTATAAAAATAGATGTAGGGTCCATGATAGGCCACATTCTGAGGAGAGTTGTGGAATGTACAAAGACATCATTGAATATGAATACAAAAAAATGCATAAAGAGGGTAGAGTCACAAGAGGAAAATGAGAATCTTGATCAAACACAGAAATACATTTAGGGTGATGTAGATGCTTTGATTTCAAATTTAGAAGAGGGAATAAAGGACAAGGGTAGTTGTCTTTCTGATTTGTAAGACGAAAATACACATATGCAAGTTGACCAAACAGAAATACCCATGAATAAACATACCATCCCCTCACAAGTAGTGGAGGAGACAAAGCATGCCAGGGTAAAAGGCCAGAAAAGTAAAGATGGCATGTGGACATTAAAATGTGATGGGTCCAAGTCAAAGTAGGGCGCGGGTGCAGGTGTTGAACTTATAGATCCTTAGGGCAAGTCATACCTAGCAGCATATAGACTGCAGTTTTCCTGTACTAACAATATTGTTGAATATGAAGCCTTAATTATGGGACTCGTCATGGCTGTTAAGAAAAAGGTGAAAACGATTAAGGTATTTTCAGACTCTGAACTAGTAGTTAGACAAGTAAGGAAACTATATGCTTGCAACTACAAGAAAATGATTTGTTACAGACATAGAGTATGGGGTTTAATAGATTCATTTGATGCTTTTAACATAGAGCATATCCCCAGAGAATTAAATCATAGACCAGACGCACTAGCAGTTGCTGCTAGCACACTAGAACCTTTGACACTGTTAGGTCTGAGACGATTTGCTGTTGAATTAGTTAATGGTCCCAGTATCCCGGACAATGTTACATATTTTTAGGTATTTGGGGGGGATCAGCAAATTATTGACTTTTTGACTTGTAATGAGGTATTTAAGGTCAAATCATTGATGAGCAAGAAAGGCCTAAGACAACATGGGATAAAGAGGATATAATCAACTTGAAGAGCAACTTTTTACCCAAAGAGGTAATTGAACTAGAACATATTTTTGACTTCGATGGAATAATAAGACAGAAAGATTTACCCAAAATAGAAGGGGGTAAGTGCAATTTACACAACTTAGGGATAGAGCAAAATACACAAAATGTGCTGATTGGGAAGGCTTGCTCTGAGAAAATTAGAAAAGAAATTTTAGATGTTCTAAAAGAATACAAACATGTAATAGCATAGACATATAAAGACTTGAAAACCTATGATACGTCCATCATAACTCACATAATACCTTTGAGACCAGAGATTAAACCATTTAGGCAGAAACAAAGGCCTGTAAACAACATTCTAAAGCCTTTAATCTTCGAGGAAGTTAAAAAATTGCTGTCTACTGGAATAATTTTCCTAGTCAGACATTCAGTCTGAGTAGCTAACCTAGTACCAGTAAGGAAGAAAAATGGAGATATCAGATTATGCGTAGATTTTAGAAATTTGAATAAAGCATCTGAAAAGGACAATTATCCTTTGCCTCCTATAGACGAAGTGCTGCAAGCAGTAAACGGGGCAAAGATGATGTCTTTTCTAGATGGTTTCTCAGGTTATAACCAGGTTTTAATAGATAGGGATGATAGATTAAAAACCATCTTCACTTGTAAATAGGGAAATTATGCATATAGGAGAATGCCTTTTGGTCTGATTAATGCAGGTGCCACTTTTCAGAGAGCTATGGACATTGCATTCCGTGGGCTATCAGGTAAGTGCATTGTTGTGTATATGGACGATCTGACTATGTATTCCAAGGATACATCCACTCATGCTGAGGATCTCAGGAAAATACTTAAGCGATGTGAGAGGTATGGAATTTCCCTTAATCCTAAAAAATGTTCATTTAGAGTTACGAAAGGTAAATTACTAGGGCATGTCATTTCTAAGGATGGAATATCGATTGACCCAGATAGAATAGAATCGATAAAAAGTTTGCAAATACCAAACAATAGGAAAGAGTTAAAATCATTTTTTGGTAAGATTAACTTTGTTTGGAAGTTTATCACGGGTTTTGCAGAGATCGTGTAGCCGTTAAATGCCATGTTGAAGAAAGATGCGCAGATGGAGTGGACACCTGTGGCTAGGGCTACATTCGAAGATATCAAGAGGGCCATTTCTGACACCCCTGTACTGGCAAGCCCAGACTACACAAGGCCATTCTATATCTACTCCTTTGCATCCTCCCATTCAGTCGCGGCTGTCTTAACTCAGAAGAGTGTACACAATGAGGAAAAACCCATTGCATTTATGAGCACACCTCTGAAAGATGCACAACTAAGATATCTGGATACCGAGAGACAAGCATTTGCATTAATGAGAGCCGTGAAAAAATTTAGACACTATATTATGCACAGCTAGATCAAAGCCATAGTGCCGGATGCAACAGTAAAGATGTTGTTGATGCGCACGAGCCTGGAGAAAAGAGAGCCAAATGGATCACCATGCTACAAGAGTTTGACATGGAAATTATTCCCATGTAGCTAGTCAGAGGATAGGTGTTGGTGCAAACAATAGCAAACACAGACCCAGATTTTGATAAAACAGTAGTATGTATTGAATTCCCAGAACGCATCAGACTGGTATGATGATTTAAACACCTTTTTAATAATTGAAAAGTGTCCAAATAGGATGAAAGCTTCTCAGAGGAGAGCTTTGAAAATTAAAGCACAAAAATATATGGTGTAAAGAGGTCTTCTATTTAGGAAGAACCAGGATGGAATTTATTTGAGATGTCTAAATAGAGCTGAAGCAGATAAAGTGTTGACAGAACTGCATGACAAATACGGAATAGGTCATGGTTCCCATCTAGCTACAACACATAAAATATTAAGGGTGGGCTATTACTGGCCCACAATCTTCAAAGATACTAAGAGTCACATCAAAAGTTGCCACACCTGTCAGACTGTAGTAGATAAGGGAAGAAATCAGGCCAACCCATTACAACCTGTGATTGAATCAAGACCATTTGCATAGTGGGGCCTAGATTTTATTGGAGTCATCAATCCTCCATCTTCTGCAGGACACAAGTTCATACTAATGGTGATGGACTACTGTTCAAGGTGGACTGAGGCCACATGCTACAAATTCTCCACAACTGAGGTAGTTATCAAGTTTCTTGAAGAAAACATCATCACCAGGTTTGGAACTCCCTATTCATTGGTATGTGATAATGGCCCTGCTTTCTCTTCTTTAAAGTTTTCTAAATGAGCATTTGAATACGGGATTGTTTTAAAGTTTTCTTCAAATTATTACCCTCAAGGTAATGGATTAGCTGAGTCTACGAACAAAATTTTATTAGATATAATCAAAAAGCTAATTGCAAAGAGTCCTAGAGAGTGGAATACCTTGTTAAAATATGCACTATGGGTAGATAGGACCAAGTTCAAAACAGCTTTAGGTAGTACACCTTATCATTTAGTTTACAGGACTAATCCCATACTTCCAGTAAATCTGAGAATACCAATCTAGAAGTTTGCTAATGAGTATTTAGGCTTTGATAATCATAGAGAAGCCATGATAGTACAAATGTTACAATTAGATGAGAAAAGAGGTCAAGCCATCGAGAAATTTGCAAAACACCAGGCAATAGTTAAGAGGTGGTTTGATAAGAGGGCAAGAGTCAAGACATTCAGGATATCAAACTTAGTGTTGTGCTGGGACAAAGCACATGAAAAGAAGGGGAGCTATGGAAAATTTGATAAACTATGGCTAGGTCCATTACAAGTCTCAGAAATAATAGGGGACAACACATTTAGACTCAAGACCTTGACAGGGGAAGACGTGCCATTACCAGTTAATGGCCAACATTTGAAACACTACTTCCAGGCCTAATGTAAAGGGCAGTCCATTTTGTGTAATATAGTGTAGGTATTGTACAGTTTTCTTTTCTTTGTTTTCTATTTTCTTTTTTCGTAGGTTAGTTGTTTGTATAGTTGTCCTTTTGCTTTGTTTTCTTTTTCTTTTTGTCTTTCTTGTACAGTTTGTTGGTTGGTTTGTTTGTTGTTTCCTCAGTAGGGATCTTTGTTTTACTTTAGAGTATTAAGGAGCAACTAACAACCATTGAAAATAGTATAAAATTCAGAATATTCAGGTTAATCATTTGCAATTTATGCATAACTTGTTGTGACTGTCATGAATGTAGAGAGTTGTTTAGCTTCTAAAATTTAGTATTCAATAACAGTGATTGAGAGTTTGAAGAAGGTTTCTCATGATGACACACCTAAAATCCTTGGGTTTGTTGAACCTACCAATGTAGATATTAGGTGAAAAATCTAAGGTCACCCTTGCTACCATTACAATTCTCAGCTTAATTTCAGCAAGTGCCCACTCCTTGCATCATAAAGTTACAAATTGTTATATCTTGTGAAAGTTCTATCAAGCATCAAAATCAATAAAGTATAAATATAAAATATAAAAAAATAAATAAAGTGAATTATATTGAAAATCTAGATTAAGCCATCTAAGTAACTCTACAGGGGCTATAAATGCTCGCTGGCAGTGGGGCTCTACTTAGGAGAATTTTAACGATAACCTTGCCGGGGCTATGGACGCTCGCTGGTAGCAAGGGTCTATCTAGTTGGCTATGAGGGAATATCCTCAACTACGTAGGCTAATGTCAGTCACTGGTTTGTTCAACGAATCTTCAAGATGAGGATAATTAATCACGTGCACATACTTAAACTGAAAAATGAAAATTCATGCACCTTTATTGAATACCTTAGGTCTCAAGTTGAATAATAATTTGCAGGAAAGATAGTTGGAAGTTATGGATTTATTTCACTTAGTTTCCATAATGCTTTGAATTTAATTGTTTTGTTTGGTTGCTAGTTGTTGTGATGTTCACAACACGCCCCATTTTAATCCTTAGCAAAATGAGGACCCCTGTTGTGGCTATTGCTTTTTCTTTTGTGTGTGTTGTTTTGCTTGGTGGTAAAGGGAAAAGAGAGTCAAATATCAAAAACTTTGTTAAAAATAGAGAAAAAATGCATTTTCAGTACCAGTGCATGATATGGTTGGATTCCTTGTGAAAAATGAGCTAGTGTTGCTTTTTGAACCATCTTAAAATTCACCATATTTTGCAAGTTATGATCATTTTGGTAAAATGTACATTTAGGTTTGTCTATCACTTTGCATGTGCAAAGTCGTTTCTATACTTAGTCGCTTTTTGCTTTCAGGTTCATATACAAAGTCAGTTGTATATCCTTTCATATATACAAGATGGACCCAAAAAAAACTTAGGTCAAAATAAATTAATGTTTGAAATCCGCTTTGTATCTTTCGTTTGTATGTTCGGCAGGTCAAAACATACAAGGATATATACAAACACTTTATACATGGTGCGGATTTCAAAAGTTATAAAACAAAGAGAAATAGTTGTACATTTTGGATTTGTATATTTGTGCATACATTTGAACCATACAACGTCAATATACAAATGCATAGGATACAAGTGTTTTATATACAACGCGGACCCGATGGACTTATTAAAACAAATTAAGCCATTGTATATTTCGAAACATACATTTCACTGACAAACAAAATATACAATGACGGACATGAGGTGGGTTTTAAATATGGAAAATTCGTTGTATATCTGCGGATTTGAAAGGAGGGTTTTCAGAGTATACAAGGTGGATCTCAACGAAGGATTAAGTTTGGTTAAATGCTTGTATCATGTCCGGATTGAATATTTGAAAGATACATGCATTTATGCATTGAGCGGAGTTAAAAAAATCATAAAATAGAGTTAAGGGCTTGTATATTTATACATACAAGTTGAACATACAAATGAAATATACAAGGTCCATATACAACGCGGATTTGAAAGGGTTATTAAATAGAGTTAAGTCGTTGTATCTTTTACATTATGTATATTGGAACATACAATGAAATATACATACAATGGACCCAAAGCATTTATGAAATAGAATTAATTCTTTGTATGTTTCGACTTGTATGTATGTTTCGATATACATACATTCTGAAACATACAAAGAGGGGATACATTTCCGCGAACCTGAAAAGTTATTAAACATGGCTAAGTCTTTGTCTATTATGTGCTTTGTATGTTGCAACATACAAAGCTGATATGCAATAACTTATACAAGCAGCAGATGCAAAAGGAAGTTAAGAAGAGTTAAATCATTGCACATTATGAGCTTGTATGTTTATACATACATTGCGCTATGCAATAGTTTATACAAGCTGGAACTCAAACAAGACTAAGATACGATTAAATGCTTGTATCACGTCCCACTTGTATATCAAATATACAAGCACAATATGCATCGAAATATACATCGGGTGGAATTGAAAAGGTTATAAATTGGAGTTAAGTGCTTGTATATTTTGCATTTGTATGTTGCGATATACAAACCAATATGCATTGCGATATGCAGGCCACAGAATTGAAAAGATTGAAATCCGATTGAACTAATGTATCACATCCACAATGTATATTGAAATATACATTGCTCAGCATACAACAAAATATACATTGCGGAACTCAGAGGCAAATTAAAAGCGGTTAAATTGTTGTATCGCGCCTGACATGTATATCAATATACATGGATTTAAACAAGGAAAATGAGCAGGAAGGCAGAAGTGATAGGAATTTTGAAGTTATTTTTGAGGCTCGAATGCATATTTTCGGTCAACGTGTTAGGACAGTAAAAATTTAAAATTTTTACTATCTTCTCACTCCACCATATTTGAACAAATCCTAAAAAACATCCCAAAAACCATAGTAAAAATTTAATGTATCTCACAGGATGTCTATAGATAAGCAATACTAAACTACTTAAAAGCCAATCTATCAGTAAGATGTCGTATTGCTCACACCGATACATGAGGAATCATTTGAAAATAACCATCGGTGTGAGAATAGAGATTGGAAAGAAACTTATAAAAGTCACCGATGGAATAAGTAATACTGATGACCTTTCATCGGCAAGAGAACCAAATAGTCATACCGATCGTTATGACTGATAATCATCGAAGGATCCTTCAAAAGCTACCCCGACGGTATATATCATACCAATGAAGTATTTCGGCAAGAGTTTCACTGAACATCCTGCGGGGGCAATGAAGCAAATAGCCATTGGCAAGAAATGAATTATTAGGATGAGAAACAAATAAGTCTCTGATACTCAATGTCTTGGCGAAAAGAGAGCTTTCGGTAAGACTCACAGCAATACAGATATCTATCGGGATGACTCAACATATCGGGACAAAGGAATTAGGTCTTGCCGACTCACAAGTCACGGCGATCAAAAGGTGTCGGTGACACTTTAATAAACTCTATCCAATAAAGAATATAAAAGTGGCCATCGGGGAGATGATTTGGATCGAGTTATCTTTTAAAAGTTATCCCGATAGTATATTTCATTCCGATGGGAATAAATTCATACCTGTTGATATTATAGCAGCGAGACATTAATAGAGTCATTCTGATCCAAAGTAAAGATGACTAACGGCGAGACGACAAAGCTCGGGGAAACATAAATATGTTATCCCGATAGTATTGATCACCCCGATAAACAAATTATTATCGGTGAGACTCTTACCGATAGTTATATCGGTAAGACTCATTATGTCGGAGGGAAATCTCAATCACACAGTGATGAAACAAGTCCTACCGATGGTCATGCTGATTGATTGTTCATGCCACAAGAAGTATTAAAGTCACCCAGACATTTTAAAAAATCACGCCGATGAGAAGAGTTATGGCGATGTGACATTTCACAGCGATGAACATTGAATTGATCAGACAATTAAATACAAACGGCTAGGAAATCCTTTACAATCATTGTAATCACAAGGTCATTTGAGAGGAGAATATGGAGGAACTCTTGAAGCACGAATAGAGGATTTCAATAACAGCCATCGAACGACAGGTACAATCATACAAACCATTGTATAGCTTGTGTTTGAATTTTCTGCCAAAGTTTAAAAATGGAGGCTCTGGGAAAGGGGAAAGGAAGAAAATCACAAGGGGAAACCAGTAAATCTAAAAAATAAAAAACTGAACAAACCCCTGAGGAAAAAGTAAAAGACGGAAAATTAAATCAGGACTTAATTGACCAATTGCCTGGGTCAACTCCCAAGGCCAGAAGGTCTGCTCAACTCATGGTAGAAGTTGAAAAATTAGAAGATAAACATAAGTGCCTGGGAGATATCTGGACCCCAATCAGGGGATATGAACTTTTTAGATTCCATTATAATAGAAGGTTTAGGAATGCTCCTGTGTCAAACCCATGGCACTTGAATTTGGGAAAACTAGTTGTGCCTAATGTATTCCTGAATGTGGAACTCCTCCAACTGCTTGCCAAATATTACAATTCAAGGCTGAAAGCCATCTGCAACCCACAAGGAGAACCAATTGTACATTTGTCAAAGAATGCTATTTGTGAAGTGTTTAATCTAGATGATTTATGCATTGTCCCTATTATTTATGAAGATCTTGAGAAAGAATATTGGAGAATGGATACAACTTACAATGGATGGAGGTTGCCCATTCATAGGCCCAGGATTGAAGGAGAAGTGATGCCCTTAACTGAAAATGATGGTCCTCCCTTTCATGTAGCCATATTTGAACCATATATACAGTATACCTATTATTCTGTGGGCCAAGTCCTTGGTTCAGAGGTCCCTGAGTTCATGACTATCCCTCTAATGGTCATAGCCTTTAACATTCAGTGTCATAATGCGAGGCAGTTTGATTATGCTTCCTATATTGCTAATAGAATAGATTCTGGCTTATCTGCAATAAGAAACAGTGCCCCAGCATGCTCTTTTGAGCATTACTCAATGCTTATGCACATGGTGTTGTATTTCGGCCAAGAAGTAGGGTTATGGCCAAGTGAGCTTAAAGTTGTCACTGTAGATAAGAAAGGGGAAAAGATACCCATACAAATGTGGACCAGAATATGGGATAGTAGATATGCCCACTCCAGCTATACCCAATTTGAAGAACCCTGTGTAAAAGTTTTGTACAGGTATTTTAACCACCCCTGTGAATATTCAATCTCTACTGAAATAAAAAGATTCCTCAGGCCAAAAGATTCTGGTGCCCCCCCTACTATCACTCATAATTGGGGAGACTGGTATTGCTTTGAGGATGCGACTATGATCAGGGTTTATGGTTTTGAGGATACTCCATTCATATTGCCCAAGACTGTTCCTGACAGGCTTGCATACTTAGAAATAATTAGGCAAATGCATTGCTCAAATGTAATGCATCTAAGTTCACATGATAAACAATCATTTATGCCCAGCATTTTATGTTTTGGAGATTTTACTGTGGTTTCAAAAGAAGGTTACAATCTCATTTTGGATAAATTAATGCACTATAATATGAGGAGTGCTGAGGCCAGGAAAGGGTTTGACCCTAAAGGTTTTATTGACTATGTACGTAGGAAACAAAATCTTAGTGGATACATGCACATACATTATCCACATGACAATGTTATTAGAAACTTAGAAGAGGCTAAACTTGAGTTGGTGATAGAAAAATATAACAGGGAGTTAGGTGAAAAGAAAAAGCAATTAGTAGAGATTGAAGTTATATCCTCTGAGAATGAAGAAATGGCAGATCAAGAACAGCCATAGGACAAAACAACAAAAATGTCCAAAAGGAAAATGCTACAATATCAGCCTCCTGTTGCACTACATGATGAGGAGGGAACTGCTGATGAGGATCCACGCCAAACTGCTTATGATTCTTTCATCTCTGATGATAAATTTATTCAGTCGAAAGAATTTAAGTCATTCTTGTATAAATACAAAGGGAAAGAGATCAGAGAGTCAGTAGATGATGTTTCTGTTGATAATGAAACACAAATATTAGATATGTTGAAGGTAATAGTAGATAAAGAGATGCAAGACATGACACCTAGCAGGGGCAGACAGTTGCTTAAGGATGCGGGGGTTATGATTTTTCCTGGCCTTGATTTAAATTCTGCTTTGGTTTTTGACAGTTTTTTGAATAGTTCAAATGATAAGTATAAACTTACTCCAGAGGGAGTTAATGAAGTATATATGGGAACAAGATACAATAATGATGAAAATTCTTTAATGATATGGGTGTTATATCCTCCCCATCAGAAAATGGCCATCATAGATACTGAAAAGACTTTTGGCCATGTCATGACTTTGAAAGCAGGGGAAACTAACCCTCTAATTACTGCAGACATTGGTATCAATGTTGCAAAATTGAACAAGGCACAAGCTCAAATGTTGATCAAAGAGAGAGATGCATACAGATTGAGCTGTGAAAGATTGACAAAAGAAAATGATTATTTGAAGGATGCTGTTAAGAGTACTTTTGGCCAATCCACAAAAAGAATAACTCAAGGTGAGAGCTCACAAGGAATTCAAGCATTATCCCCTGACCAGGCAACACAAATTTAGATAGATGCAGTTGTTACAATACTGCAGAGCAGGTATGCAAAAATGGTGTGGTGGTTAAAACTGTTTTGGGATACCTACTCAGAAAATCACAAAGCAATTAAAGAACATGAAAGACTTTAATAGAGAATACAGGAAAAATTGATTGAGATACAAAGCAAAAGTGCTACTGATAGCATAGATATCTCTGATGCAGGAGCATTGCTCAAACAACACCAAAAATACTATGACAAACTTAAAGTTGATGCTAAGGAAGGTACCGATGCTTCAAATGCAGGAGTGCCCATGTTATTTAAAGATAATGGAGAGGAAAAGAGCAAAGAAGAATGGATTGTTGATTGTCAAGTCATATTACACAAGGCCACAAGAGCTCTCAAAGACAAAATTTCTGCATCTGGAGAAGCTTGCAGACACCTGGAAAGAATGGTCACACTTGATGTGATTACCAGAGATGCTATTGATCTTACTGATTCTCACCGTGATCAAGAGTATTTAGATTACTTGGCTAAAGTTTATTTATGGCTGAATAAAGCCTAATTATGATTATGTAATAGTTGTTAATGTTTGTTAAATTCCCAAAAGACTTATTGAAGAGTCATGTCTCTTCATAGAAATATCTATATAGGTTCAAACAATTGGTGCTGAAATATCATCAGCAGTAGAATATAAACATATACATAAAATACAATGTCTCATAATGGTCGTGCTGTATATTTTATTTGAAGAAGAAATTGAAGTTCTCTTATTCAGTGGTTTTACTTTGGCTTCAATTGTTTGTTAAATTTATTCAGTTGTATGGTTGTCTCCATTTCTGCATTTCCTTGTTATTCAGATTAACATATCAAGTATATATTTGATCTGTCAATACACATTTGTTGTATCTGTGTGATTAAATAGGTTGGTATCCATTTAAGGAATTAAACCCTTCCGACTTAGTCACAGTAGCATAGAAGTGTTAAGTGTGGATTACTAAGTAGAGCCATATAATTAGGATTGCCATTCTGTCTCCATATTGATATTATCAATCATCTCTTGCATATTTCACTCAATTGGTTCCTTCAAGAAAGGATTAAATTGCCTTCTGGTGAATAACAAGGAATTAGATCATATTGATTGGATCATTTAAGAGAGTCTGTCAATCATCTCCCTGCACGTTTATACAAGTTATAAACTAGAATTGTGCCAAACAATTAGAATTATTCCCATTAGGAAACCACTAGTCCTAGTCCTTCAATTGACTCTGTTACCCAATAAGGCACTGGTCCTATTTAACTCATTATTTAAATCCTTCTACCTTGATATTGCTTATACAATTTCTACCAATTACTTATTAATCAGTTAAGCAAGCTTTTTATCTATCCTACATCCTTTGCCATTGTAGATAGATTTAATTAGTACACATGTTCACATTCAGTCTGCTTTAATTTTCCAAGGTTCACCTGCCTAGGTGTAGCAGGACCTAAAGCGTAGGAAATCATCAAACCTTGAAGGTTGATTTCGTCAAGTTAGTTCAAAAATGTTGCAAATCTAAACATAGAGCTTGGCATCCTCTTAGGATTGGCAACCTGTATTTTTGAGACCTAACAAATTGGTGACTCTACTGGGGACCTTAGAAATTAATACTTTCTTCCAGAGAGTCATTTTAGAAAATTTAATCTGGTAACTCTACTGGTGACAAGAACCTTACAAATAAAATATAAACTTTTCCTATTTAATAAATAGGTGGTGACTCTAGTTACAATTATAACAAAGAATTTAATATCAAATGGATGGTAGGAGATCCAAGATGGAAGGTAAAAAATTGCAGTCCTCTCTACCACTTAGAAACATTTCCAAAAGAAATGGAAATTCAAATTATTCTCACCAGGATAATAATTTGGATATCTAAGAGAATGATTCAGAGCAAAATATTTCAATTCATAACAAATTCACACCTCTGCATGATTCAAACGAGAACCTCAGTGGAGCAACTGATGATATTTTGGCAAGGTACAGACCCACTCCTCAAGAACAGTGTGATTATGATGCAAAGATCATGAGGGAGATTGATGTAAACCAAGCTGAAAATGACTTCAAGATGTCATTACATCAGGGAGAAGAGATGGGATATGGATTTTCAAACTAGGGAATGAATGATAATCCAAAACATTAGGAAATAAATAACAATGTAGAGAATTTAAAAGACATGAGTGAAGAGCAACAGGAAATACTCATGCTCCGAGAAGAACTCAAAAGGTACAAGATACTGGGAGAGAAAGGGTTGTTGAAGCAAGAAATTCAATAGAACAGAAATAAAGCTGAAACAGTCCCCCCAAAATATGTGCCTCCATATAGAGGAAACAATTCAAGAATGCCACAACAAAATATAGGTGTAATTTCAAATTCACATGCATCTAGAAATCCTCAAAATACTGTACCCTGAAACCCTAGACCTCCTCCTATACGTAATGCATCTCAACATATGGCAAATACTTACCCACCCCCTGGTCAACAATATTATAGACCACAAAACAATTACACAAATCCCCACATGAACCAACATCAACAATATGCATATCATCAGCCATCAGGTGGATATAATTACTATCCCAATCCACCACCTTTGAACTTCCCACCTCAAAACCTTGCAAATATATGTAATCAATTTGACCTAACTAGATATTAGTTGTATCCATATCCTATGGATAGTACTTGGAGAAATATGGTTCCCAAGTTTACTGGAAACAATGCAATATCTGCGGAAGATCATATCAGAAGTTTTAATGCTTTTGTACAGGATATTGGTATGGATTGGGAAGACATTAGAATGAGGTTATTCATGATGTCCCTCACTAAAGATGCCAGAGATTGGTTTAACAGCTTGCCTGATGCCTCGACCAATTCAATAACTAACTTCCATAACCAATTTAAGGATCAGTATGGCAACCAATATGCTCCTGAGTTTGCATTACATGAATTGATAAGTATACAAAAGTATCAAAATGAGTCAATATTTGATTTCAACTTGAAATTTTCCAAGTTACATAATAAGGTACCACATGGAGCCAAGTTATCTGACCCGGCAGCACTGAGTATCTATATGAAAGCATTTGACCCCAAAACAGGGTACGAGCTTAGAAACAAGTGTCCTACAACCTTGGCCGAGGCACAGAAAGTGACCCTAACTATTGAAAACAATAGGAAGGCTACAGGAATGGTCAGTAAGAGGGACAATCATAGAAATCCTCAGAATCCAAATGTTCAACAGACTAAACTAGAGGGTCAACATAGGCGTGAAAGACCTAGGTTGCATGATATGCCCTACAATACAAATTGGAAGGATGGAAGACCCATCGATAACAGTAGAAAGCAACCATATGGAAAGGATACTCCTGATCCCCTGAAAAGAAACATGGCACATATGGCAGAAAATAAACCTTGGTGTTTTGTGTGTAATTTACCACATTTATCTGAATACTGTGAGGTATCTAAATCAATACAGCAGGAGGAAATGCTATACAGCTATAATAGAGATAATCACACCATAAATATGATGCAAGATACACCATGTGTGGTTATAGAAGATTACTCTTCTTCAGAAGAAGAAGGATATGAATATGATGTAGGGAACCAAAGGCATCATATCAACATGGGAGAACAAGAAGTATTCTCAGACCAGGACAATAGTTGTGAGCAACCTATTTGTTATAACAACCAGTCATATGGTCAATGGAGAAAGCCTACTAATGATGAAAGAGAAGCTCTCACAGTGGCTGTAGTGGCTCAAGCTTGAAACACTTACAACTTAAGGAATAGAACAACAAATGTTGGGCAAGGAACTCCTGGGAGTGTATTTATAAAAGACCAGAATAACAAAGGGAATAATACAAAATCACTATCCAAAGAACCAGAAAAGGGGGATAAAAGTAAAATGAAAGAAAATCAAGAAAAGGAGAACACAAAAATAGAAAAGAATGACCAAACCATGGCCCATTCTTTTGACATTGTTCATGCAGTGTCTCAGGTGAAGATATCAGTTCCGCTCCTAGAGATGATGAAAATAGATAAATATAGGAGTACAATTGTCAAGATGATTTCTGATACACCAAATCCAAAACATAAAGGGTTTGAAAAAATAACAAATAATGTGCATCAAGAAAATTTCAAAATGCCTGAGGTATACCTTGGTGACACACTTACAAAAAATCCCTCACAGGTAGACCCATTCTATACTACACTAGTAATCAAGAACAGGATAGTCAAGAATTGTATGATTGATTCAGGTGCTGCAATGAATATTATGCCTATAGCAGTTATGAAAGAATTGGGAATGTGGGTTAATACTACATATGGCCAGTGTTATGCAATGGATAACAGATCCATTCTAGTAGTTGATATTATGAAGAATGTAGAGATAAAACTTGCCTCACACCCTGAAGCAACTTATAACATTGATATTACTGTGGTTGATATCCCACCATATTATGGAATGCTTCTATCAAGGCAATGGGCTGCAATGGCAGGAGGTAATGTTCAGTTAGATTTATCATATGCCACCATACCAGTAGGTGGCAAGGAAATCAAGCTATGCAGAGAGCCAAGGTATGACAATATTATGGAAAGAATGGATCGGCATCAGATAAATTTCTTTTGTGATACAGATTTAGGAGTTTTCAAAGTTGGAGAAACTACACCAGAATTGCATAACACTGATCCAATACACGCTGAATCTATGAAAGAAGAAAATGATCTATGGAAAATGTATTTTGATGGTGCATGCAGCAAAATAGAAAATGGGGCTGGAGTAATTTTCATTTCACCAGGAGGTAAAACTTTCAAATACTCTTTCCTATTGACATTTGAATGCACAAATAATATAGCTGAGTATGAAGCCTTGCTCATTGGCCTAAACATAGCCACTAAACACAAAATAAAAAGTTAGCTGTCTTTGGTGACTCTAAATTGGTCATATCCCAAGTAAGAGAAAAATACTTATCAAAAAATAAAAGATTAAGACAGTACAGAAATGCAGTTTGGGATGATATTGAATTGTTTAATGCCTTTTCAATCAACTGGGTTGATAGGTCTAAAAACATTATGGTAGACTTTTTAGCAAACATAGCATTAAAGAGAGATGATGTCACACTAGGAGGGATTACGGAAGTTGAATTTAAAACTAGACCTAACATCCCTGATAATATACAGAACTAGCAAGTGTTTGATAGCGATGCTGATATAATCAATTTCTTACCTTGTGCTGACTATTATGAAAATCAAGAAATTGATTTTAATGCATTTGTAGAGGAACACGATGGGAAGGAAACCCTTTTTGGCCAAGAGGTGGTTTAGTTGAAAACGAACAAGATACCCAAGGGACTTATTGCATTAGAAAAGGCATTTGATTGTCATGATAGATATAAAAAGAAAGACACACCAGTGATACCTAATGACCTTGAAGAAATCAATTTAGGGACACAAACAACCCCAAAGAATGTGTATATTGGAAGAAATCTTGACCAAAAAATTAGGAGCAGACTCATCAACCTGCTCAGAAAGTACAGGCATGTGTTTGCTTAGTCATATGATGATTTAAAGGCATATAGAGATGATTTATTTCAACATGAGATACCACTGAAGCTAGATGCTAAACCATTCAGACAGAAACAGAGGCCGATCAATCCTACATTGGCCCCTAAGATGCTAGAGGAACTTACAAAGTTAAGGGATGGAGCTATAATTAAACCTATTAGACATTCTTCTTGGGTTTCAAATTTGGTACCTGTCAGGAAAAAGAATGGTGACATTAGACTATGTGTGGATTTTAGAAACTTGAATAAATCTTCTCTCAAAGATAATTATCCTCTCCCCAATATGGAGGCAATATTGCAGAAAGTCACTGGATGTGAATTGTTATCAATGATGGATGGTTTCTCCAGTTACAATCAGGTAAAAGTCAAGGAGTCAAAACAATTTAAGACTGCATTCACCACTCCGTGGGGAACATATGTGTATTTGAGAATGCCATTCGGATTAACTAATGCTGGAGCAACATTCCAAAGAGCAATGGATGTGGCTTTTGCTGAATTGATCAATAAGATTATGATAGTATATCAAGATGACTTGACAGCATATTCAAAAAGGGCTAAAGATCATTGCACACACTTAGAACAAATATTTATCAAAGCCCTAGAATATGGGATATCATTGAACCCTAAAAAATGCCATTTTGTAGTAACAGAAGGAAAGTTGCTTGGCCATATAGTCTCGAAGGAAGGAGTTAAAATAGATCCTAAAAGGGTAAAAGCAATCGATCAAATCCCTATTCCAAAAAATCTAAAAGCTATACAATCATTTTTTGGTCAGATAAATTTTGTCAGAAGATTTATACCAAATTTTACAGAAATTGTTTGTCCTATATCAAAAAGGCTAAAGAAGAACTCAGAAATGAAGTGGACAATAGAAACAATAGAAGCATTTGCTAATATCAAGAGGGAAATCAAGCAAGCCCCAGTTTTAGTATCCCCTGAGTTCAGTAAATCATTCCAACTGTTTTCATTTGCTTCCTATCATACAGTTGTAGCAATGTTATTATAGAAAAACAATGATGGATATGAACAGCCTATCTCTTTCTTCAGCAAGTCCCTTCAGAATGCAGAGTTAAAGTATGACATTATTGAAAAACAAGCATATGCATTTGTAAAAGCAGTAAAAAATTTTAGACCATATTTGGTGGGGGCTAAAATCACAGCATATGTTCCTAATGCTGCAGTGAAGGATGTATTGGTCCAAACTGAAGTCACCGGTAGGAGATGTAGGTGGATCAATAGGATTCAGGAATTCAATATTGAAATCTAAATCACTAAATTGGTGAGGGGACAGGGTCTTGCCAAATTGATGGCTGAAAGTAATCTTGAAGCCTCTCAGATATGTAATGTTGATGCAAGTACCAGTATTGAACATACTACATGGTATACTAATATAATATATTATCTAAAACATATGAAGTGTCTTGAAGGGTATGATGATAACAAAAGGAGGACACTCAAACTACAAGCTTCAAAATATGTACTCATCAGTGGAGATCTTTATTGGAAAAATAGAGATGGGATTCTACTATTATGCTTGGATGAATACCAGTCAAAACATATTATGAAAGAGTTGCATGAAGGCATGTGCGGAGGTCATTTCTCAGCAAAGACTACAACCCATAAAATCCTGAGGGCAGGATACTATTGGCCTAAAGTTTTTAATGATTCATACCATTACACTAGAAAGTGTGAAGCATGCCAAAAGTTCTTAGGGAAATTAAAATATCAGGGAGCACTACCCTTAAAACCTATGCAGGTTAAGGCTCCATTTTATCAGTGGGGTATTGATTTTATAGGTGAAATCTCAGAGAAATCAAGTGGGGGGCACAAATGGATTTTAGTGGCTACTAATTACTTTACAAAATGGGTAGAAGCGATCCCAACTAAACAGGCGACAAGTAAAGCTGTGATTAACTTTCTAATCGAGAATATTATATGCAGATTTGGTACTCCAGTAAGATTGATTACAGATAATGAGATATGTTTTAGATCTGATGAATTCAAAGGATTTTGCAGTACACATGGTATTACTATTTCTTATGCTACTCCCTACCATCCACAGGCCAATGGACAAGTAGAATCAAGTAACAAGAGCCTCTTGAAAATCATAAAAATAATGTTGGATAGAAACAAGAAGGCTTGGGATTCAAAATTAAGAATGGCAGTATGGGCTGATAGGATTACTATAAAAAGAGCAATTGAGAGATCTCCTTATGAGTTGGTGTATGGAACACAAGCAAGATTACCATTGGAAAATCTTATACCAGTATACAAATTCATTCTCCAGGAAGATTTGAATATTTCTGAACCAATGGAGGAAAGGTTGGAACAATTGGCAGAGCTTGATGAAACAAGAAGAATAGCTCAGAGGTAGAATGTTAAATTACAATCACAAGTAAAATATCTCTTTGACAAGAAGGCCAAAGATACAAAGTTTGAAATAAATGATCTGGTACTGATGTGGAATGCAAGGTGTCAGGACAAAGGAAAACATGGAAAATTTGAAGCCTTGTGGTTGGGTCCTTTCGTTATCACTGGCAAGGGAGGTGATGACTCTTACTACGTATAGAATATGTCAGGAGAGGAATAGGAATTGTCTGTACATGGACAATACTTGAAGTAGTTCTTTTCATAAACATGTACAAAGAGAATTGAGCATTGCCACTGCATGGACAACCCTCAAATAATTCTCAAAATATTTTATTCCATGCACAGTAGTCTAGGAATCATTCCCGTTCCCCATCATTTGTTACTTTCCTTTTCCCATCTTCATAAAAACATCACCCCAAAATAAATAAAATATGTGGTCTACTTGCCCAAGAGATCTGGATCCTTGTCATACTCACAGGTAGTATACATCCCAGACAGAGCCACTGTTAGGACAGTAAAAATTTAAAATTTTTACCATCTTCTCACTACACCATATTTGAACAAATCCTAAAAAACATCCCAAAAACCATAGTAAAAATTTAATGTATCTCACAGGATGTCTATAGATGAGCAGTACTAAACTACTTAAAAGTCAATCTATCGGCAAGATGTCATATTGCTTACACCGATACATGAGGAATCATTTGAAAATAACCATCGGTGTGAGAATAGAGATCGGAAAGAAACTTATAGAAGTCACCGATGGAATAAGTAATACCGATGACCTTTCATCGGCAAGAGAACCAAATAGTCATACTGATCGGTATGACTGATAATCATCGGAGGATCCTTCAAAAGCTACCCCGACGGTATATATCATACCAATGAAGTATTTTTGCAAGAGTTTCACTGAACATCCTGCAGGGGAAATGAAGCAAATAGCCATCGGCAAGAAATGAATTATCAGGATGAGAAACAAATAAGTCTCTGATACTTAATGTCTTGGCAAAAAGAGAGCTTTCGGTAAGACTCACAGCGATACAGATATCTATCGAGATGACTCAACATATCGGGACAAAGGAATTAGGTCTTGCCGACTCACAAGTCACGGCGATCAAAAGGTGTCGGTGACACTTTAATAAACTCTATCCAATAAGGAATATAAACGTGGCCATCGGGGAGATGATTTAGATTGGGTTATCTTTTAAAAGCTATCCCGATAGTATATTTCATTCCGATGGGAATAAATTCATACCTGTTGATATTATAGCAGCAAGACATTAATAGAGTCATTCCAATCCAAAGTAAAGATGACTATCGGTGAGACGACAAAGCTCGAGAAAACATAAATATGTTATCCCGATAGTATTGATCACTTGGATAAACAAATTATTATTGGTGAGACTCTTACCGATAGTTATATCGGTAAGACTCATTATGTCGGAGGGAAATCTCAATCACACGACGATGAAACAAGTCCTGCCGATGGTCACGCTGATTGATTGTTCGTGCCACAAGAAGTATTAAAGTCACCTAGACATTTTAAAAAATCACGCCGATGAGAAGAGTTATGGCGATGTGACATTTCATAGCGATGAACATTGAATTGATCAAACAATTAAATACAAACAGCTACGAAATCCTTTACGATCATTGTAATCACAAGGTCATTTGAGAGGAGAATATGGAGGAACTCTTGAAGCAAGATCAGAGGATTTCAATTACAGCCATCAAACGACAGGTACAATCATACAAACCATTGTATAGCTTGTGTTTGAATTTTCTGCCAAAGTTTAAAAATGGAGACTCTGGGAAAGGGGAAAGGAAGAAAATCACAAGGGGAAACCAGTAAATCTAAAAAACAAAAAACTGAACAAACCCCTGAGGAAAAAGTAAAAGATAGAAAATTAAATCAGGACTTAATTGACCAATTGCCTGGGTCAACTCCCAAGGCCAGAAGGTCTGCTCAACTCAGGGTAGAAGTTGAAAAATTAGAAGATAAACATAAGTGCCTGGGAGATATTTGGACCCCAATCAAAGGATATGAGCTTTTTAGATTCCATTATAATAGAAGGTTTAGGAATGCTCCTGTGTCAAACCCATGGCACTTGAACTTGGGAAAACTGGTTGTGCCTAATGTATTCCTGAATGTGGAACTCCTCCAACTGCTTGCCAAATATTACAATTCAAGGCTGAAAGCCCTCTGCAACCCACAAGGAGAACCAATTGTACATTTGTCAAAGAATGCTATTTGTGAAGTGTTTGATCTAGATGATTTATGCACTATCCCTATTATTTATGAAGATCTTGAGAAAGAATATTGGAGAATGGATACAACTTACAATGGATGGAGGTTGCCCATTCATAGGCCCAGGATTGAAGGAGAAGTGATGCCCTTAACTGAAAATGATGGTCCTCCCTTTCATGTAGCCATATTTGAACCATATATACAGTATACCTATTATTCTGTGGGCCAAGTCCTTGGTTCAGAGGTCCCTGAGTTCATGACTATCCCTCTAATGGTCATAGCCTCTGACATTCAGTGTCATAATGCATGGCAGTTGGATTATGCTTCCTATATTGCTAATAGAATAGATTCTGGCTTATCTGCAATAAGAAACAGTGCCCCAGCATGCTCTTTTGAGCATTACTCAATGCTTATGCACATGGTGTTGTATTTCGGCCAGGAAGTAGGGTTATGGCCAAGTGAGCTTAAAGTTGTCACTGCAGATAAGAAAGGGGAAAAGATACCCATACAAATGTGGACCAGAATATGGGATAGTAGATATGCCCACTCCAACTATACCCAATTTGAAGAACACTGTGTAAAAGTTTTGTATAGGTATTTTAACCACCCCTATGAATATTCAATCTCTACTGAAATAAAAAGATTCCTTAGGCCAAAAGATTTTGGTGGCCCCCCTACTGTCACTCATAATTGGGGAGACTGGTATTGCTTTGAGGATGCAACTATGATTAGGGTTTATGGTTTTGAGGATACTCCATTCATATTGCCTAAGACTGTTCCTGACAAGCTTGCATACTTAGAAATAATCAGGCAAATGCATTGCTCAAATGTAATGCATCTAAGTTCACATGATAAACAATCATTTATGCCTAGCACTTTATGTTTTGGAGATTTTACTGTGGTTTCAAAAGAAGGTTACAATCTCATTTTGGATAAATTAATGCACTATAATATGAGGAGTGCTGAGGCCAGGAAAGGGTTTGACCCTGAAGGTTTTATTGACTATGCACATAGGAAATAAAATCTTAGTGGATACATGCACATACATTATCCACATGACGATGTTATTAGAAACTTAGAAGAGGCTGAAGTTGAGTTGGTGATAGAAAAATATAATAGGGAGTTAGGTGAAAAGAAAAAGCAATTAGCAGAGATTGAAGTTATATCCTCTGAGAATGAAGAAATGGCAAATCAAGAACAGCCACAGGACAAAACAACAAAAATGTCCAAAAGGAAAATGCTACAATATCAGCCTCCTATTGCGCTACATGATGAGGAGGGAACTGCTGATGAGGATCCATGCCAAACTACTTATGATTCTTTCATCTTTGATGATAAATTTATTCAGTCGAAAGAATTTAAGTCATTCTTGTATAAATACAAAGGGAAAGAGATCAGAGAGTCAGTAGATGATGTTTCTGTTGATAATGAAACACAATTATTAGATATGTTGAAGGTAACAGTAGATAAAGAGATGCAGGACATGACACCTAGTAGGGGCAGATAGTTCCTTAAGGATGCAGGGGTTATGGTTTTTCCCGACCTTGATTTAAATTCTGCTTTGGTTTTTGACAGTTTTTTGAATAGTTCAAATGATAAGTATAAACTTACTCCAGAGGGAGTTAATGAAGTATATATGGGAACAAGATACAATAATGATGAAAATTCTTTAATGATATGGGCGTTATATACTCCCCATCAGAAAACGGCCATCATAGATACTGAAAAGACTTTTGGCCATGTCATGACTTTGAAAGTAGGGGAAACTGACCCTCTGATTACTGCAGACATTGGTATCAATGTTGCAAAATTGAACAAGGCACAAGCTCAAATGTTGATCAAAGAGAGAGATGCATACAGATTGAGCTGTGAAAGATTGACAAAAGAAAATGATTATTTGAAGGATGCTGTTAAGAGTACTTTTGGCCAATCCACAAAAAGAATAACTCAAGATGAGAGCTCACAAGGCATTCAAGCATTATCCCCTAACCAGGCAACACAAATTCAGATAGATGCATTTGTTACAATACTGCAGAGCAGGTATGCAAACATGGTGCGGTGGTTAAACCTGTTTTGGGATAACTACTTAGAAAACCACAAAGCAATTAAAGAACATGAAAGACTTGAATAGAGAATACAGGAAAAATTGATTGAGATACAAAGCAAAAGTGCTACTGATAGCACAAATATCTCTGATGCAGGAGCATTGGTCAAACAACACCAAAAATACTATGACAAACTTAAAGCTAATGCTAAGGAAGGTACCGATGCTTCAAATGCAGCAGTGCCAGTGTTATTTAAAGACAATGGAGAGGTAAAGAGCAAAGAAGAATGGATTGTTGATTGTCAAGTCATATTACATGAGGCCACAAGATCTCTCAAAGACAAAATTTCTACATCTGGAGAAGCTTGCAGACACCTGGAAAGAATGGTCACACTTGATGTGATTACCAGAGATGCTATTGATCTTACTGATTCTCACCATGATCAGGAGTATTTAGATCACTTGGCTAAAGTTTATTTATGGCTGAATAAAGCCTAATTATGATTATGTAATAGTTGTTAATGTTTGTTAAGTTCCCAAAAGACTTATTGAAGAGTCATGTCTCTTCATAGAAATATCTATATAGGTTCAAACAATTGGTGCTGAAATATCATCAGCAGTAGAATATAAACATATACATAAAATACAATGTCTTATAATGGCCATGCTGTATATTTTATTTGAAGAAGAAATTAAAGTTCTCTGATTTAGTGGTTTTTCTTTGGCTTCAGTTGTTTGTTAAATTTATTCAGTTGTATGGTTGTCTCCATTTCTGCATTTCCTTGTTATTCAGATTAGCATATCAAGTATATATTTGATCTGTCAATACACATTTGTTGTATCTATGTGATTAAATAGGTTGGTATCCATTTAAGGAATTAAACCCTTCCGACTTAGTCACAGTAGCATAGAAGTGTTAAGTGTGGATTACTAAGTAGAGCCATATAATTAGGATTGCCATTCTGTCTCCATATTGATATTATCAATCATCTCTTGCATATTTCACTCAATTGGTTTCTTCAAGAAAGGATTAAATTGCCTTCTGGTGAATAACAAGGAATTAGATCATATTGATTGGATCATTTAAGAAGAGTCTGTCAATCATCTCCCTGCACGTTTATACAAGTTATAAACTAGAATTGTGCCAAACAATTAGAATTATTACCATTAGGAAACCACTAGTCCTAGTCCTTCAATTGACTCTGTTACCCAATAAGGCACTGGTCCTATTTAACTCATTATTTAAATCCTTTTACCTTGATATTGCTTATACAATTTCTACCAATTACTTATTAATTAGTTAAGCAAGCTTTTTATCTATCCTACATCCTTTGCCATTGTAGATAGATTTAATTAGTACACATGTTCACATTCAGTCTGCTTTAATTTTCCAAGGTTCACTCGCCTAGGTGTAGCAGGACCTAAAGCATAGGAAATCATCAAACCTTGAAGGTTGATTTCGTCAAGTTAGTTCAAAAACGTTGCAAATCTAAACATAGAGCTTGGCATCCTCTTAGGATTGGCATCCTGCATTTTTGAGATCTAACACAACGATGGTTGACCTGACTTTTCTAAGCACTGTATATGCATTTTTGGACGCAATTTTCATAGATTTAGTACCCAATTGACGCGTTCACATAGTCACGACTAGATTTGGTATAGGTTTATTAAATGATGATACTTATTGCTTATCCATTTTTTTGCAAGTTTGCAGTTGAGGAGGGAGCTGAAACTTAATGGCAGTGACATCACGGAGGAGGAAATTAGATCTCAGGAGCAGAGGAAGATAAGGATGAAGTGCAAAGAAGTCAAGGGTCTTCACTGATGAAGACAAAATACAGTTGAAGACATTATTGCAGCAGACCAAAGAAGTTATTATTGAGCTGCTAGGGTTTCTAGAATGGCATATTTCACCCATATTAGACGTATGCTCAGAGATATTTTTGGAGATTTGATCTCTAGCATTTATTGTTGTAACCAGAGGTTTGAACCAGGGTTTAAACTAGAGGTTTTGAGCTATATTGAGGACAATCAAAGTCTATATTGTGCCTCTATGCACTGTAATACTTTACACAGGGGCTACATAGAGATTTGTAGCAGCAAGAATTTGTAAAAATAGCATTTTAGTTTAGTTTAGAAGTAAAAGAAGGAGGTCACCTGTGTCTGCAATAAGGAATGCGTGGAACATCTAGCTTCCTTACTGTATTTGTAAAGCTTGTAAGTTTTCTATAGTTTGGTCAATGAAGCTAAGAGTCATTCAGACATTGTAAATCTTATATGACTATCTGTTTCTAATACAATTGAATCTGGAATTCTGCATCTATCTTCTGAGTGTTTTCTTGCTCTTCTTTGTGTTTGAAACATTTTCTCTTAGAGCTTGCAATCTTAGGTGTATGTTTGTGAAAATGCTCAGAATATACATTTAAGGTTTTGTCTGTGGATTTGATCAAATTGCTGTATTATTTATAAAGTGCATAACAGAACAATTAGATCCTTCGAATAGAGTGAATGAAGTGTAGATTAGATCTCTCTAACTTTTCCCAACCCATCTAAAAATACTTAGCTTAAAACGTAGAAATTTGAAGGAAATTTGTCTCATATTTGAAAAAAGCATGCATAACAGAGTTAAAAGTAGACAGTTTTCATAAATATTTAAGAGGAGAAAGTTGCAATAATCTGAGAAGACTATTTAAAGTTTTGCAGCACAAGTATAAGTTTATACAAAAGGAATGAACAACATATTGACATTTATTAATCTTTTTGCATAGTTTGAGTCCAGTTAATCATTAAGAAACCCTAAATCACGTAAGGCCCCTTGAACATTACAGCTTCACATTGACCAACTGAATTTGCCCAATAGGTCAAGACCTAGCCATATTAAACTTGGGATTAAGTGAATCTTAACTGATTCCTTCATATCTTTCAAGTCAGTTTTGGTTCATTTTATGTGAATTTTAACTAATTGTTATGATTGCATCAAAACAATCATTAACACTACCTTAACTTGATTTCTTGCGTGAAGTAATTTTCTTTTGGAAGCAACATTCTTGTGATGTCGCTTCATAACCATAACTCAACAACTAAAGAAACAATAGTTGTGCCAAAAATGACCCCAATCACAATCCCTGCAAGAGCACCCTTGCTCAGGCCAGATCCTCCACTAGATCCTTGATTCTCGTCTTCATATTGTCCCATAAGTGTAATATTTATCCATTCATATGGCACAAATATATCACTATCAGGAATTAACCATCCCAGAAATGCCCTTCGTATTCATTGAATTTCACTATTATTAAATACTCTTACTGATTGATTCTTAGGAGGGAAGAACTGTAGGTTCATAGCCAATCTTAGACCTTCTTCCCAAACATAATTTTCTATAAATAATTGATATAAACTCAAATTCAATCCAGACGTTGTGTACTCTTCAAAAGACTGGAGATATGGAGCAAAAGAGGTAAAATTGAGACTCTTTAAACAATATCCAACTTCAAAGGGAGCCAAACAGAAACAATCTGTGTCTGCAGGAATATACTAAAATTTGGGTGGGGGACAGGAATTTAGACTACACGTAGGCCTTCACCATCTAGACCTCTACTTGTAGTGTTACACAATTGAGCTATTCTTGTGTTATTCTATTGGAAAACAGGGTTTCCCCCAATATTTGACTGGATTGTCTTGTATTATCGACATTGTTGATAACTGAGAGGGGGGGTGAATCAGTTATCCTAATTATTTCCCTTTTTGAACTTTCTTATTAATTAATGCAGCATTGAATCAAACACAAAAACATTACCATGAAATAAGAAACACATGACACAGTATTTTTGACGTGGAAACCCTGTTAAGGGAGAAAACCATGGGGTGATTAACCCAAAATTATTCTTTGTTAGAAGAATAGGAAATTACAAAAATGGCACTTGCCAATTAGGGCTCACTGCCCGAGCACACTGCTCACAAAGAGGCCCACTGCCTACAAGGAGACACACTGTCTACAAAGTGATAAGAATCATAGTCTTGAACTGATTGGAAGCATCTGCATATGCTGGAGTTCAGTTCCGGTTAGGCTCAGTACACTGATCTGCTGCACTTCATCTTTCCTCTGTTCTTTATTCTGCTATCCTTTCACATACCGGATCTTTCTTGCTACTTCTGCTCTGTTCTGCACTTATTCGCATATATCTTCACACAATCATACACTTCACAACTAAATCCATCCTCTATATATATCCGCACAAGTAATTTCATCACCTTTCTAGTCGGCATCCGGAACAGTCTAGTTTCTTACAAACTCTGTTCTGTCGGCTGAATCCTTGCTCACCAAGCAATGCGGATCAAGCATATACTTGTAGATATCATTAATCATGTCGGCCAAACATGATTCATGCCTTCACAACCTTTATCATCAACAGTAACACATCCGAAAAGTAGTCTGATACTCTATCAGTCAGTTCTTCCTCTGTTTTCACTGTCTCTCAGGAATCCAGTACTCAACTATTCATATCTTTTTCCTTGTCCATCACCGGAGGCTAAATCCTTGGAATATACCACTCAAGGTAGTCCTCTTGACTTCCCCAAATCCGCACTGCACCAAGACACTTCCTCTGAGAGATCTAGACCAATCTGTCGGACCTTGCCATATGCTCTGTTCTTGTTTACCGGACCACAACAACCTTCATTCTGACTTCCGGTAGAGACACATCATGACTTGCGGATATGTGGGATGACCTTTGTTGCCATCAATGACAACAACCATGAATCCATATAGTGTCTCTTGCCAACAATCTCCCCCTTTGGCATTGATGGCAACACTTAGTGAAAAATGACTAAGTGTTTACACTATGCTCCCCCTTTGCTGATGCTCTGTCTTTATATACAATTTCTGGAACTCCCCCTTAGTTGGATTCCTCATTTTTCACTGCTCCTCACTCCCCCTTTGACATCAATGGCAAAGGGTAGGGTCCGCACAGCAAAATTTTCAAAAATTTTCTATACATAGCCGTATATTTACATACATATTCTGAAGAATGTCTGCAAAGGATGTCTTCAATTGGATCAGTTCTGTAGCCCAACTTTGCTTCATTCTATCCAAAATTGAGATGTGACCACTCAACAAAAATGCAAAAGCTTCTGCCCTCTTGAGATCTGTCGGATCATTTGTTTGGGCGGTGGTCTAAGCATCACTGATGGCCTCATGCATAGTTTCTAACTTAGGGATTATAATCCTTCTAAGTTCTCCCATCCGGTTAGTGATATTCTTCCTTTCCTTCTCAAGATTCTTTATTTCATTCAAGACTGCAATAGTCTGACATTCTTGATTTATTATGGAGGAAGAGAGAGGATCAAAACTTTGAGATAGACTTTGTAGTTTGTCCTGTTCCTCTTTTATTTTCTTATCAATTTGTGCTGTTGCCTTTGACCAAGATATACAAAATTTGTAAATGTCACCGCCATCCTTAAGAGCATTTTCTAAGCTCTTTATTCCAATACTCATAATTTTCCTATCGGTAGAGATTAATCCTAATACTTCTGAAAATCTTTTATTGAAAAATTCCTTCCGGACCTTTTCTTCAGCTGATTTTTCTAGAGAATCAAAATGTGTATCAACACTGCTGACTAAGGTTTTTAGATTACCGGAAGAGGAGGCTGTCAGATCTATCTGGATTGATGGCATAATCTTTACAAGTACTCCGGAAGCAGCCTCTATCAACTCACAGTCTTCCATATGAGACTTCAGGAGTTTTTCATTTGCCTTGGCATTTGCAAATGAAGCTATCTTCATTGTTTGTACGGGAGAGAGAGAGTCAAAGTCGAATGGGCCTTTTAGAAGCTCCGGTTCATCAATCTCTAAAGTTTCTTTGCTCAAAAATTGTTGAACAGTTTGTGCAGTGTCTCTTGCCGGAGACAGATGTTTCTTTTCTTCTGCAGTCTTGGAACTGTCAACCTCTTTATCTTTCACCACTGCTTCCTTCTCCTGTAATTTCTCTTCTTCTTTGGATCCGGAGACTGTAGGGGAAACCGGAGGAGAGATGCTAGCTTGTTCATAGGCCACTTCTTCTGGAGCAGAGGGTTCCAAGTCCACAGTTGTTTCTACACCTAAGTCCTCTACAACAGGAAGATTGAACCTTTTGAAGGCCTTCCGGAGGATCTCTTCTGTCTCTTTGGCCACCTTGTCAGTCTCACCAAGCATGAGTTGATTCATCCTGGCTTTACTTCTGAACTCATCTTTGCAGTCTTTGAAGATTATGTTCATTGTCTTGGGATCAATTTGAGGATATAGCTGAATAGCTATCTGCTCCCGGATCTCAAGATCTTTTGCATGAGCATTATTCTTTCTTATTTCTAATTCCTTTTCTAGGCTTTTAGGAATTTCAGAAATAATCTCAATAAAAGCTTTATTGTAGATGTTCAAGTACCTTATTATGGCTTCTTGCAGGATCTTTTGATCTGCCTTGTTGTAGTCATCATAAAATTCTGCCACCGGTTGAAGGTTCCCATCCACAGTGACTGATTTGACTACACAGTCTAGAGACAAGGTGGGCTTTTCAGAAAGTTCTTCTGTTATTTCTTCCTTGTCTCGGCCAGAAGAGGATTTACCAGATTCTTTCTTTTTCTGTTTCTTTATTTCTTTCACTCCTTCATCTGACTTAGTTTCTTCTTCATCCTTTTGGCTTTGATAAGCTCTTGAGGCTTTTGTCTTGGATCTTTTACCGGATCCCTGGACTTCCGGTTTTGAGCTTTTGGTTTTGATAGGTGTGGATCCTTTAGATGATCTGGTCCAGGTTGAGGATTCCACCGGAGCACTTTTCTTGCTTTTCTTTTCTGCCTCTTTCTTGTCTTCCTCAGATTTTCTTCTCTTTTCCCGGCTGGCATCAAGTGCCTCTTTTGAGATGCCTAGGCCTTGAGCAATGTGCTCTACTTCTTTTCTCACCTTTCTCTTTATCTCAGGTTCCCTGAGTTCTACATGTATTTTTACACTCAGCTCCTCAAAGGTTCCAAACCTTTCTGCCTTAGGATCTTTGGGCTGACTTAGCATGTGTTGAACATGTAGCTCCACTATCTGTTCATCTACTTCATACCCCATGGGCATGATCCAGACAGTCCTTGGCTCCACTGCCTCCATTAGGCACTGATCAGTGTCAACCATAAAGCACACTGAGTCTTTGTATTTTTCAACAAGAGACTGGGGAATTCTCTCTCTTGCTTGCATCATGCTTTGGAAGTTTTTGAAGTATCCCCATAGGGCTGTATTTCTTGCTTTGGCATCCCCAAGCCCATGTAGATAGTCTCTTATTTGGACTGCAATAGGTTTGTCATTCTGCCATGCCCATCCACTTGATCCGGGCAGCTCATTCATGAAGTAGAAGAATAGACATAATATAAGAGTACCATACTTAAAGGAATTCTTCTTGTCCTTCTTGATTTTCTGTATATTTTCCATTAATTGGCTTAACAGTAGTTCGCAGAGATCATATTCTACATTCTTTCTTAGCATTTCATAGGTAGTGTATACTGCAGTTCCGGATACAGAATTCTCCCTGCTGGAGTGATAGATCTTGTATCCTATTATCATGGATACATACTTGATATCCGGATCAGAAATATCTTCAATGGTCATTGCCCTCTTATCAAACTTTGATCCGGTGGCCTCAGTTACAATGTTATTTTTGACAGATTTGAGGATAGGTATCCCTCCGGAAGAGTATAGACCAGTTACTGCTCTAATTGCCTCTTTTGTGATCTTGCAGGGTCTATCCAGCCATAGGAAGTTGTCATGCATCCTGCTCAGTACATACCGGACCCATTCATCTTCTTCAAAGCAGGGGAAATGAATAAATTGCTCAAATTGTTTCTTCTGGATACCCTTATACTCTGGTTTAAGCTCAAAAGCATTATCTATCAGTTGCTTGTGATAGAGATCTCTCAATTTGAATTCCCCAAATTCCTCAATGCTTGCATGTATGTAAACCCTAATGTCTTCTGTGTGTAAAACTGCGTGAGGAACACTGGAAAATGCTCCTAAGGGATCTACCTCCAATGACTTGTATGGATGTTTATTAAATTTAGGTCGGGGCCTATCTGAGATTTTCACTATATTTGGAGTAGCCATTTCTTCAAAGATTTGCAGTGAGATAATGAAAATGGAGAATACCTTATGCGCCTTCAGTTTGCACGGAGTGGTTGGATTGATTTCTTTATGTAATGACTTCGGCAGGAGATCTTTGGTGTGCTTGATGAATCTTGTTGTAGAGCTCCACTTTTCACTTCTTCTTGAGTGCAGAATGAGCAAATGCTTTTTGAGAAATCCCTTATATTGCTCTGCAAACCCTAATATCTGATGGCAATAAATGCTCAACCTATATTATTCCGGTTTTGCCTTATCTGGATAGCTTGGAGTATCCCGGATCAGTCCTGATCTAGTCTTGATCTGTGAACATCATCCGGATCTTTCAATCATGAATAAATCGAGGTGACACATTACAAGAATATCCCAAACACTCTGTCCAATCCGCAGAATGAGACAATGCACTTTCGGATCTCTCCGGACCTTTTTGTAATCCTCTGTCATACCGGAGCATCTCCCGGAATAGGTCTTACTTGATTGATCACAGCTTCTTCATATCTCCATGTGGACCTCTGAAATCTTATCTGGATCATCTCAAGACTTATATCTTTAAACCCTTTACTCCGCATCTTGTGCCACATCCGGCACCACTTGATTGGCTGGGGGAACAAGATTTTCTTTGAGTCTCCCCCTGAGCCAGAGCTCACTTTTTAATTTCTGGAAGAAATATCAGCACCAGAGTCTGGTGCGGATCCAACCTCTACATTCTCTAAACTTTTCTTCACCCAAATCTTGCTCATCTGATTCCTAACTTCATCTGCATTCATCTTTTATTTACCCTTGTCTTGATTCTGATTATACACCGGACCTCTTTTGTCCTGATTCTTGCTTCTGCAGACTTTAGCATTATGACCGGACCTATTACAGATTTGGCAAATAACATTTCTTTGCATATTTGACTGATAACCTCTTGATTTGCATTGATTAGCCATATGACCTACTCTATTGCATGTAAAGCATCTACCTTTGAATGAATTGTTTACTTGCATATTTCTGCATTCATGGGATTTGTGTCCATACCTTTTGCAGTTAAAGCACTGTCCGGAGAAGGATGAATTAATCTGATTCATTCTCTTTTTGCACTGATTAGCTTTGTGACCAAAGTGGTTGCAGCTGTGGCAGTATCCATTGAAAGATGGATATCTTTGAGCATTGGGCTGTCTTACCGGAGGTCTTCTAGGTCTATTCCTTAGATTTTCTGATCCAAAATTCTTTTGACCGGATCCGGAGCTTTCTCCTTTCTCATATCCCAAACCATACTTGTCATCTATCCTCTTTTGACTTCTAAGAAGAACTTCAAGTTGAGCAGAACTTATCTTGAATTTCTCTTTATATTCATTTGCTGTTTGAAGGTCTCTTTTGAGAGAAGCAATTTGATCCTCAAGTTTTTCTTCATTATTTTTGGCATCTTCAAGATCAGATTCAAGATGTCTGATAATCCTGTCCATTTGGTGGCATTCTTCTGATTTTTCTTTAAGAGATTGTCTTAGATTGTCTTCAGCTTTTCTTTTTTCTTCAATCTCTTGAGTAAACTTTATAGTTCCTGATTCCATTTCATGTCTTAACATAATGACTTCTTTTGATAACTTTTCACATAACTTGGTTTGCTCAGTCAATTCTTCATTTGTATTGCTTTCTTCACTTTGTCTTGCCAATTGTTGGAGCAGCTCCTTTCTCTTTTTCATAGAGAGACTTAATTTGTCTTTTAATTCTCTCATGAATTCATCAGCCTGTTTGAGTCTTTCCTTTAATTCATTGACTTCAGAATTTGACTGTTCAAGATCCTCAAGGGCAGTCTTGAGTTGCTCCCTTAAACCATATGCATCCATTTGAACTCCCAGATCTTCCTCAAGCTGTTAGGCTCTATTAGGAGGAACTTAGCTCTGATACCAATTGTTGATAACTGAGAGGGGGGGGTGAATCAGTTATCCTAATTATTTCCCTTTTTGAACTTTCTTATTAATTAATGCAGCATTGAATCAAACACAAAAACATTACCATGAAATAAGAAACACATGACATAGTATTTTTGACGTGGAAACCCTGTTAAGGGAGAAAACCACGGGGTGATTAACCCAAAATTATTCTCTGTTAGAAGAATAGGAAATTACAAAAATGGCACTTGCCAATTAGGGCTCACTGCCCGAGCACACTACTCACAAAGAGGCCCACTGCCTACAAGGAGACACACTGTCTACAAAGTGATAAGAATCACAGTCTTGAACTGATTGGAAGCATCTGCATATGCTGGAGTTCAGTTCCGGTTAGGCTCAGTACACTGATCTGCTGCACTTCATCTTTCCTCTGTTCTTTATTTTGCTATCCTTTCACATACCGGATCTTTCTTGCTACTTCTGCTCTGTTCTGCACTTATTCGCATATATCTTCACACAATCATACACTTCACAACTAAATCCATCCTCTATATATATCCGCACAAGTAATTTCATCACCTTTCTAGTCGGCATCCGGAATAGTCTAGTTTCTTACAAACTCTGTTCTGTCGGCTGAATCCTTGCTCACCAAGCAATGCGGATCAAGCATATACTTGTAGATATCATTAATCATGTCAGCCAAACATGATTCATGCCTTCACAACCTTTATCATCAACAGTAACACATCCAGAAAGTAGTCTGATACTCTGTCAGTCAGTTCTTCCTCTGTTTTCACTGTCTCTCAGGAATCCGGTACTCAACTATTCATATCTTTTTCCTTGTCCATCACCGGAGGCTAAATCCTTGGAATATACCACTCAAGGTAGTCCTCTTGACTTCCCCAAATCCGCACTGCACCAAGACACTTCCTCTGAGAGATCCAGACCAATCTGTCGGACCTTGCCATATGCTCTGTTCTTGTTTACCGGACCACAACAACCTTCATTCTAACTTCCGGTAGAGACACATCATGACTTGCGGATATGTGGGATGACCTTTGTTGCCATCAATGACAACAACCATGAATCCATATAGTGTCTCTTGCCAACAGACATGTATCTTGACATGCCACTACCATCTTAAGTTGATGCTAATATTCCTTTCTAAGAAAGCTTTCTTAATTATGTGTACAATCTGAAATGCTTTTTCAAAATATGACTTCATAACTGTGTGAAGCATGTCGGGTCTCCTTGTGGGCCTGGCTAAAAAAATTTTGTTTTGAAACAAGTTTCTGTCCTAGATGGTTCTGATACTACTTCGACATTACTACTAAGATGAAAAATGGACTAGGTTGTCATCAAAATTTGCTTTTTGACATATTCACAAAATGAGTGAAACTAGTCGAGTAGCGTTTAGAATTGCCCTTGAAAACCAGTCAAACTATTTCCTGGAGCCATGAAAACGCACCAGCATGTAGATTTTCAACCCAATAATTCAGTGCAACCAATGGTTCAGAAAGATGCATTTCAAGGTGCAAGATATAATTGTTTAAAGTAGCCCACTTGGCCTTTTCTGCAACTGCACCTGTCAAAAACCTTATTAGGGCTCACCAACTTGTAATTTTGAAAAACCATCAAATCTCTTCCTGGGAAGCTGCAATTGGAGGATTTAGTTCATTTAGGATTTATTAGAGAGTGTACAAGAGGATTTTCCAACATTCACCTTTCTTCATCAAATATTTAGGGCTAAAGTTGACTTCTCTAGAGGTGAAAACTATGAAATCAGGGCTAAGTGCATTTGCTTTTCATTTTGAAAAATTAACAAACGATATGTTGGAGCCTTGAAACTGGACATAGAAGTATATTTTCATAAGGTGAATCAAGAACACCAATCAGTTTTATCAGAATCATCATTCAGCTGCTAGATACTAGCCTCCAAAGTTGGCTTCCCAAGCTGATTTCACATTGTGTAGGTAGCAAATTTTACCAGAACCCTTCAACTTGACTCCTTAAAACTCAGTCAAATCTTGTCATAGGAAGTTGTAATCAGACATGTGTGTTCACATATGATAGGTAAGCATTCTTACAAAGTGGTTTTGCATGAAAATGAGTAGGCTCTGAGTTATGATCCCTCAAAAAAGCTCCTCGGGTAGATTGCACAAGTGTATTTCTGAGAGTTATAGTTGATTTTTTCACATGGAAACCTAATTTTTTTTGCAAAAAGTGGTAGGAAATTTTAGGTCCCAATAGTGGCTCTATCTGGGGATGTGTGCCCCTTGTGTGCATAGCAAGATCCCAAATCTCTGGGGAGCAAACCAGTGCCTACTCCATTGGGCAATAGAGTCCAAACGTCACCTTTTGCCCTAAAATGATATGGTTTAAAAAAACCACACCATAAAAATAAAAACATATATTTTCCTCTGTCAAAAATCTGATTCTCATCACGCTGTGGTGAAGCCCATTTGTCAATATTTTTAAACCTTATATGATTGAATGCATTCATATTGTTGATCAATTTTCCATGCTCAATGTTTCTAGTGTTTTGTTCATCATCATGCATCTAGAAGTCAGGTATAATCTGAACAATCTCATCTCCATGTGATACATCTTTGCTAAATGAAGAGGATCCCTCTTCAATGTAACTTTTTTCATTATTCTTCTTACTATCATGTATTGTGGTTTGACCTTCTGGCTGATCTGGAAAATGAGAGTGCTCATAGTTCTCTTGATCATCATCACAATACTCAAATGTGCTCATTTCATCATTTAATTTCCCTTCATTTATGGACTCAGCATTATGTATATCAGCATATTCACTTCTCTGATTATCTGAAAGCATTTCATCCTCTTAAAAACATGGATTTGAGAACATTGGAAATTCGTGTTCCAGCACACCTTGGCAAAATTTCATCTAATCGTCATCTATCTCTTCATACAATGGGTTTAAAAAAATTTGAAAATCATTTTCAGATATGTACACTTTCTCCTCATCGTGAGTTTGCACTCTTTGTTGAAAATAATTATCCTGTTCCTTTCCAAACTGTTGATTAATACACTGCAGTGGGTGGGCTGGGACAAAAGCAACATCCGCATTTTGAAGACTAATCTCATTTTTTGGAATATGATGGGGCTCCGAGTCTTGTGCAAGATCCTCATGATTGTCATCAAAATCTAGATTTTTAATGGATTCTTCATAACATTCATGGTTATAATCTATTATGCAGGAGAAACCTTCTATATCTTCATCCTCATCATGAAGGTTGTCATAACAATCATTTTCACTTACACACTCATCCTTTACAAACTGATCAAAATCATTGCCTTCTTTATTGTTGTAAGGAGAACCATTTATTTTTGTTCTAGTCTTTAATGCATCATTGTTAATGCTATGGCAATGACAACCTGGTTGCATCTCCATACCATCTGAATCCTGGCTGATAAATTCCTTAGGCAGTGTATTTTCAGCAACATCAATACTGCAGTCATCCTCGAATGTGGAAAATTTGTCTTCAATAACTTCATCTTCATTTAAGTCTGAAAAAACTTCATTTGCACATGTATCTTCTCCCATATGCATTGATTGATCAGATTCTCCATATTTGTCCATGCCATTGTCTATGTCGATAGATTTAACATTGTCAGCATGCTCATACCTGATTTTTTCTATGAAACCAATCATTTCATACACTTGGTCAAGAGTAACTAGTTTCTATGATTTAGGCCACTTATCTGAATGAGGCAGATACAATTTCATGAATGTTTCAATGCATATGGATTTATCAGGTCTAACTTTAACAGGTATTTGAATATAGATATCCAGCATTCTTTTGAACAAAGAAAATCTAGATTCCAATGTTCTTTTGAAAAGTCCAGATTCCTCAAATTTACTTTGATTTTCATTTTGAAAACACTTATCATCTTTCTTTTTAAACTGGCACACGAATTTATTTGTAAGTTCATCCCACGAAGTTATGCAAAGCATAGGAAGGCTGTAAAACCAATCTTTAGCAGCATTTTCTAATGTTTTTTACAAAAATGTTCATGATAACATCCTCTCCACTGATTTGCCAATTCACCAATACATCAATGAATTGTTGTAGGTGCATATCTGCTAATTCTGATTTACATCCATTAAATCTTTACAAATTATTTTTAACATTCAAAGGGGGAGGAAGATTTTGGTAACCCTGAATGTCTCTGAAATTAATTGGTTTGTGTATTTCAAGATCTATTACCCTCTGTTGGAAAAGTAGTTGCTGCCATCTTATTTCTTCTTGTAGACTTTGATTGACCTGAGGGCTAACATTGCTTTGTGGATTTTGACATGGGATTTGGTATTGATAATGCCCCATATACTGGTTATATTCATGATCTTGGTAGCCCACAAATCTTTGGCCAGGTGGGACTGGATAGACATTTATTTGATTTGGGAATTGTAGTGTAGAAATGTCTTGTTGTGTTTGATATGCACCGCTTTCATTCCCAAGCTTCCCAACTATGCCATAATGTGTATAAGGGAAATAAAAATTATTATCCATACTTTAGCCTAAAATATTGTAGTTTCAAGATGTCCTTTGCATTATTTATCAATTTTATTTTCAAAGTTGCCACCTATTGTCATAAGAGGAATAAATTTTATATTTATGGGTCCTTGTTGCCATCAGAGTTTACCAGTCTGCATTTGAATTTAAGACTTCAATGACTCTGTAATAAGATGATCTTCAACTAGATTTTGGATTGTTCCCTAGGGGAGTCGCCAATTCTGTTAGGTCTCAAAAATGCAAGTTGTAAGTCCTAAAAGGATGCTAGGCTCTATGATCAGACTTGCAACATTTTTAAATGTTTTTAAGCTACCGAATGGAGTTAACCTATATGGTTGATGACTCCCTGCACTTCAGGTTTTGCTAAACCTAGGCGGATGGACCTTAATAGCTAAAGCAGACTAAGAGTTGTATGACTTGGTTAAATTTATGGATCTATCCATAGTGACATGAAGTAAAATAGATGAAAGCTTGCAAACTACTTCTACTCCTAATACTAAGATCTAAGATGAAATTGTTTGAATAAGATTTTATGGAATCCTAGAGTGGAGTTGGTACGGTTCTAATTTGGTATAAATTATATAAGCAATATCAAGGTAAATTGAGTGAATATGTTCAACTTAGTGAAATGAATAAGACCAGTGCCTAAATCTATTGGGCTAATGGAGTCGATGGATAATGGATGGATAATAGATACAAATATGTATGATTGGTTAACTCACTCCTCAGATTAACTCTAACAGTTGGGCACTTGAGATGTCTGTACCTTGTGCAAACATGCAAATTTGTCAGTTACAGTACTCTTCTTACTAATCCTAGTGTTATTGTCCAATATTACTGTGATGTCATGAAAGTATATTTAATTCTTAACTTTGAGAGAAACCAATCAAAATAATCATCTCAAAAGGATTTTAATCTCATAGAACCAATTAAGTCAAATTACTTGAAAGGAATTTAATTCACTCGAAGTATGAAACCAATCACTAAATCCCACAACAATAGCAAATGTGTTCTAACGAATTATATATTCGAATAACAAAGGAAAACCACTCTGGAGACATTACAATAACCTTTAAGATTTGATTTAAACACTACAATTGAACACTGGAAGTAAAATTACCACATGAAAATATTTTGCTCCATTATACTTCAAATAATATGCATGACAAGATTTTCTGAGATGGAATGGATGGGTGAATGGATGTAATCTATCCTTTACTGGTGATAATGTCTTTTATCCTACTACTACTGATTCTCCTGATGATTATTCTTCTCTAATAAATACCCTTTAGATTCTAGGGTTACAACCCTTCATACTCATCCTGTGCATCTTTTTGTTTGCCAAGAGATATTAGTTTGGTTAATAAAAATATTAACCTTTTGTTTATCTTTTACAAAAATTTAATTTTCTCTTTGCACTAATAAAGTATCTTCCAATAATTTCACTCGTGAAGTATTCCTTAGACCATTTTTCTTTACTTATTGGAAAATATTTTGTAGTCATTGAAGTGATACCTCTTATTAGGGTTTGTTCAATTTTATCAATTGTTTCTAAAATTGGTCCTCATGTCTTTTAAAAATTTAACTATCTCCCTTCATCTAGTAAATAATTTTGCCAATATTAATCTCTTGGGGCAATTTTGACTCTTGTGATTGTAGTGTATGCAATTTTCCCGTAAAATATTCATAATAACCCACCATCATGGCAATGCTCCCTTAATCTTTGGAATAGAAATATTTTACTCATCAGAGTAAAATTATGAAGTTGTATTGTTGAAATAATACCTTTCCTTCAATAATGAGCTTTCATTTGATTAATCATGTTCCATAAATTAATTAAACTTCTCCATTATTCTCGTGAAATTAAGATTTTCCCCTTTCTATTAGTAAAAATATTTTATCTTGTATTTACCCTCGTATGTGTTGACCGCTTTCTAATATCCTTGGTAAAATGCATTTCATATTTCCACATTAATATGATCATGGTGAAATTTTATTTAGCCGATGCCAATTTCTCCTTCCAATAGAGTCTCCATTGGTATGACATAACTCTATCGGATTCTTCAAAATATTTGCTACCGCCATCTCCTGCCGATGAAGCCTCCATTGGTGTAACTTTTGTAGTCAGCACACTTTAAAATTTTCATTCTGATTTTGTTTATTTTGCCGATGAGTAGTGTGATTCTAGGGTTTTCTCAATAATGTTTTTATTTTGCCCTAACTAGCTCTCAAAATCATAGTTCTTCTGAGTATGATTTCAGGAATTCCACTTTTGCACCCATATTTACTCGTTTCTTTTAGCCATTTGTTTGTTTACATACTTCTATATTTAGGTCACTTTTCTTCACCGCTGATGCTTTTGAATGCGATCATTGTGTTAAGCTTTCAACATTTCTTCATTAGGAGACTAGAACTCACAAATCAAGATGCCCATCACTTCCTTTGTATAGTAACTTGCATACATGGCATCCATTTCAATGGACTCCGCAGGTGTGGTGTCCATTCCAGGTGTAAACTTGAAACTCTTCTCAAGCTCATGTACAACACCATCCATGGAAGGGCGTACATCTGTTGCATCCTTGCAACAAGATAATGCTAGAGTGGCAAATGGCTCCAATCTTTTTGAAGGATATGAACCCATCTTCAAATCGATCATAGATAGCATCATTCCAGACTCATATGCCATATTCACCTCCCTAACAATGTTCCTCCCATGTGCAATGGGTTGCATGCTTGTTAAAAGCTCAAGGACGACCACACCAAAACTATAAACATCACTCTTATCAGTAAGCTTGTGAGTCAAGAAGTATTCTGGATCGAGGTAGCCCAGAGTGCCTTTCACTATAGTTGATACATGGCATGGAGTTGAACCTTGAAGATTGAGTGCTAGTGCAAGCCTTGAAAGTCCAAAATCTACAAATCTCGCATTAAATTTATGATCCAACAATATGTTGCTTGTCTTTATGTCACGATGGAAGATGGGAGGGTTGGCCTCATTATGGAGATAAAGAATGCCTCTAGCTGCTCCCAAATCAATGTAAAGGCACTGGGCAAAATTTAGAGGCTTTTTGGAGCTTGTAGTGAGATGCTCCCAAAGAGTTCCATTTGGCATGTATTCATAAACCAACATCTACTTGCCTTCATCATCACAGTAACCCACAAGTGAAATAAGGTTTCGATGATGCACTCTAGACAACAACTCTATTTTAGTCAAAAATTCTTTTTCTCCTTGCAGGGATCCTTCTTGGGCGTGCTTTATAGCTACAATCGTACCATTGGCCAAAATTCCCTTGTAAACCTTACCATAGCCACCTTGCCCAACTTGCATGGAGGTGCTGAAGTTATTTGTAGCTAATGCCATCTCCTCAAAATCAAAATATTTGATACCTACTACCTTAACTCGCTTTCTTGCTTCAAGTAATTTTCTTTTAGAAGCAACATTCTTCTGCTGCCGCTTCATAACCATAACTGCAACAAGTGAAGAAATAATAGTTGTGCCAAAAATGATGCCAATCACAATTCCGGCAAGAGCACCCTTGCTCAGGCTAGATCCTCCACTAGATCCTTGATTCTCATCTTCATATTGCCCCGTAAGTGTAATATTTATCCATTCATATGGCCCAAATATATCACTATCAAGAATTAACCATCCAACAAATGCCCTTCGTATTCATTAAACTTCACTGTGATTAAATACTCTTACTAATTGATTCTTAGGAGGGAAGAACTGTAGGTTCATAGCCAATCTTGGACCTTCTTCCCAAACATAATTTTCTATAAATAATTGATATAAACTCAAACTCAATCCAAACGTTGGGTACTCTTCAAAAGACTGGAGATATGGAGCAAAATAGGTAAAATTGGGACTCTTTAAACAATATCCAGCTTCAAAGGGAGCCAAACATAAACAATCTGTGTCTCTAGGAATATACTAAAATTTGGGTGGGGGATAGGAATTTAGACTGCACATAGTGGCACTATTTGTGCCTTCACCATCTAGACCTCTTCTTGTAGTGTTACACAATTGAGCTATTCATGTGTTATTCTATTGGCAAACAGGGTTTCCCCTCAATATTCAATATTTGACGTAATTGTCTTGACATGCCACTACCATCTTAAGCTGATGCTAATATTCCTTTCTAAGAAAGCTTTCTTAATTACGTGTACAATCTGAAATGCTTTTTCAAAATATGACTTCATAACTGTGTGGAGCATGCCGGGTCTCCTTATGGGCCTGGCTAAAAAAAATTGTTTTGAAACAAGTTTCTGTCCCAGATGGTTCTGATACTGCTTCAACATTACTACTGAGGTGAAAAATGAACTAGGTTGTCATCAAAATTTGCTTTTTGACATATTCACACAAGTGAAACTAGTCGAGTAGCATTTAGAATTGCCCTTGAAAACAGGTCAAACTATTTCCTGGAGCCATGAAGACACACCAACATGTAGATTTTCAACCCAATAATTCAGTACAACCAATGGTTTAGAAAGATGCATTTCAACGTGCAAGATATAATTGTTCAAAGTAGCCCACTTGGCCTTTTCTGCAACTGCACCTGTCAAAAACCTTATTAGGGCTCACCAACTTGCAATTTTGAAAAACCATCAAATCTCTTCCTGGGAAGCTACAATTAGAGGATTTAGTTCATTTAGGCTTCATTAGAGAGTGTCCAAGAGGATTTTCCACTAGTCACCTTTCTTCATCAAATATTTAGGGCTAAAGTTGACTTCTCTAGAGGTGAAAACTGTGAAATCAGGGCTAAGTACATTTGCTTTTCATTTTGAAAAATTAACAAATGATATGCTGGAGCCTTGAAACCAGACATAGAAGTAGATTTTCATAAGGTGAATTAGGAACACAAATCAGTTTGTCAAGATCATCATTCAGCTTCTAGATATAAGCCTCCAAAGTTGGCTTCCTAGGCTGATTTCACATTGTGCAGGTAGCAAATTTTACTAGAACCCTTCAAGTTGACTCCTCAAAACGTAGTCAAATATTGTCATAGGAAACTGTAATCAAACATCTGTGTTCACATATGATAGGTAAGCATGCTTGCAAAGTGGTTTTGCATGAAAATGAGTAGGCTCCGAATTATGATCCCTTAAAGAAAGCTCCTCGGGTAGATTGCACAAGTGTATTTCTGAGAGTTATAGTTGATTTTTTCACATGGAAACCTAAATTTTTTTGCAAAAAATGGTAGGAAATTTTAGGTCCCAACACACCGATTGTGGGGAAGTTGCAAACTTGTAGTCAGATTGTTGAATTGAGGTAGTTGCACTAGATCTGAGGAAGAGATGTCACCGAGGAGGATGCTTGCTATGGCAAATGTTACTAGAATAATCGAAGAAATGATAGAGATAATGAGAACAATTAAAGTTAGATTGGATGTTGTAGAAGAGGATAGAAAGAGAGGTCTAAACCCTTGACATGAGTATGAAAGTGATGATGATGAATTGAGAGTTCAAGATGCCGACCAAAATGGAAAAACCCTAGAAGAAGAAGAGTCAGATCAGGTAAAGATGTTGAAAGCTATTTCTAAGATTAGTAAGTGACCTAGATTGGAAATTCCAAACTATACGAGAAATTTGAACCTTGAGGAGTTGATCGATTAGATAAATGACATGGAGGAATATTTTGAGTATGTAGAAATTGAAGATCTGGAAAGAGTGAGATTTACAAAAACTAAGTTAAAAGGACATGCTTCTATTTGGTGGAAAGAAGTTCAGTTGGATATAAATAGAAGAGGAAAAGAGAAAAGCATAAAATGGGATAGTATGGTGACAAAATTTAAGAATTAGTTCATACCTATTGACTATGAATTAGAATTGTTGAAGAGATTGCAAAACCTAAGACAAAAGGAGAAGACAATGAATGAGTACACTGAAGAATTCCACAAGATGATTATTAGGGATGGACATAGTGAAGCAAGCAAGGAGAAAGTGATGCGGTATATAAATAGACTGAGAATAAACATTCAAGAAGAACTAAGTTTGGTAAGGATGATGATAATAGAAGAGGCATATCGATTTGCACAAAAAGTGGAAGAAAAGTTGAACAAGAGACATGAGAAAAGACAGAGAGGTAGAGGAGGAAAATTCCAAAGAGGTAGACCACAATGTGGCAAAGGAAGATCATATGTGGAGTAAAACAAGGAGAGTAGCCCATATCACAAAGAGGAAAGAGACAATAATTCATATCACTAAGGGAGAGATGATAAAAGTTTCTACCACAACAATAGAGGAAGTCATAATTCTTACTGCAATGAAGGATACTAGAGAGATGAAAGAGGGTTTGACAAGAGATCATTTAAAGGAACTTGTTTCAAGTGTGAAGGTGAAGGACATCGTGCATTTGAATGTCATCAAGGGAGTACTAACAAAAGGATAGAGAATAGTGCAAGAACAACATATGTGTAGGAAAAATCAGTTGGATCACCTAGTTTAGTAGCAAAGCTAGACAAGGGTGAATCATTGGTCATGAGGAGAGCTTTGTTGAAAGAAGAAACAATTGAAGAGCCACTGTAAAGGAAAAGTTTGTTTAGGAGAAGATGCAGATCAGGAGGTAAATGTTGTAAAGTTATCATTGACAGTGGTAGTATAGATAATTTGGTTTTAGAAGTGATAGTAAGGAAGCTAAATCTAGAGAGGTTGAAACATTTAAAGCCCTACAAGATAGCATCATGGATTCAAGATGAGCACAAGATACTAGTGAGTGAACAATGTTTGGTGAAATTTCGTATAGGATATTATAATGATGAAGCATTGTGTGATATTATACTAATGGATGTATGTCATATATTGTTGGTAAGACCGTGGCAGTATGACAGAAAGGAAATACATGATGGGAGGAAGAATACCTATATTGTGACATCAAATGGGAAAAGACATATCTTGATACCTTTGGAAGAAGAGAGCAAATGTGAAGTATACAAAAATGCTAGGATCTGTATAGTGGATGGAAGGAAATTTTTAGATGGATTGAGACATGTGAACATGTGTTTTGCATTGATTCTAAAGAAGTGTGGTACCCAAAATGAAGAAAACACCATGACAAAAGGAGAAGAACCACCACAAAAGGAAATAGCAGAATTATTGATAGAATACCAAGATATTATATTGGAGAATGTGTCATAAGGATTACCACCAATCTAGAGTATCAGTCATCATATGGATCTCATACCTAGAGTTTATTTTCCAACTAAAGCAGTGCATAGGATGACACCAATAGAAAATGTGGAGCTAAATAGATAAATATAGGAGATGTTGAGGAAAGGATTGATTAGAGAATGTTTTATCCCATGTACGGTACCAAGAGCATTTGTACTAAAGAAAGATGGAGAATAGAGGATGTGTATGTTGCACATATGTTACCTAAGGTTGTCACTGATGTGGTTATGTGGTTGTCATTGATGTCAAAACTTAGTTTGGGCTATTTGATGTCAACACTTAGTTTGGACTGTCATTGATTCTTATGTTGATGGTGTGCTAATAGTGATGTTGCTAATATTCATGGTTAGATGTCATGCATTGTTAAGATGTACTGACTATGTTTTTTGTCAGCAAAGATGATATCATGATGGTATATTTGTTGCAAGTATGTGCCTAATCGGTGTTGTCATTGATGTCAACATATCTTTGTTGTCATTGGTGTCAACTGTGTTCTATTCTATTACTTGTTTAGAAGCCTTATGTGTTGAGGATATTGAGAAAATTGGCTTCTTTGGAAGAATCAAGTGAGTTACAGTGAAGTGCAGTATAGACAGAGAGCTGTATATTGAAGAGCAGTCTAGTAGACTAATCTGTATCTCCTGCTAGATGAAGATCTTGGTTTGTGGATTGGAAGTTATTTAAAGGAATGTCTAAAGATACTAAATCCTGAGTTTGAGCCTCCGGTATGAAGTATTGAGAGAGTGGCTTTCACCAAAGTAAAACCTACTTTTTCTAATTATTCTCTAGTGACAGAGAGAAGGTGTTTTGCTCTGCATTCCTCCACAATAAAGCATTTTCCTCTGCAGTTCTAGAGGGAAGTCTAGGATGAGGATAAGTGCCTACAATTTCAATGGTTCATCTTTTGGTGGTCTGCAAGCTATCTTTCTTTCATGTCAGTTGAAGACAGTGAAGTTCATGTGTTGCAGTGAGAAGATTCCTATGGATAAAGTGGTTAAGGTTTGTTCAGTTGCTCCTGATGATTATAACATGCTTGTGGATGTCTCCTAATCATGTTCCTATCTTGACATTGGTCCACATTAAGGAATTGAGATCATGTTTGAAGATTATTCCCAGACAGTGTAACGTGTAACCAGTCTTAGCCGACTTGGTTAATTCCAATAATTACGGAGATTCCTTGAGGATTGTGGAAGCATGTTGTGACATGGAAGATCATTTTTGAGTCCCAGATAATGCGTGGCATGATCCACATACATATTTACTTCATTTCCTTTGCATAATATTGTAATAGGTTAGGACCTATTTTGTGAATGTTTGTAATGCCAACCTTGGAGATTGTTCCAATGGTTTATGATTGTAATGTCAACCTTGATGATCATTCCAAGGTTGATGCAGTGTATAGATAATTGTATTTGAGTCGTGGAAAAGATGTCCTTGAGTGAAAATGAAAAGATAATAAGAAAGGTCCAAAAGGCAGAGTAAAGAAGAGGCAAAGCAGAGAAGAGGCAGAGCAGAGTAGAGGCAGAGTAGAGAAGAGGAGTTATTGTACTTCAATCATAGACATGAAGAAGATGTTGATTGTGGCAAGAAGCCTAGTAGTGAGCTGCCAGTAGGGTTTAAAAGCCCTCAAGGTTTAACAGCCCTTATTGTAATCTTGTTAGGTTTAGAGTTGAGGTAGTGAGCCTGCTAGACCTAGTTGTTCTTCATGGTAGTAAGCCAGTATGTTTAGGCCATGGAGTGACCAAGCCTGAACATTATTATTTCAAGATTGCAATATATATTGAGAGCTAATCCTCTCCGTGGTTTTTCCCCACCTTGGGGTTTTCCACATAAAATCTGGTGTCTCTTGTGTTTGATGTTGTATCTATGGTTAAGTTTCTGATTTCATGCATTCATTGTTAAATCATAATAATTGTGGATAAGTGATTGATGTTTAAATTGCAGAAATGTTTAAGTTTTGAAACAATTGATTCACCCCCCCTCTCAGTTATCCAGGGCATATCAACAATATTAAGATGGGAATTAGAAGCATCAAGATGAATCATGATATATTAAGATAGGAATTAGAAGCATTAATGTTGATACTGTGAAGATATTGCTAATGGCCTGTATCTTATTGTATGCTCTTTCCTGATGATCCTAAGGAAGTATGTGTTGCTACAACAAGGTTCTAATCTTTAGATGTTGGTAAAGATTGCTGGTGTAGGAAGCTGCCTAGAAGAATGCCTGGTAAAATACTCTGCATTCCTCTGCATTTGAAGATATAGTCATGCGATTCAGAAGTTAAGTTCAGTATGCTAAGAAGGTGCTATATCTAACATTTTAGATCATTTGCTCCTCCACATTAAAAGTTATATGTGACAGAGTTATGGTCTATGCTCTGGTAGAATAAGGTGATGATGAAGGCTGCTTGGAATGCTCTGCATTCCTTTGGAATTAAAGATTTGTCTATGCAATTTTGTAGACATGCTCAGGGATGTTCAATACTTGCTACTTTGTGTTTTAAGGTGATTTAGAGGTCCACAAGTTTAGTTTTCCAAATGAAATTGAGATACAAAGAGTTCCAGAAGCCTAATTGTTATCAGAATGTATGTTGGAGATGTGTGCCACAAAGTGATTATTGTGCAGGGTTTGAGAAATGTTTGGAGATGTTGTATGGATCATGCTAACTCATCTAGGAGAAGAACAAGTAATGTTTAATCATCCATGTGTACCACCAAGTTGTAATGGCCAAAGTACTACAAGCTTCATGTCTTCTTGCTTAAGGGTGACCTATTTCAAATGAGTGTGACATGTGGATGATATTTCTTGAAGGATGATGCTATGAACTTGGATGTTTAGGACTAGGTTAAGCATGTGTTGGGATCTGCAAGGCATGTTTCTCTTCTTGGTGTTGCATGTAGTTCATGTTAAGGCTTGCCCTCTATACATTTCATGTTGTGTAATCTTTGGATGACTTGCAAATTGTAATATTCTTGTTGTATTGGATGATTTATAATGTAATCAATGTAATATCATGTATATATAGTAAGCCTAGTTGATCTAGGTGAGGTATGATTGCGAATATGATAATGTGAGGAACAGAATATGAATGTGTATTGCATTATGATGTGTGACTGAAAGAGAAAGAGCAGAAGTGTTAGAGCCTGTCCTACTTCATCTTGAAGACATTTTGTGACAGAAGGGAAGTGTAGAGTGTGCCTAACTAATCCAATCATCAAGAAGGCGTGTCAAAGAAACATTACAATCATCAAAGAGGAGTGAGCTTCAATGTCAATTTTCAGACAATAGAAGGGTTGTCATGCCATAATCATTTCTGAGTTTGTTCTCAGTTCAGGGAGTAGTTGCTTCCTTGGGTTTTATCCCTAAAACAAAGTTTGTAGGGAGTTGTAGCTTCCTTGGGAGTGACCCTAAAACCTTTCTTTAGGGAGTAGCAGCTTCCTTAGGTTGTAGCTCTAAAACAAAGTTAGCAGGGATTTGTAGCCCTAAAAACCAAGTTGTAATTTTTGAGCTTCATATATTGTGATTTGATCCTCATCATGGTTTTTCCCCTTTTAGGGTTTTCCACGTATATCTGGTGTTATGTGTTATTGTGCATTGTGTTGATCATTCATGTTTATGATAATTCTATTAAGTTTAAGTTTTAATCTACTCTAGAGGATTTGAAGTTTGTTTGGATACTAATTCACCCCCTATCAGTATCTGGATGTGTTCAATAGTGTATGACTCAAGAAAAATCAATAAGATCATAGTCAAGTATAGATTTCCATTGCCAAGGATGGATGACATCATGGATTGTTTGAGTGGAGCAAAATATCTCACAAAGATTAATCTAAAGAGTGGATACCATCATATTGGAATCATATAAGGAGATGAGTGGAAGACTACATTCAAGACAAATGAAGGATTGTATGAGTGGTTCGTCATGACTTTTGGATTAACTAATTCACAAAGTAGTTTCATAAGGTTGATGAATGAAGTATTGAAGAAATTCTTGAGTAAGTTTGTTATTGTCTAGTTTGATGATATTTTGATTTTCAGTAGAACCAAAGAAGAACGTTTGTGGCATATTAGACAAGTATTTTAGAGGTTGAGAGAAGATAAATTGTTGATAAATATCAAAAAATATAGTTTCATGAAGACAAAATTTGTATAATTGGGATTTTTTATTTCTGCGGAAGGATTGAAGATGGACCTAGAAAAAATTAGAGTAATTGTTGAATGGCCAACACCTATGAATCGTGGAGAGGTAAGATCGTTTCATGGATTGGAAAGTTTCTACTAAAAATTTGTCACAAATTTTATTACTGCATGCACACCAATGACATAGACAATGAGAGGAGACTGGAAGGATTTTAAGTGGACATTAGGAGCACATAAGAGTTTTGAGTTGTTGAAGAAAAAGGTGATAGAGAAACTAGTGTTAGCATTACTAGATTTTGACAAAGTATTTCAGGTTGATTGTGATGCCAGTGGAAATGCAATAGGAGTAGTGTTAAGTCAAGAAGGGAGACCAGTAGCATATTTCAGTGAGAAGTTGAATGATGCCAGAAAATAATATTCAGTATATGATCAGGAGTTCTAAGCATAATTCAATCCTTGAAGAAGTGGAGACATTACTTGTTGCCAAAAGAATTTGTGTTGTACGCTAACCATCAAGCTTTGCAGTATTTGAACAGTTAGGGTAAGTTGAATCGGAGACATATGAGATGGGTAGAGTTCATGCAATGTTATACATTTTTATTAAAATACTAGAGTGGAAAGTCAAACAAAGTTGTAGATGCATTGAGCAGAAGAAGAAACTTGTTGATATAAATGAGGGTAGAAGTACTAGGTTTTGAAGAACTCAAGCATATGTATGAGGATGATCTTGATTTCATAGAAGCATGTAAAGAATGTAGAGAACTTGTTGTGACATATAGAAGAAAGTGGTTGGATTATTTCATTCAAGAGGATATGTTGTTCAAAGAGAATCAATTGTGTATTCCTAGGAGCTCAATGAGAGAGAATTTGATCAAGGAGAAACATAGTGGCTGATTAGTAGGACATTTTGGTATTGATAAGATAGTAGCTTTGGTGAATGCACATTATTTTTGGCCTTAGATATACAAGGATGTAAGGAAGTTTGTTCAAAGTTGTAGAATTTGTCAAGTTGCAAAAGTGAGTAGTCAGAATACAAGATTATATAAACCTTTGATGCTATCGAAGAAACCTTGGGAATATATAAGCATGGATTTCATATTAGGGTCACCAAGAACACAAAGGGGACATGAATCTATATTTGTAGTAGTGGACATATTTTCAAAGATGGTGCATTTCATTCCTTGTAAGAAGAAAAATGATGTTGCACATGTTGCTGACCTATTTTTCAAGGAGATTGTAAAATTGCATGGATTACCAAAGAGTATAGTTTCAGATAGGGATACAAGATTCATAGGATATTTTTGGAGGATATTGTGGAAGAAGATGAAGATAGACCTAAAGTTTAGTTCAACATTTCACCCATAGACAAATGGACAAACAGAAGTGGTAAATAGAAGTTTGGGTAACTTGGTGATAAGTTTGATAAGAGATAAGGCATGAAATTGGGATATTATTCTACCGCAAGCGGAGTTTGAATACAATAATTTAGTGAGAAGAAGTACAAGGAAGACACCATTTGAAGTTGTGACTATTATAGAACCTAGAGGAGTTACTGAGATGAGAGACACCAGTATTGATAAAAAAAGGAGAGCAGAGGTAGAAGATTTTGTAGGATACATGGAAACAGTACACACTCAGGTCTAGAATCATTTGGAAGAGATGAACAACAAATATAAGGGACAAGAAGATGAGAAGAGTGTTGAATACAAAAATATACTGAGAGGGAGGCTAAATTAGTATAATTTAAAATTCTTGCCTTTTAAATGCATTCAATCCTATGTAAACAATTAACCCATATGAAGAAAAAGAACAAATACACACATGACACCATATTTATGTGGAAACCCAAGATGGTAAAAACCACAGTGAGCAAGATACTTGAATCTACTATCCAAATCCAGCCTCACAAATAAAATTGATGTATACAATAAGTTTTATGGGCACCAACCCAAAGGAGAGACAAATCCCCTATTTTATGAGCTCCAACTCAAAGGAAGCTTCAACTCCCTGATGCAATGTTTCATGGGCTCCAACCCAAAGGAAGCTCAACAACTCCCTAAAGTTCTACAACACTTACAAAATGAGTCTCCAACCTCTACTCTGAACCTTTCAACTGATACTAATAGATTAGTTTCTTCCGCAATATCAATTTCTTAATCTTTTGACATTCTTGACACATTCTAATGACTTAACATCTCTGCACTATCATCTCTACTATCATCTTGATTTGTTAATTGAATCTAATGGATCAAGACACCTCCACCAAAACTAACTTTGTTTTGGGTTATACATTATAGCTGACAAAGTCACTTTTCTATCTTCCAAATTATGTTACATTCCTTGCGCTAAAACATGCATGTACTCACTAGTAGAAAAACATGCAATAAATGACAAAAAAATGACTAAAAATTGCAAATAAACTACTAGCATTTATTTTGCAATTTTTAGTCATTTTTTTAGTCATTTATTGCCTATTTTTCTACTAGTGACTTTATATGTCAGAAAATGTCCCTTTGGGGCCTTTTCCCTCTTAAGGTTTAGCTCCTGAGTCCTTAGAATTCATTATAAGCATCTTGCATGTTAATTTTGAATCTTGATGAGAAAAACCTGAAGTCTTATGGTAAATAGGACCTAGGGCATGTTATTTTGATAAACCTTGACCAAAATTGGGAGGTTAGACTTGGGCGCTAACACCCTAGTCCTACCCTATTTTGGGTTAGCCCTAAATTCAAATGTCAGTTTTATGACCGTTACTTAGGTCTTATGCTAACATTTCAAGTTTGAATTGTGAAATTCTTAGCGAGAATGTTTGTAGTTGCATATATAAGCATGTTTAGCATTTTATTTGTAAACTAGAAGATGATTATGAACTTTTGGCAAACTTATGATTTTAGAGCATCCATGATATTCATTGTTGCAGAACAGAGCATTGTTATTGTGTTTGTGATTGCAAATTTAGCTTCATCTTCTCATGTGATTGAAGAGCCTTCATTAATGTGAGATCTACACTTCCAAGGTGATATCTATTTGTGTTTGAATCATTCATCAATTTGTTTTTGCCTCTATTCAGCAGGAATATGCACTCTTTATCTGACAATGGTGTCCAGAAGACTTGAATGTCTCTCTAGGGCTTGACTATGACAAGCCTCTAAACACCACAACCCCCAACAACTCTTCTTGTGATTGCAAGTTACAGTTTTCGCATCTTGATGGAGTGGAGTTACAGGGAATAGTAAGATAGTGTGTAGATTATGAATCCCTAAAGAAAAGACTACTTTGACACAAATGTTAGCGGAAGTGTCCTTTGAGGTTGCAAACATAGAAACATTTTGGATAGTGCTAATCAACATCTAAAGAGCTTCTAGCATCCTAAAAAACATCTGGCCTTGGACTTGGGTGCTAGTGGGGGTGTCCTCCGCATCCTCTGAGGCAGAAATGAAAACTACAGTGAGCATCAATGTTGGGAGGAGATCGAGATTCCACAGAGAAAACAATACCTTGGATAGGGGCATTAGTGGTAGTGTTCCTGAGTATTCTACATCCCAAACTTTAAAAAATGGTCAGTTATTAATCTTTGTCTACTACTTAGTCTGCAAGGATTTGTCGTAATTCATCAATTTCCTTACCATTTTGCATACTTAGGGTTTTAAGGGTATTTGAGCATTAAATTGAAATATTATTTGATAATATCCAAGCTTCCACATCATTCCAAGTGACATCCTAACCTATAGGTGAATCCTCTTGCAAAAGTGTGATTCAACTCGGTTGATATGTCCTTGAATGTTTGTAGTGAAAGGAGGATTTAACCCTTGTAGCCATTAAAACCCATTCAACCACACTCCCTCTTTTCATATAAAATATTTTGGTGAACACGTGTTTGTTTAAATTTTGCACCTTCCTAAGTGTTGTACTCTATATTTGTATTCATTCATCTTATTACATTTGAAAGATTACAAAAAATTTAAAAATTTTGAAAATTTTGAAAAAATTGGCATCTTAGGCTTGCATTTTGGCATAATTTGAATTAATTGGCATTTAATTTCTGTTATTTTCATTAGATCTGATTTAAATTACATAAATTCATCTTATTTTAATTACTTGCATTGCATTTTCATGCTTAAATTGTTAAAAATTTCTTGAAATTATGCATTTTTCATAAAAACCTAGTTTTGCATTAGCTAGGGTTTGTAGTTAAAATATTGTTTTAGATTTTACTACCCTTTTAAAACACTCATTAGGATTGATTTCTAATTGTAGTGTTGCATCATAGTGCCCTCTTTGAAAAAAATCATGTCTAGGGTTTGAAAACCTTGCATTTTCACTAGATTTGGCCTTATCATCTATCTAGAATTGCACTAAAGACATGTTGTGAAATATATTATTGCATTATTGGGTTGATATTGAGCTTATAATTTTTTGACCCTCTTGAAATTTTTTACAACACCTCTTCCATTAGTGATTTGCATTGAAAAATTGTGAAAAAAGTGAAAAATCAAGCATTTTTAGGTCTTATTCATACATAGTTTTGCATTCATTTTCTTGCATATATCATGGATACTTCTCATCACTCATCTTTGGAAGATTTATTTCAGTACATTGTTAATGTTGATAACTTTTTCAAATTCACTAATAAGTATCCTCAAGTCTTGCACCAAATTGCATACATCTATGGTATTGACATGTCTGTAAGCACTACCTATGATATTCTTCAAACAATATCCTATTTTGAAAGCTTTGTCACTATTATCATTATTTTCCATTCCATATTGGAAAATCTCACTAATTTGATTTTAGAAAAAAATCAAGAAGAAAGTAATGATGGCAGTATCCTTCCCTCCCTCCCTTTGTTTCATGACGACATAATGGACATTCTTTCTGAGACCTATGAGACAGATATAGCCCTGGGTGGTTCATCTAATAAAGAGACTTGTCCCAACATAACCCCACTTGGTGAGGATATTTTGGCACAAGAAGAAGGCATCATTGACACATTCCTTAACACTACTCCACCATCCCTTCCTGTTCTCCCTAGCTAGGATGAAGCATTGGATGATGTAGATTCCCTTTGTGAACATTTACATCAACCTATTGAAACTAAAAATCTACCAATTGATGTTCAAACACTTCTCAACTACACCTTAAACAAAGAATCAGCTCATACACATTTACCTAGACCCTCACATACCTTGGAAAATAAAAAAAACTCACAAAACATCGAAGAACAAACTATTCCTCACAACCAAGGTATTCCAACACCATATATATGGACTGAAATGGGCACTTTTTGAGTTCCTCAACAACCTCACTCGACTGGAATGGGTATCGTTAAAGCTCCTACATCACCCCCTTTACCTGACATAGAAAACCATGACACTCCTTCTCCACCATCATTAATAGATACCTTTCCTACAAGGGTACCCTCACAAGCTCATGCAAATGTGGAAGAGAGTAGAAGAGATAAAGCTTTAACCATTAAAGTAAAGATCAAGATCCAGGACAACCCCTAGTCTAGTTGTCCCTATAGATAAGTATTTCTAACTCTTTACCTCTGTGTTGTATTTCCCTTGTGATGTGTTATGTGTTGTTTAGGACTCCTAGGATGACACTTCATACTCTTGTAAGGTCAAGGATACCGAGAGACCTCCTTTGTTGTGACCCTTCTTCTATTTGTATCATTATTCTTCTATATTGCCTCTCCTCTATTTTCATTGTTGTGTGTTGTGTCCTAGGGGCATAGTGTTGTAGTTGGTGACCTAGGGGCACCTTCCTATGTGATTACCCTAGGACACTTGTTTCTTCTCTCTTGATTTATTGTTTACCTTCCTCTAGTGGTTCTAGTACATCTAGCTAGTGGATGATGAAAAACAAATACTTATACAGACCACGTGTCCCTTCAGCGAGTAAGCAAAAATGGACCTAGTCAATACATGATGATGGGGTTGATATATGTTATCTGACACTTGTCTAGTAGAATCACTCCGTGTGATATTTTCATGATGTCTTATCGCACTAACAAATCAGAACAATACTACTGCTCTGTGCACTTTGTTTATCTTAGATCTTACCTTTGCTTTTACTTAGTTCTGAGATCTTTGCGGTATAGCCCCATGGTTATACTCGAGTTCTGAATCCATAGTATAACCTCAACTTTTTGATGTGATATGGTTTTTATCTTGTGGAAATATTTCTAACCTCTTTTCTTGCAAGAAATTCTGTGTTTGTGGGAACATTCGGAGATTGTAAAGTGCATGTCAGTTCTGGGGGCATGGGCTTTGTGAAAGCTATTGTTCCCTTGTGTGTTTACTTCCTACCTTAATGTGCTTTATATTGGTACATGATATCAACCACCTTAAGATGGGGACATATATAAGGTAAGTTGTCTGATGATTTTGGTACTAACGAAGCATGTTTGTAAGCCATCTGCGGAGGTGGAATGTTGTATCATTGCGTGAGTGCACATATTTATTTTATATTTGAATGAGAAAGCCCTCTATGGAGGAAAAATATTGTGCATATCCTTTTATTTTAAGTCCTTTGCAGCGGTGGGGATGGTGTGTTTCTTTAGGAGAGTGCACATCCTGTCATTTCTAAAAGTCCTTCGAGTAGGTGGGGTTGGTGTATCCTCCCTTAAGCATGTCTTTGGCTATTGTTGTGGCAAAGCCCAACCATCAGTGTGTCCCTATAATGTGCCTGAGATGGTGGTGAACCTAGAAATAAGCTCCTTCCATTGCTTGTTTGTTGTGTTTTATCAGTGTCTTCCATGTGTGTGTGTATGGCGTGTTTATTCCCAAGCACAGTCTAAAGACTGGTGGCGATGAGCTCCTCCTATGATTTGGAATTTGTATGGCATGTTTGTTCTCAAGTTTAGTCTAATGACTGGTGGTGATGAGCTCCTCCTACACTCTGAGATTTGTATTGTGTGTATGTTGCCCCTTATGTAGTCTAAAGACTAGTAGCGATGACGTACTCCTGCATTTTGGGTTGTGTGTTTACTTTCCATGTACTTGCATTTGCATTCATATGTATGAGAAAATGAAAAATAAATAATCACTACATTCACTATATTCATTGTGTTTTGCATGTCTTTAATGTTGTCTTCTATGTGTTTTGCATTATTGTAACTTTCTTCTCCATGTTTTGCATGCCTGTTACTATCTTCAGTGTGTTTGGCATGTCTGCACCATGCAAGGTGTGTTTGTTGTGTTTTGACCATACTGTAATGCATGTATTGGCCTTGTGTTTATACATACATTAAAGTGGGGGCTAAATGTTTTGTCAAAAAATGTCCCCTTGGGGGCTTTTCCCTCTTAAGGTTTAGCTCCCAGGTCCTTAGAATTTATTATAAGCATCTTGCATGTTAATTTTGAATCTCGATGAGAAAACCCCGAAGTCTTATGGCAAATAGGACCTAGGGGATGTTATTTTGATGAACCCTAAAAAAATTGGGAGGGTGGACTTGGGCGCTAGCGCCCTAGTCCTGCCCTATTTTAGGTCAGCCCTAAATTTAAATGTTGGTTTTATGACCGTTACTTAGGTCCTATGCCAACATCTCAAGTTTGAATTGTGAAACTCTTAGCGGGAATGTTTGTAGTTGCATATATAAGCATGTTTAGTTTTTCATTTGTAAAATAGAAGATGATTATGAACTTTTGGTGAACTTATGATTTAAGCGCATCCATGATATTCATTGTTGCAGAGTAGAGCATTATTATTGTGTTTGTGATTGCAGATTTAGCTTCATCTTCTCATGTGATTGAAGAGCCTTCATTAATGTGAGATCTACACTTCCAAGGTGATATCTATTTGTGTTTGAATCATTCATCAATTTGTTTTTGTCTATATCCCGCAAAGATATGCACTCTTTGTCTACAATAGTGTTTGAAAGACTTGAATGTCTCTCCAGGGCTTGACCAAGGCAAGCCTCTAAACACCACAACCCCCAACCACTCTTCTTGTGATTGTAGGTTACAAGTTTCGCATCTTGATGGAGTGGAGTTGTAGGGAATAGTAAGACAATCTATAGATTATGAATCCCTAAAGAAAATGACTACTTGGACATAGGCGTTAGTGGAAGTGTCCTCTGAGGTTGCAAACATAGAAACAATTTAGATAGTGTTAATCAACATCTGAAGAGCTTTCGACATCTAGAAAAAGATCTAGCCTTGGACTTGGGCACTAGTGGAGGTGTCCTCTGTATCCTTTGTTGGCAAGAGACACTGTGTGGCTTCATGATTGTTGTCATTGATGGCAACAAAGTCCATCCCACTCATCCACAAGACATGGTAGGTCTATACCGGAAGTCATATTGAAGAGTATTTTGGTCCGGTAAGCAAGAACAGAACATGCAGCAAGGTCTGACAGTCAGCTCTGGATCTCACAAAGGAATTATCTAAGTAAAGTGTAGACTTGGTGAAGTCAAGAGGAGTATCATGACAAATACATTTCAGAGATTGAGCCTCTGGTGATTAAAGAGTGAAAAGATATGAACACCTAAGTGTTGGGTTCCTGTTTGGCAGAGTAGACTGAGGAAGAATTGACCGACAGAGCATCAGACCTTAATCTAGATGGGATATTGATGATAATCAAGCTTCTTAAGAGATCATTCATGATTGGCCAACATGATTGATGACTTCTATAAGTATCTCTTTGATATGCATCACTTGGTAAGCAAGGATTCAGCTGACATACCAGAGTTTGGAAAAATATTGAGTATTCCAAATGCTGACTAGAAGGATGTTGAAATCCTTGGTGTGGATATATCTACCAAATAGATTTCAATGAGAAGGTGTGTGTGGTGTGTTGTGAAGTTGGAAGAAAAGAAGAGAGCAGTGTGGAAGTAGAAATACAGGTCTGAAATGTGACAGAACAATAGCCTAAAGCAGAGGAAGAATGAAATGCAGTAGACCAATTTATTGAGCCTAACCGGAACTAAACCTCAGCATATGTGGATGCTTCTCATCAGTTCAGATACTTGGTTACTATCTTTATAACTTATAGACAATGAGTCTCTTGCAGGCAGTGAGCCTCTTGTGAGTAGTGTGCTCGGGCAATGAGCCCTAATTGGAAAGTGCCATTTTGTACATCTATTCTTTTAACAGAGAATACAATCTTGGGTTAGTCACCCCGTGGTTTTTCCCTTAACAAGGTTTTCCATGTAAAAATCCTTGTGTTATGTGTGTTGATTTCATTTTTGCTTTCATGTTCATTTATGCTTACAAGTTTTGATACTGCACTAATTGTCAAAGAAGAAAAGAAAGTTAAATAATTAAGATAACTGGTTAACCCCCCCTCTCATTTATCAACAATTGGTATCAGAGCCAAGTTCCTCTTAATAGAGCCTAACAGCTTGAGGAAGATCTGGGAATCTCAATGGATATGTATGGTATGAGGGAACAACTTCAGTCTGCCTTAGATGATCTTGATCATCTCACTCTGAAGTCAATGCCCTGAGGGAAAAACTCAAAGAAGATGATGATTTTGTAAATGAACTCAAAGGAAAACTGAGTATCTCTGTGAAAAAGAGAAAGGAACTACTTCAATAATTAGCTAGTCAAAGTGAATCCAATGATATTAATGAAGATCTGAATGAGAGAAACAAGTTATGTGAGAAGCTATCAAAAGAAGTTATTATGGTGAGACATGAAATGGAATCAGGGGTTATGAAATTCACCCAAGAGATTGAAGAGAAAAGAAAAAGTGAAGATAATCTAAAACAATCTCTCAAGGAGAAGTCAGAAGAATGCCACAAAATGGATAGAATAATCAGACATCTGGAATCTGATCTTGAAGATGCTAAAGATAATGAAGAACAACTTAAGAATCAGATAGATACTCTTAAAAGGGATCATCAAACAACAAATGAATACAAAGAGAAATTCAAGATAAGCTTTGCTCAACTTGAAGTTCTCCTTGAAAGCCAAAAGAGAGTAGATGACAAGCATGGCTTGGGATATGAGAAAGGTGAAAGCTCTGGATCCGGTCAGAAGAACTTTGGATCAGGAAATCCAAGGAACGGGCCTAGAAGACCTCTGGTAAGGCAACCTAATGCTCAAAGATATCCATCCTTCAATGGTTACTGCCACAATTGCAATAACTTTGGTCTTAAAGAAAATCAATGCTAAAAGAGAATGAATTAGACTAATTCATCCTTCTCCGGATAGTGTTTCAACTGCAAAAGGTATGGTCACAAATCTCATGAATGTAGAAATATGCATAAGAACAATTCATTCAATGGTAGATGCTTTGAATGCAATAGAATGGGACATGTGGCTAATCAATGTAGATCAAGAGGATATCAGTCAAAAATGCAAAGAAATATTGTTTGCTACAATTGCAATAGATCCGGTCATATTGCCAAATTCTGCAGAAGCAAGAATCAGGATAAAAGGGGTCCAGTGCATCATAAACAAAATCAAGACAAAAGAAATGGAAAAATAAATGCGGATGAAGTTCAAAGGGAGATGAACAAGATTTGGGTAAAGAGAAGTACATAAAATGTTGGGGACGGATCTGCACCAGAATCTGGTGCTGATATTCCTTCTAGAAACTAAATAAGATGAGCTCTTGCTTAGGGGGAGTCAAGAAAGAAAACAAATTCCCCCAGCCAGTTAATTGGTGCCTAAAATTGGCACAAGGAAAGTTGCAGATTAAAGGGTCCTTAGAGAAACATCTAAATAAGCCTTGGTAAAGATATGGAAGATCCGCAAGAGGTTTAGAATAGGTTAATCCTTCAAGATTGATCCAGTTTAACAGTCATCTGGCAAGAAGCAGGATTTTCACAGTTAGATCTGATATGATTCAAATTGAGGAATCTTGGTCTGCAGATAGATGAAATGATTGGAGAAAGAAAGATAGATTGTCAATAATCACCAAGAATAATTCTAAGTGCATCTTAGTGATCTGGAAAAGATCTTTCTCAGAACAAGGAGAACAAGGCAACCGAAATGACTTAAGTTGCGCATTTATTGCAATGTGGAATTAGGGTTTGCACAGAAATATAAGGGTTCTCTTATTAAACATTTGCTCATTTTACATTCGAAAAGAAGAGAAAAGGAGCTCTGCAAAAAAATTGCCTGAAACATCTCAAAGATCTACCACAAAAGTCGATTCATCCAGCAATCCGATCCAGCTCATATCGTGAACCCTAGAATCATAAAAGTTATTTTCTGCCCTTGAATATCTCTCTCTGAATCTTTGAAAGATGGTTACTTTGAATGTGGTGAAGATCACTAATAGGCCGTGCCCTAAATTCAAGAAACATCCCTATAAATCCCTAGAAGTTGATCCCCTAGGCGCATTTTCTAGCATACCGCATGGAGTTCTGCATGTAGAAGATGTTAGGGTTTACATACACGATAACATTGAAGAATTTGGGGAATCCAAACTAATGGATATTTACCACAAGGAACTAATAGATGAATCATTTGAACTCAAACCTTAGTACAAGGCCATCTGGGATAAGCATTTTGGACAATGCATTCATTTCCCCTGTTTTGTTGAAGATAATTGGGTCCAGTATGTTCTGATCAGAATGCATCACAACTTTATGTGGTTGATGAGGCCATTCAAGATAACCAAGGATGCAATTAGGGCGGTAACCAGATTGCACTCATCCAGTGGGTTGCCTACTCTAAAATCAGTCAAAAACCAAACTGTGAGTGAGGCTACCAGATCTAAATTTGATAAAATAGCAATGACAATTAAGGATATCACAGATCTGGATATCAAGTTTGCCTCCATGATAATTGGCTATAAGATATATCACTCTATTAGAGAGAATTCTGTATCCGGAACAACAATTTACACTGCTTATGAAATGTTAAGAAAGAATATAGATTATGATTTTTGTGAACTTCTTCTGAGCCAACTATTGGAAAACCTACAAAAGATCAAGAAGGACAAAAAGAACTCATTCAAATATGGTGGGCTAATACTGTGTTTGTTCTTTTACTTTATGAATGAGCTACCTAGATCTAGTGGTTGGGTATGGAAAAATGACAGACCTATTGCCATTCAAATTAGAGACTATATGTATGGGCTTGGTGATACCAAGGCACAAAGCACAGCTCTCTGGGGTCACTTCAAAAACTTTCAAGGCATGATGCAGGCCAGAGAGAGAATCCCCCAATCTCTAGTTGAAAAATACAAGGATATAGTGTGCTTCATGGTAGACACTGATCAATGCCTAATGGAGGCAGTGGAACCAAGAACAATATGGATCATGCCAATGGGCTATGAGGTGGATGAGAAAATTTTGGAACTGCACATCAAACACCTACTAAGTCAGCCTAAGGACCCTAAGACAGAAAGGTTTGGAACCTTCCAAGAGTTAAGTGTAAAATTTCATGTTGAACTAAGAAAGCCTAAGATTAAGAGAAAAGTGAGAAGGGAAGTAGAAGAATTCACCAAGAGGCATGGAATATCAAAAGAGGCACTTGATGCCAACAGAGAGAAGATGGAAAGGGCAGAGAAAGAAAAGGAAGAAGTAGAAAAAGAAAGTTCTCTAGTAGAAGCCCCCTCCTGGACCAGATCCTCTAAGAGCTCTACACCTGCCACTGCTAAGAGCTCAAAGGCATCAAAATCGGAAGCAAAATCATCCAATAAAGGAGAAAAGAGAACAAAGACAAAGGCTACAAGATCATACACAAGCCTCAAGGATGATGAAGAGACAGAGACAGATGAGGAAGTAAAGTTAAATGAAGAAGAGGAAGAAAACATCCGGTGAACCCTCTACTGGTCAAGGCAAGCAAGAAAAGGTAGAAGAATTTGTTGAAAAACCTACTCTCTACATTGATGATATCATCAAATCAGTCATTGTGGATGGAAACCTGAAACCAATGACTGAATTCTATTATGAATATAATGAAGCTGACCAGAAGATCTTGCAAGAAGCTACAATAAGGTATTTAAATATCTATAATAAGGCATTTATTGAAATCATATCTCTAATTCCTAAAACCCTAGAGAAGGAACTAGAAATAAGGAAGAATAATGCTAAGGCAAAGGACCTTGAGATCCAGGAACAAATAGCTATTCAACTCTATCCTTTTATCACTCCGAAACAAATGAATATGATCTTCAAAGATTGCAAGGATGAGTTCTGGAGCAAAGCTAGAATGAATCATCTCATGCTTGGAGAAACTAACAAAGTAGCAAAAGAAATAGAAGATATCCTCTGGAATGCTTTTAAAAGATTCAATCTTCTTGTTATAGAGGACTTAGGTGATGAACCCTTTGCCATGGATGACGAAGGAGAATCTACTATGAAAAATGGAGAAGAGCCAACAGATATAGGAGAGGAAAGGACTCAGGACTTGGATTCCTCTGCTCCAGAAGAGGAAGTCGCTGAAGAAATAAACATCTCTCTTCTGGATCCCATTGCTAACTCCAGAACTGACGGAGAAGAAAGAAATGGTGAGAAAACTGATTAAGAAGAAGTCAAGGAGAAAAAGATGAAATGGAGAAAACCCCAGATGACATCTCTAAGGCCACTGAAGGGAAGAAAACTCTATCTCTGGAAAGAGACACTATAGAAGTAGTCAAAGACTTCTTGATAAAAGAAATGACAGAATTTGATGAACCAGAGCTACTCCAAGGACCATTTAATTTTGATTCCCTCTCCCCGGTTCAAACAATGAAGATAGCATCCTTTGCCTAAGCAAAGGCAAATGAAAAACTTCTGAAGTCTCACATGGAAGACTGTGAGCTGATAGAAATTACATCTGATGTATTGGAGAAAATCATGCCATCCTTCTAGAAGGATCTTTCGGCCTCCTCATCTGGTAATCTGAAATCACTTGTCAATTCTGTCAGTACACATTTTGATTCATTGGAGAGATCAGTTGAGGAGAAAGTCTGAAAAGATTTTTTGGATAAAAGATTCTTTGAAGTACAGGGGTACATAGCAAATGATAGGAGAAATATGAACATTGGAATAAAGAGCCTAGAAAATTCTCTTAAAGATGGTGGAGATCTATACAAATTTTATCTATCTTGGTCCATCGTGACAACAGATATTACCAAGAAGATGGAAGATCAAGAGAACAAACTGTCAAGCCTATCTCAAAGTTTTGTTCCTCTCTCCTCTTCCACAATGAATCAAGAGTGCTAGACTCTTGTAGCTATAAATGAAATAAAGAAGCTTGAGAAGGAGAAGAAAAATAGGATAAGCAGGCTAAGTGAACTAAGAGGGATTATTATCCCTAAGTTAGAGGCCATGTATGAGGCCCTAACTGATGCTCAGACCATAGCCTAGACCAGTGATCTAACAGATCTAAAGAGGGCAGAAGCTTTTGCATTCCTATTGAGTGGTCACATCTCAATTTTGGACAAGATGAAGCAGAGTTGGGCAACATAATTTGTCCAATTGAAGACAACTTTTGCAGATATACTTCAGTATATGTAAGTCTAACATGTATATATATATTTATGTGGCCAAGTATAGATTGTTTTTGGGAAATTTTGGTGTGAGGATCCTACTCTTTGCCATTGATGTCAAAGGGGGAGTGAGGAGTAGTGAAAAATGTGGAATCTAGTTAAGGGGGAGCTCCGAAAAAGTGTACATAAGAACAGAGCATCAGCCAAGGGGGAGTATGCTATAACATTTAGTCATTTTTCACTAGGTGTTGCCATCAATGCCAAAGGGGGAGATTGTTGGCAAGAGACACTATGTGGCTTCATGAGTGTTGTCATTGATGGCAACAAAGTCCATCCCACTCATCCACAAGACATGGTAGGTCTATATCAGAAGTTAGATTGAAGAGTATTTTGGTCCGGTAAGCAAGAACAGAGCATGCAGCAAGGTCTGACAGTTAGGTCCGGATCTCACAAAGGAAATATCTCAGTAAAGTGCAGACTTGGGGAAGTCAAGAGGAGTATCATGACAACTACATTCCAGATATTGAGCCTCTGGTGATGAAAGAGTGAAAAGATATGAACACCTAAGTGTTGGGTTCCTGTTTGGCAGAGTAGACTGAGGAAGAACTAACCGGCAGAGCATCAGACCTTAATCTGGATGGGATATTGATGATAATCAAGCTTCTTAAGAGATCATCCATGATTGGATGACATGATTGATGACTTCTATAAGTATCTCTTTGATACGCATCAAAGCAAGGATTCAGCCAACAGACCAGAGTTTGTAAAAATATTGAGTATTCTGGATGTCGACTAGAAAGATGTTGAAATCCTTGGTGCGGATATATATACCAGATGGATTTCAATAAGAAGGTGTGTGTGGTGTGTTGTGAAGTATGAAGAAAAGTAGAGAGCAGTGTGGAAGTAGAATTATAGGTCCGGAATGTGATAGAACAACAGCTTAAAGCAGAGGAAGAATGAAGTGCAGTAGATCAATTTATTGAGCCTAACTGGAACTAAACCTCAACATATGTGGATGCTTCTTATCAGTTCAAACATCTAGTTACTATCTTTATAACTTGTAGATAGTGAGTCTCTTGTAGGCAGTGAGCCTCTTGTGAGCAGTGTGCTTGGGTAGTGAGCCTTAATTGGCAAGTGCCATTTTGTACATCTATTCTTTTAACAGAGAATACAATCTTGGGTTAGTCACCCCGTGTTTTTTCCCTTAACAGGGTTTTCCACATAAAAGTCCTTGTGTTATGTGTTTTGATTTCATTTCTTCTTTCATGTTCATTTATGCTTACAAATTTTGATACTACACTAATTGTCAAAGAAGAAAAGAAAGTTAAATAATTAAGATAACTGATTCACCCCCCCTCTCAGTTATCAACATCCTTCGGAGTAGAAACGGAAAGTACAATTATCATTAGTGTCGAGAGGAGATTAGGATTCCATAGAGAAAATAGTACCTTGGACATGGGCATTAATGGTAGTGTCCTCGAGTATTCCACATCCCAAACTCCAAAAAATTATTAGTTATTAATCTCTATCTAGTACCTTAGTCTACAAGGATTTGTTGTAATTCATCAGTTTGCTTATTGTTTTGCATACTTAGGGTTTTAAGGGTATTTGAGAATTAAATTGAAATATTAGTTGATAATATCTAAGCTTCCACATCATTCCAAGTGACATCCTAACCTGAAGGTGAATCCTCCTGTAAAAGTGTGATTCAACTTGGTTGATACATCCTTGAATGTTTGTAGTGAAAGGAGGATTTAACCCTTATAGCCATTAAACCTCATTCAACCACACTCCCTCTTTTCATATAAAATAGTACTATCACACATAAAAATATTTGATTCTCCGTATATACCCTCCACAAGCTTTCTAAACATCATCTTTGTTGGCCTTAATGTAACATCTATCATGAATTGTTTAATCGGCCTTACTTGTCGGCTCCCAAATCATATGCGATAATATAGGAGTGAAATCTCATTATGTGTTTCATACCAAGGGATCTACTGGACCCAATTTACCTTTTGCCAAACTTTCCTACTAGTACACACTTCCATACACAAGGTCCAATCATTCAAATATACCATGTCGGCTCTGCAAACACTTATCCTTTCATGCATTAGCTCTAGACCCTATGTGATACTAGAGAGATATCATCAAGCGGTTCATGCCATGAACACTATATAACCTAAAAAGCCTTATCATATTGGTGCAGTCACGGTTAGGAGGGTCCATAAGTGAACAGTCTAGACCATGCAGCAAGAGTAAGCACAATGGAAACAACTTGATGAAAAAAGTAAATGCAGATTCAGTCATTCAGTATATCATAGATTCAAATGTCAAACTGGCTAGCAACATGTGGGCTTACAATTAGGCCTCACAATCCTGATTCGTCAATTATAGAATATACACAAGATATAGCTTTGAAGCTCCTATAGAAGAAATCCAAAACTATCAAACTTGTAAACTATGCTAACTACTTTCCTAGGCATTTATTACATGATTATATATCATCTCCAAAACATAAGATTCCTCTGTGTTGTCCAAGGAAGATCACAAACTTCAATGAAGAGTTGTAATGTGTGAACATGGATAGGTCAAACATAATCATATAGAACTCCTCCGCAAACAAATGGAATAATGTTCAGATCTCAGGGAAGGTTGGCCATGATCCAAAAAACATTGAATGATGTGTCATTTATCTCTGCAAGTCATGAAATGCTCTACAAGTCTTCTCCTTTAGCTAATTGTCTAAGACTATCAAGATGCTTTGTTCTAAGAAAAAAATTAATCTTTTGATAGCACTATCTTTCTGATATCTGATCCAAATGATCTGAGATTTGGAATGATGTGCACAAATTTGTCTAGATGCTAAGTCTAGCTCTGTAAGGTTTAAAATGCAAGTATGGTAGAATGTGGACCAAAATACAGAAACTGCTACTGACTGAACTGAAAAATGAAAGAAACAAACTAAAATGTAAATGTTTTTTGGTTGATGCAAGATTGCTCTTGAGCTAGGGATGCTCCTACATTAGACATCCAGCATTGTTGAAAAAGTGTGTTCCTCACTTTGTTGGGGCTAGAGGAAAACCAAGACAGTCCACCTTAGCCTGAGAAATCCAAGACGAGTCTTCTTCCAATCTACCTTTCCACTTCACAAGATATTCTTTGTATTGTCTTCCTCTGGTGCTACGTCCAACTCTATTATACAAGATGTCTTCAATCTACTCTAGTGCTTGTTATGGTAACTGCTTCTTCAAATCTTCTTTAATGGTGTCACTGAACTCTGCTTCATGATATTAATATAGGTCTGCAATGTTGAAAATAGGTGATATTCCTAATGTCTCTAGTAACTCCACTTCATATGCATTTCTTGAATCAAACTTTCTGAGTATCCTACATGGTCCAAACTTCTTCATCTTCAACTTGTTATATGTTCCAACTAGAATTCTCTTTTCTCAGATTTACCATTGAACTTCATCTCCCATTGAAATTTTTTTGTGTCTTCTCTTCTCATCTGCTTGCTCCTTATACTTACTGTTCATCTCCTCCAAATGCTTCTTCACTTGATTATGCATTGTCTCCATATGTTCTGCAAATTCTTCTACTTCTGCACTGCTCTTCTCTTCCATGCTGATATCTCTCAACTCTGCTACTCCTTTAGGTTTAGTTCCTATCACAATCTCAAATGGTGTTCTTCTGGTACTCCTATTCACTAAATTATTGTATGCAAACTCTGCTTGTCATAGAATCAAATCTAAATTTCCTACCCTTTCTCCAACCAAACGTCTCAACAAGTTTCCCAAACTCCTATTCACTACCTCTGTCTGTCCATCAGTCTGTGGATGAAATGTTGAACTGAACTTCAAATCCATCTTCATTTTCTTCTAAAGTGTCTTCCAAAAGTATCCAATAAATCTTGAGCCTTTGTCTAAAACTATGTTCTTAGGTAATCCATGCAATCTCACAATCTCCTTGAAAAATAGGTCAACCACATGCACTGCATCAGTTGTCTTCTTACAAGGTATGAAATGTGCCATCTTTAAAAATCTATCCACTATGACAAATATTGAATCATGTCCTCTCTATATCTTCGGCAATCCCATTATGAAATCCATACTTATGTCTTCCCAAGGTCTCTCTAGTACTGTCAAAGATTTGGACAATCCAGTGTTTTGACTACTCCCTTTTGTAACTTGACAAACTCTACAACACTGCACAAATTTTCTAACATCCTTATGTATCTAAGGCCAAAAGTAATTTTCACTTACCAAAGCCACTATCTTATCATTAACAAAATGTCCTACCAATCCACCATTGTGCTTCTCTTTGATCAAATTGTCTCGCATTGAACTCCTGGGTATGCATAACTAGTTTCCTTTGAACAACATATCTTCCTAAATGAAATAATCTAACCACTTACTCCTATCTATCACAATAGGTTCCTTACATACTTTCCAAGGTTCTAAAAAATCAAGATCTTCCTCATACATGTCCTTTAATTCCTCAAATCCTAATACTTGCACCCTCATCTATGTCAACAAGTTCCTTCTCCTACTTAGTGCATCTGTAACTTTGTTTGATTTTCCATTCCTATACTTCAACACAAAAGTATGTAATGTCCCCTTCTTGATACATGGTCAGTCCATCATTAAGTTCCCATGGACTAACAGTTTGGTTAGGTAATTGTGGTTAGTTTGGTCTTGTAGGTATTTGTTGGTGTTGGAGATGTGGTTCGTATTTAGTGGATCCAGCTAGCACCCTCAGAGTTGGCCCAGTTTGCTCTTAGTCATTACTTACTATTTTTAGTAAGTCTGGGTTCAATGTCGATTTGGGATTTTCAGAGTGGGGTCAGATTCATCTCGTCAAAGGCTTTCCAATGAGCTATAGATCATTGCATTCTAACACTATCTTCATATCTATTTTAAAGTTTGAAGAATATTAATGTTATATTCTAATTGGGACTTTATAAATATTAAGGAAAAGTGACTTTATGGAAAATGAAGACATAAGGCAAGTCTTGACCTTGGGCACCCATCCCTAGGAGTGAAAAGTGAATTTAAAATTATAATGTTCCCTCTCTAATTCCAATGCCCAAATTGAGGAGGGAAATAAAAGATGGAAAAAAGCTCATTTGTATTATGGCATGTTATGATATTTTCTCTTGTGAGCTCTACTAGGGTTTTGAGGGTTTGAGGATTGAAACCAGGCTCTTGGAGATGAAAACCTCCCTAAGTGATGACATTCTACAAGTGTGCAATACCACCCAAAGGTGCCATTTGAGGTGGATACATCCAGTGTTCACTATTGTACTTCAATGTAGCTGACGGATTGTAGAGTTGATGCATTTCTTGATTCATGTCTTGCAGCTTAGTGAGGATTTGTATATGTAGATTTGAAAAGGTTGTTTCATAACTATTTGGGACTATTTTCATTGTGATTGGGAGCTAATATAAGTTGCACTTCCTAGCCATATCTTCCCATGCTGGCCATACCTCATTGTGCATGCTATTTGGCTCTATTTCGTGCATCTTTCCTATTCCATTCTGATCATCCAACCTGGGAGACTATGGCAGATTGATCACAGAATAGTTTGGAGGTGTTAAAGCAAGGTTTGATGCAAATTAGACATGAAGCCATGGACGTACATCATTCCTAGAGGGACGTGGCTTTGGAAGACATCAATAAGTTATAGTAGTAGCTGGTATATTAGTCCATTTGGAGGCGTTTGAGAACTATTTCATTGTTGATATCACTTTGTATGCTCATCTTTGTATTTCTTGGAGTTGGAGTGATTTCCATCCATGCCCATTACTGGTCTGACTACAGTTATTGTATGAAGTTGCAAATCTCAACATGGGTATGTGTTAGTAATTGATATTTGGCCATTTTACTATCTGTGTATCCATTAGTTTTTTCATATCTATTGTATATTTTCTAGGTTTTCCATATATGCTCTATATAGTGTGCTTTGGCAACACATCTGTAGGAAAACTGAAACCCCTTCTGCATTCTTCTATCTAGTCTGAAAGATCACAAAAAAATTAATAAAAATCACACATAAAAAGATCTTAAAAATATACAAATAGGTACGGCACATTACAGTGGTATCAGAGAAGTGATCTTACCATCCTATGAGGTTAACTATGACATGTAGAAGATGAAAATGAGACATGCAGCCCACAGATAGATATAATTTTAGACCCAAACTAGGTACATGAAATCCACAGAGAATACAGGAAGGAAAAGTACCACAGGTTGATTCATTTGATTTAGATATAGAGATTGTAGCTATTGAGGAGAAACCAGTGGTATTGTATAGTGAGGAAGATCTTAAAGTTCCAAGAACAAATCCCTTTTTCGGTGTACTTCTAGAACATCCTAAAGAAATGGGAGACAAGGAAATTGGAGAGCCAAGTACACGAGATATTCTTAATGACTTGGTGAGAGGACAACAGTAGTTGATTAATAGGATGGACATGTCCCAGGAGGCACTCACAGGGATTCTCACATGTTTGTTTCCTAAGTTGGATGATGATAGGAATAATAGAGACATGAATAATGAAGACAAGAATAACAGAGACTAGAATAAAGACCAGAATGATAGAAACAGGGATTGCAATGATGGAGATAGACACAGAGACTAGGGTAATGGAGAACGGAATGGAGATGGACATAATGGTGATAGGAACATATATATGGATCTTGATGGAGAGGCTTTGGTGAATAACCAAGGTGCTACACAGCTCACAGCCATAGATAGACTAGGCATTTCCATCTTTGTGCTTGTTGGCATTTCTTCTGAATCAGCATTAGGGTTTGCCACTTCTAATGCACAGGCAGATTCAGGCCAACTGAATACAGGAGGTTGCGTGAGCTCCTCCCCTTCACTTCTGGTTCTGCCGCACCAAGGGGGGTATCCCTATAACTCAAGATGTAACCTTGACTAGCTCAAAGATAGAAAGATCTAACTTGACGACAACAGGCAGAATACTCTCATGTATGGACCAAGATCTGCATGATAGATCACAAGGCTGGCAACATTCTTGGACATGATGTCTGGTTGGGTATGAGAGCATGCAGGGGGTTCCTAATACTACTCCTACAACTAACAAGTGGAGGTATGAAATGTTTTAGTTTGAATTTTGGATGCAAAGCTGGACATGGTGTATAACACAAGAACACAGCATGATTGGTGCCTATCCAGGGCTTGGAGTCGGTAGACATACACCTGTGAATGATCAGCATAAATAGCTAAAATTGGATTTCAGGGGGATACACATGATATCTGCCCTACAGATATCTCCCAATATAGAGTGTTGAGCTATCTCTACTTATGGCATCCCTACTGCAGTATACCCTTCCCAATGTTCAACCTGAAAACAGTTTAATCTGCCCCTTGAGCAGAGGTTAAAAGATCAGACATTCAACATAGGAATTCTATGCTCTAGAATCTAAACATCACACAAATATCCAGATCCAGAAGAAGAATACATGCAATACTGGAGACAGAATTAACACAACACATGCTAAGATAGCATTACACATATAAGATCAACCAATGAAACCAGTGGATTCATGCCAAGTCCTACAACAGGAGATACATAAACTCACAAGATCAAGCTGTACAGAGCAACCAGATCAGCTGGTTATGCATTATAGAGCCAAAAATCATCAACTTTTAACAACCTCGAATGAACAACACAACCTGCTTTTTATATCAGGAGGGTGTCTTCAGCATTAACTACCAGGTTGACCAAAAATCCCGCCAGATATACAGTATCATAGAAATGGTGCTCAAACACTACCAGATTGGCGCCCAAACTTGAATGCAGCAGGTAGGGGAGGAGACAGGAAGATTTCTTGAGCCTTGCGCCGCCGCCTAGGGATCCAGATCTTCAATCAGGTACTACATCAGCCTACGCCATCGCCCATACCTCTGCAACAATCGCCATTGATGGCGCACCAACCCGCGGCCTCGGGAAGATCATCAAACAGTCGATCGCAACCACTTCCCGCCGAGGTCCATCATCATGATATTTCGAATATGCAGGATAACATTATCCCACATGCACCCCGCAGCAACCTCTTTGACACTTTATATACTAGGTCATGAGCATATATCATGTCGGTGCTTTTGCTCCTGACGACACTAGCATAAGACTTCATCATCATCATCCTCCAGCAGCATGATATCCTGTTGCCCGAAATATCACCCTGACGTCATCATGATATTTGAAATATAACCTGCATGATAATCGGCACAACCTGATCCATCGGAGGAACATCCTCCTGCTGAGCTTATACCAAAAGTCTGGCCGACGAACATCCTGATGACATCATCATCATATCCTGCTGATGTCATCATCATATTTGCAAATATCAGGAGGTCTCTTCAAGATGATCAGTGTTAGAAATATGACCCCCGCGGGACCTTGATGACGTCATCATCATATTAACATCATCATGATATTCGGAAGACAACCGGATATTTGGAAATATCCTCCTGATGCACAAATATCAGGTTGCACTGTAGCTCCACTACAAGATCGGGGCGATAACTGAATATGATGATGATGCTTGAAAAGATCACCCCCAGTAGATAGCGCACGAAGCCGGCAAGCGGATACCTCCTCATATCAGCATCATCATGATGCTCGAACAAACATATATCCAGGTGATATGAAAATATCACCCCCTCCTTCGGAAATATCATGATGCAGATAGGCAGAAAGAAAGATATCACCCTGATATACGGATGACGTCAGCATCATCAGGATGAGAAACAAAGAACAAGGTGATACAACATCATCAGGATGATATTGACTAAGATCATCCTGACGTTCAAAGTATGATGACCCTAGTGAATATCGGGTCGCACTTAGAACTCTTCAACAACATCATCAGGATGATCATAACCAAGATCACCCGATGATAGAAATATCACCCCGGCGAGATATCATGATGCAGATGATATGATGACTCTCGTAAGCAACACGGTGATAAAAGGAAATATGATGCTGATGACGACGACCCTTAGGATAAAACAAGTTAGGTCGAGCAACTCAAAGAATAAGCAACATCATCATCATGCCTGCGCAAGGTGATAAATGGAAGATCACCGGAGACTTTGAAGAATCACCCTCGCGAGCAGATCAGGGCGCACTGTAGCTCGTCAGCATCATCATGATAAAAACCAAACATCACCCCATACTTCAAAATGATGATGACGATGAGAAACCGGTCGACGGAGAACATGATGATGATGACCATCATCGAAACAAACATGATGATGATGACCTCCTCCTCAAGAAATATGATGATGCAGCTGAAAACTGCTGAGGAGGTCCATTACTTAGAGCATTTTTTGGATACTTAGGGAGAGTGCCTGAATGAAAATTGTTCAAAAACTACCAGTCAATTCAGGCGCTAACAGTGGCTCTGTCTGGGGACGTGCAGGTGAAAACCTGTAGCGAGAACCAGATCTCTGGGATGCAGACCAGTCCCTTATCCATTGGGCACAGAGTCATGATGTTATATTGATCTGCATCACCAAACTCATTATTTTTAAACATCATTTTGGCGGCCCCGGGCAACCAAAAAGGAAGAACCATAATTTTTTCTTGTCAAATGCCTGATTCCAAGCTGAAAGATCCCAATCCCAACTGAAAAGATTGGCATAATCTGCCCATAATGTCACCTGCTTAAAAAGATATTCCACCAGTTTTGAAAGCTTGCCACCATCATTTTCAGCTCTGTCATTTTGGATTTCAGAAGTAGACATGTAACCATACACATAATATTCTTCAACATTAGGCAACACATGTATGTTATATCCCTCAGACAGTACATCATGCTGCTCTTGGCATTCTTTATCATGTATCTGGCTGCTGCACATTATCAGGCACTCATCCAGCTGATCCAACAATTCAAAATATTCAGAAAATATGAGACCCCTAATATCTATTGATATTGAAAACAAATCCTGATCCACACACCCAATGTTACACATGTCTGAATCAGGTGATGATGAACATTCATTATTCACAGCTTGCAAATCAGTATCATCATCCTCAAACAAAGGGTTAATCCTGCACCACTGAAAGTCAAGACTCACAACATCATATACATCCGCAGGCTCATCATAAAGGGGATTAACACTCACTGCAAAGGCCTCTGCTTCTTCTTCATGACATTCCAATTCTTCTTCATTACTATCAGATTCAGAGTCATAAGAAAAACAAACCTGATCCATGCACTGGTCATGGATATCATTTTTATCAACTGATTGCCCCATATACAAGATTGCTACTGTTTCAATGCACTCTGAAGTTGAACAATCTGCATCATTTTCCAGCCCTCCAATGCTTCCTGATGAAACTGATATTGATTCTTGATCCATATGATCAGAACTCTGCACAACTGGATCATTCAAACAGGAAGGCTCCTTCTTTAGGACTGGTATGCAAATATCACTTGAAAAATTATTATTTTCAACTTCACTTGCTGGGCAAAAAAGGACATCCTCCTCCATGATAGAAACATCATCCACTTGGAATGATGCAAAAATTGGGACAACAGGGGTGTGAGTGCTATGACATTCAATGTCAATACCTGAATTAAATCCTTCATTAACACTGGGGGCTGCAGGACAACAAAATTTTTTAGAGAAATAGCCCTTTTGTATTCCATACCTCCAATTGTTTTCAATATCTAATGCAAACTGATGTGCCTGATGCAATGTGGTGGGCTCCTTGTCTCTTAATCTGTAACTCATTTTCCCATCAAAGGCTCCCAAGTAGGTAACTAAGCACAGTGCATCATTAGGTCTCATGCATTCTGGAATTCTATTCAATGCCCTCATAAATCTGAGGTTAAAGGCTGGGATCAACTCATCTTCTTCAATATGGATGTACATGAAATCACTAATAGCTGCATATTCAGAAATTCTTTCACCATACTGTACTAGAAATGCAGATTTAAAACCATGCCAAGAGCTGACAGAGTGAGCTGGAAGGTAGGAAAACCAGTCCCTTGCATCTTCATCTAGAGATTGAACAAATAATCTCATAACCACATCCTCATGGTCAATTTCAAAGTCATCTATCACATTCATGAACTGCTGCAAGTGTCTCTCAGCTGATTCATCCTTTATACCCTTAAATTTAGGCAAAAAATTTCTGATTTTAGGTGGAAAGGCATTTGGATAGCCACAAATGCCACTGAAATTTATGGGCTTATATCTGTCTATGTTGAACCTTCTTTTATTAAATTGTTGGGATTGACTGTTATACATTTTTGCATTTGACACTTCACAAGGGTGCATGGGCAGATAATACATCCTTTAGTTATTGCAACCCTCCTCTCTACTCAGATTTTCTACAAACAATGACTTTAGGCACTCAAACTTTAGACTATTTTTTCAAACTTTCCTAAAGTCCTTTAAATGAGTCTTTTGAACAACATTGCATGCCCTTTGAAATACAGTGCAAGTTCTAATAGAAGCATGCAAGCTCTGCTTTCACCAATGTTCCCCTTTTAACCAGTGCTATCTCACCAAATAGGGAGTCTGTCAAATAATATGAAATACCTGGATATGTTGCAGAAGCTGCAAATTCTTCTCTAGCTGATTTTGTTCTTTTATCAGGTTCTTTGATGCAGAGTCGCCACCTCCTTGAAGAGGAATGAGCTTCAAACAAGCTGAAGCTGCAGATTGATTTCTTACTTTCTGGGTCATCCACCAGCAGAGTCACATATACAACCTTTTCTCTCTGCTGCAACAAACAGTTTCCAGGTCTAATTTTTTTAATCTTGTAGACTCAAACTTTCATGGATATGACATTGATCTCCCCAGCAGAGTCGCCATTTTGTTGGTGACTCGGATGGGTCACAAGATATATTACTGGAGATGATTAGATAGTACTTTTACTTCGGTCCCCAGCAGAGTCGCCATTTTGTTGGCATTTCTTCTGAATCAGCATTAGGGTTTGCCACTTCTAATGCACAGGCAGATTCAGGCCAACTGAATACAGGAGGTTGCGTGAGCTCCTCCCCTTCACTCCTGGTTCTGCCGCACCAAGGGGGGTATCCCTATAACTCAAGATGTAACCTTGACTAGCTCAAAGATAGAAAGATCTAACTTGACGACAACAGGCAGAATACTCTCATGTATGGACCAAGATCTGCATGATAGATCACAAGGCTGGCAACATTCTTGGACATGATGTCTGGTTGGGTATGAGAGCATGCAGGGGGTTCCTAATACTACTCCTACAACTAACAAGTGGAGGTATGAAATGTTTTAGTTTGAATTTTGGATGCAAAGCTGGACATGGTGTATAACACAAGAACACAGCATGATTGGTGCCTATCCAGGGCTTGGAGTCGGTAGACATACACCTGTGAATGATCAGCATAAATAGCTAAAATTGGATTTCAGGGGGATACACATGATATCTGCCCTATAGATATCTCCCAATATAGAGTGTTGAGCTATCTCTACTTATGGCATCCCTACTGCAGTATACCCTTCCCAATGTTCAACCTGAAAACAGTTTAATCTGCCCCTTGAGCAGAGGTTAAAAGATCAGACATTCAACATAGGAATTCTATGCTCTAGAATCTAAACATCACACAAATATCCAGATCCAGAAGAAGAATACATGCAATACTGGAGACAGAATTAACACAACACATGCTAAGATAGCATTACACATATAAGATCAACCAATGAAACCAGTGGATTCATGCCAAGTCCTACAACAGGAGATACATAAACTCACAAGATCAAGCTGTACAGAGAAACCAGATCAGCTGGTTATGCATTATAGAGCCAAAAATCATCAACTTTTAACAACCTCGAATGAACAACACAACCTGCTTTTTATATCAGGAGGGTGTCTTCAGCATTAACTACCAGGTTGACCAAAAATCCCGCCAGATATACAGTATCATAGAAATGGCGCTCAAACACTACCAGATTGGCGCCCAAACTTGAATGCAGCAGGTAGGGGAGGAGACAGGAAGATTTCTTGAGCCTTGCGCCGCCGCCTAGGGATCCAGATCTTCAATCAGGTACTACATCAGCCTACGCCATCGCCCATACCTCTGCAACAATCGCCATTGATGGCGCACCAACCCGCGGCCTCGGGAAGATCATCAAACAGTCGATCGCAACCACTTCCCGCCGAGGTCCATCATCATGATATTTCGAATATGCAGGATAACATTATCCCACATGCACCCCGCAGCAACCTCTTTGACACTTTATATACTAGGTCATGAGCATATATCATGTCGGTGCTTTTGCTCCTGACGACACTAGCATAAGACTTCATCATCATCATCCTCCAGCAGCATGATATCCTGTTGCCCGAAATATCACCCTGACGTCATCATGATATTTGAAATATAACCTGCATGATAATCGGCACAACCTGATCCATCGGAGGAACATCCTCCTGCTGAGCTTATACCAAAAGTCTGGCCGACGAACATCCTGATGACGTCATCATCATATCCTGCTGACGTCATCATCATATTTGCAAATATCAGGAGGTCTCTTCAAGATGATCAGTGTTAGAAATATGACCCCCGCGGGACCTTGATGACGTCATCATCATATTAACATCATCATGATATTCGGAAGACAACCGGATATTTGGAAATATCCTCCTGATGCACAAATATCAGGTTGCACTGTAGCTCCACTACAAGATCGGGGCGATAACTGAATATGATGATGATGCTTGAAAAGATCACCCCCAATAGATAGCGCACGAAGCCGGCAAGCGGATACCTCCTCATATCAGCATCATCATGATGCTCGAACAAACATATATCCGGGTGATATGAAAATATCACCCCCTCCTTCGGAAATATCATGATGCAGATAGGCAGAAAGAAAGATATCACCCTGATATACGGATGACGTCAGCATCATCAGGATGAGAAACAAAGAACAAGGTGATACAACATCATCAGGATGATATTGACTAAGATCATCCTGACGTTCAAAGTATGATGACCCTAGTGAATATCGGGTCGCACTTAGAACTCTTCAACAACATCATCAGGATGATCATAACCAAGATCACCCGATGATAGAAATATCACCCCGGCGAGATATCATGATGCAGATGATATGATGACTCCCGTAAGCAACACGGTGATAAAAGGAAATATGATGCTGATGACGACGACCCTTAGGATAAAACAAGTTAGGTCGAGCAACTCAAAGAATAAGCAACATCATCATCATGCCTGCGCAAGGTGATAAATGGAAGATCACCGGAGACTTTGAAGAATCACCCTCGCGAGCAGATCAGGGCGCACTGTAGCTCGTCAGCATCATCATGATAAAAACCAAACATCACCCCATACTTCAAAATGATGATGACGATGAGAAACCGGTCGACGGAGAACATGATGATGATGACCATCATCGAAACAAACATGATGATGATGACCTCCTCCTCAAGAAATATGATGATGCAGCTGAAAACTGCTGAGGAGGTCCATTACTTAGAGCATTTTTTGGATACTTAGGGAGAGTGCCTGAATGAAAATTGTTCAAAAACTACCAGTTAATTCAGGCGCTAACAGTGCTGAGGAATGAGATTCCTGAATGGGATGCTACAGAGGTGGAATTTTAGGATGACATCTTTAGAGATTGGTAGGCTTCTAGTGCAGTGTTTCAGGCTAAGATGACTTTCAAGGATTATTTAGATCTTATGATGAGACATAGACCCAGAGGGAGTAATAGGCAACAAAATCATGGGCTTCAAAATAAAATTGGTAAAATGACTATACCCTACATTGATGGTTCAGGAAAAACTTCAGTAAGAGCTTGGGTCCAGAAGTTGGACAGTTATCTCCAGATCAGCCCCATGCCAGAGACTGATGGCATCACATATGTAGCCTTGCACTTGGAGGGTAGTGCACACAAGTGGTGGAGTAATAGGAAGGTAACTCTAGGACATGACCAGATTACATCATATGTTGAGTTCATATCCAGACTCAAATAGGTTCGATAAGAAAGACCCTGAGTTGCAATTCAAGGAGCTGGCATAGTTGAGACAGAGTGGATCGGTGGACTCATACATTTCAGAGTTCCAGGATCTTTTAGTCATGGTTTTAGATATATCTAAGAGGAGGTTGATTATGCTCTTTGTTGATGGTTTATTTAATCCTCTATGAGGTTGGGTCAAGGGTTTGGACCCTATGATGTTGTAGGAGGCCATGAAGAAGGCCCGTGATATGGAGTCTTCTGCTTGGAGGAGTAAATTCTAGAATAAGAACTTCTAGCATCAGAGGGACAAGGAGAGAGATGGGAGACCTTTTCACAAGGACTCAGGACATCAACCACAAAAGAGTTCTTCCAGATTAGACAGTGACCAGTTGAATGATCTCAGGAGGAAGAAACATTATTTTCACTGCAGAGAACCTTGGGATCCTAAACACAAGTGTGCTGCCCAAGGAAAGGCCAAACAGATAGAATATTTTTTAGAAGATGAGTCCATGGAGTCTGAGGCACATTCAGAGAAACATACAAAAGAAAATGATTCAAAGATAGATGTTTCATCCAAGGTTTCAGAAAAGGATGAGGAGACCTCTCTACCTACAACCCATATTTCAAGCATTCAGAGAGAGGGGTCATTTAGGATCTGAGGAGTGTTGGGTGGACAGAGATGCATTACACTACTGGATACAGGTGCCACTCATAAATTCATAAATGAGGGCTTGGTTGCAAAGAGGGGATTGAAGATAGAGGAGTTCAAGAGGTTTAAGGTGAAGGTAGCTGATGGGTTCATACTCACTTGCACTAGGAGAATACCCAATTTGACCATCCAGCTAAACAATTACACTTGCCAGTCAGAGTTCTATGTTGTTAGCATGGGTGACATGGATGTGGTGTTGGGTATGAAGTGGTTACACGAGATAGGTGAGTTCACACTCAACTTGAGGATGATGGAAATGAAGTTTGAGGTGAACAGCATTTGACATGTGCTTAGGGGCATTTCAGATGGTGGGTTGAGAGTTGTTTATCTCAAGAGAATGGAGAGATTGATTCTCCATGATCAAGTGCAATGGGCAGCAGAGGTGATGGTGATGCCTACAGTTTTAGAGCAGCAGAAACAAGAATATCCACCTGACATATAGGCTCTCTTAACTAAACACACCAAAGTGTTTAGTGATATATCACCTAGTAAACCTCCCGACAGGGGTATTGAGCATGTGATCGAGTTGGAAGAGGGTGTAAAACCAGTGATTACTACCCCATACAGGCACTCGAAAAGGTATAAGGATGAAATTGAGAAAGCTATCAAAGAGCTTCTTGAGATGGGACATATTAGACCAAGGAAGAGTCCATTTGCATCATCAATGGTGTTAGTGAAGAAAAAGGATAGGACTCTTAGAATGTGTACTGATTACAGAGAACTCAATAAGAAAACAATCAAGAACAAGTACCCTATACCCAGGATAGATGAGATGATTGATGAGTTGCATGGGGCCTGTTACTTCTCCAAGATAGACTTGAGATCTAGCTATCATTAGATTCAGGTCAGAGATGAGGATGTGGAGAAGATAGCTTTCAAGTGTCACTACGGGAACTTTGAGTTCTTGGTCATGCCATTTGGTTTGATAAATACACTGGCCACCTTCTAGTCTTGCATGAGTAGAGTTTTCTGTGAGCAGTTGAGGTAGTTTGTTTTGATATTTTTTGATGAAATTTTGATTTACAACAAGACATGGGAGGAACACTTGAAATACATTGATATTGTGTTGAGCATTCTGAAGAGAGAATTACTTTATACAAAAATGTCAAAGTGTGAATTTGGAATGATTGAGTTGCTATACTTGGGTCATATTATCAGTACTGGCAGCATGAAGGTAGACCCATAGAAGATTCAGGCAATAATGGATTGGCCGCCACCAAAAAATCTCACTCAGCTAAAGGGATTCCTTGGTCTTTGTGGATATTACTGCAGGTTCATGAAGGGGTTCTCTCATTCAGTTGTGCCCCTCATAGATTTGACTCAAAAGGATGCTTTCAGTTGGACAGGGAGTACACAGGAGTGCTTTGATAGATTCAAATAGATTATGAGTACATGCACTGTGTTTGTAATATTTGATTTCAGCAAACCCTTCGAGTTGCAGTGTGATGCCTTAGGAGAAGGCATTGGTGTGGTAATTATGTAGGATAAGCACCCCATAGCATTTGAGAGGAGAAAGTTGAGGGGTGTGGAACGCAGTTACAGTATTTATGACAAGGAGATGTTAGCCATCATGCATGCATTGGCTAAATTTAGACAATATCTTGTGGGCAGCAAATTTGTGGTTAAGACAGACCACAACAGTCAAAAACATTTCCTTGGGTAGAAGGATTTGAATGAGAGGCAACAGAAGTGGGTCGGCAAGCTATAGGCCTATGAATTTGATATTGTTTATGTCAAAGGTAAGAAAAATATTGTTGCCAATGCTTTATCCATTAGGCCCCATTTGTGTGCTTTAGGTGCCATTGTAGATGATTGGAGAGAGATGATATCAACAGAATATGCTAAGGATGCATGGGCTACTAGAGTAATTGATGGCACTATTAAGGATGACAGGTACATAGTGGTAAATGATTTAATCATTTACAAGGATAGGATCTTCTTGGTGCCAGGTTCAGAGATGAAGTAGAAAGTTTTGAGGACATTACATGATTTACCTTTGGTAGGGCATCCAGGATACTTCAAAACTTATAGACAGGTCAAGGAGAGGTTCACCTAGAAGGGCCTAAAGATAGAAGTGATGCAGTATGTGAGAGAGTGCCCGATATGCCAGTAGAACAAATAGGAGCACTCATTTCTAGGGGGATTATTGCAGCCCCTGCCCATTCCTAAGAGAAAGTGGGATAGTATCTCTATGGAATTTATCACGGATTTACCAAAAGTCCAAGGCAGGGATTGTATTTTCATGGTAGTGGACAGATTGACAAAGTATGCACACTTCTTTGCCTTCCATACCACCTACACTGCAACTCAGGTTGCAGAGTTGTTTTTTCGTGAGGTATTCCATCTTCATTGGTTGCCATAGAATATTGTCAGTGATAGGAACAACAGGTTCCTTAGTAATTTTTGGTAGGAGCTCTTCAGGTTGATAGGGACAGAGCTCACCCCCAGCATGAGCTACCACCCACAGATAGATGGTCAGACATAGATAGTTAATAAATGGGTGGAAGGATACCTCCACAATTATGTTTCAGGGTAGCAGAAGGCATGGATTAAGTGGCTTCACATGGGAAAATATTGTTATAATTCCACTTATCACATCTCCATTCAGATGTCACCCTTTATGGCATTGTACGAGTATGAGGCACCGAGTTTTGTCAATTTGTTGTTTGGTGATAGCAGAGTGCCTAAGGCAAAAGACCTTCTCCAAGAGAGTTAGAATATCATGAGGTCTTTGAAGGAGAATATACAGAAGGCTCAGAATCAATAGAATTAGTATGTAGATCAGCAGAGAACTGAGTGATAATTTGAGGTTGGTGACACGGTATACCTCATGCTGTAACCCTATAGGCAGTCCACTCTTAAGAAGAGTGGGGTAAAGAAACTTAAGCCACGGTATTATGGACCTTTCAAGATCTCCAAGAGGATTGGAGAAGTGGCTTATGAGTTAGAACTTCCAACAGGTAGTAGGGTACATAATGTATTTCATGTAGCTCTCCTCAAGAAGGCACTGGGACATAATGTGCCACCGTTAGTTGAGTTGCCTCCTCTTGATGAAGAGGGGAAGTTGATCTTGGTACCTAAAGCAATAATTGATACTAGGGAACATAATTTGAGGAGGAGGATCATCAGAGAGTACCTGGTTAAATGGAAGGACTTGCTAGTTGAGGATGCTACTTGGGAGAATGAGCAAATATTAGAGCATCCTGATATGAGATTGCTTGAGGCAAGAAATATTAGGGAGGGCAGACTGTAATGTCCCCTTCTTGATACATGGTTAGTCCATCATTGAGTTCCCATGGACTAGTAGTTTGGTTATGGAACTATGTTTAGTTTGGACTTGAGGTATTTGTCGGTGTTGGAGATGTGGTTCGTATTCAGTGGATCTAGCTAGAACCCTTAGAGTTGGCTTAGTTTTCTCTTGGTTGTTACTTACTATTTTTAGTAAGTCTAGGTTCAGTGTCGGTTCAAGATTTTAAGAGTGGCGTCAGATTCATCTCGTCAAGGGTTTTCTAACGAGCTATAGATCATTGCATTCTGACACTGTCTTCATATTTATTTTAAAGTCTAAAGATTATTAATGTTATATTTAATTGGGACTTTATAAATGTTAAGGAAAAGTGACTTTATGCAAAATGAAGACATAAGGCAAGTCTGGACCTTGGGCGCTCATCCCTAGGAGTGAAAAGTGAATTTAAAATTATAATGTTCCCTCTGTAATTTCAACGCCCAACTTGAGGAGGGAAGTAAAATATGGAAAAAGGCTCATTTGTATTATGCCATGTTATGATATTTTCTCTTGTGCGCTCTGCTAGGGTCTTGAGGGTTTGAGGATTCAAACCAGGCTCTTGGAAATGAAAACCTCCCTATGTGATGACATTCTACAAGTGTACAATACCACCTAATGGTACCATTTGAGGTGGATACATCCAGTGTTCACTATTGTGCTTCAATGTAGCTGACAGATTGTAGAGTTGATGCATTTCTTGATTCATCTCTTACATCTTACTGAGGATTTGTATATGCAGATTTGAAAAGGTTGTTTCATGACTATTTGGGACTATTTTTATTATGATTGGGAGCTAATATATGTTGCACTTGCTGGTTGTATCTTCTCATGTTGTCCGTACCTCATTGTGCATGCTATTTGGCTCTATTTTGTGCATCTTTCCTATTTCCTTCTGATTGCCCAGCCTGGGAGACTATGGAAGATTGATCATAGAATGGTTTGGAGGTGCTACAATAGGGTTTGATGTAGATTAGACTTGAATCCATGGCCATACATCATTCCTAGAGGGACATGTCTTTGGAGGACATCAATAAGTCATTGTAGCAGCTGGTATATTAGTCCATATGGAGGTGTTTGGGAACTATTTCATTGTTGACATCATTTTGTATGCTCATCTCTATATTTCTTAGAGTTGGAGTGATTTCCAACCATACACATTGCTGGTCCAGCTACAGCTATTGTATGAAGTTGCAAATCTCAACATGGGTATGTGTTAGTAATTGATATTTGACCATTTTACTAACTGGGTATCCATTAGTTTCTTCATATCTATTGTATATTTTCTAGTTTTTTGATATATGCTCTATATTGTATGCTCTAGTAACACATCTATAGGAAAATTGAAACCCCCTTTTGCATTCTTCTATCTAGTTTGAAAGATCACAAAAAAATTAATAAAAATCACACATAAAAAGATCTTTAAAATATACAAATAGGTACGACGCATTACAAAGTATAACTCTACATGAACTCTACCCATCTCATATGTCTCTGATTCAACTTTCCTTGACTGTTCAAATACTACAAAGCTTGATGATCTGTATACAACACAAACTCCTTAGGCAACAAATAATGTCTCCACTTCTTCAAGACTTGAATTATGGCATATAACTCTTGACCATAAACATAATATCTTCTCCTTGCATCATTTAACTTTTCACTGAAATATGCTACAGGTCTACCTTCTTGACTTAACACTGCTCCTATTGCATTTCCACTTGCATCACAATCTACTTGAAATACCTTATTGGAATCTAGTAATGCCAACACAAGTTGCTCTATCACTTTCTACTTCAACAACACAAAACTTCTATCTGCTCCTGATGTCCACTTAAAGTCTTTTCTATCACCTCTCATTGTCTCTGTCATAGGGTTACATACTAAACTAAAATTCTTGATGAACTTCTAGTAGAAACTTGCTAATCCATGAAATGATCTAACTTCCCCAATGCTCTCCAGTGCAGGCTATTCAACAATTTCTCTTATTTTCTCAGGGTCTATCTTCAGTCCTTCCGCAGAAATCACAAATCCCAAATATACCAATTCTTCCTTCATGAAACTACACTTATTGATGTTTATCAACAATTTCTCTTCTCTCTACCTCTGCAATACTTGTCTCAAGTGCCACAAATGTTCTTCCTTTGACTTACTAAAAATCATAATATCATCCAAATATACAATGACAAACTTACCCAAGAATTTCTTCAAAACTCCATTCATCAACCTCATGAAAGTACTCGGTACATTTGTCAATCCAAAAGGCATCACTAACCACTCATACAATCCTTTATTTATCTTAAAAGCAGTATTTCATTCATCCCCTTCTTTGATTCTGATCTGATGGTATCCACTCTTCAAATCTATCTTTGTAAAATACTTTGCTCCACTCAAACAATCCATAATATCATCCATCCTAGGTAAAGGAAATCTATACTTAACTATGATCTTGTTTATTGCTCTATAGTCTATACACATTCTCCATTCTCCATCTTTCTTCGATGCTAACACTATAGGTATTGTACAAGGACTCAAACTTTCTAAGATCAAACCTTTCCTCAACAACTCATGTATCTGTCTATTCAATTCTTCATTCTCTACCGATGTCATTCTATGTGTTGCTTTGTTAGGAAAATTAGCTCTAGGTATAAGATCCATGTGATGACGGATACTCCTGATTGGTGGCAATCCTTCAGGTACATTATCTAATATGATGTGTTCATAATTTGTTAGCAATTCAATTATCTCCTCTAGTTGTGATTCTTCAGTCTTTGTCTTTAGGGTTTCAGGCTTCTTAGGGATCAAAGCATAACACATATTCTCATGTCTCAAACCATCTAGAAATTTTCTTCCATCTACCAAACAGATTCTAGCATTCCCACACACTTCAGTCTAAGGATCATCTTCCAAAGGAATCAAAGTAGTTATCTTTCCATTTGATGTTATATTATATATATATTCTTTCTTCCATCATGTATAGCTTTCCTATCATACTGCCATGGTCTAGCCAACAAGACATGACATACATCCATAGGCATAATATCACACAATACTTCATCATGATAAGATCCAATATGAAATTTCACCAAACAATATTCACTCACCAGTACATTATGATCATCCTGAAGACATGCTATCCGATATGTCTTAGATTGTTTCAATCTTTCCAACTTCATCTTAGTCACCATCTCCTCTGAAACTAAATTATCAGAACAACCACTATCAATTACAATGTTACAACATCTACCTCTTGATTTACATCTAGTTCTGAACAAGCTTTTCCTCTGTGGTGGTTCCTCATTTGTCTCTTCTTGAAATAGTTCTCTCCTCATGACAAGTGATTCTCATTTCTCTAGTTTACCAACTGAAATAGGTGATCCAATAGGTTTTTCTTCCACATAGGCTACTCTTCCACTATTATTTGTCTTGTTGCTTGTACTTCCTTGATTACATTTTGTTTAGGGTTAAAAATGGGGCAAAAGTTTTGGTTTAGGTTTCAAAGGAAAATCCTCCCTTCTCACCAAACATTCAATGGCATATCAACCAAGTTGAATCTCCACTAAGCGAGAGCATTCACCTATCAAGTTGAGCTACCACTTGGAATGATGCGGAAGATTAGATGTATCAAACAATATCTCAATTTAATGCTTAAGTGTTCTTAAAACCCTAAATATGTAATATAGTAAGCAAATTAATGAATTACGACAAATCCCTTAAGACTAAGGTGAAGGACAGTGATATTTAACTCACTATTTTTCAAAGTTCAGAATGCAGAATAGTCGAGGACACTAGGACTAGCACCATAGTCCAAGGTACAATTTTTTTCATAGAATCTAAATCTCCTCAACACTGATCTGCAATGTATCTTCCATTTCTACCTCGAAAAAAGTGAACACAGGGACTAGCGCCCTTGTCCTAAAATGCTAAACTTTGTCTTCTTTCTTTCGGATCCCAAATCCTTGTTGTCTGCAACTTCTTTCTACAAATCCACTCCGTGAAACTCGGTACCTATAACCTGCAATCACAAAGGAATGTGGGAGGGGATTGTGGTGTTTAGAGGCTTTCCTCGATCAAGCCCTAAAGAGACATCCAAGTCTTCCAAACACCGTTGTCAAATAAGAGTGCATATCCCTGTAGGATAGAGGCAAAATCTAAATGATAAATGATAAAAAAATACAATAGATATCACCTTATAGTGTAGATCTCACATAAATGAAGGCTCTTCAATCACATGAGAAGATCAAATCTGCAATCACAAACACAATAACAATACTTTGCTCTGTAACAATGAATAACTTGAAATCACAAATATGCTTAAAGCTCGTAATCCTCTTCTAGACATCTCCTAGTTTACAAATGAAAACCTAAACATGCTTATATATGCAACTACAAATATTCCCACTAAGAATTTCACTGAATTCAAGCTTGAGATATTGGCATAGGACCTAAATAACGGTCATAAAATTGACATTAAAATTTAGGGAAGACCCAAAATAGGGTAGGACTCGGGCACTAGTGCCCAAGTCCACCTTCCCATTTTTGTTTGGGAATTATCAAAATAGCACCCCCTAGGTCCTATTTGCCATAAGACTTCAGGGTTTTCTCATTGGGATTCAAAATTAACATGCAAGATGCTCTAAATGCATTGTAAGGACCCAGGGGCTAAACCTTATGAGGGAAAAGCCCCTAAGGGGACATTTTCTGACATAACATTTAGCCCCCACTTTAATGTATGTATAAAAGCAAGGCCGATACATGCATTAAAGTATAGTCAACAAACATAGCAAACACGTAAAGCATGGTGAAAACATGCCCAACACATTGAAGATAGTAATAGGCATGCAAAACACAGAGAAGACAATTATAGTCATGTAAAATATGGAGAAGACAACATTGAAGACATGTAAAACACAGTGAATATAGTGAATGAAGTGGTTATTTTCTTTTTCTTTTACTCATATATGAATGCAAATGTAAGTACAAGGAATGTAAACACACAACCCAAAATGCAGGAGGGACTCATCACCACATGTCTTTAGACTGCATATGGGGCAACAGACATGCAATACAAATCTTAGTGTGTAGGAGGGACTCATCACCATGCGTCTTTAAACTACACTTGCAAACAAACACATCATACAAATCCCAAAGCATAGGAGGGACTCATCACCACTAGTCTTTAGACTATGCTTGGGAACAAACACGCCATACACACACATGGAAGACACAGAGAAACATGGAAAACAAGTAATGGAAGAAACCTATTGCTAGGTTTGTAGCCATCTCAGGCACATTACAAGCACACATCGATGATTGGCTGCACCACAACAATTGTCAAAGGCATGCTTAAGGGTTAGGATAGTCTCAGATCCACCCCGTGTACTTGGAGGACTTTTAGAAAATGACAAGATGTGTAATCTCCTAGAGAAATATATCATCCCCACCTCCGTAGAGGGCTTAAAATAAAAAGGATATGCATGACATCCTACCTCCATAGAGGGCTTAAGTTATTGCAATATAAAAAGAAAGATGTGCACTCGCTCGAAGATACAACATCCTGCCTCTGCAGAGGACTTCAAACACACTTCATTAGTACCAAAATCATCAGACAACTTACCTTATATATGCCCCCACCTTAAGGTGGTTGATATCGTGTACCAATATCAAGCACGTTAAGGTAGAGAGAAAATACACAAGGGAACACGAGCTCTCACAAAGCTCGTGCCCCCCAGAAGGTGACATGTACTTTATGGTCACCAAATATTCCCACAAACACACAATTTCCTACAAGAAAAGGTGTTAGCATCCATATAATCATGATAAACAACAATGCATGTAATCATTCACATAGAGAGTTGAGAAAAGCAAGATCTAAGATAGACAAAGTGCATGGAGTAGCAATATTGTTATGTTTTGTAAGTGCGATAAGACAACATCAAGATATCACATAGAGTGATTCTACTAGCCAAGCTTTGGATAATATATATCAACCCCATCATCATGTATGGACTAGTTCCATTTTTTATTTCTTGTTGAAGGGACACTAGGTTCGTATCAGTATAATATGTTTTTCATCATCCGCCATCTAGATAGAACCACTAGAGGAAGGTAAACAATAAATCAAGAGAGGAGAAACAAGTTCCTTAGGGACAATCACGTAGGAGGGTGCCCCCAAGTCACCAACTGCAATGCTATGTCCATAAGACACAACACACAATAATGAAAATAGAGGAGAGGCAATATAGAAGAATGATGATACAAATAGAAGAAGGGTCACAACAAAGGTGGTCTCCTAGTATCCCTGACCTTACAAGAGAATCAAGGGTCATCCTAGGAGGCCTAAACAACACATAACACATCATGAGAGAAACACAACACAGAGGTAAAGGGTTATAAATACTTACCTTTAGGGACAACTAAACTAGTAGTCATCATGGATCTTGATCTTTACTTTGATGGTTAAAGCTTTATCTCTTCTTCTCTCTTCCACATTCTCATGAGCTTGTGGGGGGATGATTGTAGGCTTTGTCAATGGAAAGGTATCTATTAATGATGGTGTGGAAGGAATTTCATGGTTTTCTATGTCAATTAAATTGGTTAATGTCAGAGTTTCAATAATACTCATTCCAGGTGAGTGAGGTTGTTGAGGAACCCAAAAAGTGCCCATTTCAGTCTATATAGGGTGTTGGAATACCTTGATTGTGAGGAATACTTTGTTCTTCAATATTGTGTGAGTTTTCTTTGTTTTCCAAGGTATGTGTGGGTTTAGGTAAAGGTGCATGATCTGTTTCTTTGTTTAAGATGTAGTTAAGAAGCGCTTGAACATCAGGCGGTAAAGTTTCAGTTTTAATAGGTTGAAGTAAATGTTCACAAAGGGAATCTGCATTATCCAATTCTTCATCTTGGCCAGGGAGAGTAGGAAGGGATAGTAGAGTAGTGTTAAGGAATGTGTCAATGATGTCTTCTTCTTGTGCCAAAATATCCTCGCTAGGTGGGGTTATGTTGGGACAAGTCTCTTTATTAGATGAATCACCCAGGGCTATGTCAGTCTCATAGGTCTCGTAAAGAATGTCCATTATGTTGTCATGAAATGAAGGAATAGAGGGAATGATGTTTTCACTACTACTTTCCCTATGGTTATTTTTAAAAATGAAATTAGTGAGATTTTCCAATATTGAAGGGGAAACACCCACGATAGTGAGAAATCTTTCAAAATAGGCTATTGTTCGAAGGATATCACAAGTAGTACTTATGGGCATGTCAATACCATAGATGTATGCTATTTGGTGCAAGAATTGAGGATATTTGTTAGTGAATTTGCAAAAATTATCAAAATTAATAATGTACTCAAATAAATCTTCCAAAGATGAATGATGAGGAGAATCCATGGTATATGAATGTAAAACTATGTATGAATATGACCTAAAATGCTTGATTTTTCAAGTTTTTTCAATGCAAATGAGTGAAAGAAGAGATGTTATGAAGAATTTCAAGAGGGGAAGAAAATAAAATGTCTAAGAATAGACCAATGGTACAGAAATATCCTTCACAACATGCCTTTGATGCAATTCTAGAGTGATGACAAGCAAAACCTAGTGAAAATACACCTAAAATATGCAATTTTTCATCAATTTTCAATGTAAATGCCTAGTACAAAGGGTGTTGTAAATAATGTCAAGAGGGTCAGCAGATAATAACCCTAATAATGGTCTAATAATGCTGCAAAATCCTTCACAACACACCTATGATGCAATTCTAGAGAGATGATAAGGCCAAATCTAATGAAAATGCAAGGTTTTCAAACCCTAGACATGAAATTTTGAAAGAAAGCTACTATGATTCAACACTACAATTAGAAATCAATCCTAATGAGTATTTGAAAAGGGTAGTAAAATCTAAAACAAGATTTTGACTACAAATCCTAGCTAATGCAAAACTAGGTTTTTATGAAAAATGCACAATTTTAAGCAATTTTTGACAATTTAAGCATGAAAATGCAATGCAAGTGAATACTAAATGATGAATTTCTGTAATTTAAATTAGATATAAAGAAAATGATAGAAATTTGATGAAATTAGATGCCAATTAATTCAAATTATGCTAAAATGCAAGCCTAAGATGCCAATTTTTCAAAATTTTCAATTGCTTTGTAATTTTTTGAATGCAATAAGAATAATGAATGCAAATCTATCACACAACACTTAATAAGGTGTGAAAAGTCTAAAACCATGGGTTCAAAAAAATGTTTAGGGTTTAAAAAGGTGGGAAAAGTTTTGGTTTAGGTTTCAAAGGAAAATCCTCCCCTCTCACCAAACATTCAAGGGCATATCAACCGAGTTGAATCTCCACTAAGCGATAGCATTCACCTATCAGGTTGGGCTGCCACTTGGAATGACACGGAAGCTCAGATGTATCAAACAATATCTCAATTTAATGCTTAAGTGCTTTTAAAATCTGAAATATGTAAAATAGTAAGCAAATTAATGAATTACGACAAATCCCTTCAGACTAAGGTGGACAGATATATTTAACTCAATGTTTTTTGAAGTCCAGAATGAGGAACAATTGGGGACACTGAGAATAGCACCCTAGTCTAAGGTATAGTTTTCATCATGGAATCTAAATCTCCTTCTGACATTGATCTATACTGTATCTTCTATTTTTGCCTTGAAAAAATTAGACACAGGGACTAGCGCCATTGTCCTGAAATGTTGAAATTTGTCTTCTTTCTTTCAGATCCCAAATCCTTGTTGTCTGCAAATTCTTTCTGTAAATCCACTCCACTAAACTTGGTACATGTAACTTGCAATCACAAAGGAGTGTGAGACGGGGTTGTGGTGTTTAGAGGCTTCCCTCGGTCAAGCCCCAAAGAGACATTCAAGTCTTCCAAACATTGTTGTCACATAAGAGTGTGTATCCCTATAGGATAGAGGTAAAATCCAAATGACAAATGATCATAAACACAATAGATATAACCTTATAGTGTAGATCTCACATAAATGAAGGCTCTTCAATCACATGGGAAGATGAAGTCAAATCTAAAATCACAAACACAATAACAATGCTCTTCTTTGTAATAATGAATATCTTGAAATCACAAACATGCCTAAAGTACACAATCCTCTTCGAGACATCTTCTAGTTTACAAATGAAAACCTAAACATGCTTATATATGCAACTACAAAGATTCCTACTAAGAGTTTCATAATTCAAACTTGAGATGTCGACATAGGACCTAAATAACGGTCATAAAACTAACATTAAATTTTAGGGCAAACTCAAAATAGGGCAGAATTAGGGCGCTAGAGCCCAAGTCCACCCTCTCATTTTTGTTTGGTAATTATTAAAATAGTACCCCCTAAGTCCTATTTACCATAAGACTTCAAGATTTTCTCATCAGGATTCAAAATTAGCATGCAAGATGCTCTAAATGCATTCTAAGGATCTGGGAGCTAAACCTTAAGAGGGAAAAGCCCCCAAGAGGACATTTTCTGACATAACACATTCAAATGCTCTATGTCCACCTTCAAATTTAAAACAGGTTCATTTGAATGTTATCCTATCAAGTCCTTTTCCTTCTATTCTATATCCTTCACTCTTGTATGGACTAGGGTTTCCTCTATAGTAGAATGTTCTATCATCTCTCTGATATGCATTGTTATCTTTATCCTCCTTGAATGTGTTCTCTTGTCTATTCTACTCCGCATATGATCTCTCTCCTTTGGAAAATGTTCTACCTCTATGAAATTTACCCCCTCTACCTCTTTGTCTCTGATCATGCCTCTTGTTTAACTTTTCTTCAACTTTCAGGGAAAACTGATATGCTTCTTCCAATGTTGTCAACCTCACCAAAATTAGTTCTTCTTGAATGTTTAATCTTAGTCCATTGATGTATCTACCCATTTTCTCCTTTCTTGCTTCACTATGTCCTGTCCTTATGATCATCTTATGAAATTCTTCAGTGTACTCCTTCACAGATTTTTTCTTTTGTCTCAAGTTTTGCAATCTCTTCAATAGTTCCAACTCATAATTAGCAAGTATAAACTAGTTCTTCAACTTTGTCACCATTCTATCCCACTTGGTATATTTTCTTTTCATCTTCTATTTCTATCCAAATGAACTTATTTCCACCATATAGTAGCATGTCCTTTCAACTTTATCTTTGCAAATTTCACCTTCTCCAGATCTTCAACTTCTTCATACTTAGTATTATTCTAGGTCATTTATCCAATCAATCAGTCTTCAGGATTCAAATTGCCAGTGTAGTTTAGTACATCAACTCTAGGTATTTTCCCAATCTTTGAAATAGCTCACAACATCCTGACTTGATCTTATTCTTCTTCTTCATCTCCTAGGGTTACTTTATTTTGATCAACGGATTGAAATTCTTCATCATCATCACTTTCAACATTAGGTTGAGGTGTAAGTCCTCTTCTTCGATCTTCTTTAACAACATCCAAGTGAACCCACATTGTTTTCATCATCTCCATCATCTCATCCATTCTTCCAACCATAGTACCAATAGCAGGTATTCTCCTCAATGGAATTTCTTCCTAGGATCAAGTGTAACTGCCTCAAATTCGGTGATCAGGCTAAAAAGTGACAATTGCCTCACAATTGGTGATCGGTTGATAAAACAAGTAGTCTGCCTCGGATTCAGTGATCTATTCACAACAACATCTTATGGAATTTCTTTGTCAACTTGGCCCAATTCACTCCCAAAGATTCAAAATTTGCTCTGATACCACTTGGTGCAATCACAGTTAAGAGGGTCCACAAGTGAATAGTCCAGACTGTGTAGCAAGAGTAAGCACAATGGAAACAACTCAATGAAATAAAGCAAATGGAGATTCAGTCATTCAATATATCATAGATTCAAATGTCAAACTGGCTAGAAACATGCGGGCTTACAATTAGGACTCACAGGCCTAATTCCTCAATTACATAATATACACAAGATATAGCTTTGAAGCACCTATAGAGGAAATCCAAAACTATCAAACTTATAAACTATGCTAACTTCTTTCCTAGGCATCTATTACATGATTATGTATCATCTCTGGAACATAAGATTCCTCCGCATTGGCCAAGGAAGATCACAAACTCCAATGAAGAGTTGTAATGTGTGAACATGGATAGGTCAGACCTAATCATATAGAACTCCTCCGCAAATGAATGGAATAATGTGCAGATCTCAAGGAAGGTTGGCCATGATCCAAAGAACATTGAATGAAGTGTCATTTAGCTCTGCAAGTCATGAAATGCTCTGCAGATCTTCTCCTTTAGCTGATTGTCTGAGACTATGAGGATGCTCTATTATGAGAAAATAGTTGATCTTCTAATCACGATATCTTTCCAGTATCTAATCCAAATGATCTAAGATTTGGATATGATGTGCATGAATGTGTCTAGATGCTAGGTCCAGGTCCGCAAGCTCTAAAATACAACTGTGGTAGAATGCGGACCAAAATGCAAAAAATTGGTACTAACTAAATTGAACTGGTAAATGAAAGAAACAACTTGAAATGCAATTTTTTTTTGGTTGGTGTAAGATTTCTCTTGAACTAGGTATGCTTTTGTATCACATACACTCCTCTTTCTAGTTTATGCTTCTTCTTGCTGGCACAAGCAATCAAACATTGATATCAGTATCCCTTACCTAGTCTAGTTACACTGTCTTGACATAAAATGTTGAGAAACACACATGCGGTACTTTATATCCTTTAAAACATTAAAATTTCAATCTTGTACCTTTTCTCTACATAATCTCCAAACCATTAAGTCATACATGCATATGCAGTGAAAGATGACATCTTTGAGTTTCATACCTAATCACTTTACATTGTTATAACTGTTGATAACTGAGAGGGGGGGGGTGAATCAGTTATCCTAATTATTTCTCTTTCTGAACTTTCTTATTAATTAATGCAGCATTGAATCAAACACAAAAACATTACCATGAAATAAGAAACACATGACACAGTATTTTTGACGTGGAAACCCTGTTAAGGGAGAAAACCACGGGGTGATTAACCCAAAAATTATTCTCTGTTAGAAGAATAGGAAATTACAAAATGGCACTTGCCAATTAGGGCTCACTGCCCGAGCACACTGCTCACAAGAGGCCCACTGCCTACAAGAAGACACACTATCTACAAAGTGATAAGAATCACAGTCTTGAACTGATTGGAAGCATCTGCATATGCTGGAGTTCAGTTCCGGTTAGGCTCAGTACACTGATCTGCTGCACTTCATCTTTCCTCTGTTCTTTATTCTGCTATCCTTTCACATACCGGATCTTTCTTGCTACTTCTGCTCTGTTCTGGACTTATTCACATATATATTGATTCATTCACACACTTCACAACTAAATCCATCCTCTATATATATCCGCACAAGTAATTTCATCACCTTTCTAGTCGGCATCCGGAACAGTCTAGTTTCTTACAAACTTTGTTCTGTCGGCTGAATCCTTGCTCACCAAGCAATGCGGATCAAGCATATACTTGTAGATATCATTAATCATGTCGGCCAAACATGATTCATGCCTTCACAACCTTTATCATCAACAGTAACACATCCGGAAAGTAGTCTGATACTCTGTCAGTCAGTTCTTCCTCTGTTTTCACTGTCTCTCAGGAATCCGGTACTCAACTATTCATATCTTTTTCCTTGTCCATCACCGGAGGCTAAATCCTTAGAATATACCACTCAAGGTAGTCCTCTTGACTTCCCCAAATCCGCACTGCACCAAGACACTTCCTCTGAGAGATCCGGACCAATCTGTCGGACCTTGCCACATGCTCTGTTCTTGTTCACCGGACCACAACAATCTTTATTCTGACTTCCGGTAGAGACACACCATGACTTGCAGATATGTGGGATGACCTTTGTTTCCATCAATGACAACAACCATGAATCCATATAGTGTCTCTTGCCAACAATAACCCTATTTTCAATCTGCTAACTCTGGATGTCCTTGCAGTAGTCCATATTCTTTGAAACTTGGATCAGACATACCTTATGGCCATATTTAGATATCCTTCAAATTGTGAGGTCATATCTTCATCTATGGTAGAATGTGGTGCATTCTCCTGTGCTTCTGTAATACAATTCCCTATGCCTTTGACCTTCTTGATCACGTAGACAATTTCCTTCATATCCCATGAAATGTTTTTCAACAAGTGACAATACATGTAACAATAACTTCATATTATCAAGGAAAGACGTCAACCAACAAACTTTGACAAACTTCATCTGTTCATGAACTTTAGAAGATAAGGTACAACTGTGTACAAATGATACTAATCTAATTTCATGCTCAAGTCTTTCACATCACAACTCCTCTAATCATCACTCCTTTGACATCAATGAAAACATATGCAACAATCTCCCCCTTTGACATTTATGGAAACATTAACCTGATATTCAGCTTTTCTCCCCTTTGACATCAAGGGAAAAGGGTCACTGGTCTTCCTTTGTATGGACCAAACATACAAGCTCTGCCTATCTGTATTAGCCCTTACATACCTTTGCAATCTCTTTTTCTTCTTGCTCCACCTGATAGGTAGCTACTGTCAATTTAGAATACATAGAAAAATAGTTCTATCCTCCATCTTTTTTACAATACATATAGGCTATATACATACAAAACTTGGTAAAGAGGCCTATCTATACAAAATGTCAATGCTTATCCTAGTTCTATCCTCTACATACTTCATTATTTTAAAGATAATGCACTTGATAAACTTTTTAATGTGACCGGTGATGCTACTGTGACACGCCCTTTGGCTCCACGGGAAAACTTTTCCCTAGAGCTATGGACCAGTGAGGCCACAACATGAGGGACCTCATCTCCTAGTAAGAAATCTGCAAGTTCAAACCCGCGAGCTTGTTGGCCCAATAAGGTTTGAACTCTAGTGGCTGCCACTACAATTGAATGACTTAACCATAGAACCACGCCCTCAACGGTGATCCTCTACATACTTCTTATGATAACTTAAGATAGTATTTATCTGCTACTCCACTTCAAAATTTTGTCTTGTCTTCAAGACATGTTTTATTTAATTTAATGGAGGAATGTTCTTATATATAGCCTTCAAATGGACCAAAGAAGTGTCCCATTATTTTTTATTGTTGTCAAATTTTGGATTTGGCTTTCTAATTGTATATAGAATTCCTCTACCTCTTCTAAAGAGGATGGTACCTAAGTCTTTTGAGCTACATTATTTGCCTCTATCAAAATCTTAGTCAATGAGGCTAACCTTAAGCTTACCACCTCTCGGAGTTGTTTTATTTGGCCTTTGATTTGTTCCATTTGGTCATATAACTATTGCAGCTGGGAATGTAATTTCTCTATTTGTGGCCTTATGGCTCCATTATTATCTTGTATCAGATCATATGGATTGTCCACTTGTGCAATCTGAGCTTCAATTGCATCCATTTGTTCCCTTAAACTTTTGGTAGTCACAGGCCATTGTAGACAAAATTGGTACAACACTTTTGCTTCCTCAATGTAGTTTCAAATGTTCTTTATATTTTCTTGAACTTTGATATGTGCCTTTACATATTTACCTGAAGCATCATCCATTCTCTTGTTGTATACATGTTCAAATATCTTCTTCTCTACTTGCGTCTCCAAGAAAGAGAAATGTGCTTTAAAGGATTCCATTAGCTACTTCAATTGGTGTGTTGGAGGCAAAGTTGAATCCCTTTTTTCTTCCAGGATTTCATTTTGTATTATGTTAATTGCTTCTACTAGAAGCTCTGTGCCTTCAACTTGTTGTTGTAAAATCTCCTCTCTTGTGGATGAATAGCAGAATATTGGACAAATTGACTTGTCCATCAGAGATAGGTAATTGCAGCATTTGAAGAGTTACCAAAGGTTAAAATTGCCTTTGTTGCACTAGAAACTCTTTAATAGAGTGAATGGGAGAGGTAGAGGAAGATGTTTCCTGAATTACCTAAGAACTCTCTCTTGTCTATCTTGTCCCCTTTATAGTAAAAATAAATTGGTGAAATTATTAGTCCATTTAGATATTTTCCCATGGGCTAATGTAAAACAGAAGGGAAAATAATTTATTTAATATTTTAATTGTAATCCCACAAATTAAGGATTTATTAGTTTCAGGAGCAATTAAATATTAAATAATTTAATTTATTTGCACAAGTGGGGAATATGAGGTGTAATTGTAACTTCCAAGAGTGATTTTAGGAGATCTTATGACATGTTTCTAAAAAATAGATGATTTTATGACAACGTGAAAGAGGGGAGTTATTTCTTATTTTTGGCCAAGAATCTTGCATGGATTATGACACGTAAGCACCATTTGAGGGAATTTGTTGGAAATTAAATTATTTTAATTTATTTTCCAAGAGAAGGATGTTTGGATTTGGAGATATTATAAATATGCAAGTATTTTATTTCAGAAGGGCTTCTTGATCATTTTTACAACCTAATTTTCTTGTTTGAGCACTTGTGCTTGGATTTTCTTCAGTGGACAAAAACCCATTGGAGTTGGAGGCTTGTGGACGAAAACCAACCACTCTCAAGTGATCATAGGATGAAAAACCTTTGGTTATAGAGAGTAATTCCATACATGGATTGCATTGGGCTTCAAATGATTATGCAATTTTAGTAGTTTTGCAATATTGTGTTTGCAGGTTGTTTTGTTGCAGTTTTGGTGATTTCCAGTGTGTTGCAAATATGGGCCTAACCGGTGTTGTCATTGATGTCAACATAATCCTATTGCATGGATGTCAAGGATTGGATGAGTTGTGTGTTGAGGATATTGAGAAAATTAATCCTATCAGAAATAGAGAAGAATAGTGAAGACAGTGAAGCTCTATGAAGTGAAGATCCCAGCTAAGATGAAGATCAGAGGATATGAATCAAAGGATTTGTAGATATGTGTCTAAAGGTGATCCAGTAAAGATTTGAGAGGTCCACATGAAGATTTGAAGAATTTATGTCCATATAAGTAAAACCGGTTCTGGCAGATGTTTAGAGGTGACAAAGTGACACAAATAGTTCCGGTGAGATTCGAAAATGCAATATCTTGTTCTGTGGATTTGGTGGAGTGTTTAGGAAGTCAATGTGAATTGACAACTCAATTGGTTCATGGTTTAGAGGTTAGCAAGCATCTATTTCAATATGATAGTAATGATAGATTGTGTTCTTAAGATTCTGGATAAAGAAGAGAATGATTTCAGTTATCAGAAGTAGTGTGGATGTTCTTGGTGAGTCAGGAAAGCTTGTGGGGGTCTCTAGATTGTGTCCAATTTGTGTTGGTGGTCCGCATTGAATTTTGAGCTCGCAATTGAAGAATTACTTCCGAATGATGATGTTCTTCCTCAGCTTGGCCGACCGGATGATTTACACATCTTGCTGATGATCTTGAAGATGTTTTGTGAAGGATGGTGTGTTCCTCAAAGAAGATTGAAGTCCTAGATATGTGTGGCTAATAGAGTGGTGATTCGTATGAAGAATTTTGTAATAAGTCAAGTTGTATTTGTGTATTTTCTCTATAATAAAATAAAGTGTGCTGACTTTGATGATTATCTCAAAGTCAATGTCTTGTATAAATAAGAGTTGTGAAGTCATTTCAAAAGTAGCCTTGGTTAAGAAAAGAATGTGGTAGAAAAGAGAAGAACGAAAGGAAGAGTAGAAGTTTTGATCTTAAATGGAACTGACTCAAGCATGGTGAAGATGCTAATCTCTAGTTCAAGTCTGTAATATTTATTATTCTGTAGATAGTGTGTCTCCTGTAGGCAGTGGGCCTCTTGTGAGCAGTGTGCTCAGCCAGTGAGCCCTAATTGGCATGTGCCATTTTGTTCCTTTTATTCTTTTAATAGAGAATACAATCTTGGGTTAGTCACCCCGTAGTTTTTCCCTTAACCCAGTTTTACACGTTAAAATCTTGGTGTCATATGTGTTAATGTGTTTCTGCTCTTGAATTATTGCATTGTGTTCCCATGATTGATTTGTTATTATGCTGCTGAATTACAAGAAGGGTTTAAGTAGTTGATAAAAGAAAAGTTTTTGGACAACTGATTTACCCCCTCCTCTCAATTGTCTATCTTGAAACCAACAATTGGTATCAGAGCTAAGTTCCTCTAGAAGAAGCTTAACCTCTTGAGGAGATCGAGAATGTCGACCTACAAGAAGGACAGTCTAAGGTTTGATGGTTCAAACTTCACTGCTTGGAAAAGCTGCATGGAATGTCACATATAATGCACAGGATATCAGTATTGGAACATAACCTCAATTAAATATGTCCCCCCAACAAATGGCCCTACAACTCTAAATGAAATCAAAGATGCAGAGAATAATCTTCGAGCTAAAGAAGCCCTACTGAGTGCCTTGTCTGATTTAGAGCTGACAAATGTTATGGGTTTGAAGACTGCCTATGAAATTTGGACAAATCTTGAAAATCTATATGAAGGAGACAAATATGTTAAGTGTGCCAAGATACAAAGTCTGAAAGGAAAGTTTGAAAACTTAAAGATGAGTGAAGATGAGAATATCACTTCTTACATGACAAAAGTAAATGAGCTTGTTTGTAGCATCAGATGTGCTGGTGGAGTACTAGATGAAGATGAAATTGTTGCTAAAGTTCTCAGATCCTTACCTCCTGCTTATAAACATAAAGTTGTTGCTACTGAGGAAATCAGATCCTTAACAACTATCACAAGGGATCAATTGGTTGGTAAGATATCTGCATTCGAGTTAGCTGAGTTTGGTGATGCACTTCCCAAGACTGAATCTGTATTCAAAGCTAGTGCCTCTAAAAAAGGCAAACAAAGATATGATCTAGGAGAAAGCTCCTCAAGAAAATCATCTTGGTATGAGAAAGTAAGAAAAGATCTGGAAGAGGATGAATTCGAAGCTAAAAAACTTGAGGCCCGCATTGTAAAGAGACTTCCAAGAGGATCCGGTAAGTATGAAGGAAAATTGCCTTTCAAATGTTTTAACTGTAACAAGATTGGTCATTTTGCCTCAAGGTGTCTGGAAAGATTTTCTAGGCCAAATCCAAACAGATCAAGATTCTAAAAGAAATGTTACTATGTTCATAAAGATGATGATGATGAAGGAGTAATAGATGATGAATCAGAGACAGGAAACAAATCTGGAAGTGACTAGGTGTTTATTTCCATCAAGGAAGAAGATCCAATGCCCTCTGAATTTGTCAATCATAAAATGATAGAAAGAGCTTTGGCTGCCCAAGTTGAAGAAAATGATAATTGGGTCATTGATAGTGGATGTTCCCACTATATGACAGGTGACAAAAACAAATTCATAGATTTTGAAAGATATGAAGGAGGAGTTGTAAAATTTGGTGATAATTCTGCTGGCAGAATCAGAGGTAGAGGAACTATTTCTTTTGATGGAAAGAACAAAACCAGTGATGTACTATATGTTGAAGGTCTGAAGCACAATCTTCTCAGTGTTGGATAGTTGGTGGACAAAGGCTACGATCTCTAATTCAAAAATAGAAAATGTAAGATCTTTGAAAGTTCTGGAACATAGATTGCATCCAGACTCAAACAAAAGGTAACATCTTCCACTTGGTTGGTACTTGTAAAAGTTGTTTATTTGTTCAAATTGATTAGAGTTGGTTGTGGCATGGGAGAATGTGTCATGTAAATTTTGATAATATCATCAAGATAAGAAACACTCAGGCTGTAAGAGATCTTCCAAGACTGGTGAAACCCACTAAATTTTTGTGCAAAGAATGTTAGTTGGGTAAGCAGAGTAGAGTCACATTCAAAAATAAGGAACAATCTTCTACTAGATTGTTAGACTTAGTACATACTGATCTATGTGGACCAGCAAGAATCAGGAGTTTGCAAGCTGATAGATACTTCATGTTATTAATTGATGACCACTCTCAGATGATGTGGGTGACTTTTCTGAAAGAAAAATCTGAGGCTCTTGAAAAATTCAAAATATTCAAAGCTATGGTAGAGAATGAAACCAGATTAAACATGAAATGTCTTAGGTCTAATAGAGGTGGAGAATTCACATCTGGAGAGTTCATAGAATTCTATGAGAAACATGGGACAAAAAGATAGTTATCTGCTCCAAGGACTCCACAGCGGAATGAAGTAGTGGAGAGAAAGAACCGGACCATCCAGGAAGCATCTAGAACCATGATGATGGAAGAAAATGTTCCTCAGATCTACTGGAGAGAAGCTGTAAGCACTATTGTCTATACTCTTAATCGAGTACAAATCAGAAACCATATTGGTAAGACCCCTTATGAACTCTGGTTTGGCATTAGTCCCACTGTGAAGTATTTCAGAGTCTTTGGTAGCAAATGTTGCATTAAAAGAGATGAAGACCTTGGCAAATTTTATGCTAAAAGTGATGAAGGAATATTCTTGGGTTATTCTACTCAAAGCAAAGTATACTGGTGTTGTAACAAGAGATTGAGAAAGATTATAGAAAGTACAAATGTGAAGGTTGATGAAGGTATTGAAAAACCCTCAAGGTTATATGAATATGAAGAAGATGATCAGAATAATGTTTTGGTCCAAGAAGTTCAAGTTCCTTCTGAAATTCAGATCCAGATTGATCTGGAGAATCAGGAAGAAGAGATAAGTTTGAATGAACCTGTCCAAGAAATAGAAGTGCAAGAAATTTCCAATACTCTCAGGTATGTAAGACTGAATCATTCTGAAGATCAGATCATAGGTGATAAAAGCAAAGGTGTCCAAACAAGAAGAAAGATTGCTCAAGACTCATAAAAGTATTGTGTGATTTCAAAAGTTGAACCAAAAATAGTAAGTGAAGCATGCAATGATGAAATTTGGACTAAAGCAATGAAGGAAGAGTTGATGCAAATTGAGAAAAATCACACTTGGGATCTTGTTCCTAGACCTAGAAACAAAAATGTGATTGGAACCAAATGGGTCTTCTGGAATAAACTGAATGAAGATGGTGAAGTAGTCAGAAACAAAGCTAGATTGGTTTGCAAGGGTTATTCCCAAGTAGAAGGAGTTGATTTTGAAGAAACTTTTTCTCTGGTGGCAAGAATTGAAGCAGTCAAATTATTTCTTGCCTTTTCTACCTTCAAGGAATTTAAATTATATTAGATGGATATCAAGTCTGCCTTCTTGAATGGTGACTTGGAAGAAGAAGTATACATTGAGCAACCAAATGGATTTCAATTGTCTAATCATGGTGATATGGTCTGCAAGTTGAAGAAAGCACTGTATGGACTCAAACAAGCTCCAAGAGCCTGGTATGAAAGACTAGATAAGCATCTTTTGAAGATTGGTTTCAACAAAGGTATTGCTAATAGTAACTTGTACTTCAATATTGAACATGAAAATATCTTGATTGTTGAAGTATTTGTTGATGATATTATTTTTGGAGGAAGAGATAGTATGTGCAAGACTTTTGCAAATCAAATGAAGAGTGAATTTGAGACGTCTATGTTTGGGGAAATGAATTTCTTCTTGGGTCTACAAATCACTCAAACAAAGAAAGGAATCTTCATATCTCAGACCAAATATGTGAAAGAATTGTTGAAGAAATTTGGGATGGAAGACTCAAAACCAATGAATACTCCCATGGCAACTAGATGTAAACTGAGAAAAGATGATGAATCTCCTAAGGCTGATCAGAAAAAGTACAGGTCAATGATTGGAGGACTATTGTATCTTACTCAAACTAGACTTGACATAATGAATGTTGTTGGTCTTGTTGCCAAATTCCAAGCTGATCCTAGGGAATCTCATGTCATGGCAATCAAGAGAATCTTCAAATATCTTAAGGAAATAGTTGAGTATGGTTTATGGTATCCTACGGATCATGATTTCTCTCTTCATGCATATACAGGTGTGGATTGGGTAGGAGATGTGGATGACTGGAAGAGTACCAGTGGTGGTGCATTATTTTTAGGGAAAAGATTGGTTTCTTGGCTAAGCAAGAAACAAGAGGTAATATCTCTGTCCACTGCAGAAGTAGAGTATATTGTAGTAGCAGGTAGTTGCACTCAAGTATTATGGATGAAGCAAATGCTAAGAGACATCAGAGTGGAGTATGAGAAACCTATCACAATCTTTTGTGATAACTCAAGTGTAATAAACATTTCAAAGAATCCAGTGTTACATTCAAAGACAAAACATATATCCATCAAGTTTCACTTTTTGAGAGAGCAGGTGAACAAGAGTGAATTCAAATTGGAGTTTGTGCACTCTAGAGATCAAATTGTAGACATCTTTACTAAACCTCTACCTAAGGACTCTTTTGAGTATCTCAGGGAGAAGTTAAGGGTTATTACCCCTCAGGTTTGGAATTAAGGTGCATTGATGTGCATCAGTCTGATGGATCTCACAGTCATATCTTGTGGTTGGGATTAATGATAGGAAGTTGTTACTCAAGAGGAGTAGTCTATATGATTCTGAGTGATGCAAGTATGTGCCCTTTGCCATTGATGTCAAAGGGGGAGAGAGGACTTGTGAAAAATAAAAAGTTCTTGCTGATCAAAGGGGAAGCAGCAAGGGAAGAGAAGACATGTGTGGTTTTTGTTGTTAGGGGTAGCTATGTCAGCCAGTAAAGAGAAGTTCTTGTCTTGATGGTTAAAATAGTTTTTCACATCATATGTTGCCATCAATAACAAAGGGGGAGATTGTTGCAAGTATGGGCCTAACCGGTGTTGTCATTGATGTCAACATACTCCTGTTGTATTGATGTCAAGGATTGGATGAGTTGTGTGCTGAGGATATTGAGAAAATTAGTCCTATCAGAAATAGAGAAGAACAATGAAGACAGTGAAGCTCTATGAAGTGAAGATCCCAGCTAAGATGAAGATCAAAGGATGCGAATCAAAGGGTTTGTAGATATGTGTCCAAAGGTGATCCAGTAAAGATTTGAGAGGTCCGCATGAAGATTTGAAGAAGTTATGTCCATATAAGTAAAACCAGTTCTGGCAGATGTTCAGAGGTGATAGAGTGACACAAATAGGTCTAGTGAGATCTGAAAATGCAATATCTTGTTCTGTGGATTTGGTGGAGTGTTTAGGAAGTCAATGTGAATTGACAACTCAATTGGTTCGTGGTCTGGAGGTCAGCAAGCATCTATTTCAATATGACAGTAATGACAGATTGTATTCTTAAGATTCTAGATAAAGAAGAGAATGGTTTTAGTTATTAGAAGTAGTGTGGATGTTCTTGGTGAATCAGGAAAGCTTGTGGGGGTCTCTAGATTGTGTCCAATTTGTGTTGGTGGTCCGCATTGAAGTTTGAGCTCACAATTGAACAATTACTTCTGGATGATGATGTTCTTCCTCAGCTTGGCTGATTAGATGATTTACACATCTTATGGATGATCTTGAAGATGTTCTGCGAAGGATGGCATGTTCCTCAAAGAAAATTGAAGTCCCAGATATGTGTGGCCGACAGAGTGGTGATTCGCATGAAAACTTTTGTAATAAGTTAAGTTGTATTTGTGTATTTACTCTGTAATAAAATAAAGTGTGTCGACATTGATGATTATCTCAAAGTTGATGTCTTGTATAAATAAGAGTTGTGAAGTCATTTCAAAAGTAGCCTTGGTTAAGAAAAGAATGTGGTAGAAAAGAGAAGAGCGAAAGATAGAGTAGAAGTTTTGAGCTTAAATGGAACTGACTCAAGCATGGTGAAGATACTAATCACTAGTTCAAGTGTGTAATATTTATTATTCTGTAGACAGTGTGTCTCCTGTAGGTAGTGGGCCTCTTGTGAGCAATGTGCTTGGGCAGTGAGCCCTAATTGGCATGTGCCATTTTGTTCCTTTTATTCTTTTAACAGAGAATACAATCTTGGGTTAGTCACCCCGTGGTTTTTCCCTTAACCAGGTTTTCCACATTAGAATCTTGGTGTCATATGTGTTAATATGTTTATGCTCTTGAATTATTGCATTGTGTTTCCATGATTGATTTGTTATTATGCTGCTGAATTACAAGAAGGGTGTAAGTGGTTATAAAAGAAAAGTTTTTGGACAACTGATTCACCCCCCTCTTAGTTGTCTGTCTTGGAACCAACACAGTTTGTTGTGCAGTGTTTCTATAGTGTTGTGGAGTGTTTTTATTTTCCTTGGTCATTTGGAATCCATTCCAAGCATCCATGAGCGATTCTTTTCAGTTGGGGTTTGATTTGGTGTTATTTTTGGCAATTTTCAACAATGTAGTTTGCATAGTTTGTAGACTTTGCAGTTGATTTTCAGATATTTGTGTTGCAGATGTTTTTGCTATTGTAATAAGTGTTTTTGACCTGATCATATGTTATTTACATCATAAAAATCAGTTTGTGGTGTTTCTAGCATATTTGGTGTAATTTCTTGTTTGACTAGTTAGCTAGTCTTGATGCTTTTGTTGCAATATTTAGTGGAGCTCATCAAAATTTATTTTCAGATCTGATTTTATGTTAAAATCTTAGTTTGGAACATTACATTGTCTCTAGTCTAACCTACTCCTCTTGCTAATCATGTTGATCCTATTGATCTATATTATGCGGAGGAGACTCAGTGTTGGGTGGAGGAGAAGTTTTTTATTGTTCCACATTTTTATCAGCTTCTTTCACCCCTTAAAATATCTTCTTTGTTACTTCCTTATTTTCCTTTTGAATTTTGGTTGTCATCCTATTCCATATTCATTAGGGTATCTACCCTATGTTTAGTCCTTAGCTCTTGAGCTTGCATTTAAGACAACTTATCTTTTTCCTCCTTAGAAATTGTAGCACCAGCTCTATCTAAGGCCTACTTGCTTAGCTCTTCATCCATTTCCAGAGATTTTTCTCTCCTCTATCTCAAGGCCTAAACTAGGCTACCTGGAACCTTTTCAATTATTTCATTTAAGGGCATATTGTATTTGATCATATACATGATCATATCCTTCTCTATGGTACTCTGATATGTAGGAGATACTTCTGGATGTAATTTAGTAGTCTCCATAGGTAGTCCATGATGCACAATTCCATTGAAAATGGTCTCTAACTGAAAAGGATCTCGTGGAGGAGCCCCCAAAGGTGTTTTCTTTGTTTTCTTCTTTTTCTTCTACACCTTAGAGGTTCCTACCTCCCCTTCTTCTTCCTCTTCAATGATATCCTCTGTTTGAATTTTCTTTCACTTGGCTCACTGCTTTGGCCTTGGATGCTTCTTATCTTCAGTTTTCATCTACCCCAGGGTTTCTAATGCAACCTTCCTTCTGGTGGAAGCTATTTGTGTTGAGGAGGAGAGTTGCAGAGCACTTGCAGTAGCAAAAGTGGATCTACTAGTCCTTCGCATTTGGAATGAGGTGACAACTTGCGGATCAAAGGAGATAGGTTGAGGATCCTCTGCAAGGGTTTGTAATGAGGTTTTTCCTTTTGGTGGCAAACCCCATTTCTCACATAGTTGTTCTCTTTTTTCTCAAGATGCTCCTCCGTATTCTTTTTGTTCATCTTGTCCATTATTTCTTTGCAAGTCCCAAACCTTTCTACTATAGCATCCTAAGGTTTTCTTACAATATTATCAGCATAGGATTTTATTTCTTCCATAGAGACCTCATAATGCAATCTGGGTATCCAAGCAGTTCTTGGTTCTACCACTTCAATGTAGGTGAAGTTTTGTCAACCAAGAAGGTGATGTGTTCTTTATACTACCATACCATACTATATGGTATCCTCTCTCTTGTTTGTATATCAGTTTGTAGAGTTTTGAAAAGCCCCTAGTACTGTTATCCCATTTTTCTCTATCCAGAGTCAAATGGTTAACCTAGCATTTCCTTGAAAATCCTTTGGAAATGCTCCTATGAAGCTTAAAGTGCCAAATTTCCCAAAGAACCTTAACTAAGAAACCCTACCGTTGGAAAGAAGATGAAAAAATAGGTAGGTTTGCTTTTTACATCACCCTGAAATTCGGCCAAATAAAGAAGTTATCCACGGTCAAAGTTTTGGTCAACATACAGTTCAAATGTACATTTGGTGGGCTTGCAAATCTACATCGGCCTTAGAAAATGATGAAAAAATTAGGTTATATGCATTTACTGAATCTATATTGGGCTCCAAAGGTGCATATACATTTTGGGAATCTTTCATAGATTCTCAAAATATTCCCAGTTTGTATATCAGAGGTATACAAGCAGGAGGATGCAAGGGCAGATACAAGGATGGAATATACATCGCAGATCCCTGGAATATTCGCTGAATGTATATCGGGTCTACATGTATATAGGGGCTTGTATATTCAGATATACAAATGGAGATACAAAGGAATATGCAGTGAAAAGATACAAGGCCGGCGGACATACATGTGCTACAGTGGATGTACATTCACCAAAGATACAAAGGCTAAAATATACAAGGTAATATACATTGAAGATTCCTCATAATATTCCACGCTTGTATGCATAAAAAGGCTTGTATATTGCTTTGTATGTTCGCACATACAATCGGCTATATACAAATGAAGATATGCATTGCAGGTATATTCCATCAAAGATACCCTGCTTGTATGTGAGACGGTTTGTATATTGCATTTGTATATCCACATATACAAACAAATGTGCATTTGCTACAGTGTCGCAAAGGGAGATACAAAGGGTTGACACAAAGAAATATACAAAGGAGTTTGTATATCTCAAAGATACAAGTGGTGGGGCCCATGAAGATACAAAGAGGTTTGTATCATATACATACAAAGGTTCAAGTGCTACAGTGGAATGTATATCGACTTGTATGTTCGCACATACAAGCCGATATACAAGGAAACATATACAATTCGGACCTGAATAGAAGTTTCAATCTATTCTATGTTGTTCTCGGGTCCGCTTTGTATAAAAGGTGTTTGTATGTCTTGACATACAAAAGAGCATGTACAAGCCAGATTTCAAGACAGATATAGTTTGGCGGAATGTAGCGCTAAGTCCGTGGCTTGTATGTATATGGCAATTGTATATTGCGATATACAATCCAAAGATGCAGAAGAGGTATACCAGACGGATCTGATGTGAAAATCAATTCTGGCACATTCAGGCTTCAGGTCTGGTTTGTATGTATAGATGTTTTGTATATTTGCATATACAAAGAAATGTACAAGGGAAAGGTGATACAAGTCGGACCTGACAGAACAATGAAAAGCAGCTAATGGTCATTTTCAGGTCCGCAGCTTGTATGTTTGCATATTCAGAAGAGGAGAGACAAATGGTGGGGCCTGCACATATAAGAGAAATTGTATGCATATGCAATTTTAGATATACAAGGCATATGCAGAGCCTGATATGCAAAGCACCATGTATGAACAAAAGGTGTTGTAGAATGAATTTTGAATGCCGATTCAGGTGCCAAGATGTAGCGATATACACAGAGATGCAAAAGCGATATATACAAGCAGTTGACTGAAAGTTTGACCGCCCGTATCTCCATTTTTGTGAATTTTGACCTACTGTAAGAGGCAAAGTTGTATATTTTGGTCCCCTCTTTCATTTGGCAGGGTTTTTTAGGAGTTTTGTCAATTTTTCAATTTTTAGATCTGAGGATGCATGTTTTGAACGATGAATTTTTCAGCGATGACTTTTAGCAGTTGGAGATATTTTTTGGGCATTCATTACAGCAGACAGAACAAGTAGCTCACATTGACGACAAAGAATATCTTTCCATTGTTTCATCTCGAGATGCATGATAAGTAAGCTATTGCATTAAAGATTGAAAATATCTCCTCATTTGCCCAGTTCTAGATTTCAACGCCATAACTAATGCAGCTGGACAGTCATTTCAGGGAGATATTTTCAATGACAGCTCTTTGAGTAGATTTTTGTAACTGATTTAGAATGATTTTGAATTCTATATATATGCATTCGAATGATGTAATTTTTTTGGCATTAAGGCTTTTCTATTTCCAAACAGAGTTTTCATGTACTGTAACCGTGCCTTTCCATTGAATATATGCAAGTTAATTTTACCTCTTTAACTAATTTTTCTAGTTCTGTGTGAATCTGCATATGGTTTGTCTATGAATGTTTCATTCCTCTCAATCATATTGCTTCTCACCTCTGCTAGAGTCATCTAACCTGTGTATGCCTAATTGCCATATTCTGATTGTATTGTGCATCCTTCAATTCTGTGGAAGTTTCTTTAAATCTGTCTGGTGTATCACCCTACTATGTTTTCAAGATTTTATTCATTTTCATTACAAGCATTCTCTCTCCCTTTTCCCCCCAAAATTTAGTAGTTTTAGGTGATAACTAGACAAGGAAGCCGGCCTTCTCTGGAGGTCTGATCTCACTTAGCAAAGTCCCACACTTAGAGATCAGTCCCATGTTACTCTAGTTTACAGAGGCTTCACGGCTGTATGCAAGGGTGCAAAATTGGGTGATAACAATTTTGGCATGCCCGGTGGGACTAGTGTGATGAACTTATCATCAAAATACTGAGAGATTTGGTGTTCCTCCCAGTATTATCAGCCTTTGGAGGTAGTACAAACAACACCATGGCGACTCTAATGGCGAATCAGCTGGTTACAGCAGTCCAGTTTCCAAGCAACTAATGAGGTTGGTGCTACTTGTTAGTTTTACTATTATTTGACAGTTTTCGTAGCACTTGGTGACTCTATTTGGTGTTCCAACTCACATCCTAGTGTGCAGACCCTCTAATCTATATTCATTTCTAATTTATTACCTAGACTTGCCTATGTTCATGATTTACCCTTACAATGTCTAGTTATCAACACCATAATGGTTTTTCTCCTCCATTCCATGAAAATTCAAACTTTTGCCCTCCAAACAGTTCTTTGCCTCATTACAACCAGCATTACCAACAAGGGCGCTTTCAAGCCACTCCTGCTTATCCTTGTTTGAAGCCCATTCATACCTATAGTCAGCCTTGCGAAACCCAATCTAGTCTAGATCAAACGTGTAGCCTCCCTAGTCAGTCCCAAAATGTTACTGATTTGGGTAGCATTACAAGTTGGTTAATGGATTTCCAAAAGCAAATTTCAGAGGTAGATAAGGAAGCACAATATAACAGGCAGCAAGAGGAGCTTGCATATCAAGCTTATTTGTCAGAGCAGGAGGTAGAAAATAGAAGAGTGTATAAGGGGGAATGCTTGAGAATGCAACTTGTAGCTAAGGAGAAACAAATGAAGCAGTTGCTCGCTCAAGAACAAGAGATCAAGCCTTCTTGGATCAAGCATTCTGGTTACAAAATGCCAAACCTTGTGAAGGCCAGTCCTCTTATACCAATTCAGAATCGGGAATAGGAAAGGGTTGTAGAATCTAGGCCTATCATAATCCCAAGTTTCAGGCAGCCTTCTACCTTCAAGGTTCCAAGTTGGAAAGGGCCATCTTTCCCACCCTGTGAGGACCCTCCACCAAACACACAAACAAAATCATGCTTTAGCATCCATCTATCTGAAGAAGAGCAAAGGAGGCTTTTGTTGACTCCTTTTCAAGGGTTGGGAACTCAATTATTTCCAAATCCATTCTTTGAAGAATAGGTTTCTAGTTTCAGAACACCAAGCTTCAAGCAAGATGAGTCTCCTAAATCTCCTAAATTGAATATTCCAGGTTTTAGAGGGTTTCATCCACTGAAGGAACCTATATTTGACCAAGAGCAGCCTAGACTCCACAAGTTTCCAAGCTTCAATGCCTTTATCCCTTCACAAGTCCTGAACCCTCTCCCCTCCAAAAAATTCAAGAAGAAATTCAGGCCTCTTTCCCTAATACTTTTTTGATCCTCAATGGTGGACCTATTGTCTATCAAAATAATTGGAAAGATGAGCCAAAAGAGGAGGTGTAAGAAGATAAAACTAATGAGGAGCAGTTTGTTCCTACACTCACAAGGATAAAATTGTTTGAACCTATTGCACCTGTGAGTATTGTTAATGTCACATTAGAAATGGATGATGCTGCCCTACTTCACGAGCTACCTGACTATGTTGAAGATGAAGAAAGTGAGCAACTAGATGTGGATATGCAGCAACAAGAGAACACAGAAAATCATGACAAATTGTTGTAGTTTGAGGCAGAGCATGACAGTGAGGTTCCAAACCATAAAGAAGGCCAAACATGTTGCCCTATGATAGATGATGAAGAGGTTGATTATGCTGATATGCTTGAGGAGCTCCCATGCTTTATTGAAAATAATGAGGAGACTAAACATGGATGAGAGCAAGTTGAAGATGTGTTCTTTATTATCTAGCAGGGATATCAACTTCTTGGTGGGGAAGTTTTCTCTTTTGAACATGTGCACAACTCATTTTTTGAGCCTAAATTAGAAAATCATGAACATCTTGTTCATAAGGTACAGGCAGCCATATTTGTAGTAGAATCACAGGAGCCAGAGTATTTAGATTAGCAAGAAGAGGAATGTAGCCATGATGATATTATATCAATACTCTTGGGTTCTTTGAGGGAAGAGGGAGAAAGCCATGAGTTCCCAAGTTATCTATTTCACATGCAACAGCAACATGAGAGTCAAATGGAGGGCACCTTCATACCAATTGAAGAGAAAAAAGAGGAGGAATTGGAGCAGAGACATGAGATCCAACATGATTTGCATGTCATTTCAAGGGGATGCCCAATCAGACATCTTGCCCGACAGGAGATACATAAAGAGGAGTCACCACTTGTCATGCTTACCTCCAAGCATGAAGTTGAGCAGCAAAATGAGTGGGATCAACCCATTCATTCACCACAAGTTGGCAACATCAACAATCAGTCCAGGTGGATAGGTGAGTTTATCTCCACTTTGAAGGGGGTGTTTTATCAATTTGTTATATGCCCATTCCCCCCTCCCCTCTTTTTAACTGCCCACATGCATGAAGAACATTGTAAATTGTTAAGGAAGGGCAGTTATTTTCAAGAACCAGTTAATGGCTTCGTTTAAGGTCATGACTGATTGGTTAGTTTAGAATTAGACTAGGTTTCATTTTTGTTTTAGTTTTCCCTTTCCATAAGTGTTTCTACACAGGCTGCATTGTCATTAGGAGAATGCAGGCCCTTTTCCTTTTTTGTATTTTGGAGGCAGGTTCCAGTTTTCTAGCATGTTTTAGACTTGACCCCATGTCCAATGGATGCTTAAGGCTACTGGTCTTTTGTTTAGTAGGCAAACACCCCATAGAGGTCACCAAGAATGTTATCCCATTTTTCTCTGTCCAGAGTCAAATGGTTAACCTAGCATTTCCTTGAAAATCCTATGGAAATGCTCCTATGAAGCTTAAAGTGCCAAATTTCCCAAAGAACCTTGCCTAAGAAACCCTATCGTTGGAAAGAGGACAAAAAAATAGGTAGGTTTGCTTTTTACATCACCCTGAAATTCGTCCAAATAAAGAAGTTATCCATGGTCAGAGTTTTGGTCAACATACAGTTCAAATGTACATTTGGCAGGCTCGTAAATCTACATCAGCCTTAGAAAATGATGAAAAAATTAGGTTATATGCATTTCTCGAATGTATATTGGGCTCCAAAGGTTCATATACATTTTGGGAATCTTTCGCAGATTCTTAGAATATTCCCAGTTTGTATATCAGAGGTATACAAGCAGGAGGATGCAAGGGCAGATACAAGGATGGAATATACATCGCAGATCCCTAGAATATTTACTGAATGCATATCGGGTCTGCACGTATATAGGGGCTTGTATATTTAGATATACAAATGGAGATACAAAGGAATATGCAGTGAAAAGATACAAGGCCGGCGGACATACATGTGCTACAATGGATGTACATTCACCAAAGATACAAAGGCTGAAATATATAAGGTAATATACATTAAAGATTCCTCATAATATTCAGCGCTTGTATGCATAAAAAGGCTTGTATATTGCTTTGTATGTTCGCACATACAATCGGCTATGTACAAATGAAGATATGCATCACGGGTATATTCCATCAAAGATACCCTGCTTGTATGTGAGACGGTTTGTATATTGCATTTGTATATCCGCATATACAAACAAATGTGCATTTTCTATAGTGTTGCAAAGGGAGATACAAAGGGTCGACACAAAGAAATATACAAAGGAGTTTGTATATCTCAGAGATACAAGTGGTGGGGCCCATGAAGATACAAAGAGATTTGTATCATATACATACAAGGGTTCAAGTGCTACAGTGGAATGTATATCGACTTGTATGTTCACACATACAAGCCGATATACAAGGAAACATATACAATCCGGACCCGAATAGAAGTTTCAATCTATTCTATGTTGTTCTCGGGTCCACTTTGTATAAAAGGTGTTTGTATGTCTTGACATACAAAAGAGCATGTACAAGCCAGATTTCAAGACAGATATAGTTTGGTGGAATGCAGTGCTAAGTCCGTGGCTTGTATGTATATGGCAATTGTATATTGCGATATACAAGCCAAAGATGCAAAAGAGGTATACAAGACGGATCCGATGTGAAAATCAATTCTGGCACATTCAGGCTTCAGGTCTAGTTTGTATGTATAGATGTTTTGTATATTTGCATATACAAAGAAATGTACAAGGGAAAGGTGATACAAGTCGGACCTAACAGAACAATGAAAAGCAGCTAATGGTCATTTTCAGGTCCGCGGCTTGTATGTTTGCATATTCAGAAGAGGAGAGACAAATGCTGGGGCTCGTACATACAAGAGAAATTGTATGCATATGCAATTTTAGATATACAAGGCATATGCAGAGCCTGATATGCAAAGCGCCATGTATGAACAAAAGGTGTTGCAGAATGAATTTTGAATGCTGATTCAGGTGCCAAGATGTAGCGATATACATAGAGATGCAAAAGCGATATATACAGGTAGTTGACCGAAAGTTTGACAGCCTATATCTCCTCCATTTTTGTGAATTTTGACCTGCTGTAAGAGGCAAAGTTGTATATTTTGGTCCCCTCTTTCATTTGGTAGGATTTTTAGGAGTTTGTCAATTTTTCATTTTTCAGATCTGAGGATACATGTTTTGAACGATGAATATTTCAGCGACAACTTTTAGTAGTTGGAGATATTTTTTGGGCATTCATTACAGCAGATAGAACAAGTAGCTCGCATTGACGACAAAGAATATCTTTCCACTGTTTCATCTCCAGATGCATGATGAGTAAGCTGCTGCATTAAAGATTCAAAATATCTCCTCATCTGCCCAGTTCCAAATTTCAACGCCATAACTGATGTAGCTGGACAGTCATTTTAGGGAGATATTTTCAATGACAGCTCTTTGAGCAGATTTTTGTAACTGACTTAGAATGATTTCGAATGCTATATATATGCATTTGAATGATGTAAATAGTGTTGGAAATTTTTTGGCATTAAGGCTTTTCTATTTCCAAACAGAGTTTTCATGTACTGTAACCATGCCTTTCCATTGAATATATGCAAGTTAATTTTACCTCTTTAACTGATTTTTCTAGTTCTCTGTGAATATGCATATGGTTTGTCTGTGAATGTTTCATTCCTCTCAGTCATATTACTTCTCACCTTTGCTAGAGTCATCTAACCTGTGTATGCCTACTTGCCATATTCTGATTGTATTGTGCATCCTTCAGTTTTGTGGAAGTTTCTTTAAACCTGTCTGGTGTATCATCGTTTTATGTTTTCAAGCTTTTATTCATTTTCATTACAAGCATTCTCTCTCCCTTTTCCCCCCAAAATTTAGTAGTTTTAGTTGATAACTAGACAAGGAAGCCGGCCTTCTCCGGAAGTCTGATCTCACTTAGCAAAGTCCCACACTTAGAGATCAGTCCCATGTTACTCCAGTTTGCAGAGGCTTCATGGCTGTATGCAAGGGTGCAAAACTGGGTGATAACAAATACATGGTGCTACTATTCTTTGAATCATCGAAACCGCTCATGTGGTTTTTGATTTGTGCACCCATAGAGATATGTTTCTGTCAAACCTTCCCCTTGAATCCAGGTAATTCATTCAGGGAATAAAAAACTAGGAAGATAATGAGAGTGTCATACCTAAAGTTGTAGTTTGACTCTTTTGTTCTCTTCAAATTTTCTATCAGTTGCTCTCTCATGACTTTGTAGAGGTCAAAGTCCTTTCCCTCCTTTACCATCTGGTATGCGGTATGAATTGTGGTACCAATAGCTGATTCTTCTTTATTTGTATAATAAACCTTGTATACAATGCCCATTGTTGCATATTGGACCCCTGGATCGGTTATATCATTCAAATTTAGGGTTATCTTATCAAATTTTGCCCCGGTCAACTTTGTAACCCTATCATTCTTGATTTCCCTCATTACTGGTACCAGTCCTATTGAGCTTAAACCAATGACCACTCTAATTGCATCTTTGGTAATTTTGTAGGGTTTGTCAAGATAAATAAATTCACCATGAATTCTACTTAGGACAATTCTTACCCTGTCATGTGCATCATAGAAATCTAGGTAATATTTCTAGACATCCATTGTTTTGGTAGCAATGTTCATGTATTATGGCTTATATGTGTTGTCATCCAATAGGGTATCTCTTAGTTCCTTGAATTTATGTGGTCAATCTCAGTGAGAGATGTGTGGATGTATAACCTTACATCCTCAATATAGACAACATTAGTAGGAACATTAGAGAATGCTCTGTCCTTATCCACTTCCATAGATTTATATGGATATTTCTTGTACTTCAGTCTTGGATTCTCTCAAACATAAACCAATTTTGGTGTCGCCATTTTATCTCTTCTACACTCTCTAGCTAGGGTTTCACTTCTTACTTATTTTTCTCTCAAATTTGCACTTTGTAGCTAGGGCTTCACTTTTTACTCTTCTCTCAAATTTGCTAGTCGCTCTGAATAGGGTTTTACCTTCTGCTCTTCTTTTCTCAAGATTGCTAATTTCTTTAGATATGAATGAGGTTGGATTGAACGAATGGAGTTTAAGTAACTTTCATTTTACCCTAACTTTTCACATTTATTGCACCTTTTTTCTATTAGGTTATCAACTTCTAGTTAGTTTTGTAGGTTCACAGGGACCTATTTCCATCCAAAATTCCTTCACTTTTCATGTTTTCATTCCATAAATTTGATACATTGACTTAGCCTTACCCTAATAACTTATCCTTCTTTCAGATCTTATTAAATCACCTATAGGCCTCGCTTCAAAATAGAGGCAACACTCTTGTTCAAGGGTCTAGACAATTATGTAATGGTTAACTCCCCCTGAACCTATGTTTTTTCTTAATCTAATATGAAATCCTCTGCATGAGGCACATGCAAAGGTTCTTCCTTCTTTTCATTATCTTTCTCTTATTTCCTTTTCTTTATTTTTTACAAAATTTTGCTCTATGTCGTAAGTTATTGCATTTGTAGCATATAACATTATACTCTGAAGGTAAAAATGAGTTTCTATTCATATGACCATTTCTTCTTGTCTTAGTTCTACAATCAACAACCTTATGACCAAACTTATTGCATGAGTAACAATAACCATGAAATAATGGAGAGTACCTAGTTGCAGTAGATTGTCTTGTAAGAGGAGAACCCTTGAATCTCCTCTTTAGATTTCTAACCTTTATAAAATCATTATCCATCTTTTGTTTCTCATATTTAGTCTTCTCAGATGTCTCGATACTTGGTTCTATCTTCTTCATCATAGGTTTATTTGTTGATTCATTTATTTTTGTGCTTTGAACTTTCTCAAATCCAAGGTCAGCCTTATTCTTAGGTGATCTTTGATTGCTGATCATTTCATCAAGAATGATTGTACTTTTTCAAATTTTAGACTCATGTCTATTTGATCCTTGGCTTTCTCTATTTCCTTCCTTAGGGAGACAACTTATTCTTCAAGTCTACCACATTCATCTAGTTTGTCTTTGAGATTAGTATTTAAACAATTGCAACTCTTTTACCTTCATCAATCTGAATCTTCTAGTTGACAATTACCTCTTTTGATTCTTCTAGCTTAGCCTTATATTCTTTATTCTCCTTCTTTACTAATATGAGGTCATCCAAAGTAGAAATGAGTTCTCCATCAAGATCAACCACACACTCTTCTTCATAAATGGTTGTCATGTATTCACCATCCTTAGCAGAGCTCTTATTATTATCCAAGACTTCTTTTGCCATAAGTAGAACATGAGCAATTTACTTCACAAAATGGGAAATTCACTTTCCCTAGGGGCATTTTATCATCTCATCCTTCTAGAGTCATCTAATTAACCTTCTGGAGTTTTTTTGTACCTTTAATTTGCATGTCTAAGCCTTCTTTTTTGGGTCACCCCTTTTATCTTCATGGTCTCCCTGGGTGAGCCTACCACTAAAGTGTGGTCTCTAGAGGTGATCTGCCCTAGTGAAAGGAGCAACCTACTTTGTGGGAGTCCTATGCCTCATTTCAAACTTTGGAAACCATTTTTAGCCCTTCTAAACCATTCTCCAACCTTGAAATTACATGTAAAAACCCCCCTATGTGGGGCACCCCTTATGTCTTCAAGGCCTCCTTAGAAAACCCAATATTTTAAGTGTGGTATCAAAGAGCAACCTACCCTGGTAAAAGGAGTGATCCACTTCATGAAAGGGTGACCCTATCATCTTTTGTTATGTGTGTTTTCTTCTAATTCTAGCCCAAATTTGCTCCAAATTGAGTTTTGATTGTGGGATTCTTCATGTCTAACTAATTAATGACTCACCCTAACTAATTCATCACTATTAATCACCCCAATGACATATTCCAATCAATCTTTCTTATCTCACAATCAGTCATGTATTATCTACATTTCTTCTTCTGTGATTTTCTCGCCAACCAATATAACTCTCATTAAGAGTCAAATCACTCCCCAATCACCAACAACTTTGGTGTTTATTTTCAACCTATAAAATCCTCCCTCCTTTATGAATTTGGGGAGTTAAATTAAGTATTGCATTTTTCTCTTGCTTTTATTTGCATATAGTTATCTCCATAGCATTCTCATGCTCATGCAAGACTTTGTGTGCATTTTATTTATTTTCATAGCTTAATTTCTCAAGCTCATTGCACTTCTTACCATTCAAATGCTTATCCCCATTTACTAATTCATTTATCTTCAAAGATAGATTAAATTCAATTGCCCCCATCTTCATCCTTGTTGCCAAGAGGTGGACCCCACTACTATACAGGAAGAGAGGCTTGCCACAAAGGACTTCTAAGGGCTCATGAGACACTGATGCCCAATTCACACCAAGATCCTTTCATGTATTCAATAGTAATTAGAACAAATATCTACTCTTGAGGAAGTAAACAATTTGTTTTCTTTTCTCTTGACAAGACTTTATTTGTTTATTGAATTAGATTATGTTTTCTTTTAATTACTTAGTTTAGATTTTCTTTGCATTCCTAGATTAAATTTTATTTTCATTGTTCATATATTAGTTGTTATTTCCAATTTATTAGATTAGATTCAAAAATCATTCCACAAAGCAACAAAAGTATCTACTACTATACATTAGGAAAAATCATTTAAATTGCATCCATTTTCAATTCCTATATAATTAGATCAAATAAAAATTTAGAGAAAAAGAACTAAAATTTGTATTGCATTTCATATAGCTTGCATCCATCAAAAATCAAAAACATTAGAAAAACATAGAAAGAAAACGAGTAAACCCTCAATTTCACCATGAGGTCAACATGTTAAACAAGTCAAAACAAAGCATTCAAGAAACCCTTGATACCATCATGAGGTCAATAGTCAACATTTTCAACATAGTAAACAACACAAACAAATTTCCCTCTTGTCAAGCATTCAATGTGCCTAGACATTAGGGAGTATTGGATAAGTTCCATCATTGATGAGATTGGGGATAACTTTCCCCATCCAATTTACAACCAAAAAAATGTAGACAAAATCATCAAAGAACAAGAACATTACTAATGCATCATTGCCCAATATGAGCTAATAAAATAAATCATTTAAGATGAAGAAAGGAGATAAGAGCATCTTTGTATAATAAATGAATAGAACAACCTTCATGACAATACCTAGAATTGAATGCTTTCAAACAAACAACCATCCACACACACATCAAGAAAATAACCCAACCACCATCTATGACATTCTACTCACTGAAGAACTAGAAAAAAATATCCCCTTGGTCCTACCTCCACTTGATTGGCTCTTTCCTTGAGAGTGGGAGTGACTAGGAGTCTACCCTTAGGAACACGATGATCCATGTGTTGCGTTGGAGTGTGAGTCACTTGCAAATTGTTTGAGCCACATTCTAAACAACACATATTTTGGTGAACTAGATGTGAAGGGAAAATTCTTCTAGGGTGAGATTTTTGTGCTTCCATTGACACTTTTACTTCCTTTCACCATTTTCTTTCATCCTCTTCACTTTCTATTCCATTTATTCTACAGTCTCTATGGCACCCCTAAATATGATGAAATTAGAAGTAAATACAAGGAACATTCCCTCTAGAGAACCTAAAATACCCTCATTTGATAGATATGTTCCACCTGATCCATTGGCACTAGTCATAAACTACTTCAGCTATGAAGATTTAGATTACAAGAGTCATAGGTGAAAAGTTGATTGTTCTCTTACATTCGACAATCCCACTTGGGAGTAAGAAGAAATGGATCAACCAACTCACTCTAACTAAGGAAAAGCACATTGAGTGCTCATTCAGTTGGAAATCCACCAAGTAGATCAACCTTCAACTAGCTACATAGGAACAACGATGCAATTAAATAATGAAGTGAAACATTTAGATAAACACTTGTAAGAGGCTAGAGAAGCTCAAGAGGACTTACATATCTCATATGAATATGAGCAACTAGAAAATGCTTCAAGAGAACATACAAGTGGAGGAAACCATGAAAGTTCACAATGAACTGGGGAAGCTTAGAGAATAGGAGTTGTAACCCCTACTAACCTCATAGCCAATCTAGTCCAACAGATTAAGACATTATATGTTGTAGGAGTGGAACAAGTTCCTTAAGACAAACTACTAAATAAATAAAACATAACTCACACAATGTAATGTCCCACATTTAGCCCAGTCAGAGGATTATTGGAGATTAGCCTATCATTGGACTCCCATAGGCTAATAGTAGTGTTTAGGGGGTTAGTTTGGTGACTTATTATTTATAGTAAGCCGGAACAAAGCACATTTCCATTTATAGCAGGGCAGTCAGGGAGGACCATTGCATGAGACTTATGGTTTCAATTTGTCCAGGGCTTTATTTCATATAATATAAGTTAAATTAAAGATTTAACTTATGTTATCATAAGGGAATTAATATAACTTTAAGTTATAATTTTGTCACTTTATAAAATAAAGTTATAACTTAACAGTGACCTCCTAGGAGATGGGCGCCCATGGGAGACATAAGGGACTTAAAGATATGAAATAAAATAATAAAAATATTTCATTCTTTGGCATTAGAGGAGAAGGAGGAAACAAAAATGAAAAATGTGAGTACATTTTGCATGTGCTTGGATAATTTATTTTTGCTCTCTTGTTTTGAGTTTCCTGTGCATTGTCTTTGGAGCTTGTCTCTAGGGTTTGTTCTTGGTTGTGTTGAGACAAAAACATCTTCATAGTCCTCTTCTTTGTGTGTGAAAGACCACACCAAGAAGAGATCCTTGGAGGCTTCACTCAGGAGCTTCAGTGGAGCATTTGAGTGACATATTTTGATAAAGTTTTAAGCCGAAAATGAACTTTGTTGATGGGATTTCTGTATGCAGTTTATAGTAGGGATTTAATAGATAGATTTATGCAATTTTGAGGTGGTTTTAATGCTGCATAGACTTCTACTTGCTATTTGTACATTCCCAGCATAGGGTTGTACCATCTATTTAAGACCATTGAGGAGTTTTTGAGTGATTTGACAATGTATTTTCATCATATTCAGGATGTTCAGCATCTGCAGCTCATAACAATTCATATTCGAGGGATTTGAAGGAGATTTTTGTTGCAAGTATGGGCCTAACCGGTGTTGTCATTGATGTCAACATACTTTTTGTTGCATTGATGACAAGGATTTGATGAGCTATGTGCTAAGGATATTGAGAAAATTAGTTATATCAGGAACAAAGAAGAACAGTGAAGACAGTAAGGTAAAGATCCAAGATAAGATGACTATAAGAGGATACGGTTGAAAGGGTTTGTAGATATGAGTCTTAAGATGATCCAGTAAAGACTTTAGAGGTCCACATGAAGATCTAAAGAAGTTATGGCCACTCAAGTAAAACTAATTCTGACAGGTGTTCAGAGGTGACAGAGTGACATAGATAGGTCCGGTGGGATCCAGAAATGCAATATCCTATTCTGCAGATTTGGTGGAGTATTTAGGGAGTCAACGTGAAGAAACAACTCAATTGGTTCATGGTCTGGAGGTCCGTAAGTATCTATTCCATTGTGATAGTGATGACAGTCTGTGTTCTTGAGGTTCTGGATGAAGGAGATAAGGATTTTAGTAAGCAGATGAAGTGTGGATGTTCTTGGTGATTCAGGAAATCTTGTGGTGGTCTTTGGATCATGTCTAGTTCATGTTGGTGGTCCACATTAGAGTTTGAGCTCACAATCAAAGAATAACTTCCAGATGATGGTGTTCTTGAGTTTGGCCGACTGGATGAATTACACATCTTGTGGATATTCTTGTAGATGTTTGCCGACCTAGATGATTATTCATAAGTTGATGTTTTGTATAAATAAGAAGTTGTAAAGTCATTTCAAAGTGTGTCTTGTGGAGATGTGAGTGTGGTAGCGAGGAAGAGGGAAAAAGGTAGAGCAGAAGTTTATGGTCTTAAATGGAATTGATTCAAGCATGGTGAAGATGCTATTCTCCAATTCAATTTTGTGATACTTATTATCTTGTAGATAGTGTGTCTCTTGTAGGCAGTGAGCCTCTTATGAGCAGTGTGCTCAGGCAATGAGCCCTAATTGGCATGTGCCATTTTGTTCTTTCTATTCTTCTAATAGAGAATACAATCTTGGGTTAATCACCCCATGGTTTTTCCCTTAACTGGGTTTTCCACATCAAAATCTTAGTGTCTTATGTTTTGATGTGTTTCTGCTCTTGATTCAATGCTTTATGTTTCCATGATTGATTTATTAATATGCTGCTAAATCACAAAGTGGATTTAAGTGTCTAATTGGAAGAAAGTTTTTAACAACTGATTCACCCCCCCTCTCAGTTGTCTATCATGAATCTAACAATTGGTATCAGAGCCAAGTTCCTCTAAAAGGAGCTTAACCACTTGAGGAGATCCAGGATGTCATCATACAAGAAGGATAGTTCAAAGTTTGATGGAACCAATTTTAATCTTTGGAAACATCGTATGCAATGTCACCTGCAATGTATGGGAATGCAGTATTGGACCATGCCTACAACAAAGTATACGCCTCCTCAGAATGGCCTGAAATCTGTAAGTGAAATCACAGATGCTGAAAATAATCTACAAACTAAAGAAGCCCTTCTAAGTGCCTTGTCTGATTCCGAGCTTACAAATTTTGTTGATCTACAAACTATTTTTGAGATTTGGGAAAAACTGGAACTTCTGCATGAAGGAGACAAATATGTTAAATGTGCAAGGCTATAGAGTTTGGAAGGGAAATTTGAAAATCTGAAGATGAGAGAAGATGAAAATATCACTACCTTTATGCCAAGAGTAAATGAGCTTGTTTGTGGCATTAGATGTGTTGGTGGAGTCTTGGATGAAGATGAGATTGTTGGCAAAGTTCTCAAATCCCTTCCTGCTTCTTATAAAATCAAGGTTGCTTCCATTGAAGAATTCAGAGCCCATTCAAGTGTCACAAGAGATCAATTGGTTGGTAAATTGGCTGCATTTGAAATGACCAAGTTTGGAGATGTCCCCCCCAAGAATGAATTTGCATTCAAAGCTAGTGCTTTAGTGAAAGGAAAACAAAGGTTTGATCTAGGAGAGAACTCATCAAGGAAACTATCATGGTATGAAAAAGCAAGAAAAGACATGGAAGAAGAAGCAAAAACTGCTCAACTTGAAGGCCTTATTGCAAAGAGACTGCCAAGAGGATCCATTAAGTATGAAGGAAAATTGACTTTTAAATGTTTTAACTGCAATAAGATTGGTCATTTTGCCTCAAGGTATCCGAAAAGATTTTCAAGACCAAATCCTAACAGATCAAGGTTCCAAAAGAATTGTTACTATGTTCATGAAGAGGATGATAATGAAGGAGTAACAGATGATGAATCAGAGACAAGAAACAAATCCGGAAGTGATTGGGTGTTTATTTCCATCAAGGAAGAAGATCCTATGCCCTCTGAATCTGTCAATCATAAAGTTGTAGAAAGAGCTCTAGCTGTCCAAATTGAAGAAAAAGATGATTGGATCATTGACAGTGGATGCTCTCATCATATGACAGGTGACAAAAATAAGTTCATAGATTTGGAAAGGTATGAAGGAGGAGTGGTAAAATTTGGAGATAATTCTGTTGGTAGAATCAGAGGTAGTAGAACTATTTCCTTTGATGGAAAGAACAAAACTGGTAATGTACTGTATGTTGAAGGTTTGAAGTACAATCTTCTCAGTGTTGTACAGTTGATGGACAAAGGCTATGATCTCTGATTCAAGAATGGAAAATGCCAGATCTTTGAAAGTTTCAGAACAGAGATTGCATCTGGTACTCAGATAAAAGGTAATATCTTCCATTTAGTTGGTACTGGTAAAAGTTGTCTATTTGTGCAAATTGATCAGAGTTGGTTATGGCATAGAAGGATGTGTCATGTGAATTTTGATAATATCATCAAGATAAGCACTATAAGAGATCTTCCAAAACTGGTGAAACCTACAAATAGTTTGTACAAAGAATGTCAGTTGGGGAAACAAAGAAGAGTCTCATTCAAAACTAAGGAACAATCTTCTATTGGATTATTGGACTTAGTTCATACTGATCTATGTGGTCTAGAAAGAATCAGGAGTGTGCAAGGTGATAGGTACTTCATGTTATTAATTGATGACCATTCTCAGATGATGTGGGTTACTTTTCTGAAAGAGAAATCAGAAGCTCTTGAGAAGTTCAAAATATTCAAGGCTATGGTAGAGAATGAAACCAGATTAAAATTAAAATGTGTGAGGTTTGATAGAGGTGGAGAATTCACATCTAGTGAGTTCATAGAATTCTATGAGAAACATGGAATAAAGAGATAGTTGTCTACTCCTAGGACTTCACAGCATAATGGAGTAGTGGAGAGAAAGAACTAGACCATCCAGGAAGCTTCTAGGACCATGATGATGGAAGCAAATGTTCCTTAAATCTATTAGAGAGAAGCTGTCAGCACTGTAGTCTATACTCTCAATCGAGTTCAAGAAGTAATACTGATAAGACTCCTTATGAACTTTGGTTTGGCATCACTCCTATTGTGAGGTATTTCAAAGTCTTTGGTAGCAAATGTTACATTAAAAGAGATGAAGATCTAGGCAAGTTTGATGCTAGAAGTGATGAAGGAATATTCTTGAGTTACTCTACTCAAAACAAAGCCTACCAGTGTTATAACAAGAGACTGAGAAAGATTATACAAAGTACAAATGTGAAGGTTGATGAAGGAATTGAAAAACTTTCAAGGTTTTATGAATATGATGAAGATGATTAGAATGGTGTTCTGATTCAAGGAGCCCAAGCCCCTTCTGAAATTTAGATTCAAACTGATCTGGTAAATCAAGAAGAAGAAATGAGCTATAATGACCCTAATCAAGAATTAGGAGTGCAAGAAACTCCCAAAGTTCCTAAGTATTAAGACTGAACCACTCTGAAGATCAGATCATAGGTGATAAAAGCAAGGGTGTACAAACGAGAAGAAGGATTGCTCAAGATTCAGATGAATATTGTCTGATTTCAAAGATTGAACGTAAGACAGTGAATGAAGCTTGCAATGATGAAAACTGGACTAAAGCAATGGAGAAAGAGCTGATGTAGATTGAAAAAAATCACACTTGGGATCTTTTTCCTAGACCTAGAAACAAGAATGTGATTGGACCCAAATGGGTCTTCTGGAACAAATTGAATGAAGTTGGTGAAGTAATCAGAAATAAAGCTAGATTGGTCTACAAGGGTTACTCTCAAATAGAAGGAGTTGATTTTGAAGAAACTTTTGCTCCAATGGCAAGAATTGAAGTAGTCAAATTATTTCTTGCTTTTATTACCTTCAAGGATTTCAAGGTATATCACATGGATGTCAAGTCTACCTTTTTGAATGGTGACTTGGAAGAAGTTTACATTGAGCAACCGGATGGATTTCAATTGTTTGATCATGGTGATATGGTCTGCAAGTTGAAGAAAGCACTGTATGGACTAAAGCAAGCCCCAAGAGACTGGTATGAAAGATTAGATAAGCACCTTCTGAAGATTGGATTCAATAAAGGTACTGCTGACAGCAATTTGTATTTCAAAATTGATCATGAAAATATCTTGATTGTTGAAGTGTTTGTTGATGATATCATTTTTGGAGGAAGAGATAGTATGTGCAAAACCTTTGCAAATCAAATGAAAAGTGAATTTGAGATGTTCATGCTTGGGGAAATGAATTTCTTCTTGGGTCTGCAAATCATTAAAACTAAGAAAGGAATCTTCATTTCTCAGACCAAATATGTGAAAGAATTGTTGAAGAAATTTGGGATGGAAGAGTCAAAACCAATGTGTACTCCCATGGCAACTAGATGTAAATTGAGCAAAGATGATGACTCTCCTAGGATTGATCAGAAAAGTACAGGTTAATGATTGGAGGATTGTTGTATCTCATTTAATCCAGACCTAATATTATGAATGTTGTTGGTCTTGTTGCTAGATTCTAAGCCGATCCTAGAGAATCTCATGTCATGGCAATCAAGAGGATTTTTAGGTATCTAAAAGGGATAGTTAAGTATGGTTTGTGGTATCCTAGAGATCATAATTTCTCTCTTCATGCATATACAGATGCGGATTGGGTAGGAGATGTGGATGACTAGAAAAGTACCAGTGGTGGAGTATTCTTTTCGGGGAAGAGATTGGTTTCTTGGCTAAGCAAGAAACAAGAGGCAATATCTCTGTCCACTACAGAAGCAGAATATATTGCAGCAGCAGGTAGTTGTACTCAAATTTTGTGGGTGAAGCAAATGCTAAGAGACATAAGAGTAGAGTATGAGGAGCCTATCACAATCTTCTGTGATAACTCAAGTGCAATAAATATTTCTAAGAATCCAGTGTTGCACTCAAAAACTAAACATATATCCATCAAGTTTCACTTTTTGAGAGAACAAGTGAACAAGAATAAAGTCAAATTGGAGTTTGTGCCTTCCAAGGATCAGATTGTAGACATCTTTACTAAACCTCTACCTAAGGACTCTTTTGAGTATCTCAAGGAGAAGTTAGGGGTTATTGCCCCTCCAATGATGAACTAAGATGCACTGATGTGCATCAGTCCGGTGGATATCACAGTCATATCTTGTGATCCGGATTGATGATGGGGAGTTGCTACTCAGGGGGAGCAGTTGATATGATTCTAAAGTGGTGGAATTGCAAGTATGTGCCCTTTTCCATTGATGTCAAAGGGGGAGAGAAGACATGTGAAAAACAAGTGGTTGTTGATCAAAGGGGGAGCAGGAAAGGAACAAAAGACATGTGAATGGTTGATACTGATAGGGGGAGTTGTGACACTAAGGAGAAGTTCTTGTCTTGATGGTTAAAATAGTTTTTCACATCATATGTTGCCATCAATGACAAAGGGGGAGATTGTTGCAAGTATGGGCTTAACCAGTGTTGTCATTGATGTCAACATACTTCTGTTGCATTGATGACAAGGATTGGATGAGCTATGTGCTGAGGATATTGAGAAAATTAGTTATATCAGGAACAAAGAAGAATAGTGCAAATAGTAAGGTAAAGATCCAAGATAAGATGACTATCAGAGGATGTGGTTCAAAGGGTTTGTAGATATGAGTCTTAAGATGATCCAGTAAAGATTTTAGAGGTCTGCATGAAGATCTGAAGAAGTTATGGCTGCTCAAGTAAAACCTATTCTGGTAGGTGTTCAGAGGTGACAAAGTGACACAGATAGGTCTGGTGGGATCCAGAAATGCAATATCCTATTCTGCAGATTTGGTGGAGTGTTTAGGGAGTCAATGTGAAGACACAACTCAATTGGTTCATGGTCTGGAGGTCCGCAAGTATCTATTCCATTGTGACATTCATGACAGTTTGTGTTCTTGAGGTTCCAGATAAAGGAGACAAGGATTTCAGTAAGTAGATCAAGTGTGGATGTTATTGGTGATTCAGGAAAGCTTGTGGTGGTCTTTAGATTGTGTCTAGTTCATATTGGTGGTCCGCATTAGAGTTTGAGCTCACAATTAAAGAATAACTTCCAGATGATGGTGTTCTTCTTGAGTTTAGCCGATCGGATGAATTACACATCTTGTGGATATTCTTGTAGATGTTTGCCGACCTAGATGATTATTCATAAGTTGATGTTTTGTATAAATAAGAAGTTGCAAAGTCATTTCAAAGTGTGTCTTGTGGAGATGTGAGTGTGGTAGCGAGGAAGAGGGCAAAAGACAAAGCAGAAGTTTATGGGCTTAAACAGAACTGATTCAAGCATGGTGAAGATGCTATTCTCTAGTTCAAACTTGTGATACTTATTATCTTGTAGATAGTGTGTCTCTTGTAGGCAGTGAGCCTCTTGTGAGCAGTGTGCTTAGGTAGTGAGCCCTAATTGGCATGTGTCATTTTGTTCTTTCTATTCTTCTAACAGAGAATACAATCTTGGGTTAATCACCCTGTGGTTTTTCCCTTAACCTAGTTTTCCACATCAAAATCTTGGTGTCTTATGTTTTGATGTGTTTCTGCTTTTGATTCAATGCTTTATGTTTCCATGATTGATTTATTAATATGCTGCCAAATCACAAAGTGGATTTAAGTGTTTAATTGGAAGAATTTTTTTGAGAACTGATTCACCCCCCCTCTCAGTTGTCTGTCCTGAATCTAACAATTTTGGTCACTTTTGTTGCTGATATGATCCAATAGTGAGTTCGTACAACTATAGCTAGCCATGGGTTCCCAGGAAGATTTTGTGAGCTTTATTCATGGCTCTTTTTGGTTGAGACTTGGTCACCTTAAGTCTCTTATGCCATTGCAAATCTTTGTATCACATTTCCTCATCCCATTTTGGCAATTGGAGTGATTTTTTGAGACTTGGGTTGCTGGTCTTCTATCAGTACAAGTATGAAGTTGAAGAATCCCATCTCGGTATGTCATTGTAATTCATATTTTGATATAATACAATCTGGGTCTTCATTAGTTTGCTCATATCTATCTTAGTTTTTCTGGGTTTTGCTATATGCTTTATATTTCATACATGCAATGCAAAAAATATCAATGTCAAAACATGCAATAAAACCCTAAACCCTAAACCATCAGAAAAGCAAAAAAATGGCACAAAACAACACCATATCAGAGGGTATATATTATAGTGGTATCAGAGCAGATGATCTTGCCATCCTATGTGGTTAGATCAAACATGCAGACATGGTTTTGAGACATGCAACCAGGTACTAGCAGGTATTATCTTAGAGGGAACAGGTCAAGACCTGATTTACAAGTTCCCCATACAAATCCTTCTAGCACAGAGATAGAGGTAATAGCCATAGAGGAATAACCAGTAGTCTTTTATAGTGAAGAAGACATTAAAGTACCGCAAACAAATTTTTTTTCTAGAGTGATTGGAGTGTATGGTGAAGAAATGAGTCATAGAGACCTTGAGGAACCTAGCACTAGAGATATTCTAAATGATTTGGCTAGGAGATAGTGAGATTTAGAGAGGACTTTGTGGAAGTCACAAGATGAATTGACTCGTGTCCTTGCCCAATTGATACCCCAAAATGGCAGAAATAGGGATAATAATAACAACAAGAATAGAGACAGGAGGAATAACACAGGTGACAGGCACATTGGTGACAGGTACATGGATGATAGGGATAATGAGGATAGGAACAATGGAATCAAAAACAATGGTGATAGACATCGAGACATAGATGAGGAAGGTGAAGCCTCTGTCACTAACAAGAGATCCACCCAATTGACAGCTAGTAATAGACATCATATTCCTATATTTGCACATAGGAACAATGTTCCTGAATAGGAGGCCACTCAGTTGGAATTCCAGGATGAGATCCTAAGAGATTGGAGAGCATCCAGTGAGTAGTTTAGAAATGAGATGACATTTAGGGAATATTCAAATATGAGGATGAAACATGGACCCTGCAGAGGGAATAGGCAGAAAAACTAGGAACTTTAGAAGAAAGTGAGTAAAATGACCTTGCCTTACTTTGATAGGTCAGGCAAAACCTCTGCTAGAGCTTGGGTCCAAAAGTTGGATAGCTATCTCCAAATGAGCCCCATGCCATAGACCAATGCCATCACATTTGCGGCCTTACATTTAGAGGGTAGTGCACACAAATGGTGGAGCAATGGAAAGGTTACCTTGGGGTATGACTAGATTACTTTTTGTGTTGAGTTCATAGCCCGACTCATAGACAGATTTGATAAGAAGGATCCAGAAATGCAATTCAAGGAGTTTTCTCAGTTGAGACAAGTGGCCTCAGTAGATTCATATATATCAAAGTTCCAAGACCTATTAGTTATGGTCTCAAACATTTCAAAGCATAGATTAATCATGCTCTTCATTGATGGTTTGACAGACCCTTTACGAGGTTGGATTAAGGGTTTGGACCCTCCATCGTTATAAGAGGCCATGAAAAAGGCCCGAGATATTGAGTCTTCTATTTGGAGAAGTAAATTTCAAACAAAGATTTTCTACAAGAGGGACAAGGAGAAAGATAGGAAACCCTTCCAGAAGGACACAGGTCACCAGAAAGAGAAAATAAACAAACTGAATGATGATTAGTTGAATGAATATAGGAGGAAAATTTTTCTTTCATTGTAAGGAACCATGGGACCCTTCACATAGGTGCACTAAAAAATCTAAAGCAAAGTTAATTGAGTATTATTCAGTAGAGGAGTCACAATCAGAGGCTTCGGACTAGTCTTCAAAGAGAGAGGACAATGGAGATGAGAAGGCCTCTCAACATAGCAGTGACAGCGATGGTACTTTGGCCCAACTTTTGAGCTTCCATAAAGTTGGGTCATTCAAAGTGAGAGGAGTTCTTGGAGGTCAGCGCATCATCACCCTAATAGATACTAGAGCCACACATAACTTTATTGATGAGGGGTTGGTGACTAAATGAGGATTAAAAGTGGAGGAGTTTGAAGGCTTCAAGGTAATGGTAGCAGATGGCTTCAAACTCATGTGCACCAGGAACATTACAGGGCTGACTATACAGATGGGAGACTATGATCTTAATGATAACTTCTATGTAGTCGACATTGGGGATACATATGTGGTTTTGGGGATGCATTGGAAGATGTATCTTGGTGAGTTCACTATGAACTTGAACAAGATGGAGATGAAATTTGAATGCAATGGAAAGAAAATAGTTCTCAGGGGATTATCAGATGGTCGACCATGAGTTGTCTCTCTTAAGAGGATGGAGAGAATGCTACGACATAACCAAGTTAAGTGGGCATCAAAATTCCTTTCACGCCAAAGTCTCCACAACAGTCGAAGAGTGCTTACTATCCAGACATATAGAAGTTAAATCTAAGCACAACAAGGTTTTTGGTAGTATACCTCTAGGAGTACCACCTAATAGAGATATAGAGCACTTTATCGAGATCGAGGATGGGACTAAGCCCATCATGATTATACCCTATCATCATCCTAAGAGGCTAAAGGATGAGATAGAAAAATAATCAAGGAGTTATTGGAAATGGGACACATCTGACCTAGCAAGAGTCCCTTTGCTTCAACAGTAGTGTTGCTCAAAAAGAAGGATGGGACCATCAGGATGTTTATTGATTACAGGGCCTTGAATCAAAAAACAATTAAGAATAAGTGTCCTATTCCCAGGATTGATGAGTTGATAGATGAGTTGCATGGTGCTTGTTATTTTTTGAAGATTGACTTGAGGTCAGGATACCATTAGATTCGCATGAGGGAGGAGGATATAGAGAAAACAACCTTTCGATGTCATTACAACCATTTTGAGTTATTGGTGATGCCATTTGGGCTAACCAATGCCCTTGCTACCTTCTAGAGTTGGATGAATTAGATATTTAGACAACAGCTTAGGAATTTTGTGTTAATTTTCTTTGATGATATATTAATTTTTAGAAAGAGTTAGGATGAGCATATGAGACATTTGGAGGAAGTATTGAGCATTTTGGAGAGTGAGTCCCTCTATGCCAAAGAGTCCAAATGTGACTTTGGCATGATAGAGCTTCTCTATCTGGGTCACATCATTAGTGTTGATGGTGTTAGAGTGAATCTAGAGAAGATTAAGGTGATAGTTGATTGGCCACCACCTATAAACCTCACACAACTTAAGGGCTTCTTCAAATTATGTGGTTTTGATAGGAGGTTTGTGAAAGGATTCTCATAGATAGTTACACCATTGATAGATTTGACTAAGAAGGGAGCCTTTGTGTGGTCCGATGCATCTCAGTAGTGATTTGATCACTTCAAGCACTTGATGTCTACATGCTCTATGTAATTTGAGCTAGAGTTGTTGGAATTAGGTCAGACAACTGAGAGGGGGGGTGAATTAGTTGTCGTACAATTTTAACCTATTTCTGATTTTAATCTTCTTTCATAACTTACAAATAGATTAATGATGTAAACATTAAAGCATGAATCAGTACATGAGTAGAAACAAAATGAACACACATAACACTAGAATTTTTACATGGAAACCCAGTTAAGGGAAAACCATGGTGGGGGTTAACCCACAAGATTCGTACCCTATTAAAAGTACTTAAAATAAATGGGAAGGCACTTGCTTTTAGGCGCACTGCCTAGAGCTCACTACTTAAAGATGCTCACTGCCTACATAATTTATGTTTAATACAGAAATAATGAACTGAGGAATAGCATCTTCTTCATGCCTAGTTCAATCCCATTGATAGCTCAAAAAACTCCTATTCTACCCCCAAACACTTCTTCACAATCTCTTCATCCTTTACTGCTCTTGTTCTTCTACTCCTTCTCTTCTCTATTCTGCCTCTGTACCTTTCTTAGGATATTATCATTTTTGCACAAGGACATCTTTCCAAAACTCATCCACAAGTACTTATACACTTCATCAACCTTGGAATTAACATCAAGGTCATCTTGACTCAATGCGGATTACTGAACTATTGGCCAAACATAGCTGAGACTTGAATCTTCTTCGATCAACATACTACGCTCCAAAGAATTGCTTTTAGATCATCTACAACATGCTTGAATCATCCAGTTGGTCAAGAGTGGGAAGAACAATAACACCAAGGAAGAAATCTTCAACAACAAGTTCAATCTTCAATGCGTACCACCAACATAGAAGGAACATGATCTAGAGACCTCCACAAGAACATTGAATTCAACAATAACATCTGCACTACTCCAAATCATTAGAATCACTTGCATCTTTATCCAGAACCTCAAGAACACTCTCTGCCATGACTGTCACACTAGAAAGATTGCTTGCAAACCTACAAACCACAAACCACTTGAGTTGAGGATACACACTAACTCCTAAACATGCCTCTAGATCCGCAGATCAAAATTTTTCATTGCGGAGCAATCCGGACCAATTTCCTGTTACTCTCTCTTCTGAACACTGCAAGACCTGGTTCTACTCAGATGGCCATAGTTTCTTCAAATCTTCATGTGGACCTCTCAAATCTTAACTGGAGCTACTTCAGACAATCCTCTACACAACCATATGGTCCACATACTTTGATCTTCATTACTCTAGAAATGCGGAGCAATCTACTTCACTGATCTGCACTACTTCCCCTATTTCTGACAAAGGGATACATTGACATCAGTGACAACACATTATAGGCACATATTTGCAACAATCTCCCCCTTTGTCATTGATGGCAACATATGATGTGAAAAACTGATTCAACCATCAAGACAAGGATTTCTCCCCCTTTCTCTTATCACTTCTGTAGCCACTTTCTTTACTGATCCCCCTTTCATCAACAACTAGTTTTTCACAAGATTTCTCTCCCCCTTTGACATCAATGGCAAAGGGCACATATTTGCAATATTTCCCCCCCTTTTTACTTTAGACTAATCTCCAAAATTCGCATACTGACTACTCCCCTTGAGTAGTATCACCCTAACATCAATCTGGATCACAAGATATGACTGTGAATTCCACCAGACTGATGCACACTAGTGCATCTTAGTTCTGAATAGGAGGGGTAATAACCCCTAGCTTTCCTTTGAGATACTCAAAAGTATCCTTAGATAGAGGCTTGGTGAATATATCTACAATCTGATCCTTTGAAGAAACAATCTCCAATCTGACTTCATTCTCATTTACTTTCTCTCTCAAGAAATGAAACTTGATGGATATGTGCTTTGTCTTTGAATGCAACACCAGATTTTGGAGATGTTTATTGCACTTGAATTATCATAGAAGATTGTAACAGGCTCTTCAATCACAATTCTGATATCCTTCAACATTTGCTTCATCCACAAGACTTGAGTACAATTGCTTGATGTTGCTATATATTATGCCTCTACAGTAGATAAAGATATTGCCTCCTTTTTGCTCAACTAAGAAACCAATCTCCTTCCCAAGAAGAATGCACCACCACTAGTACTTTTTATCATCCACATCTCCTGCCCAAGTAGCATCTATATATGCATGAAGAGTGAAGTCATTATCATTTGGATACCATAAGCCATAATCAGATGTCCCATTTAGATATCTAAAAATTCTTTTGACTGCTACAACATGGGATTCTCTAGGATCAGCTTGAAATCTAGAAACAAGTCTAACTATATTCATAATATTAGGTCTAGTCTGAGTCAAATAAAGTATTCCTCCAATCATTGATCTATACCTTTTCTGATCTACCTTAAGTGAATCATCATCTTTACTCAACTTGCATCCGGTTACCATAGGTGTACTTACTAGTTTAGAATCTTCCATTCCAAAAAATTTCAACAATTCTCACATACTTAGACTGAGATATGAAGATACCTTTATCTAACTGAGTGATTTGCAAACCTAAGAAGAAATTCATTTCACCAAACATGGATATCTTAAATTCACTTTGCATCTGATAAAAAAATTTCTTACACATGCTTCCATTTCCACCAAAAATGATATCATCAACAAATACCTCAACAATCAAGATGTGTTCATGATCAATCTTGAAATAAAGATTGCTATCAGTTGTACCTTTGCTAAATCCTAGCTTTAGAAGATACTTATCTAATCTTATATACAAGGCTCTTGGGGCTTGTTTGAGTCCATACAATGCTTTCCTCAATCTATAGATAATATCTCATTGATCAGACAATTGGAATCCTTTTGGTTTCTCAATGTAGACTTCTTCCTCTAACTCTCCATTCAGGAATGATGACTTGACATCCATCTGGTAAACTTTGAAATCTTTGTAAGTAGCAAATGCAAGAAATAATCTAACTGCTTCAATTCTTGCTACCGAAGCAAATGTTTCTTCAAAATCATTTCCCTCTACTTGAGAATATCCTTTGCATACCAATCTTTCTTTGTTTCTCACAACTTCACCATCTTCATTTACTTTATTCTAGAAGACCCATTTAGTTCCAATCACATTTTTGTTTTCAGGTCTAGGAACAAGATCCCAAGTATGATTTTTTCAATTTGCAATAATTCTTCTTCCATTGCTTTTACCCAATTTTCATCATTACAAGCTTCATTCACTATTTTTGGTTCAATCTTTGATATCAAACAATACTCCACTTGATCTTCAGCAATTCTTCTTCTAGTTTGAACACCTTTATTCTTGTCTCCTATGATTTGATCTTTAGAATGATTCAACCTTACATACCTGGGGGTTTTGGGAGTTTCTTGAATTTCTAATTCTTGAGCTTGTTCCTCAACATTTTCACTAACTTCTTGAATCAATGGGTTCTCCAAATCAATCTTCATTCAGTTTATTCTGGAAGACCCATTTAGTTCCAATTAGATTTTTGTTTTCAGGTCTAGGAACAAGATACCAAGTATGATTTTTTTTAATTTGCATTAATTCTTCTTCCATTGCTTTTACCCAATTTTCATCATTACAAGCTTCATTCACTTTTTTTGATTCAATCTTTGAAATCAAACAATACTCCACTTGATCTTCAACAATTCTTCTTCTAGTTTGAACACCTTTATTCTTGTCTCCTATGATTTGACCTTTAGAATGATTCAACCTTACATACCTGGGGGTTTTGGGAGTTTCTTGAATTTCTAATTCTTGAGCTTGTTCCTCAACAGTTTCACTAACTTCTTGAGTCACTGGGTTCTCTGGACTAATCTAGATCTGAGGTTGAGTGTGGACTTCATTTGGACTTTCATCATCAGATTCATATCCACAAGACCTGGAAGGTCTCTCCTTGGTTTCACCAACTCTGACATTGGTACTTTCAACAATCCTTTTCAATCTTTTGTTAAAGCAGCGGTATGCCTTGCTATGGTTAGAATAACCCACAAATATTCCTTCATCACTTCTTGCATCAAACTTTCCTAGATCCTCATCTCTTTTGATATAGCATTTACTACCAAAAACTTTGAAGTATTTCACAGTAGGTGCATTACCAAACCATAATCCATAAGGTGTTTTACCAGTATTACCTTTGACATGTACCTAGTTGAGAGTGTAGATAGCAGAACTCATAGCCTCTTTCCAATAGACATGTGGTAGATTTGTCTCCATCATCATGGTTCTAGTAGCCTCTTGAATAGTTTGGTTCTTCCTTTCCATTCTGCTGAGGAGTCCTAGGGTTAGATAATTATCTTCTTATTCCATGATTTTCAAAAAATGCATCAAACTCATCAGAGGTAAACTCTCCACCTCTGTCAGATCTCAAACATTTTAGCTTCACACCAATCTCATTCTCCACTATAGCCTTGAACACCTTGAATCTATCAAGAGCCTCTGATTTCTCTCTTAAGAAATTAACCCCCATCATCCGAGAGTAGTCATCAATCAACAACATAAAGTACTTATCTCCTTGTAGACTCCTAACTATGGAAGAACCACACAAATTAGTGTGCACAAGTTCCAATAATCCACTTGAAGACTGTTCCTTACTTTTGAATGAAGTTTTGATCTGTTTGCCCAACTGACATTCCTTGCACATGCTATTTGCAGGTTTCATAAGCTTTGGAAGATCTCTCACAGCCTGAGTAGTACTTATCTTGACAATGTTATCAAAGTTTACATGACACATTCTTCTATGCCATAACTAGCTTTGATCAATTTGAACAATCAAACAACTTCTATCAGTACCACTTAAATGAAAGATGTTACCTTTAGTTTGTGTACCTAATGCAATCACAATTCTGGATCTTGCTAAGATTTTACATTTTCCATCCTTGAATCGAAGATCATACCCTTTTTCAACCAACTGTCCAACACTGAGAAGATTATGCTTTAATCTTTCTACATACAAAACATCATTAGTGTTATTCTTACCATAAAAAAAGATGGATCCTCTACCACAAATTCTACCAACTGAATTGTCTCCAATCTTCACAATTCCACCTTCATATCTTTCCAAACTTATGAACTTACTTTTATCACCATTCATATGATGAGAAAATCCACTGTCAATCACCGATTCATCCTTTTCTTCAATCTGATTAGCCAAGGCACTTTCCACATTTACACAACTAGTAGATTCAGTAGACACTAGATCTTCTTCTTTGATGGCAATGAACACCCATTCATTTCCTAAGTTACTTCCCATATCAGATTCATCATTAGTGATAACTTCTTCAGCTTCTTGGACATAGTAACATTTCTTTTGAGCCATTGATCTATTAGGGTTTGGCTTTGAAACCCTCTTCGGACACCTTGAGGCAAAATGACCAATCTTATTACAAGCAAAAGATTTGAAAGACAACTTTCCTTCATACTTATTGGATCCTCTTAGAAATATTTTGGCAATAAGGGCTTTGAGTTCATCAAACTTGGTTTCATCTTCATCAAGTTCCTTCTTTTCCTTCTAATATCTGATTAACTTCCTTAAAGAGATTTCACCTGGATCATATCTTTGCTTTCCAAAAATACTGGCCTTAAATGCAGTTTCATATTTAGGAAGAGAGTCACCAAACTCACTGATTTCAAATGTTGAGAGCTTGCCAACCAACTGATCCCTTGTAATAGTTGTCACAGTCCTGATCTCCTTAATGGTAGTAACTCTATGCTTGTATGCTGCAGGTAAGGATCTAAGCACTTTGGCAACAATTATTGATTCTCCTAATTTTCCACTAGCAAACCTGATACCGCTCACAAGTTCATTCACCTTCTGCATGTAGGAGGTAATATTTTCATCTTCACTCATCATTAAGATTTCATATCTACCCTTTAGGCTTTGTAGCTTAGCACATTTGGCATGTTCATCACCTTCATACAGCGTTTCCAACTTCTCCCAGATTTCATGCGCATTTTTCAATTCCAATACATTTGTCATTTCGGTATCAGACAGGGCACTCAACAAGGCTTCTTTAGCTCGAATATTATTTTCAGCATCTTTGAGTTCATCTAGAGTTGAAGGACCTTTCTCTAGAATCTTATAGTCATTCTTAGTTATCAACCAATAAGGATCACCCATACATTGCAAATGACACTGCATGTGCATCTTCCAAAGAGAGTAATTTGTTCCATCAAATCTCAAACTGTTCTTCTTGTAAGTTGACATTCTAGATCTCCTCAAGCGGTCAAGCTTGTTTTAGAGGAATTGGCTCTGATACCAATTGTTGGAATTAGGTTGGATAACTGAGAAGGGGGAGTGAATCAGTTGTTGCACAATTTTAACCTTTTTCTAATTTTAATCTTCTTTCATAACTTACAAATAGATTAATGATACAAACAATTTTAACCTTTTCTAATTTTAATCTTCTTTCATAACTTACAAATAGATTAATGATGCAAACATTAAAGCATGAATCAACACATGAGTAGAAACAAAATGAACACACATAACACCAGAATTTTTACGTGGAAACCCAGTTAAGGGAAAACCATGGTGGGGGTTAACCCACAAGATTTGTACCCTGTTAAAAGTACTTAAAAGAAATGGGAAGGAACTTGCCTTCGGGTGCACTGCCCAAAGCTCACTGCTCAAAGAGGCTCACTACCTACAAGATTTATGTTTAATACAGAAAGAATGAACTAACGAATAGCATCTTCTTCATGCCTAGTTTAGTCCCATTGATAGCTCACAAAACTTATGTTCTACCCCCAAACACTTCTTTACAATCTCTTCATCCTTTACTGCTCTTGTTCTTCTACTCCTCTTCTCTGCTCTGCCTCTATACCTTTCTTAGGATATTATCATTTTTGTACAAGGACATCTTTCCACAACTCATCCACAAGTACTTATACACTTCATCAACCTTGGAATGAAAATCAAGGTCAGCTTGAATCAATATAGATCACTGACCTGTCAGCCAAACATAACTGAGACTTGAAACTTCTTTGATCAACAAGCTACGCTCTAGAAAATTGCTCTTAGATCATCCGCAACATGCTTGAATCATCTGATCGGCCAAGACTGGGAAGAACAGCAACACTAAGGAAAAAATCTTCAACAATGAGCTCAATCTTCAATGTGGACCTCCAACACAGTAGGCAGACAATCCATAGATCTCCACAAGCACATTAAATTTAACAATAACACCCGCACTACTCCAAATCATCAGAATCACTTGCATCTTTATCTGAAACCTCAAGAACAATCTCTGTCGTGACTGTCACACTAGAAAGATTGCTTGTGGACCTCCAAACCACAAACCACTTGAGTTAAGGATACACACTGACTTCCCAAACATGCCTCTAGATCCAAAAATCATAATTTTTCATTACGGAGCAATCCGGACCAATTTCCTGTCACTCTATCTCTTCTGAACACTGCAAGACCCGGTTCTACTCAGATGGCCATAGCTTCTTCAAATCTTCATGTGGACCTCTCAAATCTTAACTGGAGATACTTTAGACAATCCTCTACATAGCCATATGGTCCACGTACTCTTATCTTCATTAATCTGGAAATGTGGAGCAATCTACTTCATTGATCTACACTGCTTCCCCTATTTTTGACAAAGGGATATGTTGACATCAATGACAACACATCATAGGCACATATTTGCAACAGGAGTTTGATGCTTTAGGATAGGGGATAGGGGTAGTCTTGATGCAGGAAAAGCACCCAATTGCATTTGAGAGTAGGAAATTGAGGGGTGTAGAGAAGAGTTACTTGGTATATGACCAAGAAATGTTGGCCATCATGCATGCATTGGCCAAATTCAGGCCATATCTAGTTGGAGGGAAGTTTATAATCAAAATAGATCATAATAGCATTAAATGTTTCATGAACTAGAATGACCTAAATGACAGGCAATAGAAGTGGGTAAGTAGACTCCAAGCTTATGACTTTGACATTGAGTATGTCAAGGACAAAAGGAACATAGTTGTAGATGCTTTGTCAAGGAGACCCCACTTATGTTTAGTTGGAGAGATATTTGATGATTGGAAAGAGATGACCATAGAAGAGTATGCTAAGGACTCTTTGTTAGCATGAGTCATTGAGGTCACTATCAGGGATGACATGTATTCTATGGTGAGTGAGTTAATCATGTACAAAGATAGAATATTTTTTGGTGCCTAATTCTCAGTTTAAGTATAAGGTTATAAGGACTTTCCATGATACTCCAATGACTCACCACCCCAGATTCTTCAAGACTTATAGGTAGATTTAGGAAAGATTCACATGGAAAGGGCTTAAGGAGGAGGTCCTTAAGTATGTTCTTGAATGTTCTATTTGCCAACAAAACAAGCATGAGCATTCTTATCCTATAGGTTTATTACAGTCATTGCCTATTCTTGATAAAAAATGGGAATATATCTCCATGGACTTCATCACAGGGTTGCCAAAAGTTCAGGGGAAGGACTACATCTATGTGGTAGTCGACAGGCTCACCAAATTTACACACTTCTTTGCCATTTCAGCAACTTACACAATTGTTCAGGTGGTTGATTTATTTTTTAGGGATATTTTCAGACTTCATGGGATACCCAGAGGAATAGCAAGTGATAGGGATAGTAAGTTCCTGAGTTTATTTTGGCACTAAACTAACTCCCAACACTAGTTACCACCTATAGACCGATGACTAGACAAAGATAGTTAATAAATGGGTGGAAGGGTATCTTCGTAACTATGTGTTGGGATAGTAGAAAGCTTGGATCAGATGGTTGCATCTAAGTAGTATTGTTATAACACAACATATCATATGTTGATCCAGATGACTCCATTCAGGGCACTGTATGGTTATGATCCCCCATGCTTCACAAATCTTCTACTTGGTGACAGTAGTGTGCTGAAGGCAAAAGATCTATTGTAGGAGAGCCAAGACATAGTAAAAGAAATTAAGGAGAATATGCAGCAGGCTTAGAATCAACAAAAGCTTTATGCTGATCAACACCAGGTAGAGAGGAGTTTCAAGGTTGGAGATATGGTGTATTTGAGGCTCCAACCCTACAGGTAGTCCATTTTGAAAAGGAGTGGAGTAGAAAAACTCAAAGCCAGGTTCTATGGTCTTTACAAGATTGTCAGAAGAGTGGGAGAAGTGGCATATGAGCTTGAGTTGCCAGCAGACAATAAGGTGTACAATGTGTTTAATGTTTCTAGGTTGAAGAAAGCTCTTGGGCACAATGTGATTCCTTCAGTCAAGCTTCTGCCATTGGATGAGGGGAGGATAATCTTGGTACTAGAAGCTATTATTGACACTAGAGAGAGGAATCTAAGGAAATGGATCATTAGGGAATACTTGGTGAAGTTGAAGAACCTGCCAGTTGAGGATGCCACTTGGGAGAGTGAGTAGATACTACAGCATCCTAAGCTGAGATTGCTTGAGGACAAGCAATCTTGGGGAGGGCAGAAGAGAGCACATTTCCATTTATAGTAGGGTAGTCGGGGAGGACCATTTCATGAGACTTATGGTTTTGATTTGTCGAGGGGTTTATTTGATATAAGATAAGTTAAATTAGGGATTTAACTTATGTTATTATAAGGGACTTAATATAGCTTTAAGTTAATATGTTATGTCACTTTATAAAATAAAGTTATAACTTAAAAGTGACCTCCTAGGAGATGGGTGCCCATGGGAGACATAAGGGACTTAAAGATGTGAAATAAAATTAATAATAATATTTCATTCTTGGGCATTGGGGGAGAAGGAGGAAAAAAAGAAAAAAGTGAGTTCATTTTGCATGTGCTTGGATAATTTATTTTTGCTCTCTTGTTTTGAGTTTCCCATGCATTATCTTTGGAGCTTGGCTCTAGGGTTTGTTCTTGGTTGTGTTAAGATGAAAACCTCTTCATAGTCCTCTTCATCATATGTGAAAGACAACATTAGGAAGAGATCCTTGGAGGCTTCACTCAGGAGCTTCAGTTGAGCATTTGAATGATAGATTTTGATGAAGTTTTGAGCTGAAAATGAACTTTGTTGATGGGATTTTTGTATATAGTTGATAGCAGGGATTTAATAGATAGATTTATGCAATTTTGAAGTGGTTTTAATGTTGCACAAACTTTTACTTGCTGGTCGTACATTCCCAACATAGGGTTGTACCATCTATTCAAGACCATTGAGGAGTTTTTGAGTGATTTGACGAGGTATTTTCATCATAATCAGGTCTTTCAACATCTGTAGCTCATAACAGTTCATATTCAAGGAATTTGAAGGAAATTTTTAGTGACTTTTGTTGCTGATATGATCCCACAATGAGGTCTTACAACTATAGCCAGTCATGGGTTCCCAAGAAGGTTTGTGAGGTCTATTCATGGCTCTTTTTGGCTGAGACTTGGTCACCTTAAGTCTCTTATTCCATTGTAGATATTTGTATGATATGCCCTCATCCCATTTTTGCAATTGGAGTGATTTTCTAAGACTTGGGTTGCTGGTCCTCCGTCAGCACAAGTACGAAGTTGAAGATCCCTATCTGGGTATGTCATTGTAATTCATATTTTTGATATAATACAATCTGCGTCTTCATTAGTTTTCTCATATCTATCTAAGTTTTTCTAGTTTTTGCTACATGCTTTATATAGCATACATGCAATGCAAAAAATATTAATGTCAAAACATGCAATAAAACCCTAAACCCTAAACTGTCAAAAAAGCAAAAAAATTGGCACAAAACAACACCATATCATAGGGTATATATTACACACAATGTTAGAGTCGAACAAGACCAATAGGCAACCCAAAACTCTTTTACTTGAAATTTTACTCACATAATGGAAGTAATGACATGATACAAAAAATTCCACAATTTGGTGGAGCTTATCCAATGCACAACTTTCAAGCTCCTTAAAGTTACATAATTTCAGCTATCGTACACAAATGTACCTAAATATCATGGGCCAAATCAACAAGTCCCATCTATGGGGCTCATGCTCTCAATTCCAACATGTCATAGCACTTTTTTATGGACTTACCTTGAATACTTGAAAGAGCCCTTGGGTCATAACATATACAATGTGTTGCTACCATATCCTCTGCTAGATCTACCCTAATTCAAAAGGGAGGGAGATCCAAATTCGCATATTAAAGATTACACTATGGCCATAAGAGAACTCCTTCCTTGGGATAGAGTCATAGAAATAATTTTCCCTAAATGCTAGAAGGGTTTGTCTTGGATTAGTATTACTGCTTACTTGAGGCCTTAATTCACTCCTTTCACCAACTCATAGTAGATTTCATTATAGCCTTCGACATGATCAAGCTTATCAAAATAGGAATATAAGAATTCTTAACCATGAAGCAAGATACAAATGAACTAGTGGTATATTTTTCACTCAATATAGATAGATGATGTACTCATCAACAAGTGCTTTGAATATGGAACATAGAGAATTGTGTGACTTTTTCATGTACGCCCTTAACAGGGATATGAGAGAGGAAGTACAAAAATTACCATATATGTCCTATGAGGAATATTTGGAAAGTGTGTTCATAATTGACCAAACTACAAATGATAATGGGTGAAACACTTATGATTTGAATGGAAGATTGATAAATTAAAAGAATTTTGAAAATATTCTTCCAAAAACTTTAAGCGATAGCTAGTGATCAATAAATAAAAATGTTAATTCCATTGGGAATCCATCAAGCAAAGAAAAGCCCTACCAAAAATCTCAAAAGGGGAATCAAGGATCAGGTAATTTCTCCTACAATCCTAACATATATTTCTTATTTCACAAAACAAAATGGAATGACATGAAAACATGTTCCAATTTCAATAAAGCCATTTCAAAAGTCTCTAGTGAGCAACAACAAAATTTTATGACCTTCCTTCAATCCCAAAAGAAGGGTAAGAAACCTCAAAACCACCAAACTACTCTTAATAAGAATAGCCAAAATCATGTAGAATTAGATCAAAATCAAGAAGTATGCATCATCCAAGAATTGAAACAATTAGACCACATTAAAGATAGTTTTACACAAATTGTGGGTTTACTTAGAAATTCACCTACACATCAGAAAACCTTCCTTGATGTTTTGGAACTAAGACATTCTAGCAAAGAAAAACACGGTATCTTCAGTTTTAGTCATATGAAGTTTCCATCAAATGACACTTCAACTCAAAACTGGGATTCTCCCCTCTACCTACAATTTTTAACAAGTTTGTGAAACCACCATCAATTGTGTCATTATAGATGGAGATGTAATTAATCTTCTTCCACTTTCTCTACTCCAAAGGATGGGTTATGACAAGACACATATTGCACAAGACACTACAACCCTAAGAGTCTATGATAGTCAAAATATCCAAACCATTGTGAAGATAAGTCTTTGAATCACCTTAGGGCCTAAGACTCTACCAACTAAGTTCTACATATCGATGGTGAAACTATTTATAACATGATCTCAGGAAGACCTTGGGTTCATGGGATGAGGGTCATTACCTCTACTTTATTTCAAGAGATCCACTTTAGCCATATGGGACAAACCGACATTATTAAAGGAGATCTTGAAGCTTTTAGTGTTTATAAAATGGAGAAAGAGAATATGGGAAAGGATATGAAAATAAATCTAGAAGAAAAGAACATTGGAAAAGGAGAAATTCTCAAATAAATTCTAAATACCATTGAAACATTAGACATGGAAAAAGAGTTTTCTTCTAACACATGATCAACAAATCCATCTGCTCCATTTAGTTTAGTAGCTATCCCTTGTGACCAAACTTAAACATATACATGAACAAGGACACCTGTAATGTCCCCATTTTCAGAATCATCACCATTAGAGTTATTTTAGGTCTTTCACCCCACTCCGAGACATTTGTAGGATATCTTGTCATATTTGTATGTTACCTTTGGTGCACTCATTAGGGATATGGTGATTTGTCTTCTTTGGATAAAACTATTTGGAGAGCCTTTCATATGGATTTGTGTTAGAAGTTGGACTTCATCATGTGTTGTATGGATGCTATCATTACATCTTAAAGATGCTTTCATATGGATACTTTGTCATGGTCACACAATGTACATCATCATGAAGCTTATTATTCCTTAGGCATTCAATAAAATATAATATCTACATGTTGGTGCTTGAGGGTGAAGGAAAACATAATACTAAATTATATCTTTAATTTAATTTATTTAGGTGTTGTATGGAGGGAGATATATATTTGCATGGGTTGGCCCTCTTGGAGGGAAAACATATTTTAAATATCATGCTAAATGGCCTAGATCATCCCTATGGTAAAAGAGGCAATTTGTATATATATACTTGGTCACTTGGGATTGCAAAATCATCAATTCAACATTCATTCATTCACACTTTGGAGAGCAATCCTTAAGAGGAACTCTAGCTTCTTTTATTGTGGATTCCATGATGATGGGGATTCAAGTGAGCTTCAATCATCGAGAGAAGAATTCTATATCAGCTTGGAGAGCATCTAGCATGGGCAAATTTGACTATGGTTTACCCTAGGGCTAGAGTACACCATTTGGAGGAAGATCGACCTACTATTAGGGTAGATTTGAAAAGATTGTTGACTACTAGAATTTAGGTCTGGGAAGACTTTGTAACAGCAAACTTGCAGCCCTAATTCACCCTTGATTGGATTCCCTTTTATGCATATTCTTGGTATGTAAACATTGGTATTTGTATCTACTTTATTGTTGGGCTATTGGTTGCTTGCCTTAGCCATATTGTGTACTTGAAGACCTCATATTTCTAGAATTTACAATAGTAGACTTCATGTTCATTGTGGTTGTATATTTGACGTGTTTCTATGTGTAATTCATGGTGAATATTACTTGTATTATTGGGTGAATCATATGATGGAATTGTGTTGATTTTTTATGTGAGTTATGATGATTATATGCAATTGTTCAAACTCTAATTTTTGGAGTAGAAGTTAGGGTTAGGGAAGAATAATAAAGTGCAGAAATTTAGGGAAGAATTTAGAAATATAATTGGGAAAGACCATAAATCCAAATTAGGGCATAATATCCCCATTTGGGATTTACAGTGGTATCAGAGCCATGATCTTGCCAGCCTAGAGGGTTTGATCAAGGAAGACAAGGAGATGGAAACTTTGAAAGTTATTAGACAATGCCAAATCTATTTAATAAAGGAGCTTGAATGATGGATGTATGAACAAGAATCTAGACAAATCATTGAAGAATACAATGCTCTATCTAATGATTTCAAGAATACAACTTTTAAATTTCATTTGAAGGTCCTTGAAGATGGAAATCTGGGAAAGGAAGATCTTTATGCCTACATCAGAACTTTGAGGAGAGAAGAAGAAAATTTAGGAGACACCATTGAAGAAAGGTTAGAGATGGATGAAGAATCACATGCTTATGGCTTGCAGCCTATAAATGATCATAAGGAGCACATAAATCAGTCTCGGTGTGTTGAAGATTGGGCTCCAAGCCCTAAAGAAGACAAAGCCAAAGATACACCTCAGCCCTATGAAGATAAGATTGAAGAAGATGCTGACATGAAAGAGGAAAGTTTACTTGTTTTGCATCCTAAAAGACATCATAAGGGTTTGGACGAAGAAGTATCACACATTTCAAGCGATGAATACCTAAGGCTTCATTATGATCACATAATGAATCAACTACATTTAGGTATGAGTTTTGATGATGTCCCATTACTTGAACATGGCATTGTTTCACTTCCTTTACATCATAGTGACTAGGATTCTAATTGCACTTTAGGAGATCTTGAGGAAGATATTGTTCCTGCATATGAGGGAAATTCAGAAATATTGTTATATGGTGAAAAAAGAAATGTTGTTAAGGTTGATTTAGATTGGAAAGAGATGAATTATCCCTTGGTAGATAAGGAGGTCATAGTTGTTTCATCTATTATGGAAGATCATGATGTAGAAGACTCTACCCACTACTTTGATGGAGATCCTTGGGTCAAGATTGGTGACATCTTAGCAAATGAGAAAGATGACAAGGAAGGAATTGGTTTTAGAAGACATGATCATGATATGTTATATAAAGACATTGGGTCTCATAATTCACATCACTTGGAAGGATAATTGAAGGCAAATGAAGGTAAGCTTATGAAAGGCCTAACTCATTTTGATCATGTTCATGAAGTAATGGTAGTGATGCATGAGCATCCCTAGTTCAAGAGCAATCTTGCATCAACCAAAAACATTTGCATTTCAGTTTGTTTTCATTTCATTTTCTAGTTCAGTTTAGTTAGTAGTAGTTTTAGTATTTTGATCTACATTCTACTGTAGTTTCAATTTAGACCTTGTGGAGCCATACTTAATATTTAGACAGCTTCATGCACATCATATCCAAATTCAAGTCATTTGGATCAGGGACTGGAAAGATATTGCTATTAGAAGATTGATTATTTTCTTAGAGAAAAGCACCCTAATAGTCTCAAACAATCAACTAAAGGAGAAGACTTGTGGAGATAAATGACACATCATTCAAGGAACTTTGGATCATGGTTGACCTTCCCTAAGATTTGCATGTAATTCCATTCACTTGTGGAGGATTCGCATCTATTTAGGTCTGACCTATTCATGTACACATGTTACATCTCTTTAATTGGAGTTTGTAATCATCCTTGGCTGATGCGGAGGAATCGTGTGTTTTGGAGATGATATATATTCATGTAATAGATGCATAGGAAAGTAGTGAATCAGATAGAGATAGATTGATAGTTTGAATTCTTTTGTAAGGTGCTTCAAAGGCCTATCTTGTGCATATATTGTAACTGAGGAATCAGGCCTGTGAGCCCTAATTGTAAGCCCACATGTTGCCGCCCTATTTATATTTTGAAACTATGATATACTGAATGACTGAATTAGAATTTGCATGCTATCTTTGAGTTGTTTCCATTATGTTTACTCTTGCTACACGGTCTAGACTGTTCACTTTGTGGACTCTCCTACCTGTGACTACACCAAGTGGTATCAAAGTGAAGTTCGAATCCTTTGGGAGTGAAGTGAGCAAATTGAGTGAAGATTGAGAAGGCCTTCCATAAGATCTTGTTGTGAATAGATCACCAAATCCAAGGTAGACTACTTGTTTTGTCAACTGATTGTCGATTGTGAAGAAGTTGTCACCTTGTAGCCTGATCACCAAATTTGAGGTAGTTACACTTGATCCTAGGAAGAGATGTCATCGAGGAGAATGCTTGTTGTTGGTACTATGGCTGGAAAAATGGATGAGATGATGGAAATGATGAAAATGATGTGAGTTCAATTGTATTCTATTGAATAAGATAGGCGAAGAGGATTGACACCTTGACCTAATGTTGAAAGTGATGATGATGAAAAATTTCAATCCACTGATCAAAATGGCAAAACCCTAGGAGATGAAGAAGAAGAATCAGATCAAGTAAATGTGTTGCAAGATATTTTGAAGATTGGGAAAATACCTATAGTTGATTTATTGAATTACACTGGCAATTTGAATCTTGAGGAGCTGACTGATTGGATAAATGACCTAGAAGAATACTTTGAGTATGAAGAAATTGAAGATCTAGAGAAGGTAAAATTTACAAAGAAAATTTTGAAAGGACATGTTGCTATATGGTGGAAAGAATTTCATTTGGATAGAAACAGAAGAGGAAAAGAGAAGATTACAAAGTGGGATAGAATGGTGACAAATTTGAAGAATTAGTTTGTACCTGCTGACTATGAGTTGGAATTGTTGAAAAGATTGCAAAACCTGAGACAAAAGGAGAAATCTATGGAGTATACTGAATAATTTCATAAGATAATCATAAGGATAAGACATAGTGAAGAAAGAAAGGAAAAAGTGGCTAGATACATCAATGGATTGAGAATGAACATTCAAGAAGAACTAAGTTTGGTGAGGATGACAACATTAGAAGAAACATTTTAGTTTGCCCTGAAAGTTGAAGAAAATTTGAACAAGAAGCATGAGCAAAGATAGAGAGGTAGAGAAGGTAAATTTTAGAGAGGTAGAATGTTTTCTGGAGGAAAGAGATCATATGTGGAATAGAACAGACAAGAGAGTACAATCAAGAAGGAGGACAAAGATAATAATGCATATCGAAGAGATGACAAAACTTTCTACCACAGAGGAAACTCTAGTTCATACCGAAGTGAAGGATACATAAGAGATGGAAGAGGACTTGATAGGAGAACATTCAGATGAACTGGTTTTAAGTATGGAGGTGAAGAACATAGATCATTTGAATGTAATCTAGGGAGTACAAGCATGAAGATAGAGAACAATGGAAGAGCAACTTATGTGGAAGAACATGTTGGATCACCTAGTTCAGTTGGTAAACCTAAGAAAGGAGAATCACTAGTCATGAGGAGAGCACTATTTCAAGCAGAGACAAATGAGGAACCACTGTAGAGGAAAAATTTGTTCAGAACTAGATGCAAATCAGGAGGTAAGTGTTGTAAAGTTATAATTGATAGTGGTAGTTCAGATAATTTAGTGTTAGAGGAGATGATGACTAAGCTAAAGTTGGAGAGATTGAAACATTCTAAGCCATATCAGATAGCATGAATTTAGGATGATAATAAGGTACTGGTGAGTGACCAATGTTTGGTGAAATTTCATATTGTATCTTATCAGGATGAAGTATTGTGTGATATTATGCCTATGGATGTATGTCATATTTTGTTGGGTAGACCATGGCAGTATGATAGGAAAGCTATACATGATGGAAGAAATAATACATATACTATAACATCAAATGGAAAGAGAATTAATTTGATTCCTTTTTAAGATGATCCTAAGAGTGAAGTGTGTGGGAATGCTAGAATTTGTTTGGTAGATGGAAGAAAATTTCTGGATGGTTTGAGACATGAGAATATGTGTTATGCTTTGATTCCCAAGAAACCTGAAAACATAAAGATAGAGACTGAAGAATCACAACCTAAGGAAATAACCGAGGTACTGATAAATATGAAGACACCATATCAGATAATGTACCTAAAGGATTACCACCAATCAGGAGTATCAGTCATCACATGGATCTTATACCTAGAGCTAGTTTGCCTAACAAAGTAGTACACATAATGACATTGGTAGAGAATAAAGAACTGAATAGACAGATACATGAGTTGTTGAAAAAATGTTTGATTAGATAAAGTTTGAGCCCTTGTGTAGTACCTAAAATGTTACAACTGAAGAAGGATGGAGAATGGAGAATGTGTACAGAATCTAGAGCAATAAACAAGATCATAGTTAAGTATAGATTCCCTTTACTTAGGATGGATGATAATATGGATTGTTTAAGTGGAGAAAAATATTTCACAAAGATAGAATTGAAGAGTGGATACCATTAGATCAGAATCAGAGAAGGAGATGAATGGAAGACTACTTTTAAGACAAATGAAGGATTGTATGAGTGCTTAGTGATGCCTTTTGGATTGACAAATGCACCGAGTACTTTCATGAGATTGATAAATGAAGTTTTGAAGAAATTCTTGGGTAAGTTTGTTATTGCATATTTGGATGATATTCTAATTTTCAGTAAGACAAAAGAAGAACATATGTGGCACATGAGACAAGTATTGTAGAGGTTGAGAGAAGAGAAATTGCTAATAAAAATCCAAAAGTGTAGTTTCATGAAAGAAAAATTGGTATATTTGGGATTTGTGATTTTTACAGAAGGATTGAAGATGGACCCTAAGAAAGTGAGCAATTGTTGAGTGGCCTACACCTGAGAGCATTGGAGAAGTCAAATCATTTCATAAAATTAGCTAGTTTCTACCAGAAGTTTATCAAAAATTTCAGTTCAATATGTAACCCTATGACAGAAACAATGAGAGGTGATAGAAAAGACTTTAAGTGGACATCAAGAGTAGATAGAAGTTTTGAATTATTGAAATAGAAAGTGACAGAGCGACCTGTGTTGGCATTACCAGATTTCAATAAGGTATTTCAAGTAGATTGTGATGCAAGTGGAAATGCAATAGGAGCAGTGTTAAGTCAAGAAGGTAGACCTATAATATATTTCAGTGAGAATTTGAATGATGCAAGGAGAAGATATTCAGTTTATGATCAGGAGTTCTATGCCATAATTCAAGCCTTGAAGAAGTGGATACATTACTTATTGTCTAAGGAGTTTGTGTTGTATACAAATCATCAAGTTTTGCAGTATTTCAATAGTCAAGGAAGGTTGAATCAGAGACATATGAGATGGGTAGAGTTCATGCAAAGTTACACTTTTGTACTGAAGCATAGGAGTGGAAAATAAAACAAAGTTGCAGATGCATTGAGCAGGAGAAGGAACTTACTGATAGAGATGAGAGTTAAAGTGTTAGGATTTGAAGAATGGAAGAACATGTATGAGGAAGATCTTGATTTTCCAAAACATTGGAAAGCATGTAAGGAGCTTATTATGATAGATAGGAGTAAGTGGTTGGACTATTTCATTTAGGAGGATATGTTGTTCAAAGGAAATCAGTTACGCATACCTAGGAGTTCAATGAGAGATAATTTGATGAAAGAGAAGCACAATGGTGGATTGGCAAGACATTTGGGCATTGATAAGACAGTGGCTTTGGTAAGTGAAAATTAATTTTGGCCTCAAATATATAAGAATGTAAGGAAATTTGTGCAGATTTGCAGACGTCAAGTTACAAAAGGGAGTAGTTAGAATACTGGATTGTACAAATCTTTGACAATATTGGAGAGACCTTGGGAAGACATAAGCATGGATTTCATAATGGGATTGCTAAAGACATGGAGAGGACATGATTCAATATTTGCAGTGGTGGACAGATTTTCAAAGATGGCACATTTCATACCTTGTAAGAAGATAATTGATGCAGTTCATGTAGCTGACCTATTTTTCAAGGAGATTATGAGATTGGCATGGATTACCTAAGAGCATAATTTTAGATAGAGATACAAGATTTATTAGATAATTTTGGAGGACACTTTGGAAGAAGATGAAGACAGACTTGAAATTTAGCTCAGTGTTTCACCCATAGACTGATGGATAGATAGAGGTAGCGAATAGGAGTTTGGGAAACTTGTTGAGATGTTTGGTTGGAGAAAAGGTAGGAAATTGGGATTTGATTCTATTACAAGCAAAGTTTGCATACAATAATTCAATGAATAGGAGTACCGGAAGAATGCCATTTGAGATTGTGATAGGAACTAACCCTAAAGGAGTAGCAGAGTTGAGAAGTATCAGTATGGAAGACAAAAGGAGTGTAGAGGTAGAAGAATTTGTAGGACACATTGAGACACTGCATAATTAGGTGAAGAGGCATGCAGAGGAGATGAATAGTAAGTATAAAGAGTAAGTAGATGAGAAGAGAAGACACAAAGAATATTTAGTGGGAGATGAAGTGATGGTATATCTAAGAAAAAAAAGATTTCCAGTTGGGGCATATAACAAGTTGAAGATGAAGAAGTTTGGACCATGTAGGATACTCAAGAAATTTGATTCAGGAAATGCATATGAAGTGGCGTTACCAAAGACACTAGGTATATCACCTATTTTTAACATTGCAAATCTATATCAATATCATGAAGTAGAATTTAGTGATAGTGTAACATCAGAAAATGTCCCCTTGGGAGCTTTTCCCTCATAAGGTTTAGCTCTCGGGTATTTAGCATGCATTTAGGACATCTTTGTTCATATTTTAGCATCCCAATGGAATGAGACCTAGGTTCCATGGAAAATTAGACCCAAGTGGACCCCTTGAGCTATACCCTCCCAAAATAGGGGGGAAGACTTGGGCACCCGTGCCCTAGTCCTTCCCTATTTTGGGGCAGCCCTACTTTCTAGGTGTCGGTTTGTGACTGTTATTTGGTCCTTTTGCCAACACAGTAAGTTTTGATTTTTAAAATCTTGGTGAGAGTGCTTGTAGTTGCATAAATAAGTATGTTTAGGCATTCATTTGTAAACTAGATGGCAATTGTGGTTTTCAAGTGTTCTCAAGGTGATTCAAGGCTTTCATTATGTTGCAAGAGCAGACTTGTGTGTTTTGTGTGTTGATATTTATAGATTTGAGCATCAATTTCCTCATGGAATGAAGAGCATCTTCCTCCCATGAGAGCTTCACTATAAGGTGACATAATATCATGTTTTTATCATTGATTCCTTTAGTTTTTGCCTTTGCCTCACAAGGGCATGAACTCTTTATTTGATAATGGTGTTTAGAGACTTAAGTGTCCTCTGAAACTTGACTGCGGCAAGCCTCTAAACACCACAACCCCCAAACCAATTCTTGTGATTACAGGTTACATGTGTCGTATTTGGGAAAAGTGGAGTTGCAAGGCATCAAGGATTTGGGATCTAAAGAAAAGGACACATGAGCACTTCCAGGACTTGGGCACTCACTCTAGTGTCCTCCGCATCTAAGTTTCGAGAAACAAAAGTTACAGGGCTGATCAGTGTCGGAAGGAGGTCCAGATCCCACAAAGAAATTGATACCTTGGACTAGGGCACTTGCTCCAGTGTCCCTGACTATTCTATTTCAAAACCTTGAAAACATGTACTTTGTGATTTGGTATTTTACTCCTTTATGCAAGAGCTTTTTCTGTTATTCATCAATTTGTTGTTGTATTTGTATAATTAGGATTTTAATGGTCAATTGGGCATAAGAGAAGGAAAATTGATAATTAAATTCCCTAATCCAAGTTTCCTAACATTTTTAAGTGACCTAGGGTATGATAGTGCTTGTCACTCAACCCTAGATCCTTGAATGTCTAGTGGAGAGGTGGATTTAAACATCTAAAATCTAAAACATTAATAAATCCAATTTTCCCCTAAACATTTTGGTGAGCCCATGTTTTTGGACTTAAATTGCAACTTGTTGAGTGTGTGTCTTCAGATTTGGATTGATTTCATTCATTCATATAGTCATTCATTTTATTGCATTGAGAAAAATTCAAAAAAATTGAAAAAAATGGAAAATACAAAAAAATTGCATTGTTTGGCTTACTAAATTACATCAGTTCTTTATAAATTTTCCTAATTCATATTTTTGCATCATATCTGATATAAACTATAAAACAATCCAAAAATTCAAAAATTTGCATTGCATTCTCATCATATATTTGCTAGGTTTTTGTAGAAATTTTGACAATTTTCATATAACCTAGTACTTCCAAAATCTAGGGTTAGTAGGAAAAATCTTTTCTCAGATTTTTATACTGATTTTAGAGGCTCATTAAAATTAACATTTGTCTGTAGTCTTTCATTTTAGTGTAAATTTGCATTTATATTTAAAATATTTGTATTTTTGCATAGAAAATTTCAACAAAAACTAGCAATTTTGATCCATTTTCATTAAATTTGCATGGGCATTTTGCATGTTCAAGGTTGAAAATAATTTTCAGATCTGAGAGTATTTAATTTTTATCATAAATCAAACTTCAAAACATTCACATAGCATTTTGCCCCAAGATCTCAAACCTAGGGCTTCAAAAACAATGATTTTCACTAAATTTGGCCTTATTAACTCTATAAAATTGCACCATAGCCATGTTGTGAGGACTATTTTTGCATTAATATTATTTTATCAAGGCAATCATTTTCTTCCCCTCATAAAAAACTTCACAAAACCCTGTTAACAGGCTCTTGTAGTGAAAATTCGATGAAAAACTACACATTTTGGCTATTTTTGCCCTAGGGTTTGACCTAGTTTGCACTCCAAGCATGTTGTGATCAATTTTATGGATTGAGGTGACTAATATTATTGATATTAGTTTCTATACCTCCTGATATTCATTACAACACCTCTTTTGCTAGGTCTTAGAATTGAAAAACTGTGAAAAATAACCTATTTTTGCTATATTTTCACTAAGGTTTTACCTTAAGTGGCACTAAAAGCATGTTGTGTTGGGTATTTTTGCATCAATTTTCTTTTATTAGTGATATTATTTTCTTTTCATCATCATTTTCCTCACAACACCCTTTGTTATGCCCTTTGCATTGAGTTTTGGTGAAAAAAGTGCCTATTTTGACATATTTTCACTATATTTTGACTTGGCATTAACTTGAAATCACATCTAGATTGTATTGAGAAGGATAATATTTCTATTTTGGACTTATATAAGACATATAACTTTCTTTCCTTGACTTAAATCCTTACAACACCCTTTATTTCATTCATTTACATTGAAAAAGTAAGAAAAATCAAGCATTTTAGGCTATTTTTGCATATAGTTTCGCACTTGTCTTTTGCACAAATTTTGAAAAGATTTCAAAATATGATTTTACATCTCATTATGTTATCTTCATGTTATTCATCTATGAAATATTTGCATGAGTATATCCTAGATCTTGAAAATTTCTCTAATTTCACTAATGAGAATCCTCATGTTCTAGAGCACATAGCTTCTGTAAGTGGTATTGATGCTTCTATATGTTCTACATATGAATTGCAATTACTTTTTTATCCACATGATTTTAGTATCTTCTCTTTATTAATAGGAACATATCCTTTGACCTTAGAAGATTTAACTAAATTCATCTCTGGGAATACTCATGAAAACGTTGATAATGATTCCATAGAACATTCAAGAACCTTAGATGAGAAGACTATAGACAGCTTTAGTAATTCCACTGCTCTCCTTGGCCAAGATGAAGCATTAGTGAATGAAGAGCTCCCTTTAATAACAAAGAATATTCCATGGGTAGAAAATGAGCATGCATCTAAAAATAATCAAATTCCTACCTCTATGGATCATCCCACCAACCTTCTTCCTTTAGTTGATTGTTCACACACCTTGGATTTCACTAAGGAAGAGAAGACCTTTAAGGTCCCTCCTTTGTTTGATTATTCAAGTCATTTGGACATCACTAAGGATGTAGCACTAGTGGATGAGGAGAAGTCTCTCACATTAAATCCTTCAAGGATGGATGTTGAGATCACTCAAAATAATTTGCTTCTCCCACCACCTAAGAGGATAGTGAATATGTATACTAATGAACTTCAACAAGAAAACATTCCATCTAACATTGAGTCAAACCAAGAAGCATTTAAGGATGAACAAAAGAATAATTCAAAAGACTTAGCAATGGTACCTAATGTTTGCAATTGGAAAGAGAATGATTTAATTGTTGATGACTTCTAGCATGGACCTCCCTACAAGTAAGTATCTCTAACTCTTTATCTCTCTCATGATGTGCTTCCCCCGTGATGTGTTATATGTTGTTTAAGCCTCCTGGGATGACCTCAGATTCTCCCATAAGGTTCAAGATACCAGGAGACTGCCTTTGTTGTGACCTTCTATTTGTATCATCATTCTTCTAAATTGCCTCTCTCTGATTTCATTGTTGTGTGTTGTGTCTTACGGACATAGCATCGTGGTTGGTGACCTGGGGGCACTCTCCTATGTGACTGTCCCTAAGACACTTGTTTCTCCTCTCTGATTTATTATTTCCCTTCCTCTAGTGTTTCCATCTAGTGGGTAGATGATGACAAACATTTATACAGATGCAGACCTAGTGTCCCTTTCAAGAGCAATTAAAAAATGGACTTGGTTCCTAATATGACGATGGGGTTGTATATCTTATCAGACGCTTGGCTAGTGGAAGCACTCATTCTTTCTGTGTAGTGAATTTGATGATGTTTCTGTCACATTTACAAACCATAACAATACTACTAATCTATGCACCTTTGTTTTCCTTTAAATCTAGCCTTGGTGGTACTTGATTCAGAGAGCTTCATGATATAGCCCCATAGTTATCCTCAAACTCTGAATTCATTGTATAACCTTGGCTCTTTGTGTGGTTAATCATATGCATTGATGTTATTGTTTATCATGATGCTGTAGACACTAACATGTTTCTTGCAGCAATGTGTTTGTGGGAATATTTGGCGATAGTAAAGTACATGTCACCTCTGGGGGGTATGGGCTTTGTGAAAGTCAATGTTCCCTTGTGTGTTTTCTTCCTACCTTAACGTGCATGATATCGATACTTGATATCAACCACCTTAAGGTGGGAGCATATATAAGGTAAGCTATCTATTATAGGTGTTAGCAATGTGTTTGACCTCAAATGCAATGACTTGTGCCCTAGAGTAGTGCATTGTGCATCTTGAGTTTGTTTGCAATCAATCAATCAATCAATTGTGTAAGAACTCTGTGGAGGCGGGATATTGTGTATATCCTTTTTATCTCAAGACCTCTGCAGAGGTGGGGATGGTGTATTTCTCAGAGTAGATTGCATCATCCTGTCATTTTCAAAAGTCCTCTGCAGAGGCGGGGAGCGGTTCTGTGACTAACTCAACCCTTAAGCATGTCTTAGGTGATTGTTGTGGCAAAGCCCAATCATCAGTATGTTCCTGTAATGTGCTTGAGATTGTGTTAGACCTAGAAATAGGTACACTCCATCGCTTGTCTGCCATGTTTTCTCTGTATCTTGAAGTGTGTGTGTGTTTGGCATGCTTGTTTTGTGTGGCATGTTTTTTGCCCCATATGCAGAGACCAGCGCCCTCGAGTAGTGCTTCCTAAATTTTGGGAGGTTTTGGATGTCTTACATGTGTGTTGCCCCACATATACAAAGACCTGCACCCTAGGGTAGTGCATCATGTATTATGGGAGGTTTTTTTACTTTCCAGTACTTGCATTTGCATTTCATATATATGATAAAAAGAAAAGAAAAGATATCATTTTTGTCTTCCATGCATTAATGTGTCTTCTATGCATTGACTATATTCTCCATGTTTTGCATAACTGTAACTGTCTTCTCTATGTTTTACGTGCATGTACTATCTTCTATGTGATTGGCGTGTCTTCTCCATGCTTGGTGTGTTTATTGTGTCTGTGACCTTACTTTAATGCATGTATTGGCCTCGTGTTTATACATACATTAAAGTGGGGGCTAAATGTAACATTGGAAAATGTCCCCTTGGGGGCTTTTCCCTCATAAGGTTTAGCTCTCGGGTCTTTAGCATGCATTTAGGACATCTTAGTTCATATTTTGGCATCCCAATGGAATGAGACCTAGGTTCCATTGCAAATTGGACCCAGGTGGACCCCTTGAGTTGTACCCTACCCAAAATAGGGGGAGGAATTGGGTGCCCGCACCCTAGTCTTGCCCTATTTTGGGGCAGCCCTAATTTTTGGGTGTTGGTTTGTGACTATTATTTAGTCCTTTTGCCGACAAGGTAAGTTTTGATTTTTAAAATCTTGGCGGGAGTGCTTGTAGTTGCATATATAAGTATGTTTAGGCATTCATTTGTAAACTAGATGGCAATTGTGATGTTCAAGTGTTCTCAAGGTGATTCAAGGCTTTCATTGTGTTGCAAGAGTAGACTTGTGTGTTTTGTGTGTTGATATTTGTAGATTTGAGCATCAATTTCCTCATGGAATGAAGAGCATCTTCCTCCCATGAGAGCTTCACTACACAGTGACATAATATATTATTTTCATCATTGATTCCTTTGGTTTTTTCCTCTACCTCACAAGGGCACGCATTCTTTATCTGATAATGGTGTTCAAAGATTTAAGTGTCCTCCGAGGCTTGACTGAGGCAAGCCTCTAAACACCACAACCCCCAAACCAAGTCTTGTGATTGCAGGTTACATGTGTCGTATTTGGGTAAAGTGGAGTTGCAGGAAGGATTAGCAGGCATCAAGGATTTGAGATCTAAAGAAAAGGACACAGGAGCACTTCCTAACTTGGGTGCTCACTCTAGTGTCCTTTGCATCTGAGTTTCAGGAAATAGAATTTATAGGGCTGATCAGTGTCGGAAGGAGGTCTAGATCCTACGAAGAAACTAGTACCTTGGACTAGGGTGCCCACTCCAGTGTCCCCAACTATTCCGCTTCGGAACCCCAAAAATAGGTACTCTGTGATTTGGTATTTTACTCCTGTCTACAAGAGCTTTTTTCATTATTCATGAATTTATTGCCGTATTTGCATAATTAGGGTTTTAATGGTCAGTTGGGCATAAGAGAAGGAAAATTGATAATTAAATTCCCTAATCCAAGTTTCCCTACATTTACAAGCAACCTAGGGTATGATAGTGTTCGTCACTCGACTCGAGATCCTTGAATGTATAGTGGAGAGGCAGATTTAAACATCTAAAATCTAGAACATTAATAAATCCAATTTTCCCCTAAATAGATAGAATTGAAGAATACTTGAAGAAGCAATTACCACAACAAGCACTGGAGCAGGTTGAGGACATCTTGGACAACAAAGTTGGATGCAACGCAAGAGGAAGACAATACAAAGAATATCTTGTGAAGTGGAAAGGCAGACTGGAAGAAGACTCATCTTGGTTTTCTTCTAGCCCCAGCAAAGTGAGGGACTCACTTTTTCAACAACCCTGGATGTCTGATGTAGGAGCATCCTTGGTTCAAGACAAATCTTGCATCAACCAAAAACATTTGCATTTCATTTTGTTTTCTTTTAATTTTCCAATTCAGTTCAGTCAGTTTAGTGAGTAGCAACTTTAGTGTTTTAGTCTGCATTCTATCATAGTTTCAATTCAGACCTTGTGGGCCTAGGCTTAGCATCTAGACACCTTCATGCACATCATATCCAAAATTTAGATCATTTGGATTAGGTACCAGAAACATATCGCTATCGGAAGATCGATTGTTTTTGTATGCGAGAAATTTTCACCATTTTAACAACTAAAACAATGAAACCTACAAACTACAAAGAATCTAATCTAGAAGAGCAATTAAAATGCAGAAATGAATTAAAAAACCCTCTAAATTGTGTGATTCTTTGCATGCATGTGGATTGCTTCTTCACAAAATGCATCCAATGTATCAAAAGCTACCATGGTTGATGATGGAGGTGACATGCAAGTGTAAGAAATGGAAAAAAGGTAAGACTAAGTACGTGAAATGACTGCAAAAGCTAAGAAGAGAGGAATGATCACAGAAGAAACCAAAATGAATGCACACATGCGTATTTATAGAGTGAGAGGATACAAAATGGATGGTGGAGATGTAAAGGCATGATCAATGGTCGAGAGGAAATGAGAGGAGAGGACGAACGTGCACACACCACGTGTCTCTACTTGCTTTTCTTAGTTTTGGAAGTTTCCATTGTTTGGTGGAGACAACTTGGCTTTTAAATTTTTATAATTTTAATTTTGATTTGTTTCCCATTTGAACTCGTGCACGTTGATAAGAATTAGAAGGTGGCCAAATTAAATTAAATAGTCATTTTTATTTAATTTATTTATTGGAAAATGGATAAATAAATTAAATAACAATGTTTATTTAATTTTTTTAGATGGTAAGATGTTAGAGGGAGAAATTAAATAAATTAAAATTTATTTAATTTATTCATATGTGGGAGGGAATAAATAAAACTTAGTTTTTATTTATTTTTTAGAAGATGGGAGATGATGATATAATTAAATAACTTAGGGTTATTTAATTATTGATGGAAGAAAATAATTAATTAAGTAAAATTATTTAATTAATTATGAGGACATAGGAGGAAGTAAGGTTTTGCTTTGCAAGTGTGTTAGACGACCTAATGCAAACGAGTGCAAGAATATGACTAAATGCATAAATGTAGAATGGGCTAATTTTGGGTGTCTACATTTTGCCCCTCTTTGAGACAATGTCCATTAGGGCGTTGTTTCAAAGAAGATGTGATATTTCTGAAAAGAAAGTTGTGCCCTAGTGAAACTGGCAGATGATGCCCCCTTGGGAGGAAAACCAGGTGACTAGGAAAAGTTGGGTTTTGACTCACGACAAGTAGATCAGAGAAGAATAAACTAGGTTGACATGAAGAGTTAGGGTTTGGGTGGGGGTCAAGTTCAGAATAGTACAGAGGACTTAGGGTTTGGTGCAAAAGAAAGAGATTAGGGTTTGCAAAGAAGAAGGGGGTTAGAACCCTATAAATTGTTGGGAATTAAGGTGTCTCAACCTTGCTAATTCCTTGTATTTTTACATTGTATTTATTTATTAATTGCCTATTGTATTAATTAGATGCAAATCCTATGTTGTCATATTGTGGGAGTTGGCATGATGAAGTGTCATCCTACATGGCATATGACCACATGTAATTTTGTCCTCACATGAGGAGATAGGCATCCCACTTAGTGGTAGGAATATTCTACCATGTGTCAGCATCTTGGATGTTGTGTAAGGGAATATTGATCGTAACGGTCATGATAGATTCCTATGACGAAGTTATGACATGTAAGAGTTGGAAATAGGAGATTCTATGATAGGTGAAGACATGTGTCGAAGAGCATCTTTAAATAAGGCATCTTTGGGTGCCCCAAGGTGGACTATGACATGTTGTAAGAGAATATTCTATTTATAGCTTGTGTATGACAAATTCTCTTATAGCTGTAAGTTATGACAGCTATGACAGATTCTATGACGGTTGTAAGAGTCGTAAGAGCATCTGTCATAGCCCATTTTGAAAATAGGCAACCTCCTTGGATGGGGTGACTTGACAAGTGTCAAGAGCATCCTACAGAGTTGGACAAGTGTCCATAGGCATTGGTTTTGGGCCATGAGGCCATGTTGGACTCCCATCCCTATGTGGAGTCATATTTGCCTTGTATTATTTTATATAAACAGGTGCTTTTGAGAGGAGATGTATTACAAGTTTGACACATACTATTATGCTATTGGTTTGTCTCTAGATACAAGTGTCAAAGACTACTGAGAGGTTACATTGCAAGTGTATTGTAAACCATTTCAGTTTTGATAATACATTGTGCAGGTTTTGGAGTGTGGGGTTTTTCACCCGATAAGGGTTTTCCCCACGTATATCTTGTGTCTCTCTTCTTCTGTCATACTTTATTGTTTATGTGTTTGCTGCAATATATCTTTTAGTGAGTTTAACGTTGTTGTAATAGTAAGGAAAAAATTGAATTTACACTCTCCTCCCCCCATTAGATTAGTGTAGGAAGTATTTTCTGCACACCTAGCTTCCTTTCAGTTGGTATCAGAGCCTGGCCAGTTTTGGTTCTAGCTATTGGGTAGGGGTTTTTTGAGCTAATCTTAGGTTGAGTGAGAGTGTTGTGCAGAGTATTTTGTATCTTGTTGCATCAAGGAGATGGCAACCACATCCGGAAGCTTAGAGGTTGAGAAATTCAATGGCACTAATTTTGAGTTGTGGAAACTCAAGATGGAGGACCTACTTGTTGATCATGACCTATGGGAAACTGTATCTAGTGTGAAACCTATAGTAATGTCACAAGATGATTAGAACATCAAAGATTAGAAGGGTAAGGGTCTCATAAGACTCTATTTAGCTGACTCTATCCTATTGAATGTCGATGAGGACAAGAGCATGAAAGATCTTTGGAATAAGTTGGGTGATGTTTATCAAGCCAAATCCTTGGTAAACAAACTTTTCCTAAAAAAGAAGTTGTTCACTCTGAAGATGGAAGATAGATGATCTGTTATGGACCACATGAATGCTTTCAACATGATCATTGCATAGTTGACATTTGTGGGTGTGAAAATGGAGGAGGAGGATCGTTGTATGACCCTGCTTTGTTCTTTGCCATATTCATGGGATCATCTTGTCATGGCTATCAAAAGCACCACTGCCACCTTCAAGATGGAAGATGTGGTGTCCTCACTATTATCTAAAGAAATGTGGAGGAAGATATCTGAATCAACCAAAGAGGCTCTTGCGGTTCATGGAAGACCCAAGGACAAAGGGAAGAAAAAAGATAAGAAAGCTGAGAAGGGCAGATCCAAATCTTGTGGGAGATCCAAATCTCCTGGAAAGTCCAAGGCTCTCTATTCAAACTATGGAAAAATTGGGCATTTCCAAAAGGAATGCAAAGAGGAGAAGAAAAAGAAGAAGAAAGCTCCTGATTCAGATTCTGACAAGTCACAAGATGATGGTGATGCCTTCATTGCAGCCTTAGCCACCCATGCATCTGATGATGTGTGGTTGATTGATTCTAGTGCATCATTCCACATGACCTTGCATTGAAGCTGGTTCATGAAGTATAAAAAGTTTGAAGGTGGAAGAGTGTACCTGGGTGACAACTCTCATCTAAAGATTGTTGGTCATGGAAGAGTCTCAATCTGATTCCCTGATGGACAAGTGAAGGGGATCACTAGAGTTATGCACATTCCAGGCCTTGCACAGAACCTACTTTCTATAAGTGTGTTGAATGATGCAGGTGCGCAGGTTGTCTTTTCGAAGGATGGATGCAAGATGACAAGAGGATCTACGGTGCTTGCAAAGGGTACTCGGAGGGGTACTCTGTTTCAGCTGGAGGCATGCACTTCACATTGTAATAGTTCTTCTAACTCGAAGAAAAGAGCTATAGTCACTTCATCCCCACCATCTGAACGTGTAGTGAAGAAATCTATTGTAACTAGTTCTGATGGTAGTGCACATGTTATGGAAGCTAAGCTTCCTACTGAAAAGACTATGTTATGGCATTTGAGATATGGCCACATTGGTGAGAAGGGTCTGCATACCCTAAAAAAATAAAAACTTCATTGAGGGGTAAATGATTGTAATCTCAAGTTTGACTTTTGTGAACATTGCATTTATGAAAAGTAAAATCATGTTTAGTTTTACTCTAGTTCTCACAAGTCTTCTGGTGTATTGGATCTTATTCATTCTAATGTGTTTGGTCCTGTTAATTTTCCTTTGATTTTAAAATCTGTATATTTTGTATCTTTCATAGATGATTACAGTAGAAGGACATGGGTTTATTTTATCAGAAGCAAGACTGAAGTCTTTAGTCAGTTTAACAATTTTAAAGCCTTTTCTAAAAATTAGACTAGTAAAAAGATTAAGTGTTTGAGAACTGGTGGTGAGTTTTGTTCAACAGAGTTTGATAAGTTATGTAAAGAGCAAGGGATTGAAAGACATAAGACAACTCCATACACCCTGTAGAAAAATGGAGTTGTAGAGAGGATGAACATGACACTAATGGAGAAGTCTAGGAGTATGCCTAGTGGACCAAGCCTCAAACAAAAATTTTGGGTTGAAGCTGTTGCCATTGCTTGCTATCTGGTAAACAGATCTCCTACATCAACTCTTGTTGGTAAAACACCTATGCAGGTGTGGTCTGGTAAGAAGCCTTTAGTTAGACATCTTCGTGTTTTTGGTTGTGAGGCATATGCACATGTGCCTAGGGAGAAACAGTCTAAATTGGAGAACAAGGCTGTTAAATGTATTTTCATTGGCTATGGTGTCGGTGTGAAAGGATACAAACTTTGGGACCCTGTGGCTGAAAAAGTGTTATATAGAAAAAGTGTTATCTTCAGAGAGCTAACACCTTCTTCTGTTGTTCTACAACCAGAATAGACAAAAAACAAACAAGTTGCAGTTCATTTTCCTTCTACCCCTGAGAAGACTGAACAGACAGATTCTGTGAGACCTGATGATGAGGAGAACTCTAGTAGCTCTGAAAGTTTAGAAGAAGCAGAACCTCAACCTCAGCCATTGAGGAGGTCTACACAAATGAGAAAGCAACCTGAGAGGTTTGGTTATTCATTACTTGATTCTAGTTGTACTTTTGCTTTACTTACTAACACTGATGAGCCTAGAACTGTGAAAGAGGCTATGGGCATGAAAGATGCAGGTTCCTGGAAGGAGGCCATGGAGGATGAGATGGCTTCTTTGGAAAAGAATAAAATGTGGGACTTGGTACCTTTGCCTGATGGATGGAAACCTGTTGGATACAAATGGGTGTTCAAGAAGAAATTCGGTGCAGATGGCAGTGTTGAAAAGTACAGGGCTAGATTGGTTACGAAGGGGTACTCACAAATGGAGGGAATTGATTATGGTGAAATTTTCTTTCCCGTTGCAAAGCTGACATCCATTCGATTTCTATTATCTCTTGTAGTTGCTTATGATTTAGAGGTAGAACAGATGGATGTGAAGACAACTTTCCTTCATGGTGATTTGGAGGAAGAAATCTACATGTCACAGCCAAAGCATTACATAGAGAAAGGTAAATAAAATTTAGTTTGCAAGTTAAAGAAGTCTTTGTATGGTTTGAAGTAGTCTCCTAGGATGTGGTACTTGAAGTTTAATGCCTTTGTGTTGTTGATTAGTTATCTGAGATCGAAATCAGATCATTGTGTGTATTACAAATTTTACAATGATCGCATTCTCATTATTGCATTGTATGTTGATGATATGTTGTTGATTGGGAATGGTAAGAATATGATTTCTGATTTGAAGTCTTAGTTGTCAGCACAGTTTGAGATGAAAAATCTCAGGGCAGCCAGGTATATTATGGGGATGGAAATAAGAAGAGATAGAGCTAATATAAAACTTTGGCTAAGCTAGAGTAAGTATGTGAAGACTGTGTTGGATAGGTTCAACATGGCAGATTGTAGACCATTGTGTGTTCCTGTTTCATTGGGGACAAAGTTGTCTATTAGTGATTATCCAAAATCTCCTAGTGAGGTGGAAGACATGAGCAGAGTACCTTATGCTAGTTTTATTGGCAGTTTGATGTATGCCATGGTCTGTACAAGACCAAACATTGCCCAAGCAGTGGGAGTCCTTAGTCGATTTATGGCTAATCCTAGACGGGTACATTGGGATGTAGCTTAGCGAGTGTTCAGATATTTGAGGGGTACTTCTGAGAATTCCATATGCTATCACAGTAATGCTTCAGGACCTCCACATTCAGTTTGTATTCATGGATTTGTGGATTCTGATTGGGCAGGTGACATTGACAGTAGGAGATCCACCAATGCCTATGTGATCACTATGTTTGGTGGTGCAATTAGTTGGATGTGTAAGAGACAACCTATGGTTGCTTTGTCCACTACAGAAGATGAGTACATGGATGAAACTCATGCTTGTAAGGAAGTCATTTGGCTTAAGAGATTGTGTTCAGATATTGGTGTTGATGCAGGTCAGATTACAATCAGTTGTGATAGTCAGAGTGCGATTTGCCTTGTGAAGAATCCAACTTTCCATGCCAGAAAAAAGCATATTGATGTACAGTTTCACTTCATGTGAGACATGGTAGATGATGGGAAGGTAAATTTGGAGAAGGTAGATACTTTGAAGAATGTTGTAGATGCATTAACGAAACTAGTGGGCACAGAGAAGTATAGATGGTGTTCTGAGTCTATGGGTCTCTCGGCCTATAGCAATTCAATCTTGTTAATTCTATTAGCTCTTACAAGGTGTTCAACAAGTGGGAGAATGTTGGGATTTAAGGTGTCTCAACCTTGGTAATTCCTTGTATTTTACATTGTATTTATTGTTAGACTTAGGGCACACAACTGAGAGGGGGGGTGAATCAGTTGTGCAAACCTTTCTCCAATTTACACACTTAAATCCTCTTAGTGATTAGCAGTATATTAAACATGAGACATAATGCATTCAAATCAAAAGTAGAAACTCATCACATGAGACACCAAGATTTTGACGTGGAAAACCTATTTAAGGGAAAAACCATGGGTGATTAACCCAAGAATGTATTCTCTGTTAGAAGAATAGAAAGAACAAAAATGGCACATGCCAATTAGGGGTCACTACCCAAGCACACTACTCACAAGAGGCTCACTGCCTACAAGAGACAAACTATCTACAAAGAAATAAGTATCACATACATGAACTGGAGAATAGCATATTCACCATGCTTGAACTAGTTCCATTAACCTCAATACTTCTGCTCTACCTTTCGCTCTCCTCTTTGCTACCACTCGCTCATCTCCACAAGACACACTTCAAAATGACTTCACAATCCCTTATTTATACAAGGCATTGACTTAGGAACAATCATCTAAGTCGGCAAACACCTACAAGAACATCCGCAAGACGTGTAATACATCCGGACGGCCAGTCTCAAGAAGAACACCTATATCTGGTGGTTATTCTTCAAATGCAAACTCTAACTTTAATGTGGACCACCAACATGAACTGGACATGATCTAATAATCATCATAACCTTCCCTAAATCACCAAGAACATCTGCACTTCATCAGCCTACTGGAATTCTTCTCTCCTTCATCTGGAGCTTCAAGAACACAGTCTGTCATCACTGTCACAAAGGAATAGGGTCTTCTGAACCTTCAAACCATGAACCAATCTAGTTGATACTTCATAGGGATGTCATCAACGCTCCCTCAAATCCACAGAATGGGATAATGAATTTTCGGATCTCACCGGACCTATCTGTGACACTTTGTCACCTCTGAACACCTGCCAGAACTAGTTCTACTTGAGTGACCATAACTTCTTTAGATCTTCATGTGGACCTCTAAAAACTTGACTAGAGCATCTCAAGACTTATATCTACAACCACTTTAAACTGTATCCTCTGATCCTCAACCTATTGAGGACTTTTACCTTCTTGTCATCACTGTTCTTCACTGTTCCTGATTGAGACTAATTTTCTCAATATCCTCAGCACATAGCTCATCTAATCCTTCTCATTAATAGAACATGAGTATGTTGATATCAATGACAACACCGGTTAGACCCATACTTGCAACAATCTCCCCCTTTGTCATTGATGGCAACATATGATGTGAAAAAACATCAAAACAAGAACTTCTCCTTACTGTCATAACTCCCCCTATCAACAACAACTATTCACATGTCTTCTCTTCCTTTACTGCTCCCCCTTTGATCATCAACCACTTGTTTTTCACATGTTTTTTCTCCCCCTTTAACATCAATGGCAAAGGGCTCATACTTGCAACTCCAATACTTTAGAATCATACCTACTACTCCCCCTGAGTAGCAGCTTCCCATCATCAATCTAGATCACAAGATATGACTGTGATATCCACCGGACTAATGCACATCAGTGCATCCTATTTCATCACCGGAGGGGTAATAACCCCTAACTTCTCCCTGAGATACTCAAAAGAGTCCTTGGGAAGAGGTTTAGTAAAGATATCTGCAATCTGATCCTTGGAGGGCACATACTCCAGTCTAACTTCATCCTTGTTTACTTTCTCTCTTAGAAAGTGAAACTTGATAAATATATGCTTAGTCTTAGAATACAACACCAGATTCTTAGAAATATTTATTGCACTTGAATTATCATAGAAAATTGTGATAGGCTCCTCATATTCTACTTTAATATCTCTTAGCATCTGCTTCATCCACAAAACTTGAGTGCAACTACCTGCTACTGCAATGTATTCTACTTCAGTTGTAGACAGAGATATTGCCTCGTGTTTCTTGCTTAGCCAAGAAACCAATCTTTTTACCAAAAAGAATACTCCACCACTGGTACTCTTCCTGTCATCCACATCTCCTGCCCAATCTACATTTGTATATGCATGAAGAGAGAAGTCATGATCTCTAGGATACCACAAACCATACTCAACTATTCCTTTTAGGTATCTAAAAATCCTTTTGATTGCCATGAAATGAGATTTTCTGGGATCAGCCTGGAATCTCGCACAAGACCAATAGCCTGCATTATATCTGGTCTAGTTTGAGTGAGATACAATAATCCTCCAATCATTGATCTGTACTTTATCTGATATGCCTTAGGGGAGTCATCATCTTTGCTCAACTTACATCCGGTTGCCATGGGAGTATTCATTGGCTTTGAATCTTCCATTCCAAATTTCCTCAACAATTCTTTCACATATTTGGTCTGAGAAATAAAGATTCATTTCTTTGTCTAAGTAATTTGTAGACCCAAGAAGAAATTTATTTCACCAAGCATTAACATCTCAAACTCACTTTTTATTTGATTTGCAAAAGTTTTACACATACTTTCTCTTCCTCCAAAGATGATATCATCAACAAATACTTCAACAATCAAGATGTTTTCATAGTCAATTTTGAAATAAAAGTTACTATCAGCAATACCTTTGTTGAAACTAATCTTCAAAAGGTGTTTGTCCAATCTTTTATAACAGGCTCTTAGGGCTTGCTTTAGTCCATACAGTGCCTTCTTCAACTTGCAGACCATATCACCATGCTCAGATAATTGAAATCCATCCGATTGTTCAATGTACACTTCTTCTTCTAAGTCACCATTTAGGAAGTAGATTTGACATTCATCTGATACACCTTGAAATCCTTGAAGGCAGCAAATGCAAGAAATAATCTGACTGCTTCAATTCTTGCCACTGGAGCAAAAGTTTCTTCAAAATCAATTCCTTCTATTTGAGAGTAGCCTTTGCAGACCAATTTGGCTTTATTTCTGATTACTTCACCAACTTCATTTAGTTTGTTCCGGAAGACCCATTTGGTTCCAATCACATTCTTGTTTCTAGGTCTGGGAACAAGATCCCAAGTGTGATTTTTCTCAATTTGCATCAACTCTTCCTCCATTGCTTTGGTCCAGTTTTCATCATTGCAGGCTTCATTTATTGTCTTAGGTTCAATCTTTGAAATTAGACAATATTCATCTAAATTTTGAGCAATTTTCCTTCTAGTTTGCACACCTTTGCTTTTGCCACCTATGATCTGATCTTTAGAGTGGTTCAATCTTACATACCTTGGAACTTTGGGAGTTTCTTGCACTTCTGCTTCTTGATCAGGCTCATTCAGACCTATTTCTTCTTCCTAATTTACCGGATCAGTCTGAATTTGACTTTCAGAAGAGGATTGAGCTCATTGAACCAGAACACCATTCTAATTACCTTCATCATATTCATAAAACCTTGAGGGTTTCTCTATTCCCTCATCAACCTTCACATTTGTACTTTCTATCATCTTTCTTAGTCTCTTGTTATAACACCGATATGCTTTGCTTTGAGTAGAGTAACCCAAGAATATTCCTTCATCACTTCTAGCATCAAACTTGCCTAAATCTTCATCTCTTTTGATGTAACATTTGTTACCAAAGACTCTGAAATATCTTACAGTAGGAGTAATGCCAAACCAAAGTTCATAAGGGGTCTTACTGGTATTGCTTCTGATTTGAACTCGATTAAGATTATAGACTACAGTGCTGATAACGTCTCTCCAATAGATCTGAGGAACATTTGCTTCCATCATCATCGTCCTAGATGCTTCCTGGATGGTCCGGTTATTTCTCTCCACTACTCCATTCTGCTGTGAAGTCCTAGGAGCAGACAACTATCTCTTTATTCCATGTTTCTCACAGAACTCTATGAACTCACTGGATGTGAATTCTCCACCTCTATTAGACCTCAGACATTTCAACTTCAATCCGGTTTCATTCTCTACCATAGCCTTGAATATTTTGAATTTCTCAAAAGCTTCTGATTTCTCTTTCAGAAAAGTTACCCACATCATCCGGGAATAGTCATCTATTAGCAGCATGAAGTATCTATCACCTTGAATACTCCTGGTTCTTGCTGGACCAGAAAGATCGGTGTGAACTAAGTCCAATAATCTGGTAGAAGATAGTTCCTTTCTTTTGAATGTGACTCTACTCAGCTTACCCAACTGACATTCCTTGCACAAGCTGTTAGTAGGTTTCACCAATTTTGGAAGATCTCTTACAGCCTGAGTATTGCTTATCTTGATGATATTATCAAAATTCACATGACACATCCTTCTATGCCATAACCAACTCTGATCAACTTGAACAAATAAGCAGCTTTTACCAGTACCAACCAAGTGGAAGATATTACCTTTAGTTTGAGCACCGGATGCAATCTCTATTTTAGAACTTTCAAAGATTTTGCATTTTCCATCCTTGAATCGGAGATCATAGCCTTTGTCCACCAACTGTCCAACACTAAGAAGATTCTGCTTCAAACCTTCAACATACAGTACATTACTAGTTTTGTTTCTTCCTTCAAAAGAAATAGTTCCTCTTCCTTTGATTCTACCAGCAGAATTATCACCAAACTTCACCACTCCTCCTTCATACCTTTCCAAATCTATGAACTTATTTTTGTCACCTATCATGTGGTGAGAGCAACCACTGTCAATGACCCAATCATCCTTTTCTTCAACTTGGGTAGCCAGAGCTCTTTCTACAACTTTATGATTGATAGATACAGAGGATATTGGTTCTTCTTCCTTGATGGAAATAAACACCCATTCACTTCCAGATTTGTTTCCTGTCTCTGATTCATCATCTGTTACTCCTTCATTATCATCTTCTTCATGAACATAGTAACAAATCTTTTGGAACCTTGATCTGTTAGGATTTAGCTTTGAAAATCTTTCTGGACATCTTGAGGCAAAATGACCAATCTTATTGCAGTTAAAACACTTAAAAGGCAATTTTCCTTCATACTTACCAGATCCTCTTGGCAGTCTCTTTGCAATGAGGGCTTCAAGTTGAGCAGTTTCTACTTCTTCCAGGTCTTTTCTTGCTTTTTCATACCATGACAGTTTCCTTGATGAGTTCTCTCCCAGATCAAATCTTTGTTTACCTTTCACAAAGGCACTGACTTTGAATGCAGATTCAGTCTTGAGGGGATCATCTCCAAACTTGGTCATTTCAAATGCAGCCAGTTTGCCAGCCAATTGGTCTCTTGTGATAGTTGTATGGGCTCTGAATTCATCAATGGAAGCAACCTTGATTTTGTAAGAGGCAGGAAGGGATCTAAGAATTTTGCCAACAATTTCATTTTCATCCAAGACTCCACCAGCATTTCTAATTCCACAAACCAGCTCATTAACTCTTGGCATAAAAGTAGTAATATTTTCATCATCTCTCATCTTCAATTTTTCAAATTTCCCTTTTAGACTCTGTAACCTTGCACATTTAACATACTGGTCTCCTTCATGCAAAAGTTCCAGTTTATTCCAAATCTCAAAAGCAGTTGGTAGGTCAATAACATTTGAGAGCTCTGAGTTAGATAATGCGCTTAGAAGAGCCTCTTTGGTCCGTAGATTATTTTCAGCATTTGTGATTTCATTTAGGGTTGTCGGACCACCTTGTGGAGGTACACATGCTTTTGTAACCATGGACCAGTACACCATTCCCATACACTACAAGTGACATTTCATGCGACCTTTTCAAAGAGTAAAGTTGGTTCCATCAAACTTCAGACTATCCTTCTTGTAAGACGACATCCTAGATCTCCTCAAGTGGTTAAGCTCCTTTTAGACGAACTTGGCTCTGATAGCAATTGTTAGACTTAGGGCACACAACTAAGAGGGGGGGTGAATTAGTTGTGTAAAACTTTCTCCAATTTACACACTTAAATCCTCTTAGTGATTAGCAGTATATTAAACATGAGACATAATGCATTCAAATCAAAAGTAGAAACTCATCAACACATGAGGCACCAAGATTTTGACGTGGAAAACCCAGTTAAAGGAAAAACCATGGGGTGATTAACCCAAGAATGTATTCTTTGTTAGAAGAATAGAAAGAATAAAAATGGTACATGCCAATTAGGGCTCACTACCCAAGCACACTGCTCACAAGAGGCTCACTGCCTACAAGAGACACACTGTCTACAAAGAAATAAGTATCACATACATGAACTAGAGAATAGCATCTTCACCATGCTTGAATCAGTTCCATTAAGCTCAATACTTTTGCTCTGCCTTTCACTCTCCTCTTTGCTACCACTTGCTCATCTCCACAAGACACACTTCAAAATGACTTCACAATCCCTTATTTATACAAGGCATCGACCTAGGAACAATCATCTAAGTCGGCAAATACCTACAAGAACATCCGCAAGACATGTAATACATCCGGTCGGCTAGTCTCAAGAAGAACACCAATATCCAGTGGTTATTCTTCAAATGCAAACTCTAACTTCAATGTGGTCCACCAACATGAATTGGACATGATCCAATGATCATCATAACCTTCCCTGAATCACCAAGAACATCCGCACTTCATCAGCCTACTGGAATTCTTCTCTCCTTCATCCGGAGCTTTAAGAACACAGTCTGTTATCACTGTCACAAAGGAATAGGCTCTTTCAGACCTTCAAACCATGAACCAATCTAGTTGATACTTCATAGGGATGTCCTCAACACTCCCTCAAATCCACAGAATGGGATAATAAATTTCTAGATCTCATCGGACCTATCTGTGACACTCTGTCACCTCTGAACACCTGCCGGAACCGGTTCTACTTGAGCGACCATAACTTCTTTAGATCTTCATATGGACCTTTGAAAACTTGACTGGAGCATCTCAAGACTTATATCTACAACCCCTTTAAACTGCATCCTCTAATCCTCAACCTATTGAGGACTTTTACCTTCTTGTCATCACTGTTCTTCACTGTTCCTGATTGAGACTAATTTTCTCAATATCCTCAACACACAGCTCATCTAATCCTTCTCATTAATGCAACATGATTATGTTGACATCAATGACAACACTGGTTAGACCCATACTTGCAATATTTATTTATTAATTACCTATTGTATTAATTGGATGCAAATCCTATGTTGTCATATTGTGGGAGTTGGCACGATGAAGTGACATCCTACATGGTATATGACCACATGTAATTTTGTTCTCACATGAGGAGATAGGCATCCCACTTATTGGTAGGAATATTCTACCATGTGTCAGCATCTTGGATGTTGTGTAAGGGAATATTGACAATAACGGTCATGACAGATTCCTATGATGAAGTTATGACATGTAAGAGTCAGAAATAGGAGATTCTATGATAGATGAAGACATGTGTCGAAGAGCATCTTTGAAAAAGGCATCTTTGGGCACCCCAAGGTGGACTATGACATGTTGTAAGAGAATATGCTATTTATAGCCTATGTATGACAGATTCTCTTATAGCTATAAGTTATGACAACTATGACAGATTCTATGATGGTTGTAAGAGTCGTAAGAGCATCTGTCATAGCCCATTTTGGAAATAGGTGACCTCCTTGGGATGGGGTGACTTGACAAATGTCAGGAGCATCCTATAGAGTTGGACAAGTGTCCATAGGCATGGGTTTTGGGCCATGAGTCCATGTTGGACGGCCATCCCTATGTGGAACCATATTTGCCTTGTATTTGTTATATAAATAGGTACTTTTGAGAGGAGATGTATTATAGGTTTGACAAGTACTGTTATGCTGCTAGTTTGTCTCCAAATATGAGTGTTGAAGACTCCTGAGAGCTTGCATTACAAGTATATTGTAAACCATTTCAGTTTTGATAATACATTATGCAGGTTTTGGAGTGTGGGGTTTTTCACTTGATAAGGGTTTTCCCCACGTATATCTTGTGTCTCTCTTCTTCTTTCATACTTTCTTGTTTATGTGTTTGCTGCAATATCTCTGTTAGTGAGTTTAACATTGCTGTAATAGTAAGGATAAAATTGAATTTGCACTATCCTCCCCTCATTAGATTAGTGTAGGAAGCATTTTCCATACACCTAGCTTCCTTTCATAAATAGGATCAAAGGGGTAAACCTACCTCATTTGTGTCATTTGATTTGAGAAATTTGAGAGCCTTGTGCTTAGAGAGCTTTGTGATTCTAGATAGCTATTCGGATGGTTATTCCACGTGGGAATCACCGAGCTGAGATTGTGTGGACCTATGGACAACTAGCAAGAGCGCCTACACCAGTATGTAGCAAAAAATCCTTCTAAAAGCATCATTTTTTTGAGTCAAAAGTGTCATAAATACAAATGTGTGACCATAGGCACACCAGGTTATAGCATGCACCTTTGAGTGATAGGTAGTCACCTTTGGCAAGATGCAATGCCTTTGCATGCGGGCGGATCACGTTTGGTCATTGTTATGCGCATATGGTTGATTTAGGGTTTTCTAGGGTTTGTCATGCGCATGTCGTTAATAACTCACATATGATGAACAACTAGTTGCCTTTGGTCAAGTTGCATCGCTTATAGATGTTAGGCAATCACATTTGATTTTTGAGATGCGCATATGGCTAGAGATTAGAATTTTTTGAGATCGGTTATGTGCATATGGTCAAATGCATCACAGATGGTGAACATGAAGTCACAGTTGGTGTCTGGCATGTGCATGTGGTCAAGAATTAGGGTTTTAGTGTTTTTCATGTGCCTATGGTGAAAATGCATCACCTTTGATTAGTAGGTGATCACCTATGATTCTTGTCATGTGCTTTTGGTCAAAGTTGGCAGTTGTAACAGTTGTAGTGTTTGATTGGAACGTAGACACAAGTTTCGAAATGATGCTTAGTGAATTTGTGGTTGCAGAGAGTACTACAACCTTTATTGTTACAAGAAGTGCATCCATCTAATTTGAGGCTATTCAAAGAGCTAGACGTAGAGGAGAACGTGTTCATAGTTATCATTGGTTTGAGACATGCAGCTCAGATCACACTAGTTAGGGCTCACTTGGCACTGATGAAAGCAATTGCAGAGCAGTGGTATAGAGAGCATAGCTCCTTTTTGTTTTACATTGGTGAGGCCACGATTAAGCTCGAGGATGTGGTGTATTCTTTGAATTCCTATTCATGGAGAGCATGTGGACTACAACCCTGATTTAGGACCTGATGCATTCCAATGATTGTTCAGGACACCTGATATTAGAGAAGAGGATCATGAGATCCTAATGCGGAGGATGAGGGAGCACTGCGACTGATTGTAGAGACTTGTTGTAGCTATCATTCACTTCTTAGTTCCCAACAGGTGAGCTTGAGGCTTCCCAACTAGATGGGGTATAGTGACGAAGAGTATGTTCATGTATGGCACCAGATATGCATGGGGTGTTTATGTTCTCAGGTAGCTCTACCACTATTTGCATGATTGTGCTTACCTGTTCGAGGCTAGTATGTTAGTCAGAGTGACTCTACTGCATGTCTAGGCTTACGAGTATATAGCAGTGGTGTGGCCTATTGGAGTTCAACAGAGGTTACCAGGGTAGCCTTATGCACATATTTATGGCAAGGCGACTACATATAGGCAGCTGCATGCACTTGTATACTAGCGGAGGATGATAGATGAGATGGATCAGTTTACATGGAGATCGTACAAGGACTGTGAGAACTAGGACGATGATATTCCAAAGTTACTATATGCTTGACAGCCTCTCTATCTATTTGGTTATGGCATCTATATCATTGAGAGGTACTTGCTAGAGAGAGTCCTCAGACAGTTTGGGCTGCCCCAACTAGAGCTTGTTGGAGACACTATTTTTGGGTAGATGCGGTGGGAGATTCCTGATTGGTGGCTAGAGATAGTCGTTGATGTGGCCATAGCAGAGGTAGAGGCACCATAGTTGGTGATGTGATAGTGGATTCTAGGACCAACTGATGCAGGCATGGCACTAGAGTACGATTCTTACTATATTTTACATAGGCCTACCTGATTAACAAGTCCTAGAGAGGTAGGGGAGGTGGCCACTCAGAGGCCATCCAAGAGGAGAGTGAGGGGAAAATGACATCTTCCATGGGTCTAGACAGTGGCAGTAGTGGTACCACTAGTTCAGCCAGTAGGACAAGTGCCGAGATAGGTATAGGTTCTAGCACAGTAGCATCTAGATGTAGGAACAATAGGAGGAGATAGGGGAGATACAGTACCACGTTTGTGGCGACATCTGCAGCGGGAGATTGGGCAGAGGATGAGATTGTAGGCATGGTTTAGGCACACTCAGGTGGCTAGGGACAGGGCCTTGGTGGTGATGAGGTAGGCCAGGGGGTAGGTTCAGGCATATCAGGCACAAGTTGCACAATTACAGGTGCAGGCACAAGCACCCAGGTAGGATGATGGGGTTGTAGCGAGGCTAACTGTGGAGTGAGATGTAGTTGTTTTGAGGGCTTAGAGCATGGTGGTGGAGAGGGATGCTGCGGTCCAACGGTTGCAGAGACTAGTGCAGGAGAAGTATGCGGCCATAGCAACTATGGGCTAAGATCAGATGACATTATACTTGGCCACAAAGCTGAATAGGGTACAGGGAGAGTTGGGTACAGCCCAGGCAAAGACAGAGTACTACCGAGGGTTGTACTTCAGGGTAGTGCCTGCAAAGCAGAGATAACCCATCTTTCAGAGTACATCAGGAGCTTCTATCTTGCGAAGGATAGGGGGATCTAGGTTAGTGGGGTCTGTGATAAGGCCATTGTGATGGAGGGACACAGGTGGAGTAAGAAAAGACCAAGGTGAGGCTTTCTCAGGGAGTAGCCTCCCAAGACACTAGGAATAGCCTGTTGTGTACATATTGCATCATTTTTTAGGCCTACGAGCCTAATGTATATATATTGTTTTTGGTGGCTCCATGATAGCTAGATTTGTATATACATTGACAATTTTGCATATTGTAGACACTTGTATATTGACCCATATGATGACATTGATGGATGACCTATATATATGATGACATGGTTCTATATGCACATGTGTTATGGATATACATTGCTCTTTTTGTGATTTTATCTATTTATATGCTATGGGTATTGAGATGTATGGACCTATATGTATGGATGCTTTGATGCTTATATTTATGGCATGGATAATTACATTTGTGATGTATTATGATGCTACTATGATTATGCAATGCTTATAATGCTCACATGTTTATGGATATATATATGGGTACATTAATGACTAAATGATAGATAGATGTTATGTGCTTATAAATGATATGGATAATGATCTATGTTAAAATTCTATGATATGATGGATGATATTACTATGTCTAACACACTTGTTTTGCAGGAAGAAGGTGAATGATGATGAAGATGAAGAAGATGATGATCGGGAGAAAGATGATGAAACCGTTGATCAGACAATTGAAAGATGGAGGGAGAAAGGCAGCTTTAGATTGGATGCATACAAAATTGGAGATTTGCAATCCTTATGTTTGCTATAGCACTAGATATTATGCACCAAGGTATAGAGACCAAGATGTCAAGTATCTAATGTGCCACAGACTAATACAACCTTGTCAAGATAAAAGATATGAATATTAGTTGTTGGAGATGGATTTTGACTCTACAAGCAAAGGTCTGAGCTTATTTTCGACTAGACATAATGAAACCTTGTTGGTTATATGTATGGGAAATAGTCTTAGCATAGAATAGTCTTAATGCATAAGAGACTGTTTAGCTTCTCAGATGCAAAAGATATTGATATACAAAATGCTACACCCAACACATACAAGATACCATTAGGCATAGTTGAAGAATAAGATCATCCCACAAACACAACATACAAAATCAAATAACCATGCCCTAGCCCATACTTTGTCGTAACATACCAAGATATGATAGATCAAGGCAGTCTTGACTAGGTATTAGAAAGGGACAAAACATAAATCAAAGAAAAAAAAGACCTTGCCATCATGTTCTCTTGCCAAATTTAGGGTGCTCTTAGATGGATTGGATAGATAGAGCCTTGTTAAAAGGAAAGATATATCTTGTTGAAGGCTAAGATGATTGGTTGACATAGAAGATGTTGGCTAAAGGAACGTGGACAAATGACCTCAGTTAAACTTTGATTTGAAAAGTGCTTGAGCTATCGCGAGTTGTATAGTTTGGTTCTGCTTGAGTTAGTCAAAGGGAAGAAGGCAGAAGATAGGAGAGATGGACGAAGGATGAGAAGAATGAATTGTTGGTGCTTGAATACTAGATACTTCCTTCATATTCCAGACTGCCTACATACATTGTATCCACGGGATCAAAGCACTGCATGACAATGATGAGACATAATGATATGTAGTTCTGGGTGTTTATTGATGATATGAGAGATGAATGATAGAAGAAGATGAGATGAAAGATGAGAAAGATGAGTAGAGGAAAGATGAAAGGTAGAGGCGGGGTATAATCTTGTGCATGAATCTAGGTATTTCCTTCATACACTATACTGCCTACATACCCGTATCAACAGGATCAAGGCAATTAACAATAGAGATATGTAGTTCTGATTTGTGTTTTGATGATGATGATAGATGAAGGGGGATGGATGAATGTGATTTTCATTCATTGATTGGATTTATTTGTGTTGAAAAATGTGATTGAGTGGATTGATGTTTGAATTGATTTGGAAGATGTGATTTGTTTTGATGATGATTGGATTGGAAAAAAATGAGTTGATTGGATTGAGTGATTGGTTTTGATTGAATGAATGTGATTGATTGGAAGAAGTGATGGATTGATTTTATTGCTTGGATTTTTTTGTTGGATATTTGATTTATTTTGTAGTTTTTGAAATGTTTTGATTTTTTTGTATTCTTTCAAGACTTTTTTTATTTTTATTTTGGATTTTTTCAAGACTTTATGATTTTTTTATATTTTTTAAAGACATTTTATGATTTTTTTTGTATTTTTTGATATGTTACTGAGATGTCAATGGATTTACAATTTGGGGAGCCTTTGTGCTAGATACCAATGACAAGGAAAGACCAAGTCTAGGTGCAAGGATGAATGTAGGATGGATAGATGAAAGGATGGGCGATAAGGGATGGAAAGGATGTATGTGTGAGAGAGCAAGGATGTGATCTCAAAGGCTATGTTGCATAAGAACAACATGCCCCATTCTAGATAGTATGCTTGGGATTTTTCATGACATTGGTTATGGTGATAGGACTCATGCTAGGATTAGGCTTATGACAATGGGATGATGATAGGATGATAGGATGGATTGGAAAGGATGAGGTAGATCAAGAGATATCCAAGGCATGTTTCAACATTTTTTCCCCCGATCTTTATCAAGATCAAGAAGAGGAAGGATGAATAAACTCAATAGGGTACATGTATAGATGTAATGGATAGAGATGGTAGGATAGGAAATGGTGTGATAGGATAGAAAATGATAAGTTGGAACATGATAGGAGGATGAGACAATGTGCCCCCAATTGTAGGTGACATAGAATATCGATTTACACATGACACATGTTTGCCAGGTTTTCATCATGGTACTTATCTAAGGCACCTGTTTACCAGGTTTTCACCATTGGACGAAGGGATTTCTCTTTACTTTTTTCTTTTTCACTTTTTTAAAAATTTTATTTTTAACTTTTTTGAATGGGATAGGTGGACTATGGATAGGAGAAACTCAAGTGTGCAGCTCCATGCAAGGTGATAGTCCCACTAGATGGATGTCGTCACATGGACCATGTCAAGTGTGCTTATAGATGTCGGTAAGGGAGATAGCGTGAAAGTGAGATGGAGTAGGTAGATAATGGATTATGAGGGGAATGATAGTGGATTATGATGTGTATAAATAGTGGATTATGGATGGAGGGCTTATGCAAAAGCATGGACCATAGGGAAGTGATGAGGAAGATATATTGGATAATAGTTGTGTAACATCAGAAAATGTCCCCTTGGGGGATTTTCCCTCTTAAGGTTTAGCTCTCAGGTCTTTTGCATGTATTTAGGACATCTTAGTTCATAATTTGGCATCCTGATGGAATGAGCCCTAGGTAATATGACAAATAGGACCTAGAAGGACCCCTTGCATTGTACCTTGCCCAAAATAGGGGGAGGACTTGGACATCTATGCCCTAGTCCTACCCTATTTTGGGGTGGCCCCAATTTCTGTGTGTCAGTTTATGACCATTATTTGGGTCCTTTGCCAACACAGTAAGTTTGAATTACAAAAATCTTAGCAGGATTGTTTGTAGTTGCATATAAAAGCATGTTTAGGCATTCATTTTTAAACTAGAGCATAACTAGATGGCAATTTTGATGTTTAAGT